>OX451739.1:1442856801-1444206801 GCA_948472305.1 Vicia faba | reverse complement strand
TCTTCACAAACTTAAGCCTAAATATGCTTGGATAGAGAGATGGAAGTTCAAACTTTTACCTGTTCAGCTTGAGTTGTGTACAACAATGGAGGCACTTTCAATGAAGTTTGAGGATTTGTACAGCTTGCTTGAGGTCCAAGGATGCTCTTCCAACCTCTAGCTTGCTTTGAAACTAACTGAATCGAGCTATGTAACTCAACCTGCACAGTTGAAAAATGAAAATGGCACACTTGGCTATGGCTGTTACAGTCTGTTTCCAAGGCTTGGGATAGTTTGTATAAATGTTATGGAATGTGTTTGAGGTGGTTTGGATGAAAACGCACGATGGAATGATGCTGGCCAAGTTAATCTGCAACAAGGACTCTGTTTTGCAGAAAAAATGTGTTTTGATGGATGAGGAGGTATTGAGGGTTAAGGGCTCGTGTTCTAGGTTGGTTAGGGAGTATGCAATGTGTGGACAAAGTTTGTTTTGGCTCTTGCTTGCAGGAAGTCAATGTAGTGCCCGTTTTGCAAAGTTACTTCAAAGATAAGTAAGGAAGTGTGTATTGACAATGCAGGCCTGTACTACCCTCAAACTATGCTGCACAAATCACTCTTGATCAGTGGAATTTGTTCATGAATATTGTGCCCAAAGATCTTCTTTGTACTTCTTATATTGTGAACTTGACATAAAGTATATCTTTACAAGAATGGCTAAAATGCTTTTTCCAAATATGGCTTAATCTTGCAAGTAATGGTTAAACACACAAAATAAGGCTGGAACACAAAGGATTGGCATTAAATTATTGAGTGTGGTTGAGATAAAAGGCCTGTAATCTAGTTTGTGCAAGCTGAGTTTGAAAATGCATAGTGTATGAACATGCCTTTGGCCATGAGCAAAGTGACTTTTGCCCATCTTTACAAATTCGAATCTCCCTAACCACAAGGGTGTTTGAGAAGTTCTTGGACAATTTGGAAAGCTTGGAATGTGTAATAAAATCCATCTTTGTAATGAAAGTTTAAATTACAAGTGGAAGCATGTGAAAAATGGCCATGAAGTTGGGCAAAAATCCTGCCTAAAATAGATCAAAAAAATCCTAAGTTAAGAATGTTTTGCACTCCTATTCCAAAAATCATAACTTGAGATACAAGCTTCTTTTGAGAAAACTTTGTGAATCAAAGTTGTAGATTTTGCAATGGACTACAACTTTCATGTTTTGAGTTTTGTTTGAATCCAAATACATCTTGATGAAAAAATAGGACAAAGTTAGGAAAAAAATTAGGAAATTTCTTAACTTAGAAAATTTCTAAGTTATGAAATTTCTTCATTTCAAATCCTAATTTGTAATTTTTGATTTCTTGATGAACAAGTTTCATAATTTGACATGTTTTGATGAAAAATGAATCTTGACATTTGATTTTGACCAAAAAGTCAAAGTTTGACTTTTCAGTATCCAGTCAAATCTTGATCAGTTGACTGGAAAATTTATCTGTCAATCTTGTGCATTTGGGATCTTTTGAACTTTTTGAATGTGTCAAGACCATGTCATTGAGTCCTTGAGTCCATATTTGAGCTTGGTTTGCCATTGGCTAGGTCAAACAGTCAAAAATTGCCTTTGTGCAGTCAAAACCCTAAAAATGACCATTTTGCCCTTTTGGTGATCTGATCAAATTTCTTGTGGAATTGTGATCCAAAATTGACCAAATAGTCCATATGAGTTCATAATGTTGATGTGGGTCAAAAATCATGAGGTTTGACTGTCAATTGACCACAGTTGACTTTTTCCCTAGTACAGCTGATTTCTAGGTCAACTGTCCAATTGACTGGGCAAAGATTGGAATCAAGGCTTGAAACTTGGTATGGATAAACTTGTGAGTCCAATATGAAGCATGAAAGTCATTTTGGGCATCTTAGGTCAAAACAACTTTGTGCAAACTCAAACCCTAATTTGGGTCAGCAGTGCAAGGAGGAGTCTTGAGCAGAGCAAACCCTAACTTGACATTGAGCTCCAAGGGTCTTGGGATGAGAAAATGTTGAAGAAATGAGAGGGAAAATTTTGGGGTACAACAGTTGCCCCTGTTCAATCTTCTTGCACCTGAAGAGTTAGATTGGCAGGTTTGCCTTTCGCGTCTCGAAGGTAAAAGGAGATTGGACACTAGAGTGCCCTTAAATTTGCACTCGTCAGAACAATGGATGCGGGAATGGGCTTAGAGATGCCATTTGGAGATGGGCTTAGAGATGCCATCTGAAGGGTGACAAAATCTTGTCGGAGATGGGCTTAAAGATGCCATCTGGAATATTTGTTGAACTGCAATGTGATAGGTCAGAAGAATGAGGATCAAAATGGTATCTGTGTCTGGAATGCATTTGAACTGCATCTAAGGACTGAGTTTGTATGAGCAGAAGAATGGCCTCCGTGTCTGGGGCGTATCTGAGCTGTAACTATGCTTGAAGAATGAGTATCAGAATGACTGTCGTGTCTAGAGTGTATCTGTATTATATCTGGGTAACAGAGGAACATCTGTTACGGAGCAACTGCGTGCTGGGGACAAACTTTGAATGAGTGACAGAATGGCAACCGTGTCTAGAGCGTATCTGGACTGTATCTGAAGTTAAAAGTCGTATGAGTAGCAGAATGACTTCTGTGTCTGGAGTGTATCTGAAACTGTAACTAGGATTGAGATCCGTATGAGTAATAGAATGACTTCTGTGTTTGAAGTGTATCTGAAACTGTAACTAGGATCTAAATAAATGACAGAATGACTTCCGTGGCGAACGCACTGGAGAGAATCAAACTGCTGTTGTAAGGGTCAGAATGGTATCCGTGTTTGGAATGCATTGAACCTTGAGGTGGATAAATGAATCTTGATGAGAGATAGAATGGCTTCCGTGTCTGGAGCGCATATAGTCTGTATTTGATTGCTGTAGTCTGAATGAGTAGTAGAATGACCGCCGTGTCTGGGGTGCATCTGTACTGTATCTGACTTGAAATTTTGAATGAGTAATAGAATGGCCGCCGTGTCTGGGGTGTATCCATACTGTATCTGAATAATTGTTAATGGTAGCTTTTTAATCTTATCCTGAAAAGGATGAAATGTTAGCTAAAACACAAAGTTATGTTGCATGATATGTATGATGCAATGTGTATGTTATATCAATGTTTATGATATGAATGTAAATGAATGCGCATGTAGGCTGAAGAGCTGTCTTGCTGAGGATAGACGAATCCTGGAGATAAAGACTCTTGACTACTGCCAGGGAAAGTGAATCCTTGACTGCTGCAGGGGAAGACAAGAATTCTGATTGCTGAGGATGAGACATCCTTGTTGACTACTGCTGGAGAATTAGGAGCTTGGGTTGTATACCAATTTTTCGGGGATTCTTATCTTGAGGAGATCTACACTGGAGAACATCTGATTATCCTGTGAGGAACTGAGAATGAGCCTTCACTCTGCTTGGGGAGATGCAAGATCTTCAATTGTTGAGGGATCTTAGGACCACTGCGGGGAATTGGAATTCCTTGGTGACTTGCGGGGAATGATAATTTTTGATGATCTCTACTGGGGAGTTCAGAATCTGATAGACTCATGCTGGAGAAGTAAGATTGAGCATCCTTAGTTTGGTGGGAAGTATCTCTGTGGGGAGAAGGTTCACTAGCTTGGTTCAGCTGGGGATTCATGGTTGGAAGTTTTAGCTCCGCTGGGGATTGGATTTTCAGATTTTTAAGGCTCCACTGGGGATTCTGAATTTTAATTCCGAGGGGAATTGGGTTCTAGAAGGCTCTTTGGCTGGGGAAGTCAGTGTTGGGAAAGCTTTCTCTGATGAGGATCCTGAAGTCTAACTCTGTTTAGGGAATTAAGTTCTGACTGAGGAATTTGGATTTCAAATCTGCTAAGGATTCCTTCTAAAAAGGGTATCGAGATATCTACCTGTACCTTCGACCTATCAGTAATCACCTTTCTTGATTCATAAGGAAATGATTATGTTCAAATGCATATGCCTATTTAACAAAACATTGGACGTTTCTCAAATAAAACATAAGTGCAAAAGAAAGGAGAAAAGGAAGACAACACAAATTTCTGTATTCGGAAAAGTATTTGTATTAACTTTCTATGAGTATATTTGTACAAAGGAGAGAGTCATCCTAGTAAGAGGATGTCGTCGTAAATATTGAAAAATTTATACAAAAGAAAGATGGCTATGTGGAACAATTCCATGGGATTCCATTCTGCTATAGCCTTCACAACTCTGAATATCTGTCCATTCAATGTTTCGTCCGTCGATGACTGGATTGATCAGAAGCTTGGAGCTGGTTGATGAAGAGATTGTCCTAAAAGTGATCCGACGAGACATAGTCATACGCTTTAATTCCCTAACTTTTGCCTAAATCGCCCTTTCGGGTTTTCGATCCACCGGGAAACCCCTTTTTGCCTAAGCCGCCCTTTCGGGTTTTCGACTTGCCGGGTGTACAGATTTTTTTTTTATTTTATCCCTAATTTTTGCCTGAACTTCCCTTTCGGGTTTTCGGTCCACCGGGATGCCCATTTTTTGCCCAAGCCTCCCTTTCGGGTTTTCGACTTGTCGGGTTATTTTATGCGTAGTATCTTTTGACTATGTCTGCATTCGCAGGGTGTGGCAAATCGTCGCTGTCCATGGTGGTCAGGATCATTGCACCACCAGAAAATATGCTCTTGATCACAAATGGTCCTTCGTAAGTAGGAGTCCATTTGCCCCTGGGATCACTTTGCGGTAAGATAATCTGCTTGATTACAAGATCTCCGACTTGATATACTTGACGTCTGACTTTCTTGTTGAAAGCCTTGATCATCCGTTTTTGATACGTTTGATCATGGGAGACAGCAGCGAGTCGCTTCTCGTCGATCAAATTGAGTTGATCAAGTCGGGTTTGAATCCAATCATCTTCATTCAAACCTGCATCCTTCATAATCCTTATAGAAGGAATCTGAACCTCCATGGGCAGGACAACTTCCATTCCATATACCAAAGAGAATGGGGTTGCCCTGGTTGAAGTACGTGCCATCGTACGGTATCCATGCAGAGCAAACGGTAACATCTCATGCTAGTCCTTGTAAGTGACTGTCATTTTCTGAATAATATTCTTGATGTTTTTGTTCGCAGCTTCAACAATACCGTTCATCTTCGACCGATAGGGAGATGAATTGTGATGATAAATCTTGAATTGTTCGCACAATGCGGTAATCATAGTATTATTCAAATTTGTACCGTTGTCTGTGATGATCCTGTCGGGAACACCATACCGGCATATGAGGTTTTGCTTGATGAAGCGGGCAACCACATTTTTAGTAACAGAGGCGAAGGAAGCTGCTTCGACCCATTTGGTGAAGTAATCAATGGAAACCAGGATGAAGCGATGTCCGTTGGATGCCGTGGGCTTGATCTCTCCAATCATGTCAATGCCCCACATTGCAAATGGCCAAGGAGCTGCCAGAACATTGAGAGGAACAGGAGGAATATGAATCTTGTCAGCATAGACTTGACATTTGTGGCAAGTACGGGAATGTTGATGGCAGTCATCTTCCATGGTAGACCAATAATAACCTGCCCTTAGGATCTTCTTAGCCATCGTATGCCCGCTCAAGTGAGTGCCAAATGTGCCGCTGTGTATCTCGGTCATGATTAACTCTGCTTCATCTTTATCTACACATCGGAGTAAAACACAATCATGGTTTCGTTTGTAGAGGATGTCATTGCTCAGGAAGAACTTGGCAACAAATTTCCTTAGGAACTTCTTGTCATTTACGGAAGCACCTTCAGGATATTCTCTAGTCTGGAGATACCTTTTGATTTCATGGAACCAGGCTTGTTCCACTACTTCTTCGGTATTAATCTCGTGACAATGCGCAGGTTCATCCATTCGCTCGATGGTGATTTGGGGAGCCTCGTTATCCCAGTTGAGTTTAAACATGGAAGACATGGTAGCCAGAGCATCTGCTAGCTGATTCTCTTCTCGCGGGAAATGCTCGAAGGTAATTTGCTCGAAATGAGGCAACAATGTCAGGACATGTTCTTTTTATGGGATAAGATTAGGATGCTTGGTATCCCACTCTCCTTTGATTTGACTGATAACCAAATCCGAGTCCCCAAATACGATCAAAGATTTGATCCCCAAGTCTATAGCAGCCTTGAGACCAAAGATGCAAGCTTCATATTCAGCCATGTTGTTTGTGCAGCTAAAGCAAAGTCGGGCCGTGAAGGGTGTGTGACAACCTTCCGAGGAAATGAGTACCGCACCGATACCGTTTCCAAGTGCATTTGAAGCACCATCAAAGTACAGGATCCATCGGGATCCCTTTTCAGGTCCGTCATATGGTCTGTTACCTTCAATGTTGTCCAAATTCATGATGTCCTCGTCTGGGAAGTCAAATCTCATGGATTGATAATCTTTGATAGCTTGATGAGCTAGATGATCAACTAGTACACTCCCTTTTATAGCTTTTTGAGTGGTGTACTGGATGTCATACTCAGTCAGGATCATTTTCCATCTAGCTATTCTTCCAGATAAAGCAGGCTTCTCGAAGATATATTTGATAGGATCCATTTTGGAAATCAGTAAGGTGGTATGAGTCAGCATATACTGCCTTAGTCGGCGAGCAGCCCATACCAAAGCGCAGCAAGTTTTCTCGAGCAGTGAGTAGCGAGTCTCCCAGTCGGTAAACTTTTTGCTAAGGTAATAAATAGCATGCTCTTTTCGACCAGACTCGTCATGCTGGCCCAAAACACACCCCATTGAGTTATCCAATACGGTCAGATACATGATCAACGGTCTTCCTTCGATGGGAGGCATCGGAATAGGAGGTTCTAGCAAATACTCCTTGATTTTATCAAAAGCAGCTAGGCAATTGTCGTTCCATTCGACTACCTGATCTTTCTTCAATAGTTTGAAAATTGGCTCACAGGTAGAAGTCAGATGAGAGATGAATCTGGCAATATAGTTCAAGCGCCCCAAGAACCCTCTAACCTCCTTTTCAGTACGGGGAGCAGGCATCTCTTGTATTGCTTTCACTTTTGCTGGATCGACCTCAATGCCTTCGTTGCTGATAATAAACCCTAGAAGTTTACCAGACCTAACTTACTTGGATTCAGCCTGAGTTTGTACTCTTTCAACCTGGCAAACAGCTTTTCCAGGTGTTCAAGGTGTTCTTCCTCTGTTTGTGACCGAGCTATCATATCGTCTACATAAAATTCGATCTCATGATGTATCATATCATGAAATAAAGCTACCATGGCGCGTTGATAAGTTGCCCCTGCGTTCTTCATTCCGAACGGCATCACCTTGTAACAGAAAGTACCCCATTGTGTAATAAAGGTTGTTTTCTCCATGTCCTCGGGGGCCATTTTAATCTGGTTGTAGCCCGAGAATCCATCCATGAAGGAAAACACCTTGTGCTGAGCTGTGTTGTCGATCAAAATGTCAATGTGCGGTAGCGGAAAATCATCTTTGGGGCAAGCCCTATTCAAATCCCGGTAGTCTACACAAATCCTGACCTTGCCGTCTTTTTTAGGTACTGGAACGATGTTAGCAACCCATTGGGGATAGGATGTAACATCCAGAAAGCCAGCGTTGAATTGTTTCATCACTTCTGCTTTGATCTTCTCAGACATGTCGGGCCTCATTCGGCGGACTTTTTGCTTGATCGGTGGACAATCCTCTCTTGTAGGGAGACAGTGAACCACGATGTCTGTGTCTAAACCCAGCATGTCTTCATAAGACCAGGCGAAGATTTCAACGTATTCATTTAATAGCTGTATCAGGCGCTCCTTGACACTTGGTTCCAGATTGGCACCCACTTGTACTTCCTTCCGGTCTTCCTCTGTTCCTAAGTTGGCAGTTTCCAACAACTCTTCGTGAGGTAAGATGGCCCTTTCCTCTTGCTGTAGAAGTCTGGCTAATTCCCCTGGTACTTCACAACCTTCGTCATCTTCATACTCAGCCTGATTGATCAGCTCTTCAGAGTTATTGAAGGACATAGAAGAATAGTCACCCATAGAATCCAGAGTGGATGGGTACCTGCATTTGTGAGTGTGGGTGTGTGTAAGGGATAACCATCCTTAAACAAAAAATGCAAAAGGAAAGAAAATGAACACAGCAGTTTATCAATGAAAAATGTCCAATGAATCATTAAACGTGGCATATGGATATGAAGATAATCAAAACCCTTACAAATGGACCTACATGCCCCGGGCAAGGCATGAGGTGAAAAAGTAGTGTGCAGATTGTTTAAAAGTAATTATTACAGACCAACAGGAAATGTTCGAAAGATAAGTTACTGATTAATGAAAGTAATGGGAACGAAGTCCTTTGCCTCCCAGTTGCGTAGTCCTCCTTCGATGGTTGGGTAGATCCAATCTTCAAAGTTGGCCTCTTCGTCTTCACCTTCCAAAGCATTGATCCCATAAGGAGAGATCTTGATGGGTGTTCTTTCAACCTTTGAGCGGCGCATAGCTTTCTGCCCCGCAACAGTGAATCCTAAACCAAACTTGTCTGTTTTGTGAGGAATATCCGGCAACTGCCCCCATGTTGAGCTCTTCCCTTCCTTTAATACGGCCTTCGCGTCTTTTAGAGATGCCATCCTGGCCATCTGCTTTGGTACCTCAGCTACCGTTTTTGCTACTGCCACCTCAGGAGAGACTTCCTCGAAGTGCTGGAATGGTGTCTCAATGAATTCACCCTCTACCTCTACATACCGGAAGGAGTTCAGGTGGCTGATCATATATTCCTCTTCACCGTGCACGGTTATGATCTTTCCTTTGACAGGGTATTTCAGAATTTGATGTAAGGAAGAGGTGACTGCCCCGACATTGTGTATCCATGGTCTCCCCAATAAGCAAGAGTATGACGGACGGATGTCCATCACATAGAAAGTTGAGGGGAACACTTCTGTGCCAACCTTAATGGGAATGTCCACCTCCCCATGTACCATTCTCTTCGATCCGTCAAACGCCCTTACAATGATATTACTTGGCCTTAGCTCCAAGCCTTCACAGTCTAATCGGTCGAGAGCCTTCTTAGGCAGCACGTTCAGAGAAGAACCAGTGTCGACCAGAACATGGGCCAGAGTAGTTCCTTGGCATTCTATTGACACGTGCAAGGCGTCGTTGTGTTTTCTTCCTTTTGAGGTTAGGTCAGCATCAGAGAAACCTAAACCGTTGTCTGCTGTAATACTGGCTACACAGTCTTGGAATTGGTCGGTAGAGGTTTCCTGGGGCACATGGGCTGTCTTCAGGAATTTTATCAATGCTTTAGCGTGCGCCTCAGAGCAGAGTAGTAATGCTAACATGGAGATCTTCGAGGGGGTTTGCCCCAGTTGCTCTACCACGTCATAATCACTCTTTTTAATTATCTTCAGGATCTCCTCCATCTCTTTCTTAGAGGTTTATGGGATGACCAAAGATTGAGCCCTCGTCCTGACGAGCTCATCTTGGGTCCCTTTACCTTTATTAGCAGAAGTAGGAGGGACAATAACAGGAATAACAGTTTCTTCAATCAACGGAGTTTTTGCGGAGAGTCTTATTGGTGCAGGAATAACTTTGGCAGCAGATGAGGGTCCAAAGATTGCCTTTGGGGGGGCAATCTCTGGAGAAAATATTCTCCCACTTCGGGTGATCTTGCTTGTGCCGACAATGTTTCCAATGCTGGCATCTTCTTCATCAGAGCTTCTTTCGGTTATTTCAACTCGTTTAATACCATGGTAGTAGATTTCTCCACCGTAATTCCATGGTATTGATTTTTCAGAACTGTAGGGGACAGGCCCTGGCATAGTTATCTTCAGAGGAACAAACTTTGTAGCGGATGTAATCTTAACAGGCTTTTTGACGGCCTTGGAAAGATTGGCGTGAATGGTGATAATTGAAACATCTTCAGTAGGGGTTGGAATAGCAGGAACTTTTTCAAACATAATTTGTTGACTGTCCATTAGGCCTTGGATGCCTTTCTTCAGCAACGTACAGTTGATTGGTAGAGAGTAACAACAGTAGCAGTCTTCTTTGCATCCTGGGAAAATCCCATCTTTTAGCAGATTTAACTTGATGGTTAACAACGGAGTTATCAGGTCATTGACATCAGAAACATACAAATCTTCCTCAATAGCATGGACATTTCGACCATGCTTCGGCATCGGAGCAGATATCACGTTTGGCTTCTCTGGAGCATCGAACTCCACCTCTTTTGCATCTATCAAGTCTTGAATTTTATTTTTTAGCACCCAACAATTGTTTGTGTCATGTCCGGCGCTATCAGAATGGTAGGGGCATTTGGCATTGGCATTGTAAGCTGGTGAGGTTGTATTCACATTTTTCGGCGCTTCTTTGATATTTGTAAGATTTAGTTTTAACAAGTGCGGAAGAACTTGCGCGGGCGTCATATTAATGCGGGTGAACTGCTGTGGTGGACGTTCTCCCCATTGATGTTTAGGTCTGGACTGGTTATTGCGAGGCTGATCATTTGATGGATTTTGGATCATCACGGCCCCCACAGTCGGTCGACGCTCATTTCTTCCTACTCCTCTCTGAGAGTACACAACAATCGTTTCTTTCTTCGCTGGAAATGATTTCTTGACAGTTGTAGATGCAGAGGCATCCTTCTGAATCTTCCCATTCTTGACACTGGCTTCTACCCGCTCGCCAGTCAGAATTAATTCAGTAAACCCTACGGAAGAGCTACCGATTAGATGATTAAAGAATGGACCAGACAGGGTCCCCAGGAACATATCAACAAGTTCTCTATCAGAAAGAGGTGGCTGCACTTTTCCGGCCAGATCGCGCCACTTCTGGGCATATTCCTTGAATCCCTCACCTGAGGCCATCCCCATACTCTATAGCTGAGTACGGGTTGGTTCTAAGTCAGAGTTATACTGATATTGGCGATAAAAAGCAGCTGCCAGATCCTCCCAACTATGTACCTCTGATCTCTCAAGATTGTAGAACCAATCCAGCTGTGTACCAGATAGGCTATCCTGAAAGAAGTGCACCCAAAGGTTTCTGTCAGATGTGTGAGGTTGGATTCTTCAGACGTACGACCTTAGGTGCATCTTCGGGTAAGACAGTCCATCATATCTTGCAAAAACTGGTACTTTAAACTTCGGGGGAATCACAATTCCATCTATTAATCCCAAATCTTTGAAATCTAAGCCGGGAACTCTCTGCAGCTCCATAGCTGCTAACCTGTCTTCCAAGCTTTTGTACTTGTCATCGGCCAGCGGGTATTGTTGCTCTGAGTAGTCTTCATCTTCTTCAGCCTCTTCCTCTTCAGCTTCGGATTCAGAAGGTACCGCATCCCCTTTTCCTTTACTGGTTCCTTCTTCAGATGTAGGGGGAAATTCAAGAACTCTTCTGGCTTCACCCTCAAACCTTCTTCCCAGGGTAGCCACCCCGACTCTTTTCTTCTTCTTTTTCACTTGCTCTTTGTTCCCAAGCAGGGCTTTTAGATCCTCCCGACCCTTTGCCAAGGTCATCAGGAGATGTTGAAACTGTGAGTTTTGAGACTGCAAGTCTTTGACCATCTGTTCGAGATCCATCTTACTGAAATAAACAGCAGAAAGATAAGGGAACCTGGTGTGGAGACCTGCTTATGCACATGATGAATGATATGTTTATTTATGCAATGCATTCAAGGATTTAGAAAATTCAAAATTGTTGCAGACAAAAAGAACACACATCATATTAATAAGAAGAAATTTTGTCAGTACATGAATGCCCCATGGGCCAAATGTTACAAAAGACTTCTCAAGGTAAAAAGACGTTGCGCATCCTCTTTGGTGCAATGTAGGTGTTGAGGGTCTCTTCCTCATGGAGTCGGCGGGTAAGCTCCAAAACCTTCTTCTCGCTGGCGTAGAAGCTGGCCTCAAAAGTATTTTGTTCCTCCTTGAGTTGGATCCAACTCTCCTGCATCTCCTCCCATGATGTTGGCATGTCAGGATATAGGAGGGTGTAGGGAACCTCTCCTTCCTTAACGGGCTCTTTAATCACAGGGAGAACATGAGGGTAAGGCATCATTAGACTCTGGGCTCGAGTTCGTACCCACTTGAGATAAGGCTCAAGAGGGATGGAATTCTTGTGCCCTAGTGTCTACCTTGTTAGGCATCCTCCAAGCTCTGATGAATCTTTGGCAAAGTCCTTGTGCATCATTGTCGAAGTCAAAAACTAGGTCAGGAATCAGCATGTCATGAGGGTCATCCCTCCGTGCATATCCAAATTGTCTCAAAGCCAGACAAGGGTTGTAGGTAATACCTCCTCTAATGCCAAGTAATGGAACATTAGGGAATTCTCCACAACGATCGATGATGATGACATTTTCTTTGGACCGAGAACACCAATGTACATCAGAGTGTGTAGGAGTCATCAATCGTTGTGACCACCTTAAGCCTTGGTCATTCTTCAAAACAGATTGTGGAAGGTGCGAAATAAACCACCTTGCAAGGGGAGGAGTACAGCACATGAGAACATCCCTCTTTCTCATTGTTCGTGTGTAAAATGAGTGGAGGATATCCCCAAGCAATGTTGGTATTGGATTTCTGGATAAGAAGATCTTGACGGCGTTGACATTTATAAGCTGGTCAGGATTTGGAAACAAGACCAACCCATAAACAAGGAGTGCCACAATTTCTTCAAAGGCTTGTAGATCCAATTAATTCTAACACTCTTGTGCCTTCTCAAACAAGAATTTTTCCAAAAAGCCTTTGACACCACTTCTAGTTTCCCAATGCCCCTTGATGTCAGATGGTTGCAAGTGTAGGGCTTGAGCAACATCTTCAGGCTTTGGTTCTTTTTATGTACCGTTGTAGGGTAGTTGATTAAGAATAGGAATTCTCAGGAGTTGAGAAAATTCCTCCAAAGTGGGCACCAATTGGTTGTCGGGGAATGTGAAATAGTGGTGAAGGGGGTCAAAGAACTGGAACAGCACCTTCATCATGTCCTCTTCAATGCTGGTGTTGACTAGGCTGAGCAGTCTACCATGTCTTTCACTGAAGGGAGAGCTTTCGGGAATTCTGGATGTGAGCTCCTTGAGTTGAGGAGGGATTCTCACAAGGTTGACTTGGATAGTTTTCCTGCGAAGAATTTCCATGACCTACAAAACAAGAACAAAGATGAAGATCCAAACCCTTGAAATGGTTAGTGGATGCATATGATGCTTTATGATGTTTATGATGTATGCACAAACATATGTACAAGCAAATCATACAAAAACCCTAGTTTCAGGCTTGCATGAGGTTTCATAGGTAAGTACCCTCTTGAGTGAAGTTGGCTTAAAAAACCTGTCCTATAAATAGTAACCGGGTTCTAAGGAGCTCAATATCATTGGATTGTTTTCCATGTTCATTGTTTTGGCTTAGCCACTTAACTAGCGACCAAAATATTCCAAGAAAACAACCCTCAATGAGTGTAGTATCGAGTATCTACCAACTTCGGACTGCACCAAAACCGGTCATCTCACTACCCCTAATGAAAGGCCAAGATGGTCAAGTAAGGTTCTAGGTCATTAGTGCTTAGTGACATCACTCAGCGGCCCCGTACTCTCCTTGATTGAACTCAAGGGTTACCGGTACTCACAAATATGTCGCACTAATATAGCTATTGCTTCAACCGTGTCGGTATACCCCGCACAGTTTCCACAACGTGTTGCTATCTATGTATGTTTCCCCAAATCCGAGTGTAGGATTTCAAGCCCAAACAAGAGAACCAAAAGGTAAAGCAATCAAAGCAAACAATTAGTCATGCAAAAGGGTGATCTAATCCCTAAGGTTACTCCATTTTTAAATTCATCCCCAGCAGAGTCGCCAGTTCTGTGATACGGTGGGTGAACTGACTTGGGTTTTGCGTTTGTTTTCGCAAATGTTTCGGTTTAGCAAGAGTCACCACCGACTTTTTATTTTATCCTAAGGAAAGGTTAAAAAGCACAACAAAAACCTTTGAGATGTTTTCTTGGGTTCGGGGAGTAGATTATAGAAAGGGAAGGTATTAGCACCCTTTCTATCCATGGTTATCCATGGGCTCTCAGTTACTTGCTTAGATCACTTGCCTTGCATTTTCAATTGTTTGTAGTGGTACTTTCAATTGTTTGAAATGGTGCTTTGTGTGTGGGTTTGAAAATGTTTTGAAAAAGATGCCTTGTCTAGGCAACCCTTGTAACAATTCTTTACTCGAATGTTTAACAAAAGGTTTTTGTCTTTTTGAAAAGATGTTTCAAGGTTTTGAAATTTTTTTTGTGTTGTGGAGTGTGTTTTGAAAGTAGGCAAGGATTTGTTTTGCAAGTTTGATCTAGTAACTAAGAGTTGTCTACCCCTAAATTTACTCAAAGATTTTTCTTATGTTTTAACCCTTTTAACAGTATTGTTCCACCATTGCATTTGGTGGACAATCTTGTATTAGGATGTTAACGGGACAGGCGCGGGTCATCGTTTAGACCATGAATGCAATAGTGCCAAGTGTCTTTGGCAATTTTCCTTTAAGGGACTTGATCATTCTTAGGCAACTTGAGAAAGCGTCATCGAGGGACTATGATCATTTTGATTTGTTTTGTTTTGCCAAAGACACTCAACATGCAACATGGCCCATTATTGAAGGCAACAAGTGGAGTAACCCTAGGGGTGCAAGTGTGATTGGTGTTGTCCATTTCCATGCTTTTTTATCTTTGAATTAGGTCAAGCTATTTTATTATTTTTTTATTTTTGCATACAAACCCTAAGTCTATCATGGCATAATTAGAAAGCTTTTAAAATGCGGAAAATAAAAATCCTAAACTATTACAACATAATTATAGGGCAAATGGGGGATATTTAGCAAGAAATTTAAATCTAAACTATTACATCCAAATTGAATATACAAGTTATTTTAATTATACAATAATTGAATAAATACAAAATAAAAATGTAAAATGTATTATGTACAAAAATGTTTTTTATGTGTATGTAAAGATATTTTTCATGTGACATATAAACAAAAAAAAATAAAAAAAGTTAACTTTGGATATTTTCATGGTTTAGGGCAAAACCCTAATTTTCTAAACAAATAGTATTTATTATTCATTATATACAATATTTATTAATTATACACAAAAAATAAATAAAAGAGAAGTATTTTGTAAAAAAAGTAATTTTTGAGGTCAAATATTAATAAAAATAAAAATGTATTATTTTAATATTTTTATCCTAAATATTCTAATAAATACATAAGTATTTATATTATATATTAACTATACTAAATATATACAAAAAAAATAAAATATTTATTATTTATCAAAAAAGTGTATTTTAAGAAAATGTTTTCAAAAGATAAAATAAAATAAAATCAGAAAATAGAATGTATTTTGTATTATATTTTAGTATTTTAAATAAAAAGTATTATGTTTATTTATATGTACAAGTATAAATAAAGCAAATAAATTCAAAATAAATGCAAAAATGGGTGAAAAAATATTTTTAATGTTTTTTATATTTTGACAAAAAATAATAAGTCAGAATCAAAAAGAAAAAAGAAAAAATGATAAAAATAACACACAATGGGCCAAGAGGGTGTAAGTGGAAAATAGTGGTGTAAACAGAAAAATAAGTCAGGCCCAACCCAAGAGGAGTTGTCTTCAACCTCCAGCCAATTTCAAACACAAAAACGCGCGTATTCTTCCATCCCTGCTATCTCTTGATCCTTTGACTTTCAACAAAAACTTACAACATCAATGTTATAGAGCATCATGTCACGATTCTAAACATATAAAGAAGTCGTTCTAACTCTCAGAAATGAGAGAGAATTTCTCCTCCCCCAATTCCTGACCTAGCTTTTTTCAAATGTTCATGTCCAAAATTCGTGCAGCACACACAATATAACGGAGAAGTAAGGATATGGGTAGCTTCAGGGCCATGAGTAGGACATACTTTCTTCACAAACTTAAGCCTAAATATGCTTGGATAGAGAGATGGAAGTTCAAACTTTTACCTGTTCAGCTTGAGTTGTGTACAACAATGGAGGCACTTTCAATGAAGTTTGAGGATTTGTACAGCTTGCTTGAGGTCCAAGGATGCTCTTCCAACCTCTAGCTTGCTTTGAAACTAACTGAATCGAGCTATGTAACTCAACCTGCACAGATGAAAAATGAAAATGGAACACATGGCTATGGCTGTTACAGTCTGTTTCCAAGGCTTGGGATAGTTTGTATAAATGTTATGGAATGTGTTTGAGGTGGTTTGGATGAAAATGCACGATGGAATGATGCTGGCCAAGTCAATCTGCAACAGGGACTCTGTTTTGCAGAAAAAAATGTGTTTTGATGGATGAGGAGGTATGAAGGGTTAAGGGCTCGTGTTATAGGTTGGTTAGGGAGTATGCAATGTGTGGACAAAGTTTGTTTTGGCTCTTGCTTGCAGGAAGTCAATGTGGTGCCCGGTTTGCCAAGTTACTTCAAAGATAAGTAAGGAAGTGTGTATTCACAATGCAGGCCTGTACTACCCTCAAACTATGCTGCACAAATCACTCTTGATCAGTGGAATTTGTTCATGAATCTTGTGCCCAAAGATCTGCTTTGTACTTCTTAGATTGTGAACTTGACATAAAGTATATCTTTACAAGAATGGCTAAAATGCTTTTTTCAAATATGGCTTAATCTTGCAAGGAATGGTTAAACACACAAAATAAGGCTGGAACACAAAGGATTGGCATTAAATTATTGAGTGTGGATGAGATAAAAGGCCTGTAATCTAGTTTGTGCAAGCTGAGTTTGAAAATGCATAGTGTATGAACATGCCTTTGACCATGAGCAAAGTGACTTTTGCCCATCTTTACAAATTCGAATCTCCCTAACCACAAGGGTGTTTGAGAAGTTCTTGGACAATTTGGAAAGCTTGGAATGTATACTACAATCCATCTTTGTAATGAAAGTTTAAATTACAAGTGGAAGCATGTGAAAAATGGCCATGAAGTTGGGCAAAAATCCTGCCTAAAATAGATCAAAAAATTCCTAAGTTAAGAATGTTTTGCACCCCTATTCCAAAAATCATAACTTGAGCTACAAGCTTCTTTTGAGAAAACTTTGTGAAACAAAGTTGTATATTTTGCAATGGACTACAACTTTCATGTTTTGAGTTTTGTTTGAATCCAAATACATCTTGATGAAAAAATGGGACAAAGTTAAGAAAAAAATTAGGAAATTTCATAACTTAGAAAATTTCGAAGTTATGAAATTTCTTCATTTCAAACCCTAATTTGTAATTTTTGATTTCTTGATGTACAAGTTTCATAATTTGACATGTTTTTATGAAAAATGAATCTTGACATTTGATTTTGACCAAAAAGTCAAAGTTTGACTTTTCAGTATACAGTCAAATCTTGATCAGTTGACTGGAAAATTCATCTGTCAATCTTGTGCATTTGGGATCTTTTGAACTTTTTGAATGTGTCAAGACCATGTCATTGAGTCCTTGAGTCCATGTTTGAGCTTGGTTTGCCATTTGCTAGGTCAAACAGTCAAAAATTGCCTTTGTGCAGTCAAAACCCTAAAAATGACCATTTTGCCCTTTTGGTGATCTGATCAAATTTCTTGTGGAATTGTGATCCAAACTTGACCAAATGGTCCATATGAGTTCATAATGTTGATGTGGGTCAAAAAGCATGAGGTTTTACTGTCAATTGACCACAGTTGACTTTTTCCCCAATACAGTTGATTTCTAGGTCAACTGTCCAATTGACTGGGCAAAGATTGGAATCAAGGCTTGAAACTTGGTATGGATAAACTTGTGAGTCCAATATGAAGCATGAAAGTCATTTTGGGCATCTTAGGTCAAAAAACTTTGTGCAAACTCAAACCCTAATTTGGGTCAACAGTGCAAGGAGGAGTCTTGAGCAGAGCAAACCCTAACTTGATCTTGAGCTCCAAGGGTCTTGGGATGAGAAAATGTTGAATAAATGAGAGGGCAAATTTTAGGGTACAACAATGCCTAAATAAGGAGTTAGAAACTTGACAAATACCTTGTTCAGTTGAGTTTGGATATGGCAATGTAGCAACTTTGAGTGAGGCGTGAAGGTCGTGTAAGCTTGCTTGAAGTTCCCTCAACCTTTTCCAATGCTCAGATTGCTTTGAAGTTGCCTGAATCTTCCTATAGAAGTCAACCTGCAAACTCAGAAAATGAAAATGGTGAAGTGTAAAAATGAGCTCACAGTTGCAAGACAGGGGCTTGGATAGTTCAGGTGTGTTGTATGGAATGTGTTTGAAGTGATTCCAAGCAAAACGCACGAGGCAAAATGGATTTGGCCAAGGTTCTGCAGAGGTTGCCCTGTTTTGGCAGAAAATGGTGATTTCTGTGTTTAAGGGTGTTTGAGAAGTTGTAAATTCGTGCTTTAGGCTTACAACAATATTCTGAACTCATGTGGAATGATGCTTAGTCTTGGTTTTATCAGATACAAGAGTTGTATTGACTTTTGCAAGTTGGCTTGTTTTTGAAGAAAAGGTGAAGTGACAAAGCCAAAGGCCTGTACAGGATAGCTTGAGGTCTGATGAGAGTTGGTACAAGTTTCCTGATGTTTTTGGATGTTGTTTTCATAAAGAGATTAGGTCTATGGCTCAAGATAAACCAAATTGCAAAAAGCATGCTTTATCAAAGTAGCATTGTAACCTTTATGCCATTTTTGGAATAATTCTTTGTGTAATGCTCCATAGCTCAGAACAAAGCCATTTTCCAATGTGTTTGCATTAAATTAATGAGTGTAGAATGGATTAGGACCTGTAAAACCAAGTACAAGCATGCTTAGGAAAGATTTGCAACTTGCACCATTGTGAAAAATGCCTTGGACAAAAGTGATAATTTTCCATTTTCATTCCTTCATTTCTACCTAACCATAAATGATCTTGGATAGTTCTTTGACATTTTGGAAAGCTTGTAACCTGCTCTACAATCCATATTTGAAATGAATTTTGAGATTCCGCTTGGAACTATGTGAAAAGTCGTCATGAAGTTAGGTCAAAAATCTGCCTAAACTAGGGCAAATTTTCACTAAGTTAAAAAGTTTATGGATCCCTATTCACAAAATCATAACTTGAAATCCAAGCATATTTTAGGAAACCTTTGTGAATGAAAGTTGTATATTTTGTGGAGGACTATAACTTTCATGTTGGAAGTTTTATTTGAATCCAATTTCATCATGGTGAAAAAGTTGGCAAAAGTTGGGAAAAAATAAAAACATTTCATAACTTCGAAAATTTCTAAGTTATGAAAATTTTCAAACTTAAACCTTACTTTCCAAATTTGAGTTTCTTGGTGAACAAGTTTCATGTTTTGACACATATTGATGAAATATGACCCTTGGCACTTAATTTTGACCAAAAAGTCAAAGTTTGACTTTTTAGTGTACATTTGACTTTTAATCAGTTGACTGGAAAATTTATTTGTCAATCCAATGAATTTGAGATCTTTTGAACCTTGTGATTAGGTCAAGATGATGCCATTGAGTCCTTGAAACCATGCTTGAACCCAATTTGCCATTGGCTAGGTTAAAAATCAGAAACTGCCCTTTCTCAGTCAAAACCCTAAAAATGACCATTTTGCCCTTTTGAAGATCTGATCAAATTTCTTGAGGAGTTGTGGTCCAAACATGATCAAATGGTTCATATGACTTTATAATATTGATGTGGATAAAAAATTATGATGTTTGACTGTAAATTGGCCATGGTTGACTTTTTCCCCAATACAGTTGATTTTTAGGTCAACTGTACAATTGACTGGGCAAAAATTTGACTCAAGGCTTGAAACTTGATATGAGCAATCTTAGAGGTCCAAAATGAAGTATGAAAGTCACATGAGGCATTGAAATTCCAAAAATCCCTGTGCAAACTCAAACCCTAATTTCAGGTCAACAGTACAAGGAAATGTCTTGAGCTGAGCAAACCCCAATCTGGTCTTGAGTCCAAAGAGTCTTGTGAGGAAAATCTTGATAAAATGAGAGGGAAAATTTTGGGGTACAACAACTTCCCATGTTCAATATTCTTGAACCTGAAGAGTTGGATTGTCGAGTTTTTCCATTCGTGACTCGAAGGTAAAAAATGATTGGACACTAGAGTGCCCGTAAATTTGCACTCGTCAAAATGTAGTTGAGGAAATGGGCTTAAAGATGCCATGTGATAGAATCTTGTTGGAGATGGGCTTAAATATGCCATACAAGACTATTTGTTAAATTGTATGTTGTAAGTCATAAGAATATGTATCAGAATGATATCCGTGTCTGAAACGTATCTGAATTGTATCTGGAGACTGAATCTATATGAGCAATGGAATGGCGTCTGTGTCTGGAGTGTATCCGAGCTGTAACTCTATTTGATTCTTGAATGAATAACAGAATGACTTCCGTGTCTGGAGTGTATCTGTATTGTATCTGAATTTGAAATCTGAATAAGCGACAGAATGGCATCCATGTCTGGAGCGTATCTGGGCTGGGGAAAAAAGTTAGAATAAGTGACAGAATGGAAACCGTATCTGGAGCGTATCTGAACTGGAATCTGAATAAGTAGAAGAATGACTTCTGTGTATGGAGTGTATCTGAACTTGAAATTGATAGCTGAATCTGAATGAGAAATAGAATGGCTTCTGTATCTGGAGCGTATCTAATCTGTATCTGATTAGTTGAAATCTGAATAAGTAACAGAATGACTTCCGTGTCTGGAGTGTATCCGTACTGTATCTTGACTTTGAATTCTGAATGAGTAATAGAATGACTTTTGTGTCTGGAGTGTATCTTTACTATAAGAGATCTGAGTGAGTAACAGAATGACTTCTGTGTCTGGAGTGTATCCGTACTGTATCTGAATAAGAGATCTGAATGAGTAACAAAATGACTTCCGTGTTTGGAGTGTATCTGTACTGTATCTGAAATCTTTGAATATTTGTTAAAGATAGCTGTTAATCTTATCCTGAAAAGGGTAAAATGTTAGCTGAAACACAAAGTTATGTTGCATGAAATGTATGATGCAATAAAATGTGTTTTATCAATTTTTATGATATATGAGTGTAATGTATGTGCATGTAAGCTAATTTGTTGTATTGTTGAGGAAAATAAATCCTTGATAGTTGGAGATAATAAAACCCTTGACTGCTGCCGGGAAAAATAAATCCTTGACCGCTGCTGGAGATTCAAAATCTTTGATTGCTGAGGATGAGAAATCCTTGGTGACTGTTGGGGATGGAAAATTCCTGACAACCTCTGTGGGGATGTGAGAATCCTTCATGTCTCGAAGTTGGAGTACTGACAAAATCTGTTGTGAGAGTAATGTCAAACTGCTTGAGAAATCTACTTGGGGAATCCAGTGAACTTTGAAGACTTCTACTGGGGGTTAATTAATGGGAATCCTTACTCGGTTGGGGAATAAGGAAAAATATGATGATTTCTGCAGGGAAATAAGAATGAGAATCTTCGATCTGCAGGGGAATAAAATTATGACAAATTCATGCTAGGGAGTAATGAAGACTCTGGAAACTTCACTGGGGAATCAAGAATGAGAATCTTCATTCTGTTGGGGAGTAAAAACTCTATGGGGAAGAAGGCTTACTGCTGGAGAGTAAGTTCAGGTCTCTGGGGGAAAAAGCTTATTCCTGTTTGGAAAAAGTTCAGGAGTTTGGGTTGTATGCCATTCTACTGGGGAGTTATCCTAGGTTGGGGATAAAAGTTAACTGTTATCTGGTTGACTTCCACGCTTTAAGACAACTTGCTGGGGAATTTGGGGAAAACTGAATGGTTCCCGCTGGGGATTGATAGTTGGAAATTTGACTCAACAGGGGAAAAGGTTTCATCTCCGCCGAGGGTCTGTAGTTCAAAGTTTTTACTCCGCTGGGGATTGGGAGTTTGAAGTTTTAACTCTGATGGGAATTAGGGGTTTGAAATTATAACTCCGCTGGAGATATGTATTTCAAGGTTTTAGCTCCGCCGGGGATCTAGATGATGTACTGCAGGGGATTTCTCTTGGAATAGCCTAAAGAAGTTTTCCTATCCTTTCAACCTGTCAGTAATTATTCTTTCCCATTTCGTTTATTTGTAAACAGTGATTATATTCAAATGCGTATGCTCATTTAATAAATCATTGGACATTTTCAAATAAAACACAAGTGTAAAAAAGAAAAAAAGGCAAATAGTTTTTCTGCACTTTGAAGTATATTTGTATTAACTTTGTGTAAGTATTTTGTACAAAGGAGACAGACATCCTAGTAAGAAAACATTTTCATACAAATGAGAAAAATTTATACAGAGAAAGATGGCTATGTGTGAAAATTCCATGGGGTTCCCATTCTGCTATAGCCTTCGTAACTCTGAATATCTTGTCCACTTGTTGCTTCGTCCGAAGATGATTGAGTTGATCCAAAGCCCGGAGCTTGTCTGTGAAGAGATTGTCCTTAAAGTGATCCGACGAGACATAGTCATACGCTTTAATTCCCTAACTTTTTCCTGGACCGCCCTTTCGGGTTTTCGATCCACCGGGAAACCCTTTTTTGCCCAAGTCGCCCTTTCGGGTTTTCAACTTGTCGGGTGTACAAATTTTTTTATTTATCCCTAATTTTTGCCTGAACCGCCCTTTCGGGTTTTCGATTCACCGGGATGCCCTTTTTTCCCAAGTCGCCTTTCGGGTTTTCAACTTGCTCGGTCATTTATGTGTAGTATCTTTTGACTATGTCTGCATTCGCAGGGTGCGGCAAGTCATCGTCGTCCATGGTGGTTAAATCATTGCCCCACCAGAAAAGATGTTCTTGATCACAAATAGTCCTTCGTAAGTAGGAGTCCATTTGCCCCTGGGATCACTTTGCAGCAAGATGATCCGCTTGATTACAAGATCCCCGACTTGATATGTATGGCATCTGACTTTCTTGTTGAAAGCCTTGATCATCCGTTTTTGATACGTATGACCATGGCAAACAGCAGTAAGTCGCTTTTCGTCAATTAAGTTAAGTTTGTCAAGTCGGGTCTGAATCCAATCGTCTTCACTCAAACCAGCATCCTTCATGATTCTCAAAGAGGGAATATGAACCTCAATAGGCAAAACAGCTTCCATGCCATATACCAAGGAATAGGGTGTTGCCCCAGTTGATGTGCGTTCCATGGTACGATACCCGTGGAGAGCAAACGGTAACATCTCATGCCAGTCCTTGTAGGTGACTGTCATCTTTTCTACGATCTTCTTGATATTTTTGTTCGCGGCTTCGACAGCACCGTTCATCTTTGGCCGATAGGGAGATGAATTGTGATGTTGAATCTTGAACTGCTCGCACAGAGCGGTGATCATAGTATTGTTCAGGTTTGTACCGTTATCAGTGATAATCCTTTCGGGGATACCGTATCGGCAAATAAGGTTCTTCTTGATGAAGCGGGAAACAACATTCTTAGTAACGGATGCGAAGGAAGCTGCTTCGACCCACTTGGTAAAGTAGTCAATGGCCACCAGAATGAAGTGGTGTCCATTGGATGCCGTAGGCTTGATCTCTCCAATCATGTTGATTCCCCACATAATGAATGGCCAAGGAGCTGTTAAGACATTGAGGGGAACTGGAGGTATATGTACCTTGTCCGCATAGATTTGACATTTGTGACAAGTCCTGGAATGTTGATAGCAATCAGCTTCCATGGTAGACCAGTAATAGCCTGCCCGTAGGATCTTCTTAGCCATCATATGCCCGCTAGAGTGAGTGCCAAAGGTACCATTGTGCAGTTCAGCCATGATCTGTTCTGCTTCAATCTTGTCCACACAACGGAGCAGAATGCAATCATGATTGCGCTTGTACAGGATACCATTGCTCAGGAAGAACTTGGCAGAGAATCTCCGTAAGAACTTTTTGTCGTTGACTGAAGCTCCTTCAGGATATTCTTGAGCCTCGAGATACCTTTTGAATTCGTGAAACCAAGTTCGGTCCACTACTTCTTCGGTATTAATCTCGTGATAATGTGCAGGTTCGTCCATCCGTTAAATGGTGATTTGGGGAGCCTCATTATCCCAGTTAAGTTTAAACATGGATGACATTGTAGATAGAGCATCTGCTAGCTGATTTTCTTCTCGCGGGAAGTGCTCGAAAGTAATCTGCTAGAAATGTGATAACAATGTCAAGACATATTCTTTGTAAGGGATGAGGTTTGGATGTTTAGTATCCCTCTCTCCTTTGATCTGACTGATGACCAAAGCTGAGTCCCCAAACACATCTAAGGATTTGATTCCCAAGTCTATGGCAGCCTTGAGTCCAAAGATGCAAGCTTCATACTCTGCCATGTTGTTCGTACAATTGAAGCAAAGTCTGGTTGTGAAAGGTGTATGGCAACCTTCTGGAGAGATGTGTATCGCGCTGATACCGCTGCCAAGTGCATTGGAGGCCCCATCAATGTACAGGGTCCATCGGGATCCTTGTTCAGGTCCGTCATATGGTCTGAAATTTTCAATGTTGTCCAATGTCATGATGTCTTCGTCAGAGAAGTTGAACCTCATGGATTGGTAATCTTTGACAGCTTGATGAGCCAGATGGTCATCTAGCACACTCCCCTTTATATCTTTTTGGGTCGTGTACTATATGTCGTATTCCGTTAGGATCATCTGCCATCTAGCTATTCTTCCAGATAGAGTAGGCTTCTCAAAGATGTACTTTATCAGATCCATCTTAGATATCAGCAGAGTGGTATGAGTCAACATATACTGCCTTAGCCGGCGAGAAGCCCATACCAAAGCGCAACAAGTTTTCTCGGGAAATGAGTATCGTGTCTCACAGTCGGTAAAATTTTTGCTAAGGTAATAAATGGCATGCTCTTTTCGGCCAGACTCGTCATGTTGGCCCAATACGCACCCCATTGAATTCTCTAGGACAATCAGATACATGATTAGCGGTCTTCCTTCGACAGGTGGCATCAAGATAGGAGGTTCTAGAAAATACTCATTGATTTTATCGAAAGAAAATTTACAGTCATCATTCCAATTAACTACCTGATCTTTCTTCAACAGCTTGAAGATTGGTTCACAAGTAGATGTTAGGTGAGAAATGAACCTAGCAATGTAGTTTAGGCGTCCCAAGAAACCTCTAACCTCCTTCTCAGTGCGAGGGGCGGGCATTTCTTGTATAGCTTTGACTTTGGTAGGATCAACCTCGATGCCCTTGTTGCTGACAATGAAACCCAAGAGTTTACCGGACCAGACTCTGAAAGTGCACTTGTTAGGGTTCAGTCTGAGCTTGTACTCTTTCAACCTGACAAACAGCTTTTGCAAGTGGTCGAGGTGTTCTTCTTTAGTTTGTGATCGGGCTATCATGTCATCTACGTAGGCCTCTATCTCATGATGTATCATGTCATGAAATAAAGCTACCATGGCGCGTTGATAGGTTGCCCTGGCATTCTTTAGTCTGAATGGCATCACTTTGTAGCAGAACGTACCCCACTGTGTAACAAAAGTAGTTTTCTCCATGTCCTCAGGTGCCATTTTGATCTGGTTATAGCCTGAGAATCCGTCCATGAAAGAAAATACTTTATGCTGAGCTGTGTTGTCGACCAGGATGTCAATGTGCGGAAGTGGAAAGTCATCTTTAGGGCTGGCCCTATTTAAGTCTCTATAATCCACGCACATTTTGACTTTGTCGTCCTTCTTAGGCACGGGCACAATGTTAGCAACCCATTGTGGATAGGAAGTAACAGCAAGAAATCCAGCATTGAACTGCTTCATAACTTCTGCTTTGATCTTTTCAGACATGTCAGGTCTCATGCGGCGGCCCTTCTGTTTAACTGGTGGACAATCTTCTCTGGTGGGGAGACGGTGTACCATAATGTCTGTATCGAGTCCCGACATGTCTTCATATGACCAGGCGAAGATCTCAACATATTCATGTAACAGCTGAATTAGGGGTTCTTTGACACTTGGCTCTAGGTTGGCACCCATTCTGACTTCTTTTCTGTCTTCCTCAGTTCCCAAGTTGATTATCTCTAACAGCTCCTCATGAGGTAGAATAGCCCTTTCTTCTTGTTGTAGCAGTCTAGCCAATTCTCCCGGCACCTCATAATCTTCCTCGCCTTCGTATTCGGCATGGTAGACCAGATCTTCAGAGTCACTGAAGGCCATAGCAGAATTGTTACCCATGGAATCCAGAATGGAAGGGTACCTGCATTTGTGAGTGTGGGTGTGTGTAAGGGATAGCCACCTTTAAACAAATAAAATGTAAAAATAAAGACAATGAACACAAAAGTTTATATGTGAAAACGTCCATGATTCATTAAAATGGCATATGAAGATGAAAAATCAAACCCTTGCAAATGGACCTATGTGCCTCGGGTAAGGCACAAGGTTAAAAGTGTATGAATTGTTTGAGAATTATTACAAACCAACAGAAGTGTTTGAAAGATAAATTACTGTGGTATGAAAGTAATCGGAACAAAGTCTTTTGCTTCCCAGTTGCACAGTCCTCCGTCAACAATAGGGAAAATCCAGTCTTCCAAGTTGCTCTCTTCTTCATTGTCCTCCAAAGCATTGACTCCATGATGGGTGATCTTCACCGGTGGCCCTCCAGCACGGGAGCAGCGTACAGCCTTTTGAGCAGAAGAAGTGAATCATAAGCCGAATTTATCTGATTTGAAAGGAAAGTCGGGAAGCTGCCCCCAGATTATGGACCCGCCTTCTTCCACAACCGCCCTAGCATCCTTTCGAGAAGACATCCGAGGCGGAGGTCTTGTAATCACAGGAGTTGAGGACATTTCCTTGGTCAATGCTATCTCTTCAGAAACTTCTTCGAAGTGTTGGAAAGGGGTCTCGATGAATTCGCCATCCAATTCTACATAGCGGAAAGAATTTAGATGGCTTATCATGTATTCCTCTTCGCCATGAACAATTATGATTTTCCCCTAGATAGGGTATTTGAGCATTTGATGCAGCGTAGAAGTGACAGCTCCAGCATTGTGAATCCAGGGTCTTCCCAACAAGCAAGAATAGGAAGGACGGATGTCAATCACATAGAATATGGAGTTGAAGGTTTCAGTTCCCACTTTAATCGGGATGTCCACCTCCCCGTGGACCATCCTCTTAGAACCATCAAAGGATCTCACAATGATGTTGCTGGGTTTTAAGGTTAAACCGTCACAATCCAGTCTATCCAAAGCTTTCTTCGGCAAGACGTTCAGCGATGAACCAATGTCTACCAGTACGTGTGCTAGAGTAGTCCCTCTGCATTCCACCGATACATGCAAAGCGTCATTATGTTTTCTCCCTTTCGATGTTAAACCGGCATCGGAGAATCCTATACCATTTTCATCTATTAAGCTAGCTACACATTCCTGGAACTGATCCGCGGAGGTTTCTTGTGGAATGTGTGCCGTCTTCAAGAATCTTATCAAAGCTTTAGCATGAGCCTCTAAACAAAGCAGCAGGGCCAACATAGAGATCTTTGAGGGGGTTTGCCCCAGTTGTTCCACAACATCATAATCACTTTTCTTGATTATTTTCAAAATCTCTTCCATTTCTTTTTGAGAGGTTTCAGGGATGACCAATGGCTGAGCCCTCGTCCTGACGGGCTCGTCTTGGATCCCTTTCCCTCTATCATCAGCAGCAGCAGATCCCAACCACAGGAGTTACAACTTCTTCAATAATTGGAGTTCTCGCAGATATGTTTACCGGTGCAGGGTTAACCTTAGGAGCAGCTGAGGGTCCAAAGATTGCCTTTGGAGGGGCAATCTCTAGAGAGAAAATTCTTCCACTGCGGGTGATTTTGTTTGTTCCAGCAATGTTTCCAATGTCGGAAGTCTCTTCATCAGAACTCTCTTCAATTGATTCAATTTGTTTAATACCGTGGTAGTAGATTTCTCCATCATAGTTCCACGGTATTGATCTGTCGGACTTGTACGGGACGGGCCCGGGCATGGTTATCTTCAAAGGTGCAGTCTTTGGAGCGGATGTAATCTTAACAAGTCTTTTGGAGACCTTGGAAAGATTGGCGGATATGGTTATTATTGAAACATCATTGACAGGAGTCGGTGTAACAGGAGTCTTTTCAAAAAGGATTTCTTGGTTATCCATTAGGCGTTGGATGCCTAACTTCAATAATGGACAATCGGTTGGTAAGGATGAACAAAGGCATCAATCTTCTTCACAACCTGGGAAAATCCCAGTCTTCAGCAAATTCAACTTGATTATCGGTAGCGGAGTCATCAAATCATCAACAGTAGCAACAAAAACATCTTCTTTAACAGCATGGGCATTGTGGCCATGATTTGGCATTGGAGAAGAGATTACATTCGGCTTTTCAGGGGCGTCGAATTCTACTTTTTTAGCGTTTATCAAGTCCTGAATCTTATTCTTGAGGGCCCAATAATTATTGGTGTCGTGCCCTATAATCCATGAATGATAAGCACACTTGGCGTTTGAATGGTAGTATGGAGAAGAAGTTTTCAGATTCTTCGGGGCCTCTTTCAGACTGGCAAGGTTTAACTTCAAGAGATGGGGTAGAACCTGAGAAGGAGTCATATTTATCTGGGTTAATTGTCGTACAGGCCTTTCCACCCTTGCTTGGTTGGTTCTTGGTTGATTGTTTCTAGGCTGATCAGCTGCAGACTTTTGAATCATTACGGCCCCCACCGCTGGCTGGTGCTTAACTCTTCCTTGACCTCTTTGGGAGTAGACAGCTGATAATTCTTTCTTTGCTGGAAAAGTCTTTTTGATTACAGCGTAAGCAAATGCATCTTTTTGAATTTTCCCGCTTTTTATGCCAGCTTCAACTCTCTCACCAGTTAGAATCAACTCGGTGAACCCCACAGACGAACTTCCAATCAGGTGATTAAAGAAAGACCTTGACAGATTTCCCAAGAACATATCCACAAGCTCTCTTTCAGATAAAGGTGGTTGTACTCGTCCTGCCAAGTATCTCCATTTCTGGGTATACTCTTTGAAACCTTCATTTGAGACCATACCCATACTCTGTAATTGAGTATGGGTTGATGCTAAATCTGTATTGTATTGATACTGTTTGTAGAAGGAGGCTACCAAATCCTCCCAATTATGCACATCATACCTCTCCAACTGGTAAAACCAATCCAGCTGCGTTCCCGAAAGACTGTCCTGGAAAAAGTGGACCCACAAGTCCTTGTCAGAAGAATGTGGTTGGATTTTCCTGACATAAGATCGTAGGTGCATCTTGGGACAAGACAACCCATCGTACTTAGCAAACAGAGGTACTTTGAATTTAGGAGGGATTACAATTCCAGAAACTAGCCCTAGCTCCTCAAAATACAGCCCATGCACTCTCTGTATCTCCATGGCAGCTAGACGCTCTTCCAAGTTCTTGTATTTGTCATCTGCAGGAGGGTACTGCTGTTCTAAGTAGTCTTCATCCTCTTCTTCCTCAGAATCAGATGGCACTGCAGTTTCTTTTCCCTTTCTTACTCCTTCATCAGAGGTTGATGGAAAATCTAGGACCCTTCTAGCTTGACCTTCAAATCTTCTGCCCAAGGTAGCCACACCATCTCTCTTCTTTTTCTTTTTCTATTTTTCCTTCTCTAGTAGAGTCTTGAGCTCCTCCTTCCCCTTGGCCAAGGTCAGAAGTAGCTGTTGAAACTGTGAATTCTGAGCTTGTAAGTCTTTGACCGTTTGTTCAATATCCATCTTGCTGAAATAAACAACAGAGAGATGAGGAAACTTGGTGTGAAGACCTGTTTATGCATATGATGAATGATATGTGTTCATGTAATGCATTCAAGGATTCAGAAATTCAAATTTGTTTTAAACAAAAAAGAAACACATGTCATATTAATAAGATAGAATTTGTTAGTACATCAATGCCCCATGGGCAAAATAATACAAAATTCTAAGGTAAAAAGACGTTGCGCATCCTCTTTGGTGCAATGTAGGTGTTGAGAGTCTGCTCTTCGTGAAGTTGACGAGTGAGTTCCAAAACCTTCTTCTCGCTTGCATAGAATTGGGCTTCGAAAGTATCGCGCTCTCCCTTGAGTTGTATCCAACTCCTTTGTAAATCTTTGAGTGATGTTGGCATGTCAGGATGTAGGAGGGTGTATGGAACCTCTGCTTCCATAACAAGCTCTATAATCACAGGGAGAATATAGGGGTAAGGCATCATAAGACTTTGGGCGTGGGTTCGTACCCACTTGAGATAAGGTTCAAGAGGGATGGAATTCTTGTGTCCCAGGGTCTTACTGTCCACCTTGTTGGGTATCCTCCAAGCTCGGATGAACCTTTATCGGAGTCCTTGATATTCGTTGTCGAAGTCAAAAACCAAACCTTGAATCAACATGTCATATGGGCCATCCCTTCGGGCATACCCAAACTGTCTCAGAGCCAAGCAAGGGTTGTAGGTGATGCCTCCCCTAATGCCAAGTAGAGGGACATTAGGAAATTCTCCACAACAGTCAATGATGATGACATTCTCTTTTGGTCGAGAACACCAATGAATATCTGAATGGGTAAGAGTCATCAATCGTTGTGACCACCTCAAACCTTGCTCATTCTTCAAAACTGATCGGGGAAGATGAGAAATAAACCATCTTGCCAGTAGAGGAGTGCAGCACATGAGAACACCTCTTTTCCTCATTGTTCGAGTGTGAAAATAATGGAGGATATCCCCAAGCAATGTAGGCACCGGGTTGCGAGTCATGAAGATTTTGACAGCACTCACATCTATAAGTTGGTCATGGTTAGGGAACAAGACCATCCCATAGATGAGAAGAGCTACAATATCCTCAAAAGCTTGTAATTCCAATGAATCCCAGCAGCTTTGGGCTTTCTCAAACAGGAACCTTGACAAGAAGCCTTTGACACCACTTCTAGTTTCCCAATGTGTTGTGACATCAGAGGAGTGCAAGTGTAAGGCTTGAGAAATATCTTCTGGCTTTTGATCTCTTTCCGTACCGTTGAAGGGTAGTTGATTGATAATAGGAATCCTCAAGAGTTGAGAAAATTCCTCCAAATTAGGCACAAGCTGGGAATCAGGAAATGTGAAGCAGTGGTGTAGGGGGTCAAAGAACTGGAAGAGAACTTTCAACATATCCTCCTCTGTGTTGGTGTTGACTAAGTTGAGGAGACGACCATGCCTCTCAGTGAATGGAGAATTCTCAGGAATCCTTGAAGCTATCTCCTTGAGTTGAGGAGGAATTCTTACAAGGTTGACTTGCATAGTTTTCCTGCGAAGTGAATCCATAACCTACAAAACAGGAACAAAGATGAAAATCCAAAATCCTTGAATTGGTTAGTGGATGCATATGATGCTTCATGATGTCCATGATGTTATGCACAAGTATATATTTACAAGAAAATCACACAAGTTCCTAGTTTAGGCTTGCATGGGGTTTCATAGGTAAGTACCCTCTTGAAGTTTAGTTGGCTCAACCTGTCCTAGAAATAGTAACCGGGTTCTAAGGAGCTCAATATCACTGGATTGTTTTATGTGTTAATTGTTTCAGTTTAGCCACTTTACTGGCGACCGAAATATTCCAAGAAAACAACCCTTAATGAGTGTAGTATCGAGTACCTACCAACTTCGGACTGCACCAAAGCCGGTCATCTCACTACATCCTAAAAGGCCAAGTTGGTCAAGTAAAGGTTCTAAAAGTCCATTAGTGCTTCATGACATCACTCAGCGGCCCCGTATTCTCTTTGATTGACTAAAAGGCTATCGGTACCTACAAATATGTCGCACTAATATAGCTATTGCTTAGACCATGTCGATATACCCCGCACAGTTTCCACAACGTATTACTATTTACCTATGAATGTTTCCAAAATCCGGGTAGAGGATTCAAACCCAAACAATAGAACCAAAGTGTAAAGTATACAAGTCAAACAAGATAAGCATGTAAAGGTGATATAAACCCTAAGGTAACCCCACTTTTATAAATATCCCCATCAGAGTCACCAGTTCTGTGATGCGGTGGGAGAACTGACTTGAGGTTTTGCGTTTGTGTTTGAAAATGTTTCAGTTTAGCAAGAGTCACCACCGACTTTTATTTTATCCAAAAGGAAAGGTAAAAAAGCACATGAAAGACCTTTGAGATTGTTTTTGAGTTCGGGGGTAGATTATGAAAAGGGAAGGTGCTAGCACCCTTTTCATCCATGGTTTTCCATGGGCTCTTAGTTACTTGTTTTAGATCACTTGCTTTTCTTTTTCAATTGTTTGAAATGGTGCTTTTGTGTGTGGTTTTGAAAGTATTTTTAAAAGAGGCCTTTGTTTAGGCAACCTTTTTAATGATTCTTGTTTGAATGTATACAAAGGTGTTTGTCTTTTGAAAAATGTTTCAATGTTTGAAAGTTGTTTGGAAATGTTTTGAAATTGTGTGTGTTTGTTTGAAAATAGCAAGGATTGTTTGAAAGAGATCAAGTAACTAGGAGTTATCTACTCTACTCAAAAGTCTTTCTTACACATTTTATTCCTTTGACATTATTGTTTTACCATTGCATTTGGTAAAAAACCCTATCTTTGGATGTTAAACGGGACGGGTGTGGGTCATCGTATGACCGTGATAACAATATTTCCAAGTATCTTAGCAAGTTTTTAGGGACTTAGATCATTTGTTTTTAGGCAACCAAGATAGCGTCATCGAGGGACTATGATCTTTTATTTTGATTGATTTTGTTTTGCCAAGATACCTAGCATGCATACCATGGTCATTTTAAGGCAACAAAATGGATGAAACCCTAGGGGTGCTTGTGTGCAAGGTGTTGTCATTTTTCATGCATTTTTTTGTCTTGTATTAAGTCATGATATTTGTTTTGATTTTTGGTCTTTGCATACAAAACCCTAGTTTACTATCATGGTATATGAAAGCAATAAAATGCGTAAAGTAAATCTAGACTATTACAACAATATTATGGGAAGGGGGATACAAGTTTTGAATAGGGGGATATTGCTCAAAATAAAACCCTAAAACTATTACAACCAAATTTAATTTATTTTACAAATAAATAAATAAGCAAATACTTACATATGCAATAAAATATAAATATGCAAGAAATGTTTTTATTGCATTTATTTATGTATGTAAAAATAAATTTATTTATGTCTTAAAAATAAGAAAATAAAATGATTATTTTTGAAAGGGTGAAAACCCTAATTTTTGTCTAATAGAAAATATATTCTAATATTATTCCTTTATTTCATTTATGTACAAGAAAAAGTAATAATAATATATACAAAATATTAAAAAATTGAAATATGTATGAAAATATTATTTTAAGTGTATAAATAATAAAAATAAAAATATGTGATATTTTAATATTATTTACAAGTTTTATTTAAGAAAATAAATTATATTTAACCTAATAAACTATTTTGATGCCTTAAAAATAATAAAATAAAATGCAAAAATTTTAAAAAATATTTTTATGTTTTTAAATGTTCAGAAAAAAATAAATAAAGTCAGAAAATATAAATTATGCAAGAAAATATAAAAAATAAAAGAAAATGCTCAGGGGGGTGTAAAAGCAAAATGGGAGGTGCAAATAGAAGCAGGCCCAAGGCCTTGGCCCAGAACAAACTTCATCCCTGACCTTGAGACACCACGCGTGCGCTTCTGTTTTAAAAATCCTGTTCTTGCTCATGCTTGCATAAAATCAAAAACTTGCAACATGAAACTTGTAGCATGTTAACTCACAATTCTAATGATATAAAAAACTTGACCTAACTCTTAAAGACCAAAGAGAATTTTACTGGCCCTAATTTCTGACCTAAAATTTTCAGCATGTTCAACATCCAAATACTCTTAGCTCAATTAATATAAATGGAATCTAAGTATATGTACAGCTCAAGCATGTTAAAGACTACATTTTTGCTTCACAAACCTAAGCTTAAGGATGCCTAAATAAGGAGTTAGAAACTTGACAAATACCTTGTTCAGTTGAGTTTGGATATGGCAATGTAGCAACTTTGAGTGAGGCCTGAAGGTCGTGTAAGCTTGCTTGAAGTTCTCTCAACCTTTCCCAATGTTGAGCTTGCTTTGAAGTTGCCTGAATCTTCCTATAGAAGTCAACCTACAAACTCAGAAAATGAAAATGGTGAAGTGTGAAAATGAGCTCACAGTTGCAAGACAGGGGCTTGGATAGTTCAGGTGTGTTTTATGGAATGTGTTTGAAGTGATTCCAAGCAAAACGCACGAGGCAAAATGGATTTGGCCAAGGTTCTGCAAAGGTTGCCCTGTTTGGGCAGAAAATGGTGATTTTTGTGTTTAAGGGTGTTTAAGAAGTTGTAAATTCATGATTTAGGCTTGCAACAATATTCTGAACTTGTGTGGAATGATGCTTAGTCTTGGTTTTATCAGATACAAGAGTTGTATTGACTTTTGCAAGTTGGCTTGTTTTTGAAGAAAAGGTGAAGTGACAAAGCCAAAGGCCTGTACAGGCTAGCTTGAGGTCTGATGAGAGTTGGTACAAGTTTCCTGATGTTTGTGGATGTTGTTTGCATAAAGAGATTAGGTCCATGGCTCAAGATAAACAAAATTGCAAAAAGCATGCTTTATCAAAGTAGCATTGTAACCTTTATGCCATTTTTGGAATAATTCTTTGTGTAATGATCCATAGCTCAGAACAAAGCAATTGTTAAATGTGTTTGCATTAAATTAATGAATGTAGAAGGGATTAGGACCTGTAAAACCAATTACAAGCATGCTTATGACAGATTGCAACTTGCACCATTGTGAAAAATGCCTTGGACAAAAGTGATAATTTGCCATTTTCATTCTTTCAATTCTCCCTAACCATAAATGATCTTGGAGAGTTATTGGACATTTTGGAAATATTGTAACATTCTCTACAATCCATATTTGAAATGCATTTTGATATTTCTCTTGGAACTATGTGAAAAGTCGCCATGAAGTTAGGTCAAAAATCTGCCTAAACTAGGGCAAATTTTCACTAAGTTAAAAAGTTTATGGACCCTTATTCACAAAATCATAACTTGAGATCAAAGCATCTTTTTGGAAAACTTTGTGTATCAAAGTTTTAGATTTTGTGGAGAACTACAACTTTCACGTTGGAAGTTTTCTTTGAATCCAATTTCATCATGGTGAAAAAGTTGGGAAAAAATAAGAAATTTTCATAACTTAGAAAATTTCTAAGTTATGAAATTTTTCAAACTTAAACCCTAATTTCCAAATTTGAGTTTCTTGGTGAACAAGTTTCATGTTTTGAAACATCTTGATGAAATATGACCCTTGGCACTTAATTTTGACCAAAAAGTCAAAGTTTGACTTTTCAGTGTACAGTTGATTTTTGATCAGTTGACTGGAAAATTCATCTGTCAATCCAATGCATTTGAGATCTTTTGAACCTTGTGATTAGGTAAATATGATTCCATTGAGTCCTTGAAACCATGCTTGAACCCAATTTGCCATTGTCTAGGTTAAAAATCAGAAATTGCCATTTCTTAGTCAAAACCCTAAAAATGACCATTTTGCCCTTTTGAAGATCTGATCAAATTTCTTGCAGAGTTGTGGTCCAAACTTGATCAAATGGTTCATATGAGTTTATAATATTGATGTGGATAAAAAATTATGAAGTTTGACTGTAAATTGGCCATGGTTGACTTTTTCCCCAATACAACTGATTTTTAGGTCAATTGTCCAATTGACTGGGCAAAAATTTGACTCAAGGCTTGAAACTTGATATGAGCAATCTTAGAGGTCCAACATGAATTATGAAATTCACATGAGTCATTGAAAGTCCAAAAATCCCTGTGCAAACTCAAACCCTAATTTCAGGTCAACAGTGCAAGGAAATGTCTTGAGCTGAGCAAACCATAATCTGATCTTGAGTCCAAAAGATTCTTATGAGGAAAATCTTGATAAAATGAGTGGGAAAATTTTGGGGTACAACAAGCGTAGTAAATTTCTTTCCGCAATTTATCGCTTTCATATAAATGCTAGTAATTAGGGTTTGTATGGAAAGATAAAAATCAACAAGTAGATAACCCTAATCAAAGATAAATGCATGCAAATCAAACACACTATTCACACATGCCCCCTTAAGCTTAACTCCACTTGTTGCCTAAAAAATGGTCATGTTATGCATGTGGGATGTCTTAGCAAAAATAATCAAAAATACAAGATCATGGTCCCTCGATGACGCTACAAATGTTTCCTTTCAAATGATCTTAGTCCCTCAAAGAGAAATGCTAAGATATCTATCTCACAACATTGATATCATGACTATATGATGACCCACGGCCGTCCCTTTAAATCCAAAGATAAGGCTTCTTACCAATCAATGGTGAGATAGCAATATCAAAGGAAGGAAGAAATGAACAAAAGACTTTTGAGTAGGTAGAAACGTTCTTAGTTGCTTGCTCACTTTCAAAACAAACAAAAACTTTCAAAAGAAACACCAAACACTTTCAAAAACATGAAATATTTTCAAATGTTCAACACTTTGTATACGTTCTTACGAAACGATAACCATTACAAAGTTTTCCTAAACGAAGGAACCTTTTCAAAAATACTTTCAAAACCACCATAAAGCACATTTTAAAACAAAAGCCAGTGATCTAGCAAGCAACTAAGAGACCATAGATAACTATGGATGAAAAGGGTGCTAACACCTTCCCTTTTCATAATCTATCCCCCGAACTCAAGAGATAGTCTCAAAGGTCTTTCCTGTTCTTTTCCACTTTTCCTTTTTGGATAAAAGAAAATTCAGTGGCGACTCTTGCTAACCCCAACAATTGCGATCAAATGCAAAACATCCCAAGTCAGTTCTCCCACCGTATTATAGTAACCTTGAGGATCATTTTCGTAACCGAATATAATACCCTGGATAAGCATATCATAAGGACCATTTTTTCCGAGTATAACCAAATTGACATAGAGCTAGAGTAGGATTGTAAGTAATACCTCACCTTATGCCAAGGAGTGGCACATTAGGGAATTCCCCACAACGGTCAATAATAGTGATGTTCTCCCGTGATCGGGAACACCAATAGATATCTAAATGGAGAGTGACATCATCCTTCGAGACCACTTTAAACCTTGTTCATTCTTCATCACTGATCAAGGAAGGTGAAAAATAAACCACCTGGATAGTAAAGGTATGCAACACATGAGAGTCCCTCTCTCTTTCATACTTTGAGTGTGAAAAAAGTGCAAAATATCTCCAAGAAAAGTAGGTGCAGGATTATGAGTAAGAAATATTTTGATGGCGTTCACATCTATGAGTTGGTCTAGATTAGGAAATAGTTCCAAACCGTAGTTCAAAAGAGAAAAGATCTCCTCAAAATCATGAAAATGCATAGCATCTAGAAACAACTAAGCCTTCTCTATAAGAAATTTTGCAAGAAGACCTTTAACTCCACTTATTGTTTTCCAATTAGTCACAATGTCTGACCACTTCAGATGTAAGGCTGCTGCAATAACTTCGGGTTTTGGAACTTTCTCTAAACCGATGAAGGGTGTATGATCAAAAATAGGTACTCCAAGTAGCTTAGAAAACTCTTCCATTGTGGGTACCAACTAATAATCTGGGAAGGTAAAACAATGATTCTTAGGATCAAAGAACTGGAACATAACACTCATCATGTCTTCTTCAAAATTAGAGGTAACCAAACAGAGTAGATAACCATGCCTCTTGGTGAATTGAGAGTTTTCGGGAACCTTTAAGACTAAATCCTTAAGCTTTGAAGGTACCCTTACAAATTTGATTCGAATAGTATTTCTGCGAGCGGAGGCCATAACCTGCAACAAGGAACAAAGATAAATCCCTAGGTCCTTGAAATGGTTAGTGAAAATGTTATGTTATGATGATATGATGTTATGATGTTATGTTCATGTTAAATAAGTAGCAACCACAAACAAGTCATAAAAGAGCCTTAGGTTTAAAGGCCTGCATGAAGTCCATAGGTAAGTACCCTTCCCCACTGAAGTTAAGTTAGCTTAACCTATCCTAAAATAGTAATCGAATTCTAAAAATATCATATCACAAATATTTCTCGAAGGCTTAATTTTATCACGGCAACTGACTTACCACCAAAACATATCGAAAGTCAAATCTCAATGAGCATAGCCTCGGGTATCAACTAACTTCGGACTACAACAAAGTCGGCTATCTCTTTATTTCTAATGGCCAAGATGGGCCAATTAAGGTTCTAAAAGTAATTTAGTGTTAACGACACCACGCGGAAGCCTAGCGTTATTCTCGATTGACTTAAGGAAACATCAGTACAAACCAAAGTGTCACACTAACTATAACTACCATGTTAAACATATCCGTATGTGTCGTATAGTGTTTATGATCTATTGCTAATTACCTAAGGAATCACTAGATCCGGGTGTAGGATCTTTCACACAAGTAATAATACCCAAGCCTGAACCCTTAAAGCAAATCAGACAAAGCATACAATAAAAGCAAGTAAAATGATCTAACTCTTAAGGTAACCCCTCTCAGAAAAATTGTCCCCAGTAGAGTCGCCAATTCTGTAATACGGTGGGAGAATGTACTTTTTTGGTTTTATCACAAATGTTGCGGTTAGCAAGAGTCGCCACCGACTTTTCTTTTATCCAATATTCAGGAAACATGAAAAGAACAGGAAAGACCTTTGAGATTTTGAGTTCATGGGGTAAGTTATGAAAAGGGAAGATGTTAGCTCCCTCTTCATCTGTAGTTATCTGTAAGCTCTTATTTGCTTGCTCACTTTAAACTTGCTTCGCGTGTGTGTGATTTATTTGAAAATATTTTGAAATGCCAATGTAAGGCTAACTTTGTAATAATCCTTGTGTCGGTCCTCAAGAATGTATACAAAGTGTTTTAGAAAATATTTGTTGTTATGAAAGTGTGATGTCTGAACATATTGTGAGAAGAAACTAGGAGTCTTACCCATTAATAAGGTCTTTCTTATTATTTTCCTTCTTCTTTGGAGATAGTATTATTCATACCATTAATTGGTAGGTAATCCTATCTACTAGATGTGAAGTGACAGGCGTAGGGTAATCGTATGGTCATTGAAGGCAACATGTAAGGATACTTTAGCAATTGTATCGAAGGGACTATCATCATTTTTCTTGTAGGGTCATCGAAGGGACTAGATCATTTTGTAGGCAACTCGAAGGGTCATCGAGGGATTATGATCTTTATTTGAAAGGTCCATGATGATTTGATCGAGGGTCTTTTGCTAAAGTATCCCTACTTTCGAGGGACGTGACCAATGTTTCGAAAGGCAACAAGAGAGATTACTCTAGAGGTTCAAGTGTGAAGGGTGTGTATTTTCAGTTATATTTATCTTGGAAATTAGGGTTGTCTAGATTGCTTTTAGTAGTCCTGCCATACAAACCCTATTTTACTAACAGTTAAATATGTACAGAAAATTGAAGTGCAGAATGTAAAATCCTACATTATTACATGACTTTAGGGCAGATACATAATAGGAAAATGCGAGAAAATAAATCTACGCTATTACAATTGAGAATGTGACCTGTACACTTTCTCTATGAGTTTAAATAGCAAAAGATGAGAAAAAGAATGTTAGAAAAATGTTAAATGCCCTAAAAATTCTATCTGTCAGAAAAAGATATTTTTGGTGTTTTTTTTAGAATTTAATTTGAGTGTTAATAAATAGTAATTAAAATTAATTCTAATTAATTTTAATATTAAGAAAAGGCTAGTTAACTTAAGTAATTAATAAATAAAAATATGTCAAAAATTTAATTACTAACTAAAAAAATCCTAATCCTAATTTGTTATGGTTTTGAAAAAAAAGTTTAAGGTTTGTTAATGGTTAATTAGAAAGTAATTAGTAAAATGGAATAAAAAACTAGGGTTAGTAAAATAAGAAGAAAAAAAACAAAATGCATGGGGTGGGAGTTTAACCCACGCCCTCAGCCTCACAAGTATGCCCTTCTATCCATTGCACCATGGTATTGTTTGTGTTTAAGAATGAGAAAAATCAATCTATTATAAACCTGCGTGTTATCCTGAAAAAAGCAAAATCATTTGACAAGAGGAGGGATCGAACCCACGCCTCTATTGGTTAACAATCATCACTCTTACCACTCGTTCACTTGTTGTTGCACGTTCATAACATGATAACTAAATAGTATATAGTAAACATATGTATTAACAAAGGGGTTTTGAATACCTGCAAAAACGAGAGGGAAAATTTTGGGGTATAACAAAGGGGTTTTGAAAACCCGCAAAAACGGATGAAAACGAAAGATCTAATGACTCGGATCCACTAGTTAGAATGTTGTGAGTTCAATGGCATGACTACTTTGGCCTTAAACAGCCTACAACTGTAAATTTAAAGCTTTGAGAGCTTCGTGCCCTAGCAATGGTGAAATTCAATTATTGCACTATATCACACAAGTAATGGATCAAAACAGCTCCAAACATCATCATGAACATATATGTATGCATCAAATCATTCAAAAATGCACGAATTAAGAGTTTGAGATTGATAAAATTACCAAAACTGATGATTTTTAGGGGGAGAGTTCTGAGATGCTTTGCACTTGAGTGATGATTGGTATGACTTCCTGGGAACCTCATAAGTATGATGGAATGCTTGGAATTGATTGATAAAGGCTGCACACAAGGGTTTGAGTTTTTCCTAGTTTCTTGAAAATTTGAAGATTTTAGGGTTGCTTCTATGATGTAGCATGTGTGTCCTTGAGGTTTCAATCTGGTGTGTATTTATAGGAGAATGTTTAGGTTAACAAACATGGAAAGGATCTTGTGCAATCATGGTCAAATCAAACAAGAATAAGACATCGTTAAAACTTCTATTTTGAGAAGATTATATGCAAATATGCTCCACGCGGTTTTCCTTAGTTGTCACAAGCTTTTTGGGCTTCAATTCTGATCCAAAACCAAAGTCCACATGCCTAAGTCCAATGCTTTCATATTTTATTTTATTATTTTTGAATTTATTTGAATAAAAATCAAAGTAAGTTAAATAAAAAAAACAAATTTATGCATGGACAAAATTAGAGGTCCCCTAACATGTTTGAACCTCAAAAGTTAGGTCCATTAGCCCAAAAGTTCAAAATTGATCAATTTAGATTTCATGCATTTCTAAAAAATTTCTCAACTTGCACAACTCATAACCCTCTCAATTTTTTTCATATGAAGGTGATCTTGGATTCTTTGGAAAGCTCAAGATGTCTCCTACAAATTTCATGTTGGTCATTTTTCCATTTGAAGTCTTTAACTTTATGTAAATTGCTTTGACAAAAGATGTCTTTTTGTTGACTTTCAAAATGACCTGTAAAGTTCTGGCTCATATCTCTCTAATGAATCATTTTTGGCCTTGATCTTAGAGAGGCAAAGTTGTAGAGAATTGAATTTCCTCCAAAACGAGATTTGGTTGAGGAATTTATGATGAAGTATGCACAAGTTGTGCTTGATCAAAGTTCAGATGACTTCTTCTTAATAAAACCCTAATTTAGTAATTTTTGACTTTTGATGTATCTTAAGTTTTCTTAATGAATCATGATCAAACCTTGACCAAATGATGAATGTGACTTCAAAAAGTTGATGTTGACCAAAAAAATTCAAGTTTGATTGTAAATTGGTCAAAGTTGATTTTTTGTCCAATATAATTGATTTTCAATCATTTGATCAATTGAATGAGCAAACTTGTACTGCAAGGATTGAAATTCGGTATGAGGATTATTTGAAGTATGTGAGAAACCATAAAGTCCATTTGAGGCATTAGAAACTCAATTTCCTTTGAGAGAAACAAAGCCCTAGTTGTAGGTCAATTTCTTAGGATGAGGGTTTGTCTGGTCAACCCTTAAGTAGTCTTGAGTACTTGAGACTCCTATGAGCATGATGATGTGTCTTGAATTAATTTGTATCAAAGATGGCAGGGAAATTTTTGGGGTACAACAGCATCAACAATTCATTTCATACACATACACCATACTAAAATAATCACTGAATCATCTTATTCAGCAAAGCATAGGTAATGGAAAAAAATAAATCATATGACTCTTTTTATTCCACCTAGGTATAATTCATCGCGTTATCTTCCTAACACTTTAAACGACATGTCAATCGAAGTCCTAAAACTCAATTTATGACACTATTAAAATAATATTGCTATCCATCGCATGAGGCTTGCCCGACGAAGCAGGATGCTCGCCCTGTGATGAGGGAGTGAAAACACCATCATTCCTTTCTGGTCTTCATCGCCCTGCGACACATCTTACTCGTCTGGCGCTCTCCTCTCGCTTTTGTGTTTCCCAATGATGCTCAAGCGACAGACCACCCCCCATACAAAAATCCAGGGGCTATATTTTTCATCACATTCCATCTCTTCTTACTCGCCCATCACTGTTGGATCTAGGATCCATCGCCCTGCAACCCACATCCACCTCTCGGCGCTGGGGCGTGAACATGACTACCATGTTACAATTTTTGCACTACACATTCCTAATTTCTACATGATTTCTCCATAGTACAGGTCTCAATTCATCATATATTCACATGGTTTCATCACACAAGAATAAAACAGATTATCATACATCATATGCATCAATTCTTTGCAAGAAAATATCATAATTTCACTAATTTTCATCAAAGCATCATATTAACTTCATCACCCCAAAACCCCAACATAACCTACAATTATCTAAACCTTAGATCAATTATAATAACAACGATAAACCCCCCTTACCTTAGATTTCTCCTAGCAATTGATTTCTCTTCACGTTATATCGAATTCCTTTGAGTTATTCTCAGCCCTAACACTCATCATTGTGTTCTTCTCTTTTCACAATTGCATAAAATGAGACTCTCTTCCCTGTATTCCTTGTTTAATCTTTGGACCCTTTCTATGGTCTTCCCATATTACCTTCACATATCCTTTTACAATTTACCACTTTGTCCCTAACATCTCTACATCATATTTTATCTCTATTTAACTCTTTAAAATAATTCAAATAATCATTCTAATTATCTAAGTTATTCTAAAATAAACTATACCTTCTTAATTCCTACCCCCATCATAGACCATACAAAACAGCATATCAAGCATCAACATCATTGATACATCACATAAATATCAAAATTAAGTCACAAATACTCAACATAAATTAATTGAATGCTTAAATAAATAATCTAATTATTTTGGGGTGTTACAACCGCCACATAAGCAGAATTGGATTTTTGCCCAGTTTTGCTTCCTTTTTTTGTCGCTTTCTGATTCCAATGCATTTTATCTCAAGAGAATCAAAGAACCTGAAACACAATATAAAGCAACATAAAAGCATCATAAAGATGAGAAAAGAAACTAAATAGCATGAAAATCGAGTCGGAAAATATGATGCGTTTTTAAGTTATCAAACTCCCACACACTTAGACCATTGCTTGTCCCCGGGTAATCAACCAACGCAATAAAGATTAAGGCGCGGTTTGAAACATACACACAAAAAACTCTAATCAATGCGATTTCTAGGCTATTGTCAAATAGATATATACTAAACGTTAATACCAATGATACTATAATGGCACAAGGCGAAAACTCCCATCCTATGCAAACCAATGTGAATCAGGTAACACCCCATTTCTACCCGACAAATAATAAGAAAATCAGAGTTCAACATAAATAGCATGCTACATTTTCAACTTAAAATCAATCTTCATTTAATCGCATACAAACAGATACATAACACTTAACTCGGATGAACAGATAATAATCTGATTTATTCTTCAAAATCAAACAACTTTTTATTGATAAGCAACAGAATATACATACTCAACTTCAATTCACTTAACATCTTTTATTCAACTAAAACAACCTCAAGATAATAATTATTTCATGTAATCAACTTAAAAATTCAGCAACTGAAATTATAATCAACAACTAAACATCAAGCGTTCATCCCCCCGGGTGCTACGTATCAGAGCGACAACACTGACTCAAACTAACGAGGTAATAATTATCCTTCTTGATTACCTGCACGTTACCAACAGAGGGAAACATTCAAATAGAATAGGTGAGATATCAAACTATATAATTAGTCATATGATAAATAATATATTAAATTAGATCATATAAAATCACCACTTCACAACTTACAAACAACTTTAATCACAATAAAACATCAAGACGACATAACTACTAAATTCACAGCTTTTAGATAATACTTGTCACAACAAGTCAACAACATAAAGCAACAATGAATCTATCTTCACCATAACTCAAGATGCAACATCAAATGCGAATCAAGCATAATGCACATGCATGTGGTACCATCGGAGCAGAACTCTAAACATAAGAATTGCCAATTAATAGAGGCATCAACAAGGCATGAGCCTTCTTCGCATTTTGCCAATACAGGCCTTCACAAAATCCGCCAATACAGGCCATCACAGAGTATGCAAATGTATGTGACTCAATGAATGCACCATCACATACTAACAATAATCATCATTCATCGCAAGGCATAAGCCCACATCACCATTATTACCAGTAAATAGAGGTAATTTATCATCATCTAAAATCTATACAACTTCACATTATCAACAAGAATTCACAGATACAATCATAACAACACAACATCTCAACATTGGCCATAGGCCTACAACATAATATTGCCCATAAATAGAGGAAATTCAACCAAATTCATCATCACCTGCAATTTCATATTTTTCAGCAATGTATACAACATAATTCCATAAATTGGAACCATTCAACTTAATTCGACTTCACCTGCAAATCAACTTTATTATACAAAATTCTAACAAAACAAACCAACTAAAAATACCCATATGTATATACGACTCACTCTGACAATTTCAACTAATTCTGGTTAACTACTTTTACCGCCTAAATCTACAAATTCGGCTAATCAGTATTGTTTTATATACTGTTATTACTACTATTTATTTGTACTTCTACTAATCAATTTATTCTACTAAATTATGCTACCTCTGTTATTTAGCTTACTGCTATTATTGGTCTCCGCCAAAACTATTTATTTGCTATCTACAACTTCTATTACTACAACTTCCTGCCAGTGACAAATATTAGTTATAAACCAAAACCAATTTCAACTTATTCCTCCTGTTACTTAAATTCTCCGTTATACTTTCTGTATGATAATTTACAATTTCTACATCTGTTGATACTTCCTAACAATGCTCAACTAAATTAGTCCATACACTATTATTTCTGCTACTCTTACATATACATCCTGCTATTCATTTGACTAAAGCATTACAATTTATTCCTGCAACTTCTTTAATCCAATCTGATACTAAATTATTTTACTAATTATATTAACTTATTAATAATATAAGATATGACATAGTCTTTCCACCATGCCTATATGTTCTTTCGAGTCTCGTCTCAGGACAACAACTCAATAATAAGCATAACAACATCATAACAGAAATACGATTTAAATAAATTGCAGAATAACTTCATCAACACATTATGAACATTCACTGACAACTAAAATTGCAGGACTAATAATCTTCCCAGAATCACAATATAACCAAATTAACAACAATTCTTGGCACAAATTTATACAACTCAACCCCACATACGGTTTATCATATACCCAGTTATAGAGATTGCACACCACCCTTACCTGGTTTGGATTGAAGTTAACTCTAAGGATCTTCGATTGAATCTCCTCTTGGCCACTTGGTGTAACTTCCACGCATCCCTCTTCTTCTCCTCAAAACCCTTATTTTTATCTTCTCTGCAACTTCTCTTGTACCAAAACCTTCCAATATTTTTTTCTCTCTAGATCAGAATCAAAGCTGAAAATTTTCCCAAATATGCAGCTACAGTGCAATAATGATATCTCCCAACTCAGACCTTATTTTGAAGATCCCAACGGTCAAAAGTTAGATGTAGGTGTTTCGAACATACCCTCAAAATTTGAGCATGATCCAACGGTTAACGAATCGGGGATTGTTGATTTAGTGAGACTGCTGCAATAAAAATGGGAATGAGTTTCTCCCATCTATTCTCTCACTTTTTCTCAATTAACCTAATTCCTTTTATATCCACTTAACCTTGTAATTCTAGTAATTCTTATTGGACCAATATACACACTCTCATGTTTACTACATGACATCACTTAAATAAGTCCAACAATTAATCTTATAATGCTCCAATATATTTAATATTATTAAACCATCATTTAATCAAATAATGTCACAGAGCAATTTAACAATAATCACAATATTTCTCAACTCCAACTAATAATTTTAAATAAATAATTAATTAAATTATCGGGGCGTTATAAATCTCCCCCACTTAGGATATTTTCGTCCTCAAAAATCTACTCAATACTTTCATCCTTAACGCGAACCTCGTATCCAACTCTCTAATCCTCTAACTCTGCATTTACCAACACTTCGGCCACTACTTTTTGACATATTAACAACTCAATCATGATATAAATCTACTACACGCATGCTAATCAGTCAACACCCTCACGACATACCCGTCAATAACTTACCAACCTTTTCAGCAACACTCTGACATAACAACTCCCACAGTAGAAATGTAACAACCATAACTCACTTATACTTGGATATACCACGTCACCTCTTAACAACTTTCCCAACACCAAAGTGCATATACAACTTTATTCTCATACGTATATGTATGTCAACTATCAACAAAATATCAACAACTCTATTCACCATTATAGTGACATCAACATAGTCAACAAAATTAACTTCGTCATATTATAGGATTTTATTTATCACTTACGTTAACCAACAATAACATCTCAATAATGATAGAAAAATCATTACAACATCAACTTAACTATATAACTCAGCAAGCATATCCATAGCTCACCATCAACCAACAATCCACAATAATCTTCTTATAAAATTCACAAATATTTACTAGCAAACATAGTGCCCTGGCACAACATCTCTATATCAACCATCCACCAAATCAAGCATGTAAATTAAGACACACCATTCCCACATGCTTTTGATGTTTTAATCCTTCACTTCTAACGAGTCGTACACGCATATCAATTGCGCCACATCACGCTTCAGCTACACAACTCTGATCATCCATCTTAAGTCATTGTCCTCATTAAATTTTCCGTCGATTATATGGTTTACAAGTTTCAATCTAATCCCAAACTTTCTTTAACATCTTCCATAATATCGTTGTTCACTCGATATTCTCAATCTTTCACTTTGCGATGTTAGCTCGCATACAAACCCACTACTCTGAATTGTTCATTACGTCTCAACTTTCACTCAACGACTCCCCTACTAATTTCACACAAACTGGTGAGCGATTATTCTCACGATATAACATCCATATTTTTTCACACCATTAAGATAGCAAGACAAATCTATAACATCCAACATAATCTCGTCTACTATTAATAATGGGTTAAGGGTGATCAGTTCCTCAATTTGTCAATTAGTATTCGACAACCATAAGGGAATATAAATTGTCGTACCAAACTATAATAGGGTTTCCTTAAAACTTGTATTCAAGTTTTCTAAAACACAACATGTCTAATCCTCATTCACACATCATCCCACGATGATCGATCATTTTCTAACTCAAGATCTGTTGGCATATCAATACATTATAAATCCTTCCACTCTAGTATGAGTCTTTATCTACATAAAGAATTCTAACAACATTCTTAAACTCTTAATCCTCTTCCAAATTTCACAACATCAAAAATACATGTATCTCCACCTCTCAAACTCATTCCAATCACACTCTCAAAATTATCATCTTATCTAACAACATTTCATGTATATCCACACCTCAAACAACTATGATAGTAATCATCTAAGTTCAACAAGCTACTAACCTCTATAACAGACTTCATCGTTCTCCAACTTAGAACTGCATCCACCTTGAATGTATCTACATACACTTTCACTTAGAAATAAAATTACTCAAGAGAACTCTTCTCCCAAAACTATAACATACATCCTGACAACTTAGCATAAATCTTCCTCCTTTTCGACACCATAAATTCCACACAACTTCGCACTATCTTCATTCGTTCTAATTAATAACACCAAAGCTTTCCCAATGATACCTTTGATTTCACAAATTACTTTAAATAAACCTTTCAATTGCTCCTTTAATTCACCCAACTCGGACGCTGACATGTCATACAACACTGAAGAATAAGTCTAGTCCAAAAGACAAGCTTATAAACAAAATGCACTTACTTCCAATATCATCACGTGATAAATGAATCTATTACAGCTACTGGAACCATTTTTAAAATGAATCTCATTTCGTTAGCTTTTCAACACTTCAAACGAAACTCAAATAGGATGCCCGGAACTCTATTTATGAATTTTCGAAGTCCCACAATAATTCTGCAGTTTCCTGCGATTCGTTTACGGAAATTCCACTATGAAACTCATTTGTCTTCAACTTAGACATATTCCAAACAACTCTTAACATATCTCGTGCTACCAAACTTCTTATAATTCGAGAGATGCATTCCTTCGTCAAAGTTCAGGTTCCAAAACACCAGGGCAACAATTCTTTTCGCAACGCTACTCACTTCTTCAAGTTTCGACTCAGACTCGCGATTCACAACTACTTATCAACGTCAACTAATTCCGACAATCACTTATGTGATCCCAACACAAAAGGTAGAACAACTTTATTACTCCATTATTGTTCAAACATCGACATCTTACACTTGCTTCGTAAATCAACAAATATTACATCGCTCTTAATTCTTCGAGAAGTAAGAACCAACAATGTCTGATCAATTTCTCTCAAGGCGCTCTAACTCGACTAACAACAAGACCTTGAATCCAAGTCACCTTCAAATTCGAGAACAAGAAAACTCCAACAATTATTGCATTGTCGTCGTTGGCAGCACACCGAACCTACACCTTTCAATTGAACATATTTGAGAAGCAAAGCTTCTCTCCCACTTATCTTCAACCAATTCCTGCAATTAAGGCAAACAAGTACCGACAGTGTTTCACACACTTGTCGCGCACTAAGGAACAAACAACATTAGACAACTTAGTCGGAAGGACCGACCTGCTCTGATATCATTAATGTAACACCCCATTTCTACCCGGAAGATAATAAGAAAATCAGAGTTCAACATAAATAGGATGCTACATTTTCAACTTAAAACCAATCTTCATTTAATTGCATACAAACAAATACATAACACTTAACTCGGATGAACCGATAACAATCTGATTTATTCTTCAAAATCAAACAACTTTTTATTGATAAGCAACGGAGTATACATACTCAACTTCAATTCACTTAACATCTTGTATTCAACTACAACAACCTTAAGACAACAATTATTTCATGTAATTAACTTAAAAATTCAGCAGCTGAAATTATAATCAACAATAAAACATCAAGCTTTCACCCCCCCCCCCCCCACCCTGAGTGCTACGTATCAGAGCGACAACACCGACTCAAACTAACGAGGTAATAACTATCCTTCTTGATTACCTGCACGTTACCAACAGAGGGAAACATTCAAACAGAAGAGGTAAAGTATCAAACTATATAATTAGTCATATGATAAATAATATATTAAATCAGATCATATAAAATCACCACTTCACAACTTACAAACAACTTTAATCACAATAAAACATCAACACGACATAACTACTATATTCACAGCTTTTAGATAATACTTGTCACAACATGTCAACAACATAAAGCAACAACGAATCTATCTTCACCACAACTCAAGATGCAACATCAAATGCGACTCAATCACAATGCACATGTGTGATGCGGTGGGAGAACTGACTTGAATGTTTTGTGTTTGATCGCAATTGTTTCAGATAGCAAGAGTCGCCACTGACTTTTATTTTATCCAATAAGGAAAGGCTGAAAAGAACAGGAAAGACCTTTAGAGATGTTTTCTGAGTTCGGGGGGTAGATTATGAAAAGGGAAGGTATTAGCACCCTTTTCATCCATGTTTTTCCATGGGCTCTTAGTTACTTGCTAGATCACTTGCTTTTGTTTGAAATGATGATTTGTGTGGTTTTTTGAAAGTATTTTGTAAAGAGTCCATTGTTTAGGCAATCTTTGTAATGATTCTCGTTCGTAAGAATGTATACAAAGATGTTGATCTTTTGAAAATGTTTTCAATTTTTGTAAGATGTTTGAAGGTGTATGTGATTATTTTGAAAATAGCAAGGATGTCTGTTTTGAAATGTAGCAAGTAATTAGGAGCAATCTACCTACTCAAAAGTATTTCTTGTTCATTTTCTTTTCCTTTGACATTATTGTCTTACCATTAATTTTGTAAGCAACCCTATCTTTGGATGTTAACGGGACGGGCGTGGGTCATCGTATATCCATGATTAGCAATGTTCGCAAGGTATCTTAGCATTCTTTTTTAGGGACTAAGATCATTTTGTAAGGCAACTTTGAATAGCGTCATCGAGGGACTATGATCTTGTATTTGTTTGTTTTTGCTAAGATACCTTACATGCGTAATATGGCCATTTTGTATAAGGAAACCAAATGGAATAACCCTAGGAGTGTTTGTGTGGAAGTGTGTTATTTTCATGCTTGTTTTTGTCTTGGATTAGGGTATTCTATTTGATTATTTTTATCTTGCCATACAAACCCTAATTACTAGCATGTTATGTAAAAGCGATAAATTGCGAAATTTAAAGTTACTACGTTATTACAACACTCGTGGGAGGGGGTATAAAATTTATGAATGGGGATTGCAATATTATAAACCTAATTAATCTATTACAACCAAATTGAATTTGTGCAAGAATTGGAATAAACAATATACAAGATGAATTAAACATGCAAGAATTATAAATGCAAAGAAAAAGATTTTTTGTTTGGTTTCTTAAGAAAAAGGGTCTCGATTTTAACCTAATTAGATAAAGAAAATAATTAGTCAAGTTTAATATTCATTAAGAGAAATATTCTTGACTAAAACCCTAATTCTTCTTGATTGATTTAAAAGAATGAAGTTTATATAAAAAAAGTATTTTTTATATTTTATGTTTTTTATCTTGAAAAATAAATTATAGTGTTATAAAATGTTCTTTAGTCTTTTGGTATCAAAAAATATATTTTCATTAGTATAAAATAAATAATATTTTAGTTTTACTTAAATTTACAAGATAATTAGTGAAAATAAATAAAGTGTGATCAAAATAAAATATATTTTTTATGAAAACATAAATAAACTAAATTAAAATATAACTCTACTATTTTTTTGTATTTTTTGTGATTTTTAATATTGAAATAAATATATTTAAGAAAATAAAATGAGAATAAAATAAAAATAAAATAAAAATGGGTCAGGGGTGCAAATATGAGACAGGGAGGAAATGTTAGAAAAAATACAATAGGCCCATGAGGTGGAGGCCCAGCGCTGCAAGAGGCAAATAAAATATGGAAAAATGTGAGAAAATGCAAAAGGCAGTGCGCTGAGGCTCGAACCCATGACCTCTAGCAATAACGCATGATGTCTTACCACTGGGGTGGTTGTACATCCGATTATATAAACAAAACCATAAATATATATTAGATACTATTTTCTGAAGGCAACTTCATCTTCAACCTTGAGCCATGGTCGGACCACCTGTATCTTCCTCATTTCTCCATAAAAATAGAAATTTCAAACATGAAAGTTGTGTTGTTTCTTCCCACGAATTCAACCATATAACTTATGTAAACTAAAAGTAAAAGATAAAATATAATTTTACTTGCCCTAAATTGAAACCTAATTTTCTCAGAAATTTCAAATCCAAAATTCTCTATACACAGTTAATATAAATGGAAACTATGAACATGGTTAGCTTTAGAGAGAGGATATATACATTTTGTTTTCACAAATCAGGATCAAATGATGCTTTTATGAAGAGATAGAAGTTTGAGTTTTTACCTCTTGCAACTGGAGTCGTGAATGGAGTTTGAACAACTTTTGAGATGGCCTGAGGATTTGTTTAGCTTGCCTTGAATGTCCCTGAATCTCTCTACTCAAGTCAACCTGCAAGCTTGGTTTTTGAAAATGGTGGATAGTGATGGAGGAGCTACAGTCTTGAAACAGGGGCCTGGATTGCTTTGGTATGATGTATAGAAGGTGTTTGAGTGATTAGTTTTTAAAACGCACGAGTGGAAATGAAGATCATGAGTTTTGGTTCAAAACTGTATGTTAATGGTATTCATGAACAGGTTTTTAGTTTTGGAATGTTTGAGGCAATTTCAGGGAAATAGCATTCGTGTGTCTTCTTGCAAATAGTGTGTCTACTTATAAGCAAGAGATTTTAAGACTTGTAACAACTCATATTTCAAAAACTCACATGTTTTGCTTGGTTACTTGATTTTGAAGAAAAGCTAGCAAGCATGGTTTCAAGGTGAAGTACAAAGCTTGTAGGGGGGCTGAGGCATTTAAACACATTTGTTCTGATTGTGTGGAGTGTGTTTGTGCAGAAAGAACAAATGCAAGGCTCAATGCAAGCTGACTTTGCATAAAGCTTACTTTTCTAAAATGGCAATGTTGCCTTTCTTCCCAAAATGGAATTAAGTTTGTACAATGCATTGAATGCTTGGATTAAAGCTTCCAACAGCTGTGAAAAAATTTAATTATGGAGTGAAAGTCAAGTTAGAAGCCTGCAAAGTGGAATTTGTACAGCATGCTTGAGGATTGGATCCAATGTTCTTCACAAAATGGCTTGTAATCCAAGTGATAAAACACCAACTTCATCTCTTCGATTCTCCATACTCAAGAATGATATCAAAGAGTTCTTGGACATTTTGGAAAGCTTGCAATGTGCTATATAACTCATATTTGAATTTATTTTGAAGATTCCCATTGGAACTATGTGAAAAATTTCCATGAAGTTAGGTCAAAAATCTGCCTAACTAGGGCAAAATTTCACTAAGTCATTTTTTAGTTCATGAGCATGTATTTACAAAATTATAAATTGAGATCCAAACATTTTTAGGAGAAATTATGTGAAGCAAAGTTGTAGATTTCATGTAGATCTACAAATTTCATGTTGGAAGTTTCCTTTGAATCATCTTGCATCATGATGAAAACTTGGCTCAAAGTTGTGAAAAAATAAGAAATTTTCTATACTTAGAAAAATTTCTAAGTTAAGAAATTTCATCTTTTCAAAATAAAATCTTGAATTATTGATTTCTTGGTGAACAAGTTTCATATTTTGGCATATTTGATGAATTATGATCTTTGGCATTTGATTTTGACCAAAAAGTAAAAGTTTGACTTTTCAGTATATAGTTGACTTTTGATAGTTGACTGAAAAATACATCTGCCAATCCAATGGACTTGTAGTGTTTTGAACCATGTCATTAGGTCAAAGTGATGCAATTGGAATCTTGAGATCATGCCTTAACCCAATTGATCATTTTCTAGGTCAAAAACCAGAAATTGCCCTTTCCCAATCAAAACCTTAATTTTGACCATTTTGCCCTTTTGATGATTTGATCAATTTTCTTGAGGAATTATGGTCCAAACTTGATTAAATGATACATATGAGTTTAAAATGTTAGTGTGGATCAAAAAATTATGAAGTTTGACTGTAAATTGGCTATGGTTGACTTTTTCCCCAATACAGCTTATTTTTAGGTCAACTGTTCAATTGATTGATCAAAAGTGTGATCCAAGGCTTGAAACTTGACATGAGCAATATTGGGGGTCCATAATGATCCATGAAATTCATATGGGGTATTGGAAGGTAAAAAATACTTGTGCAATCTCAAACCCTATTTTTCAGTCATCAGTGCTTAAGGAGGTGCCTTGAGCTAATCAACCCAAATGCAGTCTTGATCCAAAGGAGATCTTGTAAGAAAATTATTGATAAGTAGGAGGGAAAATTTTGGGGTACAACAGCTGCCCCTTTTCAATCTTATTATACCTGGAGAGTTAGATTGGCAAGTTTTGCCAGTCGTGACTTAAAGGTGGAAGATGATTGGACACTAGAGTGCCCGGAAATTTGCACTTGACAATGTGATGGCTGAGGGAATGGGCTTAAAGATGCCATTTGGAGAGGTGATAGAAAGCTATAGGAGATGGGATTAAATATGCCATCCAAAAGTGATTGTTTGTATTATAATTTGTAAGCTGAAAGAATGAGTATTAGAATGGCGTCCGTGTCTGGAGCGTATCTGAACTGTATCTGAGAGTTGAATCTAAATGAGTATCATAATGGTATTTGTGTCTGGAACGTATCTGAACTATATCTGAGAGCTATCTTTGAATGAGTGTTAGAATGGAATCCGTGTCTAGAGCATATCTGTACTATATCTGAAAGTTGAGTCTGAATGAGTATCAGAATGGCATCCGTGTATGAAGCATATCTGAACTGTATCTTAAGACTGAATCTGAACGAGTATTAGAATGGCATCCGTGTCTGGAGTGTATCTGAACTGTATCTGAAGACTGAATCTAAATGAGTATCAGAATGGCATCCGTGTCTGGAGTGTATCTGAACTGTATTTGAAGACTGAATCTGAATGAGTATTAGAATGGCATCTATGTCTGGAGCGTATCTGAACTGTATCTCAAAACTTTGAATATTGTTAATGGTAGTTGTTAACCTTATCCTGAAAAGGGTAAAATGTTAGATAAAATTCAATATTTATGTTGTATGAAATGCATAGTATAGTGCATTCGTTTTATCAATGTTTATGATATATGGATGCAATGTATGCGTATATGAGCTAGTTTGTTATACTGCTGTAGGATTGAGGCAAATAAATCCCTAATTGTTGCTGAGGATATGGAGTATAAGTCTTCATGTTGTGAAGTCTAAGTGTTGATGAATTTCCGCTTAGAGAAATAAACTCTGTTGTAAGGGAAATGTCGTATACTGCTTGTAAAATTCCATTGGGGAATCCTGAGAAATTTGACGACTTTTACTGGAGAGTGATAACTGGGAGTTTTGTTCCGCTGGGGATTAAACGACGTACTGTGGGGATTTCTTAGATAATAACCTAGAGGTATTTCCCTATCCATTCAACCCATCAGTAATTGCCTTTTCTCATTTTTTTTATTTGTAAACAATAATTATATTCAAATGCATATGTTCAACAATGAATCATTGGACGTTTTTGTAGACAAAACATGAGCGTAAAGAAAAACAGATAGTTTTTGCACTTTCAAAGAGATATCTTTGTATTGACTTTGAGTAAGTATTTTTGTATAAGGAGACAAACATTCTAGTAAGAGAATGTTGTCGTAAAAAAAGAAAAATTTGATACAAAGAAAAGATAGCTATGTGTAAAAAATCCCATGGGTTTCCATTCTTCTATAGCCTTTGTATCTCTGAGCGTCTTGTCTATCGGTCTCCTTATCCAAATATAATTGAATTGATCAGAAACTATGAGTTTGTCAGTGGAAGCCAAAGGTTGTCCGTAAAGTGATCCAACAGGACATAGTCATACGCTTTAATTCCATAACTTTTTCCTGGACCGCCCTTTCGGGTTTTCAGTCCACCGGGAAACCCTTTTTTGCCCAAGTCGCCCTTTTGGCTTTTCAACTCGCCAGGTGTGCAGATTTTTTTGTTTTATCCCTTATTTTTTCCCAAACCTTTTTGGTTCGCTGGGATGCCCTTGTTTTGCCTAGGTATGTCAACCTAGCGGGTCTATTATGCGTAGTATCTTTTGACTATATCCGCGTTTACAGGATGCGGCAGGTCATCACCATCCATGGTGGTCAAGATCATTTCCCCACCAGAGAAAATGTTTTTGATTACAAATGGTCCTTCATAGGTAGGAGTCCACTTTCCCCTAGGATCACCTTGTGGCAGTATGATGCGTTTGATCACCAGATCTCCAACTTGATACACTTGGCGTCTGACCTTTTTGTTGAAAGCCTTGATCATCCGTTTTTAATACATTTGACCACGGCAAACAACAGTAAGTCTCTTCTCATCAATCAAGTTCAGCTGATCAAGTCGAGTATGGATCCAATCGTCTTCGTTCATCCCTGCATCCTTCATAATCCTTAGAGAGGGGATATGGACCTCGATAGGCAAGACAACTTCCATGTTGTAAACTAAAGAATAAGGTGTTACCCCGGTTGATGTGCGAGCCATGGTACGATGCCCGTGGAGATCATATGGTAACATCTCATGCCAGTCTTTGTATGTGACCGTCATTTTCTGTATGAATTTTTTAATGTTTTTATTTGCAGCTTCGACAACACCATTCATTTTCGGCAGATAGGGAGAAGAATTGTGATGTTGAATCTTGAATTGTTCGCACAAGGCGGTGATCATAGTGTTGTTGAGATTTGTACCATTGTCAGTGGTGATCCTTTCCGGGATACCGTACCGGCAAATGAGATTTTGCTTGATGAAGCGGGAAACAGCATTCTTGGTAACAGAAGCGAAAGAAGATACCTCCACCCATTTTGTAAAATAGTAAATGGCCACTAAGATGAATCGATGTCCATTGGAGTCTGTTGACTTGATTTCCACAATCATATCAATGCCCCACATAGCAAAGGTCCAAGGAGCCGTCAAGACATTCAGAGGAACTGGAGGTACGTGTACCTTGTCGGCATAAATCTGACACTTATGGCGGGTTCGAGAGTGTTGATAGCAATCTGCTTCCATGGTGGACCAGTAATAGCCTTCCCGTAGGATTTTCTTTTCCATCGTATCCCCACTGGAATGGGTACCAAAAGTGCCTTCATGTAATTCAGCCATGATCCTTTCAGCTTCAACCTTATCTACGCATGAAGTAACACAGAGTCATAATTGCGTTTGTACAGAATGCCATTACTAAGGAAGAATTTAGCAGAGAATCTCCTTAAGAACTTCTTATCATTGATTGAAGCTCCTTCTGGTTATTCTTGAGTCTCGAGATACTTCTTGACTTCGTGAAACCAAGGCTGGTCCACTACTTCTTCAGTATTAATCTCGTGATAGTGCGCTGGTTCCTCTATTCTCTCGATGGTGATCTGGGGAGCCTCGTTATCCCAATTAAGTTTAAACATAGATGACATTGTTGCTAGAAGGTAATCTTCTCAAAATGTGGTAGCAATGTCAAAACATGTTCTTTGTAAGGGATAAGGTTTGGGTGTTTGATGTCCCACTCCCCTTTGATCTGGCTGATAACCAAAGCTGAATCTCCGAATACATCCAAGGATTTGATCCCCGAGTCTATGGAAGCTTTGAGACCGAATATGCACGCTTCTTATTCCGCCATGTTGTTTGTGCAATTGAAGCAAAGTCTGGCATTAAAGGGAGTGTGACACCCTTTAGGGGATATGAGTACAACACCAATACCATTGCCGAGTGCATTGGATGCTCCATCAAAGAACAGGATCCATCGGGATCCTTGTTCAGGTCCATCATATGGCTTGAATTCTTCACAGTTGTCTAATGTCATGATGTCCTCATCCGAAAATTCGAATTTCATGGACTAGTAGTCTTCTACAGCTTGGTGAGGGAGGTGGTCAGCTAGAACACTTCCCTTTATAGCTTTCTGGGTAGTATATTGTATGTCATATTCTGTCAGGATCATCTGCCATCTCACTATTCTCCTAGAAAGAGCAGGCTTCTCAAAGATGTATTTTATCGGATCCATTTTAGATATCAACAAGGTAGTATGAGTCAGCATATACTATCTTAGCCGGTGAGCAGCCCATGCCAGGGCGCAGTAAGTTTTCTCGAGCAGTGAATATCTGGTTTCACAGTCGGTAAACTTTTTGCTCAGGTAGTAAATAGCATGCACTTTTCGGCCATACTCGTCATGCTTCCCCAATACACACCCCATTGAGTTTTCTAAAATAGTCAGATACATGATTAACGGTCTTCCCTCGACTGGTGGCATCAACACATGAGGCTCTTGTAAGTATTCTTTGATTTTTTTCAAAATAAATTTGGCATTCATCATTCCATTTGACTACTTGGTCGTTCTTCAATAGTTTGAAGATTGGTTCACAAGTAGCTGTCAGGTGAGAAATGAATCTGGAAATATAGTTTAAACGTCCCAAGAATCCTGACTTCCTTTTTAGTGCGAGGAGCAGGCATCTCTTGTATTGCTTTAACTTTGGCAGGATCGACCTTGATACCTTTGTTGTTGACGATAAAGCCTAGGATTTTACTAGACCGTACCCCAAATGTGCATTTGTTTGGATTCAACCTCAGCTTGTACTTCTTCAGTCTCTCAAACAATTTTTGTAAGTGGTCAAGATGCTCTTCCTCTATTTGAGATTTGGATATCATATCATCCACGTAGACTTCTATTTCATGATGTATCATGTCGTGAAATAGAGTTATTATGGCACGCTAATAGGTTACCCCAGCGTTCTTTAGTCCGAATGGCATTACCTTGTAACAGATTGTGCCCCATTGTGTGACAAATGTTGTTTTCTCCATGTCCTCAGGCGCCATTTTGATTTGGTTGTAACCTGAGAATCTGTCCATGAAGGAAAAAAGTTTATGTTGTGCCGTATTGTCGACTAGGATATCAATATGGGGGAGTGGAAAATCATCCTTAGGACTCGCCCTACTCAAATCTCTGTAGTCCACACACATTCGCACTTTGCCGTCTTTTTTGGGTACGGGAACAACATTGGCAACCCATTGAGGGTAAGAGGTGACAGCCAAGAATCCAGCGTTGAATTGCTTCATGACCTCTGCTTTAATCTTTTCTGACATATAAGGTCTCATGCGGCGAACCTTTTGCTTCACTGGAGGGCAATCTTCTCTTGTTGGCAAACGATGTACCACAATATCTGCATCAAGCCTCGACATGTCTTCATATGACCAGGCAAAGACTTCAACATAATCGTGTAATAACTGAATCAGACGCTCCTTGACGTTGGGTTCCAGATTGGCACCCACCTTGACCTCTTTTTTGTCTTCTTCGATACCTAGGTTGATTGTATTCACGGGTTCCCCGTGAGGCTGAATAGTTCTCTCTTCTTGTTGTAGTAGTCTGGCAAGTTTCCCTGGTACTTCACAATCTTCCTCACCTTCGTCTTCAGCTTGGTAGATTAGATTCTCAGAGTCATAAAAGGCCATAGCAGTATCGTTACCCATGGGATCCCGAATGGATGTATACATGCATTGTGAGTGTGGGTGTGTTTAAGGGTATAGCTATCTTTGAAAGAAAGTAAAATTTAAAAGAAAAATAATGAGCACAAAAGTTTGTATGCGAAAACGTCCATGTTTGATTGATGTCATATGAAAATGAGATAATAACCCTTACAAATGGACCATTGTGCCTCGGGTAAGACATAAGGTTTTAAGAGTGTGAATTGTTTCAATATTATAGATCCAACAAAATGTAAAGACAAATTACTGTGGGATAAAGGTGATTGGGACAAAGTCTTTAGCCTCCCAGTTGCTGAGCTCTCCATTGACAATCAGGAAAATCCAATCCTCTAGGTTGCAGCCATCTTCACCATCTTTTACTGTGTTGACTTCACGATTGCTGATCTTCAGGGGCGGTCCTCCAGCACGAGCACGACGTACATCCTTTTGAGCACTTGAAGTGAAACCTAGGCCAAACTTGTCAGACTTATATGGGATATCTGGGAGTTGTCCCCAAATAGTGCACCCTCCTTCTTCTACCACTACTTTGGCATCCTTCAGAGATGACATCCGGAGGGGAGGCCTTGTAATCTTGGGAACCTGAGACACAACCTTGGTCACTGCCACATCTTGGGTGACCTCTTCAAAGTGTTGAAATGGAGTTCAATGAATTCACCATCTAATTCCACATATCTAAAGGAATTGAGATGGATGATCATGTATTCTTCCTCTCCATGAACGGTGATAATCTTCCCTTGAACTAGATACTTCAGCATTTGGTGCAACATAGAAGTAACAACGCCAACATTGTGGATCCATGGTCGGCCTAGCAAGCAGGAGTATGAAGGGCGGATGTCCATTACATAAAAAGTTGAATTGAAAGTTTGGGTTCCAACTTTTATGGGGATATCCACTTCCCCGTTCACCATCCTCTTCGAGCCGTCAAAAGCCCTTACCACTATGTTGCTTGGCTTCAAAGTCAACCCCTCACAGTCAAGTCTATCAAGAGCTTTTTTGGGTAATACATTCAGAGATGAGCTAGTGTCCACCAAAACATGAGCCAGAGTTTTGCCCCTACATTCCACTGAACATGCAATCCCTTATTATGCTTCCTTCCCCTCGGCATCAAATCAGCATCTGAAAAACCTAAACCATTATCTGCAGTTAGGATGGCTACGCAGTCTTGAAACTGATCGGCAGACGTCTCTTGAGGTACATGGGCGGTTTTTAAGAACTTCACCAAGGCTTTTCCATGTGCCTCGAAACATAGTAGCAATTCTAGCATATAGATTTTAAAGGGATTTTCCCCAGTTGTTCAACTACATCGTAGTCGCTTCTCTTTATAATTTTTAAGATCTCCTCCATTTCTTTCTTGGAGGTCTCATGGATAGTCAATGACTGAGCCTTCGTCTGGACAGGCTCAATCAGAACAGTTTTCCCTTGAGTCTCGGTCAACTCGGTAGCAGGAGTGTCAGTAAGAATGATTACAGGGGTTGTAATGGCTTTGTCAATTGGAGTATTATTGGAGATAATTGTAGGACTGGGAACAACTTTTGGGGAAGCAACAGCAGGAATGATTACGGGTCCAGAAACTACTTTTGGGTGAGAAATTTATGGAGAAAAGATCCTACCACTTCAGGTAATTTTGCTAGTTCCTGCAATATTATTGATGTCGGATTTGACCTTCTTGGAGCTTGAATCTTCGGTGGCTGGGCAATCCTGCTTGATACCATGGTAATAGACATCCCCTCCATAATTCCATGGCACGGTTTTGTCTAACGCATATGGTGTTAGAACAAAGTTTGAATCTACTACCCTATGTTTAAGTTTTGATGATAACAAAGTGAAAAGATATATTATTTATATGATTCATGTATGAACTATCTGCTGCCTAAATTATTACATTCTGATTTGTAGATACTCTGATTGATATAAGCAAGATCACACCTAATCAGCATCAGAAATTTGGTTCCTGACATCAGCATCAGAAGTTGCCATATCAGAATGTCAGAATCAGAAGATTAACTCACGTATATGCTGAAGCCTGATGAACAACTGCGCTCAACACTCTGATAAAAAAAAACACAACAGTTCATCAGCAGCTAAGCAGAATCAGAATGAGCCAAGCCAGAACTTGCATTAAGTAAGCAACGGTATTGTGCATTGAAAGCAAATTAATACCAACGGCCTCATTCCAGACAAGATTTGCTCGATAAGGAAAGTTTGTTATTAGCATTGAATCAAGAATATTGCTCCAACGTTCAAACATCTGAGTGCTATATAAACAAGACTTTGAAGATTGAATTGGCTAATGCTCTCCAAATCTTTACACGCATAAAAGCTGATCAAAATCTTCCTTCTCTCAGTTTGCTAAACACTACACATTCTCTTATTCAATCATTGTTTAGCAATCTAGTTTCTAAGCTTTAAGTTGTGTATACATCACAGTTGTGATACAGTTTTGTAGAAAACATTCACACACTTAGATTTATCTTCTTTGTAAGAAAGTGTTTCCTTGACAAACCGGGTTGTGGTTTGCATCAAGAAGGCTTTAGCAGTTGTTAAAGCAGTCTGTAATATTCAGTTGAATATAGTGGATTAAGACCTTGTTGGAGAGAGGCGAAATCACCTTGACGGGTGGACTGGAGTAGTTTGAGATCAAACGAACCAGGATAAAAATATCTTGTTCATTGCATTGATTTTCAGTTTTTCAATTCAACCCCCCCTTCTTGTGTTTTTCACTACTTCAATTGGCATCAGAGCGCCTGGTTCTGAGCTAAAACACTTAACCGTGTCAGTACAAGATCCAGCGTCAGAAAAACACAATGGCAGGAAACTATTCTCACACCAGCAATGACAACAATGAGGAAAGAGACAGATTCAGCGGCAAACCTCCAGTCTTTGATGGAGAAAACTTTGATTACTGGAAAGACAGAATTAAAAGCTTCTTTCTGGAACATGATGCTGATCTGTGGGATATGGTGACAGATGGATACACGCACCCTGTGAATGCAAGCGGTCAGAAGATTGATAGAAAAACAATGTCTGACCAACAAAAGCGTGACTTCAAGAATCACCACAAGGCCAGAACCATCCTCCTCAGCGCCATCTCCTATACTGAATATGAAAAGATCTCCAACAGAGACACATCAAAGAATATTTTTGACTCACTCAGAATGACGCATGAGGGCAACGTTCAGGTCAAAGAAACTAAAGCTCTAGCGCTCATTCATAAGTATGAGGCGTTCAAAATGGAAGAATCTGAATCCATTGAAAAAATGTTCTCAAGATTCCAGATTCTGGTAGCTGGTCTCAAGGTTCTGGACAAAGGATACTCTACTGCTGACCATGTCAAGAAAATCATCAGAAGTTTACCCAAGCAGTGGAGACCAATGGTTACAGCTCTGAAGCTAGCTAAAGATCTCAACAAAATCACTCTGGAGGAACTTATCAGCTCCCTCAGAAGTCATGAGATAGAGCTAGAAGCTGACGAGCCTCAGAAGCAAGGTAAGCCTTTAGCATTAAAATCTAACAAAAAATTTGAGTCTAAAGTTTTACAGACAGTTGAAGAAACATCTGATGGATCCTCATCAGAATAAGACGAACTCTCCCTCCTTTCCAGAAGAGTAAATCAACTGTGGAAGCAAAGACAAAGGAAGTTCAGGAATCCCAGAAGATCTGATCAGAACGAGTCTTCTTCCAGATACATAAGGACAGATTCTTCCTCTGGATACAGAAGATCTGAAGGCTCCTCTAGCAGCAAAAAGCCAAACACCAAGGACATCATCTGCTATGAGTGCAATGAGCAAGGACACTATAAGAGTGACTGTCCAAAGCTTCAGAGGGAAAAACCCAAAAAGAAGTTTGGAAGAGAGAAGAAGAAAAGTCTCATGGCTACATGGGATGACTCTGACTCGTCTGAAGCTGACTCAGATCAGATGATGAGAGGGCAAACATAGCTCTCATGGCTAACATCTCAGAAGATAGTGAAGCTTCTGAATCAGACTCAGAATCAGATACTGAAGAGGTATTTCCTAACTTTGCTGTTAACTTTACAAAGGCTGAACTTGCTGAAAGCCTCAATGAGATTCTGGAACGGTATCAGCAAATTAGAGTTAAATTCAGAGACCTGAAAAGGAATCTTGAATCTGACTCTAATAAGACTGAGAGTCTCAAATTGGAGAATTCTGAGCTGAAAAATAAGATTTCAAAATTAGAAAACACTTTACAAAACTCTCAGAAGGAACCAATTTCTGAAACTCCCAGCAACGCTGATGAGATCATCAAGGAGTATGATCACAGTTTCCAGAAGTTCCTCGCTAAAAGCATAGATAGAAGCAAAATGGCTTCAATGATCTATGGAGTTAGCAGAAACGGCAGGAAAGGAATAGGATACCAAGGTAAGGTTCCTACACCAAAGAATGTCATGGACTTAACCATTAAACACACTCCTCTGAATTCACATTTTTTGTATGGTCACACATATGATATTAAATACACTAGCAGTAAGCACTCTGTGAAACCAAAATTCAACCAGAGTTTTGGTAAAACTAACAAATCAGGACCCAAGAAAATCTGGGTACCTGAGGATAAAATAATACATGTTGCAGATATCTTTAGCAACAAGTCAGAAACACCAGTCATGTACCTGGACTCTGGCTGCTCGCGACACATGACGGGAAGAAGGCATATGTTCCAAAGCCTGGAACTTAAGCCTGGAAGCCACGTTGGTTTTGGAGGCAATCAGAGGGGAAAGATAATTGGCTCTGGAACTTTAGGTAATGGAAATCTTCCCTCTATTAATAATGTTCTGCTAGTAGATGGATTGATGCATAATCTGTTATCCATAAGTCAATTAAGTGATAACGGTTATGATATAATCTTTAATCAAAAATCATGTAAAGCTGTTAGTCAGAAAGATGGGACTATCCTGTTTAATGGTAAGAGGAAAAACAACATTTACAAAATCAAACTTTCTGAACTAAAGAGTCAGAATGTAAAATTTCTTCTGTCTGTTAACAACGAGCAGTGGATCTGGCACAGAAGATTGGGGCATGTTAGTATGAGAAGAATATCTCAGATTAACAAACTCAATCTGGCCAGAGGACTTCCTAATTTGAAGTTCAATTCAGATGTTCTGTGTGAAGCATGTCAGAAAGGCAAGTTTGCAAAACCTTCTTTTAAATCCAAAAATGTTGTTTCCACCTCTAAGCCATTAGAACTTCTGCACATTGACTTATTTGGACCAGTTAAAACTGCGTCAGTCAGTGGCAAGAAGTATGGGTTAGTAATCGTAGATGACTATAGCAGATGGACATGGGTAAAGTTCTTAAGACACAAGGACGAGTCACACTCTGTGTTTGTTACCTTCTGTAACCAAGTTCAGAATGAAAAGGATCTTAGAATCGTTAAAGTCAGAAGTGATCATGGTGGAGAATTTGAAAACAAAGATTTTGAGTCATTCTTTAATGACAGAGGCATTCTGCATGATTTCTCTTGTCCTAGAACTCCCCAACAAAATGGAGTTGTAGAACGAAAGAACAGAACATTGCAAGAAATGGCCAGAACCATGATCAATGAGACAAACGTTGCTAAGACCTTCTGGGCAGAGGCAATAAACACAGCGTGCTACATTCAGAATAGAATCTCAATAAGACCTATTCTGGAAAAGACTCCATATGAATTGTGGAAGAACAGAAAGCCCAACATTTCATATTTTCATCCATTTGGATGTACTTGCTTTATATTAAATACAAAGAATTATTTGAATAAGTTTGACTCTAAAGCACAGAAGTGTGTCATGTTAGGATACTCTGAACGCTCAAGAGGGTACAAAGTATACAATACAGAAACACAGATTGTGGAAGAATCAATCAGTGTTCGTTTTGATGATAAGCTTGACTCTGAAAAGTCAAAGCAGAATGAAGTTTTTGCAGGTATGGAAATTGAATTTACAGGTTCTAAAGACAAGTCATCAGAAGCTCTCAATACAGACACTCCTTCAACGTCTGAAAGGAGCACTGCTAGCAATCCTACAACAGCTGCTGATCAACCTCAGAAGAGATTACCCAGAAGCAGCTTGGATCACCCAGAAGAGACCATCTTAGGAAGAAAGGAAGATCCAATCAGAACAAGAGCAAGCTTCAGAAACTCTGAAGAAACTCTCATGGGACTTGTGTCTCTGATTGAACCTTCTTCTATTGATGAAGCACTTCTGGATAGTGACTGGATTCTGGAAATGCAAGAAGAGCTGAATCAATTCACCAGAAACGACGTATGGGATCTCGTTCCCAGACCAAAAGGATTCAACGTCATTGGAACAAGATGTGTGTTCAGAAACAAGCTAAATGAACAAGGTGAAGTCATCAGAAACAAGGCACGATTGGTTGCACAAGGTTATAGTCAGCAAGAGGGGATAGACTATACAGAAACCTTTGCACCAGTCGCCAGGTTAGAATCTATCAGACTTTTAATTTCATTTGCTGTTAATAGAGGCATCACTCTGTATCAGATGGATGTCAAAAGTGCATTCTTAAATGGTTATATAGAAGAAGAAGTCTATGTACACCAACCCCCTGGTTTTGAAAATACAAAACATCCAGAACATGTTTTCAAACTAAAGAAGTCACTATATGGTCTGAAACAAGCTCCCAGAGCTTGGTATGAAAGGCTAAGTAACTTTCTATTAGAAAATGAATTCACCAGAGGGAAAGTGGACACTACTCTATTCTGTAAATCAGTTAAGAATGACATCTTAGTTTGTCAAATTTATGTTGATGATATTATTTTTGGTTCTACTAATCCTTCTCTTGGAAGAAAATTTGCTAAGTGTATGCAGGCAGAATTTGAGATGAGCCTCTTGAGGGAACTGAAATTCTTTCTAGGAATTCAGATCAATCAAACTCCAGAGGGAACTTACATTCATCAGAGCAAATACATCAGAGATCTTCTGAAGAAATTTGACCTCTCAGAATGTAAGCCATCAAAGATTCCAATGCATCCCACGTGCATTCTGGAAAGAGAAGAGGTAAGCAAAAATGTAGAACAGAAAGTCTACAGAGGTATGATTGGTTCTCTCCTCTATCTGACTGCTTCAAGACCTGACATATTATTCAGTGTTTGTATCTGTGCTAGATTCCAATCATATCCTAGAGAATCTCACTTAACAGCTGTTAAGCGAATTTTCAAGTATCTGAAAGGTACTACTAATCTGGGTTTGTTTTATAGAAAATCTAGTGATTACAGCTTAGTAGGCTACTGCGATGCTGATTTTGCTGGAGACAGAGTGGAACGTAAAAGTACTTTTGGAAGCTGCCAGTTTCTGGGAGAAAATCTGATCTCTTGGTCCAGAAAAAGGCAATCAACAATTGCGCTATCAACAGCAGAAGCTGAGTACATAGCAGCAGCAGGATGTAGCACACAAATGCTCTGGATGAAAAGTCAGCTTGAAGACTTCCAGATTTTTGAGAGTAACATTCCTATACTCTGTGATAATACTTCTGCTATTTGCTTAAGTAAGAATCCCATTTTACATTCTAGAGCTAAGCATATAGAAATAAAACATCACTTCATTAGGGACTATATTCAGAAAGGAATTTTGAACTTAAAATTTATAGATACAGACCATCAATGGGCTGATATCTTTACTAAACCCCTTTTAGAAGATAGGTTTAATTTCATTCTGAAACATCTCAGCATGAAAGTCTGTCCAGAGTGAAAATGTTTTAATTCCATATATTTACCTTCAGAATGTAATTGCTTTACTGTGAACTTCTGATCAATCTTCTTTCAGAAAGATAGAACATGCAGATTGTATCAGATGCAAGTCTAAAGATCTGAGAGTCTAAGCTCAAAGACAGACGTGCTGGTCACTACATCAAACAAGTGTCATCCAATCATCAACAAATCTCTGAAGCAGAACGCGTGCACGCTTCTGAGAAGGCAAAGCGCTGATTGGGTGCATTGAGACACATGTCTGGTAACCGTTTTTAAGTATCTTTCTCAAATCCCCCAAAATCAGCAAGCATTTAATAAAAGTAATCATGCTTTTAAAATGCAATCATGATTTTTCTCTTTCTTAAAAACGTTTATTTTTTCAAAATATTCTGAAACTCTATTTAAACACATTAACCTCTCATTCTAATTCTTTACAGTTTCTCACTAATTCTCAAGCATTCTCTGCATTTTTCTGTGCTCATCTCTTGCAAAACCTCTTTTTCCCAGTTTCTTCTCAAAATCTTTTAGTGTGAACATGGCAACCTCCAGCAGTGCTTCTGCAGGCCCTCAGAAGAAAGCATCATCTGAACAGTATCAAGTGCCATTCATAACACTCCTCACTCCTGTGAAGAATCTTGAAGTGTTATCTGAATTAATCATTGATTTTGGAAGCTTGAAGGAGAACGATTTTGACCTAACAGAAGAAGTTAGGGCACAGAAATGGGAAAGGTATTTTGACAGGTTGGTTGGACCAACATTCCATATGTTAGTCAAGGAGTTCTGGATTCATGCGAAGGCTTCAACGCATCTAGTCACCTCCTTCGTTATGGGGAAGAAGATTGTGATCACTGAGGATCACATAGCAAGGTTAATCGGTTATAGTGGCGGTGGCGTCCGCTGTGTCGATATGGCTGAGAGATGTGTTGACGTGGGCGTGATAGCTGCAAGGATTTTCACCCATGGGGTGCCCAGCAGCAAGATCAAAGATCTGAAGGATCATCACAGAGTTTGGGCAAAGATAATTCTGGGGTGCTTCAACCATAGGAAGCCAACTAGTTCACCTGATTACATAAATGTGGATCAGCAGTTTCTGATCTACTTTATTGATCAGAAGGTAAAAATCAACTTGGCTCATCTTCTGTTCAACCACCTCAGAACAAGTGTGAAGGAAACCAGGGAAGAAGAAAGAACAAAGAGGGATTGGATACCTTTTGGAAGGTTGATATCAGATATTCTGACAGAGAATAGGCTGATAGAGCATCTGATAGAAGCTCAAGAGTTAAGCACCATTGAACCAACAGTTGGGAAGCCTCTGAACGCGAAGAACTTAAAGAAAATGAAGTTGATAGAGAATATCAAAAAGGAACCCAGAGCTACTCCTATTGCTGATATCACCAGCAGAAGAGTTCCACTGAGTGACTTTCCTTTATTTTCTGAGATAGAATCTAAACCAGAGGTGGTTCTCAGATACTTAGATGCGTGCAAGGCAGATGGTACAGATCCAAATCTGATTATCAAAGCTCTGCATCAACCTCAACAAGAAGTGACTCTGAAGAAGACGAAGAAGAGGAAGGCACCTTCAGAAGGATCATCCCAGCAGACACCCAAGAAAAGAGGTAATTTATCTGCTGCTTCTGTTTTAAATTCTTCTACTATTCCAGCATCTATTCCTCCTCCAACCTCTCATAGAATCTCAATCCCCATCCCAACAATAGATGAAACTGAACCAGAAGATGACCCTTCTGAGGCATTAAAACTCAGAAGACCCAGAACCAAACATCCCAAACCAACAATCTCAACAACATCAGCAATTGACAAAGTGCTGTCTGACATTGATCAACACACTTCTGATCACTCCACCAATCCAAACTCTGAACCACAAATTGTCCCTCCTCCACAACCAGAACAACAGCAATCTGCTGAAGAACCAGAACAACAACAACCTCTCTCATCAATTCCAGAAGAACCCCTTATCCCTGAACAACCAGAAATTCCAACAACTTCTCCTCAACCAGAAATTCATCCACCATTACCTCAACCTGAGTTTCATCACTATGAAACTCCTTCTCCTCAACCATCTGAACCTCATTCACCTCAACCATCACCTCTGGCAATCCAGCTGCCATGTGGAACAACAGTTACCATGGCCCAGTTGCCATCCTCACCAGAATCTACACCACCAAATACTCCCAAAACACCAAACAGACCAATCATAATTTCCGATTCTCCCACTCCATCTCCAAAACAAACAGCTGCCAAGCAAACCACCGAAAACCCCAGCAGGACCTTCATAGACTTAACCAGCCTTGACCGTCTTGCTGATCTGAAACACAAAATTGCCATCCCTAAACCAAAACAACCAGATGTTGGCTCTGGTATTATGAATTTTGAAACAGGTGTGCAGCAATGGATTGCTTCTTTGAAGCAAGTCTGTCCTGGAATGATTGACCCAGCTGCTTCTGACCAGATCTGGTCACAATTCAGACTTTGGGTACGTGATGAAGCCCTCAAGTTGCAGGATATCAACTATGAGCAGGCACAACAGAACTTCAGCAAGCTGCTGAAGGAAGTTGAAAGTCTGCTGCCTCAGGAAGCTGTGCTCCCTCTGGATAGTGAACCTTGGTCTGAGAAACAGCTAGCTTCAAAGGTGCAACCAGAAGAAGGCAAGACCATTCAAGCTGAAGCAAGTCAAGCAGAAGATGTTGCAGAAAGCTCTCAGAAGCTTCCTGCTTCTGATGCTTCTCAAGCTGCCTTGGACAGGCAGACTCTGGAAGAGCTGAAGCTGAATGACATGTATCTGCAGCAGAGGATGGATGAAAACGACCAGAAGATGAAAGAAAGAATGGATGTGCAGGATAGCAAGATTGACACTGTTGTCAGCATGGTGCACAAGCAGAATGAGACTGCTGATCAGATCAAAGCCATGCTGGAGAACCTGTTCACACGCTTTCCTCCCCAACCTTAGTTGTTTCATTCATGTCCTTTTCATGTTTTCTTTGATTTTCTGATGTACTATTTGAATATGTTTTGTTTGATTCTGAACCCTTTTAATATGACAAGTTTTTCTGATCTTAATTGTTTTAGCACTCACCTACACTTTTTGATTGCTGACAAAAAGGGGGAGAACAAGAATGATATTTTAAACAATAACGGCTAACTAGACAGAAATTCTCGAACATTCTAACTCTATTATACTTGAAAATGTTCTCTGTTTTGCTTAAAGTCTACAGGCACAAGGAAGCTCTTGGACACTCTGAAGACTAAAAGCTCTGAAGCTCTGATCCGCTCTGATACTCTGATCTAAAGCAAAGCTCTGACAAGAAAAGCTCTGATACGCTGATCTGAAGCTCTGCTCTGATATGCTGATCTAAAGCTTCTGATAGTCAAAGACTCTGATACTCTGATGTTCAAAGAAAGGCAAAAAGATCTGATCCTGAAGAACACTTGTAATCAAAGGGAAGTAATAAACTCAGGGGGAGTATCTCTCAACTCTGATATCTTTCTATCCCTTATCTTTGATAACCTCTTACTCTGATGCATCACTCTGATACCTTTTCACGTTATTTTCATTTAAAAAATATCTAGTTTTTGTCATCATCAAAAAGGGGGAGATTGTTAGAACAAAGTTTGAATCTACTACCCTATGTTTAAGTTTTGATGATAACAAAGTGAAAAGATATATTATTTATATGATTCATGTATGAACTATCTGCTGCCTAAATTATTACATTCTGATTTGCAGATACTCTGATTGATATAAGCAAGATCACACCTAATCAGCATCAGAAATTTGGTTCCTGACATCAGCATCAGAAGTTGCCATATCAGAATGTCAGAATCAGAAGATTAACTCACGTATATGCTGAAGCCTGATGAACAACTGCGCTCAACACTCTGATAAAAAAAAAACACAACAGTTCATCAGCAGCTAAGCAGAGTCAGAATAAGCCAAGCCAGAACTTGCATTAAGTAAGCAACGGTACTGTGCATTGAAAGCAAATTAATACCAATGGCCTCATTCCAGACAAGATCTGCTCGATAAGGAAAGTTTGTTATTAGCATTGAATCAAGAATATTGCTCCAACGTTCAAACATATCAGTGCTATATAAACAAGACTTTGAAGATTGAATTGGCTAATGCTCTCCAAATCTTTACACGCATAAAAGCTGATCAAAATCTTCCTTCTCTCAGTTTGCTAAACACTACACATTCTATTATTCAATCATTGTTTAGCAATCTAGTTTCTAAGCTTTAAGTTGTGTATACATCACAGTTGTGATACAGTTTTGTAGAAAACATTCACACACTTAGATTTATCTTCTTTGTAAGAAAGTGTTTCCTTGACAAACCGGGTTGTGGTTTGCATCAAGAAGGCTTTAGTAGTTGTTAAAGTAGTATGTAATATTCAGTTGAATATAGTGGATTAAGACCTCGTTGGAGAGAGGCGAAATCACCTTGACGGGTGGACTGGAGTAGTTTGAGATCAAACGAACCAAGATAAAAATATCTTGTTCATTGCATTGATTTTCAGTTTTTCAATTCAACCCCCCCCCCCCCCCCCCCCCCCTTCTTGTGTTTTTCACTACTTCATATGGGACTGGTCCAGGCATTGTGATTATTAAAGGAGTTACTTTCGGAACTAATGTAATTCTAATGGGTCTTTTGGTGGAGACCCTGGAAGAATTGGCGGAAATGGTAATTATAGAAACATCTTCAAAAGGGATAGGTGAAACAGGAGTCTTTTCAAACAAAATTTCTTTGTTATCTATTAGGCACTGAATGCCTATTTTCAACAAAGGACAGCCGGTTGGGGAGGACAAACAGAGATGGAAAACTTCACCATATCCCGGGAACACACTGGCATTTAACAAATTCATTTTAATAGTCAAAAGTGGGGTCATGAGTTCATTAATTGAAGTAATAAACAATCCTTCTTCAATGGCATTGGTATTGTGGCCATGTCTGGGTGTTGTACCCCAAAATTTGCCCTCTCATTCTCCAAGGCCTTTCTCACAAGGATTGTCAAGGTTCAAGCTTGAACAAGTGCATTGGGATTTTCTAGTACCAAAATTAAAAGGAAACTGTCAAAAATGGAGAAAACAGATAAAAATAACATTTTAACAAATTTGGTGGAAAACATGTCTCCTTCGATTCAGCATACTTCGATTAACTCTTGGCCTCTTTCGATTGCTCAAAGTGGCTGCTAGCGTGCCTATTTCGCCTGGGCATGTGACTTCTTGTTGCAGGCTTCATTTGTGCATTTTGCTGCCTACAAACCTATTTCGTTTGTACCTTTTGCTGCCCGCGTGCTTGCAATTGAAGGCCATGACTTACTGGCCACACATGCCCCCTGCAAGGAAACCCTTTTCGATTCACCAAGCGTATTGCCTACAAACCTGTTTCGATTTGGACAAGTAGCTTCCTACATGCCTGCTTCGATTTGGACAAGTTTACTGCCTACAAACATGCTTCGATTGGGCAACATTGCTTCCTTCGAGCACGGACTTTCGATTGGAAAATATGCTTCCTTCGAGCGTGAGCTTTCGACTGGGCATTAGCTTCCTTCGAGTAAGCTTGTTTCGACCACAAGTTTCGACTAAGGCAAAGGTTTCCTTCGAACATATGTGCTTCGATCTCACTCTTGCATTCGACTCGGGAATGTCCTTCGAATCAGGAAGTAAAAGCCTCATGTTGGTTGTCTTCAATTCAAAGAGTCAATAATGTTTTGAAAGCTTCCTTCGATTCAGAAGTTAATAACCTTCTGAAAAGGGCCATTCGAAGAACACACAGTTGGTCCATTCGAAGGACACACAGCTGGTGGAAACGAATGCAGTGCTGTCCCAGAAAGATGGAGGATTCGACCCAGAAGATCAAGTGGAACATATAGACCCATAGGCTAGGCCACGTGTCTTCCCTTTTTAGGCATGTTTGTTGTCTAAGACCACTTGCATAGCACAGTACAACCTTTTAGAAAAGTTTGACTTGGTCCTTGCGCTTATTTTCCTTCAGAATGAAGTAATCCATCATGAACCGTTCATCTTGCTTTTGTGGCACAAGTTGGACATTTACTTTCCAGCTGGGCCTTATTTTATTATTATCTTCTGCACCCTAACTACCAAGAGACCCCCACAGGTACTGTCACAGTACATTATTTTACCATTTATTTGCAAGGCTAGCTTGGGACAGCATGTCCATTCTTTCTCTATAAATAGAGGAACATTTACAAGAAAAAAAAGGGGAAGGAGAAGGAGGAGAACGTATCTTCAAAATTCTCACACACCACAAAATTCTCAAACACTTCAACACTTGTGAGAATAAATCCAGAGTCCCATACTTACTTCCTCCAATTCTGAAAAACAAATACTCTTCAGTATCCTCTAAACCCAGTTTGGAAAGAAACATAAGACTTGTTTCTTTCATTCCTTCGAATCCAACATTCCCAGCGCAGCTGTTGGCCCCCTCTGTCAAAACCAGAACCTTGTGCCTCCACTCAAGGTCCCAGCACACGTTCTAGCCTGAAGCAAGGTACGTTATTCTTAACTTTGAGCTTTTCGTTTCATGGCATAACATGTAAATAATCTTCCCTTTCATTTCAAAACATGTACATAATACTTTGTTCCTTTTGTTTCCACCCTTTTAAAATATCTTCCAGAGCTACCTTTTTCGTTTTGCTTTCTGTTTATCTGAACTTGTTTTAACTATGAAACTGCTTACAAGACAAATAATAGCATGGCCTCAGGCCATGTTGCCATTTAATGCTTGAAATGATAGAAACAGGAAACAGGAAATAGGAAACGAAGCTTCTGGCTTCTATCCTTTTTCTCCAGGTCAAAACGAAAGAAACAGGAGACAGGAGTATGAAACAAAACCTTTGGTTTCTTCACTGACTTCCAGGCCTAGCCAGAGACACGTTCACACTGATTTCACTGGCCCAATCGAAGAAGGCAACAAGGCAGAAAGGCCCATCCAGAGGCACACTTATTGGTGCCAGCCTCCAATTGAAGTACATGACTTGGCTGGTGCCAAAGCCCAATCGAAGGACAGGACCTCGCCCCTGTCAAGGCCCAATCGAAAGACGTGACTTTGCTGGTGCTAGTCCCAATCGAAGGAGGCCAGCAGAATGCCAATCGAACATTGCTACTTCCTGGGTCGAAAGACACTCATTTTCCTCATTTTTTTCTTTACATTTTCTTGCCTTTCAATATGGTTGTAATAGTGTAGTATTTATTTCTTGCACTTTTATTGCTTTATACAAATGCTAGTAATTAGGATATGTATGGCAAGATAAAATCAATAAGTAGATCATTAAAAGTCAAAGACAAATGCATGCAATCAAACACACTTATGCACCCTTGGGGTAATTCCTCTTGTTGCCTAAAAAGTGACCATGTTATACATGTGGGATGTCTTAGCACAAACAATCGAAATACAAGATCATAGTCCCTCAATGACGCTATCAAAGTTGCCTTTCAAAATGATCTTAGTCCCTAAAAGAAAAGTGCTAAGTCATCTCACAACATTGCTATCATGGTCAATACGATGACCCGCGCCTGTCCCGTTAAACATCCTAACACAAGGTTGTTCACCAAATACAATGGTGAAACAACACTGTTAAAAGGGTTGAAAACATAAGAAAGATCTTTGAGTAAAATAGGGTAGATGGCTCTCAGTTACTTGATCAAAAATCTTGCAAAACATCCTTGCCATTTTTTTAACACACATCACAACACAACTTTCAAAACATTGAATTACCTTTCAAAAAACAAAAACACCTTTGTATACATTCACACAAGAATCATTACAAAGGTTGCCACAACGATGGCCTCTTTTCAAAACATCTTTCAAAATCACACACAAAGCACCATTTCGAACAATTGAAAAACAAAGGCAAGTGATCTAAGCAAGTAACTAAGAGCCCATGGATAACCATGGATAGAAAGGGTGCCAATACCTTCCCTTTCTATAATCTACTCCCCGAACCCAAGAAAACATCTCAAAGGTATTTCCTGTGCTTTTTGACCTTTCCTTAGGATAAAATAAAAAGTCGGTGGCGACTCTTGCTAAATCGAAACATTTGCGAACACAAACACAAAATCCCAAGTCAGTTCTCCCACCGTATCACAGAACTGGCGATTCTGCTGGGGATTATTTCTAGAAGTGGAGTTACCTTAGGGCTTATATCACCTTTTGCATGATTAATTGTTTGCTTTGATTGCTTTACATTTTGGTTCTCTTGCTTGGGCTTGAAATCCTCCACCCGGATTTGGGAAACATTCATAGATAGCAATACATTGTGGAAACTGTGCGGGGTATACCGACATGGTTGAAGCAATAGCTATATTAGTGCGACATATTTGTGAGTACCGGTAGCCTTTGAGTCAATCAAAGAGAATACGGGGCCGCTGAGTGATGTCATTAAGCACTAATGAACTAGAACCTTACTTGGCCATCTTGGCCTTTTATTAGGGGTAGTGAGATGACCGACTTTGGTGCAGTCCGAAGTTGGTAGATACTCGATACTACACTCATTGAGGGTTGTTTTCTTGGAATATTTTGGTCGCCAGTTAAGTGGCTAAACCAAAACAATGAACATAGAAAACAATCCAATGATATTGAGCTCCTTAGAACCCGGTTACCATTTATAGGACAGGTTTTGAGCCAACTAAACTCAAGAGGGTACTTACCTATGAAACTTCATGCAAGCCTGAAACTAGGGTTTTGTGTGACTTGCTTGTACATGTGTTTGTGCATACATCATGAACATCATAAAGCATCATATGCATCCACTAACCATTTCAAGGGTTTGGATCTTCATCTTTGTTCTTGTTTTGTAGGTCATGGAATCTCTTCACAAGAAAACAATTCAAGTCAATCTTGTGAGAATCCCTCCTCAACTCAAGGAGCTTACATCCAGAATTCCAGAAAATTATCTCTTTAGTAAAAGACATGGTAGACTTCTCAACTTAGTCAACACCAACATTGAAGAATATATGATGAAAGTTCTCTTCCAGTTCTTTGACCCTCTACACCACTATTTCACATTCCCTGATTACCAATTGGTACCTACTTTGGAAGAATTTTCTCAACTCCTGAGAATTCCTATTCTTAATCAACTACCCTACAACGGTACGGAAAAAGAATCAAAGCCTGAAGATGTTGCTCAAGCATTACACTTGCAACCATCCGATATCAAAGGACATTGGGAAACCAAAAGTGGTGTCAAAGGATTCTTGGAAAAGTTTCTGTTTGAGAAGGCCCGAGAATGCTGGAATTCTCTTGATCTACAAGCCTTTGAAGAGATTGTGGCACTCCTTATCTATGGGTTGGTCTTGTTCCCAAATCCTAATCAACTTATAGATGTGAATGTTGTCAAGATTTTCATATCCAGGAATCCCATACCTACATTGCTTGGGGACATCCTACACTCATTTTACACACGAACAATGAGGAAAAGAGGTGTTCTCATGTGTTGTACTCCTCTCCTAGCAAGGTGGTTTATTTCTCACCTTCCACAAGCAGTTTTGAAGAATGAGCAAGGTTTAAGGTGGTCACAACGGTTGATGACCATCACACATTCTGATGTACATTGGTGTTCTCGGTCCAGAGAAAATGTCATCATCATTGATCGTTGTGGAGAATTCCCTAATGTCCCATTACTTGGCATTAGGGGAGGCATTACCTACAACCCCTGTCTAGCCTTGAGACAATTTGGATATGCTCTGAGGGATGGCCCTCATGACATGCTGATTCCTGACCTAGTTTTTTACTTCGACAACGATACGCAAGGACTTCGACAAAGGTTCATCAGAGCTTGGAGGATGCCTAACAAAGTGGATAGTAAGACACTGGGGCACAAGAATTCCATCCCCCTTGAGCCTTACCTCAAGTGGGTACGAACCCGTTCCTAGAATCTTATGATGCCATATCCTCACATTCTCCCCTTGATCAAAGAGCCCGTTAAGGAAGGAGAGGTTACATACACCATCCTATATCCTGACATGCCAACATCATGGGAGGAAATGCAAAAGAGTTAGATCCAACTCAGAGAAGAACATGATACTTTTGAGGCCAGCTTTTATGCTAGTGAGGAGAAGGTTTTAGAGCTCACCCGCCGACTTCATGAGGAGGAAACTCTCAACACCTACATCGCACCAAAGAGGATGCACAATGTCTTTTTACATTAAGAATTTTGTAATATTTTGCCCATGGGGCACTTATGTGCTAACAATTTCTTCTTAATATGACGTGCGTTCTTTTTGTTTATAATAAATTTGAATTTTTGAACCCTTGAATGCATTACATGAATAAACATATCATTCATCATATGCATAAACAGGTCTTCGCACCAGGTTTCCTTATCTTTCTGTTGTTTATTTCAGCAAGATGGATTTGGAACAAACAGTAAAAGATCTACAGGCACAAAATTCACAATTTCAACAACTCCTCATGACCTTGGCAAAGGGTCAAGAGGATCTCAAAGCTCTGCTAGAGAAGAATAAAGAGAAGAAAAAGAAAAAGAGACCGGGGGTTGCCACTTTCGGAAGAAGATTTGAGGGTGATGCTAGAAGGACTCTTGAGTTCCCTTCCACGTCTGACGAAGGGATTGCCAAAGGAAAATGGGCTGTTGTACCTTCTGAATCCAAGGTTGAAGAAGAGGAAGACGAAGAAGACGAAGATTATTCAGAACAACAGTATCCACCAGCGGACGACAAATATAAGAATCGTGAAGATAGATTGGCAGCTATGGAGTTGTAGAGGGTGCCCAGATTGGATTTTGAGGAACTGGGGCTGGTAGCTGGAATTGTAATCCCTCCCAAGTTCAAGGTGCCAACATTTGCCAAGTACGATGGTCTGTCTTGCCCTAAGATGCACTTGAGGTCGTATGTTAGAAAGATCCAACCTCATTCATCCGATAAAGACCTCTGGGTACACTTTTTCCAAGACAGCTTGTCTGGCACTCAATTAGACTGGTTTTATCAGCTCGAGAGATCAGAGGTGCACAATTGGGAAGACTTGGCAGCCGCTTTCTATCGTCAGTATCAGTACAATGCTGATTTGGCGCCTACCCGTACTCAGCTACAAAGTATGGGGATGGCTTCAAATGAAGGGTTTAAGGAGTATGCCCAGAAGTGGCGCGACCTGGCTGGAAGGGTGCAGCCACCGCTATCAGATAGGGAATTAGTGGACATGTTTTTGGGGACCCTGTCTGGCCCTTTCTTCAAACATCTAATCAGGAGCTCTTCTGCGGTATTTACTGAACTGATTCTGACTGGTGAAAGGGTGGAAGTCGGTATTAAGAGTGGAAAGATTCAAAAGGATGCCTCTACATCCACAGCTATTAAAAAACCATTTCCAACCAAGAAGGAAGCATTTGTTGTGTACTCCCAGAAGGGGTTGGGAAGAACTGAGCGTCGGCTGACTGTAGGGGCCGTATTGATACAGAAGGCCACATTAGACCAGTTTAGAAACAATCAACCGAGGAACGATCAACCTAGAACTTATTAGCAAAGGCCACCACGACAGTTTACCCCAGTAACCATGACACCTGCTCAGATCCTTCCACATCTCTTAAAATTGAACCTTGCTAGTTTAAAAGAGGCGCCAAGGAATGTAAATACCACCTCACCATCCTACAATCCAAATGCCAAGTGTGCTTACCATTCCGATAGTGCTGGGAACGATACCAATAATTGCTGGGCACTCAAGAACAACATTCAGGACTTAATTGACACCAAAGAGGTTGAATTTGACGCTCCTGAGAAGCCCAATGTTATATCTGCCCCAATGCCTAAGCATGGCCACAATGTGTATGCTATTTTGGAAGACCTCCATGTTACTGATATTGCCAATCTGTTGACTCCTCTGATTGTGATCAAAGAAAATTTGTTGAGAGCCGGGATCTTTCCTGGTTGTGGTGAAGACTGTCATTTTTGTTTGAATGTTCAAGATATTTGTCGAATGTTGAAGTCGGGTGTCCAGCGCCTGATGGATACTCAAGATATTCTTTTCCAAAAAACCCCTGTTAACACTTCCAATCCAATTACTCCTGATACTTGTGATACTTCAACCAACGATATTGCTATCATAACCATTTCCGACAATCCTCCCAAGGCTTGCAAAAGGCCTATCAGGATTACACCCAACTCCGAATGTGTACCTCTCAAGATCACCATGCCGGGACCTGTCCCGTACTAGTCAAGCAAAATGATATCGTGGAACTATGGGGGAGAAATATTCTACCATGGCATCAAACATATCAAAACAGTCCAAGAGATTTTTGAAGAAGACCCTGATGTAGGGAACATCGCGGGTACAAGTAAGATAACCCGCAGTGGCCGGATCTTTTCTCCGGAGATTGCTCCTCCCCGAGTAGTTTTCAGACCCTTAAAAGCTTCTGCACCTGTTGGACCCTCTGTGCAAGACCTAGTGATTGAAGAAGCGGTTACTCCCAAAGAAAGACCATCTGCTGATAATACCAACAAGGTTAAGGAGATACTGGAAAAGCCTGTCAGGACGAAGGCTCATGTTGTAGCTATACCCGAAACCACTCAGAAAGAGATGGATGAGATCCTAAAAATAATCCGAAAAAGTGACTACGACGTTGTAGAACAACTGGGGCAGACACCCTCTAAAATTTCAATGTTGGCCCTCTTGCTCTACTCAGAGGCCCATGCTAAGGCCTTGATTAAGTTCTTAAAGACGGCACATGTGCCTCGGGAGACTTCGGCTGACCAATTTCAGGACTGTGTGGCCAGTCTTACTGCTGACAATGGCCTGGGCTTTTCCGACGCTGACTTAACTCCTAAGGGAAGGAAGCACAATGATGCATTACATGTTTCAGTTGAGTTCCGAGGAACCACTCTCGCCCATGTCTTCGTCGATACTGGTTCTTCCCTAAATGTGCGGCCTAAGAAAGCTCTAGACCGATTGGATTGTGAAGGCTTGGAGCTGAAACCAAGTAATATCATTGTCAGGGCCTTTGACGGGTCTAAAAAGGATGGTGCATGGAGAGGTCGATATTCCAATCAAGGTAGGCACCAAAGTGTTCAACTCCACTTTCTATGTAATGGACATCCGTCCATCATACTCATGTTTGCTAGGAAGACCATGGATCCATTATGCCGGGGCAGTCACCTCCTCTTTGCATCAGATGCTGAAGTACCCTGTTAAGGGTAAGATCATAAATGTACACAGTGAGGAGGAGTATATGATCAGTCATCTCAATTCCTTTCGGTATGTGGAAGTGGATGGCGAGTTCATCGAAACGCCTTTTCAGCATTTTGAGGAAGGTTCTCCCGAGGTGGCAGTCGCGAAGACAGTGGTTGAGGTACCTATCATTCCCAAGCATATGGCTAGGATGGAATCTCTCAAAGACGCAGAGGATGTGATTAAGGAGGGGAAGAGTACAGTATGGGGACAATTGCATGACATTCCTTATAAGACAGACAAGTTTGGGTTGGGGTTTACTGCTGCGGGACAAAAGGCTATGCGTCGCTCTAAGATCAAAAAACCATCCATCAAGATTTCTCTCCATGGAATCAATGCTGTAGAAGATGAAGATGAGGAGAGCCACTTTGAAGATTGGATCTTTCCGACTGTCAAGGGGGGTTTGAGCAATTGGGAAGCAAAGGATTTTGTTCCTGTCACCTTTATCAACCAGTAATTTTATCTTTGAATAATTTCCCATTTATGGTCTGTAATAACTAAAATAATCCACATACTTTTTCACCTCATGCCTGGCCCGGGGCATGTAGGTCCATTTGTAAGGGCTTGATCCTCTTCATAATCATATGCCATGTTTTAATGAATCATTGGATGTTTTTCATCTATAAATTATTGTGTTCATTTTCTTTCCTTTGGCATTTTTGTTTGTTTAAGGATGGGTATCCCTTACACACACCCACATTCACAAATGCAGGTACCCATCCACTCCGGATTCCATGGGTGACTATTCTGTTTTAGCCTTCGATAACTCTGAAGATCTGGTCAATCAAGTTGAGTACGAAGTTGACGAAGATTGTGAAGTGCCGGGAGAGTTAGCCAGACTTCTACAACAAGAAGAGAGGGCCATCTTGCCTCATGAAGAGATGTTAGAAACCATTAACTTAGGGACAGAGGAAGACAGGAAAGAAGTAAAAGTGGGTGCCAACCTGGAACCAAGTGTCAAGGAGCGCTTAGTGCAATTGTTGAACGAATATGTTGAAATCTTCGCCTGGTCTTATGAAGATATGCTGGGATTAGACACAGATATCGTGGTTCACCGTCTCCCTACCAGAGAGGATTGTCCACCGATCAAGCAAAAGGTCCACCGAATGAGGCCCGACATGTATGAGAAGATCAAAGCTGAGGTAATGAAGCAATTCAACACTGGATTTCTGGCTGTTACAACCTATCCACAATGGCTCGCCAACATTGTGCCCGTACCCAAAAAGGATGGCAAAGTCAGAATGTGTGTGGACTATCGGGATTTGAACAGGGCTAGCCCTAAAGATGATTTCCCTCTACCTCATATTGACGTCTTGGTTGATAACACCGCTCAGCACAAAGTTTTCTCCTTTATGGATGGATTTTCTGGCTACAACCAAATCAAAATGGCCCCCGAGGACATGGATAAAACTACCTTTGTTACGCAATGGGGTACCTTCTGCTACAAAGTGATGTCGTTCGGACTGAAAAATGCAGGGGCAACCTATCAACGCGCCATGGTAGCTTTGTTTCATGATATGATACATCATGAGATCGAGGTTTACGTGGACGACATGATAGCTCTATCACAGACAGAAGAAGAGCACCTTAGTCATTTGCAAAAGCTGTTCGCCAGGATGAAGGAGTATAAACTCAGACTGAATCCAAGCAAGTGCACTTTTGGAGTTAGGTCTGGTAAGCTCTTGAGATTTATTGTCAGCAACAAAGGTATTGAGGTCGATCCTGTTAAAGTGAAGGTTATACAAGAAATGCCAGCCCCCCATACTGAAAAGGAGGTTAGAGGATTCCTGGGACGCTTGAACTATATTGCAAGGTTCATCTCTCACCTGACATCCACCTGTGAGCCAATTTTCAAGCTGTTGAAGAAGGATCAGGTAGTTGAATGGAACGACGATTGTCAAGTTGCTTTTGATAAGATCAAGGAATACTTATTGGAACCTCCTATTCTGATGCCACCCGTCGCAGGAAGGCCGTTGATCATGTATCTGACTATTTTGGATGACTCAATGGGATGCGTGATGGGCCAACATGACGAGTCTGGTCGAAAAGAGCATGCCATTTATTACCTTAGCAAAAGGTTTACCGACTGTGAGACTCGCTACTCACTGCTCGAGAAAACTTGTTGCGCTTTGGTATGGGTTGCTCGCCGACTAAGGCAGTACATGTTGACTCATACCACTTTGTTGATTTCCAAAATGGATCCGATCAAGTATATCTTCGAAAAGCCTGCTTTATCTAGAAGAATTGTTAGATGGCAAATGATCCTGACTGAGTATGATATCCAGTATACTACCCAAAAAGCTATAAAGGGGAGTGTACTAGCTGACCATCTAGCTCATCAAGCCGTCGAAAATTATCAATCTATGAGATTCGACTTCCCGGACGAGGACATTATGACATTGGACAATATCGAAAGTAACGGACCGTATGACGGACCTGAACAAGGATCCCGATGGACCCTGTACTTTGATGGTGCTTCAAATGCACTTGGCAATGGTATCGGTGCGGTACTCATCTCTCTGGAAGGTTGCCATACACCCTTCACTGCCCGACTTTGTTTCAGCTGTACCAACAACATGGCTGAATATGAAGCTTGCATCTTTGGTCTCAAGGCTGCTATAGACTTGGGAATCAAATCTTTGGTCGTATTTGGGGACTCGGCTTTGGTTATCAGTCAAGTCAAAGGGGAGTAGGACACCAAACATCCTAATCTTATCCCATACAAAGAACACGTTCTGACGTTGTTGCCTCATTTCGAGCAGATTACTTTCGAGCATTTCCCGCGAGAAGAGAATCAGCTAGCAGATGCTTTAGCTACAATGTCTTCCATGTTTAAACTCAACTGGGATAACGAGGCTCCCCAAATTACCATCGAGCGAATGGACGAACCTGCGCACTGTCATGAGATTAATACCGAAGAAGTAGTGGAACAACCCTGGTTCAACGAAATCAAAAGGTATCTCCAGACTAGAGAATATCCTGAAGAAGCTTCAGTCAATGACAAAAAGTTCTTAAGGAGATTTGCTTCCAAGTTCTTCCTAAGCAATGGCATCCTTTATAAACGCAGCCATGATTATGTTTTACTTCGATGTGTAGACAAAGCTGAAGCAGAGTTGATCATGACTGAAATACACAGTGGCACATTTGGCACCCACTTGAGCGGACATACAATGGCAAAGAAGATTCTAAGGGCAGGCTACTACTGGTCCGCCATGGAAGTTGATTGTCATCAACATTCCCGTACTTGCCACAAATGCCAAGTCTACACCGACAAAGTACATATTCCTCATGTTCCTCTCAACGTTCTGACAGCTCCTTGGCCATTCGCAATGTGGGGCATCGACATGATTGGAGAGATCAAGCCCACGATGTCCAATGGACATCGCTTCATCTTGGTCGCCATTGATTAGTTTACCAAGTGGGTCGAAGCAGCTTCCTTTGCCTCTGTTACAAAGAATGTGGTTGCCCGCTTCATCAAGCAGAACCTCATATGCCGGTATGGTGTCCCCGACAGGATCATCACAAACAACGGTACAAATCTAAACAATACTATGATCACTGCTCTATGCGAACAGTTCAAGATTTATCATCATAATTCATCTCCCTATCGGTCGAAGATGAACGGTGCTGTTGAAGCTGTGAACAAAAATATCAAGAAGATCATTCAAAAGATGACAGTCACCTACAAGGACTGGCACGAGATGTTACCATTTTCTCTGCATGGATATCGTACCACGGCACGTACTTCAACGGGGGCAACCCCATTTTATTTGGTGTATGGCATGGAGGTTGTCCTACCCATGGAAGTTCAGATTCCTTCCTTAAGGATCATGAAAGACGCTGGTTTGAGTGAAGACGATTGGATTCATACCCGGCTTGATCAACCCAATTTGATCGACGAGAAGCGACTTACGGCTGTTTATCATGGTCAGGCGTATCAAAAACGCATGATCAAGGCTTTCAACAAGAAACTCAGGCGTCAGGTATATCAAATCGGAGATCTTGTAATCAAGCGGATCATCCTACCGCAAAGTGATCCCAGGTGCAAGTGGACTCCTACTTACGAAGGACCATTTGTGATCAAGAGTATCTTTTATGGTGGGGCAATGATTTTGACCACTATGGACGGTGACGATTTGCCACACCCTGCGAATGCAGACATAGTCAAAAGATACTATGCATAAAACGACCCGGCAAGTTGAAAACCCGAAAGGGCGACTTGGGCAAAAATGGGCATCCCAGTGAACCGAAAACCTGAAAGGGCGGTTCAGGCAAAAATTAGGGATAAAATAAAAAAATTTGTACACCCGGCAAGTTGAAAACCCGAAAGGGCGACTTGGGCAAAAAAGGGTTTCCCGGTGGATCGAAAACCCAAAAGGGCGATTCAGGCAAAAGCTAGGGAATTAAAGCATATGACTATGTCTCGTCGGATCACTTTAAGAACAATCTCTTCATCAACAAGCTCCAAGCTTCTGATCAATCCAGTCATCGGCGGACGAAGCAGCGAATGGACAAATATTCAGAGTTGTGAAGGCTATGGCAGAATGGGAATCCCATGGAATGGTTACACATAGCCATCCTTCTTTTGTATAAGATTTTTTTCAATTCTTACAACAACATTCTCTTACTAGGATGTTTGTCTCCTTTGTACAAAGATACTCACCAGAGTTAAATACAAATGTACTTCGAAGTGCAGAAATTTGTTGGCCTTTCTTTTCTTTTTACACTTATGTTTTATTTGAAAAACGTCCAATGTTTTGTTAAATAGGCATATGCATTTGAATATAATCACTGCTTACAAATTTTAAAAAAAAGGATAATTACTGATAGGTTGAAGGTGGAGGAAGATATCATTGTGCCATTCTAGATGAAATCCCCCACGACACATCATTCAGATCCTTGACAAAGCTAAGATTAGGAGTACATTTCCCCAACGGGTTTAAGCTTCAAGATCCGCAACAGAGCCGGTACAGTCTAGAACTTGATTCCCCAGCTGATCTGAATTTCAAAATTGCCATCAGAGATAAGCTTCGAGATCCCCAGTGGAGCCCGAAGATCCTGAAATCCTATCCCTAGTGGAGCCCGGAGATCCTGAAATCCTATCCCTAGCGGAGCCAGAATAGTCTAAGCATTCTCCCCACAGAGTTATTTCCTAGCAGATTGAAGATTCTCAGTCTCATTTCTACAGCATAAGCCTCCCAGGTTTCAACTCCCCAGTAGAGATTTTTCAAGGTCCCTTATTTCCCAAGCAGTCAGCAAGGGTTTCTCCTCTCCAAGTCCTCAGCAGCGGCCAAAGAGTTTTTTAATCCCCAGCAGTGGTCCTAAGAGTCCTCAACAATCGAAGATCTTTAATCCCCAAGCAGTCAGCAAGGATTTCTCATCTTCAACAGTCAAAGATTTTTGGAATCCCCAGCTTCGGTCAAAGATTTACTTTCTCCGGAAGCAGTCAAGGAATTCATTATCTCCAGCTATCAAGGATTCATTTTCCTCAGCAAGACGGCTACTCAGCATGCATACATAACCATTACATTCATATATCATAAACATTGATGAAACACAGTTTATTGCATCATACACATCATGCAACGTAACTTTGTGTTTTAGCTAACATTTTACCCTTTTCAGGATAAGATTAAAAGGCTATCGTTAACAATTATTCAGATACATTATGGATACACCCCAGACACGGCGGTCATTCTATTACTCATTCAGAATTTCAAGTCAGATACAGTATGGATACACCCCATATACGGCGGTCATTCTACTACCCATTCAGACTTCATCAATCCGATACAGACTAGATACGCTCCAGACACGGCGGCCATTCTATCTCTCATTCAGATTCAATTATCAATTTCAAGTTCGGATACGCTCCAAACACGGAAGCCATTCTGGCCTTTACACCAGTAGTTTGATTCTCCCTAGTGCAATCGCCACGGAAGTCATTCTTTCACTTATTCAGATCCCAGTAACAGTTTCAGATACACTCCAGACACGGAAGTCATTCTGCTACTCATACAAATCTCAACTTCAGATACAGTCCAGATACGCTCCAGACACGGTTGCCATTCTGTCACTTATGCAGATCCCAGTTACAGTCTCAGATACACTCCAGACACGGAAGTCATTCTGCTACTCATACAGATCTCAACTTCAGATACAGTCCAGATACGCACCATACATGGTTTCCATTCTGTCACTCATTCAAAACTTATCCTCAGCACACAGTTTCTCCATACACAGATTTTCTCTGTTACCCATTCAGAATACAGATACACTCCAGACACGGCAGTCATTCTAATATTCATTCAAAATCCAAATACAGTTACAACTCAGATACGCGCCAGACACGGACGCCATTCTTTTGCTCATACAAATTCAGTCTCCAGATACAGTTCGAGTGCATTCCAGACACAGATACCATCTTGATACTCATTCTTTTGACCTACAGCATTGCAACTCAACAAACACTCTTGGATGGCATCTTTAAGCCCATCTCCAGCAAGATTCTACTATCTCCAAAATGGCATCTTTAAGCCCATTTCCTCTACTATATTCTGGCTGAGTGCAAATTTACGGGCACTCTAGTGTCCAATCCTCTTTTACCTTCGAGTCACGAAAGGTAAATTTGCCAATCTAACTCTTCAGGTCCAAGAAGATTGAACAGGGGCAGCTGTTGTACCCCAAAATTTTCCCTCTCATTCTCCAAGGCCTTTCTCACAAGGATTGTCAAGGTTCAAGCTTGAACAAGTGCATTGGGATTTTCCAATACCAAAATTAAAAGGAAAATGTCAAAAATGGAGAAAACAAATAAAAATAACATTTTGACAAATTTGGTGGAAAACATGTCTCCTTCGATTCAGCATACTTCGATTAACTCTTGGCCTCTTTCGATTGCTCAAAGTGGCTGCTAGAGTGCCTATTTCGCCTGGGCATGTGACTTCTTGTTGCAGGCTTCATTTGTGCCTTTTGCTGCCTACAAACCTGTTTCGTTTGTGCCTTTTGCTGCCTGCGTGCTTGCAATCGAAGGCCATGACTTACTGGCCACACATGCGCCCTACAAGGAAACCCTTTTCGATTCACCAAGCATATTACCTAAAAACCTGTTTCGATTTGGACAAGTAGATGCCTACATGCCTGCTTCGATTTGGACAAGCTTACTGCCTACAAACATGCTTCGATTGGGCAACATTGCTTCCTTCGAGCACGGACTTTCGATTGGAAAATATGCTTCCTTCGAGCGTGAGATTTCGACTGGGCATTAGCTTCCTTCGAGTAAGCTTGTTTCAACCACAAGTTTCGACTAAGGAAAAGGTTTCCTTCGAACATATGTGCTTCGATCTCACTCTTGCATTCGACTCAGGAATGTCCTTCGAATCAGGAAGTAAAAGCCTCCTATTGGTTGTCTTCAATTCAAAGAGTCAATAATGTTCTGAAAGATTCCTTTGATTCAGAAGTTAATAACCTTCTGAAAAGGGCCATTCGAAGAACACACAGTTGGTCCATTCGAAGGACACACAACTGGTGGAAACGAATGCAGTGTTGTCCCAGAAAGATGGAGGATTTGACCCAGAAGATCAAGTGGAACATATAGACCCATAGGCTAGGCCACGTGTCTTCCCTTTTTAGGCATGTGTGCTGTCTAAGACCACTTGCATAGCACAGTACCACCTTTTAGAAAAGTTTGACTTGGTCCTTGCGCTTATTTTCCTTCAGAATGAAGTAATCCATCCTGAACCGTTCATCTTGCTTTTGTGGCACAAGTTGGACATTTACTTTCCAGCTGGGCCTTATTTTATTATTATCTTCTGCACCCTAACTACCAAGAGGCCCCCACAGGTACTGTCACGTTACATTATTTTACCATTTATTTGCAAGGCTAGCTTGGGACAGCATGTCCATTCTTTCTCTATAAATAGAGGAACATTTACAAGAAAAAAAAAAAAAGGGGAAGGAGAGGGAGGAGAACGTATCTTCAAAATTCTCACACACCACAAAATTCTCAAACACTTGTGAGAATAAATCCAGAGTCCCATACTTTCTTCCTTCAATTCTGAAAAACAAATACTCTTCAGTATCCTCTAAACCCAGTTTGGAAAGAAACATAAGACTTTTTTCTTTCATTCCTTCGAATCCAACATTCCCAGCGCAACTGTTGGCACCCTCTGTCAAAACTAGAACCTTGTGCCTCCACTCAAGGTCCCAGCACACGTTCCAGCCTGAAGCAAGGTACGTTATTCTTACCTTTGAGCTTTTCGTTTCATGGCATAACATGTAAATAATATTCCCTTTCATTTCAAAACATGTACATAATACTCTGTTCCTTTTGTTTCCACCCTTTTAAAATATCTTCCATAGCTACCTTTTTTGTTTTTCTTTCTGTTTATCTGAACTTGTTATAACTATGAAACTGCTTACAAGACAAATAATAGCATGGCCTCAGGCCATGTTGCCATTTAATGCTTGAAATGAAAGAAACAGGAAACAGGAAATAGGAAATGAAGCTTTTGGCTTCTATCCTTTTTCTCCAGGTCAAAACGAAAGAAATAGGATACAGGAGTATGAAACGAAACCTTTGGTTTCCTCACTGACTTCCAAGCCTAGCCAGAGACACGTTCACACTGATTTCACTGGCCCAATCGAAGAAGGCAACAAGGCAGAAAGGCCTAGCCAGAGGCACACTTATTGGTGCCAGCCTCCAATCGAAGTACATGACCTGGCTGGTGCCAAAGCCCAATCGAAGGACAGGACCTCGCCCCTGCCAATGCCCAATCGAAAGACGTGACTTTGCTGGTGCTAGCCCCAATCGAAGGAGGCCAGTAGAATGCCAATCGAACGTTGCTACTGACTGGGTCGAAAGACACTCATTTTCCTCATTTTTTTCTTTACATTTTCTTGCCTTTCAATATGGTTGTAATAGTGCAGTATTTATTTCTTGCACTTTTATTGCTTTATACAAATGCTAGTAATTAGGATATGTATGGTGTGATCGGTGGATCTGGAACAGACTGTTTAACGCTGGTTCGCGAAATGTCACGGAAGCAAGAGTCGCCACCGTCTTTTATTTTCTCCAAATGGAAAGGACAAAAGCACAGAAAAATTCCTTATGAGATTAATTCTCGGTTCGGGAGGTAGATTTATAGAAAGGGAAGGTGTTAGCACCCTTTCTATCCATGGTTATCCATGGGCTCTTAGATACTTGCTCATTGTGTTTTCAAAAGTGTTTGCTTTTCAATTGTGAGTGGGTTTGAAAAAAAGTTTCGTTTAAAGATTTCAGATCGACTCTTGTATCAGTCCTCAAGAGTGTTTGAAAAATTGTTTTTGAAAGCTTTTTGAAAAGTGTCGGTGTGAAAAGAAGTTTTTGATTTGTTTTTAATTAGAGCAAGTATCTACGAGTCATCTACCTGCCCTAAGGAATTCTGCTGTGTAAATGTCCTTAAGGTAGTGCCATCCCACCATTGAGAGGTAGGTAGCACCATCGTTGGAGGTGTTTGGGTCAATTCGAGGGTTAGGGACAGTGTGGTCACCGAGCAACAGTAAGACACCTTAGAAGCTACCCTTATGCCATTGATCTTTTTATTCCGAGGCAACTATTTGGAGGCAACTTGTTTCGAGGCAACTAGATCAATGGAACATAAGGACTTACTAAGACGTCCTATAGCCGACGACCACGTTTCGAGGGTAAGGCAACGGTGTGGTCACCAGAGCAATAGTAGGACACCTTAGAAGCTACCCTTATGCCATGTTCATGGACATAAGGACTTACTAAAACGTCCTATACTCGACGACCACGTTTCGAGGGGCAAGGCAACAGTGAGGCGTACCCTAAGAGTGGTGTGTGAATTGTGTGTCATTTTCAGTTTATGTTTTATCTTGATCATGCATTGGGTGATCTACGCTTTGATTTTATTTGGGCCATTCATTCTTTCATACAATTATTAGCAGTTAAAAGGTGCGGGAATTAAAATGCGGAAAATAAAAGTCCTACGCTATTACAAGGCGCGGGTCTATACATCGCCAAATTAACAAAGACCCGATTTTGAATAAAAGTGCGGAAAGTAAATGTCCTAATTACTATTACAAAGCTTTGGGGAAATTACATAAATTTCACAAAGAAAATAAAATAAACGCGCGAAGAGAAATTATAATTGAAGGTGCGAGGGCGTTGGACCCTTTAAAGAAAATAAATATTGAAATTAAAAATTAATTAATGATTAAATAAGAAAAGAAGTTATTTTTTGACGTTTTTGTATTTAATGGACATAAAGAAAATTAATTGGAATTTGAAATTAAATAAAACCCTAGTTCTAAATTGTTTTTAATTATTAAAGAAAAATGTTTAAGTTTTAACCTAATTTACCCTAATTAATTAAATGACATATTTATTTACAAAATTAATTAATGATTAATAATAATAAGAAGAAAAATTTAATTATTGAGAAAAAGAACATTAAAGTTAAACCTAAAATTAAACTAAATTGATTATGGGAATTTATTTACAAAATTAATGGAAATTAATATTAATGAAAACATATTTTTTATTTTATGATTTTCTGTTTTATATATTGTAAAAATTATTTTGGTGAATTAACTAGAATAATTAAAACAAATTAAAAAAGAATTGAAAAGAGAGAAGAAAGAAGAATACAAACAGAGGGGGTTTCTGGCCCAATTATGGAGGTATCATTTGAGCAATTTGGCCCATTAGACAAAGTCATCTTTGACTTTCCTGATCATGTGCTTGTGGTTGACTGAGCGTGCATGATAGTCTCCATGTTATGGCCATTGGATGGAAGCTTCTGGGCGCGCGGCAAGCCAAGACGTTGGGCGTATGGTGCTCCTTTGGATGAAAGCTGCATAGAAGCATGTTAATAGAAAAAGTATGAAATATATAGGGGGACCTGGGAATCGAACCCAGGTCCCAGTACCTGCCAGCCAAGCGTACTAACCATCTGAGCCAACGTGCATGTTTGTTAGTATAATGGGACATAAACATTATAATAAGAAAATAAAAGCCAATGATACAAAATAATAAAAACGCGCCAGATTCAAATACCCCAGTCCCATGATGACACGGTAGCATCGTCTTCTTCTTTATGCAAAAGTATCAAACAAGTAGCGGGGGTTTTAAACCCCCACTAACCCAAACCTGCAATAATAGCGATTAGCGCATAGTCAAAAAGAAAAAAGGCGCGAGGCGTGGATTGTATTCGTATGAAGGTCCTGATTTCATTGGTACTAGTTTGGACGGCATAATTTTTCCTCATGTGCAAAACCCCAAAATTGGAGCTCTGAAACCCTAAGCAACATTCATGGTGAATTCGTGTTCAGACAGCTATTCTTCAATTGAGTAATACCATTAGCTTCAGAAGGTCATGGTTAGTATAAACCAACAATTTAAATGCATGAAAAATGTCCAGAAATCAAAACACGATTATGCATAATTTTGAAAGGGAAGCAACTCTGTTCTACCAATTCTTTGCGCGTGGAGACCTGGTTTTGATTGGAATAGCTTCCTGGTAGTGTCAGGAGTGTATTGGAATCGTCTTTAGGCTTTGAAACGTGCTCTATGTATGAAAACAGTTTCTCACTTTTTTGTCCAAAATTGCAAGTTTTTGCTATGGCTTTGAGCGCAGCCTGTGTTGTTCTTTAGGATTAGGTCTTGTTTGTATATGTATGTAGCATGATTAGGTCAAGCAAAACAAGCCCATGATCCATTGTTTTAATGCTTTCAATATTTGATTTTCAAGCATCTTTTTCCAAATCTTTTTGCCATGAAAACTTGCCTATTTGCATAGAATCTTTCCTTTTTGATTGTGCACGAAATCTTGAGGTCATGATGAGGGAATATGCTGCACAAAAAGATTTGGAAAACATGCTTTGCTATTTTTGTCATATTTAATTTTAATTAGGTGAATTAATAATAATAATAATTCAAGTAATTAATCAAAAATGATAAAATAACTCCCTTGGATGTCAATGGGTCGTGCATAGCCTTTGGATAGTGTTCCATGGAAGAAATTGTGGCCCATTAGCAATTTTGAGGCATTTGAAGCAAAGTTGACTTTTCAAAATTCCTAAAAATTTCCCAACTTCCACAAGGCATATCTTGCTCAATTTTTAAGCTTTGATCATGTTCTTGGACATTTTGGAAAGGTCTTGAAGTCCTCTAACCAATGCCTTTGGTACCATGTCATTTTGATTTACCAACCTCAAGTTATGGTCTTTGACTTAAAGTGCCTTTTTGTTGACTTTTGAAAATGACCTATAATGTTGAGATTGATAACTTTTTGTGAGAGCATTTCTTGGACTTGAAGTGTGAAGATGAGTTGTAGGAAATGTCATTCTCTTTAAAATGAGCTTTGTATGGAATTTTTCTGATAAACCATGTGGAAGTTATGCCCTGGTCAATTTGCAGTTGACTTTTCCAACTGTCCAAAAATAGAAACTTTTGCATCTTGAGACTTTTTGAGCCATGCCTCGAGAATCATGATCAAGAATTGATCAAATGATGTTTGTGGCTTCAAAATAAGTTGTTGACCAAAAATTTTGACTTTTGACTGTCAAATTACCATTTTGCCCCTGTAGTTGACTATGAAGCAATTAGGGTTTTTGACTGTACAATTTTGTGCTGTGAGTCTTGAAACTTGACATGAGGATGCTTGACAATGTTTATAGGCATGTGGGACTTGATTGGACCCTTGGAATCTTCAACTTCTTTGCCATAACCAAAACCCTAATTTTTGACTGTTAGGAGGCCATTGGACTATGCAACCTTTGGGAGATTTTGAAGCATGCTCTTAGAAAATCTTGAAGAAAATGGGAGGGCAAATTTTGGGGTACAACAGTTGCCCCTGTTCAATCTTCTTAAACCTGAGGATGTAGATTGGCTGGCGTGCCTTTCGTAATCCGAAGGTGGAAGATGATTGAACACTAGAGTGCCCAGAAATTTGTGCTCACATGTTAACAGTGTGATGTGGGGAATGGGCTTACAGATGCCATTTGGAGATTGACGGATAGGAAGATGGGCTTACAGATGCCATGTTGAGAGGTGATGGATAGGTGAATGGGCTTATAGATGCCATCTGGGTGTCGATCGCGTAAGAGTTTCCTTAGCGAGAACTTGCGTACCTGAAAAAGAAAATGATTACCCGGCCTGTTACAGGAGTTGGTCTTCAAACTCTTTATATAGTCGCACCCTGGTTGGTTACAGGAATTGAATCTTCAACCTCTTCAGACGTGCCCTGGCGAGATACAGGAATCGAGTCTGGAGCTTCAAAAGGTGATGAATGAATCAGGGATGGTTACTACCTCAACGGGACGATGAGAGAACCTTAGACGATTACTATCTTAACAATAATGATGAGAGAACCTTGGGCGATTACTACCTCAACAGTAACAATGAGAGAACCTTGGGCGATTACTACCTCATCAGTAACGATGAAGGAATCTTGGATGTCTTCTACTGAGTCTTCATCAGGAAAATCTTTAGGAATCGATTTAACTGGACCAGAGAAGGCCTTTGACTGGATCGGCATCAGAGAAAATCTTTAGGAGTCGATTTAACTGAACCAGGCAAGGTCTTGGAATCTTCAACTGGAATAAGAATCAGGGAGATCTTAGGGTCGATCTGACTGAACCAGAGAAGGCCTTTGACTGGATCGGCATCAGAAAAATCTTTAGGAGTTGATTTAACTGAACCAGGCAAGGTCTTGGAATCTTCAACTGGAATAAGAATCAGGGAGATCTTAGGGTCGATCTGACTGAACCAGAGAAGGCCTTTGACTGGATCGACATCAGAAAAATCTTTAGGAGTCGATTTAACTAAACCAGGCAAGGTCTTGAAATAACTTCAACTGGATAAGAATCAGAAAAATCTTAGGGTCGATTTAACTGAACCAGAGGAGGTCTTGGATTAACTTTGACTGGATAAGAATCAGAAAAATCTTAGAATCGATTTAACTGAACCAGACGAAAGTCTTGGAATATCTTTGACTGGAATAAGAATCAGAAAAAATCTTAGGGTCGATTTAACTGAACCAGACGAAAGTCTTGGAATATCTTCAACTGGAATAAGAATCAGGGAGATCTTAGCATCGATCTGACTGAACCAGAGAAGGTCTTTGACTAACTTTGACTGGATAAGAATCAGAGAAATCTTTAGGAGTCGATTTAACTGAACCAGGCAAGGTCTTGGAATCTTCAACTGGAATAAGAATCAGGGAGATCTTAGCATCGATCTGACTGAACCAGAGAAGGTCTTGGATTGACTTTGGCTGGATAAGAATCAGAAAAATCTTAGAATCGATTTAACTGAACCAGACTAAAGTCCTGGAATAACTTCAACTGGATAAGAATCAGAAAAAATCTTAGGGTCGATTTGACTGAACCAGAGAAGGCCTTTGACTGGATCGGCATCAGAAAAAATCTTTAGGAGTCGATTTAACTGAACCAGGCAAGGTCTTGGAATCTTCAACTGGAATAAGAATCAGGGAGATCTTAGCGTCGATCTGACTGAACCAGAGAAGGCCTTGGATTGACTTTGGCTGGATAAGAATCAGAAAAATCTTAGAATCGATTTAACTGAACCAGACTAAAGTCCTGGAATAACTTAAACTGGATAAGAATCAGAAAAATCTTAGGGTCAATTTAACTGAACCAGAGAAGGTCTTGGACATAGCTGAGAACTTAACTGGATCTTTCCTGAAAGGTAAAGGTCAGTCATATGCAATGCATGATATGGATCCAGCAATGATGTTCTCAACGTAAATGAGATTGTACGATATGATGCGTTTATGCATGTATCATGATGTATGTGATGTTTTTGAATGTATTTTTGTCTAGGAAAATAAATCTTTGACGGATGCCGGGAAGTTAAATCCTGGGCTGATGTATAGCTTTTGTTTCCACTGGGGAGTGATGATTGCAAGAATACCGGTAGGAGAAGATAACTCCGTTGGGGAATAAACTTGGCGAACGGATTACTCTACGGGGAAAAACTTACTCTAGCTACCTTGCTAGGGAATAGTACTCTGTGGGGAGAGAGGTACTTTGCTGGGATGTTGATGGTAACTTCGCTGGGGATACCGTTGTTATGTTGGAAGTGTTAATAGGCTCCGCTGGGAATGAAGATTTCTCCGAGGACGATCTTTCTGTGGCTTTTGGCTGAGGATAACCCAGTTATATCCTGGTGGGGAAATAACCTTTGAATAAAGGCGGGAGACGCGTTCGTGCTCTGTGGGGGAAGCTTCCAGAATCTACTGGGGATGAGCTTCCTGCTGGGGATATGGATTCAAACTTTCCTGGGGAAATCTTGAACTATACTGGACTCTCCTGGGGAACTCTTTGAGATATATTAGGGAAGAGATTCCACTGAATGTCTAGTATGCCGCCGGGGAACAATCTTAGATCAAGACTGCCGGGGATGCTTGTTAAGAATATCTGTATACTTCGCTGAGGAATGTTGAGATCTGCTAGAGGATACCCAACTTCCTTAAGGCTGATAGTGGACTAACTCTGCTTGGGGAGAGTATCGCTGACTTGCTGGCTCACTCTCTGGGGAATTAAGATATCTTGGTCAAGTTTTTCAACCGAACCTACCTTTGTACCTTGGTGGACAGAGCAATTAGATTGCTTAGACAACTCATTATTGCCCCTGTTTCTGATGTGGGAGAGGAAGATACCTGTGGAGGTGCTTGATGACTGCCGATTCACAAATCTTCTTTTGGTAGGCAGGTGACGAGATGCCAGGACATAGTCATACGCTTTTGGATCCCTAACTTTTTCCTGGACCGCCCCTTTCGGGTTTTCAGTCCACCGGGATACCCATTTTTGCCCAAGCCGCCTTTTCAGGTTTTCGACTTGCCGGGTGTACAGATTTTTATTTCATCCCTTATTTTGCCTAGGTGTGTCAACCTAGCGGGTCTTTGATTAGGCGTAGTATTTTTTGACTATATCCACGCTCTCAGAATGTAGGGAGTTGCCCCTGTTGTTGTATTTTGTCATGCCCTAGAAGATGTTTAATCAGGCAAGATTCGTTACTGGAGTGCCCCAAGTGACTCAGACGGAGATTTGCCCCAGGCTGTTTGACCTTTGAGAGATTCTCCGAATCTTGACCTGACTGCCCCAGATGATGGACAATGATCATGTCATGCCCCTTGATTGGAAGTGCTTTTGTTCATCGGATACTCTTCGTGCGAACTTCTCTGTTGTTCAAATAAAAAGTCATATGCAAACAAGGTTATGTTAAAAATACAACGCTCATGTCTGTCTTGAAATTTTTTGAAAATGAATTTTTTAGTAAAACAAGCAAGTTTTGTAAACTGTGATGTCAACTCGTTATTTTATTGCGAGCCTTAAGGAGTCAGGATACCTTTCGTAACATTATGCTTTCGAACTAAACCATGCTTCAGCTAGGACTTTTAAGGGTTATAACGTGGCCTGGTTCATGGTTTAAGAAACAAAGGATAAAGGCTCAAATTATTTGTACCCACCCACTCTTCGTGATGTTCTTCAAACCTAAGCTCAGTTGATCGTGCGTTAGACCTTGTTTGAGTCTTTGTCCTGACGTTCCAATGATGGTTCAGATATTGATGATTTATTCTGAATTAGCAGTCATTTTCTGTTTTTGTCGAGGGTTTGTAAGACCTCTTTCTTTTTTGATTGTGTTGTCCCTAAATTTTGCCTGAACTGTTTCTTTTGTGATTACAGTCAGCGGGATGCCCCAGTTTTGTAAGTCTCCTTCGTAGTTTTGACTTATTGGGTTTTTATTTTTGAGAAGTAATGATTGCCTGTCTTTACGATTGTTCGGAACCATCACTGTCTTCTTTTTTTTGTAAGGACCTCTTTGGTGCCATTTGTTATGCACTTGGATCAATTGAGAGAACTACCCTGCCCCAGGTTATGATAAAGGGTTTTAAATTTCGAAAAGAAAAAACTCCAACTTCTTTGGCTCAGAGGGGTTGACGAGGGATTATCTTCCTTATAACTCCAGTGTTTAGGGATTGAAACAATACCTGTACCTCATCAACGGGGTTTATTCAAAAGCATACTGTAATGATTGCAGTATCGTTTTCGTCATCCTCCCTCAAGAGGCTTAGCATTATTAATTAAGAGTTGACATCAAAAAAATGAAAGCAGTTTGAGTATAGAGAATGTGAATATATTGCTTCAGAACAGACATACACGATGTATTAATGAAATAACAATGTTTAACATGAATAAATGTTTGAACAATCAAAAGAAGATTACAACTTGAAAAATTCTAATGAACAAAAGTCTTCTAGTCTCAGGGCTTGTTACTTTAACTCGTGCATCTTGTAGGGATGGCAGAAGAACTCAGCTTGACCCACTTGGGTGAAATCCATTACTCCTTCATTAATCAGATCCTGGACCTTGTTCTTCAGAGCCCAGCAGTCGGCAGTGTCGTGTCCAGGACTATCAGAGTGGTATGCACACCTTTTGTTAGGATGATAGTTAGGAGCAGAGATGTTGAGATTCTTAGGAGGGTCCCTTAACGTCACCAGATTCAACCTCAACAATTGTTGTAAAGCTTGAGACGGTGACACGTTGAGCTTGGTGAACTTCCTTTTAGGCTTGTCTGGCTTGCTCTGATCAGCCCGTTATTCTTGGCGAGGTCGTTGTTGGACCTGTGAAGTGGTAGCAGCTTGGAGAGGTCTATTCATTAGACCAGACCTTTGTCCTCTTGGAAGCTGTTCAATGACCTGGTCCCTGACTTGGGCTGGTTGCTTCATGTCTTGATGAAGCTGACTGATCATGGCCCTTAGCTCTCCTTGCTCCCGAGCTAAACCTTGGATGAGAGCCCTTTGTCCCAGCATCTGGGTTTTCATCGTATCTACCTCAACTTGCAGACGTTTCAGCTGCTCGTCCTTGTCATCTTCGGGACTTTGCTTGGCCAAATTCCCCATAAAAAGTGTCCTCAACTCTTCCTGCCCCTTGGATAGGCTTAAGAAGATCTCCCTGAACTGAGTCTCTTGAGCATGAGGTCCCTGGTTATCTTGTTGGGCAGCCATTGCTGAAATAAACAGTGACAAAGGTAAGTGACCTGCAACAAAGGTACCTGTTATGCAATGATGTGTATGATATATGTATGCAATGTTTTCAAGGATCTCGCGGGGTAAACAAGAAAATTGTTAGAATTTGGTAACTGGTGGCTTGATTGAAGGCATTTCATATTGTTGAGAGTCCTTCTTCAAGGGTCAAAGGCTCACCATATCCAGTGGGTCATATCCCCTGACTCAAGTTATCAACCTGGCTAGGGGAAAATAAATCCCCTTTGCCCCTTGCTAGACATTCTGGTTCATCATGACCTGCATCACAAGCCCTTGAGATCCTTGAAATGGATTAGTCCTTATGTAGGATGTATGCAATGGTATGATGGTATAATGTTATGCATGTGGGTGCAAAGGTGTGAGGTGTCCTGTAATAAGTCCAGTTTAAGGACTATAAACAAAACCTGCAAGAAACTCATGTGTCAGATAACAAGTATGCAAGTAGTCAAGTTTGAAAGCACACAAGTCGCACAAAGAGCCCTTAGAGTTTAGGCCAGCATGGGGTCTAGGTATTACCCTCTTTCAGTTTGTTGGTTAAGACCTGTCCTATCAGAAGTAACCGGGTTCTAGAGGATCCCAATATCACTGACTACCCTCAATCGGTCATAACTCCAGCATCGCAATCTTTTCTTGCGGCTAGAACCATCACGAGAGTTTAGCCTCAATGGGCGTAGCATACTGCTACTGTTCTATTGGCCAAGTTGGGTCATTTAAGGTTCTAAGGTCGGTTGGTGCTTAATGACTCCTCAGAAGACCCATATTCTCCTCGTTGCGACACAAGGGATATCGGTACAGACCAAGGTGCCACACCAACGTAACTACTGCTTCACCCATGTCGGTCTACGCCGGACAGGTCCCTCACAGCTTATGCTACCTAAACAGGGTATCCCCAGATCCGGGTTAGGATCTATGTAACTCCGATGCAACCCACAATTTAAAGCAAACAAGTCAAAACAATTGAAAACACAGTTATGAACTATCCTAAGGTACACCTCACTTTATAAGAATTCCCCAGCAGAGTCGCCAGTTCTGTGATCGATGGATCTGGAACTGACTGTTTAACGCTGGTTCGCGAAATGTCACGGAAGCAAGAGTCGCCACCGTCTTTTATTTTCTCCAAATGGAAAGGACAAAAGCACATAAAAATTCCTTATGAGATTAATTCTCGGTTCGGGAGGTAGATTTATAGAAAGGGAAGGTGTTAGCACCCTTTCTATCCATGGTTATCCATGGGCTCTTAGGTACTTGCTCATTGTGTTTTCAAAAGTGTTTGCTTTTCAATTGTGAGTGGGTTTGAAAAAAAGTTTCTTTTAAAGATTTCAGATCGACTCTTGTATCAGTCCTCAAGAGTGTTTGAAAAATAGTTTTTGAAAGCTTTTTGAAAAGTGTCGGTGTGAAAAGAAGTTTTTGATTTGTTTTGAATTAGAGCAAGTATCTACGAGTCATCTACCTGCCCTAAGGAATTCTGCTGTGTAAATGTCCTTAAGGTAGTGCCATCCCACCATTGAGAGGTAGGTAGCACCACCGTTGGAGGTGTTTGGGTCAATTCGAGGGTTAGGGACAGTGTGGTCACCGAGCAACAGTAAGACACCTTAGAAGCTACCCTTATTCCATTGATCTTTTTATTCCGAGGCAACTATTCTGAGGCAACTTGTTTCGAGGAAACTAGATCAATGGAACATAAGGACTTACTAAGACGTCCTATAGCCGACGACCACGTTTCGAGGGTAAGGCAACGGTGTGGTCACCAGAGCAATAGTAGGACACCTTAGAAGCTACCCTTATGCCATGTTCATGGACATAAGGACTTACTAAAACGTCCTATACTCGACGACCACGTTTCGAGGGGCAAGGCAACAGTGAGGCGTACCCTAAGAGTGGTGTGTGAATTGTGTGTCATTTTCAGTTTATGTTTTATCTTGATCATGCATTGGGTGATCTACGCTTTGATTTTATTTGGGCCATTCATTCTTTCATACAATTATTAGCATTTAAAAGGTGCGGGAATTAAAATGTGGAAAACAAAAGTCCTACGCTATTACAAGGCGCGGGTTTATACATCGCCAAATTAACAAAGACCCGATTTTGAATTAAAGTGCGGAAAGTAAATGTCCTAATTACTATTACAAAGCTTTGGGGCAATTACATAAATTTTACAAAGAAAATAAAATAAACGCGCGAAGAGAAATTATAATTGAAGGTGCGAGGGCGTTGGACCCTTTAAAGAAAATAAATATTGAAATTAAAAATTAATTAATGATTTAATAAGAAAAGAAGTTATTTTTTGACGTTTTTGTATTTAATGGACATAAAGAAAATTAATTGGAATTTGAAATTAAATAAAACCCTAGTTCTAAATTTGTTTTAATTATTAAAGAAAAATGTTTAAGTTTTAACCTAATTTACCCTAATTAATTAAATGACATATTTATTTACAAAATTAATTAATGATTAATAATAATAAGAAGAAAATTTTAATTATTGAGAAAAAGAGTAAAATGCTAAAAATCCTAATTTTTATGTATTTTAATTATTTAAGAAAAAAAACATTAAAGTTAAACCTAAAATTAAACTAAATTGATTATGGGAATTTATTTACAAAATTAATGGAAATTAATATTAATGAAAACATATTTTTTATTTTATGATTTTCTGTTTTTTATATTGTAAAAATTATTTTGGTGAATTAACTAGAATAATTAAAACAAATTAAAAAAGAATTGAAAAGAGAGAAGAAAGAAGAATACAAACAGAGGGGGTTTCTGGCCCAATTATGGAGGTATCATTTGAGCAATTCGGCCCATTAGACAAAGTCATCTTTGACTTTCCTGATCATGTGTTTGTGGTTGACTGAGCGTGCATGATAGTCTCCACGTTATAGCCATTGGATGGAAGCTTCTGGGCGCGTGGCAAGCCAAGGCGTTGGGCGTATGGTGCTCCTTTGGTTGAAAGTTGCATAGAAGCATGTTAATAGAAAAAGTATGAAATATATAGGGGGGCCTGGGAATCGAACCCAGGTCCCAGTACCTACCAGCCAAGCGTACTAACCATCTGAGCCAACGTGCGTGTTTGTTAGTATAATGGGACATAAACATTATAATAAGAAAATAAAAGCCAATGATACAAAACAATAAAAACGCGCCAGATTCAAATACCCCAGTCCCATGATGACACGGTAGCATCGTCTTCTTCTTTCTGCAAAAGTATCAAACAAGTAGCGGGGGTTTTAAACCCCCACTAACCCAAACCTGCAATAATAGCGATTAGCGCATAGTCAAAAAGAAAAAAGGCGCGAGGCGTGGATTGTATTCGTATGAAGGTCCTGATTTCATTGGTACTAGTTTGGACGGCCAATTTTTCCTCATGTGCAAAACCCCAAAATTGGAGCTCTGAAACCCTAAGCAACATTCATGGTGAATTCGTGTTCAGACAGCTATTCTTCAATTGAGTAATACCATTAGCTTCAGAAGGTCATGGTTAGTATAAATCAACAATTTAAATGCATGAAAAATGTCCAGAAATCAAAACACGATTATGCATAATTTTGAAAGGGAAGCAACTCTGTTCTACCAATTCTTTGCGCGTGGAGACCTGGTTTTGATTGGAATAGCTTCCTGGTAGTGTCAGGAGTGTATTGGAATCGTCTTTAGGCTTTGAAACATGCTCTATGTATGAAAACAGTTTCTCACTTTTTTGTCCAAAATTGCAAGTTTTTGCTATGGCTTTGAGCGCAGCCTGTGTTGTTCTTTAGGATTAGGTCTTGTTTGTATATGTATGTAGCATGATTAGGTCAAGCAAAACAAGCCCATGATCCATTGTTTTAATGCTTTCAATATTTGATTTTCAAGCATCTTTTTCCAAATCTTTTTGCCATGAAAACTTGCCTATTTGCATAGAATCTTTCCTTTTTGATTGTGCACGAAATCTTGAGGTCATGATGAGGGAATATGCTGCACAAAAAGATTTGGAAAACATGCTTTGCTATTTTTGTCATATTTAATTTTAATTAGGTGAATTAATAATAATAATAATTCAAGTAATTAATCAAAAATGATAAAATAACTCCCTTGGATGTCAATGGGTCGTGCATAGCCTTTGGATAGTGTTCCATGGAAGAAATTGTGGCCCATTAGCAATTTTGAAGCATTTGAAGCAAAGTTGACTTTTCAAAATTCCTAAACATTTCCCAACTTCCACAAGGCATATCTTGCTCAATTTTTAAGCTTTGATCATGTTCTTGGACATTTTGGAAAGGTCTTGAAGTCCTCTAACCAATGCCTTTGGTCCCATGTCATTTTGATTTACCAACCTCAAGTTATGGTCTTTGACTTAAAGTGCCTTTTTGTTGACTTTTGAAAATGACCTATAATGTTGAGATTGATAACTTTTTGTGAGAGCATTTCTTGGACTTGAAGTGTGAAGATGAGTTGTAGGAAATGTCATTCTCTTTAAAATGAGCTTTGTATGGAATTTTTCTGATAAACCATGTGGAAGTTATGCCCTGGTCAATTTGCAGTTGACATTTCCAACTGTCCAAAAATAGAAACTTTTGCATCTTGAGACTTTTTGAGCCATGCCTTGAGAATCATGATCAAGAATTGATCAAATGATGTTTGTGGCTTCAAAATAAGTTGTTGACCAAAAATTTTGACTTTTGACTGTCAAATTACCATTTTGCCCCTGTAGTTGACTGTGAAGCAATTAGGGTTTTTGACTGTACAATTTTGTGCTGTGAGTCTTGAAACTTGACATGAGGATGCTTGACAATGTTTATAGGCATGTGGGACTTGATTGGACCCTTGGAATCTTCAACTTCTTTTCCAGAACCAAAACCCTAATTTTTGACTGTTAGGAGGCCATTGGACTATGCAACCTTTGGGAGATTTTGAAGCATGCTCTTAGCAAATCTTGAAGAAAATGGGAGGGAAAATTTTGGGGTACAACATATGGCAAGATAAAATCAATAAGTAAATCATTAAAATTTAAAGACAAATGCATGCAATCAAACACACTTGCACACATGCACCCTTAGGGTAATTCCTCTTGTTGCCTAAAAAGTGACCATGTTATACATGTGGGATGTCTTAGCACAAACAATTGAAATACAAGATCATAGTCCCTCGATGATGCTATCAAAGTTGCCTTTCAAAATGATCTTAGTCCCTAAAAGAAAAGTGCTAAGTCATCTCACAACATTGCTATCATGGTCAATACGATGACCCGCGCCTGTCCCGTTAAACATCCTAACACAAGGTTGTTCACCAAATACAATGGTGAAACAACACTGTTAAAAGGGTTGAAAACATAAGAAAGATCTTTGAGTAAAATAGGGTAGATGGCTCTCAGTTACTTGATCAAAAATCTTGCAAAACATCCTTGCCATTTTTTTAACACTCATCACAACACAACTTTCAAAACATTGAATTACCTTTCAAAAAACAAAAACACATTTGTATACATTCACACAAGAATCATTACAAAGGTTGCCACAATGATGGCCTCTTTTCAAAACATCTTTTAAAATCACACACAAAGCACCATTTCGAACAATTGAAAAACCAAGGCAAGTGATCTAAGCAAGTAACTAAGAGCCCATGGATAACCATGGATAGAAAGGGTGCTAATACCTTCCCTTTCTATAATCTACTCCCCGAACCCAAGAAAAAATCTCAAAGGTCTTTCCTGTGCTTTTTGACCTTTCCTTAGGATAAAATAAAAAGTCGGTGGCGACTCTTGCTAAACCGAAACATTTGCGAACACAGACGCAAATTCCCAAGTCAGTTCTCCCACCGTATCACACTGGGCATAGGGGAAAAAATGACATTTGGCTTTTCAGGCGCATCGAACTCAATTTCTTTTGCTTCAATGAGGTCTTGTATTTTGTTCTTTAAAGCCCAACAGTTATTAGTATCGTGACCAGAGCTTTCAGAGTGATATGCACAACGGGCATTGGGATGATAATGAGGAGATGTTGTATTGGGGTTTTTTGGAGCTTCTTTCAAGGTTACCAAGTTGGATCTTAGTAGATGCGGTAATACTTGAGACGGAGTCATGTTGATTCTGGTGAACTTCCTGACTGGCCTTTCCATCCGTGTTGGATTATTTCTTTGCTGATCAGATGCAGGCTTAGGAATCATAACAGCCCCCACCATTGGTCGGCGTTTGACCCTATCTTGGTTTCTTTGCGGATATACAGCAGCCACCTCTTTCTTTCTGATGAAGGGATTCCTTACAATTGTAGAAGAAGATTTATCTTTCTGAATCTTTCCATTCTTTATATTGGCTTCTATCCTCTCTCCGGTCAGTATTAGTTCAGTAAAACCTGTAGATGAACTTCCAATTAAATGATTGAAGAAGGGACCAGACAAGGTGCCCAAGAACATGTCTACCAATTCTCTCTCAGAAAGAGGGGGTTGAACTCTTCCAGCCAAATCTCTCCATTTTTGTGCATAGTCTTTGAAACCCTCATTGGAAACCATGGTCATACTCTGGAGTTGAGTACGGGTAGGCGCCAGATCAGCATTGTACTGATATTATTTGTAGAAAGCGGCAGCAAGATCTTCCCAATTATGAACGTTGGCTCTTTCTAGTTGGTAAAACCAGTCAAGTTGAGTTCCAGACAGACTGTCTTGGAAGAAGTGCACCCATACGTCTTTATTAGTGGTATGGGGTTGGATTTTCCTCACATATGATCGAAGATGCATTTTAGGGCATGAAACTCCGTCATACTTGGCGAATACAGGTGCTTTGAATTTTGGAGGAATCAAAATCCCCGACACTAAACCTAATTCATCAAAGTCCAAGCCTGACACTTTTTGGATTTCCATCGCGCTTAGTCGCTCCTCGAGATGTTTATACTTGTCATCTACTGGAGGGTATTGTTCTTCAGAGTAGTCCTCTTCTTCCTCTTCCTCTTCTGATTCTAACGGGACAACTGTTTCTTTGCCTTTCCCATCTTGGTTGTCTCTTTCACCGGATGTTGTCTATCCATGAAATCTTCTTCCCATGTTTAAGACTCTGGTTACCTTCTTAGTTTCTTTTTCCTCTCTTTAGCCAGCAAAGTCTTCAATTCTTCTTGTCCCTTATCTAAGGTTAAAAGCAATTGTTGAAACTGTGCATTCTGAGCTTGGAGATCCTTCATTGTTTGCTCAAGATCCATCTTACTTTTGATACGGTGGGAAGAGAACTGATTGTTTTTTTGGAATGCTGGTTCGCGTTTTGCGTTTGTTTTCTAAAAATGTCGCGGTAAGCAAGAGTCGCCACCGTCTTTTATTTTATCCAACAAGGAAAGGAAAAAAGCACAGAAAAATTCCTTTTTTCGAGATGTTTCTCGGGTCCGGGGGGTAGATTATAGAAAAGGGAAGGTGTTAGCACCCTTTCTATCTGTGGTTATCCACTGGCTCTTAGGTACTTGCTCAAAGTGTTTTCAAAATTTGCTTTTCTTTGTGTTTGTGGGTTTGAAAGAAGTTTTTGTTTGAAAGGTGTAAGTGCGAAAAGTTTTGTTTTGTTTTGAGAGAGCAAGTACTTAAGAACCATCTACCTACTCGAAAAAGGAATCAATTTATACTAATTTCCTTTAGACAATGCTATCCCACTATTGATGAGTAGGTAGCATCGTCGTTGGAGTTTAAGGGTCAATTCGATTAAGGGACATGTGGTCACTAAAGTAATGTTAGGATGCCTTAGCGGTAACCCTAATGTCTTAGATCATTTTTCTGAGGCAACCGTTTCGAGGCAACTATGATCTTTGGACAAGAGGGCGACCTCTAAAACTTCATATACTCAATGACCACGTTCGAAGGCAACCAAGCGAGGTGTACCCTAAGAGTGCGCATGTGCGAGTGTGTTATTTCGGTTAATTTTATCTTTGTACATGTCATGGGTGAGCTATGTTGATTTTAAGTTCATACATTCGATCTTGTCATGCATTCCCTATTATCAAACATCTAACAGTTTATAAGTTGCGGAAATTAAATTTGCGAAAATTAAATCTAAACTATTACAAGGCGTTGGGTATTTACATCGCCAAAAGCAACCCTTGAATTTAAAATGCGGAAAATAAATAAAGCGATAAATAAATTAAATAGTCCTAATTAAAAGCTATTACATTCCGAGAAACAATTACATCAATATGGTAAAATGGATCGCGTGCAAGAAATTAAATCGGATGCAAATTTTTTTGGGTTTTGACCCTTTTTTAAAAGAAAGCATTTTTTTTTTGAATTTATGGAAGAAATTAAATTAAATTAACAATTAAATTAATTAATTAATTAATTAAAAAAGATATTTTTAGATTTTTGAGTATTTAAAGAAATAAAATAAATTTGATTTAAATTTAGTAAAACCTAATTATCTACATTGATTTTAAATATTGCAAAAAATATTAAAAGTTAAACCTAATTAAACTAAATTAATTGAATTAATTTATTTACAAAAACAAAATGATGAATTTAATTTTAATAAATAAAATATGTTTTTTTTTTGTTTTTTTTTTGTGAGGAAATTAATTTAATTGGTCAGTTAGAAAATAAAATAAATAATCAAAACAAATAAATAAATGAAATAAAAAAGAAATAGAAATAACCAAAGGGAGGGTTTGGCCCCAGATTGGAGGTGAGATCAACAAATTCAAGGCCCATTTGTATGCAAGTCTGGTTGACCTTTGTAATTCCATGTGACACGTTGACCTTGGCATATGGTAGGCATCACCTTTGGGCTATCAGATTTGGCCTGGAGGCCATCTGGCAGATGATATTTGAAGGAGTATGATGGACCACACTTGCTGACGCGCATTGGATTTCCTGGAGAAAAATAATAATATGTAAATATGGGGACCTGGGATTCAAACCCAGGTCCTGTTGGATCTCACACTAATGCATGTGCCACTGAGCCAATGTGTTTCTTTTGTTAGTGGAATAAGCATCAAATATAATATTGGAAAAAACAACAAATGCTAGAATTATAAAAAATAAAAGCGCGAAATTATGAATGGACGAATGGGGAGGGGGCACGTAGTCATCTTCTTCGCCCAACCCTGGTTATTTACCTGTGGATTTTTATCCTCAGCTAAATCCATGGGTTCATCCTAAAACGAGTTCTAGACCATGGAAATTGATTCCAAAACCATAGCCATGATCGTCTCTTCCTCCTGAACATGCCTATGTCCATTATTGGTTCCAATTTTTCCTACAAAGAAAATGCCCAAAAACGAACTTCCAAAACCCTAGGTTCGGGTATGGGGTTATGGCTCATGAAAATGCAATCAAATGATGCAAAAAGTTTCTAAATGGAACGATAAACATGAATACGTCAAAGATTTGCCAAGAAAACGCAAGAACATAGAGTTTCGATTTCAAATACAGAGCGAGGTTCTGAGAGACTTACAGCACGTTTGAGAGGGTCTTAGACCTTGCTTTTGATTGCTACTGACTCAGTGGATGTCCAGCAAGAGGATAGCGTTGAGTTTTTGCTTTGAATCGGCCTCTAAAAAGGATTTCAGTTTCAAGCTTTTTCAAGTTTTTCTCCAGTTTGGTTTTGATGTTTATGCAGCCTCTAGGTCCTTTTGCTCATGCCTTTGGTTTGTATAAGTAATATGGAATAAATTAGGTCAAGTTTTGGGCTTTGAATCCTTATGCATTGATGATTTAGGATTTGATTTGACCCTCCATGAAAAAGCTTCCAAATTTATCCAAAAACCACCTTTTTGTTCATGATATGGCTTGATTCGAAATTGATCATGTTCATGATGACAATTAAAACCTGTATCAATCAAAAAGATCCTAAATTATCAATATTTGGATTTTATTTGGATTTAAATTGATTTAAAATGAATTAATTCAATAAAAATCAAATAAAATAGAAAATTAATAAATGGACACAAGACTGAAGGTAGAACACGTGTGTAGTGTGACAAGATCAAATCAAGTGGAAAAACTTGGGGCCATTTGACAAAATTTGAAGTTTTGGGGATAGTTGACTTTTGCAATTTTGCAAAAATGCCCAACTTCAACAATGCATAACTTATTCAATTTTGACATTTTGGAGATTTTCTTGGACTTTTTAGAAACCTTGAGATGTCCTATAACCAACCCTTTTGGTCTCATCTCATTTTGATATTCCACGCTCAAGTTACAAGCTTTGGAAAAAAAGGTATTTTTGTTGACTTTCTAAAATGACCTATAATGTCCAAATTTGTAACTTTTTGTGAGTGCATTTATTGATCTTGGGGTATGAAGATGGATTGTAGGAAATTGCATCCTCTTCAAAATTAGCTTTGGATGGGTCATTTCTCATAAAGTATGAGAAAGTTATGCTTGGTCAAATTTGAGTTGACTTTTCCTACAAAACCCTAATTTAGCAATTTTTGAGTCTTGATGAATTTTGAGAAATCTTTGATGAATCATGATCAACCCTTGATCAAATGATGAAATATCCTTCAAGATGATAATTTTGACAAAAAATCTTGAGGTTTGACTATTTGTAGGTCACAGTTGACTTTTGCCCTAGCATAATCGATTTTTGGACCTCTTGAGCAATTGACTGACCAAACTTCCTCTGCAAGGCTTGAAATTTGACATGGATGTAATTGAGAACATATTAGGAAATTGGGGATCACTTGAGGTCATTTGTATGTAAGGACCTTGATGCAACACAAAACCCTAATTTGAGATTGACTGCCTTATGAGATAGCTTGACTGTCCAATTCTTGAGCAATCTTGAGCCACTTGGAGGTTATTCTTACAATGTCTTGAGAAATATGAGATGGAAAATTTTGGGGTACAACAGCTGCCCCTGTTCAATCTTCTTAAACCTGAGGATATAGATTGGCTTTCGGGCCTTTCGTGATCCGAAGGTGGAAGATGAGTGAACACTAGAGTGCCCAGAAATTTGCACTCGCATGATGTAGTATCAGCCTTGTGATGTCAGGAATGGGCTTACAGATGCCATTTAGAGATTGTTGGTAGGTGGTCTGAACTTCGACTTGAATATGAATCAGGGGGATCTTATCGGCAATCTGACTTAACCATAAATATATATATTAGAAACTGCTTTCTGAAGGTAACTTCATCTTCAACCTTGAGCCATGGCCGGACCACCTGTATCTTCCTCATTTCTCCACAAAAATGGAAAGTTCAAACATGAAAGTTATGGTGTTTCTTCCCACGAATTCAACCATATAACTTATGTAAACTAAAAGTCAAAGATAAAATCTAATTTTACTAGCCCTAAATCGAAACCTAATTTTCTCAGAAATTTCAAATCTAAAATTCTCTATACACAGTTAATATAAATGGAAACTATGAACATGGTTAGCTTTAGAGCAAGGATATCTACATTTTGTTTTCACAAATCAGGATCAAATGATGTTTGTATCAAGAGATAGAAGTTTTAGTTTTTACCTCTTGTAGCTGGAGTCGTGAATGGAGTTTGAGAAACTTTTGAGATGGCCTGAGGATCTGTTTAGCTTGCCTGGACATCCTTGAGTGTATCCCAACTCTTACTTTGCCTTGAATGTCCCCGAATCTTTCTACTCAAGTCAACCTGCAAGCTTGGTTTTTGAAAATGGTGGATAGTGATGGAGGAGCTACAGTCTTAAAACAGGGGCCTAGATTGCTTTGGTATGATGTATAGGAGGTGTTTGAGTGATTAGTTTTCAAAATGCACGAGCGGAAATAAAGATCATGAGTTTTGGTTCAAAACTGTATGTTAATGGTATTCTTGAACAGGTTTTTGGATTTGGAATGTTTGAGGTAGTTTCAGGGCAATAGCATCCGTGTGTCCTCTTGCAAATAGTGTGTCTACTTATAAGCAAGAGATTTTAAGACTTGTAACAACTCAAATTTCAAAAACTCACATGTTTTGCTTAGTTACTTGTTTTTGAAGCAAAGCTAGCAAGCATGGTTTCAAGGTGAAGTACAAAGCTTGTAGAGGGGCTGAGACTTTTAAAAACCCTTGTTCTGATTGTGTGGAGTGTTTATGTGTAGAAAGAACAAATGCAAGGCTCAATGCAAGCTGACTTTGCATAAAGCTTACTTTTCTAAAATGGCAATATTGCCTTTCTTCCCAAAATGGAATTAAGTTTGTACAATGCATTGAATGCCTGGATTAAAGCTTCCAACAACTGTGAAAACATTTAATTATGGAGTGAAAGTCAAGTTAGAAGCCTGCAAAGTGGGATTTGTACAACATGCTTGAGGATTGGATCCAATGTTCTTCACAAAATGGCTTGTAATCCAAGTGACAAAACACCAACTCCATCTCTTCGATTCTCCCTACTCAAGAATGATCTCAAAGAGTTCTTGGACATTTTGGAAATCTTAAAATGTGCTATACAACTCATATTTGAATTACTTTTGAAGATTCCCCTTGGAACTATGTGAAAAATTTCCATGAAGTTAGGTCAAAAATCTGCCTAACTAGCGCAAAATTTCACTAAGTCATTTTTTAGTTCATGAGCATGTATTCACAAAATTATAACTCGAGATCCAAGAACTTTTAGGAGAAATTGTGTGAAGAAAGTTTGTATATTTCATGGAGATCCACAACTTTCATGTTGGAAGTTTCCTTTGAATCATCTTGCATCATGATGAAAACTTGGCTCAAAGTTGTGAGAAAATAAGAAATTTTCTATACTTAGTAAAATTTCTAAGTTAAGAAATTTCATCTTTTCAAAATAAAATCTTGAATTCTTGATTTCTTGATGAACAAGTTTCATATTTTGGAATGTTTTGATGAGTTATGATCTTTGGCATTTGATTTTGACCAAAAAGTCAAAGTTTGACTTTTCAGTAAACAGTTGACTTTTGATCAGTTGACTGAAAAATTCATCTGTCAATCCAATGGACTTGTAGTGTTTTGAACCATGTCATTAGGTCAAAGTGATTAAATTGGACTCTTGAGATTATTACTTAACCCAATTGACCATTTGTTAGGTCAAAAACCAGAAATTGCCCTTTCCCAGTCAAAACCCTAATTTTGACCATTTTGCCCTTTTGATGATTTGATCAAATTTCTTGAGGAATTGTGGTCCAAACTTGATCAAATGATACATATGAGTTTAAAATGTTAGTGTGGATCAAGAAATTATGAGGTTTAACTGTAAATTGGCTATGGTTGACTTTTTCCCCAATATAGTTGATTTTTAGGTCAACTGTTTAATTGACTGATCAAAAGTGTGATCCAATGCTTGAAATTTGACATGAGCAATCTTGGGGGTCCATAATGATCCATGAAAGTCATATGGGGTATTGGAAGTTCAAAAATCCTTGTGCAATCTCAAACCCTAATTTTCAGTCATCAGTGCTTGAGGAGGTGCCTTGAGCTGATCAACCCAAATGCAGTCTTGATCCAAAGGAGATCTTGTGAGAAAATTCTTGATAAGTAAGAGGGAAAATTTTGGGGTACAACAACATGCATGTGGTACCATTGGAGCAAAACTCCCAACTTAAAAATTGCCAATTAATAGAGGCATCAACAAGGCATAAGCCTTCTTTGCAGTTTGCCAATACAGGCCTTCACAAAATCCGCCAATACAGGTCATCACAGAGTATGCAAATGTATGTGACTCAATGAATGCACCATCACATACTAAAAACAATCATCATTCATCACAAGGCATAAACCCACATCACGATTATTACCAGAAAATAGAGGTAATTTATCATCATCTAAAATCTCTGCAACTTCACATTATCAACAAGAATTCAGAGACAATTATAACAACACAACATCTCAACATTGGCCATAGGCCTACAACATAATATTGCCCATAAATAGAGGCAATTCAACAAAATTCATTATCACCTGCAATTTCATATTTTTCAGCAAGGTATATAACACAATTCCATAAATTGGAACCATTCAACTTAATTCAACTTCACCTACAAATCAACCTTTCTAACAAAACAAACCAACTAAAAATACCCATATGTATATACGACTCACTCCGACAATTTCAACTAATTCCGGTTAACTACTTTTACCGCCTAAATCTACAAATTCGGCTAATCGGTATTGTTTTATATACTGTTATTACTACTATTTATTTATACTGCTACTAATTAATTTATTCTACTAAACTACGTTACCTCTATTATTTAGCTTACTGCTATTATTGGTCTCCGCCAAAATTACTTGTTTGCTATCTACAACTTCTATTACTACAACTTCCTGCCAGTGACAAATATTAGTTATAAACCAAAACCAATTTCAACTTATTCCTCCTGTTACTGAAATTCTTCGTTATACTTTCTGTATGATAATTTACAATTTCTACATATGCTGATACTTCCTAACAATGCTCAACTAAACTAGTCCATACACTATTATTTCTGCTACTTTTACATATACATCCTGTTATTTATTTGACTAAAGGCATTACAATTTATTCCTGCAACTTCTTTAATCCAATATGATACTAAATTATTTTACTAATTATATTAACTTATTAATAATATAAGATATGAAATAGTCTTTCCACCACGCCTATATGTTCTTTCGAGTCTCGTCTCAGGACAACAACTCAATAATAAGCATAACAACATCATAATAGAAATACGATTTAAATAAATTGCAGAACAACTTCGTCAACACATTATGAACATTCAATGACAACTAAAATTGCAGGAATGATAAACTTCCCAGAATCACAATATAACTAAATTGACAACAATTCATGGCACAAATTTATACAACCCAACCCCACATACGGTTTATCATATACCCGGTTATAGAGATTGAACACCACCCTTACCTGGTTTGGATTGAAGTTAACTCTAAGGATCTACGATTGAATCTCCTCTTGGCCACTTGGTGTAACTTCCACGTATCCTTCTTCTTCTCCTCAAAATCCTTATTTTTATCTTTTCTGCAACTTCTCTTGTACCAAAACCTTCCAAGATTTTTTTTCCCTCTAGATCAGAATCAAAGCTGCAAATTTTCTCAAATATGCAGCTACAGTGCGATAATGATATCTCCCAACTCAGACATTATTTTGAAGATCCTAACGGTCAAAAGTTAGATGTAGGTGTTGCGAACCTACCCTCAAAATTTTAGCTGATCCAACGGTTAACGAATCGGAGATTGCCGATTTAGTGAGACTGCTGCAATAAAAACGGGAATGAGTTTCTCTCATCTATTCTCTCACTTTTTCTCAATTAACTTAATTCCTTTTATATCCACTAACCTTGTAATTCTAGTAATTCTTATTGGACTAATATACACACTTTCATATTTACTACATGACATCACTTAAATAAGCACAACGATTAATCTTGTAATGCTCCAATATATTTAATATTATTAAACCACCATTTAATCAAATAATGTCACAGCGCAATTTAACAATAATCACAACATTGCTCAACTCCAACTAATAATTTTAATTAAATAATTAATTAAATCATCGGGGTGTTATGTAACAGCCCGAGCCTTCAGCGTTCTCGACACTATTACCTCACGATCTTCTCTACCCCCCTCACTAGTAGAGTTTTTACCTTTCGTGGGAATCGAACCCTGTACCCTAGGGTTCAAGTACATGCTCAATGCATTCCCACTACCAATTGAGCTACTAGGTCAATTGGTAGTGGGAATGCATTGAGCATGTACTTCAATCCCAGGGTACAGGGTTCGATTCCCACGAAAGGAAAAAACTCTACTAGTGAGGGGGTAGAGAAGATCGTGAGGTAATAATGCCAGGAACGCTGAAGGCTCGGGCTGTTACAAATTATACTATTCTATATCGACCTATGTTTTTTGTCTCTTTTCACACAATTTTATTCTAGCGCGATCACATTAAGCCTGTTATCCATATGCGTTCATAGTAGGGGGATCAGTTAGTGACTCCGGTCTTTATTAAGCACAGGGTTCTTTTACTAAGGGGTACAACCCCATTTTCCCAATTATTGATTATGGGGGATCAAACCGTAGTCCTTCCTACCAAGTCTGGTACCAGAGACCTCCATACCAACCAATAATGGGTGCTTATTATTATATTTATAAACACATAGCAACAATTGGGTTAAATGACCAGGTGAGGGTCACCTAACTTAGAAGACTACTAATTTTTAGTTACCACATTTATTCATTAAGCCCGTTATCCATATGCGATCATAGTAGGGGGGTCAGTTAGTGACTCTGATCTTTATTAAGCACAAGGTTCTTTTACTAAGGGGTACAGCCCCATTTTCCCAATTATTGATTATGGGGGATCAAACCGTAGTCCGTCCTACCAAGTCTGATACCAGAGACCTCCAGACCAACCAACAATGGGTGCTATTATTATATTTATAAACACATAGCAACCATTGGGTTAAATGACCAAGTGAGGGTCACCTAACTTAGAATACTACTAATTTTTAGTTACAACATTTATTCATTAAAATGGAGATCATTCACTTATGTTCATCGACTCTCCTACGGAGAGTGTGCTTAGGATGGTGCTGACTGCTAATATAAACTACTTAGGGGTTACTTTAGGACTCAAACTTGAGGTCTCGACATAATAGGTACTTAAATTTGTATTTTCATATTTTAGGGGTGTAAGGTATAAATATGGTACCAATTTTATCTAATATTTCCTAAGTCTATTTGATAAAGTCTAAAGTGCAAAACAACCTATATACTCTTAGAGTGTTGTGGCATGAATCAAACAAAAAAATTTATGTTAAGGGTCAATTTAAAGGGAGTTATCAACAAAATAAAATAACACGCATAACTGACCCGGTAACACATTCTATTATTAAATAAAAAATGAAAATAGAAATCCTAAAGGCATGAACATAAAACTAAGAAAGCGATAAATCTACCTAGAAAACCATAAATAAAGGAGATAAAGTTTCTTCCCCATACTTAAACTGAACATTGTCCCCAATGCAATGATATAAGGTGGAAAAGGAAGGTAGAACCTAGAGTGTCGGCTACTGGTGGCCTCGGCCACATGCTCTCCCACACCCACATGATGGATATATTCTTGCAAATCATCCACATGTACTCTCATATCTCCCATTGGAGAAATCAGGCTTGACATGTCATTTTCATTTGTGGCAGCATAGTCGTGCTGGTTTTGCTGAATCTGCTGAATGTGTCGCATCATCTCAAGTTGTTGAGCTTGAATGTCATGAATCCTTTAGTCACGCTGGGAATCTAGCATGCTACATCGTATAAGCTCCACAAGGATCACGTTAAGAGTATAATTTGTGCAATCACTCCTTCTTCGGGGCTGATGTCCGGAGGACGTACCTACAAAAGTGGCAATAGTACCATGTGTGGTGTATGGGTGTGTATCAGTATCAGGAGCACCTTGCCCTATATCATCTAACTCAGCATCAATATCATGCTCCTCATTAACCTGGGCATCTATGTTAACGCCAAGTTCTGGGGCATCCAAATCAAAGACCCAATTCTACTAGTTTTGCACATTAATCCTTTTGGGGTTTGGCAGAATAATGCATCTAACCACTCTTCTATTAACTATCAAATAATACTTGAAATTCCTGGTATGTTACAGACTCAGGATGTCTAATGGAACGTTAAGACATTTGATCTGACATTAAGTGATGTACAGGTAGAATAGGCTGTACTCTTGATATTTGTTCTACAACAGTCACAGGTTCTGATTTACTTAAGTTCAGAGCAGTTAAGATTAATCATATACATTGATGTCATGAGGAATGTTGTGACATCAAACAAATATCCAATGCAGAAAGTAAACCACACACAGAATTGTTCACCCAGTTCGGTTCAACCAACCTACATCTCGGGGCTTCCAAGCCAGGGATAAAGTTCACTATTAGTAGTATCAATTCAAAGACCCTACAGCCAACACACCTGTTGACAGCCTTCTCACTTAATCACTACCCAATGACACTTTTACCTAAGATCCAATCCTAGATATGAGACCCCTCTCACTCCCCCTCAATCACCGCAGTGATAACTTTCTACAGTACATAAACTGTTCAGAAGTTACTCTTCCATTACACAACTTGATCATGCTTAAAAGCTTCGATCAAGTACAATGCATACATCCTCTAACCTACAGGTTTCAAGGAGTATGGTGACCATCCCACAGCCCGGGTGGTTCACAGCAAAACTAGCCCTAAATCATTACATCTTGTCAATACATGGCATGCTTAAATTAGGTTACAATACTTCTATTTATAACCCTTTTTACCTAACTGGATTTGGGCCTTCATATGACAGCAATGCAGCTTTAACGACCTGCATAGAGTAAGCAGAAAACTTCTGCTGTAAGTTAGGTCTTCAGTCGAACTTTTCTCCTTATCCTTAGCTTCTGATTGAATCTTATAGGGCTCCACATATGCCTTCAATTTTCGCTACTTGTTATGCATTCTATTTGGCAGAATATTCTGCATAACTTCAGGAACAGAACTGCATCAGAATTGACAGTTCAGTAGCTTGATGTCTGGTATGATGTTATGACATCTCTTGAGACATGTTGTTCCAGATGTTGATCAACAACATGTTTAGGCATTTACAATAGGATTTTCAGGCTGTTCCTATTGTACATTACATTACATTATTGTTGTTACTATTTGTTTTACATGAAATGAGCCAATCCTAAACGAAGGCACTTACAATCTCCCCCTTTGGCAAATTTTGGCTAAAACAAATACAACAATAGAAAAAAATAAAAGTGTTCAGGATACACACAGAAGGATGTCTTGACATTGATCTTGACATCTTTGGTTGTAACCACACTAACCATCCAGGACCTCTTGAAGCACAGGAGGAAGAGGATGTAACTCATTCCCTTTTAGACCACGAACCATTTCTTGTCACTGGTGGTGGAAAAAGAGGACCGTGGGAGATAAACTATCCTTTCAGAGGCATCAGAGAACCTTTAAGGAGTGACCAGAATATCTCCCTTGTAACTCAGAACACAGGTCACAACTGTGTTCATAACTCAGATCACAAGTCACAAAGAAATTCACGCCATTTGAATTTCTGCTGAATTTGTGACAAGTCTTTGTGATCAAAATTTTGAGTAGCTGCTGCAACGAGGGCAATGTCAAACAGTAACAGTACCCTTTCTCCCCATTTTTGGCCAAAAATTGACAAAGAAAGCCCTCACAAAACCAGATCCAAGAACAGTTTTCCCAGATCCGTACAAACCCCATGATGGTTGTGAGAGAGAGAAGAATGTGTGACAGGAGGTTATATAAGGAGATAACAGGTTCAAGAAGATGGTAATATAAAATCTTGGTCAAGGATACCTGTTAAAGTTGTTGCATATTTCACACTGACTGTGCATGAATTTTAGACGCATTTGTTTGTTTCTGCCAAGAGGACCAGTCCTAATACATGCATAAGTTTAGGTCAAAGCAATTCCTGAATAAAATCAGCCTTTGACCGACTTTTAAGGTTGAATATTCTTTTGGGAAACATAATACCAAACATAGCTCCTGAATAGCTACAATTACGTGGTGACGTTATTTTCCACGTATTCTTCTTGATTTCCCCAAGGTTGTAATGTTGTTGGTAATGTCATGACACTTACTTAGACATTCTTCAACAACAACAGCCTTCTTTTTACTTCTCTCAGTTAGGCACAGAGAAGGACACTTTAACAGCTAGTAGCAAGAGACTAGTAGCATTAAGCATGGCCATCAATCATGCTTTGCTGAGCTCCACCACAATTACTTTCTACCTTCTTCCAGACAGCAAAATAAGGAAGGAGGGAATAAACCAGAAGGCTCCAAAATGCTTCACAAGACATCACAGATTAGTTCTAATACACAAAATTTAGATGCCACGTCAATTTCTTGTAGTAAAAGGACCCCTTGAACATATGCTGAATATATCAGATTTCTTAATCTGATTTACTTCTTCTGATCTACCATTCACTAGTGGTAGCTAGAGCTAGTGAAGTCTTTACCCCAAAAGCATTTCTGATTTGCCATACCAAGTAGTTATTGATAAGATCTGAATCTTCCAAATTGCTCCAAAAGTATCAAAACTGCCGCTTATGAGATTTTTAAGAATCTCTGAGATTTTCTTCCTAAACCTAGACAGATAATAAGAGCAATTCTTCAATCTCCTGATGTTGAGACATTATTCATGACTTCACTTAGAAGTTCACACTGTCATATTATCAGAACACTTAAACATCAGTATACCACCGTCCTCTTCTGACTTCTGATCTTCAGATTAAGTCCAACAATACACATACAAAGTCTCCCTTCAATGTATAATGTAATTGGGGAAAGTGCAACACTCAGTGACTCTCCTTGTTAAGGCCAATCAAAACCGTAGCGTGGAAACCAGTAGCACTAGCTCTGAACTAGTCGTAGAATAGTAAGGACATCTCTGATTCATGCCCTTGTACTTCCACACTTATCATGACTCTCTGGATGGCTGAGAAATCATGTAGTCATAGTCTGAAACCAACCTCCAACCTTCTTAGTGTGCTTACAAGCTTTACTAAGATTCAGACTTTCTAGAAGGATTATCCTTTGATCATGTCATCCTTCTGTATAATCTATTTACTAGTAGTTGCTAATACTAGTAAGTTCTTCAGACCACAACAGTAGTTATGCATTGTTAAGCATACTACTTTTAAACACAAGTAGAATCTACTTATTCCAAACCAACAATAGAACTGCCACTTCTGAATGAGGCAATAGAATATTAAGATTCACAGACCCAAGTCTCTGACTTCTAACAATAATGATGTTACAGCATGAACCTATCTGCTTGGGTTCTGAAGTTAACATCCAGGGGATTGATGCCCTTTTATATTCCCCATAAGGAAGGTATGATCTTCATCTTCAGCAATAATTACTCACCAGAATACTCTTAGAGAGAAATAAACTCTTTACCAAGTTCTGAGAAATAGGTTCAGAATACAGCCTTGCCTGCATATTATACAAACACTTAGTCTCCCATCAAGGTGCTTATATATATCTTTATGCAAGATCTTAATGAATACTTAGTCTCCCGTCAAAGTATTCATTATTAGTTAGATTATGCCATCTTCTCAAGGTAGTATAATTGCTCCATGCATGAAGAACCAACTGGTCCTTACAAGCTTCCTTTGCTGAAGAGACCCTTCGTTTGAGATGATGTTGCAACATCAGATCTGACATTGATCTTAACCATATGAGCCTGGCTTATACTATGGTTTTGGATGAACATCCATAGCAATCAAAGCACACTTTTCTTACATCCTTTATGATCAGACCCACAACAACCACATAGCCATGCAGCAACTAGCATGTATCACCTTCACCTTGTCTGCTGACCCTTGAACAGTACAAAGAAGTTAATTGTACCATACTCCTATAGACAAGAGCAAACCAAGTTGTTCACATAAATGAACTTCAAGTAAAAAGAGGATCTTCTCAGGAACCCATGATCTTTTGAAGATAACTCCTCCTTGCTACATACAACTAACAAGTTCATCCTAGGTAATGGGAATGACTTGTCAAAGTGCAGATATCCACCATTTGACATTGGTCCAGGATGTCAAGACATTTTGTATGACATGTCTTCCAAGATCTTCAGGTTAAGGACTCCCCTTAGCTCAGATCTTTGTAGAGAATTAAGTGAATTCTCCTTCACATGTTGCAGTTTATGTGATTGGTAGACATAACCTGTTCTATTCCTATCCTCCTTGGAAATCACTAAGATCATGAGAAATAAACTCAAGCATCTTATAGAACAAGGTAAGATAAATTCCCTTTCACATCAGCTTGATCATACTACTCCCTCTGAACAAAATGTTATCCAACTTCCCTCTTTATGGACACAGTAAGTACTCTTTATTTGGAATTTACCACAGGTTTCAAAGTAAGAGTCCTTAGTTTGCTTGCTGTACAAGTTTCAGGTTGCCACATTCTGTAACTTGTACTAGAAGTAACTTCATTATCAATCATGAGGATGTTCACTATATCTGGAACTTATCTGTCTTTCCTCAACAACTGATGTCTTCAACAGTTGTGATGTTGTTCATCCTTTATCATTACAAGCTTTAAAGTCCTTTTAAGTGCATTTGGCTCAGCACATATACTCCCTTAAACTCACAACTGGAGTAGATGACCTGTTGATCGTGTCGTGATCAATTATTTCAAAACAGATGTCTCCTCTTCCAGATCAGGAGTAGGTTCCAAACATATGTACTCACATTACATGTGTTTAGCACCCAGAACATCTGTTCTTCAACGGGCAGTTGCTTAGGAACACCAGTTCCATCTCCTTGGAACACATCATCCTTGATAATCTTCAAGGTCTTCAAGCAGCTTGCAGATGTATATGAGAATCATTGATCAAAACGCCTTTATGAGTGGACTTGAGGAAATCTCAAGTATTATTGATAGATTGCAAAAAAATCTGCTTACAAATTCTGTTGTAAATAATAACCCTAGAGTTCTTCTTTCACTTTAGGGTTTGTATCAGAAGCTATGCAGCGGAATGGTAGTACTTCACCAGAACTTACACAGTGCTTACTCCATAAGGATTGAAAATAAATCAATCCTACAAGTTGTTTTCTTCTTCACCAAGAAACTTTCTAGACCCAACTCTACCGCCCTGTTAAAAGAAAGCTTTATAAACACATATGATGCCTTATCAATATCTTCACTCCCGCATGAAGGTTTTGATAATATTCTTCTCAGTGCTGAATACAGTTTGAACAATGCACTCCAAAATCTTCACTCCCGCATGATGTCTTTGAATTTGTTCAAACATTTTCATCTTCCTTCAACATAGCTGATCAGATTGATCTAGTTTCTCCCAAATTGGTCCATCCTCCACTCCTAGGGACCAACAATATGAACACTACTGGTTCAAACACTATTCTACCTTGTACACAACAGGAAAGTATCCCCCATGGATCTCATCCAGAGACAGACAGGATGCCTACTCTGATACCAATTGAAATTCCTGGTATGTTATAGACTCAGGATGTCTAATGGAACGTTAAGACATTTGATCTGACATTAAGTGTTGTACAGGTAGAATAGGCTGTACTCTTGATATCTGTTCTACAACAGTCACAGGTTCTGATTTACTTAAGTTCAGAGCAGTTAAGATTAATCATATACATTGATGTCATGAGGAATGCTGTGACATCAAACAAATATCCAATGCAGAAAGTAAACCACACACAGAATTGTTCACCCAGTTCGGTTCAACCAACCTACATCTGGGGGCTTCCAAGCCAGGGATAAAGTTCACTATTAGTAGTATCAATTCAAAGACCCTACAGCCAACACACCCGTTGACATCCTTCTCACTTAATCACTACCCAATGACACTTTTACCTAAGATCCAATCCTAGATATGAGACCCCTCTCACTCCCCCTCAATCACCGCAGTGATAACTTTCTACAATACATAAACTGTTCAGAAGTTACTCTTCCATTACACAACTTGATCATGCTTAAAAGCTTCGATCAAGTACAATGCATACATCCTCTAACCTACAGGTTTCAAGGAGTATGGTGACCATCCCATAGCCCGGGTGGTTCACAGCAAAACTAGCCCTAAATCATTACATCTTGTCAATACACGGCATGCTTAAATTAGGTTACAATACTTCTATTTATAACCCTTTTTACCTAACTGGATTTGGGCCTTCATATGACAGCAATGCAGCTTTAACGACCTGCATAAAGTAAGCAGAAAACTTCTGCTGTAAGTTAGGTCTTCAGTCGAACTTTTCTCCTTATCCTTAGCTTCTGATTGAATCTTCTAGGGCTCCACATATGCCTTCAATTTTCGCTACTTGTTATGCATTCTATTTGGCAGAATATTCTGCATAACTTCAGGAACAGAACTGCATCAGAATTGACAGTTCAGTAGCTTGATGTCTGGTATGATGTTATGACATCTCTTGAGACATGTTGTTCCAGATGTTGATCAACAACATGTTTAGGCATTTACAATAGGATTTTCAGGCTGTTCCTATTATACATTACATTACATTATTGTTGTTACTATTTGTTTTACATGAAATGAGCCAATCCTAAACGAAGGCACTTACAATACTTACCGTCTGGCCTATTTGTTATGATGTACATGTTATGGCAGGCATACTTATCAAGAAAAGTGGTGGGAAATGGCACTACCGGGGCTAACCTGTCATTAAGACCAAGCGCAAGGGCTATAGATGTGATTATCCCTCTGACACCGATGAGGCCATGGGTCCTAGCGACCATAACTTGCATATGAGATAGAATGAAATGTATGGGGATGGCTCGTATCTCTGTTAGTGCGAAATGCAAAAATTAGAGTCCCCAAGAGTTAACTTTCCCATTATTTTCTCGTCCAAAAAGTGTGTGAGCTAGAATGCGGTGTAAATACCTAATTGTTGGGTTATGAATAAAGGTGGTTATGAGACAATCCCAATCGACTGTGGTCTCACCAGTTAATTTGTTCCAAAAGTTAAAAGCTTCGAGAAACCACTCGATCTCAAGGGGTTCTTTGCAAGCCACGCCTTTCCCATGAAGGAAGTGAAGCATATCTGCAAGCTGGTCTTGGTTCAATTCATAGGTAACGTCAAACATCCTGAACCTAATTGTGCCTTGTACTCGTGACCCGCCATAGGGAGTGGCATATTGAAATGAACTTAGGAACTCGTAGTTAAGTGTAACATATGTAGGGTTGGTTTAGCATAAAATTCAGTCATTCCTAGGTTCCCTAACATCCATCTAACAATACCATACAACCGTAAATCGCATAAAGCAGTTTCATCGGCATACCTCATTGGCACAATTTAATGGTTGAATAGCTTGATGTATCTTGTCCTCTAGTTTTCTCCTTCAACTCCCTCAGTGAATGTTATTACCATGGTATTAAGTTCTCTCCTAGGTCTCACTACTCTTGGAGGCATAATGAGAATTTGAAAATTAGGGATTTTCGGGAGAAGAATAGAATGGGATGAATGTAGAGAGATGAAAAAATGGTGAGATGAAATTGATGTGAGTGGGGTTTTAAATAGATTTAATGAGATTAAAGGAAGTGGGGGAGGTTTTGGAAGTGGTGGAAGATAAAGGGTGAATGGGTATAGGTTTTGAGAAGAGAGAGAGAGGTTGTAAAATCACGTGTAGTTTTAAAACAATGCTTCTGTTTTGAAAATTATGGTGGGCGCCATAGGCCTAATGGCAGACGTCATGGGTATAAAAAATGCAAATTTCAGAAGAATTTGTATTCTGCTGTTGAGGCACGGCATGTTAGTTGCTTATATGTTTATCTAGAGGCATAATACTTGTGAGAATTTATAAATTAATCAATTTTCCTTGAATCGAACCATTTGTATAACGAAAATTAAGTGTGAACATAAAAAGTAAACGAAAGAAATAATGAAAAATTGAAAGTTGAGCACTACTAATGAAAACTAATAAAAAATTGGAAATTATGCATTACTAAATTGTAAAACGTGGGTTGTCTCCCACACATCGCTTGTTTAACGTTGGAAGCTAGACAAAATTAACACTAAATTGTATGAACTAGAGAACATATAAATTGGAAATCCTAACTAGAAAGCCATAAAATCCTAAAAATTAAAATTAATGTTAACCCTACCTCCACACTTAAACTAGACAGTGTCCTTAATGTTTAAATGTCAGAGTTGGAAATGCGGTAAAATCCAAATGAATTAGCCACTACGGCGCCCGTCAATGGGAGGAGAAAAAGAGTAAATATGTTGGTAAATATGATCGAATTCCTCTGTCACTACATCCATAAAGTCGTGGAAGTCCACGTGCAATATGGTTAACTCGCCTCTAAGGATAGCAACATCCGTCTGTAATGTAGTTATTGCAGCAGTGTGATCAATAGGCTGAGCAACAGGGGCATTAGAGGCACATGAGTCAGCATTAGATAGATAGGCATCAAAGTGGTCATAGATTTGGGATTTCTATGGAGGAGAGGGTGGTGCATTTTATCCGTCTAAATAAAAAATCCAATTTTTCTTGTCATGTACACAAGTTCGCTGGTTTGGTAAGGTAAATAGGTGTATAACCTCATTGTTTATCAAAAATTCAAACTCATCTGGTCCCAGGTTTCTACTAATGTCGCTTTTAAAACAAAATTGAACTTTCATGGGTAGGACTCCACCTAGAAGGTTACATCTAATAAGTGGTTGTCTCAATCTAATGGCATTGGCATTCGTGGTCACTAGGCCTCCAATAATGATTGGTCCATGGGTAGCTTATGCAATACGATCCAAGTTGGAAATCATAAAGGTAGCAACATTAACGGGTCGGAATCGTGAATCACAGTACATAATGAAAAGTTCATCTCTGGACACAGAAGTGATGTTTTCTTCTTTTCCAAATAGGGTGCGAGCAAGGATCTTGTGGAAGTGACAGATTGTTAGATTATAGATGTTTTCAGAGTGCATATGATTTGGCTCAGGGTGGTTGTTTTCGGTTATACTACCCTAAAAGTAATTGAGTTCAAGGTTCATCAGGAGTTCTTCTTGAGTATTGGTAAAGACTTTAGGCCCATTAGGGAAGTTTAAAAGTTCAGCCATTTCTCTGTGGGTGTAGCGGTAATAAATACCAAACATCTTTAAAATGATAAGTCCTCTGTTAAATCCTAAACCATGGTTAGCAAAATAGGTAAGGGAGTTCAGAACTTCAAGGGTCAGCCTACGATAGGTAATAAATCTTCTCCTAACAGCAAAATTATCTCATCCTAGTTAGTTAAGGAAAAACACAACACTATCTATGATTCCTAGCTTGGTCATGGTGAGTCCATCAGGGTAGATAGTTAAAGTAATCTCTCTTTGAGCTAGTACCTCAAAATGCCTCCTCTAGGCTCTGCCTCTGAAAATAATTCCCATTGTGTCTACTTGTTGCATCATAAAAGTTAGTTAGAAGTTAGAGAAGTTATGTAAGTTGAAAGTAAGTAGACATAAGCTAAGTTAGTAATGGTTAACTTCAAAAGATCATATTGTGTAACATTATGAAATAAAATCAGCAAAAATAAGATAAAAACTTAAATTCTCAAAAAAGAAAAATTCAAAATGAAAGTCTAAAAACGTTATATTGCCTCCCACAAAGCGCTTCGTTTAATGTCGGGAGCTCCACATTAATTTGAGAGCTAGTTTTGCAAATGAGCGGGAAGCTCTTGTAATTTGTACTAGAAATTGTAATCCGAATTTTCTATACTATGATAATGTTTTAGACACTGCCCATTCATAATGAATGACTCTTTTGATCTACTTTTAATTTCTACGGCTCCGCTCGGAAATACTTTCTTAACCTCAAAAGGTTCCGACCACCTAGATCTAAGCTTTCCTGGGAAGAGTTAAAGTCGTTAGTTAAAAATGAGTACTATGTCCCCCTTATTAAAATCTTTTCTAGATATGTGTTTATCATGCCATGTTTTAGTATTTTATTTATAGATTTGAGCATTCTCGTAGGCGTCTAATATAAGTTCTTCTAATTCATGAATATCTAAAATCCTTTTTTCGTCGGTGGCAGTATAATTCAAACTAAGGGTCTTAATGTCCCAATAAGATTTATGTTCTAATTAGACTGACAAATGACATGAGTTACCATAAACAAGCTTGAATGGTGTGGTTCCTATTGGGGTCTTGTAAGTTGTTCTATATGCCCACAAAGTTTCATGTAGCTTTGAAGACCAATCTTTCCTAGAGGTGGAAACTATTTTCTCTAATATTTGCTTAATTTATCTATTTAAAACCTCTACTTTCCCACTAGTTTGTGGGTGATAAGGTGTTGCTACCTGGTGTCATACTCCATATTTTAGCAACAATTTTTCAAAGATTTTTGAAATGAAATAGGAACCTTCATCTCTTATGACAAGTCTCGACACAACGAATCTAGGAAATATTATATTCTTAAAAAGCTTAGTTACTACTCGTGCATCATTAGTAGGAGAAGCTATAACTTCGATCCATTTTGATACATAATCGACAACACCGAGTATATACTTGTTACCAAAAGAAGATGGAAAATGCCCCATAAATTCTATTCCCCATACATCAAAGACTTCTACTTCTAGGATACCTTTCAATGGAATATCATCGCGCCTAGATATATTTCCAGTGCATTGGCATCGGTCAAAATTTATAACCGCGATGTGGATGTCTTTCCATATATTAGGCCAGAAGAGGCCAACTTGTAAGATCTTAGCATATGTCTTTGAAGTGCTTGTGTTCCCTCCATAAGGAGCGGAATGGCAATGAGATATTATGTTTTCGACTTCTTCTTCATGGACGTATTGATAGAAGATACCATCGACACCTCTCTTGAAAATAAGAGGCTCATCCCAGTAGTTATGTTTAAAATCATGAAATAATTTCTTCTTTTGTTGCTAAGTCAAGCCTGGTGTAAGTACTCCGGCTGCTAAGTAGTTCACAAATTCAGCGTACCATCACAATGTAGTTTTGGTGTAAATTACTTCCACACATTCATTTGTTAATGTATCGTTATAATTTAGAGATCATTAAACTATGTTACTTTCTAATTGGGCTACTAGTCGTTCATATGGGAAATCGTCATTTATAGGCACTTGTTATGGTTTCTTGTCCTCAATTCTAGAGAGGTGATCAACTACTACATTTTCATTGCCTTTCTTATCTTTGATTTCTAAATCGAATTCTTGCAAGAGAAGAATCCATCTTAAAAGTCTTGGTTTGGCGTCCTTTTTAATCAATATGTACCTAATTGTTGTGTGGTCGGTGTTGACGATTCTTTTTGCTCCTACTAAGTAAGAACATAGTTTATCTAACGTAAACATGGCGGCTAGGAGTTCCTTTTATGTTGTGGCGTAGTTCATTTGTAAAGGGTCTAAGGTTATACTTGCGTAATAAATTTCATGAACATTTTTGTCTTCCCTTTGTCCTAAGGTTTACCCTTTTGCATAATCATTAGCGTCACACATTATCTCAAACGATTTACTCCAATCAGGTGGTTGCACGATAGGTACAGTAATAAAAACATTTTTGAGATGTTCGAACGCTTCTAGGAATTTTCTTCAAAGATGAACTCATCATCTTTCATTAATAAGCCAGGTAGTGGTTTCGTAATTTTAGAGAAGTCTTTAATGAATCTTCGGTAGAAACTAGCATGTCCCAAGAAACTTCGTATTTCTCTAACGATTTTCAAAGGTTGAAGGTTTTCAATAATTTCTATTTTTGCTCTATCAACTTCAATCCCCTTCTCGGACACTATGTGTCCAAGTACAATTCCTTGTCGGACTATGAAATGGCATTTTTCCCAATTTAACACGTGATTAACATTTACGCACCTTTTAAGTACCATTTAGAGGTTCGATAGACATCCTTCAAAACTCTGCCCACAAACAGAGAAATCATCCATAAAAACTTCCATTGTATTGTCTAAAAAATCAATGAAGATTGACATCATGCATCTCTGAAATGTTGCAAGAGCGTTACACAATTAAAATGATATTCGATGGTAGGCAAACGTACCATAAGGGCATGTGAAGGTAGTCTTTTCTTAGTCATTAGGATGAATAGAGATTTGGAAAAAATCCTGAATAACCATCTAAATAGTAGAAATGGGAGTGTTTAGCCACTCGTTTAAGCATTTAATCAATGAATGGTAAAGTAAAATGGTCCTTACGAGTGTCTTTGTTTAGCTTCTATAGTCGATGCACATTCTCCATCCGGTTTGAGTATGTTTTGCTACAGACTCTCCCTTTTCATTACTGACAACTGTAACACCTCCCTTCTTTGGTATGACATATACAGGGCTAACCCATTTACTATCGGATATCGAGTATATGATTCCTGCTTCTAACAACTTCTATACTTCTCTCTTGACTACATCACTTAGAATGAGATTGATTCTTCTTTGATATTCTCTGGAGGTCTTACAGTCTTCCTCAGGCATACCGATGCATGCAGATAGAGGGACTTAATCCTTTTAGATTTGAGATGTTATAACCTAGAGTAGTTATATACTTCCTTAGGACATGTGATAATTTTTCAGTTTCTATTTGTCCTACATTTGTGTTGACTATAACAGACCGTTCAAGTTTTGTATCTAGGAATTTATATCTTATATTTTTGGGTAGTGTTTTAAGTTCTACAACAGGTTTCTTTGGGCAAGGCATAGGGTGAAGAGTTAGTGCAAGACATTATCTCAGATTATCATCTACGTATGTTTCACACCAATTATCGTCTTAAAATATAGGAGGTGCTGGAATCTTTAGTACTTCAGTATACTTAGTTTGTTGCATCTTCAGTTCTTTAACGCATTCATTGATAACATCTAACAAGAAACACGAGTCCTCTACGGATGGTGTCTTGAAATTTTTTGAAAGAAAGAACTCAACCTTTTCTTCACCAACCTCAAAAGTTAGCTTTCCTCTTTTCATGTCAATGATGGCTCCAGCTGTGGCCAAAAAGGGTCTTCCTAAAATGATAGGGATGCTGGAATCCTCCTTAATGTCCATAATTATAAATTCAATGGGAATATAAAATTGTCCTATGCAAACAGGAACGTTCTCTAGCATACTTAAAGGAAATTTTACTGAACGGTCAGCTAGTTCTACGAACATTTTTGTTGGTCACAATTCTCTCATGTTGAGCCTTTCGTAAATTGATAATGGCATTAGAATGATATTGGCTTCTAAATCACATAGAGCTTGTCTATGACAAACTTTCCGATTACACAAGGTATGGAAAAACTACATGGGTCTTTTAGCTTAGGAGGTATGTTGTTTTGGACTATAACACTACACTCTACGGTCAGCATAAAGGTTTCGTTATCCTCAAGCTTTTTCTTATTAGATATGATCTCTTTAAGTAACTTAGCATAAGATGGAATTTGTGTGATACCTTCGATGAAAGGTATACTGATATTCAATTGTTTTAGAAGTTCAATGGATTTCTTAAATTATCCTATACTTTTAGGCTTTTAGAAAACCTTTGAGGATACGGTATAGGTGGTTTGTATGGTGGCAAAGGCATATAAGGTTTATGTTTCTCTTCGGCCTCTTCGTTTTTATCTTCCTTCTCATTTTCTTTCGGTCCATCTTCCTTTTCAGTTTCGTTACCTAAATTCTAATACATGGCTAAATTTTTAAGTCTTGGGTCAATTGGCCCGTCTAATTCGGCCCCACTTTGTAGTATTATAGAATTAGCATGTCCTTTTAGATTTGGTTATGGTTGTCCATGAGAAGTTCCAGCGGGAGCAACTGTAGCTGCTTGTTGTTGAGCCACTTGAGAAATTTGCATTTCTAGCATTTTATTGTGAGTGGCTAGGGCATAAACCTTGTTTGATAATTGTTAAGTGTGAATATTCTGATTCAGAAAATCCTTATTTTGTTGGGCTTGAGTAGCTATGAAATTTTCTATCATTATTTCAAGGTTGGATTTCCTAGGATTATTTGGAACAGTTGGGGAGACTTTCTGATATCCTAGCGGTGTAGCAGGAGCTTGGCCAGGTGCATATAATGCATTACTTCTCTTGTACGAAAATTTTGTATGGTTCTTCCAACTTGGGTTATAGGTATTACCATAAGGGTTACCTTGAGTATAATTCACTTGATCAACGGGTACTCATGTCAAAAGTGGACATTCGGGGCAGAATGCCCATGAAGTCTGTATAAATCGCAGCTTAGAGTTACTAGAGCCACGGTTGTTGTGGGAGTTGTGGTCAAGTTTTCTATCTTTTGAGTGAGGGATCCTACCTTGGTGTTTACTTGGTCTAAGTTAATAACTTCGTACATACTGCCTTTCGTTTGAGGTTTTTCCACAACAGGTCTATCACTTCCCCATTGATAGTGATTTTGAGTCATACTTTCTATAAGCTGATAAGTATCTTGGTAAGGTTTATCCATTAGTGTGCCGCCAGCAACAACGTCTATTGTCAATCTTGTGTTTTACAAGATACCATTGTAAAAGGTGTGAATAATCATCCATTCTTCTAGACAGTGATGTAGATAAAGTCGTATCATGTGTTTGTATCTTTTTCGTGCTTCGAAAAGAGATTCATTGTCTTTTGTTTAAAACCATTGATATTGGCTCTTAGCATAATCGTCTTGCTTGGTGGAAAATATCGTGCTTAGAAAACTTTCTTCAACTCATCCCAGGTGGTAACAAAGTTGGATGGTATAGAATGGAGCCAAACTCTAGCTCTATTTCTTAAAGAGAAAGGGAAAAGACATAGTCTTATTGCTTCGGCGCCGACACCATTTGCTTTTACTGTGTCTGCGTACTACACAAACACTGACAAATGTAAGTTCGGGTCGTCCGTAGGATTACCAGAAAATTGATTTGGTTGGAAAACTTGCAACAATGAAGGTTTTAACTCAAAATCGTTTAGATCAATAGCGAGGGAAGCAATAATGTTGCATCATTCTTCCTGTGATGGCACAACATAATACTTGAGAGAAACATTTTGTGGTCCTTCAGTCATACTTGGTTCTGGTTCATGAACTGGTTCGGGAGTAGGAATATTAGGATCAGGAAGATTGTATTTAATACAGAATTCTTGGATTCGGCATCTTAAATTAATAAAATGCTCGACTTCGTTAATTTGTTGCTCTAACTCCTCGCCTTGAGAGCGAGTGCTTGGCATGAAATCGACAAATTAAAGACTAAAATTTAATGCCTTAGTCTATACTGCATAATAATGGAATCGCAATATTGACTAAATTAGTCCCCAACAACAGTGCCAACAACTTGATCGTGACTTTAAGAGTCTATCAAGTTAACTAACTGCAACTGCACAATCTAATCGCGTAGTTTTAAAAGATATCGAACCCACAGGGACTAATAATCAAACTAATGTTATCTATCGTTACTATGTAAATCTAAGGTGAATAACTATCTTGGATTAATGGGAATTAAAACTAAACTAAGGTTAATTGAAAAATATGATAATGGGTAGAGACTGGAATGTGTGTTCCGCGTTCCTCAGGGACTCTATAACTCGTTGGCTTTTATTGATACTAAAGATATGTCTAGTAAAAAATCTCAATTTAAAGACAATATATCACACTCTCGTGGTTTTGAATAAATTCATGTTCCTTAACCATGGTATTTTTCTCTCGCTCTCCCATTTGAGTCAAGGAACATGTTTTGAAAAATGAACAAGATCTAATCAATGCCTAAAGTGCTCTCACTCTCTTTAGGAATCGATGCCCCATTATTACTATCTGGTTTGACCCCCATGCTCTCGTAGTGCCAGCTCGAACCTTAGTAATTTCCCACTCTCGTGACAAAATCGTGTTAAATAACCTCTCACTCTCGTGACAAAGCTATCTAAATTAAATATGAAGAACAAAGACCGAAACTGAACTTCCAAATTAAATTATTAAGCCAACTTGTTACCGACTCCCGTCAGAAATGGAGGTCCTCACATACCAGACTCTAAATGCTTAGCCAGACATATTACTAATTAAGAACGCATTACACATTCCAAATTCGATAAAGGAAAACATGGTAATTAAATCAAGAAAACAATAAATATAAAGCTGTAAATAAAAACTTGTAAGAGGAACTAAAGAAAACTTGAACTTTTAATATAATGTCGGCATGTTTGTGATCCAAGAGTACAAAAATAAAATTCTGTTTGACACGACTTCGCTACAAAATCCTCAATTCCTAAAATTAAGAATCTAAGGCCTATATATAGTGTTACAAGACTGATACTACATTGAAATCGTGTCCAACTACCATGAGAGAATATAGGGAAGTGTGGAAGAACAATTCTAACTTTGCTTTACACATTTCTGTTTTCCTGGTGCATGGCGAACGCCATGCGGCTCATGGCGACCACCATGAGTCATCTTCATTAAGTTATGTGGCTTCGGGCCATGGTGAGTGCCATGGTTCTGGTGGCAACCGCTACCTCAATAGAAGTGGATTTGTGCCCTGTTTTGCTTCCTTTTCTTGTCCCTTTCTGATTCTGATGCATTTTATCTCAAGAGAAACCAAGAACCTGAAACACAATATAAAGCAACATAAAAGCATGATAAAAACGAGAAATGAAAATAAATAGCATGCGAATTGGGTCAGGAAATATGATGTGTTTTCAAGTTATCAACTCTCTGGTTTTGAGACGCTTATCTTTATCACTTGCTGCAATCAAACATACGTGTATACTTGCATGTGACACCTAAAAGAGAAGCACTTGGTAAGGATAATAGTCATTTAACCATTTTGGGGTCTTTTTGTTTGTCACCTACAAGCCCAATTTCCTTAGTTGCAATTAGCCCATTAATAGGCCTAAGAGACTTATCATTGCCCACCCCCTTTTTGATTGACCTTGAACTCACGGTCAAATGTTGGAAAAATGACTAATACTTCTCTCTATCTTCCCAAGTATCTTTCATGTTTGGCATGTTTTTCCACTGTATTAGAACATAGATGCGAACCCCTCAAAAATTTCTAAGGTTCAGTAGTCTAGTAATTTTTCAGGCTTTATCTCGAAGCGAGTCCCCACAATGTTTGTTGCTAACTCTGAAATGGTGGAAGGTGGTGGGCCATGAAATGCTTTAAGTTTAGAAATATGGAACTCGAGGTGAATTTGAGTAGTAGTAGGGACCTCCAATTTGTTGGAACAAAGTTGGGTTATACCATATTCCTTAGGCTTTGATGATAACAAAATATTTAAAGAAGAATTGGATAAACTAATGTGTGTTCAAGTGTGCAAGTATAAATATCAATATATTGATTAAAAGTCAATTCTAAAACTGCACTGAACATTTAAAGAGAAAGATTTTAAAGACCAAACTTTGAAGAATCTACTTCTGATCAAGTCATCTTCTGATGATCAAAACCTGAAGTCTCTAGATCTGGTCAAGTCATCTTTTGAAGATCATGCCAGCCTTTGAAGAGTTAGAGTATGAAGGTTCAGAAGCTAAGACTCAAACTCTGAAGGACCAAAACGTGAACTCAGCCCAAGCTCAAGAACTGATTATTTTATGACAGATTGCTATCTGAGCCTGGGGCTAATTTTTCTTGTTCTCGTCACGTGAAGACTTAGCATAAAGTTCCAGAAGCCTGAAGTTTTACAATGAATAATTCCTTTTGTAGCGAAGGAGTTTTAACTGAGTTTGCAATGACATTAACCATATAAGGGAGCTTTGCAACTAATTTGTTGATTCTTCTCTTTAAAGACTCTCTTGTGCTTGAAATTCTCTCCAACGACTCTTCCATGGAACTCTATAAAAGGATATGAATATTTGGAGAAATACACAATATTGTGCCTTGCCAAGAAAAAGAGAAGTTACTCTGTAAAAATAAAGAGCACGAGCTAACTTAGAGCTTCTTACCAATTGTACATTCTTAGAAGTTCTTAAGTCTTAGAATTTTTTGTGTTGTTGTACATCCCATATATTTTTATCAAGGCCGAGAAACGAACTCGGATAAATAATGAAATATGGTCCAAAACCTACAGACCGGATCCGACTACTCAGTTAGGTCTTACCAGGGTGTGACAGTGAATAAGTTGTTGAATATAAGCTCGACACACTAAAACCAATTTACAGGAAGCCTGACCCGAGGAGAGTAGTCAGTGTAGCTATGGCCTAATGATAATACAAACGTTACAAGTCATTGATGGGCGGTTACGAACGTTGCAAAGTCCCTATTAAATAGTTTGTTACAAGTTAATTATTAAGAACCGTTTACAATCTTAATATTCACTAAAACAGCCTAGACTTTAAAAGGAGGTCTCCTACAACATACATAGGGGGACATAACACGTACATGAAAGAAAAATCATAGAAGGGCTCGTGGCAGAGGGATAAGCAAGACACTCATCTTGGGTTAATACGCACTACTGACATAACACTCAAATCCCCTAAATTATACATAAATCTACCATTGTTGAGGTTCTCCTTATTCCTATAAGGAAGCCACTCGTTTAGTGTTTTTCACAAAAACGTTTGGCGCCTATCATAGGGACCTAATAAAACTAACCTGATCCTCAAGATCAATCCTTTCGCAACTCTCACGACTAGCAACATCACACCATGTTATGTACCCCACTGGATTAAATTACTTTGTATCATCATCAAAATCCTTTCTTTTTTCATTAGTTAATATGATATATTGTTACTAAAGTCAAGCTTTTAGTTAGGATGACTTGAATTACTAAGTAATATATATGTGGCAGTAATTATTAGCTTAACCTCTACAATAATACTAATGCTTTTTAGACATTGGTTTTTGACTGTAATAGAGTCATCGCATGAGGGGAACAATCTGCTTTTGTCTTAACACTAATTTGAAGCTTAAACTCATTATTCTTTGCAGTATAAAATTCTAGATAGTGACAAGGTTTGGTTCTGAGTAAACCGGCGAGACATCATTCCCGATCTGGCTATCTTCGTAAAGGATGAAATAATGATTCTTTTGGTAACTCGCCCCTGATTACAACGTCACAAAGAAAGAAGCCACAAGGAGATAGATTTGGTGTAACGGGCAACTGTACCGATGTTAAGATCGTCGTGACAACATCTACGCCACCATAATTTTTGCAACAGCTAGGATAATTCTGACAATAAATGTAATCATGTTAAGATAGAGAAGGGAAATATCAGAGACATCCATATTGAAAGATAAGTGATTCTTCATAATGTTTATTTGTTTTATTATCATGATTATTGAATGCTTGATACATTGGTGGACCTGATTTCTCTTAAATCGACACACAAACTAAGTCGTTGAAAAATACATTCAACACATGAAAAGAAACTGAAATTTCAATAGCGTGTTTCGGTTATAATTTGTTATCATTTTTATAGCCTAAACAGTTACAAATTAAAATCTCAAAATAAGGAAAAATAAAGTTGCAGGAGTGATATTAAATTTGTGAGCTAAAATTGAGTAGAAATGAGATACATGAAGGAGGCATCAAGCATCTATGAATACTATGGTGAAATCAAGGCTGGTTGGGCGAGTTGGATACTTAACATATAACATGTTCAGCCGAATATAAACTCCCCAGAGATCATGTTGTATAAATTAAGCTGACTTATACACCAGATGCATTCATACTATATACAACCGCTATCTCAAGTAGTATAAGGGATAAATCACGACACAGAGTAATTATCTCTAATGTTGAGCATGACTAACAACCGATCAAGTGATAATTCACCATGACTCTAATTAGTAAAGGCGACGTGACCGTGGCAGGGGATTAGTCTGAATAAATGGGCAACTATGTGACGAATATTTATACCATGTGTTGTAACCGGCAAAAAATAAGGAGTGTTGTTGCACCCTAAAATTCGCCCTCTTCAATCTAACCTTAATTGGCTTATATTTGTCTAACATACTCATGCATACATATTATTGATTCCATGATTATGGGATCAAGGCATTTATCCGAGTCAAGTTACAAAGAACAATTGTTCTCACAAGCATTACATCAAAGCAAAAACTCAGGGTTTTCAAGATTAATGGGCGCTCCGCATATTTTTATTAGCTACTCAATCATCAATTAATCAAGTCATCATCATGAAAAGCTCTCGTGTGTTCCATCACGCTTTGAATTACAGAGAAAGTCAAGTGTTTCAATCGATTCGAAACAGTGCAGACAAAAATTCAGCATTTTGCGGTTCGAGGATAAAATTTGTAACTTCTGACCGGAAAAAGGTTTGGGAATGGTTCTTCAAGAGTTAGAACCGTCTTGTTATCGTCTTCAATTCATTTGTTAAGGTCGAAGACTAATTTTGTAAGGAAGATCTTCAAAAATGAAAATACCTTAAATCATGTTATACAATGGATTTGCTGGTCAATTGTTTGTTTGGATGTTCAAAAATTTGTAACTTCTGACCGGAAAATCATATTTGATTGGTTCTTAGAGCATTTGAACCGGGTTGGTATTTTCTTCAGTTTATATGTTTGTGCCGGAAGCTGATTCGGTGTGGAAGACTTCCAAAAAGTCAAATTACCTAAGACTAGTACCTTGAAATAGTATACTGATCAGTTGTTTTCAGATGTTCAAAAATTCATAACTTTCACCCGGATCGACATTTTTGAATGTTTCTTTTAACATTAAATTTGTCTCGATGTTTTACTCACTTTGTATGCTCGGGTCATAAGCTAATTATTTGGAGAAGATCTCCGAAATTGCAAAAATAAGGTGAAAATCGCATGCAGAAGCGAATCTCTGGTCAGCTATCGCGCAAAATTGCAAAAATTATAACTTTCTCAAATTTCATCGTATCGACACGATTATTTGGCATGGTGTCACAAATTTTTATGGCTACAAGTTTTCTTCAGGTCCTGAGTTCGAATTATTCTCATAAGACTTCGGTTTATGGCTTGTTTTCAAAGTCGTACACCAAAATAAGCTGAAAATTTTGCACAGAGGGTTTTCTGTCTCAAGTTTCTCACCATTGCGAAATTTATAACTCTCTCGATTTTTATTGTATCAGGGTGATTCTTTCAGCATGACGTCATAAATTTTGTCATCGACGATTTTGTTTCAGGTTGCGCGTCAGAATTATGCACCGAAAGTGATGACCTTGTTGGTTTTCTCGGACTGCACACCAAAATAAGCTGGAAAATCTGCATAGAGAGTTTTTTGTCAATCACTTCTCTCCATTCGAAGAATCAAAACTCACTCAATTTTTATCGTATCAGAGCAATTTTTTCAGCACTACATCACAAATTTCGTCATCTACGTTTTTGTTTCAGTTTGCGCGTCAGGATTACACACTGAATGTTATGAGTTTTGGTTTGTTCTCAAGCCGTGCACTAGAGTAAGTCGAAAATTCTAAATTAGTCAAAAATACACTTGCCAAACAAGCCTTGGAGCATTTTCTATATATTTTGAAATTCAAATTGAACACAACTTTTCCCTCATTATTCAAAAATCACATTCAAGAACTCCAAACCAATTCTCTTAAGGAAAAAAGCTCAAGAACATTGCAAGCTAGCTCTCTTCTCTCCTCCCCCTCTCACTCGCGGATCTCTCTCTTTTCCTCCACCACGCGTGTCGCCTACCTCCGTCGGTCTCAACCTCGTCCCGCCCGTCACCACCCCTTCCTTGCTTGCGCCTCTCTCAGCTTGATATCTCCCTGCGTCGTGGCATACTCCTTTTGTCTCCGTTCCACTTCTTCCGGCAACCTCCTCCTTCCTTCTTCTGGTCATCATATTCATATCTCCCGTGTCAATTCGGTAATAGATCTTGAAACTTGCTTGATTCAATTTTTGTGTTGAGAATTGATTCTTGATTTAATTGATTTTTATTTGAGATAAATTAATTGAATTAAGCATGAGTTGAATTATTGAATTGTAAGATTAATTGAATTCTTAAATTGTTGAAGCTTAATTGATTTTTTGCATTGAGGATTTAATTTCTCATAAGCTTGATAATGATGAAATATGGAATTGGTTGAATACTTTATTAATTTGCATAGATCTCACTGATTTAATCGATAAATTGTTGATGTAATTTTTGTGTCAATGTGAAATTCGATTTGTTTGATTGATGAGAATTCATGTGTTGGTGCCTCTTGCAAGTCAATTTGATTGATGATAATGTCGTTTTAGTTGTGTCAATGTATGAACTTTGGATCCGATTAATTTTATTGACACTTGAATATTTTGAAAGTTGCTTGGAAATTGTGATACAAATACCGGTCGGATGAATAAGATTTATTTGTGAATTTTGGTAGAGTTTTCATGTGTCGATGTTTGTACTTTATGTATCAAAACAATGATTTCAAATCGATTTTTAACAAACATAGACACTTGATATAGTGCTATCCGGAATTCACAAATATGCCATAAACTTGGATTTAATTGTTGCACCTTGTATAATTGGCTTGCACTTGATGTTTGCTTGACATTTATGGTGGTTTCAATTGATTTTAAATCGACTTTTGAAGCATCTCATGAACCAAATACATATTGTCCGAAATTCTATCTCACATGTGAATTATGCTTTTATTCTAATTTGATACATGCTTGTCCATAATTGAGCGTTTAATGAACATTGATGACGAGGTTTGTTGGTTCTGACGTGAGTTTATGTTTAGTTGCATGTTTATTGTAGTGCTGTCTGGATTGGCAAGCCTCAAAGCTTGTTTTTATTGTTGGTTAGAACATGAATGAATTTGTCTTGGGTTATGTTTGACATATATGTAAAGATTGGTATTTTTTTTAAACCGACTTTTTATGCACTTCATGTGTTACAATAATGTTGTACGGATATTCTAAATGTGTGTACATTGTGATTTGATTATTATGTGATGCATACTTAATTGTATTGGAGCACTTGTTAGGCATCTATGATGAATCTTGTTGGTTTCGGCTTGAGTTTTCGAGCCATTGCATGTATGGATGCGGTGCTTCCCGGTTTTCTACTTCTATGTTTCGATACTCGTCCGGATATCATTTCTTTGCATTTCGATCTTATTTTGAGTTATGATATGATCGCTTGACCTTGTTTATGCTTTATTGTTATCACTAACTCTTCTTGTGGACTTGTGTAAGCTTCGGAAAGGCGATTTCTTGCACCATGCGATTTGCGGGTTATGTTGTGCTTGTGTAGAATTATTTTGTGCAAGGAAATTATCTTGATGCGATGTGTTTTCCACATTAGATCTATTCTCACAAAGCGATGTATTGATTCTTATATTGGATATCATTTCTGATTATTTCTCTTTTGATTGGTGAAGCTTGCACGAAGACCGTTAGATTTCTTTGCTTTGATTGCACTTTGCTACAGACATTATTGTTCGTTTGGTATTGTTTTTGATGCTATTTTGATTCCGCACTTTATTTTCTTTTCCTTGCCATGAGAAGTAGGAATAGAGATGCATGATTGGGAGTCCCTACTTTAGGTGGGAAAATTTGTTCAAAGTCCACAAAGGAGGCAATGTTTGTTTTGTTAAAAGTCCTCAAAAGAGGCCATGTTTGTGTTTGTTTGTGTGCAAAAGACCTCGACGAAGGAAAATCCCACTCCCCTCCCATTTCCATTTTACTTTTTATGCTTGCCATCGAGTCAATAAGTGGAGAAAAGGGCCCACAATCGGCCCCCACACTTTCTAGTCTTTGTCGTTCTTAGCTCACATTATACATTGATGCTTCGAACCGTGCTTATTCTTATCCATTGTATCAAATAAAGTGGAAAAGGGTTCGTAACCAACCCCCACACTTTTTTATTCGTTTCGACGATATTAGCTCATGTTGCTCGATGTTGATGCTATGAGTTGTTACTCGATACTGGTGCTTGAGAAAATCAAGTGGAAAGAGTTCCTTACTCCCACTTTGAAATACATTGGATTCATTCTTTGTTGCTAGCCCACACTTGATTTTTATTTTGGGTTTCATTCGACTTTGTTTGATTGCACTTAGGGCTATATTTGGTCCTCATTACCCGAGATCCACCCGAGAACCAGTCCAATAGAACTGGACCAATGGACCGACCAAAATGCTACTCGGTCCAGAAATAGATAACTTTTTTGTCTGATATCCAACAACAGAACCAGACTAAGTGTCTAATAAGTATCCAAACTCTAGCACAACACAAATTTTGGTCCAGTTCAAATTAAGTATCCGGTAAGTATTAAAATGTATCGATCTGTTTCGATCTAAAAAAATCCATTACAATTTCGATCTGGTCTCGGTTTACCAGATTACTATTTTGGTCCAGTTCTCGATTGAGCAAATACCCGGACCGGACTGAAAACATCCCTAATTGCACTTTTTTTTGTGCTTTTCCTTTTAGGCTTTTGCATGCTCCCTTAGGATGGACTCGTTTCATTTTTTATTCGAGTTAGACATTAGGATCGTAATCCATGCATATTAATTTAGGTAGATATTTTCCTTTATTATCCAAACCTTAGGTCCACCATTTTATGACAACTCTAGGATTGTTAGTCTCCCTTAGACTTTTTTTCATTCCCCTTTTTCATTCTTAAAACTAAAACTTTCTTTTTATTTGTTCAAACCTCAAAACACTCTAACACTAGTAAACCTTTTTTCAAGGTAAAAAATACCAACCAATGCATACCTTTTTATCTTTAGATTTTTTCTTTTAAAACCTTTTCAAAAAGGACATGCTTCGATAACATTGTTCATAAAAAATATGCAACCAACCAAAACTTTTAAGGTGAACTACGAGTGCCTTGATCCCCATTGCACGGACAGTGGTACGTAGGTACAAAGGTTTTCAACCTAGGTAGACACGACTAATAAAACCTTTTCTTTTTGTACATAATACTTTACATACATTCATTTTTCCCTTTAAAACCTAGCTTTAAATTTAAACACACCCTTTATATAAGACAACAAGAGTGGATCTCGTGGAGTGCCACAGACGTGAGGGGTGCTAATACCTTCCCCTTGTGTAATTGACTCCCTTACCTGTTCTCTTGGCCGCATAACCTTGATTTCACCCTCTTCAGGTTTTCTTCGGTGTTTTCATTTTCCTTCCTGCGAGATGAATAAATATTTGATGGCGACTTCATTGTTTTCTTGAGAGATTTATTTTCTCGGGTTGCTTCAACTAGCGACTTCACTGGGGATCCTTAGTGAGTCAGTCCTAACTCTTGTTTTCTTTTCTTTGGGTGTTTATTTCTTTTAGCTTTACAGATTGTGCATATGTATGTATGTTTATCTATGTATTTGTTCATATGTATATGTGTGCATTCATCTACATCTGGATTATTGTTTCTATTATTCGGTACTGCTATTGTACTGTGTTGTTTCATTGGTGGGAGGATGTTACATGAGGTAAAAGGCCCATTACCCTGGCCAGTATATACATAGTTTAGAGCGAATACTCATATTGAATACCATGTTTTGTTGACACGTTTGAGGAGGCATGAGATACCATACTCAGACTAGATTCTCTTAACAATGCCTTTGTCTCGCACCCTTTATGCTTAGACAAGGTGTTAGAATGGAGGACTCTCGACTCGGGTTGCCACTAGAAACCCTGTTCTGATCATAATTTACCCATGAGGTGGGGTGGGAATTATTCTTACAGGTACAAATACAGATTCTTTGACACTTGGTTCTCTAGTATTCCGAAATGGTCCAGACCTTTGATCCTATTACATGTGACCAAAACTTTGTTATCCACACGACAACGGTTCAGTTTATGGAAGACATGGTCCCATTTCATTCATGAAACACTTTGTTAACCGCATTTTTAACATACATGTTTTCTTATTTCTAGGATCTTTAGTCTTTGAGTCTGGTTGGTTAGGCCACCTTTGAAGATGGATATTAAAAGAAAGACAACCACAAATATCATACTTTTTACAAGTTCCCTGCGCCTGTTCTTAATAATATTCTCCTTCTAGATAAGAGGTCTCCTCCCGAGAATGTTGATACCTTTACAAAATATTATGGAAGAATTCGGATGTGTCTAAAGTTGTCTCTCAGTGAGTACCAGAAGGATGCCCTCCAAGTTCTGTTTCAGTTTTATGACCGCACCCTGAGATGCTTCATGTTCCTTGACTATCTATTGGCACCAACTTTGGATAAGTATTACACTATCTCGGACATTCCTATATTGCACCAGGTTCCTTTCCATACTTCTATGAAGAAACCTAATGCTGCTCAGATTGTCGTCACCCTTTATTTGGGCGAATCTGTTATAAAGGCCAACTTTTCAAAGAAAGGACATGTACAAGGTTGTCATTTGAATTTTTTGTTGAGGTAAGCTAAAGCCAAGGCTGATAAGAAAGATTGAAAGGGTTTCAATGCTATCTTAGCTTTTTACATTTACAGAATGGTTTTGTTTCCCAATAAGATCAAGTTTGTTGACGAGAATGTTGTTGCCATATTCATGCAAATAAATCCTATGAAAACTCTCATGGGAGACATTTATCATTCTATACACTCCATAAGTTACAAGGGGAAAGATGGAGTTGTTCATTGTTACGCTCCATTATTGTATCATTGGTTTAGAGGCCATCTTCCTAGTCATGGTGCTTTTGTTGATACTCAGCATACTTTGAAATGGGCACCAAGGCTGATGGGGCTCACCTCTAAAGATATTGACTGGTATAGGCATGATTTGTCTAGGACTGGGAGAAAATAAGTAATCTTCCATTGCGGGGAATTCTTTAATGTACCACTCATGGGTATAAGGGGTGGTATTAACTATAATCCAACTCTTTCTCGAAGACAGTTGAGATTTTCTTTGAGAGGACCACCTGAAAAGGAGTATGTGTAGGAATCCTTGTTCTATGATGTGTCGGATATTATTGGATGGATGGATAGAGTTATCAAAGTTGGGAAAAGCATTCACTTTGAAAGAGGACAATATTTTGGTAAAAAATATCCCACAGCTTATGCGCCTTACATTCAGTGGATTAACGAAATAAACAAAGATCGGCGTTGGCATTTTGCCATAGAAAAACCTTTGTACCCTCAAGAACGAGATTGACCTAATTTTGTACCAAAGGAATATTATGAGCTAGTGCAAGCTCATAATCGACAATTGCTTGAGGAACGAGAGGGTGGTAAAGTGTCTTGTGGCTACCCAAGAGAAGACTCAATTAGCACACAACCTCAAAAAGTTCAACAGAGAGACGTCAGGGGTTGTAAAGAAGAGACCAAGGGTTGAAGACAAATTTGTTTCCTTGGAAGATCACCAGAAAATTGTTGCAAAGATCGATAAGAAATACAAACAAAAGTGCCAAGTGTAGCAGTAGAAATGTTTAAGACTAAGCCATTGGATTGACTAGACTTATACAAATCAAAATAAAAATCTCCACCGCGCTTTATTGTTTCTAAAGGAATGGGAAAAGAGCGAATAACCCAAAAAGAGGGGGAAAGATTCTAGGTAAGGGGATTTGTTATGCAAAGGGAATGTATTAGCACCCTAAACATCTGCGGTACTCCGAAGGAACCTCTTTGTAAAATCTGTATATTTTGGCTATAAAAAATGTTGTATAAAAAATGGATGGTAGAGGTGAGAAAAGAAATTTACTTTTTATGATTTTTGCACCAGCCGCGGTTGTGAACCTTTACTTCCTACGTACCACCTTTTTGTGCAATAGGGGATCAGGGTACACGTAGTTCCTCTTTTAAAAATTTTAAAACACAAATGTGTTGGTTAACTTTATGAGATAAAACATCATCGTCATTGTCCATGTGGAAAACATACCCACTACCCACAATCATGAGAAAGGAGAACTTCCATCATCTCAAAGTGGAGGATATGACTTGGATTTTAAAATCAACAATTCCTCACTCAACACCCAAGTGGAAAATATCTCTCTTCACTATATATTGTAGAAGTATAATTGTTTGCATCACTACAAGGATTAACAAGAGTTCAATCTTTTGAGAAAAGTTTAAAGATAAAAGCCAAAGTGGAAAAAATGGTTTTAAATGAGATTGATTGACTTTTAGTCTTCTCACAAAAAGGATGTCAAAGTATTATTAAGTTTATTGGAGTTTATTTATGAAAATGTTTGAAAATGCATGGACCTAAGTCCAAGTTTATTATGAAATTGGTTCAAGTTTAAAACAAGAAGAGTTTTCAAAAGGAGGGAGAAGATTTTTGATATTAAAGAAGATGGGAGGAGAAGAAGAGGCTATCCTAAAGCATAAGGTAAAAGTTAAGGATAAGAACCATCTAACCAACAAGAAGCCAATACTTGACACTATGAGCCAAGATAGAATTCTTATTCTTTGTATTGAAACCAAACGAGCAAAAATACTAGACCTCTTGAGAGAACCAAACTTCAAGTGTATTAAGTCTTCACAAAAATTGGACAGAGTAACGACTGTATACGGGTGAATTCTAGATCATAAACAAAGGGTGTAATCACAATAACCTGCACACAAAATAAACAAACAACCCAATGTCTTGAGGTAAACCTCGAGAGCTCCAGAAAAAATAATCAGATAAGATCACAAGGTCTCCAATCATAGGCCAAGGTTTCTAATCCTAAGTCTAAAAAGTCCAATGCTCCATAATCCCAAGGATAGAAACCAAATAGTCCAAGTATCATTAAAGATTTTTAGGGTTTATGTTGATTATTAAGTATCTTAAGAAAAGAAAAGAAAAGCTCAAGTGAACAAAATAAAAATGACAAGAAAGTAAATGCTCAAATGAGCAAAGATTAAAATGGCACGAAATGTAAATGCTAAAAGTAAATAGTGCATAAAAATAAAAGGGGCATATAATAAAAGAATAAAGGATAAAGTCAATTATTAGTGATTAGTGGTTAGTTGTATGATCATCTTGAAACTTGCATTTGAAACTCATTAGAGGATTGGTAGAACCAAAGCCTCCACACAACAAGTTTCATTTGTTTTTTGTCAAGTATATCATCCATTTGGAATCCTTAGAAGTACCATTTAATGATCAACGATGTTTAAGTGATCCACGTTGACCAAAGGTATTTTAGATCCATTAGAGGATTGGTAGAACCAAAGCCTCCATAAAATGAATCTCAAGGTTATTGGATCAAAGAGATCAAATTAACATACTTGGGCTTGCGAATATAAGTTTGGGCCACGAATGATCATTTATTTGAATCGGGACAAAATTGAGCGCTATGTTAAGCAATCGTAAGTGGACTTATATAGAAGTCGCACCTATTTTGAGGTCGGTCAATAGCAATCTATGCACCATTTGTTTTGAGACATGATATAGAGATCATGCTCCAACCATATTTAATGCAATAAGAAGGGGATGAGATGAAGAGGGGTGGGAGAGAATATACAAACCACTTTTGAATTAAATTTAATGAAACTATTATTAAAATCATTCATCCATTTTTATGGAGTTAAACTCAACACCATGGATCCAATGATGTTAATAAAGTTCATGGTCAAAAATTTAACCCAAGATCATCCAGGAAATAGTCACAAAATAATATTACATTTTAATATATACAAAAAGGTTTAAAAATAATGTTTAAAAATAGAAATCAAAGATAAAAATATCAACTATGTTCAAATTAATCAAGAAATAAAAAGTAAGGCCATAGAAAAATCAGAAATGAACTAAAATAATTTTATAATTTTTTTGGTAATTTTTTAAAGTCAGAAACTATTTTTAAAATTAACAGAAAGGGGTAAAATAAACCAAAAATGATATAAAATAACAAAATCAGGAACAAAAATAAAATAAAGTCACCAATATGTGTCACAATATCATTGAATCATTCCATAATTTTTTCAGAATTTAAAAATGCATAAAAATATTTTTAAACATTTAAAACAATTCAAATAAATTTTAAATTTATAAAAAATACCAAAACACAAAATTAAATTGTGGAAAAATAAAAATCAGAAAGAGAATAATCAAAAATATTTTTCATAATTTTTTCAGATTTTTTGGACTTAAAATGAATTTTCTATGATTTTTTGAAGTTTAAAACAATTAAATATAAAAATCAAAAAAGAAAATAAAAGTCAAAATTATGTGGACCATTGGATGAGAGTCAAAACGCGTTGGTAATCAAATCCAAGGGATCTGGCGCGTTGTGCATATCATGGTCATCAGTGAATAAAGCACTGAATCAATTATTAAATCAGAATTCAAAAATAACAAGTGGCGTGCCATCTTTGGTTGGAAGATGACACGTTGGTCATCTTCAACCTTCAGCCAACATGAATTGTAGGTCTCTCAAACTGTAAAATCAGAAACTCGGACCTATGCCATTCGCTTCGTCTCTTCAAGACAAAGACAACCACACTCTCGCGCCAAATTTATATAAATTGTAGCTTAAGCAATTTGGAAGGAAAGTTTTGAAAAGGGATTTGAAATTTCATGGTCAAAATGTGTTTCAAGTAAAAATCAAGTGTTGCAACTAGAACCAGGGCAATGAGAGCATCACAATGATATCAAAGTTTTGAAGAATTGATGAAGGAATCTACCTATTGAAGTTGAGTTGCATAGCTCTGAAACTGGACTTCTATGGAGCAATATAGGGCGCGATTCTTGAATGTAATTATATGGTTAGCTTAAGGGAAGATCAAGGAAGGTGAATTGATGAAAAAAATGGATTGAAAAAGGCTTGTGTATGGATTTCGAAGTTTCTGATTTTTGAGTTATGGAACAAGTTTGGCAGGGTGATTCTGGCTATCTAACCTTGAGAAAATGAATGGGATAGTTCATCTATTTATAAGAGAAGCAAATGGGATCAAAAGGAAGAGTGAATGATACATTTTGGAGCGAATTCGTGCAAACCTGATGCACGAGTGAAGTATGATCTTATTTTCATCAAAACTCATCCAATCCTTGTGTTTTGAGGTGCTAAACACTTCTGGCAAGTTTGTTAATCAAGTTTAAATCAAAAACGCGTGTAAAGCTTGTGATTAGAGGTCACATTATGGATTTCAAAATTCTGACTTGGTGAGAAATTCAGTTTCAAAGTGCCAACTTCTGACCAATGGCAATCTCAGCTCAAGGGGTCTTAGGGAATTATTCTTGATGCTTCAGAAAGATGAGGTTACAAGATTTGCAATAGAAAAAGAATGGAATCAAATGGATGCTTGAGATGAAAGTTGTGTTGAGTCAAAGTTGGAGAAAAAATGTTGACTTCCCATACTTAGAAATATTTCAAATTTTTCTTCAAAGGTGACCTATAATGTCTTGCATCCAAACATAGCCATTCACTTGGAATTTGATCTTGACCAAAAAAGATGGAATGAAGTATATCTCTTGAATGACATTTTGAAATTTGAACCATTCAAAATCTCCAAAAATTGAGGAAGTTATGACTTGTTGAAGTTGGAAAAATTGCATAAAATGACCTATAATCTTTTGCATCCTTAAGGCAACTTCCATCCATTTTCTCACTTTGAACATAAAAGAAGGAATAAAGTTAAAATCTTTAAGATATTATGGAAAAAGAATGGGCTAAATGTGATAAAAATTGACCTTGTTATAATCATTTGAAGTCACACATGAAAAATTGGGGATTCATCTGGAGGACTTGTGATCTTTCTTCCTCATCCAGTTTCTTCCACATGAAAACTCCTTGGAAATTTTGAAGTTATTTGTTAATAACCCTTTGAAGAGAATGATGTATTTGGAATCACTCAAAAATACCAAAAGATGAGCAAGATATACTCCTTTGAAGTTCAAAACCCTAGCTCCTAGATTAAGGAACATGCCTTGAGGAACTTTGACAATTTTGAACAAACTTCTTGTACCAAAGCAAATGCTTTGTAAATATAAGTTGTTGAGGATGATAATGAGAACTCATTGCAACCACAACCACTCCCATATCTTGATAATTGAGATAAATATGCACTTGTAACCAAATGGAATAAAATCTTGTCCAAACATGACTATTTTTTCAATCAACCCCTTGTACTTTTCAACCAAATTTGATAACCTTGAAATGTGGTGAATTAAAATAACCTTGCCATGCCATTTCTTCCAAAACAAATCCAATGGTGAAGTTTGAACTTCTCAAGCTTTATTGACTAGGGCATCGAAATAACCTCATGAACCCATGAAGCAACTTTTTAAATCTCATTGCCTTTACCTACATGGTTAACAAGCAAGACAAGCCAACATTGCATTTTATTAATTAAAAGAAAATTAAGACAAAACATTCATGATCACAAAAGAAAACAAGTCAAGGTGCTTGGTGATTCCTCAAAGTGCAAAGCTAAATATAGGGAGGGGAACCAAGAACCCTAGTGTGATCTTATTGTAATGGAATCAACATGGTATGATGAAGGGATCTTAGGGGGGGGGGGGAAATTGGGGTACAACAGTTGCCCTTATTTAAGTTTCTTCTATCCGGAGATACGAAGGTTAAAAATATTCGTATCGACACGATCGAAGATACTTAAATATAAAACAAAACCTATTTTTGGACCTAAGATGCCATGCAAATGTTTATGATTATGAATGTATATGAACAAGACCAAAGAGGCACAAAACACCATTGGGGATGTAACAATAATAAAGAAACAAGAGAGAGACTCGACCAGGAAAATAAATCATTGGTGGATCAAAAGACCTGACTCAGAGAGGATGGTAAAATGATCAAAGGATACACCAACTCCTACTGGAGGTAAAGCTACCAACATTCACTGAAGGTAGAAAGAGGAAAGAAATATCAATACCAACATTCACTGAAGGTGAGCTGCCAACGTTCACTGATGGTAGCAAAAAGATAACAATCATCGACGTTCATTGCCAATGAGCTACCAATATTCACTTAAGGTAGAAGGAAAAGAAATATCATATCATCGTCGTTCACTGACGATGAACTACCAATGTTCACTGAGGGTAGCAAAAAGATAATAAACACCAACTTTCACTGATGGTGATCTACCAACTTTCACTGAAGGTAGAAAGAGAATATATCATAGTATCACCGTTCACTGACGATGAACTACCAACGTTCATTGAGGGTAGAAAAAAGATAACAAACACCAACTTTCACTGATGGTGATCTACCAACTTTCCTTGAAGGTAGAAAGAGAATATATCATAGCATCGTTGTTCACTGATGATGAACTACCAACGTTCACTGAGGGTAGCAAAAAGATAACAAACACCAACTTTCACTGATGGTGATCTACCAACTTTCACTAAAGGCAGAAAGAGAATATATCATAGCATCAAAGTTCACTGACAATGAACTACCAACGTTCACTGAGGATAGAAAAAAGATAACAAACACCAACTTTCACTGATGGTGATCTACCAACTTTCACTGAAGGTAGAAAGAGAATATATCATAGCACCGCCGTTCACTGATGATGAACTAGCAATGTTCATTGAGGGTAGCAAAAAGATAACAAATACCAACTTTCACTGATGGTGATCTACCAACTTTCACAGAAGGTAGAAAGAGAATATATCATAGCATCGTCGTTCACTGACAATGAACTACCAACATTCACTGAGGGTAGCAAAAAGATAACAAACACTAACTTTCACTGATGGTGATCTACCAACTTTCACTGAAGGTAGAAATAGAATATATCATAGCACCGCCATTCACTGACGATGAACTACCAACGTTCACTGAGGGTAGCAACAATATAACAAGTTTCCCTAAAATTCTGGAATTTCGCCTAGAACAGGTCTCAACTTCTTCTTTAACCGAGGCACTTTGCCTGAAAAAGGGTAATATGTAAGTTGTCTCAAATAAAGAGACTTCCACATGCAAATATTTCACAGCGATTTGTTTCTACGAATTTGAAAGTCTTGCCATCCACTGGCGTAAACTGACGACGGACTGCAAACTATCCACTCATAGAGGAGATAGCAAAAAAGTTACGTCGAATTTTACAGGGAAGCATAAGTTGCTCAAATAAAGAGACTTGCTACTTGTTGTCATTAAGGATTTTAAAAAGAAATGACTTTCTGGGAATAGAAATATGGCTTCCTGGGGAAAGGCCACGATATTCCTACTGAGGAGATAAAGTCTTCTCGTGAAAAATAAATGCACCAAACAAAACTTGAAGTATTCAGAAATCCAAAGTAAATAATATTGGTGTGGAACCACATACTCAAACTAGAAATAAACTGGAATGAAACAGTCAACCAAAATACATCCTTTGAGATATAAACTCAAGAGGGAAAACCAAATCCATCCAAACAAGGAGTTGTACAGGAAGGCTAAAGCAAAAAATCTTCCACGAGGGACAACTCAGTGGGGAAATTGAAAGAATATACGCTTTCTGCTTAAGGCTAACACTCTATTGAAGAGAGGATAACGTAACTCTGCAAAACAGGGTGATATGTCAACAAAAATATTAAAAAAAATGTCAATGAACAACGCTTTTCCAATTTTAGCTATGCATGATGTATGTATGAATGTATGAGAGTTATCATGGGTATGCTGACAAAACAGATATACAACACTGGTAGTAACCAGGCAAAACCAACTCTGGCACAAACAACAATCGGCTAAACCACATCCAAGATGATCATTCAAAAAAATGCCAACTGAGGAAAAAAACCTACTGCCTGCTTTAGCTTTACTAGGGAGAAACATAATCCGAAAGTAAACAAAACAAAGTGACAGAATAGTACAGATACAGGGATATAACATCCTTCTTCAGGCTTCACTGGGGAAACAAATGTTTTTAAAAGTAACACTTCTACTGGGGATTGCAAGACCAATTTCAAGTAAATCAGATGGACACCAAATCATCAAAACATTCATTGGGGAATTCAGGCCTACTTCATTGGGGAGGTTAACACCACATCCTCAAAGGAAAAACCACAATACGTTCTTCACTAGAGAAACCAGGGACCTACGTTCTTCAAGAGTGATTATGGTACTAACTTCTCGGGAAAAAGAACTTCCATCAGACTGAACGAAAACTTCACTGGAGAAATCTCGGATTGAAACTTCACATCATGAAAAATCAGAAAAGAGGAGAAATGAATCCAAACTTAACCGAGGATATCGGAGTCACGAACTCAATACGGTGAATAATCATGAGTAAACCTTCCCGAGGGGAACAAAAACTTCTTAAAACAAACTGGAGTTTGTCCATTCCTGAGATCACCACTTTTGTTATCATTTTTTCATCACAAATTCCAAAGTAAAAGCAAATTGTAAATTCTTTTTTGAAAAATTGATTTTGTTATTTAATCTTTTTGCTTTGAAAGTTATTATCAATAATAAATGGATTCTTTGCAAGCTAAATAAAATAAGAAATACAAAGAATTGGGTAAAATCTCAAATTTCATTAATAGAATGGTAGTATGCGAATGGCGAGACTCCATGGATAATTACAAAGTTCAGAAAATGGTAATATATAATGGAAAAGATACATTGAGATACAATGACCACTATCCCTTCTAACAACTTTTGAAATCCTGAGCAGCAACTTTTGTTGAAGTATGATGAAAATCTGAGAAGATTGTTACTCCAATGAGCAAGTCTTGTCTCGTGTAGTTACTTGCCAAGAAAGTCCCTAACTTTTGCCTAAGCTGCCCTAGCGGGTTTTCAGCTTAGCAGGAAATTTATTTTGTTTATGTCTCTAATTTTTGCCTAGACCGCCCTTTCGGGTTTTCGGCCTACCGAGGTGCTCTTTTTTGCCTAAGCTGCCCTTTCGGGTTTTCAACTTAGCGAGATGTTATTTTATTCCTTTAGGCGAAGTATTTCTTGACTGCATCAACATTCATGGGACGTGGGAACTCCTCGCCATCCATAGTTTCAAGAAATAATGCACCGCCAGAGAAGGATTTCTTGACAACATATGGGCCTTCAAAACTGGGAGTCCACTTGCCCCTAGAATCAGTGTTGAAAGACATGATATTCCTGAGTACGAGGTCACCTTCTCTGAATTCACGAGGTTTGACCTTCTTATCAAAAGCTTTCTTCATCCTTTTCTGATATAACTGGCCATGACACAAAGTCGTCATCCTTTTCTCTTCGATCAGATTCAATTGATTAAACCGGTTTTGGACCCATTCAGCCTCTGTCAACTTGGTTTCCATTATCACACACAAAGAGGTAATCTCAACCTCGATTGGGAGCACACCTTCCATTCCATACACAAGGGAGAACATGGTTTCTCCTGTTGAAGTACGGACCGATGTTCGATATCCATGCAAAGCAAAAGGGAGCATTTCATGCCAATCCTTATAAGTAACAATCATTTTCTGGATAATTTTCTTGATATTCTTATTAGCAGCTTCAACAGCCCCATTCATCTTCGGCCTGTACGGAGAGGAATTATGATGGACAATCTTGAATTCTTTGCACAGTTCTTTCATCATCTTATTGTTCAAATTCGAGCCATTGTCAGTGATAATTCTGCTCGGCACACCATACCGAAATATAAGATTATTCTTGATGAAACACATAACCACCTGCTTAGTAACATTGGCATATGAAGCAGCCTCCACCCATTTGGTGAAGTAATCAATTGCTACCAAGATGAAATAATGTCCATTCGAAGTTTTGGGTTCTATCATCCCAATCATGTCAATACCCCACATAGAGAAAGGCCACGGGGAGGAAATCACATTGATAAGTGTCAGAGGCACATGGACCTTATATGCATAAATCTGACGTCTATGACACTTCTTTGCAAATTTGTAACAGTCAGACTCCATTGTCAGCCAATAGTAACCTTCGCCTTAGCATCTTTTGAGCCATCGAATGTCCATTGGAATGAGTGCCAAATGAACCTTCATGAACCTCATGCATCAACATGCCTTCTTCGTGTCTATCCATGCATCTGAGCAAGACCATGTCATAATTTCTTTTATACAACACATTTTCACTAAGGAAGAAACTGCCTGCCAATCTTCTCAATGTTTTTCTATCTTTCTTCGATGCATCGATCGTGTATTCTTGAGTCTGAAGAAAATACTTGATATCATGATACCAAGGTTTTTCATCTGCTACCCTCTCTGTTGTAAACACATGAGCGGGCATATCCAGTCGCCGAACCGTAATTCGAGGTATATCATTCCAAGTATTCACTTGGTACATAGAAGCACGAGTTGCTAGAGCATCCGCCATTTGATTTTCATTTCTAGGAATGTGATGGAATTCAACTTTGTTAAAGAAGGGTAACGATCTTCTAGCATAATCTTTATAAGGGATCAAGCCGGGTGACGAGTATTCCATTCTCCTTTAAGCTGATTTATTACCAAAGATGAATCACCATACACATCTAGAATTTTAATTCTGAGATCAATAGCTTCTTCGAGACCCATGATGCAAGCCTCGTATTCTGCCATATTATTAGTATAATCAAATGTTAACCTTGCGGTAAAAGGAATGTGCGATCCATGGGGAGTGAAAATCACAGCACCAATTCCTTTACCATAAGAATTCACAGCTCCATCAAATATCATACTCCAACGAGATTCAGGGTCAGGACCTTCCTCAGGCAATGGTTCATCACAATCTTTCACTTTCAGCAAACATCACATCCTCATCAGGGAATTCATATTCTACAGACTGGTGATCCTCCACTGGTTGGTGAGCAAGATAATCTGCCAATACACTGCTTTTAATAGCTTTTTGAGTGCGGTATTTGATATCATATTCAGATAACAACATCTGCCAGCGGGCAATTCTCCTAGTGAGAGCAGGCTTTTCAAAAATGTACTTGATTGGATCCATTTTAGAGATCAACCTAGTAGTGTGATTCAACATATACTGCCGCAAACACTTTTCCGCCCAGGCAAAAGCATAACATATCTTTTCCAACATGGAATACCACGACTCACAATCAGTGAATTTTTTTACTGAGATAATAAATGGCGAACTCCTTCTTCCCTGTTTCATCCTGTTGTCCCAGAATACAATCCATGGATTTATCTAACACTGTCAGATACATAATTAACAGTCTTCCTTCGACAGGAGGGAGCAAGATAGGAGGTTCAAGCAAATATTATTTAATACTTTCAAATTCCCTTTGGCATTCATCCATCCACACACAACCTTGATCTTTCTTTAACAACTTAAATATCGGTTCACATGTTGTAGTCATGTGGGAAATGAATCTGGAAATATAATTCAAACGCCTGAGGAACCCCCTGACTTGCTTTTCAGTTCTTGGCGCTGGCATCTCTTGAATTTCTTTGAGTTTATCAGGGTCAACTTCAATTCCTTTATGGCTAACAATGAAACCCAACAATTTTCCTGATCAAACACCGAAGGTTCATTTAATTGGATTCAAGCGGAGACGATACTTCCTCAAATGCTGAAACAAATTCAACAAATCTTCTACATTCCCTTCTTCAGTCTGGGATTTGGAAATCATATCATCAACATATACTTCGATTTCCTTGTGCATCAGATCATGGAATAGGGTTGTCATAGCCCTCTGGTACGTTGCACCAACGTTCTTCAACCCGAACGGCATCACTCTGTAACAGAATGTTCCCTAGGGTGTGATAAACGTTGTTTTTTCCATGTCCTCAGGTGCCATTCTTATTTGATTATACTCGGAAAATCCGTCCATGAACGAGAATACTTTGAATTTTGTTGTGCTATCCACTAACATATCAATGTCTGGCAATGGAAAATCATCTTTTGGACTAGCTTTATTTAGATCTCTATAATCTACGCACATGCGAACTTTTCTGTATTTTTCGGTACTGGGACAATATTGGCAATCCATTGAGGATACACTGACTTCACAAGAAAACCAGCATTAATCTGCTTTAGAACCTCCCCTTTGATTTCATTGCCATATCTGGGTGAGTTCTTCTCAACTTTAGTTTAATTGGCGGACACTCTAGCTTCAACGGCAAACGGTGCTCTACAATATCTGTATCTAGACCAGGCATATCTTGATAAGACCAAGCAAAAATATCCATATACTCTTTCAACAGCTCAATCAACCTGCTCTTCACATCAGGATGCATCAATGCTCCAATATTGACTTCCTTCGGATCTTCTTCTGAACCCAAATTGATCACTTCCAATGGCTCTTTATATGGATGAATGGTATTTTCCTCGTGCTCAAGAAACCGTGAGACCTCTTCTAGAATCTCATCATAATTTTCTTCTTCATCCCCATACACAGGACATTCAAAGTTGGGAGAGGGTGCATGGTCATTGTATTCAACAGGTTTTTTTAATTAATCTGCACATATGATTTATGATTGCTTTTAGAAACTGACACATATAACAAGTGATCATGCAGATTTAATTTCAGTTATTATTTATTTTGAAATGTTTTTTTTTATTACCATTTTCCAAGAAAAAGCAAAAAATAAAGACACAATTTGGGAAACAAAGACAACTTTTATTATTGATTTTTAAAAGTCACATCAAACAGATAAGCCCTACAACATTAATACTTCCACCTTGGGCAGAGTGAAAGCTTTTTCAAAAATATTAACAAAACAAATTACTTTGAAATATGTATGCAAGAGGGAACATCAATGGTGATCCAGTTCTGAACCCTAACTCCGTGCGTCACATGATTCAGCATTTCCTACTCTGCTTCATCTTCCACAATGGCGTTAATCCTTGAAACATTTGGATGAAGATAACCCCCACTATGGAAGATGTCTTGATACTTGCTCGCAACAGACTTCGGCTTCATTCCCTTACCTTTGTCATTCTTCAAAGATAACCCCAAGCCAGCTCTATTCTTATTCACAGATGGATCCACAACCTGTCCCCATACTTCACTATGACCCTTACATACAACCTACTGCGCATCCTTAAGTGAAACCATGGAATTCTCATTTCCTCTTATATTGTCAATGGATAAGGCTTGGAACTGGGTTCCAACAACAGCTTCATCCGCCTCCACAATGCTGAAAGAGGAAAAATGAGATATCAATAATGTATGTTCCCCATTTATGATCACTACTTTCCCTTCACGTATAAAATTCAATTTCTGGTGTAAAGTTGAAGTGACAGCCCATGCCTCATGAATCCACAGCTGTCCTAGCAAATAGCTATAAGCGGGAACAATGTCCATGACCTGGAAAGTTATCTGAAACAAATATGTTCCTATATGAATAGGCAAGTCCATTTCACCAATAACATATTTCCTTGATCCATCAAACGCTTTCACAATGATGCCACTCTGGCACATAGGTATTCCTTGATATTTCAACTTCATAAGCGTACTCCTCAGTATAACATTCAACACGGATCCATTATCAATCAGCACATTGGATAGTGAATCATTCTTGTAGTTCATAGAGATGTGGAGGGCCAAGTTGTGATTCCTTCCTTCATCTGGTAATTCATCATCACAGAACCTTAAGTTATTACATGACGTAATGTTCCCTATTACGCTACTGAATTTGTCTATTGGCATATCACTCTCCACAAAAGCTTGGTCCAAAACCCTCATTAAGGATTCTCTTTGAGCAGAGGAGTTCATCAATAAAGCTAAGATAGATATTTTTGAAGGAGTCTGCAGTAGCTTATCTATGATTCTGTAGCCACTCATCTTGATTATCTTCAAAATAGCATCCACTTCTTTCTCTAACGTAGCCCCACTAGTCTCACCCGTAGCCTTCTTGAGTTCAACATTCTCAGCAATTTTCTTTCCAGCACTGACATCTCTTCGAACAACTGGTGCAAACACACGACCGTTGCGGGTCACCCTGCTATTTTCAACAATATTCCCAACATCAGGCATTGGCTGGATGGGAACTTCCACTCCATCCTCTAAGATTGTAGCGTTGTATTTGTAAGGCACATCGTTATCTGACTTGTAGGGGATAGGACCCGGAAAACTAATCACCAATGGGGTAACAGCTGGCTTGCTATAATACTCAACTTCAAGATGGGCGGGTGCCCCAAAATAAGGTACAATGACATTTACCCCTTCTTCAGCATAATCAGTCATTATTGAGTCATTTCTGGAAAACAAATCCTCATCTGAGGAGAAATACTCATCTGCGGAGGCATACTCTTCATCTGACTCGTCTTCCTTCAAACAAACCTCAACCATATCAACTTCATGGTAACCATCCCTTTGACTTGTAACCTTGATAATTTCGTTGTCTAACAATGACTGAACACCCTTCTTCACGATTGAATATCCTTGGGAATCTCGACAGCAAACTCGGCAAGATCCATATTGGTATTCCACCTGACCAGCCATATGGCAGAAGGTAGCATGCAATTAAACAAGGTCTCCATTCATATACTCCACATAAAAAATTTGGAATTCTCCAGGACATCCAGAAACCATATTCACCTCCTCTTCATACTCTGCCCTAGACCTGATTATGTGGATTAGGCCCCCATCCATCATCTCTTATAAATAAGCATTTATCTTATTGCAACCTTGTATGTATGGACTGTAAATAGCACAACTCGCATGGTCATGCGTATAGTAGCTAAATTCACAAAGGTCTGCATGCATTTTCACCAAATCTCCTCTAACCAGATTAATATCAAAAATCCAGAAGTTTCCTGGACAACCGGCCACCATATTCATAGCATTTACTCCCCCATGCTTGGGTAGAGGATTGTCTTTCACATTAGGTCCCACATCCTTGAAAGATAGAATATCATACTTCACCAATTTATGCACCTCAGTCTTCAAAGGATAACAATTCTCAACATTATTCCATGGTGCTCCCTGATGAAAAGCACATGTTTGGTCTGCCTTGTAATACCAAGGAAATGGTGATGGTATAGCGGGAGGTGGTCGGTTCTGAACCAACTTCTTCTGAATCAATGTCGGTAGTAAATTTGTATAGCTCATAGGAGTAGGGTCATAACTCTGCCTACTATGATTATACCCTTGATTCCCCTACTGAGACGGACTCTGATAAGAAACGGTAGTTGGAGCTGCACCCACAACTGGAGTAACTGAGGCGACTTGCTGATGACGCTGATAATTCCTTCTAGGAGTATTAACCCTCCTCTCTTGCATAACAACATTTAAATCCCCTTCCTTCTTCTTGGTAAACCCATAATATGGTTTCTTCATACCTCCAAAACTTTCACTCTTCGTTAAATAACCCTCTCTTACAGCCTCTTCTAAGCGGATACCCATTCCTACCATTTTAGTAAAGTCACTTGGCGCACTTTCTACCATCCTCTCATAGTAGAAAGCACCCAGCATTTTCAAGAAAATCTTAGTCATCTCCTTCTCTTCCATGGGAGGAATCACTTGGGCGGCTACCTCACGCCATCTCTGTGCATATTCTTTGAACGATTCCCTGTCTTTCTGAACCATGGCCCTGAGTTGATCACGGTCAGGCGCCATGCCCATGTTGTACTTGTATTGTTTTATGAATGCTTCTCCCAAATCATTGAAAGTATGGATATTGGCACTGTCCAAACTCATATACCACTTCAGTGCAGCACCGATCAAACTATCCTGAAAAAAGTGAATCACCAGACGCTGATCATCAGTATGGGTAGACATTCTCCTCACATACATCACCAGATGAGCACGATGGCAAGTGTTTCCCTTGTACTTCTCAAACTCTGGGACCTTAAACTTAGCAGGTATCTTAACATTCGGGACCAAGCATAACTCATTTACATTATGCCCAAATAGCTCTTTTCCCCTGAGGGCTTTCATCTCTCTTTGCATATTGTCAAACTACTCTTGAAAATCATCCATTCTGTCATAAAGACCCAAGTCTTCACTCGGTGGAGGGAAAGGACGACACACATCATCATTAACAAATGGAACCATATTCACCGAAGGAGGCACAGCAGGAGCAGCATGCACCACAGAAGATGCCGAAGTAACAATAGTCTGAACAATTGGAGTATCTTGAGGACCAATATTGAAACCTTCAGGTGCAAAATTCTTTGGCATTCCCCATGGATAACCTTGAGGCATGCGATTCTGAATAACAGCTGGAGTAGCAGATACGGGAACAATTGGAGCTTCAGTAGTTTCCCTTGTTGGTTGAGGTTGGACCCTCGGTGGTTGATTCTGAGCAGCCACCAGAGCTTCCATCAGAGTAGTCAGATTGGCCATGCCAGCCTTCAAAGCAGAAACCTCCTCGCGCAGCTCGTGATTCTCTAGTTCTAAGTTGTCCATCTTCTTTATGAAATTAGCCTGAGTGTTGTAGTGATGAATCAGCTTGCTGAGCAAAGTAAAGAAGATTGGTAAGACACTTGGATATGCATAAAAAATGCAAGAAATATGTGAAATATGATGCATGATATGTAATGCACGTGATTTTATTTTATTTAATATTTCAAGGGATTTAAAATATATGGACATATTGCAAATATCAAAGTAATAACGCATTTGAAATACTGAAAAAATTTATTATAACAACTCCAAAATGGATTACAAGTTTCAATGATCCCAAGTACAAGATGAAAATAAAATCTAAAACCCTGAAAAGTAAAACTGATGGAGATCACTCTATACGCTGGCGCTTCCCCGTGAGCCTGGAAATCTGAGCTTTCAACCTCTGGTTTTCTTCCGTATATTTGATGGCAACCTCCTTCCAATCACCTGAATCAAAAAGTGAGTAATCAACATCTGATTGAGGCTTAGGAGAAAATAAATCCCATTGCCTCTCCATAGTCTCTACTACTCGAATCTCAAGGATCTCAATCAAGTCGTCTTTTTCCTTCAAGTCTGCTCTATAGGAAATCTCTAAAGTTTGGAACTTGTTCTTCCAAGCGTCCTTTTCCTGTTGCATCCTGACCAAAGCAAGTTGCAACTCTTCTAGATCATCTAATAAGGGAGGAATGGTCTTCACAAATATATCAGGCATGGGTGTTTCCCGGGAATACGAAATCTTCAACTGAATAGCTCTTGTTTGGGCCCACTGAAGATATGTCCCCAAAGAAACAACACCCCTAGGTCCCAAATCCTTCCTACTCTTATTATGAATGTGACGCCAGGCCTTCGCAATTTTCTCCCTAGATTCCCTATGATCTTCTCCCTCCTTCAGAAAGAAACAAATCAAATGAATACTATTTGGTTTATCTCTCATCGGATAACCAAGTTATCATCGTGCAAGAACAGGGTTATAGTAATTCCTCCCTTTGTACCAAGAAGAGGTACATTGGGGAAACTACCACAACTATCAATAATCTATATATCTTGGTAAGCTCGATGATACCAATTAATATCCAAGTGAGTAAGTGCCATGATCTTAGGAGCCCAACGGGGTTCCTTCTTGACATCCCAAAAAGCATCAGACTGAGGCATATGAGAGATAAACCACCGGTACAACAGAGGCGTGCAACAGATAATCATCCCCCCATGATAAGAATTCTGAAGATGAATAGAGTAATAAGCATCACCCAACAAGGTAGGAACTGGGTTTCCAATCATAAAGATCCTGATAGCATTAATGTCAACAAACTTGTCCATATTAGGAAATAAGAACAACCCGTAAGCAAGTAAAGCAAAGATGGCCTCAAAAGTGATTGTACTCTTCATCCTGGAAAAGTAACGAGCTTTCTCCAATAAGAACTGAGCTGATAATCCTCTAATCCCTCCTTTAGTAGTCATATGGGCTTCCACCTCAGACTTCCCCAGATGAATCAAAGCAGCAATCTCATGTGGTTTTGGCTCACCCTCCAAACCAGTAAAAGGAACACGATCGATAACAGGTAAATCCAATAGATAAGAATACTCCTTCAGTGTGGGCATCAACTGATATTCGGGAAAAGTAAAGCAATGATACATCAGATCATAGAACTGTACCAAGGTCGAGAGAATACCCTCCTTCATCTTAAGCTTCATGAGAGGAATAATGGATCCATACTTCTTCTGAAAATCTGCAGAATACTCGATCTCGAGAATTAGATTGATCAACTCATCTATCTTGGGATCCTTGAAACTGTACTTCCCGGTCTTTCTCTTTCCAGAATCCATGGTTAAAAAGTACTTGATATATTCACAAATGGTCAACCTTTAAATCCCTTGAAATATGATTTCTTCAAAAGATGTTTATGAGTGCATAGATGCATGATGCAGCAATCACACACAAGATCACACATATAGGGTTCATAGGTTCAACGTCACGAGCATGAGGTCGAAGGTACTACCCATAAGGTGTTGGTCTAAAAGTTATCACCTGCCGAACAAGGTTCTAGAGGTTCCCAGAGTCTACATCCTTCCTTCGGATATTACCAACTTCTCGATTAACTCGGTAATTAGTAACATTCTCAAGAAAGACTCATCCGAGCGTAGTATCGCGTGACAAATATTTCCGGATTACTCTGTCATAGCTTCCGCACTACACCTAAAAGGCCGAGATGGGTTTGGTATTCTATGGTCCTCAGTTTCAGCAGGCTCCCAGGTCGAAAGCAGTACGTCTTCCCGATTACTCGATAAACGACACTACAGTCAAAGGGGCCTCCACTGAGTGGGGGATCTCATGCCTCCTTTTTTGGGATTACTCCCTCAAAGTTAACATGACTATACCTCTCATCCTATCTTAAAGTTTACCCAAGTCCGGGTATATGACTTATAAGTAATCACGAAGCACCCTCAAAACCAGGAAAATCCAAACAAACATATATACAACATATAACACAAAAACAATAATAACACATATACAAATATAAACAAAGATAGGCTGAACCCACTTAGGGATGGACCAGCAAGAGGTCAATCTTTCCCCAGTGAAGTCGTCATTTTTATGTAGCGATAGAAATGTTTAAGACTAAGCCATTGGATTGACTAGACTTATACAAATCAAAATAAAAATCGCCACCACGCTTTATTGTTTCCAAAGGAATGGGAAAAGAGCGAATAACCCAAAAAGAGGGGGAAAGATTCTAGGTAAGGGGGTTTGTTATGAAAATGGAAGGTATTAGCACCCTAAACATCTACGATACTCCACAGGAACCTCTTTGTAAAATCTGTATATTTTGGCTATAAAAAATGATGTATAAAAAAATGGATGGTAGAGGTGAGAAAAGAAATATATTTTTTATGATTTTTACACCCGCCGTGATTGCGAACCTTTAGTGCCTATGAACCAACTTTTCGTGCAATAGGGGATCAGGGTACACGTAGTTCCTCTTTTAAAAATTTTAAAACACAAATGTGTTGGTTAATTTTATGAGATAAAACATCATCGTCATTGTCCGTGTTGAAAACATACCCACTACCCACAATCATGAAAAAGTAGAATTTGCATCATCTCAAAGTGGAGGATATGGATTAGATTTTAAAATCAACAATGCCTCACTCAACACCCAAGTGGAAAGTATCTCTCTTCACTACATATTGTAGAAGTATAGTTGTTTGCATCACTACAAGGATTGACAAGAGTTCAATCTTTCGAGAAAAGTTTAAAGATAAAAGCCAAAGTGGCAAAAATGGTTTAAAATAAGATTGATTGACTTTTAGTCTTATCACAAAAAGGATGTCAAAGTATTATTAAGTTTATTGGAGTTTATTTATGAAAATGCTTGAAAATGCATGGACCTAAGTCCAAGTTTATTATGAAAGTGGTTCAAGTTTAAAACAAGAAGAGTTTTCAAAAGGAGGGAGAATATTTTTGAAATTAAAGAAGATGGGACGAAAAGAAGAGGCTATCCTAAAGCATAAGGTAAAAGCTAGGGATAAGAACCATCTAACCAACAAGAAGCCAATACTTGACACTATGAGCCAAGATAGAATTCTCATTATTTGGATTGAAACAAAACGAGCAAAAATACTAGACCTCTTGAGAGAACTAAACTTCAAATGTATTAAGTCTTCACAAAAATTGGGCAGAGTAACAGCTGTATATGGGTGAATTCTAGATTACAAGCAAAGGGTGTAATCACAATAACCTGCACACAAAACAAACAAACAACCCAATGTCTTGAGGTAAACCTCAAGAGCTCCAAACAAAATAATCAGATAAGATCACAAGGTCTCCAATCATAGGCCAAGGTTTCTAATCCTAAGTCCAAAAAGTCCAATGCTCCATAATGCCAAGGATAGTAACTAAATAGTCCAAGTATCATTAAATATTTTTAGGGTTTATGTTGATTATTAAGTATCTTAAGAAAAGAAAAGAGAAGCTCAAGTGAGCAAAATAAAAATGACAAGAAAGTAAATGCTCAAATGAGCAAAGATGAAAATGGCATGAAATGTAAATGCTAAAAGTAAATAGTGTATAAAAATAAAAGGGGCATATAATAAAAGAATAAGGGATAAAGTCAATTATTAGTGATTAGTGGTTAGTTGGATGATCATCTTGAAACTTGCATTTTAAATTCATTAGAGGATTGGTAGAACCAAAGCCTCCATACAACAAGTTGCATTTGCTTTTTGTCAAGTATATCATCCATTTGGAATCCTCAGAAGTACCATTTAATGATCAACGATGTTTAAGTGATCCGCGTTGACCAAAGGTGTTTTAGATCCATTAGAGGATTGGTAGAACCAAAGCCTCCACACAATGAATCTAAAGGTTATTGGATCAAAGAGATCAAATTAACATACTTGGGCTTGCGAACATAAGTTTGGGCCACAAATGATCATTTATTGGAATCAGGATAAAATTTAGCGCTATGTTAAGCAATCGTAAGTGGACTTATATAGAAGTCGCACCTATTTTGAGGCTGGTCAATACCAATCTATGCACCATTTTTTTTTAGACATGATATAGAGATCATGCTCCAACAACATTTAGTGCAATAAGAAGGGGATGAGATGAAGAGGGGTGGGAGAGAATATAAAAACCACTTTTGGATTTGATTTAATTAAACTATTATTAAAATCATTCATCCATTTTTGTGGGGTTAGACTCAACACCATGGATCCAATGATGTTAATAAAGTTCATGGTCGAAAATTTAACCCAAGATCAGCCAGAAAATAGTCACAAAATAATATTACATTTTAATATATACAAAAAGATTTAAAAATAATATTTAAAAATAGAAATAAAAGAGAGAAATATCAACTATGCTCAAATTAATCAAGAAATAAAAAGTAAGGCCATAGAAAAATTAAAAATGAACTAAAATAATTTTATAATTTTTTTGGTAATTTTTTAAAGTCAGAAACCATTTTTAAAATTAAAAGAAAGGGTTAAAATAAAATAAAAATGATAAAAAATAAAATAAAATCAGGAACAAAAATAAAATAAAGTCACCAATATTTATCACAATATCATTCGATCATTCCATAATTTTTTCAGAATTTGAAAATGCGTAAAAGTATTTTTAAACATTTAAAACAATTTAAATAAAGTGTAAATTTATAAAAAATACCAAAACACAAAATTAAATTGTGGAAAAATAAAAATAAGAAAGAGAATAATCAAAAATATTTTTCATAATTTTTTTAGATTTTTTGGACTTAAAATAAATTTTCTATGATTTTTTTTTAGTTTAAAACAATTAAATATAAAAATCAGAAAAGGAAATAAAAGTTAAAAATATGTGGACCATTGGATGAGAGTCAAAATGAGTTAGTAATCAAATCCATGGGATCTGGCGAGCTGTGCATATCATGGTCATTAGTGAATAAAGCACTGAATCAATTATTAAATCAGAATTCAAAAATAACAAGTGGCGTGCCATCATTGGTTGGAAGATAACACATTAGTCATCTTCAACCTCTAGCCAACGTGAATTGCAGGTCTCTCAAACTGTAAAATCAGAAGCTCGGACCTATGCCATTCGCTTCGTCTCTTCAAGACGAAGACAACCACACCCTCGCGCCAAATTTATATAAAATGTAGCTCAAGCAATTTGGAAGGAAAGTTTTGAAAAGGGATTTGAAATTTCATGGTCAAAACGTGTTTCCAGTAAAAAGCAAGTGTTACAACTAGAACCAAGGCAATGAGAGCATCACAGTGATATCAAAGTTTTGAAGAATTGATGAAGGAATCTACCTATTGAAGTTGAGTTGAAGAGCTCTGAAACTGGACTTCTATGGAGCAATATAGGGCATAATTCTTGAATGTAATTATATGGTTAGCTTCAGGGAAGATCAAGGAAGGTGAATTGATGAAAAAAATGGATTGAAAAAGGCTTGTGTATGGATTTCGAAGTTGCTGATTTCTGAGTTATGGAACAAGTTTGGCAGGGTGATTATGGCTATACAAGCTTGAGAAAATGAATTGGATAGTTCATCTATTTATAGGAGAAGCAAATGGGGTCAAAAGGAAGAGTGAATGATGCATTTTGGAGGGAATTCGTGCAAACCTGATGCACGAGTGAAGTATGATCTTATTTTCACCAAAACTCATCCAATCCTTGCTTTTTGAGGTGCTAAACACTTCTGGAAAGTTTGTTAATCAAGTTTAAATAAGAAACACGTGTAAATCTTGTGATTAGAGGTCACATTATGGATTTCAAAATTCTGACTTGGTGAGAAATTCAGTTTCAAAGTGCCAACTTATGACCAATGGCAATCTCAGCTCAAGGGGTCTTAGGGCATGCTTCTTGATGCTTCATAAAAATGAGGTTACAAGCTTTGAAATGGAAAAAGAATGGAATCAAATTGATGCTTGAACTGAAATTTGTGTTGAGTCAAAGTTGGAGAAAAAATGTTGACTTTCCATACTTAGAAATATTTCAAATTTTTCTTCAAAGGTGACCTATAATGTCTTGCATCCAAACATAGCCTTCCACTTGGAATTTGCTCTTGAGAAAAAAATATGGCATGAAATAGATCTCTTGAATGACATTTTGAAACTTGAATCATTCAAAATTTCCAAAAATTGAGGAAGTTATGACTTGTTGAAGTTGGAAAAATTTCATAAAATGACCTATAATCTTTTGCATCCTTAAGGCAACTTCCATCCATTTTCTCACTTTGCACATAAAATAAGGCATAAAGTTCATATCTTCAAGATCATTATGGAAAAATAATAGGCTCAAGGTGATAAAAATTGACCAAGTTATGATCATTTGAAGTCACACATGAAAATTTGGGGATTCATCTAGAGGACTTGTGATCTTTCTTCCTCATCCAGTTTCTTCCACAAGAAAAATCCTTGGAACTTTTGAAGTTATTTGTTAATAACCCTTTGAAGAGAATGATGTCTTTTGAATCACTCAAAAATAACAAAATATGAGCAAGATATACTCCTTTGAAGTTCAAAACCCTAGCTCCTAGATTAAGGAGCATGCCTTGAGGAACTTTGACAATTTTGAACAAACTTCTTGTACCAAAACAAATGCTTTGTAAATATAAGTTGTTGAGGATGATAATGAGAACTCATAACAACCACAACCACTTCCATATCTTGATAATTGAGATAAATATGCACTTGTGACCAAATGGAATAAAATCTTGTCCAAACATGACTATTTTTTCAATCAACCCCTTGTACTTTTCAACCAAATTTGATAACCTTGAAATATGGTGAACCAAAATAACCTTTCCATGCCATTTATTCCAAAACAAATCCAATGGTGAAGTTTGAACTTCTCAAGCTTTATTGACTAGGGCATGGAAATAAACTCATGAACCCATGGAGCAACTTGTTAAATCTCATTGCCTTTACCTACATGGATAACAAGCAAGACAAGCCAACATTGCACTTTATTAATTAAAATAAAATTAAGACAAAACATTCATGATCACAAAAGAAAACAAGTCAAGGTGCTTGGTGATTCCTCAAAGTTCAAAGCTAAATATAGGGAGGGGAACCAAGAACCCTAATGTGATCTTATTGTAATGGAATCAACATGGTATGATGAAGGGATCTTAGGGGGGAAAATTGGGGTACAACACCAAGATTGCGAGATCCTTAAAGCATCCAAAGATGACCTGGAGAAGAGGTACAAGACCAAGATTAAAGGGTTGGAGAAGCAGCTTCTAGTCAAAGACACCCAGTTTGAGGAAGAGAGCACCCAGAGGCTCGCGGTAGAAACTCTTATCAACGGGAGAAATATTCAACTAGCAGAGGCCATAAAAGAAATTGTGAAGCTGGAGATTTAAATGGGAAGACAAGGATCCGCGAGATATCTGTTGTCGGGTGTTTAGATTTTGTATTTTTCTGTTTTCAAAAGGTCATCATCAAGCTTGTTGATGGGATCTCTCATTTGCTATTGTAATAGTCTTGGTACTGATCTTTGAACTATTTATTTTCCTTCTTGTTCTGGTTTGATGAGAATATGGATTATTAGTGTTCCCTATCTTGTCTTTCATTCTCTCCTAAGAACTTCAATCAAAGCTCTAGGATCCTGGAAATATTTAAACATGTCATTGCATGCATTACATGCACTCATGCATTTATTCATGTCATGCATAACAAGTTACTTCAACAAGTCTTCTTACTTCTGATCTGGTTTTTTCCAAAGATTGCTACGTTCAACTCTCATCGGTACAACACCAGAAACAATTCAAAGAGATAGATGGAACAGATACAGGCTGACGTAGTTGTTATGGGTGTCAAGGAAACTTGTGTTGAATAGTTGGTGGAGATTATCCATACTATAGCTCGAGGTCAGGAAGAGATAATGGTTGTGAGACCTGCTGCAACTACAGAAAGATAAAGAAACTAAGAAATCATAATACTCGAAGAAACTAGTAATAGGAAGGAGGAATAAGATTTAAAATCAAATATTTTCACAAAACATATTTTTGAATAATTTTAATATAGAACCAAACAAAGAAAATTCAAATTTTATAACTCAGAGGTATTTTTCAAATTATTTTGGAATTGATTATTCAGAACCTAATTCAGACAAAAAATCATCAGAATTAGTTTTTATCCAAAATTTTGATGCAAAGATAACTTATTTACTCCAAAGATTTCCTTATCCGGATTTAATCAATATTAAATTAAAAAAAATTAAAATTTTCTTATTTTCAAGAAAAAATAATTTTGGAAGATTTATAGGCAACATTAGAAAAAGATATGGAAGAACATGAATAAGGTGTCTAATTCATGAATTAAACATTTTTATCTCTAATTTTTATTACTTAGATAGTTTTGAAGGATATATTTATGGAAATCATTCTCATGTTCATTATAGAATGAGAAATCACCAAAAAAATTGATCATAGATGTATTATAAATTTTAGAAACTTTGGAAATATACAAATAAATTTTGATGACCTTAAAGGAGCAGGTAAAAAATAAAAGTTCAATTAATGGGTCAGAAGAGTTAAAGTACCTATAGATTCTTTAACTTAAAAATTCTCACAAATAAGTATTGAAAGAAAAACAAAGAGTACTAAAACCAAAAACTTCTTAATTTATAATACAGAGAAAGTTAAAAAACATATGAAATTATGAATCCTTTTATTGGCCGACCTAGAACATCAATGGATGAGGAGGCTAGTTCATCTAGAACTACCACTTTAAACCAAACTCAAAATACTTCCTACTTAAATAAACTTTTAAATAGAAAAAAGATAAAAATTCTTATCAATTAGAACAAATTGTGGACACTAATAAAGACTTAGAAATTATGACAAATGACCATATTAATCTCTTAAGACCAACCCAACTATATAAGTCGGGATTCCTTGAAAATAATTCAAGCTTAATTAGAACACACAGGTCAGAAATGCTAGAACTACTAGATGGTCAAATTGAAGAATTTGGATTATTAACAAATGACAGTATATATCAATTAAATAAAAAACAAATGAATTATGTACATTTAAGATTAATCACAACTGGTGTAAGAGGTCTAGTAATGAAACAAAATGGTGTCAAAGTACTAATAGTCATATTAGATACTAGGTATCTAGAACTAAATAGATAAATTATGTGAGTAATTGAAGTAGACATGAATAATAACTGTGAAATTCATTATTTATGTCCAACCTTTACCATAGGAATTAAAGATTTAAAATACATAAAAATTCAAGTTTAGTGTAAAGGATTTAAAAACTTTAAAGGATCAAATATTTTGATAGACATTATTTTTCTAGAATAATTATCAACACAAGTCTCACCAAAATTTAAACTGAAAATTGATGATATGGTTAAAACAATCACATCAAGAGGAATTAAATTTTTAGGTCCAGAACTAATTCCCCCTTCTCTTTTAGATGGAGAGGAATGTAAAATTAAAAATAATATTCAGACTGAAGTTGAAACATTAACACCTACAGAGGTTGTGACTTATACTATCAATGATTCTTTAGCCTTAAGATTTAAAAATTATGAGGAAACCCATAAGAAAACTAGTGAAGATGACTGAGAAAGTCTTAACACTAGAAGAATTAAAAAAATTAAGAATGATGGACTTTTAATGGGAAAATACAATACAAAAATAGAATTAGAAAATCTGAATACCAACAAAAAATTCCTTATGGAAAAATATTTGGAAGACGAGTAAAGTCTAAAAAATTTATTCGAAGAAACTGAGAAAGTAGAAGAAGAAAAGTCTGAGATAAACTACTGAGAAAAGAATTTAGTAAATGAAGAATCTAGCAACTCTACTACATCCATATTTCCAAATAGTAGACCAACTCAAATGGTTTACTCTATAGGACACCCTTCAAGATTGCACGTGGCTATCTATACTAACAACAATCATAACCTAAGGACATTAGGAAAAAGAAACCCTAATGAAATTAATTTGTATGGATATGAACATGTTATGTTAAACATTACTAATATCCATCCACAACTTTTAGATACATACATTGAGCAATGAACTTCTTTGGTAATCAGAGATTATGAAAGCAAACATTATAATATTACAATAGGTGAAGAAATGATTAAAATTGCTGAAAATTATCTAGGAGATATAGCTAGAGCTGCTTGGAAAGCATTTAAAGTTAATTTTCCATAAAAATTAGCAGAATTAGTAACTCAAGAAAATAATATTCATAATTTTACATATTTAATACACAAAATTGTTACATGCAAAGATGCCAATATAGGATTAACTATGAGACAGGCTAGAGCCATGAGAGATTTAAAACAAATTCAATTATATGATTAGAACCATATAATAAAAATTTTACAAGACTTTTATGTCTTAGCAAGCACTTCAGGAAACAATTTTTCTACATAATTAGGAGAAAGATTATTTACCAAATTACCAGGACCATTAGGACATGAAATTCATGAAAATTGAAAGAAATTAGAAGTTAATAATGAATTTGATAACATTGGAATAAGAATACAATACATTATTTCTGAATTAAAAAAGAAATTTATTTATATTCAAATTAAAAAAGAATTAAAACAAAAGAATGTAGGATTCTGTAAACAAATGTGTACTCCTCAACAATATGGCAAGCATCCTGATGTTAAAAATCAGAGGAACCAATCTAGGTTTAAGAAAAATTATGTAAAGAAAAATTACTTAAGAAAATCTAATGCCAGACAACCGTATTTAAACAATAAAAAATATGTCAGAAAATATAACCCTAAGAAGACTTATAAAAATACAATTACTTGTTTTTCTTGTAATAAATCAAAACATTTATCTTCTATTTGTCCAAACAAACAAAATTTATTTACAAGAGAATCAAATCTTATATCTATTATAAAAGAAGACATTTTAGAAATGATTTTAGATATTTCAGACAACACTGAAATTAGGAGTATTTGCTCTCTAGAAGGAATAGAAAATGAAGAAATTGAAAATACTTTCAAAGATGAAAATAATTATTATTATATTTTGTTAGAAAAATTGAAAACAATTCACTTTTAAATAAAATAATGGAGTCAAAAAATAAACCTTTAGATTGTAACCATAATGGAACTACAAAGCTGGAAGTAACAACATTAGATGCTTCAAATATAATTGGTTTTCTTCTTTTGATAAAAGATGGAAATGCCAAATTTGTTTAAAATAAATATGTTCAAATTGCATTAAAAACATTTTAGCATAGAAAACAAAATTCAGGAAATCTCAGAAAATTCAAATCCTCCAAAAGATAAAAATTATTTAGAAAATAAGGTAGAAATCAAGTTTAAGAACTTAGAAAATAAGATTGACAAATTAGAAGCAAGACTTGAATGTTTAGAAGAAAAGATTAAAAAACTAACAGAAATTATTAAAAAAAGGAAAATTACGAGTCTATGAAACTAATTTTAAATTAACAAAAATTAATCAGGAAGAAGTTAACATTATAAATAATACAGAAAAACCTTGTGAAATTCATGTACCACTAATCTGCAATAAAGATAAATTAATACAAATTATAATACCAACAAAAATTAATATTCATGGTTATGAAAATACTTTACCAATTTTAGTTGATACTAGAGCAATTTCATCTACTATAGATGAAAAAATAATCCAAGAGGACTTAAAAACTAAAATTGTTAAAGTAAAACTATTATATTCTACACAGTTTGATTGAACTAGATTATTGACAGATTTGCAATTTAAAAATATCCAAGTAAAATTCCAGACAAATTGTAATTATTCGTCAGATTATCATCAATGGTCAAAAACTTGGGTTAGAGATATGAATCTTTATGTTCCTATTATTATGGGATTAGACTTTATTCTCCATAACTATGGACAAATTAGTTAACAAGGATTATGTGACAATAAGTAAAAATTATTCATTAATACCTATTATTTCAAACTTTAAACCACAAATAAAAAAACTTGAAACTTGCAATTGCAAGGGAAACAAGGATAAATGTTCGTGCAATAATATAGAACAACAAGATTTAGATTTAGACCTAGACAATGATATAGAAAGTGAGTAACACTTAATAGACACTACAAATTTCACAAAAAAAAACCTACAAAATTATGACCTAGAACTGATAATTAAAAAATTAGAAAACTTAAAATAATATGAGAAAATCCTACAAAATTTTGGGAAAGAAATAAAACTCTATGTAAGTTAGAAATTATCAACCCAGACATTACTATTAAATCACCTAATTTCAAGTATGGCAATTTGGTACAAGAAGAATTTAAAATGCACATTAACAAATTGTTGAAATTAGGAATTATTCAAATATCAAATTCTAGACACAAAGCCCCTACTTTTATTGTTCAGAAAGAAGCGGAAAAGAAAAGAGGACAATCCATAATGGTTTTTTATTATAGAAGATTAAATGACAATACATTTGAAGACGAATACTGTATACCTGACAAAAACACTTTAATTAACAAAATACAAGGTGAAAATTAATTTTCTAAATTTGATTTAAAATCAGGCTTTTGACAAATAAAAATGCATAAAAATAGCATTGAGAGGACAACTTTTTCTTGTTCATTGGTATATTTTAAATGGCTAGTAATTCCATTTGGACTTAAAAATACTCCACAAATATTCCAAAGAATGATGGATGACACTTTTAAAGAATGTTACAATTTTACTTGTGCTTACATTGATGATGTTCTTGTTTTTTCTAAATCTGAAAAAGAACATCTAGAACATTTATATATAATTTTTTTCCTTATTCGAAAAACATAGTCTAATAATTTCAAAAAAGAAAATTGAAATTGGAAAAAATTATATCTATTTTTTAGGGGCGGAAATAGAAAATGGAACTATTAAATTACAGCCTCACATTTCTAGAAAATTTTTAGAACTTAAAGATAAATTGAAAGTCTTAAAACAATTACAGTCTTTTCTAGGATTAGTAAATTATGTTAGGCTATATTTCAAAAATTTGTCTAAATTAAATTCTCTCTTATATAATAAGACACAACAAAAAGAGTTAGAAAATTCAATGATCAAGATATCAAAATAGTTCAACAATTGAAAGAAAAAGCATTAGAACCATTGGCTTTACCATTAGAATCAGATTATTTAATTATAGAAATTGATGGGTGTGAATTAGGATGAGGAGGAATCTTAACCAAAAAACCCAATGAATTTTCTTTGAAGCCATTACAAAAAATGTATAGATATACTTCAAAAACCTTCAGAGAAAAAGGATATTTAACATCCCTTGATTATGAAATTTCAGCTATTATTTATGTGTTGGAAAATTTTGCTTTATTTATAATATCTAAAAAAACAAATTACTATTAGAACTGATTGTGAAACAATTGTAAAATTTGCAAATACAAAAAATGAAAGAAAATTAACCTATAATAGATGGCTTAAATTTAGAGAATTTATCTTAAATATAGGATTTATAATAAAATGGGAACATATAAAAGGAAAGCATAATAAAATACCAGATTTATCATCCAGAAAATTGCTACATAATTAACAATTGTGCCTGAATTTTTCAGAAAAATACAGGAAATTCAGACATTATAATTGGCAGGCAAAGTCGTTGACTTTGATATAAGCAAATTAAACACATTTCCCGAAAAAGAACAATTCAAAACACCTCTGAGAAATCAGCTCAAAGAAGAAGAAACATGTCTTTTAGATAACATTTGGAACTTATCAACCACCTCTCAAGATAACAGTAAGAAAGTAGAAGTAATAAATGCATTAGCATCTTATTTTGCTACCGGAAGACATTTGAGCAAAACACCATTTATTTGCTACACATTATTCACTGGTCCAAAAACCAGAGTGTATTTAGATTGAGAAGAAATGATCCAATTAATTGAAGAAATTAAATTATTTCTAAGGTATGGTAAACCCTTGTATAAAGAATTCTATGATATACAAGAAGCCATAGACATGGTAATTAAGAGTTGTAGAAATGATACTATCATATCACCACGAGTTCTTAAATACCAAAATTATTTAAAACACTTGGAAACCTTTGGTGACCAAGATTTTTTACATGAAATTTAAAACATTTCTCCTAAAGGTAAAGGAAAAGAAGTTTCCTTAAGACCACAAACTCCACAGAAAGAACAAAAAAATTTCAGTGAAACATTAAATTCTCCAAAAAACCCTAAAATCATCACAATTTTGGTAAATTTGGGAAAGCAATCAATTCAGACACCTCCCAAGACTTCTGTAGAAGAAATGTGAATAAAAATATTTGTTTTGTTACAAGAAACTTTGGCCCAAATTTGTAACAACCAAATTATCCACAATGGAATCTCTATTGAATGAGATTTTGTTCACAATAACTATAAACCATGTCAAAACATATTAGAAGACTGCCCTGAAAATTAAGAGGGCGAATGCTATTGTCAATTAGAATCTGCCATTAGGAAGACAATGATCTCTTTACCAACTTTTAAACCCTTCAAATTTAGAGATTACCATTTAATGTTAACCAATTTGTTTAAACATGGACTGATAAGTATAATTAATGTTCCACCATTATATGACTTCACTATATATTTACCAGTATTCTTAGCTGTTACATTAGAAATAATAATTTCAGAATTTCCACAAAATGCAAAACTGAAAATAACATCATTATATCCATATTTTCACAATAATTGTCCAAGTTATCATTTAATTTGGTTATATTTCAAGAATATGGATATTGAATTTAAAGAATTCCCAGTGCAAAATTTGGGTCCAAAGACCTTACACTTAGAAGATATTCTACAACAAGTAGAAATTGTCAGAGCCAAGATAATTTCTAAAGACTTTGGCTGGTCCAAATACAAAATAGATGAAAAAATCTCCTAAGAGAAGATAAAATAGGGAAAATTTATGGTAACTCAGATATTACAAAAAATTTCTTTTTCCCTTTTAAAGTCAAACATTCAAGGTCAAAATTGGTAGAGGCATACAGGAGAAGAAGCACGTATTGGGGAAAAAAATCAAGATCATCAAAATCTTTACAAGATAGTTCATTAATTGTGTAAATTGCAAAAAAGATATGTCACTGATAACATAAATTTAAGAAATTATTGCTGACAAGAAAAAGGCTGAAAAAGACAAGCATTAAGGGAATAGTTATTTGATCCTTCTAAGATATGTAAGGGTAATCATGACTCACAAGACTATAAAAGGGGATATGTCTCTTTCAAATTTTTATCATGTACATTATTGTTAGGAAAATTAGATAAAAAAATTTGTTCGCAAATAGTGCTTTAGATAAGGTTAGTAAATAGTGCTTTATCTTTTCGTAATGTAAAAGACAATAATGTATTGTTTCTAGAGACTTCTCATTCACCTATAAAAGGAAGTTTTCATCATTTTTGTAAAAACACGCAATCAAAATATGCAATCAATAAAAATGCTTTTCAATACACCTTACTATAAATTTTCACTTTCATATTAAATTTCTTATTCCAACTTCCTTATTGCTTCTAAGAGGTATTATTTCCTTATTCCAACTTCCTTATTGCTTCTAAGAGGTATGATTTTTTAGTAGTTTAATCTTAATAATTTATGTTTATGTTTATGATTATTGTTAATCTATGTTTAACCCACAATCAAAAGACGTAAATCCTACTCGAACTGAATGTGATCATTAATTTAAGAAAGAATATGTTAGGGAAGTAAGTATAAGAGGGGAAATTAGTACCGTTAGGATGAGATTCTTAGATCTTAGGTCATAAATGCAGAGAAGTCTATGAAATAATTATGTGGTAGTAAGTGAGAGATGAAAATGTGAGGTTTTAGCTTAAACATAGACTATTTACATAAAAATAAGCTAAAATTATTAAGATAAAGCAATTTAAAAATCATAATACTCAAAGAAACTAGCAATAGGAAGGAGGAATAAGATTTAAAATCAAATATTTTCACAAAATATATTTTTGAATAATTTTAATATGGAACCAAACAAAGAAAATTCAAATTTTACAACTCAAAGGTATTTTTTAAATTATTTTGAAATTGATTATTCAGAACCTAATTCAGACAAAAAATTATCAGAATTAATTTTTATGATAAACTTTGATATAAGGATAACTTATTTACTCCAAAGATTTCCTTATCCGGATTTAATCAATATTATATTAAAAAAATTTAAATTTTTTCATTTAAAAAAAAAACAATTTTGGAAGATTTACAGGCAACATTAACAAAAGATATGGAAGAACGTGAATTAAGGTGTTTAATTCATGAATTAAACACTTTTACCTCTAATTCTTATTACTTAGAAAGTTTTGAATGTCATTTTTATGAAAATCATTCTCAGATTCATTATTGAACGAGAAATCACTAAATAATTGACCATAAATGTATTATAAATTTTAGAAATTTTGGAAATACACAAACAAATTCGGACAATGATATGAATTTAGATGATGATGATTATGAAACAAATTAAAAAAAATTTTCATTAAAATAAATACTTCCTTGTAAAGAACTATAACAATATGAACTTAACCAAAGAACAGATTTAAAAGAATATAAAAGAATTGTTTCAGATTTAAAAAAAGAATCAGAATCGGTTAATTTACATATTAAAAATAGTAATAAGACTACATATATTTCTTTCTTAAAATTTCAAAAAAACTTAACTCTTCAACAAATCTCTACATTTTACACCATAATATCATAAAAGATGATTTATATGCTTTATTAAGTACTTAAAAATCCTTTCTATATTAATGACACATTTATTATTACACTTATATCATTTATTATTATTGTTACATATGATTATATCTACTTACTACATTTATTATACACTATTACACTTTGACTTATATATTTAAATATTATACTACTTATCTACTTACCTCTTTTGTTATAGAGTTTTATTACACTTATATTACCTCATTATATATATATATATATATATATATATATATATATATATATATATATATATATATATATATATATATATATATATTTGTATTTATTTTTTAAAGAATTTTGTTAAGAATTAATAATACAAAGGTTGATTGAAAGCTATTGTCGTCAATACCACCCATGAGAGAAGGTGTTAAAGGAGTGTACTCATTGTTGGTGTATACTCCTCCAAACAAAAATAGGAAGTAGGCGTGAAACATCATCTAAGAAATAAGAACAAACATTACATAAAACATTAAGTCAAAGTGATATACATTTATCATCCGATATGTGTTTGTATGTGGAGTATTAAGGAAGCACCATGTGTGGTCTATTCTCAAGTCGGTGAGTTCAATTGGAACCACATACTTTATAGTCATCTATCCACTCTTTCTAATAGGCCCCCCAATAGCCTCGTTCACCCATCCACGTGCAGCCTATACTAGGTAAAGCATCGCTTCATCTATTCCACACTTCATACATCTCTTCTAGGGTGGTCCAACGCCCTACATTTTTCAAATCTAGTTGAAAAATGAAACATAAAAAGTATAATTTTTAGGATCCATTTATTATAGAGCCTCAAAAATGATTTTTAATGGAAAATCTTTATTATTTTTAATAAAAAATAATATTTTTTTATAAATAATAGAGTTAATATATTTTTTATTCTTATATATATTTTAAATTTCATTTTTAATCTCTATTAAAAAATGTTATATTTCAATTTCTACAAAAAATTTATTAATACAATTTTAATTCTATTAACTTTAAAAAATTTGAAAATTATTTAATTATTTTAAATTTTTAAATTCTAAAATAATTTTTTTCGTAAGCGTTTACAATATTTATATATTAAATGTTAGATTTTTTTATAATGAAAAGAATCAAATATAATTTTTTTTTAAATTCAAAACATATTAAAAAAAATAATAATAAAAATCTCAATTTAAAAATTAAATTTTGAATTTTTTTTTTATGAAAAACTTTTTATAATATTTTAAACATATTTATAAAATATTTATTAAAAAATACAAATCGATTTAATAATATAAACTAAAATTATGTACATAATAATTATGTAAAAACTAAAACACATCGGTTTTTTTTAAGAATTAAAAATAAAATTTGATCATTTATATGAATTAAATACATATTTAACCCTAAAAAATAATAACTTATTATAATAAAAATCAAGAACCAATATAATTATTTATTAAAATTTATTTAAAATAGTAACATCTAGATCACATCAAGGATTATTATTCCCCTTTTTGTGTTTTATTTTAGAAATGAAAATGAAGCAATCGACATATTCAAAACATCTAATGTCAACCGATTAGAATCTAAATTTCGAACTTGTTGGACTGAATCCCAACTTAGACCAATCACTGGCATTCGCTAACATTGCATAATGCCCTACTTTGCCATCATCACCAATGATACAATCAGGATTACATCAAGATCAGACAATCTTCATATGGTTACTATATTTTGCTTTCTATCCTAAGCTTCTTCTTCAACTGCTTTTAAATATATAATGACCTTAATTTTGTTCAACACGAAATTGTATAGCATGTATGCACCAATCCTGTAATAACCAATCAAGATCATTGATTTATTTCTGATTTAACCTGATCAGACTTGGACCGTCACGGCTGGCTCCGAGCTGAAAGTTTTGAACGAGGTGGGGGGTACCTGCAAGACACTCTGATGCTGAAGTAAGTAAGAGCACGAGCAGGCAATAGTAAGTATGGGTCGAATGATGAATACCTGACCCTCTGGAAACAGAGGGTATTTATAGCCCCCAACGCTGGGCCAAGGTCCCTTCATTGGGCCAGGCAGGTTTGGCCCAATGGAGGAACTGCCAGGTTCTACGTGCGTAGTGGGGACCCGCACGTGGTCCCCTCCCTGGATGTTCTGCGTGAAGTGCGGGCGGACGGAGACGCGGTCTTTTCGGGGTCTCGTTGGGAGTGCAGTGGACTGAGTCTGCCCTAGTTGGGGTGCTCGAGGTGATGTCGAGCTGGACAGCAGGATGTCGAGCTGGAGATGTAGAGGTCGAGCAAGTAACCTCAGGGAGCACGTCGGGCACGACTGTGACCCTTTGGTCGGCGTGGTCCTCAGCAAGTCCATTTGGATTGGGCCTTAGCAATGCTATTGGGCCTGTCGGGCCCAGTCCAGAACAGGAGCCCCCCAAGTCGTGGTTCCTTTGTTAGGAGCCATGGCTTGATCTCAGGTCGTTTCCGCTCTGGGGTCTCGCGCCCGGGTCAGAGATGCAGGTCCTCGAGGGCCTCTCCGTGTCGTGCTCGAAGACAAATCTTTCGTGGTGGATGCTCGGAGGATCCTCACCGGCGCGTGTCTGTCGAGCACACGAGGTATCTTTCGGGAACTGTGTCGCCACCCTATGATGATAGGGTCATCATTGCATTGGGAGCAGAGCGTCGAGGAGAGAAACTCCGTGGTTGCCCGAGGTGACGTTTGGTATTCCACGTCACCACTATAAATAGGATCCTTGGGCCCCATAACTCGTTTCTACTCTTTGCGCTCCTACTGCTGCTGTTCTTCCAGATTTTTCACAGCTGCGATCTCCGTTACAGATTCTTTTCCTCCGTAGTCGAATCCACTTCTTGATTCCAAGTAAGTGACTTATCTTCTTTATTTTCTTGTTGTAATGCATGATTTTCAGCGTTGTAGACGTTTTAGGGACTGTGCGCGTGGGACTAGCCCGGTAAACTCATGTTTAGCTCGACATATTCATGCTTAGGACCGGCAAACACATGCTCGTGGCCGGTAGATACATAGTTTAGGTAATAATCTGCAGCGCTGCCCGGGGTCTTCATGATCCAGGGCGCCAGATTCATGATCGTGCCCGATATGTTCATGGTTCTGGCCGTAGGTTTCATGATGTTGCTCGCCATATTCATACCTTGGGTCGGCATGTCGGAGTGTGACCGCGTTGTCGGTTTGGAGAGGAGCCCATCGAGTTGTCCGGACGTCGGGGAGGCGACTACTTTTTTGTTGCAAACTAACTTTTGTGGTCGTGCACGGAACGACGTGGTTTGTCGTACACTACATCTGGTTCGTTACGTCGAGCGTATTGTTTCGTGCCCAATTGACTGGTTTCCCGTGCTCTGCAGGTAACCATGGCGGACAAGCCGTGCTCCTCTGGACGCCCCGAACAGGAGGAACAAAGTGCCGATGAGGCGGTGAGTTTGATTGATATTGTCAACGACCCTCTGTTGGATTGAGTGGGCGCCGAGCCCCGAGGAATCGCGTTAATATATAGCCGGCGTGACCGAAAGCCATATGGTGTCCTTGAAGCGGGCCACGGTCACCCTGATTTTCAAAAGAATTTCGTTGTTACGCGGTCGACCTCCCATGCCCGGATCTGCTCGGTGTACCCAGAGTATAGCTTCCCGATGTACGAAATTGCGTTCAAAAATCTTGGGCTGCAGCTGCCCTTTAGTGATTTTCAGACCGGGGTCTTCACCCACCTGGGGCTGGCCCCGTCGCAGCTACACCCGAACTCGCTCGCCTTTATCCGGGCGTTTGAGCTGACATGTCGCTTTTTGAGGATTTGGGCGACCATACCTCTCTTCTTCAGAATTTTCCATCTGCAGCGCCAGTCCCGAGGAGGGAAGCACAGCTGGGTCTCCTTAAAACAGTCGAGGAGACTATTCAAGATGTACATGGACTCCGTAAGGGGTTTTAAAGACAAGTGGTATGTCGTGAGGCCAGTTACCACGTCTGCTTTAGAATCCTTGTACGAGGAGGAGGCGCCCAAAAGCGACGATGACGGGGAGGCGGTTTTGGACAACGATTGGTATCCCGTGATGGCCCGCACGGCCAAGTTCCCCATGCATTGGATGTTCAGGCATTACGAGCACGGGACTGGATACTATCATACCGCTGCGGGCGACATGTGTTCGGAGGACGAGAAGGCGTACGCCACTCTTTGTCGGTTCGTCGACAGCTTCCACCCCGCCCGGTGGGCCACGAGGGAGGGGGAAGATGTCTTGGATGAAGATGGTTATCCGACATTTGAGTCCCGGCCGATCGATACTAAGGCACTCGTGGAGTGTCAGTCGTTCAGACAGGCTGCTCGTCTGCTAGGTCGTTTATTGCTTGAATTTCTTTGCTCGTCATTTATTTATGAACTTGCTCGACACTAACCCGTCTTTTATTTTGTGCAGGTTCGATGGCCGGGCGACGGGAAAGACTCTTGAAGCTGTCTTGCGACCAGAAGCGGGGTAGGAGGGTCGTGAAGGCTCCCCAGGCAACGAGGATGGGCCCGCCACATAGTCCGGGCGCTCCTCAGGTGGTGAGGGTGGATTCGTCGCCCAGCTCGGGGGCCGCGTCGGACGAGATCCCAGAGGTTCAAGAGGTCGATCCTAATGCCGACCTGATACAAAGAAAGAGGACCCGTGTGGAAAGCGGTCCGGCTGTCAGCGAGGACACCAGCGCCGTCAGGTCTTTCGGGTTCCCCCCTTGCTTCAAAGAGGAGGGTTTCTTCGAGAGATTCCCTCTGTCCGTGGTTGCCGACGAGGCTGAGACTATCAAGAGGATGAGTAAGGAGGGTCGGAAGAGGCATCTGGCCGCCAGCATGGCCGGGCTGGTGAAAATGGCCGAAATGGCCCTGGTGTTGTCCGAGGAAGGGGGGATCCTGTCCGTATTGAAGAACTTGAGCAGGAGAAAGCGGCTCTCACCTCGAGCTCGCGGAAGTTAAGGACTGCCCTAGAACGCTCCGAGGAGATGTTCCGCGAGCAGGCATCGCTGTTGGCCGCTGAGAGAGAGATGCTGGTCCTGGAGAAAGAAAATTCGGGGAAGCTGGCCGAGGAGGGAGAGCTTCTCCGCGCGGACAGGGATCGTCTGGAGACCGACATCGGGCGCCTGACCCAACAGATCGAGGACATGAAAGTCGCCATGCTTCCTGCCGAGGAAGAGCCGGAGGACATAGCAGCTTTGAAGAGTCGATCGGAGCTGGTCGCCCATATCCGGCTACTGGAAGCAGATTGCGTTGGTGCTCTGGAGGAGGGGTTCGACTCTGCAGTCGGCCAACTTTCCTTGTTAAATCCCGGTTTGGTCACTGAGGGGACGGGCCACACACATCAGATCGTGGATGGCGTGATCGTGCCCCCGCCCGACTCTCCAGTTGTCGACAACGATGGTTCCGGGGAAGCCTGATTGTAGGATAGCGGGCCTACGTGCCTTTGATATTTGTATTTTTTGGGCCTGCGTGCCCGTCGGTTGTACTTTATGAACATCGCCGGCCTTCTTGGTCGGTTTATACTTGTTTGTCTTGTTGCCTTCGGGCATTTTTTTGAATGAATGCTGTTTTACATTTGATCGTTTGCCCGTGCTTGAAATCTTATATTTTTGCATAAAATTTAGCCTAAGTTATGGGCCCGAGGAGTGCCCGTAAGTGGCTGTGATTTAGCGGGCGAGTTTGCCCGCCTTTTGTTTGTAGACGTGTTCGGCCTTCTTTCGCTGGCCAGAGTTACCTAAGTGTTGCACTCGAGGGGAGAGACTTCCCTTTGACCCTTTTAGATGGCCCGTCATTCTTGACGACTTGTCGGGCATATGGAGCGAAGTTGCTCAGTCGGGCGCGAAGCCCGGTAGGGACTATTCGCCCTTGGTGTGAACTGCCCATCGCGAGCTGGGTGTTCTGCCTTACAGGTACTACGAAGGTGGTGCTCGGTGTAGTTGTCCACGTCGGGCACTATCGATCGGTCTCGTTTGTTGAGCGATGTTGTGCGATTTAGCCATATGTCGGGCTTGTACCTCAGCCTCTATACGGAGTCATACGTTTTTCCTCGTCGACCAGGCGCGGGTGCCGATGGTCGAGGGTCCTAGGTGTTGGTAGTTTTTAACTATAGTACTGCTTTAGCTTAGCAGCGTTCCAGGGTCGTGGTAATGGCTCTCCGTCTAATTGCTCGAGATAGTACGCCCTGGTACCAGTGGTGCCGTGGACGCGATAAGGTCCTTCCCAGTTCGCGGCCAGCTTCCCTTCGCGGGAATCCTTCTGGTTCCTACGTAATACCAGGCTGCCGATTTCGAACTCGCGCTTGATGACCTTGTCGTTGTGGCGTAGAGCCACTCGTTGTTTTAGGGTGGCTTCGCGCAGGGCTGCACCCGATCGGATTTCCTCGACTAGGTCGAGTTCGTCCCTTAACGCCTCGTCGTTCATTTCTTCGTCGAGGGGGTTCTCTGTTCGTCTGGAAGGTTCCATGATTTCAACTGGGATAACGGCCTCGGTGCCATACGTCAACCGAAATGGGGTCTCACCCGTCGTTGAGTGGGGCGTGGTTCGGTATGCCCACAAGACGCTGTGGAGCTCCTCGACCCATCCCCTCTTGGCTTCACCGAGTCGACGTTTGAGTCCTCAGAGGATGACTATGTTCGCGGCTTCGGCTTGCCCGTTGGTCTGAGGGTGCTCGACCGACGTGAAATGTTATTTTGTACCTAGTTTGGTGACGAAGTCTTGGAACCCGTGGTCGGTGAACTGGGTACCGTTGTCGGTCACCAGGGCCCGCGGAATTCCGAATCTGGCGAGGATGTTTCTTTTGTAGAAACGGAGGATATTGTGCGAGGTGATTTTTGCGAGGGCCTCGGCCTCGATCCATTTCGTGAAGTAATCCACGGCGACGATGAGGAATTTGTTCTGATAGGTTCCTTGCACGAAGGGCCCGAGGATGTCCATACCCCACCAGGCGAACGGCCACGGGGATGACAGTATGATCAGCTCGTGCGGAGGGGCGAGGTGCATGTCCCCGTGTTTCTGGCACTTATCACATTTCTTGACGTTCTCCTTGGCATCCTGCTGCATCGTTGTCCAGTAGTATCCCGCTCGAAGGGCTTTCCTTGCTAAGGATTTACCGCCCATGTGTTGGGCGTTGATCCCTTCGTGTATCTCCCGCAGTACTTCGGGGACTGCGGACTCGTCGATGCATTTCAGGAGGGGGATGGAGAATCCTCTTCGGTACAGTTTCTGCTCGAGAACTACGTAAGAACATGCTCGTCGCTTTGTGACGGTAGCATCGGCCTGGTTCGATGGGAGTTCGCCTTTTGTCAGGAAATTATAAACCGGGGTCATCCAAGACGTCGCATCCCCGATGGCATGGCTCTCGACTGTAGTCGAGGGTAGTTCGATACTTGGACGCGCTAGAGATTTCTGGATGACGGATTTGTTCCCGCCCTTCTTTCGTGTGCTCGCGAGTTTGGACAATATGTCCGCCCTCGTGTTTTGCTCGCAGGGAACATGTGAAATTTCTGCTCGTACGAACTTTGTCATGTATTTTTTGACTAAGTTCGAATACTCGATGAGGTTGTCGTTTTTGGTCTGGTAGCTCCCCTGTACTTGAGAGGCGATGAGCTGGGAGTCGGTGTAGATCTGTACCTCGCGGGCTCCCAGGTCCTCGGCCAGTCTCAGTCCTGCGAGCAGGGATTCGTATTCTGCCTGGTTATTTGACGTCGGGAAGGAGAGAGCTAAGGAGTGCTCGATTACTACGCCTTCTTCGTTTTCCAGGAGGATTCCTGCGCCGCTTCCGGACGAGCTGGATGCTCCGTCGACGAAGATGGTCCACTTGTGTTCTTTCCCCGAGGGAGGGTCATGAGTGGTCATTTCCGCGACAAAGTCGGCCAGGGCCTGTGCTTTCAGGGCTTTCCTTCTTTCGTACTGAATGTCGTATTTGGAGAGTTCCAAGGACCACTTTAGCATTATGCCCGCCATATCTGGCCGACCCAGGAGTTGCCTCACCGGTTGGTCGGTTCGCACGATGATGGTGTGGGCCAGAAAGTAGTGTCTGAGCCTTCTCTCCGCGTTGACGAGGGCCAGAGCAACCTTTTTTATCTGCTGGTATCTGCTTTCGGGCCCCTGTAAGGCCTTGCTCGTGAAGTAGACGGGTTTCTGCCCGTCGGGGGTTTCGCAGACAAGAGTTGTGCTGATGGCTTCGTTCGAAACGGCCAAGTACAAGTACAGAGGTTCCCCGTCGTCTGGTCGAGATAGCACGGGCGGATGAGACAGGCTTTGCTTTAGGTGGCGTAGTGCCTGCTCGCATTCCTCATTCCATTCGAAAGTTGCTTCCTTTCGAAGGAGTTTGAAGAAGGGGAGGGCGTGCTGAGCGGATTTCGCGACGAAGCGGGACAGCGACGTGAGCATGCCGTTCATGATTTGTATCGACTTCTTCGACGTCGGTGTTGGGAGGTCGGAGAATGCACGGCATTTGTCGGGATTGGCTTCGATTCCCCGTTCTGTTAGATAGAATCCAAGGAATTTTCCTGCCTTAACCCCGAACGTACATTTCTCGGGGTTGAACCTCATTTTACACTGTCTTGCTTGGGCAAAGACTGTCTTGAGATGAGCTGCGTGGTCGGTGTCTGCTCGAGATTTGACGATCATGTCATCCATATATACCTCGAGCATGTCGCCGATCTGTTTGTTGAAAACTCTGTTCATTATGCGCTGGTAAGTTGCTCCGACATTTTTTAGTCCGAAGGGCATTACGTTGTAGTAATAGTTGCCCGAGCTGGTCATGAATTCCGTGCAGTGTTTTTCGCCCAGGGCCATTGGGATTTGGTTATAGCCCAAATAGGCGTCCATGAACGACAAGGTTTTGTAGCCGGCCGAGTTGTCGACCAGCATATCTATGTTAGGCAAGGGAAAAGCATCTTTCGGGCAAGCCCGGTTGAGATCAGTATAATCAACGCACATTCTCCATTTTCCATTATTCTTTTTCACGAGTACAACATTTGACAGCCAGGTGGAATACCGGGCTTCAGAAATAAAATTTGCCTCTAGGAGGTCTTTTACAGCTTTTTCAGCAGCCTCCGTTTTTTCTGGAGACTGCCTACGCCTACGTTGTACTACGGCCTTAGCGGCTGGATCAATGGCGAGGTGGTGACAGGTGACCTCAGGGTCGAGTCCGGGCATCTCCACAGCGCTCCAGGCGAAGAGATCAGCATTCTCGCGCAGACAGGCCTTGATTTGCTTCCTGGCCAAGTCAGGGAGGTCTTTGCCAATCTTCACTCCCTTGGTCGGGTCTGTGCCGAGGGGAACGAGTTCAAAATCCCCGTCCGGTATTGGTCGGAGTGGGATTTGCTCGCTGCTGGATGGCTCGTCCTGATCGAAGCGGGTGTCCAGGGCTATGGAGTCGGCCTTTGGTGGAGCTTTCTGGACTTCTTCCTCGGGGGATGCTTTCCTGTCGGGCTCCTGTTTAGTCCTTTTGGCGGGTCTGGTCCCTATGTCGACGGTATCCCGTCCCTTAGAAGCGGCATTGAAGCACCTACGGGCAGCGGCTAGGTCTCCTTGGATGGTGGCTACCCGTGCCCTCCTGGTGTAGAACTTCATCTTCAGATGGACGGTCGAGGGCACCGCTGTTAGCTCTGCCAGTGTCGGTCTCCCCAAGATGCAATTGTACAGAGACGGGCAGTCAATGACGAGGAAACGGACTTTAACCTGTCTCGTAGCCGTTCCTTCGCCGAACGTAACCAGGAGCTCGACATAACCCCAAGGTTTGGAAGTCGAGCCGTTGAAGCCTTGTAGATCCGACCCCACATACGGAGAGAGATGTGAGTCGTCCAGCTGTAGGGTTCTGAAAAGTTGGCTGTACATCACGTCGACGGAACTCCCCTCGTCGACCAGGATGCGATGCACGTCGAAATTTGCCATTCTTGCCCTTATCAGTAAGGGGATGACCGCGTTCGGGGCTCCGCCGGGGAGCTCTTCTAGGTAGAAGGTGATGGGCTCTGACCTGCCCTTCACCCTTTCGAACGTTACTGTTTGCGGGGGAGCCGCGTCGACCAGCTCGTCCAACTTCCTCTTAGCTGAATTGATGGTGAGGTCGTTGAGCCCGCCCCCATTAATGACCATGGCGGAGGGAAAGTATTCCCACCTGCTGTGCGTTGTCAGCGGTTCCTGCAGGTGCTCGGGAATGTCGAAGTCCTCGGGCCTGGTCACCGAGAAGGCGGTCTGGATAGGCACCGACTCGTCTGATGGTCGAGCGTCTTCTTCCGGCTCCTTGGCTTCACGGGCGTCACGACAAGGAGCGTCATTTCGCCTGTACTGCGCGAGTCTCCCTCCTTTGATGAGGGTTTCAATGGCGTCCTTGAGGTGGACGCAGTCCTCTGTCAGATGACCATGACTCCTATGGTATTGACAGTATTTATTTTTGTCTGCCCCTGGCTTGGCGGGAGCAGGTCGGGGACGCTTGACGCCACTGTCCTTGAAGTCTGTACTGGCACACTCCGCCAGAATACGCTCGCGGGAAGCTGTGAGCGGAGTGTACTCGGTGAAACGGCCCGAGGGGCCCCTTTGTTCCCGGACTTCCCGGGGTCGGTCTTCTTTCCTTTTCTCCCCGGTTCGTCGGGGAGGAGCCTCTTGGCGTGATCTGCTGCTGTTGTTGGGACCCCGAGCTCTGGAGTCTCGGGCCCTGTTGGCAGCTTCCCTCTCCTCGTAATCCATGTATGCCCGAGCTTTATCGAGGAGGGCGTCGAAAGACCTGGGCGGCTCGATTCCCACGGCTTTTCTGAATTCTGTGTCGGGGAGGAGCCCCCTCTCCAGCAGATATCTCTTCATGTGGTCCGTGCAGGGGACTTGTATCGCTTCTCGATTGAAGCGTTTGATGAACTCCCTCAAGGTCTCATCTTGTCTTTGGATGATGGCCTCGAGCACCGCCTCGGTCTTTGGATGGCGTCGAGAAGCGGTGAAGGAACTGATGAACTGGTTCTTCAGGTTCCGCCACGAGGTGATTGAGCCCGGGGCGAGCCCTTTGTACCAGTCCATGGCCGCCTTCCTAAGAGTCGTGGGGAAAAGACGGCACTTGATGAGCACCCCGACATTATGATAATGGAGCATGGCCTCGAACCCGTCAATGTGGTCGACCGGGTCCGCGACTCCGTCGTACTCCTTCAGATGTGGGGGCTTCTCCATGCCCGGGGGGATGGGTGAATCCATGATGGCCTGCGACAGGGGACCGCGGGGGTCGTGTTGAGTCTCCCTCGAGCGTGATGCTCGTTGGTTGAATGTTACATGCCCGTCTCCGGTGTGTCTCTTGTCGTGCCTTACCGGGTCGCGACTGGGCTCTCCGGTAGGGATGACGGGCTCTCTCTCCAAATAGGGTCGCCTCTGCTTTGGACGGGGAGAAGGGCTTCTGGAGTTTTCCCTGTAGTGTCTCCGCGGGGGAGAAGGGTGTCGAGCTTCAGTCACTCGAGGAGGGGGAGTATGTGGTCTCCGATGCCTCCTCGAGGGTCTTCTCTCGTCTTCAAGCGCCTTTAATCTCTCTCCTTGGGCGAAGATGAGATAGTTCATTTGGTTAATTGCTGCGAACAGCGCTTGTGTAGTGGCATCCGCCCCGGAGGGGACGGGGACTTCCTGAAACCGGACGGCTCTATAGTGGGCGAGGGCCGCCGGGTCATCCTCGAGTGGTGGTGAGAGCGAGGAGGATGATGCTGTGGCTTCGTCCCTGTACGAGGAAGTTCCGGGGACGGTTGTTGCAGGAGCGATGTTATGGTCGGGATTGCCGGTGTTGTCGAGATGTCCGTTTTTGTCCGCCGTGCCGTTATTGGTGTCGGCGACACGGACGTTCTGCTCATCGCGAGCTGGATCAGCCATGACAGGTAGTTGAATTTTGATCTTTGGTCTTTTGAGTTGTTTGTAAGACGGGGAAGCTAGTTTCCCACAGACGGCACCACTGATCTAACCTGATCAGACTTGGACCGTCACGGCTGGCTCCGAGCTGAAAGTTTTGAACGAGGTGGGGGGTACCTGCAAGACACTCCGATGCTGAAGTAAGTAAGAGCACGAGCAGGCAATAGTAAGTATGGGTCAAATGATGAATACTTGACCCTCTGGAAATAGAGGGTATTTATAGCCCTCAGCGCTGGGACAAGGTCCCTTCATTGGGCCGGACAGGTTTGGCCCAATGGAGGAACTGCCAGGTTCTACGTGCATAGTGGGGACCCGCACGTGGTCCCCTCCCTGGATGTTCTGCGTGAAGTGCGGGCGGACGGAGACGCGGTCTTTTCGGGGTCTCGTTGGGAGTGCAGTGGACTGAGTCTGCCCTAGTTGGGGTGCTCGAGGTGATGTCGAGCTGGACAGCAGGATGTCGAGCTGGAGATGTAGAGGTCGAGCAAGTAACCTCAGGGAGCACGTCGGGCACGACTGTGACCCTTTGGTCGGCGTGGTCCTCAGCAAGTCCATTTGGATTGGGCCTTAGCAATGCTATTGGGCCTGTCGGGCCCAGTCCAGAACAACTTCTACCATCTAGCTTTTTTTATCTCCCTGCATAAAAAATTTGAAAGCACAATGACTCAAATACTGTCAAGTGAGTCACTATATGTTTTCTTCCTAATCAAACTTACTTAACAACTTTCTTCTTCATTCACTTTGTAGGACCCTTGTATATATTTAAGTTTCAAGTAATTCATCTTCCATTACATTGATCAATGTATGTAATGTTCAGTTCTTGGCCAACACTTATTTTAAAATAAATTTTCTATTTTTTTAAATCTTGGTATTCAGTCTTGCGACCGACTAATTCAAGACGACCAATCTTACTGTCCACATGTAAAGGTCCCATTTAAATCCAGAGCAAAGATCTATATAGACATGTGCTAACACAATTTTTTTTATACCTAGCAAGATTCAAACCTAAAACCTTGAGAGGCGCACACTCTCAAGACTCAAGTATTCACGAATAACTCTAAAAAAACACTTGGGGGTTAAATAAATCATCTTCCATGAACACTAAATATCACTTCATATTAGGGACATATGGAACCTTGTTTATCACTTACTTGTTCTCATCTTTCAAAAGTAGAAGTACATTCCTTATGCCTTTTATTTCTAATGAGTTATTGTTAACCAACTTCATCTTTGTTCTTTTGCTACTATCGAACTCAATATTTAGCTTATTATTTCTTGTCATATGAATTGAGCACCCCATGTCAAGTTACCGAGGAATACAATTTGTTGTATTTTCAGTTGTTGCCACCATTAATATTAATGGGTCAAAGTTAGAACATGAACTTTATTGAGCCAATTTGCCTCTTTTTCATTGTTTTGAGTCTTCTTTCTATTTCCTGGCCAACACACATCTGCATATTTCCCAAATTTGTCACAAATATAACACTAAACCATCTTCTTGTTCAAAGGCTTCTTCTTGATTTTATTCTTATCATTTAGTCATCATCTCATATGAGAGGATTTTGAATTCTCTTATTTCTTTAACCTTTCCTTTTCAATTTATTTTATATTTTATATTTAACATTTTTTCATTTCTTCTTATCAACTCCATTCTTCTTGAATCAAGCGAGAAACACTTGTTCTTCTTCTTTAAAATTATTTCTTTCGATGAACTTTAGTTCATAAGCTTCAAGATTGTTCTCTGGATATTCAATCTTAACTCCATTTAACTATTTTAGTTCTCTAATTGTCACTATTACATGATCAAATTTTGTGGTTAGTGTTCTTAGCACTTTCTCAAATACCACCTCATATGTTATTAGATCCATGGTTTTAGTTTTGGCAATAATTTTACTAAAATATGGTTCATAGTAAGATGTTGTGTAAGATGTCCTAACATGTTGGTCAGTCTACATTGAAAACAGATGTTTTGATGAATGTTATGACATGTTGTACCAGAACATCAGTACAGGCTATTTCTATTCTTGACAGATTTGATTTGATTTGATTTTTATGAGATTTCTTTTGGATATACCTCAATTATTTGTGCAGGTCGAGAAGATTTAATATGGAACAATTGATTCGATCTCCAACTACTGTACATAAGTTTCTAAAATTGGATGTGATATAATTTTTGAAACTTGATGTTTAGTTCCAAGAGTTAAAGAGATTTTTCTGCATAATTGGTGCAACCCTCAGCTTGTGGATCAAGAAATATCTGGGTAATGACTTCGAAGCCTATGGACTGATGAGGAGTATATAAAGAGAAACCTAAATCTAATATAATTTGGCTTTCACAATATTGTAAAAACAATGGGAAGTTTAGAGTCTTATGTTTTGAGAGTCTCTTGTGTGTTTTCTGTGTCACCCTTGCATCTTTTGATACACTATGATAGACTGGTTGTTCATTGTTACTTGACAACCACGCATGAGTTTTTAAGCAAAGAGTTGATTGTGTATCAAGTTACTGTTCTTAGTTAAAAGCTTTTTAGCAAAACTAAGTATTGTTCTCACTCGTGAGCTTTTAAGCAAAAAGTTTAGTATTGTATATTGGAAGTGTATTCTTCTGGTTTTGGTTTTTCACAGGTTTGTGACTGTTTTATCACTGGGTGATTGTAGGAAGTGAGAGAAGGTTCTCATATCTAGGAGGTTCCTAGATAGAAATTGCATAGGGTGGTGATTAGGTGATAAGTTTTAAACTGGGATTGTTTAGGCTTTGAACTAATACTATTATAGTAGATTTTCTTCCTAGCTTGGATGCCCCCTGAGTAGGTGACGTTGCATCGAAATGGGTTAACAATTGAATGTGTTATTTATGATTCTGAAATTTATTTCTGCATAATTTACAGTTTGATATATTAATTTTGTCTGTCAACAAATGTCGTAACATCTGTCTTGATATTATATTCTGATGGTGGGACATCAATATTAACATGTTTTTTTAAAATACCATAATTTCAATTGGTACCAGAGCAGGCACCCTGGTCTGTTTATTAGGTGAGCTTCGGGGAGATTTTTTTATAGTACTATATCTCTTTTGGAAGGATATAATGATATCATTCATGAAATCAATGGGAAGTAGAACTTGGAAATTTTTCAGGTTGAGAGAATCATGGTGCTAAGGATATAGAAGGAAAGAGTATGAGTTGACTCTTGTTAACTTTAAATCTTTAAATTTCATATTCAACGGAGTTGATAAAATATCTTGAGACTGTTGAACACATGTGCTATGGCCAAAAGATGCTTGGGAATTTCTCAAGACCACATATGAAGGCACATCTGGTCGGAAAGATACTAAGGTCTCTACCCAAGAGATTTCACATGAAACTGACATCCATTGAAGAATATTAAGATATCAACAGAATAGATGAACCTTTTGGGTCACTTCAAATTTTTGAGATAGTTTTTAAAATGACATATCTTATTAGAAGAACAAGAGCATGGATTTTTCCTCCAACTCTGTAGAAGCTTATGACCTGGTTTCTGATGAAGGGTTATTCAATGATATTGTGTTCCTTGGGAGGCAATTCAACTAGGTTATCAGGGAAGTGGATAGAAGGTCAAGACCAAATGTCAAGAACATCAGTCATGTCATCAACATGGACTATGGTGCTTAAAGAAATGCTCGGACAAAAGAAAAGGCCAATCAAAGTAAAGGCATCCAATGTCATGAATTTGAAGGCTTGGGACATATTTAGAGATGAATGTCCTACATATCTTAAGAAACAACTTAAGGAGCTTTCTATTTTTCTGTCTAATAAGGGATGTAGTCCTATTGATGAATATGCCAAGGTTGTTACTGCATTAAATGGAAGGTGGGATTTTGATGTAGACTCTTGTAATAAAGAATAACTTATGATGAGATGGTTTCTTCCTACAAAGAACTGTTAATCAAAAGTGAAGAAGTCTGTCAACAAGAAGAAAAATAGAAGGTAACTATTTTTTCAACTACAGGCTGAAAAGTAAAAATGTTTATCTACCATCTATAATTTGTAGAATGAGGTGACTTTATTGACCTCCAAACTTGAAATCATGATCAAGTATGTGAGAATGTTGAACAGTGGTTCTAATTTGTTGGATGAGAATCTTCAAGTTAGGAAGTTAACTGGAAATCTAGAAGGGATAAAGTTTGATTATCAAGTCTCTAACAAGCAATAAAAAAATCTCAAGTGACAAAAGTTTGTTCCCATAAAAAGGCAGACTGAGTCAATGATTTCAAGTAAAATGTCTCAACATCGTGCCAAATATTAGAATACTCAAGCTAATGGCAGGTAATGGCTCTGAAGATGTCACTTATGTGCTAAAGTTGGTCATATCAGGTCTTTTTGTTTCAAGTTGTATGGTTATCCCAAAGGTCCGGTTCTGCCTAAGGCTAACCAAGAAATGGTTAAAACTCAAAGAAGGTGCTTATTGCTCAAACCTCCCTTGGAACTTCAACAAACAAGATTAGTATTTTTATCGTGGTTGTTCCAGACACATGACTGGAGTAAATAAGTTTATGGTAATCATTAAGTCTTATTCTACCAGTTTTGTTACTTTTGGTGATGGCGCCAAAATGTGAAATTAAGGGTGTTGGAGAACTAGATTGTACAGGTTCCCTAGTCTTGATGATGTTCTCCTTGTTAAAAGTCTAACAACTAATATGATATCATAAGTCAATCATGTGATATAGGTCTGAAGGTAAATCCCACCAAGGAAGAATGTTTGGTCACTAATGAGAAGAATGAAGTTTTGATGAGGAAGTTAGGTCCAAAGATAATTGTTATTTGTGGATACCACAAGAATCTACTGGAACATCCATATGTTTAATAACCTAAGAAGATAAAGTCAAGATGTCACGCTAGAAGTTGCAACATCTAACTGCTGACACAATTCTAGAACTTACTTTTATAAATCTAATAAGGCCAGTGCAAGATGTGGGTCTTGGTGAACAAAGGCATGTCTATGTGGATGTTGATGATTGTTTATTTTTATCTGGGTAATCTATAGCAAGGAAAAATCAAATATCTTTGATGACTTCAAAGGCATTTATCAACTACTTCAGGGAAAACATAAGGGAAAGATGAGTTCCAAATGTGATGAAGGGGTATTTGTGGATTTTTCTACTGATAGCAGGTCATATAGAGATGTTAAATCCATAATTGAAGTAAATGATTCAATCATTAAGAAAGATACATATGTTAAAGAAAATGTTGAAACATTTTCTCAGCGGATATACTTCAGAAAATAAAGTAGGCTCTGAAGAGCTAGAGGCATTGATTTAGAGAGCTCTCAAGTCAACAAAGTTCTCTCATGAGTTTTGAATTTTTTTTCTTTCAAAGGAATTCATTATTTTTTTAAGGGACACTCTCTAGAATCAGAGATGTAATATCTAATTCTAGTTTTATCTCAAGCTTTGTATTCAAATTAAAGGAGACCTTGACTGATGATGTGTGGAGTAAATTTATTGGTACAAAATGAATTTGTAAGAACAAGTATGTTGGAGTTTGTGTTAATGAAGAATGTTTCTTCTTGGGCAACAATCTTGTCTCTTGGATCAACAATAAGGTAATTTATTTATCCTAGTCTTTCTCTAAGGCTAAGTATAATGCTGAAGGAAGTTGTTCCTCTAAATTGAATTGGATGCTAAAATATTACAATGCCTAATAGGATGTCACGATATTATATTGTGGCAAGTTGGTTACCATCAGTATATTCAAGGATTTCAGCTTTCTCAGCAGGATAAATCTCATTGATACAAGTCACCACTTTTTCAGGGGTCGTGCCACAGGAAAAAGTGTTACTCCTAAGCTTAGGACCTCTTAGAATCTGCTGGGAGATATTTTAGACTTTGGATGCAAATCATATTGAGAACTTGAGGGATTTTTTTGGGAAGTTGCACTGTTGTTTTATTAGAGTATTCACAAGTTGGGATGTGGTTATTTTTTACCAAGTCAATGTCAGTTCAAATGTTGTTAGAATCTCTAGCAATCAAAGCTTGGGAAGAGAGAAAGAAGAATAAGAAAATGTCTCTCTCCTATAGTAAGTGGTGCGCTGATGACGAGAATGATTATAATTCTTCCAAAATTTTCTTCTTGACTGGTCAGTTGATACAAGAAAGGTCATCCTTTTGTATCAAAAACTTATTGCATCTCCCTCCTCTCAAGTTGTGTTTCAACATGAGTCAATCGTCCAAAAATGATGATGCTAAAAGGGTCCATTTGCTGGAATCTAAGACATGAAAGAAGACTAAGAGTACTAATCTAAATAAGGTTGAATCCAAGGTGAAAACATTTGTTGGATCATCTACTGGAACCTCTATGACAGGGAAAAATTTTGTGACAAAGATGTAGTCTTGCAAGAAAAGTCATGTTTAATTACTTGATCCTGACTTAGATGTTGATGAAGATTGGGTTACTTACGTTAACTCGGTGATTCGTTTGAATAGCTAATTTTAAAGATGATAATTTATTTTTGATGTTTGGATCTGTAATAATTTCCTAACATTGGTTTCCTTCCATCAATTTTTATTTCTGTTTGCTTCCATCTTTCCATCTGTTTGTTTCTATTACTAGTGTGTTTCCATTTGTGTTTATTGCTTGTGTGCAATATAATTGTTTTTACATTTACTCTATTTTTTCTTCATTTTTTGGCTAAAAATGGGGAGTAAAGTGTTAGTGTTTTTGTTTGTCCTTATGTAATGTCTTGACATGTTGATTAGCATGTTGATAGGATTGTATTACTGCTAAGAAAAGAGTAATATTTATTGGTTGTTTGTTGTATGCAACTATTCAGGGGGGCATGAGTGTCTGTCATGCTTATTGGTGCTTCTGCTGCTGCTACTTCTAATGTGATGTTTGTGTGCAATAATATCAAACCACGTGTTCTGACATCTTGCCTGATGTGTTTATAGAGAACCCTGATTACTCTTTCGTAATTTATTACTCTAGTGCTCTGAGTTATTTGTGAGGTGTCTGCTGCATGTGCTTCTAATGTGTGAACTTGGATAGTTCCAGTTTGTTTTTCTTGTGTTTTGGGTTTTCCTCTTGAATTTCAAGTTTGGTTTTCTTGTGATTTGAGTTTTCCCTTTGAGGGTGGAGGATTGATTATGTGTGACAGGAGAAGTAACAGTCCGTCTAAAGTTGTTGAGTATTGTTCTAGTACTGAGCTCTTGTGCTATGTTGGAGTTATGTTGATGTAATGCCAGACCACATGTCTTGACATCTGTCTCCTGGAGTTTTTGAAGATATTCTTGTAACTGCAATGTATCTCTAGCATATCTTTATGTTTACGGTTTTTAAAAAGTTTATATGTTTGTACTGTAGCTTATGTTTTATGTTTATGGTTTTATCCCTCTCTCCAGTTTAACTGTGATAAGGTTATTTTAGCCAAAATTTGGAGAATGAGGAAATTGTTAGATCCATGGTTTTAGGATTGGCAATAATTTTTCTAAAACATGGTTCACAACAAGATGTTATATTAGATGTCCTAACATGTTGGTCAGTCTACATTAAAAATAGATGTTCTGACAGATATTGTGGCATATCGTACCAGAACATCAATACAAGTTATTTTTATTCTTAACAAATTTGATTTGATTTTGTGAGATTCCTTTTGGATATATCTCAATTATTTGTGCATGTCAAGAAGATTTAATCTGGAACAATTGATTTGATCTCCAACTGTACATAAATATCTAAAATTGGATGTTGAGATAATTTAGGAAACTTTATGTTTTGTTCCAAGATTTAAAGAGATTTTTCAACTTAATTGGTGCAGCCCTCAGTTTGTGGATCAAGAAATATTTGGGTAAAGATTTCGAAGCCCATGTATTGCTGAGGAGTATATAAAGAGAAACTTAAACCTAATGTAATTTGGCTTTCACAATTTTGTAAAAACAAATGGAAGTTTAGAGTCCTAGGTTTTGAAAGTCTTTTGTGTGTTTTGTGTGTCACCCTTGTACCTTTTGATATACTCTGATAGACTGGTTGTTTATAGTTACTTGACAATCACTCATTAGATTTTAATCAAATAATTGACTGTGTATCAAGTTATTGTCCTTAGTTAAAAGCTTTTAAGAAAAACTAAGTATTGTTCTCACTCATGAGCTTTTAAGAAAAGAGTTAAGTCTTGTGTATTAGAAGTGTAATCTTCTAGTTTTGGTTTTTTCACAGGTTTGTGATTGTTCTATCACTGAGGTGATTGTTGGAAGTTAGGGGTGTTGTACCCCAAAATTTTCCCTCTCATTTTTACTCAAGACATGCTCCTAGAGGTCCTCAATTGTTCAAGGTTTATCAAGAATTGACCAGACAAATTCTCCTCCTAAGCATTGAACCTCCAATTAGGGTTTCACTTTTCATAAAGATATGTAAGATCCAAAGGCCTCAAATGTTTTCCATTGTCCTAATATTTCTTCAAGATTGTCCATGCCAAGTTTCATGCCTTCCACTACAAGTTTGGTCAGTCGATTGCTCAAATGTTTGAAAATTAACTATACTAGGTCAAAAGTCAACTATGGCCCATGTACATTCAAACTTCAAGTTTTTTGGTCAACATCAACATCTTGAAGTGATATCCATAATTTGATCAATGGTTGATCATGATTCCTCAAGAAATGCTCCTAATCTATCAAAAGTCAAAAATTGCTAAATTATGGTTTCTATAGGAAAAGTCAACTGAACTTTGACCAGACATAACTTTCACATACTTCATCCATTTTTCCCAAACCAAAGCTCATTTTAAAGAGAATATCATTCTCTACAACTTCTCTTTTGTCCTCAAGTTCAAGAGATGCGACATTTGAAAGATACAAGCTCATACATTACATATCACTTTCAGAAAGACAACAAAAGACACTTTTTTCCAAGACCTTTTACATCAAGATAAAGTCTTCAAATGCAAAATTGATTAAAAGCGAGATCTAAGTAGACATCTTGAGCTTTCCAAAAAGTCCTAGATTATCATCATGAGTTAAAAATTGAGCAAGTTATGGCTTGCCCAAGTTGGGAAAATTTTGGAAATTTGAACTTTTAGGTCAATGACTTAATTTCTTGGACTTCAAATATCTTCCTAAGATTGTAAAGGACCTCTAATCTCACTCTTACCATTCCTTTCAATTTATAGCTATTTTATACACATTTTAATTTACTTTATTCAAATAAATATAAAATAAAATGCATAAAATAATGGGTATTTGTTTTAGGCATATGGGCTGACATTTTGGATCAGTTTTGAGCCGACAAATTCGTGCCAATATGTCCAGGTTCATCCAAGTTTGCAAATGGCATGAAATATCCATTTTTGGCATTTTTTTCAAATTTATGATCATGGTTTAAAAATAATGGTTATGGTTTGGATTCTTGCCATGTTTCCTTGTCCCCTCCCTCTCCTCTATATATATTATCTCCCTGCAAGCCAAACTCACCCACATACATTGCCTAGATAGTCACGAAAAAATTCCAAAATTTCAACCAAAGTTGCAAAAGTTGAAACACGTTTTACAGGTGCCCTCAATTCAAACTAGCGATCATGTGTTGCTCTTGAGGTTCCCAGGGACCTGTTCCAACCATTCTCAAAGCTTGAAACGCCCCAAATCATCAGATGCAAGTCATCGCCGTTTTGGTATAATCTCAAATCCAAATCTTTATTTTTATAAATTTTTGAATGTTTTAACATGTGTATATGAGTTTCTGGGCATCCTTAGAACAGGTTAAGAGCATTATATGGAATGCATGACGTATAGATCATAAAATGCCATGCTCAAACCGTGTTAGGGTTTTTGATTCATAACTCAAGATGCAAGAGTTTTCTAGCCAATCTAAGGCCAGATTCGTGACCAGGGCAAAATTTTAAGTGGAATAGGGTTTTGGTTTAGTCTTGAAACTAACAAATTTGTAGGATCCATGTTTTTATGTACCGGAGAAGACAATCGGAGTTTGACTTCGGCGTCCCTCCGGTCGTTTGACTCAGGCAGGGGCTAGCATGGCAAGGCAGCGTGTCCTAATTAGCCCATTCAAATGCAAGGGGGCCATCAGCATGCACATTATATTTTTTTAAATATATTTTGAGTCATTTTTCAAATATAATAATATGGTTGTATTATAATCCACGAATGAAACAACAACTCAATTGGCAAGGCAGCGCGTGTGAAATGGGAGAGGGCCTAGGTTCGAGTCCCAGGTCCAGTAATTTTATTTATTTCTAACACATAATTTGCAGATCCCATACTTTCAATTACCACGCGCACACCCTGTGTCCTCAAATCACCATCATCAAAGCATCACATCATCAGATCCAATGTTCCAGAATCAGGCGCTCATGATAGACCTTCAAAAGAGCAACACCATTGAACCATACGCAGCCTCTAGGCTCCCTCACTTATGGGCCTATCAAATTTCAACATACACCCTCCTGTTTACTTTAGACATCAGGCCCAGTTTATTTTCTATTTTTCTTTTCAACTTTTTATTTGTTTTATATCTTATTTTTTAAAATCTTTTTTTTAAATTATAATCATAAAATCAGCAAAAAAATAAAAATATTAGACTTACGATTTTCTACTTATTTTTAATTTTGTAAATTAATTAATTTAATTATTTTGACATCATTTTATAGTTTAAAAATAATTAGAACTAGGTTCTTATAATTCAAATATTTTCTTAACAAAAATATTAAAAGAAATATTAGAATTAGTTTTCTTGTATTCATTTAATTAATTGGGATTAAATTTAGCCTTCCTCATTTTAATTTTCTTATTTACTTAGAAATTTTTAGGGTTTTAGACGTATCTTTCCCAATTCGCGCGCGTTCAATATTTCCTTTATATTTTTCTTGTTTCCTATTTTTTGTATCTGCTGATGGAATGTAATAGATAATTAACTAGGGATTTATTGCTTTTCTTTATTTTCTTTCCCCCAAATTTTTGGGCATGTAAATACCCCATCCCCGAAGCATTGTAATAGCGTGGGATTTATGATTCCCGCACTTTAACTTTCTACAAAATATTAACTGTTAGTAACTAGGCTTGTATGGAAAGACTAATAACAAAGTTCTAGCAAACTTAATAACAAAGATAAATAAAATGAATTGAACCATTTGCACTACGCACCTCTAGGGTACCCCACTTCGGTTGCCTTCAGAAAATAGTCACAACTCTCGAAACGTGAGAGGTTTTAGTGGCTACCCTCTGGTTCAAAAAGATCCTAAGTCCCTCGATGACCCTCTCGACTGTCTAAAGGAAAAGAGGAAAAGAACTAAACTTTTTCGAGTACAAGTAGATAGCTGTTAGATGCTTGCTCAAAACGAACTTTTTATACTTACACATTTCAAAAACAACTTTCAAAAAAACATTTGCTTTGTCAACACTCTTGAGGACTGACACAAGAGTTATCATAAAGCAAATCTCCGCACTAAGGAATTTTCAAATACTTTTCAAAAAAACACAAAGCACAAGGTATTTAGAAAATGATCTAAACATCTAAGAGCCCGTAGAAAACTACGGATGGAAAGGGTGCTAACACCTTCCCTTTCCATAATCTACCCCCCCCCCCCCCCCCCCCTTACTCAGAAAATTCTCGAAATGGTCTTTTTCTGTTCTATTCACCGTTTCCTTAATTTGGATAAAAGAAAAGTCAGTGGTGACTCTTGCTTACTGCAACATTTGCGAATATAAATGCAAAACCAGTATAACAGTAGGTTCTGCCACCGTGTCACAGAACTGGCGACTCTACTCGGGAAATATAAAAAAGTGAGGTTACCTTAGAGCTTAGGTTATATTTAATTTGCTTTATTTGTATGCTTTGATTGCTTTATCTTTAAGGGTTTTTGCTTGGGTTTACTTATAAAGATCCTACACCCGGATATGGGGTACCTTTTAGGTAAGTAGCAATAGATCGTGGGGATTGTGTGGGGTATACCGACATGGTTAAAACAATAGCTACATTGGTGTGACACATTTGTTGGTACCGGTAGCCCTTGAGTAGTCAAGGAGAATACGGAGCCGCTGTGTGATGTCATGAAGCATCAACTGACCTTAGAACCTTTAATTGAACCAACTAAGCCATTAGGAAGCGCTCGTCACCGAAAATGGGACGCATTTCACTGACAAAAGCTTCCAAGAGTTCATCGCCAAGATTGACACTAAATAACACTTCACGTTTGTCGAACATCCTTAAACCAACGGGTAAGCCGAAGCCGCAAATAGAGTCATATTACGAGGACTCAAGCGTAGGTTGGGTGAAGCCAAAAAAGGTGGGTCAAAGAGTTGCACAGTGTCTTGTGGGCTTATCGAACAATACCACACTCGACGAACGGCAAAACCCCGTTTCAGCTAACCTATGGCACCGAAGCCGTAATTCCCGGGGAAACCATGGATCCATCCAAGAGAACTGAAGTCCCTTCAGATGAGGAACAAAATGATAAGGCCCTAAGGGAAGAGCTCGACCTGGTCGAATAAATTTGATCAGAAGTGGCTCTTCGAGAAGCAAACTGAAATAGCAAATAGCCCTACGTCATGACACCAAAGTCATAAAACGTGAATTCCAGGTCAGCAACCTAGTCTTGCAAAGAAATCAAAAATATTCATGTGAAGGAAAGTTGGAAGCCAACTAGGAAGGATCGTACCGCGTCCACGTGGCAATGGGCACTGGAGCCTACCATCTCCAACGCCTAAGTGGAGAACCACTACCATGACCATAGAATGCTGCAAAGCTGAAACAATATTATAGCCAGGACCTTGATAAACGTCGGGCCCAGCAGTCGACGTGCCCTCTCCGACAAACGACATTGTGCACTCGACCATGGAAGCATGTTGAGGTATGAACATAGCCTCCAACCAATAACGAAAGGTGGGTTTTTTTCTCATTGGTCAAGCGGAACCTTAGCTCGACGGGGACACCTCAACCGAGCTCCACCATTGAAGTACCCAACAAGAAGTACACCCAGCTCATGATGCGCAGTTCACGCCACGAAGTCAAGACCACGACCGCGATCTTGATCTCGTCCCTACGGACTCCTACTCTGCCTCCTCGACACATTCCAACATGTGTCGACCACAACTAAGGTCGAGCATAAACCTCCACTCATCGAAATCACTCAAAATAAACAAGTCAAGATCAACGACAAGTAAATATCTAAACAATATAATAGAAAGGAAAAATAAAGGAATTTACAAGAGCCGACCACGAAGGTCGACGTTATCTAAATATTACAAGAATATGGACACACAAGCCTCAATACAAATGATTATAAATTACGGGCATGCATGCCCAAACATAAACAACCAAGTCATCAAGAAAATATTAGTCATTCCTCGGAGTACCATCTTCGGTCTCTGGCTCAGAAGAATCGGGAGGAGGGACTACCTTACTATTAACTACCTGAGACAAAACTACGGTACCTTCAATATTGATCCCCAGATTCAGCACGGCTAGCTCAACCATCACGGTCTCAAACCGTCGGACAAGGCGTCCATGCAATCCTACTCAAGGACCTAGATTCGAGCAGCCATTTTTACACGAGTCTTCAAGATAGGGATTCCCTCATGCTCATTTTCTGCGGGCAGCATGGCAGCCTTCAAATCAGTGACCTTGTTCCCCAGGTTTTTTCTTTCGAGCATCGATAAGTCCCTTTCCTCATAGGATTTGACCACCTTTTCCTTCTCTCTCACCAACTCATTGGCATGCTCCCGAAATTTTTCCTTGCTTCACTCGAGAGCGACCTTCAACTTCTGCGCCTTTTCATGAAGAGCCGCTTTTTCTGACTCCAGTTTGCTCACCATGGCAGAAGAACTGGCACCCTCACCCGCGAGGACAACAACCATCTCTGCGACCTTCATTAGACTGACCATGCCCAAGGGAAGATGTTGCCTCATACCTTCCTCGTCGAGCTGCTTTATGACAACAGACTCACCGTCAGACACGACCAAGGGAAAACCTTTGAAGAAATCCTTCTCGATAAAGCAAGGAGGAAGGGTAAAGGCCCGAGAAGCTGACCCCTCGTCAATCAAATCTGCAAGCCCCCCCCCCCCCCCCAGGGCGAATCCTCTTTTTTCCCGACACGGCCGCGCGCGAAGCAACATCTTGAGGCCCCAACGAACCACTTGACCCGCCCCTGGCCTGCTCGAGAGTAAGGTCAATGCGCTGTTTACAGTTATTTCTGGTAAACAACCGCTAGTCCTCCAAACTATCAAATAATCTTAATGATTATTATTTAATCTCTCTGGTAACTTGCAGGATCGACTAGATTGATCCTATGGTGTATTGGTCATTTGGATAATTCTCATCATAGAACTGATATTCATGGTTGGTATTTAGAATGTTGTGTAGGTGTTCAACTTACTTCGATTACTCTATTAAAGATCTAATGACATGATCAAGTAAATACGTACGAAACTAAATTGCATGAATAAAGGTTCAATTGTAAAGACATGTAAAACTGCAAAAAGACAAGTAAATAACTTCGAAGTATAAAAGCATGTAATGTAAAAGATTTTCTGGAGTGTAAAAGATTCGAAATAGAAAGAAAGCGTTTAAATGCAAGAAATCAGTAAAATGGCTTTGAATGAAAAAGGTATTCGAATGATAAAAGCATGAAGATAAAGGCATGAAATATACAAAAGTTTCTGAAATGTAAAGGATTTGAAATGGAAAGAAAACATTTAAATGCAAGAAATCAGTAAAAGACTTCGAATGAAAATACTTTAATGTAAAGGCTTTTGAATGATATTGACATGAAGATATAGGATAAACTGGAAATGATAAAGAGTTTTATTGAATCATAATTATTTGGTGTTATCATACGTACATTGTTTGAGCATTCGTTTCCCTAGCCATGTGGTATTTTGAATGTTAACTGAATTTTGTACAATAGATATGACACACGAAATCCTAACGCTAAGACTTCTATTTATACTACTTCGACCATAACGGTCTTGCCTATAAGATTCTGCCACGTTCAGAACATGCAAAACAATGCCCCTCTCTAGCTTCCACGCGTCTTCGAATGCTCCAACGCATATATTTTAAATTTCGAACATCCCGCTTGCGTTTGAATTTCAAATGTTTTGGCACTCTTCGTTTCGAACTCATTTCTTGGACACAACCTTGTTACTACTTCGAGACTTCTTTTGAATATATCCCTATAACTGTCACTCGAAGCTCAGAGTTTTGACATGTCCATTCGAAGCACTGCTTCTACCATTTCGAAACATGACATCTTGCTTTATTCCAACGAAACATCCAACTTGCTTCGCTTCGAACAGTATCATCAAAATCTTCAGCCAACAAAATGCCCCTTTAAAATATGTATTTCGATCCTTTGAGAAATACTTATTTTAAACATATATGCAAGATTTTGATGCGACCTTTGAATAATCGTAACATTTATTGCATATGACTCCAGTCACGTCAATCACGACGCCTTTCAGATTCCTTAACCGTCTTGAACTAGTACTTCACAGCATGGTGCAGTTATAAAACAATGATTATTATTTAATCACGCCTATTACCAATATCAACTTTTACGCCACCTCCTTCTCAATCCAACCCACGACTCCCACGTATCCCAATCTTACTCAGTGGATGTTTAAACTTCCACACTATAAAAAACCCATCAACTTAGTCTTTTATTTTTCTTTCCACATTCTGAATCTTTTCTTCCTCTCTCTTCACCGAAACCCTAAAACTTCCAACAATCTTCAACAATGTCTTCTACAACATCATCCCAACTGAAAAAAGCTTCCAAAAAGAAAGGAAAGAACACAGGAACCATAATGGAAAGCAAGGTTGGCACCTATCAAGGTCAATCTGTGCTTATTCCCCAGATGATCTCCAAAGATAAGGAAATGCTCTACGCATCTCAGGTACTAATTCCCACTAACGCCACTAGCAAGAGGTTTGCTTTAATGGGTCCTCTTACAGTCTTTGAAATCTTAAAAGATACTAGAAAAATCTTTCCTGTTTGTTATAATTTTAAGCCTTTGTTTAATAAAATGGATATCCCTAAGACAGGGGAGTCTTCTGATTCGACCACCGTGGAGACTCTAATCATTCCCCCAAAGGACCCTTTTGTGCTAGATTATGTGAAGAGTAACTTTAAACCATTTCGGTCCTGCCCCACCTCTGACACAGCTTACCACAGAAGGAGTCTAGTGCTGTGTATGGTTCTAGGAAATCAGAGAGACCTGAACACCGCCAATCTGTCAGTGCGGTGATGATTGCTAAGCCTGCTGCCGCTCCTCGGCCAAACAATCCGCAAAGGGCTGAAAGACCCCGGCGAGAGTTTACCCGGTTAAGCATGACCCTATCACAGATCCTGCCACAGTTGCTCTCCACTAACTTAGTGACTGTCAGAGAGGCCCCGAAGTTCCCCAATACTACCTCTCCCAAGTACAACCCGAATGCTCGTTGTGCTTACCATTCAGATAGCCTGGGGCACTCTACCGATGACTGTTGGGCACTAAAGAACAAGCTACAGGACCTCATTGACGCTAAGGAGGTACAGTTTGAGGCATCTGACAAGCCTAACGTAGTGACAGCTCCCCTGCCTGCTCATGGAGTTAATGCTATCGGGGATGAAGAGGAAGTTGATGAAGCTGAGTTTGATAGCTGGATCTACCCGGCAACTGACGGTGGACTTAACAATTGGAGCGCAAAGGACAATCTCCCTGTTTCTTTTGTTACTAAGTAATGAATTCCTATGTTTTGTTATTTTGTAATAAACAATGATAAACTCTATGGCCCGGTGTCTTACCCGAGGCACCGTGGTTCTATTTGTGAGGGCATACAAATTGTCATTTCATATACCACGAATGAAAATCTTGGACGTTTTTCGCATTGCAAATATTGTGCTCCTTTCCTGTCTTTCTTTTCCTTTACATAATTTTTAAAGCAGCTGTATTTACACACACACTCACTCATACAGGTTCCAATCCACTCTGGATCTCACTGATAACAACTCTGCTACTGCCAGTTATGACTTCGAAAATCCGATCAACTTAGCCGAAGACGAAGGTGAAGATGATTGCGAAGTGCCTGGCGAGCTGGCAAGACTGTTGCTTCAGGAAGAGAGGGCAATTCAACCCCACGAAGAGCCAGTGGAAACCATAAACTTGGGTACTGAGGCAGACAGGAAAGAGGTAAAGATTGGTGCCAACCTAGAGCTCAGCGTGAAGCAACGGTTAACCAAAATGCTGCATGATTATATGGAGATCTTTGCCTGGTCCTACGAAGACATGCCCGGGTTAGATACCGATATTGTGGTCCATCATTTGCCAACTAAGGAAGACTGCCCTCCAGTTAAGCAAAAGGTCCGTCGGATGCGTCCGGAGATGTCCGAGAAGATCAAGGCCGAGGTTATGAAGCAGTTTGATGCCGGGTTCCTTGCAGTGACCTCTTACCCTCAGTGGGTTGCTAATGTGGTGCCGGTACCTAAGAAGGATGGTAAGGTCAGAATGTGTGTCGATTACAGGGATCTGAACAGGGCCAGCCCCAAAGATGACTTCCCCTTACCTCACATTGATGTCCTTGTTGATAATACGGCTCAGCACAAGGTATTCTCTTTCATGGATGGCTTTTCAGGTTACAATCAGATCAAGATGGCACCTGAAGACATGGAAAAGACTACATTTGTTACTCAGTGGGGCACCTTCTGCTACAAGGTCATGCCATTCGGGTTGAAGAATGCTGGGGCAACCTACCAACGTGCCATGGTCGCTCTATTTCATGATATGATCCATCATGAGATAGAAGTGTATGTGGACGACATGATCGCTAGGTCCCAGACTGAGGAAGAGCACCTAGAACATCTGCAGAAGTTGTTTGACCGGTTGAGACTGTACAAGCTGAGACTGAACCCGAACAAGTGCACCTTCGGGGTAAGATCTGGAAAGTTGCTAGGCTTCGTGGTCAGTGATAAAGGTATTCAAGTGGACCCTGCTAAGGTCAAAGCCATTCAAGAGATGCCAGTTCCCAAGACAGAGAAGGAAGTCAGAGGCTTTTTAGGACGCCTGAATTACATTGCTCGCTTCATCTCACATCTGACTGCTACCTGTGAGCCAATCTTCAAGCTGCTGAAGAAAGATCAGGTAGTACGTTGGAACGATGAATGTCAGGCTGCCTTCGACAGAATCAAAGAGTATCTCCAAGAACCGCCCATCCTTATGCCACCGATTGAAGGGAGACCTCTGATACTATACCTGACAGTACTTGACAATGCAATGGGGTGTGTGCTGGGGCAGCATGACGAGTCTGGCCGAAAAGAGCATGCCATTTATTACCTTAGCAAAAAGTTTACCGACTGTGAGACCCGATACTCACTGCTCGAGAAAACTTGCTGCGCTTTGGTATGGGCCGCTCGCCGGCTGAGACAGTATATGCTGACAGTCAAAAGTTCAAATTTTTGGTCAACATATCATTTTGAAGCCACAAACATCATTTGATCAATACTTGATCATGATTCTCAAAATTTGGCTCAGAAATCATCAAAGATGCAAAAGTTACTATATTTGGACAGTTGAAAAAGTCAACTGAAATTGACCAGGGCATAACTTTCACATGGATTATCAGAAAAATTCCATCCAAAGCTCATTTTGAAGAGAAAGACATTTCCTATAACTCATCTTCATACTTCAAGTCCAAGAAATGCTCTCACAAAAAGTTATCAATTTCAACATTATAGGTCATTTTCAAAAGTCAACAAAAAGGGACTTTAAGTCAAAGGCCATAACTTGATATTGGTAAATCAAAATGACATGGGACCAAAGGCATTGGTTAGAGGACTCAAAGACCTTTCCAAAATGTCCAAGAACATGAGAAAAGCTTAAAAATTGAGCAAGTTATGCCTTGTGGAAGTTGGGAAATTTTTGGATATTTTGAAAAGTCAACATTGATTCAAATGACCTAAAAATGCTAATGGGCCCATTTTTCTTCCATGATTCATCATTCCAAGCATGTGCACGACCACTTGGCCCAAAGGGAAGTATTTTCTCATTTTTTATTTATTTATTTGAATTATTATTTATATTAATTCATTTAAATTATTTAAATACATGAAAAATATCAAACTTGCCTTAACAAATCTTTTTGTACACATTTCAGCCTCAATATTTCGTGCACATCCCAACATGGAAAGATTTGGTTTGATTTAGGCTAATTGACACAAAAATACATGTGAAAAAGATATGAAAAGATCTTATGAAATCAAATTTGCAAAAACCATCAATTCATTGGATTTGCTCTACTTTTGTTAACCTAATAGCTTCACTACATAATCAGAAACCTAAACCTAATGCATAGAGACTGGAAGCTGCGCTAGAGACCAATATACAAACTTGGAATTTTCACTTAAAAACTCAATTCTGAAAACGTGGTTAGAGCAGGATTCGAGCCTTAATTTTTATTCCAATAACTTCCTTGAAGGTCCCTGATCACATTCCAATCCAAAACATCAACTCAAACTTCAAGAATTGGTAATAAGAACCTCTCCTGTACAGAGAAAAAGTCACAATCGTGTTTTTAATTTTAAGCATTCTCATGGCATTCTAATCATGGATTTGTATTCCTTATGATGTTCTGATACTGACCAATGCGTTTAATTGTATTTTTATGCTATACACACGATTTTACCATGTTTATTTTCTAGGGTTTTCAGAGCTTGAATTTAGGGCTTTTGCAAAGAGGAAAAATTAAGCCTCAAAACCATGACCATTAGACTCAGCGCTTGAAGACGAAGAGGATGGAACCCTCGCGCTCAATTTATGAGCGTTGAGGGGCTAATCGCTATTTTCTTAAAACGTCCCTAAAACCACGCTATGAAAACTGTTGCCTTCGTGTTTTGTTTTACAGGGATGGTGAGGAAGAAGAAGCCGTGTCACACGATGGTTGGTGCGTTTGAAAATTCGCGCGCTGACTCCCACTAACCTTGTTTTTTCTTTTATATTATTTGATTGTTATTATATATTAACAACGCGCAATTGGCTCAGTTGGCACGCATCAAGGCTTGCAATACACCTGACCTGGGTTCGAGTCCCAGGTCTCATGCTTTCTCAATAATGTTTTTTCTCTGATATTCAGGTGAAGCGCTTACGTTACGTTCCATGATACACCTCCAAGATCCAGCTGGCCACGCGTCCAGTATGTCAATCCAACGGCTGAGATCTGAAGCACACAATAAACCCTAGTCAACGTTGCCACAAGTGACATGCCAAAGTCAGAAGGGCCATGCTTTACTGGGCTAGATTGCTGGGCTCAGACCTCCAAATTGGGACCTCCACCCCCCCTGGTTTGCAAGTCTTTTTATTTTTCTTATATTTTATTTTTAATTATTGTTTTATTTGTTTTATTGTTTTAATTTAATTCATTATTTTTACAATATATAAAAAATGCCTAAAAAATCAGAAAAAAGATAAAAACATGATAAATAATTTTTATTTTAATGTTTTCATGTAAATAGATTTAGTTTAATTAGGTTGCAATTTTAAATTCTTTTAATAACAAAAATACAAAAAATATGTAGAAATAGGTTTAATTAATTTTGATTCCTTTTAATTTCCTTTTTTTTTACAATAATAATATTTATTTTATTTATTTTCATAATTAAAAATGCATGTAAATTAACTTAGGTTTAAATTAGTTAAAAATTCAATATTTTTCATAATAAATTTAAAAGCCATTAGAATTAGGGTTTACATTCAATTTTAATTTTGATTAATTCTCTTTTTTCCATTAAATCCTAAAAACACTAAAAATACCAAAAACATTTTCTTCTAAATTTTTAATTTTAATTCCTCATTAATTCTAATTAATTAATTCCTGTAATTTAATATTTTGCAAAAGGGTCCAACGCCCTCGTTTCGACTTAATTGTTTAATTTCGCATATTTATTTTATTTCGCTCAAATAATTATGTACCTCTCCCAAAGCTTTGTAATATTTACTTTTCGCACTTTTATTTGCTTTATTTATTTTTCTGTCAAATCGGGTCCGGTTTAATTTTGGCGATGTGGACCCGCGCCATTTGTAATAGCTTTAGATTTATTTCCCTCGCAACTTTTTAACTGTTAAATAAGCATGCAAGAATGAATGGCCATAATAAAATCAAGCGTAGAACACTTTAACATGACAAGACAAATGCAAATGAAAACGACACACGAATCGCACACACCACCCCTAGGGTACGCCTCACTGTTGCCTTGCCTTCGAAAGGTGATCGTCGAGTAGAGGATGTCTTAGTAAGTCCTCATGATCCGGGAACCTGGCATGAGGGTAGCTTCTAAGGTGTCTTCCTATTGCTCCGGTGATCACCATGTCCCGAACCTCGAATTGACCCGAACACCTCCAACGGTGGTGCTACCTACCTCTCAATGGTGGGATGGCACTACTTTAAAGGACAGTTACAGAGACGAATTCCTTAGGGTAGGTAGGTTCTCGTAGATACTTGCTCTCTTCAAAAACAATCAAAAATACTTTTCACACCAACATATTTTCAAAAAGCTTTCGAAAGCAATTTTTCAAACACTCTTGAGGACCGATACAAGAGTCGAACTGGAATTTTCAAAGAAACTTTTTAAAACCCACAGTTGAAAAGCAAACAAACCTTCTTGAAAACACAAATGAGCAAGTATCTAAGAGCCCATGGATAACCATGGATAGAAAGGGTGCTAACACCTTCCCTTTCTATAACCTACCTCCCGAACCGAGAGCAATCTCTTTAAGGAATTTTTCTGTGCTTTTGTCCTTTCCATTTGGAGAAAATAAAAGACGGTGGCGACTCTTGCTTCCGCGACATTTCGCGAACCAGCGTTAAACAGTCAGTTCCAGATCCACCGATCACAGAACTGGCGACTCTGCTGGGGATTTAAACTTAAAGTGGGGTGTACCTTAGGGCTAGGTCATAACTATGTTTTCAATTGTCTTCTTTGCTTGCTTTATTATTGTGGGTTGCTTGGGAGTTCTATAGATCCTAACCCGGATCTGGGGATACCTTCTTAGAAAGTAGCAACAAGGCTGTGAGGGAACTGTGCGGGGTATACCGACATGGTTGAAACAGTCTGCTACGTTGATGTGGCACTTTGGTGTGTACCGGTAACCCTTTAGTTCAGTCAAGGAGAGTACGGGGCCTCCGCGTGGTGTCATGAAGCATCAACAGACCTTAGGAACCTTTATTGAACTATCTTGGCCTCTTTAGGGTAGTGAGATAACTGACTTTGGTGCAGTCCGAGGTTGGTTGATACTCGATACTACACTCAATTGAGGGTTGCTTTCCTGGAATATTTCGGTCGCCAGTTCAGTGGCTAAATCGAAACGATGAACAATGAAAGCAATCCCGTGATATTGGGAACCCTAGAACCCGGTTACTTTGATTAGGACAGGTTGAACCCACCAACTTCAAGAGGGTACTACCCAGACCCCATGTTGGCCTTGAACCTTAAGGGCTTGTCTTGCGTGCCTTGTGTGCCTTACATGTTTGTCTTTGTAAATATTTGTGGTGTGTTTAATCATAGCATCATGACATCATCCAGCATCATATGCATTGACTAACCATTTCAGGGGTTCGAATTTTCATCTTTGTTCTTGTTTTGTAGGACATGGAAACCGTTCGTAGAAAGACAATTCAAGTCAGTCTTGTAAGGATCCCTCCTCAGCTTAAGGAGCTTATATCCAGGATTCCCTAGAACTCTTCATTCAGTGAAAGACATGGCAGCCTCATTAGCTTGGTCAATACCAACATTGAGGAGGATATGATAAAGGTCTTGTTCTAGTTCTTTGACCCTCTGCATCACTGTTTCACCTTCTTGGATTATCAGTTGGTACCTACATTGGAGGAGTTCTCCCGGCTCCTGAAGATCCCTATCCTTGATCAGCTACCCTTCAACGGTACAGAAAAGGAACCTAAGCTTGAAGAGATTGCTAAAGCCTTGCACCTACAGTCATCTGACCTCAAGGGACATTGGGAAGTTAGAAGTGGTATCAAAGGGTTCTTAGCCAGGTTTCTTTTTGAAAAGGCCCTTGAATGTTGGAACTCCCTTGACTTGCAAGCTTTTGAAGAGGTTGTGGCCCTGCTTGTTTATGGTTTGGTGTTATTCCCTAATCCAGACCAGCTTATTGATATCAGTGCTGTTCAGATCTTTATGTCCAGGAATCCTATACCTACATTGCTGGGGGACATCCTTCACTCATGTTACACTCGAACCATGAGAAAAAGAGGTGTCCTTATGTGTTGCACTCCTCTCCTGGGAAGGTGGTTTATTTCGCACCTTCCGCAATCAGCCTTGAAGAATGAGCGGGGTTTGAGATGGTCACAACGGTTGATGACTCTTACACATGCTGATATACATTGGTGCCCTAGGTCCAGAGAAGATGTCACTATCATCGATCGTTGCGGGGAGTACCCTAATGTTCCTTTATTTGGAATCAGAGGAGGTATTACTTATAGCCCATGTCTGGCTTGGAGACAGTTTGGCTATGCTCGGAGGGATGGTCCTCATGACATGTTAATTCCCGACATAGTTTTTGACTTCGACAACGATACTCAAGGACTTCATCAGAGATTTATCAGAGCCTGGAGGATGCCCAGTAGGATAGACAGCAAAACACTGGGGCACAGGAACTCCATCCTATTGGAACCCTATCTCAAGTGGGTACGCGCCCGCTCTCAGAAGTTAGTGATGCCTTATCCTCACATGATCCCGGTAATCAAAGAACCAGTCTCGGAAGGGGAAGTGTCCTACACTATTCAGCACCCTGATATGCCCACATCCTGGGAAGAGATGCAGAAGAGCTGGATCCAGCTTAAGGAGGAAAGGAGTTCTCTTGAGACTAGTCTGCATGCCAGCGAAAAGAAGGTCTTGGAGCTCACCCGCCTGTTGCATGAGGAGAGGAATCTCAACACCTACATAGCTCCGAAGAGGATGCGCAGTGTATTTTGGGATTGATTTGACTTTTGTATTACTTTGCCCATGAGGCTTTGATGTATTAAACAATGATTTCCTTAATGATAACGTGTGTTCCTTTTTGTCTGCAACAAATTTGAACTTTCGAACCCTTGAATGCATTGCATACGCATTTCATACATCATGTGCATATCAGGTTTTTCCCCTTTTCAGGTTGCTTACAGTTCTTCGCTGTTTATTTCAGCATCATGAATCCCGAATCTGCATCAACTGAGACATCAATCAAGGCTCTCCAGGCGCAGAATGCGCAGTTTCAAGAACTAATCAAGGGTCTGGCTAAAGGCCAAGAAGAACTGAAGGCTATGCTCCTGAAGAAGGAGAAGAAGAAGAAGAGAAGAACTGTTCTGTTCAACTCGGGCCGGAGGTTTGGCAATACTCTGCAGCATGAAGAGGCTGGTTCTTCTGTTGGCAAGAGTCCTTCTCAGGCAGAAGTAAAGGTCCCTAGTCTGGTAGTCTCCGACAACAAGACAGATTTTGATGAAGAGCAGTACCCTCCTGCAGACGACAGATACAAGCAATTGGAGGATAGGTTGAAAGCTATGGAGGTTCAACAGGTACCTGGGCTGGATTTCGGAGATCTGGGTTTGTCAACTGGTGTGATTATCCCCCATAAGTTCAAAGCACCATCCTTCTCCAAATATGACGGGGCGTCTTGTCCCAAGCTGCATTTAAGGTCCTATGTTCGGAAAATTCAGCCGTACTCTGCGGATAAGAATTTATGGATCCACTTCTTCCAGGAGAGTCTTTCAGGGACTCATCTCGAATGGTTCTATCAGCTGGATGGGACCAAGGTTCGTAACTGGGAGGAGTTGGCTACTGCTTTCTACAAGCAGTATCAATATAATGCCGACCTTGCCCCCACACGTACCCAACTCCAGGGTATGTCGTTAGGTGCAAGCGAAGGTTTTAAGGAGTACGCTCAGAAGTGGAGAGACCTGGCTGGCAGGGTGCAGCCACCATTGACTGATCGGGAGCTGGTAGACATGTTCTTGGGGACCCTATCTGGGCCGTTTTTCAACCATCTCATTGGGAATTCTTCTGCTGGTTTCACTGATTTGATCTTGACTGGAGAGAGGATTGAAGCTGGGCTGAAGTCTGGGAAGATTGCGAAGGGTGCATCATCTAGTTCGGAAAAGAAACCATTCAAGAAGGAGTCTAGTGCTGTGTATGGTTCTAGGAAATCAGAGAGACCTGAACACCGCCAATCTGTCAGTGCGGTGATGATTGCTAAGCCTGCTGCCGCTCCTCGGCCAAACAATCCGCAAAGGGCTGAAAGACCCCGGCGAGAGTTTACCCGGTTAAGCATGACCCTATCACAGATCCTGCCACAGTTGCTCTCCACTAACTTAGTGACTGTCAGAGAGGCCCCGAAGTTCCCCAATACTACCTCTCCCAAGTACAACCCGAATGCTCGTTGTGCTTACCATTCAGATAGCCTGGGGCACTCTACCGATGACTGTTGGGCACTAAAGAACAAGCTACAGGACCTCATTGACGCTAAGGAGGTACAGTTTGAGGCATCTGACAAGCCTAACGTAGTGACAGCTCCCCTGCCTGCTCATGGAGTTAATGCTATCGGGGATGAAGAGGAAGTTGATGAAGCTGAGTTTGATAGCTGGATCTACCCGGCAACTGACGGTGGACTTAACAATTGGAGCGCAAAGGACAATCTCCCTGTTTCTTTTGTTACTAAGTAATGAATTCCTATGTTTTGTTATTTTGTAATAAACAATGATAAACTCTATGGCCCGGTGTCTTACCCGAGGCACCGTGGTTCTATTTGTGAGGGCATACAAATTGTCATTTCATATACCACGAATGAAAATCTTGGACGTTTTTCGCATTGCAAATATTGTGCTCCTTTCCTGTCTTTCTTTTCCTTTACATAATTTTTAAAGCAGCTGTATTTACACACACACTCACTCATACAGGTTCCAATCCACTCTGGATCTCACTGATAACAACTCTGCTACTGCCAGTTATGACTTCGAAAATCCGATCAACTTAGCCGAAGACGAAGGTGAAGATGATTGCGAAGTGCCTGGCGAGCTGGCAAGACTGTTGCTTCAGGAAGAGAGGGCAATTCAACCCCACGAAGAGCCAGTGGAAACCATAAACTTGGGTACTGAGGCAGACAGGAAAGAGGTAAAGATTGGTGCCAACCTAGAGCTCAGCGTGAAGCAACGGTTAACCAAAATGCTGCATGATTATATGGAGATCTTTGCCTGGTCCTACGAAGACATGCCCGGGTTAGATACCGATATTGTGGTCCATCATTTGCCAACTAAGGAAGACTGCCCTCCAGTTAAGCAAAAGGTCCGTCGGATGCGTCCGGAGATGTCCGAGAAGATCAAGGCCGAGGTTATGAAGCAGTTTGATGCCGGGTTCCTTGCAGTGACCTCTTACCCTCAGTGGGTTGCTAATGTGGTGCCGGTACCTAAGAAGGATGGTAAGGTCAGAATGTGTGTCGATTACAGGGATCTGAACAGGGCCAGCCCCAAAGATGACTTCCCCTTACCTCACATTGATGTCCTTGTTGATAATACGGCTCAGCACAAGGTATTCTCTTTCATGGATGGCTTTTCAGGTTACAATCAGATCAAGATGGCACCTGAAGACATGGAAAAGACTACATTTGTTACTCAGTGGGGCACCTTCTGCTACAAGGTCATGCCATTCGGGTTGAAGAATGCTGGGGCAACCTACCAACGTGCCATGGTCGCTCTATTTCATGATATGATCCATCATGAGATAGAAGTGTATGTGGACGACATGATCGCTAGGTCCCAGACTGAGGAAGAGCACCTAGAACATCTGCAGAAGTTGTTTGACCGGTTGAGACTGTACAAGCTGAGACTGAACCCGAACAAGTGCACCTTCGGGGTAAGATCTGGAAAGTTGCTAGGCTTCGTGGTCAGTGATAAAGGTATTCAAGTGGACCCTGCTAAGGTCAAAGCCATTCAAGAGATGCCAGTTCCCAAGACAGAGAAGGAAGTCAGAGGCTTTTTAGGACGCCTGAATTACATTGCTCGCTTCATCTCACATCTGACTGCTACCTGTGAGCCAATCTTCAAGCTGCTGAAGAAAGATCAGGTAGTACGTTGGAACGATGAATGTCAGGCTGCCTTCGACAGAATCAAAGAGTATCTCCAAGAACCGCCCATCCTTATGCCACCGATTGAAGGGAGACCTCTGATACTATACCTGACAGTACTTGACAATGCAATGGGGTGTGTGCTGGGGCAGCATGACGAGTCTGGCCGAAAAGAGCATGCCATTTATTACCTTAGCAAAAAGTTTACCGACTGTGAGACCCGATACTCACTGCTCGAGAAAACTTGCTGCGCTTTGGTATGGGCCGCTCGCCGGCTGAGACAGTATATGCTGACTCACACTACTTTGTTGATCTCAAAGATGGATCCTATAAAGTACATATTCGAAAAGCCTGCTCTGTCTGGGAGAATTGCAAGATGGCAAATGATCTTGATGGAATACGACATTCAGTACACAACCCAGAAAGCCATCAAGGGAAGTGTATTGGCAGACCACCTGGCACATCAAGCTGTAGATGATTATCAGTCAATGAACTTCGAGTTTCCGGATGAAAGCATCATGATAGTAACAGACTGTGAAGTACCTGGACCGGATGAAGGACCTGAACCAGGATCCCGATGGTCTATGCACTTTGACGGAGCCTCCAATGCTTTGGGAAACGGTATCGGCGCCATCATCATATCCCCTCAAGGTACTCATACTCCACTCACTGCCCGGCTGTGTTTCAACTGTACCAACAACATGGCGGAGTATGAGGCGTGCATCATGGGTCTTCAAGCTGCGATCGACCTAAGGATCAAATGTCTAAGTGTCTACGGAGATTCCGCTCTTGTGATTAATCAGATCAAAGGAGAGTGGGATACGAAACATCCAAACCTGATTCCTTACAGAGAATGTGTGTTGACCCTGATTCCCCACTTCACAGAGATAACCTTTGAGCACTTTCCAAGAGAAGAGAATCAGCTGGCGGACGCGTTAGCTACAATGTCTTCAATGTTCAAGGTCAAATGGGATAATGAGGCTCCCCGGATCATCATCTGGAAACTGGACGAACCGGCATACTGTTGTGATCTCGAAACTGAATTGGTGACTGAGAAGCCTTGGTACCACGAAGTGAAGAGATATCTGGAAGCTCAGGAATACCCTGAAGGTGCCTCTGTCAATGATAAGAAATTCCTGAGAAGGTTCGCAGCCAAGTTCTTCCTCAGCAACGGCATCTTGTACAAGCGAAACCATGATTCAACCCTACTGCGCTGTGTGGATAAGACTGAAGCAGAAAGAATCATGGAAGAGCTACATGACGGGACCTTTGGTACACACTCCAGTGGGCACACTATGGCTAAGAAAATCCTACGGGCAGGATATTACTGGTCCACAATGGAAGCTGATTGTTACCAACATTCCAGGACATGCCACAAGTGCCAGATCTATGCAGACAAGGTGCATGTTCCTCCGGTTCCCCTGAATGTTCTGACTGCGCCTTGGCCATTTGCAATGTGGGGCATAGACATGATCGGCGAGATAAAACCTACGGCGTCCAATGGACATCGCTTCATCCTAGTGGCGATTGATTACTTTACGAAGTGGGTTGAGGCAGCATCCTATGCCACTGTAACCAAGAATGTAGTGGCACGGTTCATTCGGCACAACCTGATTTGTCGGTACGGCGTCCCTGAGCGGATTATTACAGACAACGGTACCAATCTGAACAACAAGATGATCGCTGAGCTCTGCGAGCAGTTCAAGATACAGCACCACAATTCTTCTCCTTACAGACCGAAGATGAATGGGGCTGTAGAAGCAGCAAATAAGAACATCAAGAAAATCGTGCAAAAGATGACAGTGACGTATAAAGATTGGCACGAGATGTTACCGTTCGCTCTGCATGGGTACCGTACCTCAGCTAGGACGTCAACCGGAGCAACTCCTTTCTCTCTGGTTTATGGCATGGAGGCAGTCTTGCCGATCGAAGTGCAGATACCCTCTCTCCGGATAATGAAGGATGCAAATCTGAACGAAGATGATTGGATCCAGACACGACTTGATCAACTCAACCTCATTGACGAAAAGAGACTTGCTGCTATCTGTCATGGTCAGACGTATTAGAAACGGATGATCAGGGCATTTAACAAAAAGGTCCGACCACAGGAATATCAAGTTGGGGATCTGGTAATCAAGCGAATCATCCTTCCTCAGAGTGATCCAAGGGGCAAATGGACCCCTACGTACGAAGGGCCATTTGTGGTTAAGCATGTGTTCTCAGGAGGAGCAATGATATTGACCAATATGGATGGTGACGACCTTCCTCACCCCGCCAATGCAGACATAGTTAAAAAATACTACGCATGAAAAAAGACCCGCTAGGCTGACATGCCTAGGCAAAAATTAGGGCTTCCCGTCGAACCAAAAGGGTTCGGGCAAAATGAAGGGATGAAAATGAAAAAATCTGTACACCCGGCAAGTCGAAAACCTGAAAAGGCGGCTTGGGCAAAAATGGGTATCCCGGTGGACTGAAAACCCGAAAGGGCGGTCCAGGAAAAAATTAGGGATAAAGCGTAATACTATATCTCATTGGATCACTTTGCATCTAGAATCCGGTATCTACATCAAGTTCAGACGGCATCGATCAGTCAGCTTCACCTTCAACCAAGGTCATCAAGTGATGAGACGCTCGGAGTTATAAAGGCAATAGCAGAGTTGAAACCCAGTGGATCATTCATTTCACACAGCTGTTTTATTTTCTTCTGTATAAAACTTGTATAAACTCTTTTGTTCGGCGGCGTTCCTCTTACTAGGACGTCAGCCTCTTGTACACAAAACGCCTATTTTCAGGCTATTCAAAAAAATCAATACAAATATATTTTCAGTTAAACGTGCCAAGTATTTTTCTTTTCCTGTTTTGTTTTGCGAAGAACGTCCAAGGTTCAATTTGTGATATATGCATTGACAATAATTTGCTAACTCATAAATATTTGCATACGAAACAAAGGAATTAATTGCAGGTGACACTAGAAACAGGGGCAATAAAAGAGTTGTCTGAGCAGTCTAATTGTTCTATCTTCCAAGGTACCAAGGTAGGTTCGGCTAAAAAACACGACCAGTACATATTAAATCCCCAGAGAGTGGTTCAGCAAAACAGTACATTCCTCTCCAAGCAAAGCTATTATAAATCTCAAGGAAATTGAGTATCCTCCAGTAAATCTCAATACCTCCCCAGCAGCATATATATTCATAACAAGCATCCCCGGCAGTCTCGGCCTAAAGATTGTTCCCCGGCGGTATCTCAATATTCAAAGGAATCACTTCCCCGACATAGTTCAAAAACTTCCCCAGGAGAGTCCCATCCAGTTCCCCAGGAAGGTTGGAATCCACATATCCCCAAGCAATAAGCTTATCCCCAGTAGATTCTGGAAGCTTATCCCTCGCAGAGCACGAACGCGTCGTCCGACTTTATTTAAAGAGTTATTTCCGTAACAGGATATAACTGGGTTATCCTCAGCCAAAAGCTACGGAAAGGGCGTCGTCAACACAGTTCCTTCTTAACCCCAGCGAAGTCTATTCACACTTCCACAACAAGACATCCTCAGCAAGTTACTATCAACATTTAGCAAAGCAGCTCTATCCCCACAGAGTATTGCTTCCCAGCATGGTCGTTAGGGCATCTTTTACCCCCCGCAGAATCTTCCATTTGCCAAGTTTATTCCGCGACGGAGTCATCTTCTCCTACCGGTATTCTTGCAGCCATCATCCCCAACTGAAGCAAAATCTATTCTTCAACTTCAGCCCCGGATATGACTTCCCGGCACCCGTCAAGGATTTACTTTCCTAGACGAAAACATACATTCATAAAACATCACATACATCATTATAGCATGCATAACGCATCATATCATACAAATTTCATTTATGTTGAGAACATCATTGCTTGATCCATATCATGCATTGCATATGACTGACCTTTACCTTTCAGGAAAGACGCAGTTGAAATTCTCAAACATATTTCAAGACCTTCTCTAGTCCAGCTAAATCGATTCCCAACAGATTTTTCTGATAAAGACTCAGCAGAAGTTATGGTTCCCTCTCCGACGGCGAGTGAGGTGGTAATTCCTTTTTCAGATGTTTCCCTCTCTGACGGTGAGTGTGAGGTGATAGTCTCCTATGGTTCCCTCTCCAACGGCGAGTGAGGTGGTAAGTCCTTTTCAGATGTTTCCCTCTCTGACGGTGAGTGTGAGGTGATAGTCTCCTATGGTTCCCTCTCCAACGGCGAGTGAGGTGGTAAGTCCTTTTCAGATGTTTCCCTCTCCGACGGTGAGTGTGAGGTGATAGTCTCTTATGGTCCCCTCTCCGACGACGAGTGAGGTGGTAAGTCCTTTTTAGATGTTTCCCTCTCCGACGGTGAGTGTGAGGTGATAGTCTCCTATGGTCCCCTCTCCGACAAGCGCGTGAGGTGGTAATTCCTTTTTCAGATGTTTCCCTCTCCGACGGTGAGTGTGAGGTGATAGTCTCCTATGGTCCCCTCTCCAACGGCGAGTGAGGTGGTAACTCCTTTTTCAAGATGTTTCCCTCTCCGACGGTGAGTGTGAGGTGATAGTCTCCTATGGTTCCCTCTCCGACAGTGAGTGAGGTGACAATTCCTTTTCCTATGATTCCCTCTCCGACGGCGAGTGAGGTGATTCCCTGTTAGATTATAATGGCCTATGGTTCTCGTTCCGATCCTGCGAAGATGGTATTTCCCACCAAGATTTTCTCAACGAGCGTTGTTGAAGTTAAAATCACCCAAGGTTCTCTTACCATTCATACTAAGGCAGTAACCATACCTGGTTCATTCATCGCCGTTTGAAGCTCCAGACTCAGCCCCTATAACCAGTCAGGACATATCTATACCAAGCATCTAAAATCAGCTCATGCAACGTGTCAGGTACTCATTTTTTCTTTTGCAGGTATGCAGGTTCTCGCCAAGGAATCTCTTACGCAGTCAACATCCAGATGGCATCTATAAGCCCATCATCCTATCCAGCAACCTCCCAATGGCATCTATAAGCCCATTCCACCATCACTGTTACTATGTGAGCGCAAATTTCTGGGCACTCTAGTGTCCAATCATCTTTTACCCTCGGATTACGAAAGGCACGTCAGCCAATCTGCATCCTCAGGTCTAAGAAGATTGAACAGGGGCAACTGTTGTACCCCAAAATTTGCCCTCCCATATTCTCCAAGAAATGGCCAAGTCAAGTTGCAAAATTCCCCAAGGGTTGCACAGTGCAAAGGTCTCCTATACAGTCAAAACTAGGGTTTGGGTTCTGATCAAGAAAATGAAGTTTTCAAAGGCCCAATCAAGTCTCATATGCTTACAAATATGGTCAAGTATCCTCATATCAAGTTTCAAGGCATTCAGCTCAAAATTGCACAGTCAAAAACCCTAATTGCACTACAGTCAACTGTAGGGGCAAAATGGTCATTTGACAGTCAAAAGTTCAAATTTTTGGTCAACATATCATTTTGAAGCCACAAACATCATTTGATCAATACTTGATCATGATTCTCAAAATTTGGCTCAGAAATCATCAAAGATGCAAAAGTTACTATATTTGGACAGTTGAAAAAGTCAACTGAAATTGACCAGGGCATAACTTTCACATGGATTATCAGAAAAATTCCATCCAAAGCTCATTTTGAAGAGAAAGACATTTCCTATAACTCATCTTCATACTTCAAGTCCAAGAAATGCTCTCACAAAAAGTTATCAATTTCAACATTATAGGTCATTTTCAAAAGTCAACAAAAAGGGACTTTAAGTCAAAGGCCATAACTTGATATTGGTAAATCAAAATGACATGGGACCAAAGGCATTGGTTAGAGGACTCAAAGACCTTTCCAAAATGTCCAAGAACATGAGAAAAGCTTAAAAATTGAGCAAGTTATGCCTTGTGGAAGTTGGGAAATTTTTGGATATTTTGAAAAGTCAACATTGATTCAAATGACCTAAAAATGCTAATGGGCCCATTTTTCTTCCATGATTCATCATTCCAAGCATGTGCACGACCACTTGGCCCAAAGGGAAGTATTTTCTCATTTTTTATTTATTTATTTGAATTATTATTTATATTAATTCATTTAAATTATTTAAATACATGAAAAATATCAAACTTGCCTTAACAAATCTTTTTGTACACATTTCAGCCTCAATATTTCGTGCACATCCCAACATGGAAAGATTTGGTTTGATTTAGGCTAATTGACACAAAAATACATGTGAAAAAGATATGAAAAGATCTTATGAAATCAAATTTGCAAAAACCATCAATTCATTGGATTTGCTCTACTTTTGTTAACCTAATAGCTTCACTACATAATCAGAAACCTAAACCTAATGCATAGAGACTGGAAGCTGCGCTAGAGACCAATATACAAACTTGGAATTTTCACTTAAAAACTCAATTCTGAAAACGTGGTTAGAGCAGGATTCGAGCCTTAATTTTTATTCCAATAACTTCCTTGAAGGTCCCTGATCACATTCCAATCCAAAACATCAACTCAAACTTCAAGAATTGGTAATAAGAACCTCTCCTGTACAGAGAAAAAGTCACAATCGTGTTTTTAATTTTAAGCATTCTCATGGCATTCTAATCATGGATTTGTATTCCTTATGATGTTCTGATACTGACCAATGCGTTTAATTGTATTTTTATGCTATACACACGATTTTACCATGTTTATTTTCTAGGGTTTTCAGAGCTTGAATTTAGGGCTTTTGCAAAGAGGAAAAATTAAGCCTCAAAACCATGACCATTAGACTCAGCGCTTGAAGACGAAGAGGATGGAACCCTCGCGCTCAATTTATGAGCGTTGAGGGGCTAATCGCTATTTTCTTAAAACGTCCCTAAAACCACGCTATGAAAACTGTTGCCTTCGTGTTTTGTTTTACAGGGATGGTGAGGAAGAAGAAGCCGTGTCACACGATGGTTGGTGCGTTTGAAAATTCGCGCGCTGACTCCCACTAACCTTGTTTTTTCTTTTATATTATTTGATTGTTATTATATATTAACAACGCGCAATTGGCTCAGTTGGCACGCATCAAGGCTTGCAATACACCTGACCTGGGTTCGAGTCCCAGGTCTCATGCTTTCTCAATAATGTTTTTTCTCTGATATTCAGGTGAAGCGCTTACGTTACGTTCCATGATACACCTCCAAGATCCAGCTGGCCACGCGTCCAGTATGTCAATCCAACGGCTGAGATCTGAAGCACACAATAAACCCTAGTCAACGTTGCCACAAGTGACATGCCAAAGTCAGAAGGGCCATGCTTTACTGGGCTAGATTGCTGGGCTCAGACCTCCAAATTGGGACCTCCACCCCCCCTGGTTTGCAAGTCTTTTTATTTTTCTTATATTTTATTTTTAATTATTGTTTTATTTGTTTTATTGTTTTAATTTAATTCATTATTTTTACAATATATAAAAAATGCCTAAAAAATCAGAAAAAAGATAAAAACATGATAAATAATTTTTATTTTAATGTTTTCATGTAAATAGATTTAGTTTAATTAGGTTGCAATTTTAAATTCTTTTAATAACAAAAATACAAAAAATATGTAGAAATAGGTTTAATTAATTTTGATTCCTTTTAATTTCCTTTTTTTTTACAATAATAATATTTATTTTATTTATTTTCATAATTAAAAATGCATGTAAATTAACTTAGGTTTAAATTAGTTAAAAATTCAATATTTTTCATAATAAATTTAAAAGCCATTAGAATTAGGGTTTACATTCAATTTTAATTTTGATTAATTCTCTTTTTTCCATTAAATCCTAAAAACACTAAAAATACCAAAAACATTTTCTTCTAAATTTTTAATTTTAATTCCTCATTAATTCTAATTAATTAATTCCTGTAATTTAATATTTTGCAAAAGGGTCCAACGCCCTCGTTTCGACTTAATTGTTTAATTTCGCATATTTATTTTATTTCGCTCAAATAATTATGTACCTCTCCCAAAGCTTTGTAATATTTACTTTTCGCACTTTTATTTGCTTTATTTATTTTTCTGTCAAATCGGGTCCGGTTTAATTTTGGCGATGTGGACCCGCGCCATTTGTAATAGCTTTAGATTTATTTCCCTCGCAACTTTTTAACTGTTAAATAAGCATGCAAGAATGAATGGCCATAATAAAATCAAGCGTAGAACACTTTAACATGACAAGACAAATGCAAATGAAAACGACACACGAATCGCACACACCACCCCTAGGGTACGCCTCACTGTTGCCTTGCCTTCGAAAGGTGATCGTCGAGTAGAGGATGTCTTAGTAAGTCCTCATGATCCGGGAACCTGGCATGAGGGTAGCTTCTAAGGTGTCTTCCTATTGCTCCGGTGATCACCATGTCCCGAACCTCGAATTGACCCGAACACCTCCAACGGTGGTGCTACCTACCTCTCAATGGTGGGATGGCACTACTTTAAAGGACAGTTACAGAGACGAATTCCTTAGGGTAGGTAGGTTCTCGTAGATACTTGCTCTCTTCAAAAACAATCAAAAATACTTTTCACACCAACATATTTTCAAAAAGCTTTCGAAAGCAATTTTTCAAACACTCTTGAGGACCGATACAAGAGTCGAACTGGAATTTTCAAAGAAACTTTTTAAAACCCACAGTTGAAAAGCAAACAAACCTTCTTGAAAACACAAATGAGCAAGTATCTAAGAGCCCATGGATAACCATGGATAGAAAGGGTGCTAACACCTTCCCTTTCTATAACCTACCTCCCGAACCGAGAGCAATCTCTTTAAGGAATTTTTCTGTGCTTTTGTCCTTTCCATTTGGAGAAAATAAAAGACGGTGGCGACTCTTGCTTCCGCGACATTTCGCGAACCAGCGTTAAACAGTCAGTTCCAGATCCACCGATCACAGAACTGGCGACTCTGCTGGGGATTTAAACTTAAAGTGGGGTGTACCTTAGGGCTAGGTCATAACTATGTTTTCAATTGTCTTCTTTGCTTGCTTTATTATTGTGGGTTGCTTGGGAGTTCTATAGATCCTAACCCGGATCTGGGGATACCTTCTTAGAAAGTAGCAACAAGGCTGTGAGGGAACTGTGCGGGGTATACCGACATGGTTGAAACAGTCTGCTACGTTGATGTGGCACTTTGGTGTGTACCGGTAACCCTTTAGTTCAGTCAAGGAGAGTACGGGGCCTCCGCGTGGTGTCATGAAGCATCAACAGACCTTAGGAACCTTTATTGAACTATCTTGGCCTCTTTAGGGTAGTGAGATAACTGACTTTGGTGCAGTCCGAGGTTGGTTGATACTCGATACTACACTCAATTGAGGGTTGCTTTCCTGGAATATTTCGGTCGCCAGTTCAGTGGCTAAATCGAAACGATGAACAATGAAAGCAATCCCGTGATATTGGGAACCCTAGAACCCGGTTACTTTGATTAGGACAGGTTGAACCCACCAACTTCAAGAGGGTACTACCCAGACCCCATGTTGGCCTTGAACCTTAAGGGCTTGTCTTGCGTGCCTTGTGTGCCTTACATGTTTGTCTTTGTAAATATTTGTGGTGTGTTTAATCATAGCATCATGACATCATCCAGCATCATATGCATTGACTAACCATTTCAGGGGTTCGAATTTTCATCTTTGTTCTTGTTTTGTAGGACATGGAAACCGTTCGTAGAAAGACAATTCAAGTCAGTCTTGTAAGGATCCCTCCTCAGCTTAAGGAGCTTATATCCAGGATTCCCTAGAACTCTTCATTCAGTGAAAGACATGGCAGCCTCATTAGCTTGGTCAATACCAACATTGAGGAGGATATGATAAAGGTCTTGTTCTAGTTCTTTGACCCTCTGCATCACTGTTTCACCTTCTTGGATTATCAGTTGGTACCTACATTGGAGGAGTTCTCCCGGCTCCTGAAGATCCCTATCCTTGATCAGCTACCCTTCAACGGTACAGAAAAGGAACCTAAGCTTGAAGAGATTGCTAAAGCCTTGCACCTACAGTCATCTGACCTCAAGGGACATTGGGAAGTTAGAAGTGGTATCAAAGGGTTCTTAGCCAGGTTTCTTTTTGAAAAGGCCCTTGAATGTTGGAACTCCCTTGACTTGCAAGCTTTTGAAGAGGTTGTGGCCCTGCTTGTTTATGGTTTGGTGTTATTCCCTAATCCAGACCAGCTTATTGATATCAGTGCTGTTCAGATCTTTATGTCCAGGAATCCTATACCTACATTGCTGGGGGACATCCTTCACTCATGTTACACTCGAACCATGAGAAAAAGAGGTGTCCTTATGTGTTGCACTCCTCTCCTGGGAAGGTGGTTTATTTCGCACCTTCCGCAATCAGCCTTGAAGAATGAGCGGGGTTTGAGATGGTCACAACGGTTGATGACTCTTACACATGCTGATATACATTGGTGCCCTAGGTCCAGAGAAGATGTCACTATCATCGATCGTTGCGGGGAGTACCCTAATGTTCCTTTATTTGGAATCAGAGGAGGTATTACTTATAGCCCATGTCTGGCTTGGAGACAGTTTGGCTATGCTCGGAGGGATGGTCCTCATGACATGTTAATTCCCGACATAGTTTTTGACTTCGACAACGATACTCAAGGACTTCATCAGAGATTTATCAGAGCCTGGAGGATGCCCAGTAGGATAGACAGCAAAACACTGGGGCACAGGAACTCCATCCTATTGGAACCCTATCTCAAGTGGGTACGCGCCCGCTCTCAGAAGTTAGTGATGCCTTATCCTCACATGATCCCGGTAATCAAAGAACCAGTCTCGGAAGGGGAAGTGTCCTACACTATTCAGCACCCTGATATGCCCACATCCTGGGAAGAGATGCAGAAGAGCTGGATCCAGCTTAAGGAGGAAAGGAGTTCTCTTGAGACTAGTCTGCATGCCAGCGAAAAGAAGGTCTTGGAGCTCACCCGCCTGTTGCATGAGGAGAGGAATCTCAACACCTACATAGCTCCGAAGAGGATGCGCAGTGTATTTTGGGATTGATTTGACTTTTGTATTACTTTGCCCATGAGGCTTTGATGTATTAAACAATGATTTCCTTAATGATAACGTGTGTTCCTTTTTGTCTGCAACAAATTTGAACTTTCGAACCCTTGAATGCATTGCATACGCATTTCATACATCATGTGCATATCAGGTTTTTCCCCTTTTCAGGTTGCTTACAGTTCTTCGCTGTTTATTTCAGCATCATGAATCCCGAATCTGCATCAACTGAGACATCAATCAAGGCTCTCCAGGCGCAGAATGCGCAGTTTCAAGAACTAATCAAGGGTCTGGCTAAAGGCCAAGAAGAACTGAAGGCTATGCTCCTGAAGAAGGAGAAGAAGAAGAAGAGAAGAACTGTTCTGTTCAACTCGGGCCGGAGGTTTGGCAATACTCTGCAGCATGAAGAGGCTGGTTCTTCTGTTGGCAAGAGTCCTTCTCAGGCAGAAGTAAAGGTCCCTAGTCTGGTAGTCTCCGACAACAAGACAGATTTTGATGAAGAGCAGTACCCTCCTGCAGACGACAGATACAAGCAATTGGAGGATAGGTTGAAAGCTATGGAGGTTCAACAGGTACCTGGGCTGGATTTCGGAGATCTGGGTTTGTCAACTGGTGTGATTATCCCCCATAAGTTCAAAGCACCATCCTTCTCCAAATATGACGGGGCGTCTTGTCCCAAGCTGCATTTAAGGTCCTATGTTCGGAAAATTCAGCCGTACTCTGCGGATAAGAATTTATGGATCCACTTCTTCCAGGAGAGTCTTTCAGGGACTCATCTCGAATGGTTCTATCAGCTGGATGGGACCAAGGTTCGTAACTGGGAGGAGTTGGCTACTGCTTTCTACAAGCAGTATCAATATAATGCCGACCTTGCCCCCACACGTACCCAACTCCAGGGTATGTCGTTAGGTGCAAGCGAAGGTTTTAAGGAGTACGCTCAGAAGTGGAGAGACCTGGCTGGCAGGGTGCAGCCACCATTGACTGATCGGGAGCTGGTAGACATGTTCTTGGGGACCCTATCTGGGCCGTTTTTCAACCATCTCATTGGGAATTCTTCTGCTGGTTTCACTGATTTGATCTTGACTGGAGAGAGGATTGAAGCTGGGCTGAAGTCTGGGAAGATTGCGAAGGGTGCATCATCTAGTTCGGAAAAGAAACCATTCAAGAAGGAGTCTAGTGCTGTGTATGGTTCTAGGAAATCAGAGAGACCTGAACACCGCCAATCTGTCAGTGCGGTGATGATTGCTAAGCCTGCTGCCGCTCCTCGGCCAAACAATCCGCAAAGGGCTGAAAGACCCCGGCGAGAGTTTACCCGGTTAAGCATGACCCTATCACAGATCCTGCCACAGTTGCTCTCCACTAACTTAGTGACTGTCAGAGAGGCCCCGAAGTTCCCCAATACTACCTCTCCCAAGTACAACCCGAATGCTCGTTGTGCTTACCATTCAGATAGCCTGGGGCACTCTACCGATGACTGTTGGGCACTAAAGAACAAGCTACAGGACCTCATTGACGCTAAGGAGGTACAGTTTGAGGCATCTGACAAGCCTAACGTAGTGACAGCTCCCCTGCCTGCTCATGGAGTTAATGCTATCGGGGATGAAGAGGAAGTTGATGAAGCTGAGTTTGATAGCTGGATCTACCCGGCAACTGACGGTGGACTTAACAATTGGAGCGCAAAGGACAATCTCCCTGTTTCTTTTGTTACTAAGTAATGAATTCCTATGTTTTGTTATTTTGTAATAAACAATGATAAACTCTATGGCCCGGTGTCTTACCCGAGGCACCGTGGTTCTATTTGTGAGGGCATACAAATTGTCATTTCATATACCACGAATGAAAATCTTGGACGTTTTTCGCATTGCAAATATTGTGCTCCTTTCCTGTCTTTCTTTTCCTTTACATAATTTTTAAAGCAGCTGTATTTACACACACACTCACTCATACAGGTTCCAATCCACTCTGGATCTCACTGATAACAACTCTGCTACTGCCAGTTATGACTTCGAAAATCCGATCAACTTAGCCGAAGACGAAGGTGAAGATGATTGCGAAGTGCCTGGCGAGCTGGCAAGACTGTTGCTTCAGGAAGAGAGGGCAATTCAACCCCACGAAGAGCCAGTGGAAACCATAAACTTGGGTACTGAGGCAGACAGGAAAGAGGTAAAGATTGGTGCCAACCTAGAGCTCAGCGTGAAGCAACGGTTAACCAAAATGCTGCATGATTATATGGAGATCTTTGCCTGGTCCTACGAAGACATGCCCGGGTTAGATACCGATATTGTGGTCCATCATTTGCCAACTAAGGAAGACTGCCCTCCAGTTAAGCAAAAGGTCCGTCGGATGCGTCCGGAGATGTCCGAGAAGATCAAGGCCGAGGTTATGAAGCAGTTTGATGCCGGGTTCCTTGCAGTGACCTCTTACCCTCAGTGGGTTGCTAATGTGGTGCCGGTACCTAAGAAGGATGGTAAGGTCAGAATGTGTGTCGATTACAGGGATCTGAACAGGGCCAGCCCCAAAGATGACTTCCCCTTACCTCACATTGATGTCCTTGTTGATAATACGGCTCAGCACAAGGTATTCTCTTTCATGGATGGCTTTTCAGGTTACAATCAGATCAAGATGGCACCTGAAGACATGGAAAAGACTACATTTGTTACTCAGTGGGGCACCTTCTGCTACAAGGTCATGCCATTCGGGTTGAAGAATGCTGGGGCAACCTACCAACGTGCCATGGTCGCTCTATTTCATGATATGATCCATCATGAGATAGAAGTGTATGTGGACGACATGATCGCTAGGTCCCAGACTGAGGAAGAGCACCTAGAACATCTGCAGAAGTTGTTTGACCGGTTGAGACTGTACAAGCTGAGACTGAACCCGAACAAGTGCACCTTCGGGGTAAGATCTGGAAAGTTGCTAGGCTTCGTGGTCAGTGATAAAGGTATTCAAGTGGACCCTGCTAAGGTCAAAGCCATTCAAGAGATGCCAGTTCCCAAGACAGAGAAGGAAGTCAGAGGCTTTTTAGGACGCCTGAATTACATTGCTCGCTTCATCTCACATCTGACTGCTACCTGTGAGCCAATCTTCAAGCTGCTGAAGAAAGATCAGGTAGTACGTTGGAACGATGAATGTCAGGCTGCCTTCGACAGAATCAAAGAGTATCTCCAAGAACCGCCCATCCTTATGCCACCGATTGAAGGGAGACCTCTGATACTATACCTGACAGTACTTGACAATGCAATGGGGTGTGTGCTGGGGCAGCATGACGAGTCTGGCCGAAAAGAGCATGCCATTTATTACCTTAGCAAAAAGTTTACCGACTGTGAGACCCGATACTCACTGCTCGAGAAAACTTGCTGCGCTTTGGTATGGGCCGCTCGCCGGCTGAGACAGTATATGCTGACTCACACTACTTTGTTGATCTCAAAGATGGATCCTATAAAGTACATATTCGAAAAGCCTGCTCTGTCTGGGAGAATTGCAAGATGGCAAATGATCTTGATGGAATACGACATTCAGTACACAACCCAGAAAGCCATCAAGGGAAGTGTATTGGCAGACCACCTGGCACATCAAGCTGTAGATGATTATCAGTCAATGAACTTCGAGTTTCCGGATGAAAGCATCATGATAGTAACAGACTGTGAAGTACCTGGACCGGATGAAGGACCTGAACCAGGATCCCGATGGTCTATGCACTTTGACGGAGCCTCCAATGCTTTGGGAAACGGTATCGGCGCCATCATCATATCCCCTCAAGGTACTCATACTCCACTCACTGCCCGGCTGTGTTTCAACTGTACCAACAACATGGCGGAGTATGAGGCGTGCATCATGGGTCTTCAAGCTGCGATCGACCTAAGGATCAAATGTCTAAGTGTCTACGGAGATTCCGCTCTTGTGATTAATCAGATCAAAGGAGAGTGGGATACGAAACATCCAAACCTGATTCCTTACAGAGAATGTGTGTTGACCCTGATTCCCCACTTCACAGAGATAACCTTTGAGCACTTTCCAAGAGAAGAGAATCAGCTGGCGGACGCGTTAGCTACAATGTCTTCAATGTTCAAGGTCAAATGGGATAATGAGGCTCCCCGGATCATCATCTGGAAACTGGACGAACCGGCATACTGTTGTGATCTCGAAACTGAATTGGTGACTGAGAAGCCTTGGTACCACGAAGTGAAGAGATATCTGGAAGCTCAGGAATACCCTGAAGGTGCCTCTGTCAATGATAAGAAATTCCTGAGAAGGTTCGCAGCCAAGTTCTTCCTCAGCAACGGCATCTTGTACAAGCGAAACCATGATTCAACCCTACTGCGCTGTGTGGATAAGACTGAAGCAGAAAGAATCATGGAAGAGCTACATGACGGGACCTTTGGTACACACTCCAGTGGGCACACTATGGCTAAGAAAATCCTACGGGCAGGATATTACTGGTCCACAATGGAAGCTGATTGTTACCAACATTCCAGGACATGCCACAAGTGCCAGATCTATGCAGACAAGGTGCATGTTCCTCCGGTTCCCCTGAATGTTCTGACTGCGCCTTGGCCATTTGCAATGTGGGGCATAGACATGATCGGCGAGATAAAACCTACGGCGTCCAATGGACATCGCTTCATCCTAGTGGCGATTGATTACTTTACGAAGTGGGTTGAGGCAGCATCCTATGCCACTGTAACCAAGAATGTAGTGGCACGGTTCATTCGGCACAACCTGATCTGTCGGTACGGTGTCCCTGAGCGGATTATTACAGACAACGGTACCAATCTGAACAACAAGATGATCGCTGAGCTCTGCGAGCAGTTCAAGATACAGCACCACAATTCTTCTCCTTACAGACCGAAGATGAATGGGGCTGTAGAAGCAGCAAATAAGAACATCAAGAAAATCGTGCAAAAGATGACAGTGACGTATAAAGATTGGCACGAGATGTTACCGTTCGCTCTGCATGGGTACCGTACCTCAGCTAGGACGTCAACCGGAGCAACTCCTTTCTCTCTGGTTTATGGCATGGAGGCAGTCTTGCCGATCGAAGTGCAGATACCCTCTCTCCGGATAATGAAGGATGCAAATCTGAACGAAGATGATTGGATCCAGACACGACTTGATCAACTCAACCTCATTGACGAAAAGAGACTTGCTGCTATCTGTCATGGTCAGACGTATTAGAAACGGATGATCAGGGCATTTAACAAAAAGGTCCGACCACAGGAATATCAAGTTGGGGATCTGGTAATCAAGCGAATCATCCTTCCTCAGAGTGATCCAAGGGGCAAATGGACCCCTACGTACGAAGGGCCATTTGTGGTTAAGCATGTGTTCTCAGGAGGAGCAATGATATTGACCAATATGGATGGTGACGACCTTCCTCACCCCGCCAATGCAGACATAGTTAAAAAATACTACGCATGAAAAAAGACCCGCTAGGCTGACATGCCTAGGCAAAAATTAGGGCTTCCCGTCGAACCAAAAGGGTTCGGGCAAAATGAAGGGATGAAAATGAAAAAATCTGTACACCCGGCAAGTCGAAAACCTGAAAAGGCGGCTTGGGCAAAAATGGGTATCCCGGTGGACTGAAAACCCGAAAGGGCGGTCCAGGAAAAAATTAGGGATAAAGCGTAATACTATGTCTCATTGGATCACTTTGCATCTAGAATCCGGTATCTACATCAAGTTCAGACGGCATCGATCAGTCAGCTTCACCTTCAACCAAGGTCATCAAGTGATGAGACGCTCGGAGTTATAAAGGCAATAGCAGAGTTGAAACCCAGTGGATCATTCATTTCACACAGCTGTTTTATTTTCTTCTGTATAAAACTTGTATAAACTCTTTTGTTCGGCGGCGTTCCTCTTACTAGGACGTCAACCTCTTGTACACAAAACGCCTATTTTCAGGCTATTCAAAAAAATCAATACAAATATATTTTCAGTTAAACGTGCCAAGTATTTTTCTTTTCCTGTTTTGTTTTGCGAAGAACGTCCAAGGTTCAATTTGTGATATATGCATTGACAATAATTTGCTAACTCATAAATATTTGCATACGAAACAAAGGAATTAATTGCAGGTGACACTAGAAACAGGGGCAATAAAAGAGTTGTCTGAGCAGTCTAATTGTTCTATCTTCCAAGGTACCAAGGTAGGTTCGGCTAAAAAACACGACCAGTACATATTAAATCCCCAGAGAGTGGTTCAGCAAAACAGTACATTCCTCTCCAAGCAAAGCTATTATAAATCTCAAGGAAATTGAGTATCCTCCAGTAAATCTCAATACCTCCCCAGCAGCATATATATTCATAACAAGCATCCCCGGCAGTCTCGGCCTAAAGATTGTTCCCCGGCGGTATCTCAATATTCAAAGGAATCACTTCCCCGACATAGTTCAAAAACTTCCCCAGGAGAGTTCCATCCAGTTCCCCAGGAAGGTTGGAATCCACATATCCCCAAGCAATAAGCTTATCCCCAGTAGATTCTGGAAGCTTATCCCTCGCAGAGCACGAACGCGTCGTCCGACTTTATTTAAAGAGTTATTTCCGTAACAGGATATAACTGGGTTATCCTCAGCCAAAAGCTACGGAAAGGGCGTCGTCAACACAGTTCCTTCTTAACCCCAGCGAAGTCTATTCACACTTCCACAACAAGACATCCTCAGCAAGTTACTATCAACATTTAGCAAAGCAGCTCTATCCCCACAGAGTATTGCTTCCCAGCATGGTCGTTAGGGCATCTTTTACCCCCCGCAGAATCTTCCATTTGCCAAGTTTATTCCGCGACGGAGTCATCTTCTCCTACCGGTATTCTTGCAGCCATCATCCCCAACTGAAGCAAAATCTATTCTTCAACTTCAGCCCCGGATATGACTTCCCGGCACCCGTCAAGGATTTACTTTCCTAGACGAAAACATACATTCATAAAACATCACATACATCATTATAGCATGCATAACGCATCATATCATACAAATTTCATTTATGTTGAGAACATCATTGCTTGATCCATATCATGCATTGCATATGACTGACCTTTACCTTTCAGGAAAGACGCAGTTGAAATTCTCAAACATATTTCAAGACCTTCTCTAGTCCAGCTAAATCGATTCCCAACAGATTTTTCTGATAAAGACTCAGCAGAAGTTATGGTTCCCTCTCCGACGGCGAGTGAGGTGGTAATTCCTTTTTCAGATGTTTCCCTCTCTGACGGTGAGTGTGAGGTGATAGTCTCCTATGGTTCCCTCTCCAACGGCGAGTGAGGTGGTAAGTCCTTTTCAGATGTTTCCCTCTCTGACGGTGAGTGTGAGGTGATAGTCTCCTATGGTTCCCTCTCCAACGGCGAGTGAGGTGGTAAGTCCTTTTCAGATGTTTCCCTCTCCGACGGTGAGTGTGAGGTGATAGTCTCTTATGGTCCCCTCTCCGACGACGAGTGAGGTGGTAAGTCCTTTTCAGATGTTTCCCTCTCCGACGGTGAGTGTGAGGTGATAGTCTCCTATGGTCCCCTCTCCGACAAGCGCGTGAGGTGGTAATTCCTTTTTCAGATGTTTCCCTCTCCGACGGTGAGTGTGAGGTGATAGTCTCCTATGGTCCCCTCTCCAACGGCGAGTGAGGTGGTAACTCCTTTTTCAAGATGTTTCCCTCTCCGACGGTGAGTGTGAGGTGATAGTCTCCTATGGTTCCCTCTCCGACAGTGAGTGAGGTGACAATTCCTTTTCCTATGATTCCCTCTCCGACGGCGAGTGAGGTGATTCCCTGTTAGATTATAATGGCCTATGGTTCTCGTTCCGATCCTGCGAAGATGGTATTTCCCACCAAGATTTTCTCAACGAGCGTTGTTGAAGTTAAAATCACCCAAGGTTCTCTTACCATTCATACTAAGGCAGTAACCATACCTGGTTCATTCATTGCCGTTTGAAGCTCCAGACTCAGCCCCTATAACCAGTCAGGACATATCTATACCAAGCATCTAAAATCAGCTCCTGCAACGTGTCAGGTACTCATTTTTTCTTTTGCAGGTATGCAGGTTCTCGCCAAGGAATCTCTTACGCAATCAACATCCAGATGGCATCTATAAGCCCATCATCCTATCCAGCAACCTCCCAATGGCATCTATAAGCCCATTCCACCATCACTGTTACTATGTGAGCGCAAATTTCTGGGCACTCTAGTGTCCAATCATCTTTTACCCTCGGATTACGAAAGGCACGTCAGCCAATCTGCATCCTCAGGTCTAAGAAGATTGAACAGGGGCAACTGTTGTACCCCAAAATTTTCCCTCCCATATTCTCCAAGAAATGGCCAAGTCAAGTTGCAAAATTCCCCAAGGGTTGCACAGTGCAAAGGTCTCCTATACAGTCAAAACTAGGGTTTGGGTTCTGATCAAGAAAATGAAGTTTTCAAAGGCCCAATCAAGTCTCATATGCTTACAAATATGGTCAAGTATCCTCATATCAAGTTTCAAGGCATTCAGCTCAAAATTGCACAGTCAAAAACCCTAATTGCACTACAGTCAACTGTAGGGGCAAAATGGTCATTTGACAGTCAAAAGTTCAAATTTTTGGTCAACATATCATTTTGAAGCCACAAACATCATTTGATCAATACTTGATCATGATTCTCAAAATTTGGCTCAGAAATCATCAAAGATGCAAAAGTTACTATATTTGGACAGTTGAAAAAGTCAACTGAAATTGACCAGGGCATAACTTTCACATGGATTATCAGAAAAATTCCATCCAAAACTCATTTTGAAGAGAAAGACATTTCCTATAACTCATCTTCATACTTCAAGTCCAAGAAATGCTCTCACAAAAAGTTATCAATTTCAACATTATAGGTCATTTTCAAAAGTCAACAAAAAGGGACTTTAAGTCAAAGGCCATAACTTGATATTGGTAAATCAAAATGACATGGGACCAAAGGCATTGGTTAGAGGACTCAAAGACCTTTCCAAAATGTCCAAGAACATGAGAAAAGCTTAAAAATTGAGCAAGTTATGCCTTGTGGAAGTTGGGAAATTTTTGGATATTTTGAAAAGTCAACATTGATTCAAATGACCTAAAAATGCTAATGGGCCCATTTTTCTTCCATGATTCATCATTCCAAGCATGTGCACGACCACTTGGCCCAAAGGGAAGTATTTTCTCATTTTTTATTTATTTATTTGAATTATTATTTATATTAATTCATTTAAATTATTTAAATACATGAAAAATATCAAACTTGCCTTAACAAATCTTTTTGTACACATTTCAGCCTCAATATTTCGTGCACATCCCAACATGGAAAGATTTGGTTTGATTTAGGCTAATTGACACAAAAATACATGTGAAAAAGATATGAAAAGATCTTATGAAATCAAATTTGCAAAAACCATCAATTCATTGGATTTGCTCTACTTTTGTTAACCTAATAGCTTCACTACATAATCAGAAACCTAAACCTAATGCATAGAGACTGGAAGCTGCGCTAGAGACCAATATACAAACTTGGAATTTTCACTTAAAAACTCAATTCTGAAAACGTGGTTAGAGCAGGATTCGAGCCTTAATTTTTATTCCAATAACTTCCTTGAAGGTCCCTGATCACATTCCAATCCAAAACATCAACTCAAACTTCAAGAATTGGTAATAAGAACCTCTCCTGTACAGAGAAAAAGTCACAATCGTGTTTTTAATTTTAAGCATTCTCATGGCATTCTAATCATGGATTTGTATTCCTTATGATGTTCTAATACTGACCAATGCGTTTAATTGTATTTTTATGCTATACACACGATTTTACCATGTTTATTTTCTAGGGTTTTCAGAGCTTGAATTTAGGGCTTTTGCAAAGAGGAAAAATTAAGCCTCAAAACCATGACCATTAGACTCAGCGCTTGAAGACGAAGAGGATGGAACCCTCGCGCTCAATTTATGAGCGTTGAGGGGCTAATCGCTATTTTCTTAAAACGTCCCTAAAACCACGCTATGAAAACTGTTGCCTTCGTGTTTTGTTTTACAGGGATGGTGAGGAAGAAGAAGCCGTGTCACACGATGGTTGGTGCGTTTGAAAATTCGCGCGCTGACTCCCACTAACCTTGTTTTTTCTTTTATATTATTTGATTGTTATTATATATTAACAACGCGCAATTGGCTCAGTTGGCACGCATCAAGGCTTGCAATACACCTGACCTGGGTTCGAGTCCCAGGTCTCATGCTTTCTCAATAATGTTTTTTCTCTGATATTCAGGTGAAGCGCTTACGTTACGTTCCATGATACACCTCCAAGATCCAGCTGGCCACGCGTCCAGTATGTCAATCCAACGGCTGAGATCTGAAGCACACAATAAACCCTAGTCAACGTTGCCACACGTGACATGCCAAAGTCAGAAGGGCCATGCTTTACTGGGCTAGATTGCTGGGCTCAGACCTCCAAATTGGGACCTCCACCCCCCCTGGTTTGCAAGTCTTTTTATTTTTCTTATATTTTATTTTTAATTATTGTTTTATTTGTTTTATTGTTTTAATTTAATTCATTATTTTTACAATATATAAAAAATGCCTAAAAAATCAGAAAAAAGATAAAAACATGATAAATAATTTTTATTTTAATGTTTTCATGTAAATAGATTTAGTTTAATTAGGTTGCAATTTTAAATTCTTTTAATAACAAAAATACAAAAAATATGTAGAAATAGGTTTAATTAATTTTGATTCCTTTTAATTTCCTTTTTTTTTACAATAATAATATTTATTTTATTTATTTTCATAATTAAAAATGCATGTAAATTAACTTAGGTTTAAATTAGTTAAAAATTCAATATTTTTCATAATAAATTTAAAAGCCATTAGAATTAGGGTTTACATTCAATTTTAATTTTGATTAATTCTCTTTTTTCCATTAAATCCTAAAAACACTAAAAATACCAAAAACATTTTCTTCTAAATTTTTAATTTTAATTCCTCATTAATTCTAATTAATTAATTCCTGTAATTTAATATTTTGCAAAAGGGTCCAACGCCCTCGTTTCGACTTAATTGTTTAATTTCGCATATTTATTTTATTTCGCTCAAATAATTATGTACCTCTCCCAAAGCTTTGTAATATTTACTTTTCGCACTTTTATTTGCTTTATTTATTTTTCTGTCAAATCGGGTCCGGTTTAATTTTGGCGATGTGGACCCGCGCCATTTGTAATAGCTTTAGATTTATTTCCCTCGCAACTTTTTAACTGTTAAATAAGCATGCAAGAATGAATGGCCATAATAAAATCAAGCGTAGAACACTTTAACATGACAAGACAAATGCAAATGAAAACGACACACGAATCGCACACACCACCCCTAGGGTACGCCTCACTGTTGCCTTGCCTTCGAAAGGTGATCGTCGAGTAGAGGATGTCTTAGTAAGTCCTCATGATCCGGGAACCTGGCATGAGGGTAGCTTCTAAGGTGTCTTCCTATTGCTCCGGTGATCACCATGTCCCGAACCTCGAATTGACCCGAACACCTCCAACGGTGGTGCTACCTACCTCTCAATGGTGGGATGGCACTACTTTAAAGGACAGTTACACAGACGAATTCCTTAGGGTAGGTAGGTTCTCGTAGATACTTGCTCTCTTCAAAAACAATCAAAAATACTTTTCACACCAACATATTTTCAAAAAGCTTTCGAAAGCAATTTTTCAAACACTCTTGAGGACCGATACAAGAGTCGAACTGGAATTTTCAAAGAAACTTTTTAAAACCCACAGTTGAAAAGCAAACAAACCTTCTTGAAAACACAAATGAGCAAGTATCTAAGAGCCCATGGATAACCATGGATAGAAAGGGTGCTAACACCTTCCCTTTCTATAACCTACCTCCCGAACCGAGAGCAATCTCTTTAAGGAATTTTTCTGTGCTTTTGTCCTTTCCATTTGGAGAAAATAAAAGACGGTGGCGACTCTTGCTTCCGTGACATTTCGCGAACCAGCGTTAAACAGTCAGTTCCAGATCCACCGATCACACCAGGCTTTACCTATAGCCATCCATTATTATTCGCGTCCTTATATTTCTGGGACAGTACCTACAACACCTTCCATCTCCCTAGGGGAATGATTACACCCACCTTTTTTGACATAGCAGCCATTACTGGTTTGTCACCAGTAGGAGAAACCTACATTCCTGACAATGAAGAGAATTCGAGCATTATTGACTTCGAAGTCAAATTAACTAGCTTTTCAAAGTTCATTAGCCACTACCACACTGAAGGAGATAGTGTGTCGGATGTGGAACACATTGCTTTCCTCACCTTATGGTTATCAAGGTATGTATTCTGCAGCAGGTCCTTACAGGTAGCCAGCAGGTTCATTCCTCTAGCTAGAGATTTACATGAGAATCGGAGGGTGTGTTTAAGCGAACTGTTACTTGTTGATCTTTACGAAAGTTTAAGATCAGCCGTTTCGAGTTTGAAATCCCACACTCCAAAAAACATCCTGCTAGCTGGCCCCTTCTAGTTACTCCAGTTATGGCTTAATGCCATGTTTGAACCTTCACTATCAACTGTTAACACTATTGTTGAACAAGATCCGGAAATAGCGGATAGAATCATCGAAGGTACCAGGCTGCGAAGACTTACCCCAAACGATGATAAGGATAACTTCAAAGTTCTCTTCTCCAACTATATCATGATTTTCTCCAAGAGACATAAATTCGAAGAGACCATGGCGCCCTTCGCTTCAAGGACTCATGGACCATCATGGTTCACCATGGCTCTCTCAGAAGCAGTCAAGAGCAAAGAAATTCAATATGTTTGGAAAGCCTTTTTGCTTCCCAGATTAATCTCCTCACGAATTACTCCTTCTAAGAACCAAATCTTCCTTTTTGCTTATCAACCCAACTTCGTTTCGAGACAATTTGGCCTGTGCCAACTAATCCCTGAACCCCTGTTCCAAACAGAAAGTGCCATCACCTATGGGCGAACCTTCAAAGCAAGAGAAGCAAAACTACAACAGGAACAATATCAAGGCTTCGCCCACTTTGAACTAATACCTTTCGAACCTACACACCTCACAGCAAAGGGTTTTCTGGAATGGTGGACAAAGTTCTACCAATCTTATATGTTCGATACCCTCTCTATTCAACAGAAACTAACTGATGTGTTTGATGTGAAGGTACACTCTAAGAAAGGTATGTTCACTCATGCCAAAGAGATTAGGGCTTTTCAAAATTATTTCGAAACCACTTATGATCCTACACACTTGGAATCCACTGTGCATCAAGCGGCTGAGACCTTGAAGGAAAAATTTAAAGAAAAAATTTCTAAGTTAAAACTTCCTTCAGGGTTGTCACCTGAGGATAGGTATAGGTTGGCATTCGAAATGCATCCACCTAAATTTCCTAGATTGCCTACCTCAGAACTGGCTCTGGCTTGGTTTCCCCCATACCCTTGGTGGTTCACTTGCAAAGAAATGTTCAAATATCTTCAAAAGAAACCAAAGCCATCTGAGACTGTGACATGGGCTCGACATTGGCTCCACGATTTCCCAGGACATCTTCGCTATGACCTTTCTGCCATGTCGATTAAATCTGATCAAGGCGTAGGTGCGAATGCTTGGGAAAATCCCAAATGTTTCTCAATTTCTACATTTTTAACTTTTGCCTTAATTGTTTCGATTTTCAGCCATCAGGATAAAGACTGCTGCTTCAAAGTCTAAAGAGGGAAGTGCCTCCCAAACATCTGTCGAAACCATTGATAATGTGACTCTATCCAAACCAACAACAACTGCTGCAACAACAACAACACCAGTAATAACCACTGCTCCAACTCCACAGGTAATCAATTAGCCTTGATGTTTCGAATACACTAATGTTTCATGATTTGGATCTAACTCATGTTTAAGTCTTTTCAGACTAACAAACTCCCACCAACCACTCCAAAGAAAAGAAAAATAAACACTACTGGGAAGGATCCCCATGCTGGAGGGAATTCACCAACTGCTTCAAAGAAGAAGCAGAAGAAGGAAATTTCCAAAAGTGTTGCACCAACTGGTATCTCTGGACTCGATTCCAGAGATGTTGCTCCCTCAACTAAATCCAAAAATCCACCTTCGACCTCCAACATAATGTTGGAACATATAGATAGCAACCTCTCTTCTGAGAATCCACATGTAAATTGAACTCTAATTTTTAACAAAATGATTATTCATTACCTTGGTGCATGCTTTTAATATTCTTTGCCTCTGTAGGACATTTTTAACCTAGGACTCACAACTTCGACTTCTCCATCAAAGACTGTTGCTCCCATCAACTCTTCTCCTCAAGGGGACTCCAGTAACCTGGTACAGAACAAAGGGTCCTCCAACATGGCGGTTCTGACTGGGGCTTCAGAGCAGCAAGATGACCAGAGCACTTCTCCCCCTCTAAAAGAAACAAATGAAGCAACGCCTCATGAATCTGCAGAGACTTTACAAAAGACTTCTCTTCAAAAGTCCCCTCTTGAAACCCTTCAAGAGAATCCAAAGAACGTTCACGCTGAAGGAGAGAAAGCTGATTCTGATCAAGGAAACGAAGAATCTGCAGAGGAAGGGTCTGAGGAAGAAGATGCCAACAATGGTTCGACTGCTGGAACAGAGTCAGATGCAAATAGCAGTGAGAACGAAGATATAGAAGTGGTGGATCTGGTTGATAATGAAGAAGGTAATGAGCAGGAAACGAGTGAAGGTGACGGTGACGCGACCAATAAACCCATGGAAGTCGAAATGGATGTGACTCCCTTACGCGTGGAACTTCCTCAAACGTCTCTATCTCAGATGACCAAAGAGGAGCTAACCCTCCTAAGACGAAATGACCCAATTGGGTACATGAAGGCGAAGCTAGCTCAAAGGGATATTCCTCTTGCTAGGGCTGGCACTAGTTCGACTAGCAATCCATTGCCCACAGATGATAGAATTGTACTCCTTAACAGAATTAGGAGAACAATCCTTGATGTGGACTTGTTCGAAGTGCTCAAACAGGATAGTACAGCTTGTTATACCATGAAGGAGCTACTTACACAAGTCAACCTTACTACCTGCTTCTTGCCAGTCAGCACTATCTTATTCGATCTTCAATCTCTGTTAGACAACGTGACTGGGTGCCTTCTCCAAGATGAATTTGCTACCAGAAAGGTCCAAGAAAAACGAACTGCAATGGACGCTTCTTATGAGCATGCTTCGAAGCTCTCTCAAGAAGCTGAAGATCAAGCCATGCATCTAAAGCAAGAAAAAACTGACTTTGAAGCTCGAGCTGAGTCTATCCTTCTCTGGGAAAGGCAAATTCACGAACTTCAACAAAAGGTTAAAGAGGCTCAACAACAACAATTGGCCTACGAAACCAATACTGCTGGTGAACATTTCGAAGAGCTCCTCAACAAAGGACTTGCAGAAATGGAGGCAGCAAAACAGCTTAAAGGAGAAGTAGCTACCCTAGAAGGAGCAAGGCGCTTTACTCAACAAAGGCTTGAGTCCTTTCGAAGTACCTTTAATAGATTGAAGAATAATGTCTATTTTTAAATCTTAGTTTTAATTAGTTCTGAAATTTGGTTTTTTGTCTGTAATACCCGAACAACGCCATTTTGGCAATCCCATATTACCATTTTGGCATTTTTATGATATTTTGATTACGTTGTTATTATTCGAATCTCCTGCATGCGTGGCTTATATTTCTTTAAATATTTCCCATTAACATTTAGGACACGTTTATCATCCATCAATTCTTCGATTTCATATGCATTATTTGAAAATATCTTTATTATTCGAAAAGGTCCTTCCCAATGAGGTGACCATTTACCTAACGTTTTATTTTTCTTGTCCATGGGCAATATGACTTTCCAGACTAAGTCATTAATATTGAATGCTTTTCCTTTCACCCTTTTGTTATATGCCCTGGCCACCCTTTCCTTTTGTCTCATCAGGATTTCCAATGCATGCAATCTAACTTCGTCCAACTAAACTAACTCATTCATCATCATCTCCCAATGTAATGCAGCTGGAATTTCGTTTTGTCTTTGAATTCGAACTGATTGTAGATGAATTTCTACTGGCAGAACTGCATCATAACCAAATGTGAGTTGGAAAGGCGTGGTGTTAGTAGCTTCTTTAGGAGATGTTCTACAGGCCCATAGTATTTGGTCCAAAGTTTTGTGCCAGTTCCTTGGCTTTTTACCAATATGTTTCTTGATTAACCCTATTATCACTTTATTAGTTGCTTCGACCTGACCATTTGCTTGAGCATAATATGGCGTTGATGTCAGTAATCTAAACCCCATTTCTTGAGCAAACTCTTGCATCTTCCTACCAGTAAACACAGAACCTTGGTCTGTGGTTATGCTCTCTGGAAATCCGAACCTATAGATAATTTGTTTCTGTATGAACTCAATAATAGCCTCTTGATCAGCAACTATTAATGGTATTGCTTCGATCCACTTGGTAAAATAATCTATTCCTACCAAGATATATTTCTGTCCTTTAGACGAAGCATGATTTATTTCTCCTATTAAATCCAATGCCCATCCTCTGAAGGGCCATGGTTTAATGATTGAATGCAACTCACTTGCAGGGGCATGTTGAATCCCTGCATGTTTTTGGCATTCTTCACACCCTTTAGCAAAGTCTATACAATCTTTGAGCATGTTGGGCCAATACATGCCATATCGAAATAACAACCATTTCATTTTATGACCTGCTTGATGTGCCCCACATGCCCCATTGTGGACTTCTGACAATGCTAAGTATGCCTCACTTTCTCCTAGGCATTTCAGTAATACGCCTTCTTGGGTCTTTTTGAACAATTCGTTTCCCATGAGGACATATGACAATGCTCTATATTTTATCTTCCTATCAACATTCAAAGTTGGATTTGTTAAATAGCTCACAAGTGGACTTCGCCAATCTGCATCTGATAAGGTGTCTATGGCTAGTACTTCGAATCCTTGTTTCTCAGCATACCCTAACTTTATACTCTCTAGATCTGATGGTATGAATCTAGTAGCCATAACTCTACCTCTTAATTCGACCAAATCCTCAAAGTTTTTGGCAGAAACCTTATAACCTGAAGCCAATTGTGCTAAGTCATTCGCTTCTTGGTTTTCTATTCTTGGTATATGTTGAATATCCATGTATTTAAATTTTCTAAGTAGCCTGTTAACTATGACGAAGTATATCATCAGATTTTCCTTTATGCATTTATACTCCTTTGTTATTTGCTTGACCACTAACTCTGAGTCTCCTTTAATTTCGACTCTAGTTGCCCCCAATTCCAACAAAGTATCAAGTCCAACAATAAGTGCTTCGTACTCAGCTTCGTTGTTCGAGCAACGAGGACCATCTAATTTATACTTGAATTTTGTTGGAATTCCTTCAGGAGAAATTATAAGGACTCCAACACCACTACCATTCTTGTGGGTCGAACCATCAAAGTATAATTTCCAAGGTTGCATTTCAACGTAACTCATGACAGTCTGTTCAACCAGCGAATGGTCCACAATGAAATCAGAAATCACTTGGCCTTTCATAGCTTTTAAAGGCATGAAAGTCAAGGAATATTCTGTTAAGGCTAAAGCCCATTTACCAACTCTACTATGCATTATTGGTTTTGAAAGCATGTGTTTAATAACATCGAAATGAGATGAAACATAAACATCAACAGGCTTTATATAATACTTAAGTTTCATACAAGAAAAGTATAAACAGAGACATAGCTTTTCTATATTGCTGTATCTAGTCTCTGCATCATTCAAAACTCTACTTAAATAGTATATGGCTCTTTCGATGCCATTTCTATCTTCTTGTGCTAACATACTACCTATACTAACTTCAGAGGCAGATATGTACAATCTCATGGGCTTTCCCCATGAAGGTGGAGACAAGATGGGAGGCTGAGATAGATATCTTTTTATCTTGTCAAATGCCTCCTGATGGGCTTCGTTCCACTCGAATGCTTGGCCTTGCTTTAAACGAAGAAACGGAGAGAAAGCTTGGGTTCTTCCACTCAGATTCGAAATGAACCTTCTGAGAAAGTTAATCTTCCCTAGCAAAGATTGCAGCTCCCTTTTTGACGTAGGTGCTTTCGTCTCCATTATGGCTTTGGTTTTATTTTGGTTGATCTCAATTCCTTTTTTATGAACCACAAAGCCAAGGAAATCTCCAGCCTGCACAAAAAATGCACATTTAAGGGGGTTCATCTTTAAGCCATGTTTTCTCATTCCTTCGAATGATTGGCTCAAATGATGCAAATGGGTTTCTGCAGATATAGACTTGATGACTATATCATCAATATACACTTGCATAAAAGTTTCAATGAAATCATGGAAAATCGAATTCATTTCCCTTTGATAAGTTGCCCCAACATTTTTTAAACCAAAAGGCATCACCACCCATTCGTAGGTGCCTAAGGCTCCTGGGCAACAAAATGCTGTCTTGGCAACATCTTCTTCAGCAATAAAAATCTGATTGTACCCAGAGTATCCATCTAACATACTTAAATATTCGAATCCTGCAGCAGAGTCTACTAACATTTCTGCCACAGGCATGGAGTACTCATCTTTAGGGGTTGCAGTAGTTAAATCCCTAAAATCTATGCAGATTCTCAGAGAACCATTTTTCTTAATAACAGGCACTATATTTGCTAACCATTCGACATACCTTGTGGTTCTGATGAATCTGCAACGCAGCAACCTTTCGATCTCAGCTTTGATCTTTGTGAGAACCGCTGGTGCGAATCTTCTAGGAGTTTGCTTGATGGGCTTCTTGCCATCCTTGATTGGAAGTCTATGTTCCACTAACTCCCTCTTTAAACCAGGCATTTCGTCATAATCCCACGCGAAGCAATCTTTGTTTTTCTTGAGGACTTCGATCACTTCCTGCTTGAGGCCTGAGTTAAGTTTTGCGCTTATGTAGGTTATTCTTTTCGTGTTCTCATCCCCTAAATTCACTTCTTCGAGTGGATCCTGCGCCAACATTTTGGCACCTGAGTCTATGGGGTCCCTCTCGAAGCCTAAGGGTTCTTTATCATAGATGGCGTCCAACCTTTGATCTATTTCGAGTTCTTCAAAGGGTGAGCCTTTCGAGCTACCCCAGTTTATTTCGTTCACCTTTACAGCCAGTTTATTTATTTCAGCCTCTAAGGCCGCCTTTGATTCGTTCTCAGCCATATAGGCCGAAATCCTTTCGAAAAAGGAGGACTCAATCATGAGCAAGGTTGTCGAATTCCCAGCCTGCTGGCCGTCTTTGCATAGTACCTTTGATTCCTTCATCTTCACTGATTATTCTTCTACCTCAATATATGCCATCATGGCGAAGGGTCATATAATAGTGGGTGTTTCTGGTTTCGTTGATTTCATCATTTGGGACACAAGGAGCAATCTTTGCCAGATGTTTGTCATAATTCCTCTTGTCAACTAAGTTGACTGTTGTCATGAAGTAACTCTGGTCCGCTTCAATGTTCTTCGCGGTCCCATCTTCTCTCTATAAAACTAATCTCTGGTGCATTGACGAAGGAACTGCTCCTACGCCATGGATCCACTCTCTTCCCAGCAACAAGTTGTAGTTGGCCTTGGCTTCGATCACCATGAACATGGTGGGCCTACAGCTTGAGCCTACCGTCAAGTCCAATTGAACCACCCCCAATGGTTTGCCTACTTTCCCTTCATAATTGGACAGAACCATGTTGTGTGGTTTGACGTCTCCTTCGCGTATTTCTAGCTTTTTCAGCATGAAATGGGGTATTAGGTTAACTGCAGCGCCCCCATCCACTAAAACCTTATTTACACCATGGGCACCAACCTTTTCCCAAATGAATAATGGCTTCAGATGATTTTTCATAGCTGGTTTTGGATGCTCGAAGAACGCATTCTGCTCCTCGACAGCTCCGTTATCCATCACGTAGTAACACACAGGCCTATGCTTCATCAGATCTATGGTATCTTCTTCTTCATACTCTTCAATTTCAGTTTCCTGTCCAAACTCACAAGGAAGTATAGATACCATATTGCAATTGATATTGAGCGAAGACTCCCCCTCTGATTCGAAGTTGTCCGTTAGCATATCTTCGTCTTCTTCTGGACCTGGAGTGTATTCCTTTGATTCACTTGGTTGTACTTCAAAGAAGAGTCTCCTACTAACTGGGGGTTTGTCTTCAGTTTGATTATTTGGTGTGGGTTTGTTGGTGCTAGATTCACCTTGATTTTTTATTGAAGTTGCTCCTTTATTTGCCACAGCTTCCCTTTCAGCCTTTCGAATTCTCTGTTGCCTTCGCCATTGAGATCTTGACATGGGGTTTCTACCTTTGTAGTTCTCTAACCTCACTTCTTCCCTCTTCGCTATGTTGAACTGCCTTCTATATGTCATAGCGTGGCATGCGTTTCGTTCATTGTTTCTCCATTTGTCTTTGCCTTTGTCAGTTCTGACTTGCAGCCATTTGTCTGTTGGCACTTCAGCAGGAATTTTGAACGTCACTCTTCGAGCGCCCTTGGGATGAGGACTATCAGGCCTTCGTTGATTGTATTTGCTATCGAAACGTTGGCCCATCTGAACAGTCTCTTGGTGGTTCCAGCAAGGGGCGAAAAGGATTGTTTCGAAGGCTCTGGCCATGCTTTGATCATACACAGCGGAGCACCTTGGGCATATCAAGCATTTGGTTGCCCCTTTGTAGCAGAGAAGCAAAAATTCCAACAAACTTTCTCCAGCTTTAGGATAACACCTGAATAACTGGTTATCCTGGCGCCAGTTGATGCCAGTTCGTGCCCTTTGTACCCTCTCGAAGTTTGCAGCAATTCTCTGGTTGCAGAGGATGCTGCACCTAGGGCATAGTATCATTCCCGTATCTCCTTTGTGGCACATCATGAGGTAATCCTTAAGACTAGCATCCCCAGCATGATTATCCTCCATTTTATACTTTTCTTTTTCTAAGTATCTCTCCACCTCCTCCATTTCAGAACGAGGTCTCTCCATATCCACCATGTTTACATCAACATCCTCCCCCTTAGTGTCATCATCTCCCCATCCTGTAGGTTTTATATCTTCAATTTGGATTTTTGAACTCTCCGGGGTAGAATACTTGACCAAGTAGTCAAACTTTCCACTGGGCTCCCCTAAAGTATCCCATATTTCTTTCTGAGGGGAGGTTGGCTTCGTGATCTGGACTTTCTCCAATTCTAGCCTCAGGCCTTCAGTAACCTGTGTCAACTCTTGCTTTTGGTTTTCCTGACTTTCAGTAGCCTGGATTTCTTTTGCAACAACTAAAGGTGCTGCTTCGATCGAAGTCTCTGGTTGCTTGTGGACGTCTTCAGTGACCCCCTTGTTGACTTCGACTAACACCCAACTTTCATTTTCAGTACCTTTCTCCCCTACTGGAGCGTCATTTTGATCCGCTTCCACCATGTTGATTTCTCCAATGCATGCAGACTCGGAGTAATTGGTGTCTGCGACATCCAAAGGATCTTCATCCACTTTCATTTTTGGTTTATCAGCGAATTTCAGTCTGCCATCTTTAATTGCATTCTGAATTAGGTCCCTGAAAAGAAAACACTGTGAGGTTTTGTGGCCTAGGAAACTATGATACTTGCAAAACCCTCTTTTCTTCCTTTGATCTAAAGGAGGTATTTTGACATTTGATGGCACAATGAGTTGGCCATCTTTGACAAGTAAATCAAAAATCTCGTCACACTTAGTTACATCGAAGGTATAAACCTTCTTTGGGAATTTGTCACTTTTCTCATTTTCAACAATTTCTTTCCCTTTTGTGGGAACTAATAATTTGCAGGAGTAAGGTGGGGCCTGTTTTAATTCAGCGAGATCAATTTCGACCTCTTCGAATTCAGGGTAATCTTCTGCTTCCTCAGCTCCAACATAGGAGACCCTTTCTTTCTTGTTATTTTTAAAAACTCTGGCCTTTTCGGCCTTTAGCCTTTCAACCTGTCGAACCCTATCGGCTAATTGAGCCATGTCCCTCAAGTATTGAGTGTCTAATTTCTTTCGAATAGAGTAATCCAAGCCGCCAGCAGCCATTTCGACTAACTCATGTTCAGGAACTACTGTAAAGCATCTTGAATCTATTCAGATAATCATCTATGGGTTCAGTAAACTTCCTCTTGACACTGGCTAGTTCCTTCAGACTTATTTTAGATTGTCCCATGTAGAACTGTTCATGGAATAATCTCTCCAACAGAGCCCAAGTATCTATGGACCCAGGAGGTAAAGTGGTGAACCATGTGAAAGCGTTCTTAGTTAGGGAACTTGGGAAATACTTGATCCTAAGGTCTTCATTATTCGCTATATCTCCTGCTTCGGTTAGATACCTGGCTATATGTTCGACTGTTGATTCATTGGTATCCCCGACAAACTTTGTAAACTTAGGGACTTTATATCCCCTTGGTAAATCAGTGTGCATTATGTAATCTAATATAGGAGAGGCATAGTTTGGCCTTCTAATTCCTGTGTTGAGGCCATTCTGGGCCATGATTCTCTCTATCATGGTGGTTAAATTATTTTCGGCCAAGATGTTATCATTTCGAATTCTGTGAACAACTGCATCAGCATCTTGATTTCGACCTACCATGACAACTCCTCTAGGCTGTTCTTCTCGAAACTCTGGGACTTCTATCCTTTCGATCCTTGCCCCTGGTTCCATAATTTCCCTTTGTGGGCCTTGAATCATTGGGGCTTCTAACCTTTGTGCCCTTGCCCCCAAATTAACCTCCTCTCTGGCTGGTCTATAGGGTGGGTCGTTAGCAACTTGTTCTATGATAGGTACGTTTGCTCGAACTCCCGCCTGATTCTGCCTACGCCTTTCTGAGGGAGCGAAGAAATCTGCTATTCGACTCATGTTATCTGCGTTTTCTCTGTTTGTCACAATTACATTTTGTACTATTGGGGCAAAGATCTCCTGCATAGTTTGTGCTAATACTCCTATCATATTATGGTTACTGTCATCCATTAATTGCCTAAAGGCCAACTGATTTTCTGTGGTTAAGATAAGCATTGCACTATAACCCACTAATCCTTGGTTATTTGTCATAAATTGGTTTTCCCCAGACCCAAACCCTAATTGTGGTGACGTATTCGATGTCGAGGTGTGCAGACCCGCCATAAAAGATGTTGGCATCCCATAAGAGGAATTTCTGTGTCTGTTAGCATCGAACTCGGGTGGTCTAGTTAGTGGGGTGGCGAAATGGGTTTGCGTCCCTGATGGTGGGGCGAATCCCCCAGGATAACCAATGGTTCCAGTATTTCCTAGAATCGAACTGTTAGTTGACATGCCACTTGTTCCATTAGTGGCTACACTACTGGTAGAAGATGCAACAGACTGTGCGTTCGAAGGGATCGCATTAGATGTTCCCATCGAAGCGGACATATTAGTGCCTGTTGTATGTGGGATATTTTGTTCCCCTTGTTGATTGTCTGAATTAGACATCTTGTTTAAACGTTTTCTTCTGGGTAAGGGTTGGTTGCTTTTGGTTATTCTACCACTTCTAAGGTTCATATAACAACAAACTTATCACTCAGAGAGTACTTTTACAATGGTTATGTCTCAACAATTTTTTACTTTGTTCTAGATTTCGTAATGACCAATGACGCGTCCCACCGGGTGTGCCAATTTGTTTACAGTTATTTCTGGTAAACAACCGCTAGTCCTCCAAACTATCAAATAATCTTAATGACTGTTATTTAATCTCTCTGGTAACTTGCAGGATCGACTAGATTGATCCTATGGTGTATTGGTCATTTGGATAATTCTCATCATAGAACTGATATTCATGGTTGGTATTTAGAATGTTGTGTAGGTGTTCAACTTACTTCGATTACTCTATTAAAGATCTAATGACATGATCAAGTAAATACGTACGAAACTAAATTGCATGAATAAAGGTTCAATTGTAAAGACATGTAAAACTGCAAAAAGACAAGTAAATAACTTTGAAGTATAAAAGCATGTAATGTAAAAGATTTTCTGGAGTGTAAAAGATTCGAAATAGAAAGAAAGCGTTTAAATGCAAGAAATCAGTAAAATGGCTTTGAATGAAAAAGGTATTTGAATGATAAAAGCATGAAGATAAAGGCATGAAATATACAAAAGTTTCTGAAATGTAAAGGATTTGAAATGGAAAGAAAATATTTAAATGCAAGAAATCAGTAAAAGACTTCGAATGAAAATACTTTAATGTAAAGGCTTTTGAATGATATTGACATGAAGATAGAGGATAAACTGGAAATGATAAAGAGTTTTATTGAATCATAATTATTTGGTGTTATCATATGTACATTGTTCGAGCATTCGTTTCCCTAGCCATGTGGTATTTTGAATGTTAACTGAATTTTGTACAACAGATATGACACACGAAATCCTAACGCTAAGACTTCTATTTATACTACTTCGACCATAACGGTCTTGCCTATAAGATTATGCCACGTTCAGAACATGCAAAACAATGCCCCTCTCTAGCTTCCACGCGTCTTCGAATTCTCCAACGCATATATTTTAAATTTCGAACATCCCGCTTGCGTTTGAATTTCAAATGTTTTGGCACTCTTCGTTTCGAACTCATTTCTTGGACACAGCCTTGTTACTACTTCGAGACTTCTTTTGAATATATCCATATAACTGTCACTCGAAGCTCAGAGTTTTGACATGTCCATTCGAAGCACTGCTTCTACCATTTTGAAACATAACATCTTGCTTTATTCCAACGAAACATCCAACTTGCTTCGCTTCGAACATTATCATCAAAATCTTCAGCCAACTGGTGCGTGGGCTGGTTAGGCTTCACTAACCTCTTGTTGTTCTTCTTGTCCTGTGCTAGCTTCAGTAAACGTTCACGACACTTTCCCATATTACCTGCAAACACAAAAATAACATGCTCTAGTTAGTATCGTTAAAGGGATATACCCGAAACAAGTTAAAAACATAATGCAATAGAGTTACGTGGGAAGAGACCCAGAAGAGCCACGACGTCCCCACAGGTACGACACTTAACAAGCGCCATGGTGTTGATTGGGAAGGCCTCGAACGTAGGTTCGCCATATTCACTAAGAACATCGTCCCCTTCCCTTGTCACCCACCTGGATGGGAAGAAACCATCGACGAATCTATTGAGGATACGGAAGGCCCCTTCATCTCCGGCACCCATGTTGCCAGCAGGAGTATGATATTGATCGGGTCTGTAGTCGTAGTGAGCTCGACACCAATGGATAGGGAACTTAGAGAGCCTCCAGATCAATTTATTCCCATCCTCGTCATAACAAACTTCCCCTTCCTCGTCTGCGAGAGAAACTAGGTCGAAAATTACGCCCACTGCCTCTAGAGACGAAGGCTGCATGACATACCACTTGTCTTTAAAGTCACATACAAAGTCCATATATATTCGGAACAACCTCTTGGACTGCTTGAAAGAAACCTAACTATGTTTTCTTCCCCTAGACTGCCGTTAAAGATGGAAAACTCTGAAGAACAAAGAATCTTCGCCCTAATCCTCAAGTATCGGCGTGTAATCTCGAAATCTCGTATAAAAGTAATCACATTGGGGTGCAGTTGGGAGGGCGCTAAGGAGAAATGATTGAAGATGCCCATTTGAAAGTCACTGAAGGGAAGACGGAGCCCCAGATCCTTGAAGACAATCTCGTACATGGGGAAGCGATCTTCCGGGAAAGACGAGCATATTCTGGCTGTAGGTGTAGGGCGAAAGATCATGAAATTTCTTCGGAAACCCTCTTAGTCACTGCCATATTCGATGATGGTGTACGCCTCCATCCTTGTATGGCTAAAGACCGAGGTTATCCCTCAGGGTTCTGACCCGACCCAGGATAGTGACGGGTCGGTGACGGTGTTGATCAAGTGGACACCCTCGTCGACTCCACTTATTTCTTCTACCTCAACCTACTCAAGTGTCTCGATTGGTTCAGCCATTTCACATGTAAATCAGAGGAAACCAGTGAATTTGACAGCTAAATCAAATCCACCCTTCCATGGCAACACAAGTGAAAGGGGGTTGCTATGACCAAACCAGGTCGACAACCCTCGTTCAGTAAAAGAAAACAAACTCGTGAACACCGCGATGAGAACATGAATCTCTCGAGCAACCTCTTGAAGGTGATGAGGATAAGATGAATCTTCTGAAAAATCCCATGAACATTGCGAGGAGGGGATGAACTTCCCGAGAAATTTCATGAATTTTGCAGGGACGGGATGAATTTCCCCAATAATCTCATGAATCATGCGAGAGTAGATGAATTTCACGAGCCATTTCCCGAGTATCACGAAGAGAGGTATCCAAATAAAAATCCCTCGGACAGTGAAATTCATCAGGAAATCCATGAGATTTGTAAAAAAAACAATTATAAACGACAATAATCACTGGGAAACACTTACTTGATTAAGGTTGGTAGAGACTCTGCGGGGGAAGCTACGACGGTGTTTACAGTTGGAGAAGAAAATTGAGGACGGTATAAAACTGAGGACGCTATGGAGAAAGGAGAGAGCGAGAGTTTGGAAATGTTACAAATGAGCCCTTAGGCGCAATTTATAAGGCTGGCACGGAAGACGAAGTGTCGTGTCAAACAACGTATCAATCGTCCATCTCTCCACCGTCCACGCGCTCAGGGTCATAATGATCCCTACTCCCTAGGCCATCATTATATCCCAAAAGCTACACCATGTGGCTTACGAAATAAACATCCTCAAAGGTTTCGTCTCCCTGCGAGTCGAGGAGAAGATAAATGTTCTATCTGAGCAAACTCCAATCTCCGCTCGAGTAGTCGCAACCAAAAGCTACACCACGTGACTTACGAAGTAAACATGCTCTGAACTTTCGTCTCCCTGCGAGTCGAGGAGCAAATAAATGTTCTCCGTGAGCGAACTCCAATCCTCACTCGAGTAGTTGCGACCCCGTCCCTCGACGTGATAGGAGACCCCGGTGAAACTATGTTCACTATATGGGGAAGTTGGTCTTAAGTCATAACTAATTTCCTCAGGAGCAACGACTTAGAGGGATTCTGTTCTGGACTGGACCTGCACTTGGCCCAAACATCATATAAGGCCCAATCCAACTATGTTGCAGGAGAAAACTAGCAGGAGAGAGTTTGCCCTTAACAATGTCAGGTAGTAATTCAAATCCTCTCGTCGACCAACAGCGCCCAGGAGGTCCTCGCGAGCACGCTCCTCGTAGGACTATCACCCAATGCCTCAGAATGTCACAGAGTCTTCTTGACCCCGAAAAGGACCGCATCCACATCCTCTCGATAATTTGGAAGATTCTATTCAGGTTGAGGACCATGTGCTGGCCTCCACTACACACGTAGGACCTGACGGTTTCCATTTTAGACTTGTTTGGTCAGCCCAATAATGGGGATCTTGACCCAGCGTTGGGGGATATGAGTATCCTCTCACTTGAGAGGATCAAGTATTCGTTCATTCACTCACACTTTCACACTTACTTGCACTTACTATGAACCTTACTTTGACATTAGAGTGTCTTACAGGTACCACCCTCCCCCCCACTTCACATTCAACCACTGCTCGACTTGAAGCTCGTGGACCTTGACAATTTCTTCTGATCAAGTACGATCATATTGTATTTAAAAACACATTATGTTAGTCGTTTAATTGAGATGGATGAGAAGGGAACCTCCTTCCCAAAGTCATTGTAGTTTAGTTTTTTTTTTTTTCGGGCTTCAGCCCTAATAAAAAAATACATTATAATATTTATAAAAGATAATATAATACTTGAAAATGTATTATATTTAAAATAATATATCTTTTCAATTTTATTTATAATAAATTTTATTAATTTTTTATTTTAATTTTTTATTAAAAAAAATTCGTTTGGAGTCAAATAATCTGAAACCTATCTAGAGCCAAACTCAAATAACAATTTTGAAATCTATAATACAATAAGGCTTTTTTGATTAAATAAGGCTATTTATTTAAGATCGAATAACTCATTTTAACAACTTTAACTTAAATCCTACCACTAGCGAGCCCTAAATTACTATGAGTATATTTCTTTTAATAACATAGAGGGTTATTATATTATATTGATAATAACAACTTTAAGTCATTTCTCTAAAAAAATCTACAAACACCTGCTTGAACAAAATATCATAGTTCCGGATGGTGAAATAAAGATGTATACATGAGTCCGAGTTAGATATACCAACTTCTTGTAGTTCTGCGGTGTGCTAATTAACTAGTGTGTCGACTAACACTGACTTAGTTTATAATCAAATTCTACATCAATTCCAAACATTCTAGTTTCTTTTTTATTTTATTTTGCATCTTATCCATGAACAACTATCACTATTCAAATGGAATTGTAAGTGTGTTTCTGTAACGGATTAAAGAATTAAGCCTCTGCAACTTCAGTTGCTTTTTAAACATGATGATAAAATCACCAGCTTTTGCGTCAACCCCTTCATCTTCTTTACACGTGCTTGTTTCACTTTTCGCCATCGCTGTGGAAGGTCTTCTTCTCTCCAATGCTTCTTCATTCTCTTCCTCCTCCCAATCTAACGTCACCGAGCACTCTTTCTCGCTCACCGATCTCTTCAGTTCCACCATGCTCTTCTCCTCATCACAAACCAGTTTTGGATCCAGTTCCGCGGATGTGTTTTCGGTTTCGGATTGAACGTAATGTGTTTTTACGTGTGGTGGTGCAAGTTTCTGAAGGGAGAGATTGAAAGACACGACACGCTCTAAGAGGGATGGTATTTGAACGAGCTTGGATTCAGTAGACTCGGATCCTGACTCGGGTTCTGTAACACTAGATGTTTGTTCTTGGTGGTTGTAGTATTGACGGGTATTAAAAGAGTTGGGTCGTTGGATGATTTTGGTTTTGGGTGCAACGCTGAAGCAAGAAACGAGGGCTATGGTACCGATGACTAGGTTTACAAGGATGAAAAGGGGTGAAGGTGCAAACCAGGTTGCTATTGCTATGAAATTAGTACTACCAGTTATAGAGTCTGTCATTTTGTGGTTTAGAAGCTTTCTGTGCAGTGTCTTGGTTGGTGAGAGAGATGAAAGAAATTAATGGACGCTGTAATATATATAGAGAGAGAGAGATAGGGTCTCTAGGAAAGAAAAAAAATATACTATTGATAAATATCATCATGATTCATGAGCCCCTTGTTCGATTGTCTTGTCGACGTTTACTTCTTTTGGCAGCTTGTCGTTTTGTTAGGCTGTCGACATAACACTTTAATCAAAACTTAATAGTACAAATGTTACGAATAGTAACCAAGAAAACAGAAACTTGGGACTCGAAAAAAATGGTCTAGATGTCCCCATTTCAAAATCTTGCAATAGATAAACAATGAGGAACTCTTGCAATAGATAGACAACGATAATCATTACAAAATTGTCGAATTTAGTTATTTTTAAAATATTTTTAAATTTATATATTTATAAAATATTTTCAAAAGTGAGCTATCGATTAAGAGTTTATAGATAACTACGGATGAAAATGGTTCTAACACTTTTCCTTTTCATAACCTATCCCCCTTACTCAAAAAATTCTCAAAGGTCTTTCATGTTCTTTTCACCCTTTCCTTTGTTGGATAAAATAAAAATCGGTGGCGACTCTTGCTATCCGCAACATTTGCGATAAAAAAAAAACAAAAGCCAGTTCTCCCACCGTATTACAACTGCGTCGGGCAATTACTACTACAACGTAATGCCCTTCGGCCTAAAAAATACAAGGGTTACATACCAGCAGATGATGAATAAAGTCTTCGGCGTTGAGATCAAGCACATGCTCGAGGTATACATAGATGACATGATCCTCAAATATCGAACGGAAACCAACCAAGCTGCTCACCTCAAAAGAGTTTTCGCCCAAGCAAGGCAATGCAAAATGAGATTTAACTCGGAGAAATGCATATTCGGGGTCAAGGCGAGAAAATTCCAAATTTCTATCTAATCGAACAGGGAATTAAAGCCAACCCCGACAAATACCGAGAATTCTCATAGCTCCCCACACCAAGCTCGAAAAAATCCATACAAGTCTTGAACGGCATACTCACCTCACTTTCCCGTTTCGTAGCGAAGTCCGCACAACATATACTCCCATTTTCAAACTCTTACGTAAAGAGGCGGCTTTCAATTGGACCGAGGAGTGCGAGCAAGCCCTCATCCACCTCAAGCGAGCCTTGTCACAACCACTAGTGTTAACATGACCAGAGGGTGAGGAAACTTTGTCCTTTTATCTGGTCGTCTCCACCGAGGTCGTGTGCGTGGCACTCGTCTGCGAAACACCATACGAGCAGTAACCAGCGTATTTTACTAGCAAAGCGTTACAAGGCCTAGAGGTCAGATATCAACAAATTGAAAAAGTAGCATTAGCCCTCATTAACACGGCGAGGAGACTAAGATATTACTTCCTGGTCCACACAATCTTCGTATGAATAGACCAAATCATGAGACAGCTCCTAGGTCGACCAGACATGACCGATCAAATGCTGAAATGCTCCCTAGAGCTTTCGGAGTTTAAAATTCAGTACAAGAGTAGCAAAGCCCTTAAAGCCCAAGCATTGTCCGACTTTGTTGTGGATGAGGGAAACACACGAACCCCCTGTAGATGGGAAACACAAGTGGACCGTCTTTGTAGACGGAGCTTCCAGCTCGATGGGGAGCGAAGCAGGAATCCTCCTCGAAAACTAAGAGGGCATCTGTTCACAGTGATTTCTGGTGAACAATCGCTAGTCTTCCAAACTATCAAATAAACTTAATTACTGTTATTCAATCTCTCTGGTAACTTACATGAACGACTAGATTGATCCTATGGAACATAGTTGTTTGGCTAAGTCTAATTGTAAAACTGACATTTGTATTTAGGATTTCGAATTAGAGTCTGTTCCACAGATATCCAATCCGCTTCGATTACTATACTGAATGGTTCGAAGGATAACTTCTATATGGTATTAGGAATATTCATGAGAAAAGTTTAAAGACTTGAAATTGGATAAATGGCAGGATTAAATGGGTGAATGTAAAAGTTACCAAATGTTTAGAGGTTTCGACCATAAGAAAAGTATTTAAATGCAGAGAGGGATAAATGACTTCGAGTACAAAGGCTTTAATTTAAAGGCATAAACATAAAATTGCTTGAAACACAAATGAAACGGAAGTGAAAGATAAAATTGGAAAACGTAAAGAGTTTTCACTGAATTGTAAATGCTGGTGTTATCATACGTACATCTTTCGAGCATTCGTTTCCCTATCCATGCGGTATTTTGAATGTTTATTGAATTTTTACAACAGATATCACACACAAAATCCTAACAATAAGACTTCTATTTATACTATTCGACCATAACGGTCTTGCTATCAGAATCTGCCACGTTCGAAGCATGCAGAGCATTGCTTCCCTCTAGCCTCCACGCGTCTTCGAACACCCTTACGCTTGTGTATTTGAATTTCCAATATCCCGCTTACGTTTGAATTTCAAATGTTTTGGAACTTTTCGTTTCGAGTTTGTTCATAGGTTATTTCCAAAAATGACGTTCACAAATATCCTCTTATGATTATTTCAAACAAGGCTTTGGACTCACACTCCACAACTTATCATTCGAAACCTTGAACTCTAATATTTCCATTCGAAACAAGTATTCTCTTCCATTCTGAATCATCAAATCTGCTTTATCCAAACAAAACTCAACCATAGTAATTTTATTTCGAATCACAGTATCAAAATCTTCAGCCAACAAAATGCCCCTTTAAAATATGTATTTCGAACCCTTTGAGAAGTACTTATTTTAAATAGATTCACAAGATTTTGATAACCCCTTTTGAAGAATCATGACACTTACTGCACATGATTTTACCTACGTCAATCAAGACGCCTTCTTGAGTACTCAACCATTTTGGACCAGTTACCACAACATGGTGTGGTTTAGAAATAATGATTATTATTAAACACACTTATGATCAACACTGGATCTTACGCCACCTCCCTCTGAATCCAATCAACAACTTCCACGTACTCCTAGTCCTTTTAGTGGGTGCTTACACTCACTCTATAAAACCTATCAGTTTAGTCTTTTCTTCTTTTTCTCCAAAATTTCTGAAATCTTCCTCCTCTTTGCTAAACCCAAAAACTTCCAGCAATCTTAACAATGTCTTCATCAACATCATCACAACTGAAGAAATTATCAAAGAAGAAGAACAAGAAAACCAACACGGAAACCATCATGGAGAGCAAAGTGAGTATTTATCAGAATCAATCTGTACTTAATCCTCAAATGATCTCCAAGGAGAAAGAAATGTTGTACGCCTCTCAGGTATTAATCCCTACCACTGTTGCTGGAAAAAAGTTTGCCCTAATGGGTCCTTTAACAGTTTTTGAAATTCTGAAAGATACTAGGAAAATTTTGCCTGTCTGCTATAAATTCAAACCCCTTTTCAACAAAATGGATGCCCCTAGGGCAGGAACTAAAGACCTAAACGAATCATCTGATTCGAAAACAACTGAAACTCCGGCCTTACCTCCAAAAGACCCTTTTATCTTAGATTATATCAAAAGTAATTTCAAACCCTTTCGATCCTGCCCCACTTCAGACATAGCATACCAAAACTGGTTCACCAAGGTGGAATCCAAAAAATCTCAACAATGGGAAAAATTAGGGATTTATAACTTAATCAAACTGTCGAAACCAGGCTTTACCTACAGTCACCCATTGTTATTCGCTTCATTGTACGTCTGGGACAGTACTTACAACACTTTCCATCTTCCAGGCGGAATGATAACACCCACATTTTTTGTTATAGCTGCCATCACTGGTCTCTCACCAGTGGGGGAAATTTATATTCCTGACAACGAAGAACATTCCAGCATTATTAACTTCGATGTCAAACTGGCCAGCTTCTCAAAATTTATCAGCCATTATCACACTGAGGGGGATGAGGTCTCAGATGTAGAACATATCGCTTTCCTCACCCTGTGGCTATCACGATATGTGTTTTGTAGTAGATCTTTGCAAGTAGCAAGTAGGTTCATTCCCCTAGCCAGGGATTTCCATGAAAATAGGAAAGTCTGTCTGAGTGAACTGTTACTTGTCGACCTTTATGAGAGTTTAAGGTCAGCAGTTTCTAGTTTAAAATCCCATACTCCAAAAAAACATTCTTCTAGCTGGACCCTTTTGGTTGCTTCAACTATGGCTTAATGCCATGTTCGAATCTTCTTTATCAACCGTTGATACCATCATTGAACAAGATCCAGAAATAGCTGACAGGATCATCGAAGGCACGAGACTTCAAAAGCTCACCCCGAATGATGACAAGGATGATTTCAAAATCCAATTTTCTAAATACATCATAATCTTCTCCAAAAGACATAAGTTTGAAGAGTCCATGGCACCTTTTGCTCAATGGACTTGTGGAACTTCATGGTTCACAATGCCTCTCTCAGAAGCTGCCTAGAGCAAAGAGATGCAAAATATCTGGAAAGCGTTTCTTCTTCCTAGGTTAATCTCCTCAAGAATCACCCCAAACAAGAATCAGATTTTCCTCTTAGCTTATCAATCCAATTTTGTTTCTAGACAATTTGGCATGTGCCAATTAATCCCTGAACCTTTGTTCCAAACACAAAGTGCCATCACCTCAGGCAAAACATTCAAAGCAAGAGAGGCCAAGTTGCAACAGGAACAATACCAAGATTTCGCTCAGTTCGAGCTTTTACCTTTCGAGCCAACATACTTCACAGCGAAAGGATTTCTTGAATGGTAGACTAAGTTCTACCAGACCTATATGTTTGACACACTCACCATTCAACAAAAGCTAATTGACGCGTTCAATGTGCAGGTACACTCCAAGAAAGGTATGTTCACTCACGTCAAAGAAATTAGGGCTTTTCAAAATTATTTCGAAACCACTTATGATCCCACACACTTGGAAACCACTATACATCAAGCGGCCGAGACCTTGAAGGAAAAATTTAAAGAAAAAATTTCTAAGCTCAAACTTCCTTCAGGGTTGTCACCTGAGGATAGATATAGGTTGGCACTCGAAATGCACCCACCTAAATTTCCTAGGTTGCCTACCTCAGAACTGGCTCTGGCTTGGTTTCCTCCATACCCTTGGTGGTTCACTTGCAAAGAAATGTTCAAATACCAGCCTCAAAAGAAACCAAAGCCATCTGAGACTGTGAAATGGGCTCGTTATTGGCTTCATAATTTCCCAAGACATCTTCGCTATGACCTTCCTGCCATTTCGATTACATCTAATCAAGGCACAGGTGCGAATGCTTGGGAAAATTCCAATTGTATTCTAATTCCCTTATCCTTAACATTTTACTCAATTGTTTCACTTTTCAGCTATTAGGATAAAGAGTGTTACTTCAAAACCTAAGGAAGGGAACACTTCTCAACAAGCTATCGAAGTTAGTGATGATGCAACTCCAACAATACCAACAACAACAACAACTACTACTACAACAACAACACCGGCTGCAGCAGAACTCTCCATTCCAAAGGTAATCAACTAACCCTGTTGTTTCGAGTAAACTGAAGTTTATGAATTAGATCTAACTTTTGTCTAACCCTTTTCAGACTAGCAAACTTCCACCAACAACTCCCAAGAAACGGAAACAAGGCCCTGCTGACAAGGACCCAAAAACTGGTGAAAACTCTCCAACAGCTTCTAAGAAGAAGAAGAAGAAAGAAAGCTCCAAAGGCGATGAGCCTACTAACGTTCTTGGGCTTGATCCCAAAGACGTTGCTCCCTCAACAACATCCAAAATTCCACCTTCGACCTCCAATGTAACATTGGAACATATTGACAGCAACATTCCTTCCGATAACCCACAGGTAATTAAATTCGAATTCATAACAAAGATAGTTATTCATACCTTAGTGCATACTCTTAATTAACTTTGTTTATGCAGGACACTTCGAATGCAAACCCCACTGCTTCAAATCCTCCAACTGGGATTCATGCTCCAATCACTTCCTCTATTCATGGGGATTCCAACAACTATGTGCAAAACAAAGGATCCTCCAACATGGCGGTCCTGACTGGAGCTTCGGAGGCACATGATGACCAAGGCACCTCGCCTCCTTTGAAGGAAGCAAACGAAGGGTCATCCCACAAGTCCAAAGAAAATCCACCAGAAACTTCCCTTCTAAAATCTCCTCTTGAAACCCTTCAAGAGACTCCAACAATCACTGAAGCTGAAAAGGACAAGACTGATTCCTCTCAAGAGAGTGAAGAAACTGCAGAAGAAAGTTCTGGTGGAGACGAAACCCAAAGTGGTTCAGCTGGTGGAACGAAATCTGATGCTATTAGCAGCGAGACCAATACCATCGATGTGGTGGATCCGTGTGATGAAGGAGAAAGCGAGGAGCAAGGCAAGGATGAAGATGATGGGGGTAAGACTAAAGAAACTATGGAGGTCGAAATGGACGCGACTCCTTTAAACAAGGAACTTTCCCCAACTTCCCAGCCTCGACTGACTGAAGAGGAACTAGCTCTCCTAAAGCTCAATGACCCAATTGGGTACATGAAAATTAAACTGGCTCAGAAGGACGTTCCTCTCACTAGGGTTGGCACAAGTTCAACTAGCAACGCAAGGTCCCCAGATGCTAGAGCTGAACTTCTTAACCAAGTCAGGAAAACAATCCTTGATGTAGACCTGTTCGAAGTTCTTAAAAAGGATAGCACCGCTTGCTATACCATGAAGGAACTTCTTACTCAGGTTAATTCTACAACTTGCTCCTTGCCAATCAGCATTATTCTGTTCGATCTCCAAGTTTTATTGGACGATGTAACTGGATGTCTCCTACAAGATAAATTGGCTGCTGCTAAAGTTCAGGAGAAACGGAATGCCATGGATGATGCTTATGAGCGCGCTTCGAAACTTTCTACAGAGGCTGAAGATCAAGCGACACGTTTAAAACAAGCGATGGTTGATTATGAAGTTCGAGTGCGCTCTATTCTCTTCTGGGAAGGACAAATTCAAGAGCTCCAGCAAAAGATCAAAGAAGCTCAACAACAGCAATTGGCTTACGAAACTGGTAGCGTTAGTGACCAATTCGAAGAACTTCTTAACAGGGGCCTTTCCGAAACAGAAGCAGCAGAGCGCATCAAAAGGGAAGTGAATACTCTAGAAGGAGCGAGACGTTACACCCAACAAAGGCTTGAGTCTTTCAGAAGCACCTTCGCAAGACTGAGAAACAACGTTTATTTTTAAACATTTGCTTATTTGAATTGATTTACACTTGGTTTTGTAATATTTAAACAATGCCATTTTGGCAATATATGACACCATTTGGGCACCTCCTTGTTATATTTCGACTATGTTGCTATTATTCGAATCTCTTGCAGGCGAGGTCTATATTTTTTCAAATACTTTCTGTTAACCTTCAAGATTCATTTATCATCAGTTAACTCTTCGATTTCGTACGCATTGTTTGAGAAACTCTTTAGTATTCGAAAGGGTCCTTCCCAATGAGGTGACCATTTACCTAAAGCTTTATTCTTCTTGTCCATGGGCAATATGACTTTCCAAACTAAGTCATTAACAGTGAATGTTTTACCTTTCACCCTTTTGTTGTATGCCCTGGCTACCATTTCCTTTTGCCTCATCAGGATTTCCAATGCATGCAATCTAACTTCGTCTAACTCAACTAACTCATTCATCATCATCTCCCAATATAATGCAGATGGGATCTCATTTTGCCTTTGAATTCGAACTGACTGCAGATGAATTTCCACTGGTAAAACAGCATCATGGCCAAATGTTAGTTGGAAAGGCGTGGTGTTAGTAGCCTCTTTAGGAGATGTTCTACAAGCCCAAAGTATTTGGTCCAACGTCTTATGCCAATTTTTTGGATTTTTACCCACATGTTTTTTTATTAACCCTATTATCACTTTGTTTGCTGCTTCGACCTGACCATTTGCTTGAGCGTAATATGGTGTTGATGTTAATAACTTGAAACCCATCTCCTGAGCAAATTCCTGCATCTTTCTACCAGTAAACACAGAACCTTGGTCTGTGGTTATACTCTCTGGTAATCCGAACCTATAAATTATTTGTTTCTGTATGAACCCAATAATGGCCTCTTGATCAGCAACTATTAATGGTATTGCTTCAATCCATTTGGTGAAATAATCAATTCCCACTAAGATATATTTTTGTCCCTTAGACGAAGCAGGATTGATCTCTCCTATTAAATCTAATGCCCATCCTCTAAAGGGACATGGTTTAATGATCGAATGTAACTCACTTGCAGGAGCATGTTGAATTCCTGCATGTTTCTGGGATTCTTCCCACCCTTTAGCAAAATTTATACAGTCTTTGAGCATGCTGGGCCAGTACATGCCATATCGGAATAACAACCATTTCATTTTATGGCCTACTTGATGTGCTCCACATGCCCCATTGTGAACCTCTGATAATGCTAAGTATGCCTCATCTTCTCCTAGGCACTTCAGTAATATGCCTTCCTGGGTCTTCTTGAACAATTCATTTCCCATGAGGACGTATGATAATGCTCTATATTTTATCTTCCTATCAACATTCAGTGTTGGGTTTTTTAAATAACTCACTATTGGACTTCGCCAATCTGCACATGTCAAGGTGTCTATGGCAAATACTCTGAATTTCTGTTTGTCAGCACAACCTAATTTTACATTCTCTAAATCTGATGGTATGAGTCTAGTAGCCATAACTCTTCCTCTCAATTCAACCAAATCTTCTAATTTTTTGGTGGAAACTTTATATCCTGAAGCCAACTGTGCCAGGTCATTTGCCTCTTGGTTTTCTATTCTTGGAATATGTTTAATATCCATATATTCGAATTTTTTGAGTAGCCTATTAGCTATGACGAAATATGTAATCAAATTGTCTTTTATGCATTTGTGTTCCTTTGTTATTTGCTTGACCACTAGCTCCGAATCTCCTCTAATTTCGACTCTAGTTGCCCCCAATTCTAACAAAGCTTCAAGTCCAATGATAAGCGCTTCGTATTCAGCTTCGTTGTTCGAACAACGAGGACCGTCTAACTTATACTTGAATTTTGTTGGAATTCCTTCAGGAGAAATTATAAGAACTCCAACACCACTACCATCTCTATGGGTCGTACCATCAAAGTACAACTTCCAAGGTTGCATTTCAACGTAACCCATGACAGTATCTTCGCTCAGTGAATGATCAACAATGAAATCAGAAATTATTTGACCTTTCACAGCTTTTAAAGGCATGAAAGTCAAAGAATACTCTGTCAAAGTCAAAGCCCGTTTACCAATTCTGCTATGCATTATTGGTTTCGAAAGCATGTGCTTGATAACATCGAAATGAGATGAAACATAAACATCAACAGGCTTTATATAATATTTAAGTTTCATACAAGAGAAATATAAACAGAGACATAGCTTTTCTATGTTGCTATATCTGGTTTCAGCATCATTCAACACCCTACTTAAATAGTACACGGCTCTTTCGATGCCATTGCTATCTTCTTGTGCTAACATACTACCTATAGTAAATTCAGAGGTGGATATGTACAATCTCATGGGTTTTCCCCACGAAGGTGGAGACAAGATAAGAGGCTGAGTAAGATATCTTTTTATATTGTCAAATTCCTCCTGATGTGCTTCATTCCATTCGAAAGCTTGTCCTTGCTTCAGACGAAGCAACGGAGAGAAAGCCTGGGTTCTTCCACTTAAATTTGAAATGAACCTCCTTAAAAAGTTTATTTTGCCTAGCAAAGACTGCAACTCCTTTTTTGATGTAGGTGCTTTCGTTTCAACAATGGCTTTGGTCTTGTTTTGGTTGATTTCAATGCCTTTCTTATAAACCACAAAACCAAGAAAATCTCCAGCCTGCACGAAAAATGCACACTTAAGGGGATTCATTTTCAAGCCATGTTTTCTCATTCTTTTGAATGATTGGCTTAAATGATGCAAATGAGTTTCTGCAGATACTGACTTGATGACTATATCATCAATGTACACCTGCATAAAAGTCTCAATGAAATCATGAAAAATCGAATTCATTGCCCTTTAATAAGTTGCTCCAGCATTTTTTAAGCCAAAAGGCATCACTACCCATTCGTAGGTGCCTAAGGCTCCTGGGAAACGAAATGTTGTCTTAGCAACATCTTCCTCAGCAATAAAGATCTGGTTATACCCAGAGTATCCATCTAACATACTTAAATACTCAAATCCTGCAGCCGAATCTATTAACATTTCTGCCACAGGCATGGAATACTCATCCTTGGGGGTAGCAGTATTTAAATCTCTAAAATCTATGCAAATTCTCAGAGAGCCATTCTTCTTAATAACAGGTACTATATTTGCTAACCATTCGACATACCTTGTGGTCCTGATGAATTTGCAGCGCAACAACCTTTCAATTTCAGCCTTGATCTTCGTGAGAACTGCTGGTGCGAACCTTCTAGGGGTCTTCTTGATGGGCTTCTTGCCATCCTTGATTGGAAGTCTGTGTTCCACTAACTCCCTCTTCAAACCAGGCATTTCATCATAATCCCAGGCGAAACAATCTTTGTTCTTCCTAAGGACTTCGATCACTTTCTGCTTGAGGCTTGAATTGAGCTTTGCACTCACGTAAGTTATTCTTTTTATGTTTTCATCTCCCAAGTTCACCTCTTCTAACGGATCCTGCGCTAACATTTTAGCACCTGAGTCTGTGGGATCCCTTTCGAAGCCTAAAGGTTCTTTATCATAAATGGAATCTAGCCTTTGATCTATATCAACCATTTCTTGTTCTTATAAGGGTGAGCCTTTTGAGCCATCCCCATCTGTTTTGTTTACTTCTGCAGCCATACTATCCATTTCAACTTCTAAGGCCGCCTTCCACTCGTTCTCAGCCATGTAGGCCGAAATCTTTTCGAAGAAAGAAGACTCAGTCATGAGCAGGATTATCGAATTCCCAGCCTGCTGGTTGTCTTTGTGCAGCGTCTTCGACTTCTTCATCTCCATTGATTATCCTTCGATCCCAATACATTCCATCATGGCGAAGGGTCATGTAATATTGCGCATTCCTGGTCTCATTGATCTCGTCGTTAGGGCTACAAGGAGCAATTTTGGCCAAGTGTTTGTCATAGTTTCTCTTATCAACTAAGTTGACTGCTGTCATGAAGTAGCTTTGGTCAGCTTCTATATTCTCAACAATGCCATCTTCTCTCCATAATACTAACCTCTGATGCATTGATGAGGGGACTGCTCCAACGCCATGGATCCATTCTCTGCCCAACAGCAAATTGTAGTTGGCTTTAGCTTCGATTACCATGAACATAGTGGGTCTGCAGCTTGATCCTACTGTCAAATCCACTTGGATCACCCCCAATGTGTGGCCTACTTTACTTTCATAGTTTGATAGTACCATGTTGTGTGGTTTTATGTCAACATCTTGTATCCCTAACTTCTTCAACATGAAATGAGGCATCAGGTTCACTGCAGCGCCTCCATCCACCAGGACTTTGTTTACGCCATTGTGATCGGTGGAAATAGAACTGACTGTTTTTTAGCTGGTTCGTGAAATGTCGCGGTAAGCAAGAGTCGCCACCGTCTTTTATGTTCTCCAACATGGAAAGGACAAAAGCACATCAAAATTCCTTTTTTGAGATGTCTCTCGGTTCGGGAGGTAGATTTATAGAAAGGGAAGGTGTTAGCACCCTTTCTATCCATGGTTATCCACGGGCTCTTAGGTACTTGCTCTTATGTTTTCAAAAATGGTTTGCTTTTCAAGTGTATGTGGGTTTTGAAAAAGTTTCGTTTGAAAAATTTCTAGGTAACTCTTGTATCTGTCCTCAAGAGTGTATGAAATATTCGTTCGAAAAAAAACTTTTTTGAAAGTGTAGGTGTGAAAAAGATATTTTTGTTTGTTTGAGAGAGCAAGTACCCAGGAGAAATCTACCTACTCTAAGGAATTAAGCTGTGTAAGAGTCCTTTAGACAGTAATATCCCACTATTGAGAAGTAGGTAGCACCGTCGTTGGAGTTATTCGGGTCAATTCGATTATTAGGGACATGTGGTCACTAAAGCAACGTTAGGACGTTTTAGTGGTAATCCTAATGTCTAAGATCATTTTTATCGAGGCGACCATTCCGAGGCAGCTTATGATCTTGGGACAAAGGACGACCTCTAAAACATCATATACTTAATGACCACGTTCGAGGCAACCAAGTGAGGTGTACCCTAAGAGTGGCATATGCAAGTGTGTCAATTTTCAGTTATTTTACTCTTGCATGTCATGGTGAGCTATTGTTGATTTTTAAGTTTAAGAGTTAATCTTGTCATACAATCCTAGTTAGCATACATCTAAGCAGTTAATATATGTACAGGAATTTAAAGTGCGGGAATTGTAAATCCTACGCTATTACAAGGCTTTCGGGGAGGGGGATTATTTTTGCATGTCCAAAAATATTGGGGGAAATAAAAACAGTAAAGTAAAAGAAGGTCTTAGTTTAAGCTATTACATCCCAGTAAAATAAACGCGCGTGAATCTAAAAAAAAATCCTAAGAATAAGAACTCTTTTTGTTGTTTTTGATTAAGAAGATATTTGAATTAATACTCCTAAGCCTAGTTTATTTTAAATTGATAAAATGAAGTTAAAATAATTAATTAATTTATTTACAAAATTAATTTGAATAAAAAACTAACCTAATGTTTTTTTTTTTGTGATTTTTTTATATTTTAATGTTAATTAAAAGATAAAAAGAAGTCTATGAGAATAAAAACAAAAAAATAAAGTGCCTGAGGGATCCTTCGATCCAGGGAAAAAAGGAGTTTCGACCCAGGGAGGGAATGGACTGCTTCGGTCCAGAGAGGGTCTTGGTCCTTTCGATTGGGCCAGACAGTAAGGCGTGAGTAGCCTTCGATCCAGGGAAGAGGATTGCCCTTCGATCATGGAGGTCATGGCTTTCGATCCAGGGATGAGATGCCTCTTTCGATCCAGCATGCTAATGGGTTCGATCCAGAGAAGGGCTCTCCTTCAATCTGGGATGTTATACCTGCAAAAGTATGTGAGCGAAACAAAAATGCAGGGGCCTGGGTATTGAATCCCAGGCCCTTCGATCCTGCACTTGTTGGGGTCTCTTCAGGCTAAATCTGTAGCAAATGTTAGCACACGAGAAATGTGACCTGGGTGCCAAACCCAGGCCTTTCGATCTTGTCTAAGATGGCAAGTCAAAGGTAACAACAAGTAATAATGCGTTTACGCAAATGTAAGTTTGGACAATTTACCCTTTCTTACCTGCAGATTGAGTCTTCGATTTGGGCACTGGCTGGATGGGAGCACTTTCAATCTGGGCGCAGGCACTTTCGATCTGGGCACTTCTGGGCGCAGGCACTTCTGATCTGGGCACTTCCTGGATGTAGGCACTTTTGATTTGAGGGCTTCTGGGCGTAGGCACCTTCGATCTGAGGGACTGCTTTGGCTTGGAAAATTCTGGGCAGCGTCTCTCCAATGTTTTGTTCTCCTGCATATTTTTTGAAGAAGTGTGTATAATTTTCGTTCTATGATTTTCGTGTGATTTTTCGTGTAATTTTTTTTTGTGTGTCTGTTGTAATGTGTCACTGGCATCCTATTTATAGGAGTGTGGGAGTGCACGAAAATGGCAAGGGACAACCATTAAAATAGGCATTTTACGCTCTGGACAAAAATCAAACACATTAAATCATTTCCTTTTTTGAAACATTCGTGTCCCTTGAATGAACCTGGACGCTTGGATTTCGAGTGCTTTTAGGCCATGCTCTTCGATTAGTCCTGATTTGCCTCTTTCGAATGGACTCCCTGCGTACCCTTCGAATGGGCCTGGCCCAAATATCAATCGAAGGATTCCAATCGAAATTCCCTGCTAACAGGCCAATCAAAAGGTGTTGTTCATGCCAAATGAAGGACATGGTTGACATACCTGTCGACATTGCCTTGACATAATTCCAATCGAATGCTTGTCCATAATGCCAATCGAAATACTCCTTCAGAATGCCAATCGAAATACTCCTTCAGAATGTCAATCGAAAGGTATTTGAAGTACCACTCAAAAATCTTCTTTTTCCTTAGGCAAGAGTTTGTGATCAACCAGGCAGGGGGAAGACTTTGGAAAACATGAGAGGGCAAATTTTGGGGTGCAACAGCCATGTATACCAACTTTTGCTCGAATAAACAATGACTTTAGGTGATTTTGCATGGCCGGTTCTGGGTATTCGAAGAAGGCATTTTGCTCTTCGACAGCCCCATTGTCCATCACATAATAGCATACTGGCCTGTGTTTCGTCAGGTCTATTGCATCATCCTCTTCGTGTTCTTCGACTTCAGTCTCTTGCCCAAATTCGCAAGGCAACACAGATACCACATTGCAGTTGATGTTGAGTGAAGATTCCCCTTCTGATTCGAAATTGTCAGTCAGCATATCCTCATTCTCCTCTGGTCCTGGCGTATATTCCTTTGATTCATTTTGCTTTGTTTCAAAGAAAAGTCTCCTGCTAACCGGAGGATGATCCCCAGGTTGATTGTTTGGTGCAGGTTTGTTGGTGCTTGATTCCTCTTTGTCTTTGCTCGAAGCCACTCTGTGATCGGTGGATCTGGAACTGATTGTTTAATGCTGGTTCACGAAATGTCGCGGAAGCAAGAGTCGCCACCGTCTTTTATTTTCTCCAACATGGAAAGGACAAAAGCACAGAAAAATTCCTTATGAGATTATCTCTCGGTTCGGGAGGTAGATTTATAGAAAGGGAAGGTGTTAGCACCCTTTCTATCCATGGTTATCCATGGGCTCTTAGATACTTGCTCATTTGTGTTTTCAAAATGTTTGTTTGCTTTTCAAGTGTGAGTGGGTTTGAAAAAGTTTCGTTTAAAATTTCAGTTCGACTCTTGTATCAGTCCTCAAGAGTGTTTGAAAAATTATTTTTGAAAGCTTTTTGAAAAGTGTAGGTGTGAAAAGAAGTTTTTGATTTGTTTTGAATTAGAGCAAGTATCTACGAGTCATCTACCTACCCTAAGGAATTATGCTGTGTAAATGTCCTTAAGGTAGTGCCATCCCACCATTGAGAGGTAGGTAGCACCACCGTTGGAGGTGTTCGGGTCAATTCGAGGGTTAGGGACAGTGTGGTCACCGAGCAATAGTAAGATACCTTAGAAGCTACCCTTATGCCATTGATCTTTTTATTCCGAGGCAACCGTTTCGAGGCAACTTGTTTCGAGGCAACCGTTTCGAGGCAACTAGATCAATGGAACATAAGGACTCACTAAGACGTCCTGTACTCGACGACCACGTTTCGAGGGGCAAGGCAACAGTGTGATCACCAGAGCAACAGTAGGACACCTTAGAAGCTACCCTTATGCCATGTTCATGGACATAAGGACTTACTAAGACGTCCTGCACTCGACGACCACGTTTCGAGGAGCAAGGCAACAGTGAGGCGTACCCTAAGAGTTGTGTGTGAATTGTGTGTCATTTTCAGTTATATTTGTCTTTGTCATGCATTGGTGATCTACGCTTTGATTTTATTTGGGCATACATTCTTTCATGTGATAGTTAGCAATTTAAAGGTGCGGAAATTAAAATGCGGAAAATAAAGGTCCTACGCTATTACAAGGCGCGGGTCTACATCGCCAAATTAAACCAAGACCCGATTTGAATAAATAAAGATGCGGAAAATAAATGTCCTAATTACTATTACAAAGCTTTGGGGCAATTACATAAATGTAAAACGAAAAATAAAGACAAACGCGCGAAAGGAAATTGGAATCGAAAGTGCGAGGGCGTTGGACCCTTTAAAGAAATTAAATATTGAAATTGAAAATTAATTAATGATTTAATAAGAAAAGAAGTTATTTTTTGATGTTTTTGTATTTAATGGACATAAAGAAAATTAATTGGATTTTGAAATTAAATAAAAAAACTAGTTCTAAATTGTTTTTTAATTATTAAAGAAAATATTTAAGTTTAAACCTAATTTACTAATTGTTTAATTACAAGAAAATATTTTTTGACCTTTTTTATGTTTTTATGAAATAAAATAAAAAAAGAATTAAAAACTGTCAAAAGAAAAAGCCTAAGTCTAAATTTGTTTTTATTTATTGTGAAAAAAGGTTAAAATTAACTAATTAAACTAATTAATTTGTTAGTATTTTATTTACAAAAATAATTACTAAAGTGAAATTAATAATAATAATAATAATTACATTTTTTTTTGTTTTTTTCTGAATTTATGAAAATAATTATTTGTGAACTAACTAAATAATAATAATAATTAATAAAAGGAAAGAAAATAAGAAAAGAAATGCTAAACCAAGGAGGTGAAGGCCGGATTTTGGAGGTTTTACTCAAAATCATCCTTAGGCATCAAAAATTCCATCTAAGCCCATGGTTGTGATCGTCCATGTCTCCTGATCACGTCTATGCTTATGGTTTGTCCCAATTTCACCTGTAGATAAAATACCTAAAAACAAAACCAACGAACCCTAGGCACGGATATTGTTATACGAAGCCTAAAAATGAAATTGAATATAGCAGTTACATTGGAAATTAGGCATGGAGTATGAATATGCTATTATTTTCCAGAAAAGTGCAAGAATGGAGAAACATGATTTCGTGTACAGGGGTGAGTTTGAGACAACTTACAGCGCTTGATAGTGGACCTTAGGACGCGTTTGTGGTTGCTTTAGCTTCAGGGAGTGGCAAGGAAGAAAGCCATGTGCTTGCTTGGATCTGAAAATGTTTGCAACACTGCTTTAGATCTCTCACTTTTTTGGACAAATTTTGAACTTTTCCTCTGGCCGTTTGTGCACACTCTCCTTTTTTTCTAGCTCCTGAATGAGGCTTGCAAGGCTTGTATATATAGGCTTGGGTGAGGATCAGTCACATTAAGGAGCTTTTAAGCCTTGCAATGAAGTTTTGATTTTCTCCATAATCACCATTGAAATAACTTGCCATATTTGCTCCAAATATGAATTTTTTTGCTTGAAATAGGTCTTGAACGAATTTGGTATATGTTTTATGGTGTATCAAAGCTATTCAAACCACAAAATATCCCTCCATTAATTTCTTTGATTTTTATTTGAATTTTAAAGATTTAAAATGCATTAAATCAAATAAAATTAAATAAAAATGGGAAAATTAATTTTTAATCTTGAAATAAATTGTGGGACACGTGGGAGGCATGGCCAAGCTGAAACAAGTGGAAAAAGTGGGCCTCTTTTGTCAAAAATGAAATTTCAAGGATAATTGACTTTGGCCATTTCACAAAAATTTCCCAACTTCTCCAATGCATATCTTGCTCAATTTTGAAGCTATGAACATGTTCTTGGATATTTTGGAAAGGTCTTGAAGTCCTCTAACCAATGTCTTTGGTCCCATGTTATTTTGATTTACCAATCTCAAGTTATGGTCTTTGACTTAAAGTGCCTTTTTGTTGACTTTTGAAAATGACCTATAATGTTGAAATTGATAACTTTTTGTGAGAGCATTTCTTGGACTTGGAATGTGAAGATGAGTTGTAGGAAATGTCTTCCCCTTCAATATGAGCATTGGATGGGATTTTTCTGATGAACCATGAAAAAGTTATGCCTTGGTCAAGTTACAGTTGACTTTTCAGCTGTCCAAAAATAGAAACTTTTGACACCTTGATGATTTTTGAGCCATTCTTGAGGAATCATGATCAAGAATTGATCAAATGATGATTGTGGCTTCAAAATAAGATGTTGACCAAAAAAATTGACTTTTGACTGCCAAATGACCATTTTGCCCCTGCAGTTGACTGTGGAGCAATTAGGGTTTTTGATTGTGCAACTTGACCTTGTGAGCCTTGAAACTTGACATGTAGGTGCTTGACAAAGTGTATGAGCATGTGGGACTTGATTGAGCCCTTGAAAACCTCAACTTTCTTTGCAAGAACCAAAACCCTAGTTTGACTGGCTTAGGAGAGTGGTTGACTGTGTAGCCCTTGAGAAGACTTGAGCAAATTGAGATGATGCTTGTCAAAACTTTGAAGAATATGGGAGGGCAAATTTTGGGGTACAACACACTCCTTTGTTTAGCGCAGCATCTCTCTCAGCTTTTTGAACTCTTTGTTGCCTTCGCCATTGTGAGTTGGACATAGGGTTCTTTCCCTTGTAGTTTTCCAACCTTACTTCTTCTCTTTTTGACATATTGAACTGCCTTTTGTACGTCATGGCATGGCGTGTGTTCCTTTCATTATTCCTCCACTTGTCTCGCCCATTGTCAGCTCTAACTTGTAGCCACTTGTCCATTGGTGCGTCAGCAGGAACTTTAAATGTTACCCTTCGAGCGCCTCTAGGATAAGGGCTGTCAGGCCTCCGTTGGGTGTAGTTGTTCTCGAAACGTTGGCCCATTTAACCAATTTCTCTGTGGTTCCAACATGGGGCGAAAGGGGTTGTTTCGAAGGTTTTAGCCACTTTCTGATCATATACTGCAGAACATCTTGGACACACTAAGCATTTGGTTGCCCCCTTGTGACAACGAACTAAAAACCCCATAAGGCTTTCTCCAGCCTTAGGGTAGCATCTGAACAGCTGATTATCCTGGCGCCAGTTAACGCCTGTTCATGCCCTTTGTCTTTTTTCAAAGTCTGCAACAATTCTCTGATTACAAATGATGCTACATCTGGGACACAACATCATTGCAGCATTCTCTTTGTGGCACAACATAAGGTAATCTTTGAGACTAGCATCTCTAGCATACCTGTCTTCCATCTTGTATTTTTCTTTCTCTAAGTACCTCTCCATTTCTTCCATTTCAGAACAAGGTTGCTCCATGTTTACCATGTTAACATCCACATCTTCTCCCTTGATATCAGTATCTCCCCAACCTGTAGGTTTGATGTCTTCAATTCGGGTCTTTGAGCTTTCTGGGGCGGAATACCTCACCATGTAATCGAACTTTCCGCTGGGTTCCCCCAAAGTATCCCATATTTCCTTCTGAGGAAGAACTGGCACTGTGATCTATACTTTCTCCAACTTTTGCCTCAAGCCTTCAGTAGCCTGTGTCAAATTTTGTTTCTGGTTTTCCTGGCCTTCAGTAGCCTGGATCTCTTTCGAAGCAATCAAAGGAACTGCTTCGATCGAAGCCTCTTGTTCCTTATGGAAGTCCTCAGTAACTTCCTTTTCGACCTCCACTAACACGCAGTTCTCATCTTTGGTGTTTTCCTTATCTGATGGAGCGTCACCTTCACCTACTCCAACCATGTTTATCTCTCCAATGTATGCAGGTTCAGAGTAGTTGGTGTCAGCAACATCTAAAGGGTCATCATCCACCTTCATCTTTGGCTTGTCAGTGAACCTTAGTCTACCATCCTTGATTGCATTCTGAATCAGATCCCTGAAAAGAAAACATTGTGAGGTTTTGTGGCCTAAGAAACTGTGATACTTACAAAATCCTCTTTTCTTTCTTTGATCTAAAGGTGGTAATTTGACATTTGATGGCACTATTAGTTGGCCATCTTTGACAAGCAAATCAAAAATTTCATCACATTTCGTTACGTCGAAGGTATAAACCTTCTTTGGGAACTTGTCACTTTTCTCATTTTCAATAATTTCTTTCCCTTTTGTGGGAACTAGTAATTTACAGGAATAAGGGGGAGCCTGTTTCAATTTAGGGTAATCTTCTGCTTCCTCAGTTCCGACATAGGAGACCCTTTCTTTCTTGTTATTTTTAAAAACTCTGGCCTTCTCGGCTTTTAGTCTTTCGACTTGTCGAACCCTGTCTGCTAGTTGGGCCATATCCCTCAAGTGTTGTGTATCTAATTTCTTTCGAATGAAGTAGTCTAGGCCACCAGCAGCCATTTCGACTAACTCATGTTCAAGAACTACTGTGAAACATCTAGACTTCAAGAGTCTGAACCTATTCAGATAATCATCTATGGGTTCAGTAAACTTCCTCTTGACACTGGCTAACTCTTTCAGGCTTATTTTAGATTGTCCCATGTAGAATTGTTCATGAAATAACCTATCCAACAGAGCCCAAGTATCTATGGACCCAGGAGGCAAAGTGGTGAACCATGTGAAAGCGTTCTTAGTTAGGGAACTTGGGAAATATTTAATCCTAAGGTCTTCATTATTTGCTATATCTCCTGCTTCGGTTAGATACCTGGCTATGTGTTCGAATGTTGACTCATTGGTGTCTCCAGCGAACTTTGTAAATTTAGGGACTTTATATCCCCTTGGTAAATCAGTATGCATCACATAATCTATTATGGGAGAGGAATAGTTTGGCCTTCTAATACCTGTATTGAGACCGTTTTGAGCCATAATCCTTTCTATCATGGTGGTTAAATTATTTTCTGCCAAGATGTTGTCATTTTGAATTCTATGAACGACTTCATCAGCATCTTGGTGTCGACCCACCATGACAACTCCTCTAGGTTGTTCTTCTCAAAACTCTGGGACTTCTAGCCTTTCGACCCTTGCCCCTGGTTCTATAACTCCCCTTTGTGGGTCTCGAATCACTGGGGATTCTAAACTTTGTGCCCTTGCCCCCAAGTTAACCCCCTCTCTGGCTGGTCTATAGGGTGGGTCATCAGCAATTTGTTCTATGATGGGCATGTTCGCTCGAACCCCCGCCTGATTCTGCCTACGCCTTTCTGGCGGAGCGAAAAAATCTGCTATTCGACTCATGTTGTTCGCGTTTTCTCTGTTGGTCACAGTTACATTTTGTACTATTGGGGCAAAGATTTCTTGCATAGTCTGTGCTAACACTCCTATCATATTATGGTTACTATCATCCATTAATTGTCTAAAGGCCACCTGATTTTCTGTGGTTAAGATAGGCAATGTATTGTGACCCACTGAACCTTGGGTATTTGTCATAAATTGGTTGGCCCCAGATCCGGATCCAAATTGTGGTGACGAATTTGATGTGGAATTGTGTAAACCTGCCATAAAAGATATTGGCATTCCATAAGAGGGATTTATGTGTCTGTTACCATCGAAACCGGGTGGTCTAGTTAGTGGGGTGGCGAAATGGGCTTGTGTCCCTGATGGTGGGACAAATCCCGCAAGATAGCCAGTGGTCCCTGTATTTCCTAGGGTCGAACCGTTGGTTGTCATGCCACTTGCTCCATTCGTGGCCACACTATTGGTAGAAGGTGCAACAGACTGTGCGTTCGTGGGGATCGCGTTAGACGTCCCTGTCGAAACAGACGCATTGGTGCCTGTTCCATGTGGGATATTTTATTCCCCTTGTTGATTATTTGGATTAGACATCCCACTACTACGTTTTCTTCTGGGTAAAGGTTGGTTACTATTAGTTGTTTTACCACTTCTAAGGTTCATATAACAGCGAAATCGATATCCAGAAAAGAACTTACGCAACAAGATTATATCCTAAAAAATCTTCACTTTCAACTTTCTTAACAACGTGTCCCACCGGGTGTGCCAATTTGTTCACAGTGATTTCTGGTGAAGAACTGCTAGTCTTCCAAACTATCAAATAAACTTAATTACTGTTATTCAATCTCTCTGGTAACTTACAGGATCGACTAGATTGATCCTATGGAACATAGTTGTTTGGCTAAGTCTAATTGTAAAACTGACATTTGTATTTAGGATTTCGAATTAGAGTCTGTTCCACATATATCCAATCCGCTTCGATTACTATACTGAATGGTTCGAAGGATAACTTCTATATGGTATTAGGAATATTCATGAGAAAAGTTTAAAGACTTGAAATTGGATAAATGGCAGGATTAAATGGGTGAATGTAAAAGTTACCAAATGTTTAGAGGTTTCGACTATAAGAAAAGTATTTAAATGCAGAGAGGGATAAATGACTTCGAGTACAAAGGCTTTAATTTAAAGGCATAAACATAAAATTGCTTGAAACACAAATGAAACGGAAGTGAAAGATAAAATTGGAAAATGTAAAGAGTTTTCATTGAATTGTAAATGCTGGTGTTATCATACGTACATCTTTCGAGCATTCGTTTCCCTATCCATGCGGTATTTTGAATGTTTATTGAATTTGTACAACAGATATCACACACAAAATCCTAACAATAAGACTTCTATTTATACTATTCGACCATAACGGTCTTGCTATCAGAATCTGCCACGTTCGAAGCATGCAGAGCATTGCTTCCCTCTAGCCTCCACGCGTCTTCGAACACTCTTACGCTTGTGTATTTGAATTTCCAATATCCCGCTTACGTTTGAATTTCAAATGTTTTGGAACTTTTCGTTTCGAGTTTGTTCATAGGTTATTTCCAAAAATGACCTTCACAAATATCCTCTTATGATTATTTCAAACAAGGCTTTGGACTCACACTCCACAACTTATCATTCGAAACCTTGAACTCTAATATTTCCATTCGAAACAAGCATTCTCTTCCATTCCGAATCATCAAATCTGCTTTATCCAAACAAAACTCAACCATAGTAATTTTATTTCGAATCACAGTATCAAAATCATCAACCAACAACATCATGATCGAACATTCGCTCACCCTTTCATTTCCCATGCAGAATAACCAGGCTGAGTACGACACCCTTCTCGCAGAATTACGGTTGGCCGAAGACCTAGGTGCCCGAGAAGTACAAGTATTCACGGATAACTAAATCGTTGCATCTCAAGTTTGAGGAGAATATCAGGCTAAGAACGATAGCCTCGTCGAATACCTGAACCTAGTCAAAGAACGAATGAAGAAGTTTGACCCGACAGAAATCAATCACGTACCCCGCTGTTGTACCCCAAAATTTGCCCTCCCATTTTTCATAAGAAAAGCACAACCCTGGGGTTTCTCAAATATTCAAGACTGGCTCAGGAATCGATCAGACAGATTTTCTCCTACGGCAGTAAATCAGGAATTAGGGTTTTTCTCGCATTTCAAAGAAGAAATTGAGTTCTCAGAAATTCAATTGATTTTCACATGTTTTCATGCTCTTTCAAATTTACTGAAAAGGCAGTGTTTGTTTGATCCAGGTTAACCAGTTAATTTACGTCTTTTAAAACATCCGCTTGTTTATGGAATAAACATTTTGCCTATTTATTGGAATACACAGTGCGTGTTTTGATTGGAATACAGTTGCAAGATTACAAATTTATTGGATTACTTGGAGTTTAAATTATCTGGATTGGAATTATTGGAATGCAGTTTCAGTTATTTTAATCAAGAATCTTAAGAATCAGTGAAGACACAAAAAGAGAATTACAAGTTACTAACAGTAATGGATTTTATTGAACATCAGATTATCTCATAAAGACTTTTTCATTTATTTCAAAAAATTTTACAATACAATTTATTATTAAATGCTTTAATTTTACAACTTATTGTATTTGAAAAAATGAATTAGTACAATTGTTTGAGTATTTCTCTCTAAGTTACAAAGAAATATCTAAGCCTAAGCTTCCATTTCTCCCATACTCGCCACAAAGTCTCCTGCTTCCTCTGCTTTTTCACCATCCAGTTTGCGCTCACATGAAATAAAAACAGAAAAATAATTAGCACATTTAATTGGATATGAACAAGAATTCTAAAAAAAGAAAGAAAAATGTTCATCATTAAAGTTTGTCGTTTGGAATTAGAGGGCTATTTTCAATTCATCACGTTTTTATTTTTCTCTTTGCAAATCATAAGAAGATTACTCTTCTTGGTTCACAAAAAGAAAAAGAAAAACGCAAGTTGTCCAAATAAAAAATAATGCAAAGCAAATGGTCCAAATGCAACACATATTCCAAGCTGCAGCATGTTGTCCAAACAAAACAAATAAGCAAACAAAGCGCCAAACTGGATGCAGCAATACAGGCAAACTAAACAAAGCCAAACTAAATTGGACAAAGTACAAGACAATAACTAGACAGCATCATAGCAGTATAGACTGCAACAAAGTAAAAGCAATAGCAGGCAAGAAGAAAGAAAGCAGTATGGTAAACCAAAATAACAAGCAAGGGGCTTGTTTCATATAGCTTTTCATCATTTTCCAAATTTTGGCAAACTTTTCAGAAAAAGGGGAAAATGCATTTTGCTTTTATCATTGAGAGAGGAGAGATATCACCTAAATTGTTGGAAAAGTACAGATCGGCCATCCTGCCCACAGGTTGTCAAAGGGAAAAGCAAATATAACAGCAAAAGCAACTAGGATATAACAGTAGGAAAAATTGCAAGGAGAGGCAAGAGAGCATTTTGTCAAAACTGAGAAAACAAAACTGCATAACTACAAAACTCTCAAGCCTGTAACATCCCAAGTCAAAAACCTGCAACATTTTTCCAAACTGCAAAAACATTCAAACAAAAACATTCACAAAGCTTGTCAAACTCACAAAAGTTCCAAGACAGTTACCAAGCCTGCAAACTCAAAAAAGCCTAACAAACTATAACAATACCAAAACTCCAACCAGTTCTCAAAAACAACCAAAACCAAACATGACAAGCTCAAACAGTTCAAAATCTGTATAGCAAGTTCAAACAACCTTCAGAAAAGTATCAAAACTGTAACCATCAAGAACATACCAAATTCAAACATACAAAGTCACAAACCTGCAACATTTTTCCAAACTGTCAAAAGCATCAAAACCTGCAGAACCATTTTCAAACAGGGTTGAGATACGGTGGGAGAACTGACTTGAGGTTTTGTGTTTGTTTTCGCAAATGTTTTGGTTGAGCAAGAGTCGCCACCGACTTTTTATTTTATCCTAAGGAAAGGCTAAAAAGCAAAGGAAAAACCTTTGAGATATTTTCTTGGGTTCGGGGAGTAGATTATAGAAAGGGAAGGTATTAGCACCCTTTCTATCCATGGTTATCCACGGGCTCTTAGTTACTTGCTTAGATCACTTGCCTTTGCTTTTCAATTGTTTGAAATGGTGCTTTGTGTGTGTGGTTTTGAAAATGTTTTGAAAAAGATGCCTTGTCTAGGCAACCATTGTAACAATTCTTTACTCGAATGTTTTACAAAGGTGTTTGTCTTTTTGAAAAGATGTTTCAAGGTTTTGAAAGTTTGTTTGGAAATTATGTTGTGAGGTGTATTTTGAAAAATGGCAAGGATTTATTTTGCAAGTTGGTCAAGTAACTAAGAGTTGTCTACCCTTAAATTTACTCAAAGATTTTTCTCATGTTTTAACCCTTTTAACAGTATTGTTCCACCATTGTATTTGGTGGACAATCTTGTGTTAGGATGTTAACGGGACGGGCGCGGGTCATTGTTTAGACCATGAATGCAATAGTGCCAAGTGTCTTTGGCAATTTTTACTTCAAGGGACTTGATCATTTTTTAGGCAACTTGAGAAAGCGTCATCGAGGGACTATGATCATTTGATTTGTTTTTGTTTTGCCAAAGACACTCAACATGCAACATGGCCCATTTTTGAAGGCAACAAGTGGAGTAACCCTAAGGGTGCAAGTGTGCATTGTGTTGTCCATTTTCATGCTTTTTTGTCTTTGTATTAGCCAAGCTATTTGTTATTTAATTTGCATACAAACCCTAGGTCTATCATGGCATAATTTGAAAGCTTTTAAAATGCGGAAATTTAAAGTCCTAAATTATTACTACATGATTATGAGGATGGGGGTACAAATGTTTGAATGGGGGAATATTTGACAAGAAATTAAATCTAAACTATTACATCCATATCGAATATACAAACATTTAATTGTACAATATTTGAATAAATACAATAAATATGCAAAATGTATTATGCACAAAAATGATTTTTTATGTATGTGAAAGTGTTTTTCAATATGAAATATAAACAAAAAATAAAAAGGTCAATTTTGATTATTTTGTGGTTTTAGGGCAAAACCCTAGTTTTTAAATAAATAGTATTTATTTATTAATTATATACAATATTTATATATTAATTTATATAAAAATAAAAAAAAGAAGTATATTGTAAAAAAATTATTTTTTAGTGTCATGTATTAATAAAAATAAAAATACATTATTTTTATATTTTTGTCCTAAATATCTAATAAAATGTACAAGTATTTATATATTATATATTAAATATACTAAATATATACAAGAATAAAATATTAATTATTTACAAAAATGAGTATATTTTAGAAAATGTTTTCAAAATGTAAACAAAAAATAATAACTAAAAAATAAATATTTTTGTATTATTTCCTAGGTTTTTTTTTTAAATAGAAGGTATTATATTTATTTACATATATATGCTAAATAAAACAAATAAATGCCAAATAAATGCAAAAATGTATGGAAAAATATTTTTTATATTTTTTATATTTGAGCAAAAAATAATAAGTCAGAATCAAAAAGAAAAAATCAAAAATGATAAATATATCACACAATGGGCCAGGGGGTGTAAATTGGAAAAGGGGGTGCAAAGAGCAAGACTGACTCAGGCCTAGCCCAAGCCAGCTTTGTCTTCAACCTTCAGCTTCTGTTTCAAAAAATGCGTGCCTTCCATGCTTCATTCAAACTCTTGATTCTTTGACTTTTAACAAAAACTCATAACACAAACATTATAGAGCATCAAGAGACGAACTCAGACATATAAAACACTTTACCTAACTCTAAGAAACGAAGGAGAATTTCTTCATCCCTAATTTCTGACCTAATTTTTCTTCAATGTTCATGGCCAAAATTCTCACAGCATACTCAATATAAATGAAAATTAAATACATGGATGGCTTCAGGGCTATGCGTAGAACATGTTTCATTCACAAACCTAAGCCTAATCATGTCTGGATAGAGAGATAGAAGTCCATGGTTTTACCTGTTTCAGCTTGAGTCGTGTACAGCAATGTGGCAAACTTCAATGGAGTTTGAGCTTTTGTACAACTTGCCTGAAGTCCAAGGATGCCTCCCAAGTACCTAGCTTGCTTTGAAACTCTCTGAATCGTGCTATGGAAGTTCACCTGCAAAACTGAAAAGTGAAAATGGCAAGTGATGTTAGGGATGTTACAGCTTGTATCTAGGGCTTGGGATAGTTCCAATGGATGATATAGAATGTATTTGAATTGGTTTTAGCCAAAGTGCACGAGTGAAATGGATTGTGGAAGTCAAACTGCAACAGATGCCCTGTTTTGCAGAAAAACTGTGATTTTCTGTATGAGGAGGGATGAGGGATGGTTTGGTCGTGCTTTAGGCTTGCTTGGATGTATGAAAGATGTTTGCAAAGTTTGTTTTGGTTGGTGTTTACAGGAATGAGAGATTGGTATGAATTTGCAAGTTTTCTTCTCATGTAAGCAAGGATAGTGTAAGTGTGATATATGCCTGTCCAATGCTATCAAGCATGCTGCACATCTTGTTCTTGATCAGAGGGATTTGTGTACAAGCTTTTGCCTCAAATATCTGGTTTGTACTTCAAAGATCATGAACTTGACATAAAGCATTACTTTTCAAAAATGGCAAAGTTGCTTTTTCTACTTAAGGGATAATTCTTTGTGTAATGACTAAATGCATAAAACAATGCTTGAACACAATGGTTAGGCATTTAATTATGGAGTGCAAACTTGGTTTAGAGGCCTGCAAGCAAGTTCCAAGCATGCTGATTTGAAAATGAGACTTGTAAGAACATGCATTTGGTCATGAACAAAAGTGAATTTTGCCCAACTTTGCAAATTCGATTCTCCCTAACCACAAGGGTGTTTGAGAAGTTCTTGGACAATTTGGAAAGCTTGGAATGTGTACTACAATACATCTTTATAATGCAAATTGAAACTCCAAGTGGAAGCATGTGAAAAATGGCCAAGAAGTTGGACAAAAATCCTGCCTATAATAGGTCAAAATTTCTCTAAGTTAAAAATGTTTTGCACCCTTATTCCAAAAATCATAACTTGAGCTACAATCTTCCTTTGAGAATACTTTGTGAATCAAAGTTGTAGATTTTGCAATGGACTAGAACTTTCATGTTTTGAGTTTTGTTTGAATTCATTTGTATCTTGATGAAAAAATGGGACAAAGTTAGGGAAAAATAAGGGAATTTCATAACTTAGAAAATTTCTGTTATGAAATTTCTTCATTTTAAACCCTAATTTGTAATTTTGGATTTCTTGATGAAAAAGTTTCATAATTTGAAATGTCTTGATGAAAAATGAATCTTGGCACATGATTTTGACCAAAAAGTCAAAGTTTGACTTTTCAGCATACAGTCAAATTTTGATCAGTTGACTGGAAAATTCATTTGTCAATCCTGTACATTTGAGATCTTTTGAACTTGTTGAATGTGTCAAGACAATGCCATTGAGTCCTTGAGTCCATATGTGAGCTTGGTTTGCCATTGGCTAGGTCAAACAGTCAAAAATTACCTTTGTGCAGTCAAAACCCTAAAAATGACCATTTTGCCCTTTTGGTGATCTGATCAAATTTCTTGTGGGATTGTGATCCAAACTTGACCAAATGGTTCATATGAGTTCATTATGTTGATGTGGGTCAAATTTCATGAGGTTTGACTGTCACTTGGCCACAGTTGACTTTTTCCCCAATACAGCTGATTTCTAGGTCTACTGTCCAATTGATTGGGCAAAGATTGGAATCAAGGCTTGAAACTTGGTATGGATAAACTTGTGAGTCCAAAATGAAGCATGAAAGTAACTTTGGGAATTTTAGGTCAAAACATCTTTATGCAAACTCAAACCCTAATTTGGGTCAACAGTGCAAGGAGGGGTCTTGAGTAGAGCAAACCCTAACTTGATCTTGAGCTCCAAGAGTCTTGTGATGAGAAAATGTTGATGAAATGAGAGAGTAAATTTTGGGGTACAACAGTTGCCCCTGTTCAATCTTCTTGAACCTGAAGAGTTAGATTGGCAAGTTTGCCTTTCGCGTCTCGAAGGTAAAAGGAGATTGGACACTAGAGTGCCCTTAAATTTGCACTCGTCAAAACATAGGTGCGGGAATGGGCTTAAAGATGCCATTTGGAGATGGGCTTAAAGATGCCATCTGGAGGAGTGACAGAATCTTGTCGGGGATGGGCTTAAAGATGCCATCTGGAATGTATGATGTAGGTGAAAGTAATGAGTATCAGAAAGGTGTCCATGTTTTGGAACATCTCTGAGCTGGGGGTCTGAATAAGAAATAGATTGACATCCGTGTCTGGAGAATCCGTAAACTGTTTTCAGAAGTCTGAGCTTATACATCTTATCCTGAAAAGGGTAAAATATTAGCTGAAACACAAAGTTATGTTGCATGAAATGTATGATGCAATGTATGCTATATCAATGTTTATGATATGGATGTAATGAATGCGCATGTAAGCTGATGAGCTGTCTTACTGGGGTTAGATAAATCCTGGATAGCCAGAGATAATAGAATCTTGACTGTTGCCGGGGAAAGTGAATCATTGACTGCTGCAGGGGACTGCAAGAATCTTTTGGTCGTTAAAAATGAGAAGTCTTGGGACCACTGTTGGGGAATCAGGAGTTTGGGTTGTATACCACTTTGAGAATGAGAATCTTCATTCTGTTGGGAATATCAGGAAGTTGGGTGTATACCACTTTGAGAATGAGAATCTTCATTCTGTTGGGAATATCAGGAGGTTGGGCGTATACCACTTTGAGAATGAGAATCTTCATTCTGTTGGGAATATCAGGAGGTTGGGTGTATACCACTTTGAGAATGAGAATCTTCATTCTGTTGGGAATATCAGGAGGTTGGGTGTATACCACTTTAAGAATGAGAATCTTCATTCTGTTGGGAATATCAGGAGGTTGGGTGTATACCACTTTGAGAATGAGAATCTTCATTCTGTTGGGAATATCAGGAGGTTGGGTGTATGCCAATCTACTGGGGTTTCAAGGATGAGAGTCTTCATTCTGTTAAGGGTCAGAAACTGGGAGTATACCAATCTTTTGAGGTTTTAAGGATGAGAGTCTTCATTCTGTTAAGGGTCAGAAACTAGGAGTATACCAATCTTCTGAGGTTTTAAGGATGAGAGTCTTCATTCTTTTAAGGGTCAGAAACTGGGAGTATACCAATCTTCTGAGGTTTTAAGGATGAGAGTCTTCATTCTTGAGAGAAACAGATTTTAGGAGCTTCAGTTGTCCGTTATTCTGTCAGTGGTTGTAACTTCCAGCAGGTGATGAAGGAAATTTGGATGATGATCGTAACTTCCAGCAGGTGATGAAGGAAATTTTGAATGACCTTTCAGCTTGAAATGTAGTTTTGCTTTGGAGAATAAATCCTTGGAAAATGTTGGGGAAATAAACCCATAACCGAAGCTGGGGCTTGAAAATCCTTTGATTACTGAGGGTGAGAAACCCTTGCTGACTGCTGATTGCTTGGGGAGCAAGATCTTCAGTTGTTGAGGGATCTTAGGACCATTGCTGGGGATAGAAAATCCTTGGTGACCTGTGGGAAATGAGAATTATGATGATCTCTACTGGGGAGTCCAGAACCTGGGAGCCTCATGTCGGAGGGGTAAGACTGAGAATCTTCAATCTGACAGGAAGTATCTCTGTGGGGAGAATGTTCACTAATCTGGTTCCGCTGGGGATTGATAGTTGGAAGTTTTAACTCCGCTGGGGATACTGAAACTTAGCTCTGAGGGGATTTAAGCTCTGGAAGGCTCTCCTAGCTGGGGAAGTCATTTTTGAGAAAGCTTTTGTTCTGCTGAGGATCCTGAAGTTTAACTCTGCTTGGGGAATTTGGAGTTTTAATTCCGCTGGGGATACTGAAACTTAGCTCTGAGGGGATTTAAGCTCTAGAAGGCTCTCCTAGATGGGGAAGTCAGTTTTGAGAAAGCTTTCGTTCTGCTGAGGATCCTGAAGTTTAACTCTGCTTGGGGAATTTGGAGTTTTAATTCCGCAGGGGATTCCTTCTGAAAGGGTATCAAGATATTTATCCGTACCCTCCACCTATCAGCAACCATCTTTCTTGGTTTGTAAGAGAATGATTATGTTCAAATGCATATGCCTATTTAACAAAACATTGGACGTTTCTCAAATAAAACATAAGTGTGAAAAAGAAACAGAAGACAAGGCAAATTTCTATATTTGGAAAAGTGTTTGTATTAACTTTTTATGAGTATCTTTGTACAAAGGAGACAGGCATCCTAGTAAGAGGATGTTGTCGTAAAAAATTGAAAATTTTATACAAAAGAAAGATAGCTATGTGTAACAATTCCATGGGATTCCATTCCGTTATAGCCTTCACAACTCTGAATATCTTGTCCATTCAATGCTTCGTCCGCCGATGATTGGATTGATCAGAAGCTTGGAGCTTGTTGATGAAGAGATTGTTCTTAAAAGTGATCCGACGAGACATAGTCATACGCTTTAATTCCCTAACTTTTGCCTGGACCGCCCTTTCGGGTTTTCAATCCATCGGGAAACCATTTTTTGCCCAAGTCGCCCTTTCGGGTTTTCGACTTGCCGGGTGTACAGATTTTTTTGTTTTATCCCTAATTTTTTCCTAAACCGCCCTTTCGGGTTTTCAGTTCACCGGGATGCCCATTTTTGTCCAAGTCGCCCTTTCGGGTTTTCGACTTGTCGGGTTATTTTATGTGTAGTATCTTTTGACTATGTCTGTGTTTGCAGGGTGTGGCAAATCGTCGCCATCCATGGTGGTCAGAATCATTGCACCACCAGAAAATATGCTCTTGATCACAAATGGTCCTTCGTAAGTAGGAGTCCCTTTGCCCCTGGGATCACTTTACGGCAAGATAATCCGCTTGATTACAAGATCTCCGACTTGATATACTTGATGTCTGACTTTCTTGTTGAAAGCCTTGATCATCCGTTTTTGGTACGTCTAACCATGGCAAACATCAGTGAGTCGCTTCTCGTCGATCAGATTGAGTTGATCAAGTCGGGTCTGAATCCAATCGTCTTCATTCAAACCAGTGTCCTTCATAATCCTTAAAGAAGGAATCTGAACTTCCATGGGTAGGACAACTTCCATGCCATATACTAAAGAAAATGGGGTTGCCCCTATTGAAGTACGTGCCGTGGTACGGTATCCATGCAGGGCAAACGATAACATCTCATGCCAGTATTTGTAGGTGACTGTTATTTTCTGAATGATCTTCTTAATGTTTTTGTTCGCAGCTTCAACAACACCGTTCATCTTCGGCCGATAGGGAGATGAATTGTGATGATAAATCTTGAATTGTTCGCATAAAGCGGTGATCATAGTATTGTTCATATTGGTTCCGTTGTCTGTGTTGATCCTGTCGGGGACACCATACCGGCATATGAGGTTTTTCTTGATGAAGCGGACAACCACATTTTTTATGATGGAGGCAAAAGAAGCTGCTTCGACCCACTTGGTGAAATAGTCAATAGTGACCAGGATGAAGCGATGTCCATTGGACGCTGTGGGCTTGATCTCTCCAATCATGTCAATACCCCACATTGCGAATGGCCAAGGAGCTGTCAGAATGTTGAGAGGAACAGGAGGAATATGAATCTTGTCAGCGTAGACTTGACATTTGTGGCAAGTACGGGAATATTGATGGCAATCAGCTTCCATGGTAGACTAGTAATATCCTGCCCTTAGAATCTTCTTAGCCATCGTATGTCCACTCAAGTGGGTGCCAAATGTGCCGCTGTGTATCTCAGTCATGATTAATTCTGCTTCAGCTTTGTCTACACATCGGAATAAAACACAATCATGGCTGCGCTTGTAAAGGATGTCGTTGCTCAGGAAGAACTTGGCAGCAAATCTCCTTAGGAACTTCTTGTCATTTACGGAAGCTCCTTCGGGATATTCTCTAGTCTGGAGATACCTTTTGATTTCGTGAAACCAGGGTTGTTCCGCTACTTCTTCGGTATTAATCTCATGACAATGCGCAGGTTCATACATTCGCTCGATGGTGATTTGGGGAGCCTCGTTATCCCAGTTGAGTTTAAACATGGAGGACATTGTTGCCAGGGCATCTGCAAGCTGATTTTCTTCTCGCGGGAAGTGCTCGAAGGTGATCTGCTCGAAATGAGGCAGCAATGTCAAAACATGTTCTTTGTATGGGATAAGATTAGGATGTTTGGTGTCCCACTCTCCTTTGATTTGACTGATAACCAAAGCCGAGTCCCCAAATACGATCAAAGATTTGATCCCCAAGTATATAGCAGCCTTGAGACCAAAGATGCAAGCTTCATATTCGGCCATGTTGTTGGTACAGCTGAAACAAAGTCGGGCAGTGAAAGGTGTATGGCAACCTTCCGGGGAAATGAGTACCGCACTGATACCGTTTCCAAGTGCATTTGAAGCACCATCAAAGTACAGGGTCCATCGAGATCCATTTTCAGGTCCGTCATACGGTCTGTTACCTTCAATGTTGTCCAAAGTCATGATGTCCTCGTCTGGGAAGTCGAATATCATGGATTGATAATCTTCGATAGCTTGATGAGCTAGACGGTCAGCTAGTACACTCCTTTTTATGGCTTTTGGGTAGTATACTGGATGTCATACTCAGTCAGGATCATTTGCCATCTAGCGATTCTTCCAGATAAAGCAGGCTTCTCGAAGATATACTTGATCGGGTCCATTTTGGAAATCAGCAAAGTGGTATGAGTCAACATATACTGCCTTAGTCGGCGAGCAGCCCATACCAAAGCGCAGCAAGTTTTCTCGAGCAGTGAGTAGCGAGTCTCACAGTCGGTAAACTTTTTGCTAAGGTAATAAATGGCATGCTCTTTTCGACCAGACTCGTCATGCTGGCCCAATATGCACCCCATTGAGTTATCCAAAATAGTCAGATACATGATCAGCGGCCTTCCTTCAATGGGTGGCATCAGAATAGGAGGTTCTAGAAAATACTCCTTGATCTTATCAAAAGCAGCTTGGCAATCGTCGTTCCATTCGACTACCTGATCTTTCTTCAATAGTTTGAAAATTGGCTCACAGGTAGACGTCAGATGAGAGATGAATCTGGCAATATAGTTCAAGCGCCCCAAGAACCCTCTAACCTCCTTTTCAGTATGGGGGGCAGGCATTTCTTGTATAGCCTTCACTTTTGCTGGATCGACCTCAATGCCTTTGTTGCTGACAATAAATCCTAGAAGTTTACCAGACCTAACTCCAAAAGTGCACTTACTTGGATTCAGCCTGAGTTTGTACTCCTTCAACCTGGCAAACAGCTTTTGCAAATGTTCAAGGTGTTCCTCCTCTGTTTGTGATCGAGCTATCATGTCGTCTACATAAACTTCGATCTCATGATGTATCATATCATGAAACAAAGCTACCATGGCGCGCTGATAAGTTGCCCCTGCGTTCTTCAGCCCGAACGGCATCACCTTGTAGCAGAAGGTACCCCATTGTGTAACAAAGGTTGTTTTCTCCATGTCCTCGGAGGCCATTTTGATCTGGTTGTAGCTCGAGAATCCGTCCATGAAGGAAAACACCTTGTGCTGAGCTGTGTTGTCAATCAAAATGTCGATATGCGGTAGCGGAAAATCATCTTTAGGGCTAGCCCTGTTCAAATCCCGGTAGTCCACACACATTCTGACCTTGCCGTCTTTTTTAGGTACTGGAACAATGTTAGCAACCCATTGTGGATAGGAGGTAACAGCTAGAAAGCCAGCGTTGAACTGCTTCATTACTTCAGCTTTAATCTTCTCAGACATGTCGGGCCTCATTCGGCAGATTTTTTGCTTGATCGCTGGACAATCCTCTCTTGTAGGGATACGGTGAACCACGATATCTGTGTCTAAACCCGGCATGTCTTCATAAGACCAGGCGAGGATTTCAACGTATTCATTCAACAGCTGTATTAAACGCTCCTTGACACTTGGTTCCAGATTGGCACCCACTTGTACTTCTTTCCTGTCTTCCTCTATTGCTAAGTTAACTGTTTCCAACAACTCCTCATAAGGCAAGATGGCCCTCTCTTCTTGTTGTAGAAGTCTGGCTAGCTCTCCTGGTACTTCACAATCTTCGTCATCTTCATACTCAACCTGATTGACCAAATCTTCAGAGTTATTGAAGGATGCAACAGAATAGTCACCCATAGAATCCAGAGTGGATGGGTACCTGCATTTGTGAGTGTGGGTGTGTGTAAGGGATAGCCATCCTTAAACGAACAAAAATGCAAAAGGAAAGAAAATGAACACAGCAATTTATAAATGAAAAACGTCCAATGATTCATTAAACATGGCATATGAATATGAAGAGAATAAAAACCCTTACAAATGGACCTACATGCCCCGGGCAAGGCATGAGGTGAAAAATAGTGTGCAGATTGTTTTAGTAATTATTACAGACCAACAGGAAATGTTCGAAAGATAAATTACTGATTGATGAAAGTAATGGGGACGAAGTATTTCGCCTCCCAGTTGTGTAGTCCCCCTTCGATGGTTGGGAAGATCCAATCTTCAATGTTGGCCTCTTCGTCTTCGTCTTCCAAAGCATTGATTCCATGAGGAGAAATCTTGATGGGTGTCTTTTCAATTTTTGAGCGACGCATAGCTTTTTGCCCCGCCGCGGTAAATCCCAACCCAAACTTGTCTGTTTTGTGGGGAAAGTCAGGCAACTGACCCTATGTTGAGCTCTTTCCCTCCTTTATTGTAGCCTTTGCATCTTTCAGAGATGCCATCCTGGCCACCTGCTTGGGTACCTCAGCTACAGCCTTTACTACTGCAACCTCGGGAGCAATTTCCTCGAAGTGTTGGAATGGTGTTTCGATGAACTCGCCCTCCACTTCCACATACCTAAAGGAGTTCAGATGACTGATCATGTACTCCTCTTCACCGTGTACAGTTATGATCTTTCCCTTAACAGTGTATTTCAGCATCTGATGTAGAGAGGAATTGACTGCACCCGCATTATGTATCCATGGCCTCCCTAGCAAGCAAGAGTATGACGGACGGATGTCCATCACATAGAAAGTTGAGTGGAACACTTCAGTTCCTACCTTGATGGGAATGTCGACCTCCCCGTGCACCATTCTTTTAAACCCGTCAAAGGCCCTGACAATGATATTACTTGGTTTCAGCTTCAAGCCTTCACAATCCAACCGGTCGAGAGCCTTCTTAGGAAGCACATTTAGAGAAGAACCAGTGTCGACCAAGACATGGGCGAGAGTAGTTCCTCGGCATTCAACTGACACATGTAATGCGTCATTGTGCTTTCTTCCCTTCGGAGTCAGGTCAGCATCAGAGAAACCTAGGCCATTGTCGGCGGTAAGGCTGGCTACACAATCCTGGAATTGATCGGCTGAGGTTTCCTGGGGCACATGGGTTGTCTTCAAAAACCTTATCAAAGCCTTGGCATGAGCCTCCGAACAAAGCAGCAAAGCTAACATGGAGATCTTCGAGGGGGTTTGCCCCAGTTGCTCCACCACGTCATAATCACTCTTCTTAATTATTTTCAGAATCTCCTCCATTTCTTTCTTAGAGGTTTTAGGGATGACCAAGGGTTGAGCCCTCGTCCTGACGATCTCTTCTTGGATCCCTTTCCCCTTATCAGCAGAAGTAGGAGGGATAACCATAGGAGTAACAGCTTCTTCAATCAACGGAGTTCTTGCAGAAAGTTTTATCGGTGCAGGAGTAACCTTGGCAACAGTTGAGGGTCCAAAGATTGCTTTTGGAGGGGCAATCTCTGGAGAGAAAATTCTCCCACTTCGGGTAATCTTGCTCGTACCGGCAATGTTTCCAATGTCGGTAGTTTCTTCGTCAGAGCTCTCTTCAATTATCTCAATTTGTTTAACACCGTGGTAGTAGATTTCTCCACCATAATTCCACGGTATCGATTTGTCAGATTTGTAGGGGACTGGCCCAGGCATGGTTATTTTCAGAGGTGCAATCTTCATAGCGGATGTAATCTTAACAGGCCTTTTGGGGACCTTGGAAAGATTGGTGGAAAAGGTGATTATTGAAACTTCATTGATAGGAGTTGGAGTAGCAGGAATCTTTTCGAAAAGAATTTGTTGGTTGTCCATTAGGCGTTGGATGCCTATCTTCAGCAATGGACAGTCGATCGATAGGGAGGAACAACAGTAGTAATCTTCTTTACATCCTGGGAAAATCCCAGCCTCTAACAGATTCAACTTGATTGTCAGTAATGGAGTTATCAGATCATCAACAGCAGAAACATACATATCTTCTTCAACAACATGAACATGATGGCCATGCTTTGGCATCGGAGTGGATATTATGTTCGGCTTCTCGGGGGCGTCGAACTCAACCTCTTTTGCGTCTATCAAGTCTTGAATTTTATTCTTTAGCGCCCAACAATTGTTGGTGTCATGTCCGGCGCTGTCAGAATGATAGGCACATTTGGCATTGGCATGATAGTATAGAGATGTGGTGTTAGGGTTTTTCGGTGCCTCCTTTAAACCAGTCAGATTCAACTTCAACAAATGGGGAAGAACTTGTGCAGGCGTCAAATTGATGCGGGTGAACTGCTGTGGTGGCCGTTCTACCCGTTGCTGGTTAGGTCTAGACTGATTGGTACGAGGCTGATCATTTGACGAATTTTGAATCATCACGGCCCCTACAGTCGACCGGTGCTCAGTTCTTCCCGATCCCTTCTGAGAGTACACAACAGTTGCCTCCTTCTTGGCTGGAAATGGCTTTTTAACAGTCGTAGATGTAGAGGCATCCCTTTGATTCTTCCCACTCTTAATACCAGCTTCCACCCGCTCGCCAGTCAGAATCAATTCAGTAAACCCTGCGGAAGAGCTCCCGATCAAATGGTTGAAGAACGGGCCAGATAGGGTCCCCAAGAACAAATTAACTAGTTCCCTATCTGAAAGAGGTGGCTGCACTCTTCCGGCCAAGTCGCGCCATTTCTGGGCGTATTCTTTTAATCCCTCATTTGAGGTCATCCCCATACTTTGTAACTGAGTACGGGTTGGCGCCAAGTCAGCGTTATATTGATACTGGCGATAAAAGGCAGCTGCCAAATCCTCCCAACTATGCACGTCTGACCTCTCAAGCTGGTAAAACCAATCAAGCTGTGTACCGGACAGGCTATCCTGGAAGAAGTGTACCCAAAGATTTCTATCGGATGAGTGAGGTTGAATTCTTCTGACATACGACCTCAGGTGCATCTTCGGGCAAGACAAACCGTCGTATTTTGCAAAAGTTGGCACCTTAAACTTTGGAGGGATCACAATCCCAGCAATCAATCCCAATTCTTCAAAATCTAACCCAGGAACCCTTTCCAGCTCCATAGTTGCCAGTCTATCCTCCAGGTTTTTGTATTTGTCGTCCGCTGGCGGGTATTGCTGCTCTGAGTAGTCTTCATCTTCCTCAAGCTCTTCCTCTTCAGCCTCAGACTCAGAAGGTAATGCAGCCCCTTTTTCCCTTACCGGTCCCCTCATCAGATGTGGAGGGGAATTCAAGAACTCTCCTAGCTTCATTCTCAAATCTTCTTCCCAATGTAGCTACCCCTACTCTTTTCTTCTTCTTTTTTCCTTTTTCTAGCTCTTTGTTCCCTAACAGTGCTTTAAGATCCTCCTGACCCTTTGCTAAGGTCATTAGGAGCTGTTGAAACTGCGAGTTTTGTGACTGCAGATCTTTGACCGTCTGTTCAAGATCCATCTTACTGAAATAAACAGCAGAAAGATAAGGAAACCTGGTGTGAAGACCTGTTTATGCATATGATGAATGATATGTTTATTCATGCAATGCATTCAAGGATTTAGAAATTCAAAATTGTTGCAGACAAAAAGAACACACGTCATATTAATAAGAAGAAATTTTGTCAGTACATAAATGACCCATGGGCCAAATATTACAAAAACTTCTTAAGGTAAAAAGACGTTGCACATCCTTTTTGGTGCGATGTAAGTGTTGAGGGTCTCCTCCTCGTGAAGTCGGAGGGTAAGCTCCAAAACCTTCTTCTCACTGGCGTAGAAGCTGGCTTCAAAAGTATTCCGTTCTTCCTTGAGTTGGATCCAACTCTTTTGCATTTCCTCCCATGATGTTGGCATGTCAGGATGTAGGATGGTGTAAGGAACCTCTCCTTCCTTAACAGGCTCTTTAATCAAAGGGAGAATGTGAGGGTAAGGCATCATAAGACTCTGGGCGCAGGTTCGTACCCACTTGAAATAAGGCTCAAGAGGGATGGAGTTCTTGTGCCCCAGTGTCTTGCTATCTACCTTGTTAGGCATCCTCCAAGCTCTGATGAATCTTTGGCGAAGTCCTTGCGCATCGTTATCGAAGTCAAAAACTAGGTCAGGAATCAGCATGTCATGAGGGCGATCCCTTCGTGCATATCCAAATTGTCTCAAAGCTAGACAGGGGTTGTAGGTAATGCCTCCCCTAATGCCAAGTAATGGAACATTAGGGAACTCACCACAATGATCGACGATGATGACATTTTCTCTGGACCGAGAACACCAATGTACATCAGAATGTGTGAGGGTCATCAACCGCTGTGACCACCTTAAGCCTTGTTCATTCTTCAAAACAGATTGTGGAAGGTGAGAAATAAACCACCTTGCAAGGAGAGGAGTACAGCACATGAGAACACCTCTCTTTCTCATTGTTCGTGTGTAAAATGAGTGGAGGATGTCCCCAAGCAATGTAGGTATGGGATTCCTGGATAGGAAAATCTTGACAGCATTGACATCTATAAGTTGGTCAGGATTTGGGAACAAGACCAACCCATAAATGAGGAGTGCCACAATCTCTTCAAAGGCTTGCAGATCCAAAGAATTCCAACACTCTTGTGCCTTCTCAAACAAGAATTTTGCCAAGAAGCCTTTGACACCACTTCTAGTTTCCCAATGCCCCTTGATGTCAGATGGTTGCAAGTGTAGTGCTTGAGCAACATCTTCAGGCTTTGGTTCTTTTTCCGTACCGTTGTAGGGTAGTTGATTAAGAATAGGAATTCTCAAGAGTTGAGAAAATTCCTCCAAAGTAGGCACCAATTGATAGTCGGCGAATGTGAAACACTGGTGATTAGGGTCAAAGAATTGGAACAACACTTTCACCATGTCTTCTTCAATGTTGGTGTTGACTAGGCTGAGCGGTCTACCATGTCTTTCACTGAAGAGAGAACTTTCTGGAATTCTGGATGTAAGCTCTTTGAGTTGAGGATGGATTCTCACAAGGTTGACTTGGATAGTTTTCCTGCGAAGAATTTCCATGACCTACAAAACAAGAACAAAGATGAAGATCCAAACCCTTGAAATGGTTAGTGGATGCATATGATGCTTTATGATGTTCATGATGTATGCACAAACATATGTACAAGCAAGTCACACAAAACCCTAGTTTCAGGCTTGCATGGGGTTTCATAGGTAAGTACCCTCTTGAGTGTAGTTGGCTTAAAAACCTGTCCTATAAATAGTAACCGGGTTCTAAGGAGCTCAATATCATTGGATTGTTTTCCATGTTCATTGTTTTGGTTTAGCCACTTATTTAGCGACCAAACTATTCCAAGAAAACAACCCTCAATGAGTGTAGTATCGAGTATCTACCAACTTCGGACTGCACCAAAGCCATTCATCTCACTACCCCTAATGAAAGGCCAATATGGTCAAGTAAGGTTCTAGGTCATTAGTGCTTGGTGACATCACTCAGCGGCCCCGTACTCTCCTTGATTGAACTCAAGGGTTACCGGTACTCACAAATATATCGCACTAATATAGCTATTGCTTCAACCGTGTCGGTATACCCCACACAGTTTCCATAACGTATTGCTATCTATGAATGTTTCCCAAATCCGGGTGTAGGATTTCAAGCCCAAACAAGAGAACCAAAATGTAAAGCAATCAAAGCAAACAATTAGTCATGCAAAAGGGTGATCTAGGCCCTAAGGTTACTCCACTTTTAAAATCAATCCCCAGCAGAGTCGCCAGTTCTGAGATACGGTGGTAGAACTGACTTGAGGTTTTGCGTTTGTTTTCGCAAATGTTTCGGTTGAGCAAGAGTCGCCACCGACTTTTTATTTTATCCTAAGGAAAGGCTAAAAAGCATAGGAAAAACCTTTGAGATGTTTTCTTTGGTTCGGGGAGTAGATTATAGAAAGGGAAGGTATTAGCACCCTTTCTATCCATGGTTATCCATGGGCTCTTAGTTACTTGCTTAGATCACTCGCCTTTTCTTTTCAATTGTTTGAAATGGTGCTTTGTGTGTGTGGTTTTGAAAATGTTTTGAAAAAGATGCCTTGTCTAGGCAACCATTGTAACAATTCTTTACTTGAATGTTTTACAAAGGTGTTTGTCTTTTTGAAAATATGTTTCAAGGTTTTGAAAGTTTGTTTGGAAATTGTGTTGTGAGGTGTATTTTGAAAAATGGCAAGGATTTGTTTTGTATGTTGGTCAAGTAACTAAGAGTTGTCTACCCTTAAATTTACTCAAAGATTTTTCTCATGTTTTAACCCTTTTAACAGTATTGTTCCACCATTGTATTTGGTGGATAATCTTGTGTTAGGATGTTAATGGGACGGGCACGGGTCATTGTTTAGACCATGAATGCAATAGTGCCAAGTGTCTTTGGCAATTTTTCCTTCAAGGGACTTGATCATTTTTTAGGCAACTTGAGAAAGCGTCATCGAGGGACTATGATCATTTGATTTGTTTTTGTTTTGCCAAAGACACTCAACATGCAACATGGACCATTTTTGAAGGCAACAAGTGGAGTAACCCTAAGGGTGCAAGTCTGCATTGTGTTGTCAATTTTCATGCTTTTTTGTCTTTGTATTAGCCAAGCTATTTGTTATTTGATTTGCATACAAACCCTTGGTCTATCATGGCATAATTTGAAAGCTTTTAAAATGCGGAAATTTAAAGTCCTAAATTATTACAACATGATTATGGGGATGGGGGTACAAATGTTTGAATGGGGGGATATTTGACAAGAAATTAAATCTAAACTATTACATCTATATCAAATATACAAACATTTAATTGTACAATATTTGAATAAATACAATAAATATGCAAAATGTATTATGCACAAAAATGATTTTTTATGTATGTGAAAGTGTTTTTCAATATGAAATATAAACAAAAAATAAAAAGGTCAATTTTGATTATTTTGTGGTTTTAGTGCAAAACCCTAGGTTTTAAATAAATAGTATTTATTTATTAATTATATACAATATTTATATATTAATTTATACAAAAATAAAAAAAGAAGTATATTGTAAAAAAAGTATTTTTTTTAGTGTCATGTATTAATAAAAATAAAAATGCATTATTTTTATATTTTTGTCCTAAATATCTAATAAAATGTACAAGTATTTATATATTATATATTAAATATACTAAATATATACAAGAATAAAATATTAATTATTTACAAAAATGAGTATATTTTAGAAAATGTTTTCAAAATGTAAACAAAAAATAATAACTAAAAAATAAATATTTTTGTATTATTTCCTAGGTTTTTTTTTTAAATAGAAGGTATTATATTTATTTACATATATATGCTAAATAAAACAAATAAATGCCAAATAAATGCAAAAATGTATGGAAAAATATTTTTTATATTTTTTATATTTGAGCAAAAAATAATAAGTCAGAATCAAAAAGAAAAAATCAAAAATGATAAATATATCACACAATGGGCCAGGGGGTGTAAATTGGAAAAGGGGGTGCAAAGAGCAAGACTGACTCAGGCCCAGCCCAAGCCCGCTTTGTCTTCAACCTTCAGCTTCTATTTCAAAAAACACGCGCCTTCCATGCTTCATTCAAACTCCTGATTCTTTGACTTTTAACAAAAACTCATAACACAAACATTATAGAGCATCAAGAGACGAACTCAGACATATAAAACACTTGACCTAACTCTAAGAAACGAAGGAGAATTTATTCATCCCCAATTTCTGACCTAATTTTTCTTCAATGTTCATGGCCAAAATTCTCACAGCATACTCAATATAAATGAAAAGTAAATACACGGATGGCTTCAGGGCTATGAGTAGAACATGTTTCATTCACAAACCTAAGCCTAATCATGTCTGGATAGAGAGATAGAAGTCCATGGTTTTACCTGTTTCAGCTTGAGTCGTGTACAGCAATGTGGCCAACTTCAATGGAGTTTGAGCTTTTGTACAGCTTGCCTGAAGTCCAAGGATGCCTCCCAAGTACCTAGCTTGCTTTGAAACTCTCTGAATCGTGCTATGGAAGTTCACCTGCAAAACTGAAAAGTGAAAATGGCAAGTGATGTTTGGGATAGTTCCAATGGATGATATAGAATGTATTTGAACTGGTTTTAGCCAAAGTGCACGAGTGAAATGGATTGTGGAAGTCAAACTGCAACAGATGCCCTGTTTTGCAGAAAAACTGTGATTTTCTGTATGAGGAGGGATGAGGGATGGTTTGGTCGTGCTTTAGGCTTGCTTGGATATATGAAAGATGTTTGCAAAGTTTGTTTTGGTTGGTGTTTACAGGAATGAGAGATTGGTATGAATTTGCAAGTTTTCTTCTCATGTAAGCAAGGATAGTGTAAGTGTGATATAGGCATGTCCAATGCTCTCAAGCATGTTGCACATCTTTTTCTTGATCAGAGGGATTTGTGTACAAGCTTTTGCCTCAAAGAACTAGTTTGTACTTCAAAGATCACGAACTTGACATAAAGCATTACTTTTCAAAAATGGCAAAGTTGCTTTTTCTACTTAAGGGATAATTCTTTGTGTAATGAATAAATGCATAAAACAATGCTTGAAAACAATGGTTAGGCATTTAATTATGGAGTGCAAACTTGGTTTAGAGGCCTGCAAGCAAGTTCCAAGCATGCTGATTTGAAAATGAGACTTGTATGAACATGCATTTGGTCATGAACAAAAGTGAATTTTGCCCAACTTTGCAAATTCGATTCTCCCTAACCACAAGGGTGTTTGAGAAGTTCTTGGACAATTTGGAAAGCTTGGAATGTGTACTACAATACATCTTTGTAATGCAAATTGAAACTCCAAGTGGAAGCATGTGAAAAATGGCCAAGAAGTTGGACAAAAATCCTGCCTAGAATAGGTCAAAATTTCTCTAAGTTAAAAATGTTTTGCACCCTTATTCCAAAAATCATAACTTGAGCTACAAGCTTCCTTTGAGAAAACTTTGTGAATCAAAGTTGTAGATTTTGCAATGGACTACAACTTTAATGTTTTGAGTTTTGTTTTAATCCATTTGTATCTTGATAAAAAAAATGGGACAAAGTTAGGGGAAAATAAGGGAATTTCATAACTTAGAAAATTTCTAAGTTATGAAATTTCTTCATTTTAAACCCTAATTTGTAATTTTGGATTTCTTGATGAACAAGTTTCATAATTTGACATGTCTTGATGAGAAATGAATCTTGGCACTTGATTTTGACCAAAAAGTCAAAGTTTGACTTTTCAGCATACAGTCAAATTTTGATCAGTTGACTGGAAAATTCATCTGTCAATCATGTGCATTTGAGATCTTTTGAACTTGTTGAATGTGTCAAGACAATGCCATTGAGTCCTTGAGTCCATATGTGAGCTTGGTTTGCCATTGGCTAGGTCAAACAATCAAAAATTACCTTTGTGCAATCAAAACCCTAAAAATGACCATTTTGTCCTTTTGGTGATCTGATCAAATTTCTTGTGGGATTGTGATCCAAACTTGACCAAATGGTTCATATGAGTTCATTATGTTGATGTGGGTCAAATTTCATGAGGTTTGACTGTCAATTGGCCACAGTTGACTTTTTCTCCAATACAGCTGATTTCTAGGTCAACTGTCCAATTGACTTGGCAAAGATTGGAATCAAGGCTTGAAACTTGGTATGGATAAACTTGTGAGTCCAACATGAAGCATGAAAGTCACTTTGGGCATTTTAGGTCAAAACATCTTTATGCAAACTCAAACCCTAATTTGGGTCAACAGTGCAAGGAGGGGTCTTGAGCAGAGCAAACCCTAACTTGATCTTGAGCTCCAAGAGTCTTGTGATGAGAAAATGTTGATGAAATGAGAGGGAAAATTTTGGGGTACAACAAGGGCCAAACCAAGTTTCCACTGTTACAAACCACCAAAACCGTTTTCACATCATCAAAACCATTCCAACAATATCAAGCCAAACTGTAAACAAGAACACTCAATAACCAGTAACAATATTCCAAAATCCAAAGCCAATTCATACCAAGCTAGAACAATCACAGAGTTTCGAACAAATCTTCAAACTAACCAACAATATCTAACAATCAGAAGCATCATCATCACCATTCAGTCAAAGTTCAAGGGAAAGAAAAGTCACCAGAAAAGCTCACGCCATCATTTCCTCCCTCCCTGTTTCCGGCCTCCAAGGAGCACCATCAGCTCAAATCTCACATTCCTCTCCGTTTTCTAGAAAAGTTCCAAAGGTATGTTTCTCTTCAAACCCTTTTCTACATCTCAAAACATAGCACAATAGATTAACAAGCAAAACATGAACAAGATTAACAAAAAAAAAACAAAAATCATTAAACATTCAAATCCAACAGAACATCACCTTTTTTTTTCATGAGAGAGATTATTTGAGCGTGGTTAGGAAGAGAACGGGGGGTGCTCCGGTGACCGGAATTGGAGAGAGAGGATCGGTTTAAGTGGTAATCGACCGTTTTAGTTTTGAATCATAACCTAGGGTTTCCAGAAGAACACGAACCAAATTGAGTTAGAGAGGCCAAGAATAGTTATGTTTACAAAGAGGGACAGGGACGATTAGGGACTTTGAGTGAGGAAGATGAATGTGGGAAATAAATGAGAGAGACGGAACAGAGCGTCGCCACTGTGAGAAGATCACAAACCCTAATTTTTTTCGTAAACCATAATCAAACAATTGAAAAGCTTAAGGAAATGGGCTTCATTCATTTGCCCTGATGCCCATAACGCATACTGGCTCGCGCCCCCTTCCATTCTGGCTTTGTTTCTTTTTAGTTTGGACCTCATACCTTTAAAATCTTAAGCCCATTTTTCATTCATTTTTAATTTAATTTGTTTTCTTTTCTTTTCTTTTAGTTAATAATATACTAATGTTTTTTAAAATTCATTTCATTAATTTGGTTTAATTTTTTTTAAGGTGATTAATTTTCTTTTACCATTTTCTCTTTTTAATAAAAACTTATTTTTATTAATTTGTTACATTTAATAAAATACCAAAAAATCAAGAATTAGTTTAATTAGTTTTCTTTCTTTAAACTTTTCTTTTTTAATTAATAAAATACATAAAAGAATAATAATAATAAATTTTAATCTTTCTTTTGTAGAATAAATTATATTTCTCTCTTGTCAAGTAAATACATTGCATTTCATAATTTATTTATTTCTTTATTTCATAAATTGTCATAGCTTTATATTGAATCGCACAGCAATTCGATTTGGTTGTATTATTTGATATTTAGACATTGTTATTTTTTATGTGATTCATCCCCATTTGTAATAATTGTACCCCCATTCCCGGATACTTTTGTAATTGCTTAGACTTTTAATTCCCGCAATTTATTACTTTCTATATACTGTGTAGTAATTAGGCGTGTATGGCAAGATTCAAAAATCCGCTAGATGACCTAATCCAAGAATAAATAACTTGAAATCAACACACTTCTCACACGTGCACCTCTAGGGTAACCTCGCTTATTGCCTCGGAAATACAATCATGTCTCTCGAATATGAGACACTCCAGCAAATGACCCTTCGATAAACAAAGATCATAGTCCCTCGACGATCCTTGATGTTTCCTTCGATAAAATGATCTCGTCCCTTACAAAATTGCTAGAGCATCCCACAAGTTGCTTTCAATGATTGTAAATTTGACCCACGCATGTCCCGTTTAACATCTAAATATAAGGTTGTTTACCAAATACAATGGTAAAACAACAATGTCAAAGGGTTAAAAATGTTTAGGAAAGACTTTTGAGTAAGTAGGGTAGACAACTCCTAGTTACTTGATAAAAACTTGCAAACATCCTTGCTATTTTCAAAAAACACATCACAACACAATTTCAAATTATTTCCCAAAACAAACTTTCAAACATTGAAATATCTTTTCAAAAGACAAACACCTTTGTAAAACATTCAAACAAGAATTGTTACAAAGGTTTCCTAAACAAGGCCTCTTTTCAACATATTTTCAAAACCACACACAAAGCACCATTTCAAACAATTGAAAAGCAAAAGCAAGTGATATAAACAAGTAAATAAGAGCCCATGGAAAACCATGGATGAAAAGGGTGCTAGCACCTTCCCTTTTCATAATCTACCCCCCGAACCCAAGAAAACATCTCAAAGGTCTTTCATGTGCTTTTTGACCTTTCCTTAGGATAAAATAAAAAGTGGGTGGCGACTCTTGCTAACCGCACAAGTGCGAACACAAACGCAAAACCTCAAGTCAGTTCTCCCACTGTATCATAGAACTGGTGACTATGCTAGGGATAATTCTAAAAGTGGGGTTACCTTAGGGTTTTAGATCACCTTTACATGCTTATCTTGTTTGATTGGTATACTTTACTTTTTTGGTTCCTTGTTTGGGTTTGTTTTAAATCCTACACCCGGATTTGGGGGCACCTTTTAGGTAAGTAGCAATAAACTGTGAGGGAACTGTGCGGGGTATACCGACATGGTAAAGCAGTAGCTATGTTGATGTGACACTTTGGTTGGTACCGATAACCCTTGAGTTGAATCAAGGAGAGTACGGGGCCGCCGTGTGGTGTCGTGAAGCATCAACTGACCTTATAACCTTACTTGACCAACTTGGCCTTTAGGACGTAGTGAGATGATCGGTTTCGGTGTAGAGCTGAAAATTGGTAGATACTCGATACTACACTCATTGAGGTTTAGTTCCTTGGAATATTTAGGTTGCCTGTAAGAGGCTAAATTGAAATAATGAACAACGAAACCATCCAGTGATATTGAGCCCCTTAGAACCCGGTTACTATTTCTAGGACAGGTTGAGCCAACTAGACTTCAAGAGGGTACTTACCTACAAGCTCCATGCAAGCCTAAACCTAAGGACTTTTCTGCTTTGTGTGAATATGATTATTTGTATATAAACTTGCTTACTTCGCATATCTGTACATAACATCATAACATCATACCATAGCATTTTCAATAATAATTTCAAGGATCTCAAGGGTCTTTGATGCAGGGGCACGTTGAACCAGAGGTCTACCAGAAGGCAAGAGGATTCATTTTTCCTCTAAACAAACGCCGTCAAAGATCAAGTACAACAACTTGCGTCAAAGTCTATGACCCACTTGACATGGTGAGCTTGATTCTCGTGGAAAGACCTCCACCGATACGAAGCTTTCCAATCAAAGATGTTCAATTTCTAACATTTTCTTGTGTTTACCCCGCGAGATCCTTGAAAACATGCATCCACATATCATGCATCGTATCATGACAGGTTTCCCCCTTTCAGGTCTCCTTATCTTCCTACTGTTTATTTCAGTAGAGATGGCTCTAGAGAAGACTATCAAAGATATCCAAGCTCAAAACGCTCAACTTCAAGAGATGTTCTTGAACCTGTCCAAGGGACAAGAAGAGGTGAAAGCTCTCCTCACAAGGGGGATGGTCATAGGGAATCCAGGGGGCATCAGGAATGATCAGTTGGAAGGGCTACAGATTGAGATGGCAACAATGAAAATTTAGATGATGGGACAACTGGTGGGCCAGATGGCTCTCATCTAAAACTTGGCACAAGGACAAGAGGAGCTAAAGGTCCTCATCAACAAGCTTCATCTAGGCGAACGTAACCAAATGGGGCAAACAACTAAGGTTGAAGATCAAGTCATCATTCAGCCTCCTTTGAGACAAGAAGTCGAGGGAAAGCTTCCCCAGTTTGCTTCAGGGTCACAAGCCCAACAACAACCTCACCAACGTCAACAGGGTAATCAGCGTAAGCAAAATGCATCTGAAAAGCGCTTCACTGAGATTAACATGTCATTATCCCAAGTGCTGCAACGCTTGTTAGAAGTCAAGCTGATTGTATTAAAGGACCCTCCTCGGCATCCCAACACAGCCGCTCCAGGGTACAATCCAAATGCAAGATGTGTGTTTCATTCCAACAGTCCTGGACATGACACCGATAGCTGTTGGGCATTGAGAAACAAAATTCAAGACCTGATTAAAGAAACAACGCTGGAGTTCACACAAGATGGTCAGATGAAAATCTTTCGCTGAGGGTTCTCCACCTGAAATGACAAGTTTGAACTAAGAGGCTTCTATTCATTTTGAATTTTCAATTGTAATTTCTTTTGTTATTCAGACAATTATCTATTGATGTCAAACTCTGTTTCATTAATGCATTGCATATGTTTATCTTGAACTCATCTTTTCGTTTTCACTATATTTAAACTATGCTTTTTAATTCTTCTTATGACACAAACCTTTAGAGGGAGGATGACGAAAAAAATGCCTTAATCTCATACAGTATGCTTTTGGACAGACCTTGCTGACGATGTACAGGCGTTTCTTTCAAATCCTAAACACTGGAGTTATAAGGAAGATAATCCCTAGCCAACCCGTTCGAGCCAAAGAAGTAGAAGTTTTTCTGTTTTAACACAAATTGAAACCTTTAATCAAAACCTGGGGCAGGGTAGTCTCTCAGTTAATTCAAATGCGTGTTAAAGTCGCAAACTATAATCTTGTAATACAATGAATGACATCAAAAACTTTCCTTTGGAATCAAAAGACGGTGATGGTTCCTTATCTCATAGGTAGTCATTATCTCTCAAAAAGAAAAGCCCACTAAGTCGAAACCTACAAAGGAGGCTTAAGAAAACTGAGGCATCCCGCTGACTGTAAATTAAAAAAAAAACAGGAACAGTCAGGCAAAAATTAGGGATAACAAATAAAAAAGGAGGTCACTACAAATCCTCAACAAAAATAATGTTGCAAAAATGACTGCCTTCCAACAAACTCAATTTGTTTGAACCATCACCAAAATGTCATTCCAGACTCATTTGGAGTTCAAACGCACAATTAACTAGGTTTAGGATTGAAGAACATCACGAAGAGCGGGTGGGTACAAATGTACTTTGAGCCTTTATCCTTTGTTTCTTAAAACCTTGAACCAAGCCATGTTACAACCTTTTAAAAGTCCTAATTGAAGCATGGGTTAGTTCGAAAGCATACTGTTACAAAAGGTATCCTGACTCCTGTAAGGCTTTGCTCTAAATCTTGAGTTGAATTTTTCTTACAAAAGTTTTCTGCTGAAAAACACATTTTCAAAATTTCAAGACAAGCATAAACTTTGCATTATTTGAATATCATTGTTTGCATATGGCTATTTGTTTGACAGCGAAGAAATTCACACAGTGAACATCCGATGACCGAAAGCTGTCTCAGCAAACAAAATCACTTCAAGTGGGATGACAATTCCGTTGCAAAAATCTCCTATCAACAAGGGGGCATGACATGTCATTGTCCAGTACACCTGGGGAAGTCCAGTCAAGATTTCAAGAAATCTCTCAAAGTGCAGAGTAGCCAGGGGAAAGTCTCTGTCACCGTCACTTGGGGCAAGTCTCTGTCACCGTCACTTGGGGCATTGAACGTCAATCCCAACAAAGGGTTACATACAGTCAAACATTTCCTGGAAAAGTCATAAACACTCACTACTTGGGGCAGTAACAAATCTCTCCAAAATCCTTCTCATAAGAGGACTCCCAGTCAGAGTTTCAATAACCTTTTCCCATCTAAGTCGACCTCAATAATTCCTGAGAATTTTTCCCATTGAAGTCGCCAAATTTTTCATTATCGGGAACGAAGAATTCAACTCTTTTCTCCAGCACCAACTCGGGATTTATTTTCCCCGGTGAGAGATCATCTTGAAAACATTACATATCCGGACATCAGGACATCATACAACACAATCTCATTTATTTTGAGAACATAATTGTTTGATATATGTCAGGCAACTAACCTTTACCTTTCAGAAAAGATGCAATCAAATTCTCACAAAATTCAAGCTATGAAGCCTGGACCGTGACCAGATAGTAGTTCATTCAACTTTCCCCTTCCACAGCAGTCCAGGATTTATTTTCCCCGACATCTGTTGAAGATATTCCAAGACTTTCGTCTGGCTCAGTTAAATCGATTCTAAGATTTTTCTGATTCTTATCCAGTCAAAGTAATTCAAAACCTTCTCTGGCTCAGTCAGATCGACACTATGATCTCCCTGATTCTTATTCCAGTTGAAGATATTCCAAGACTTTCGTCTGGCTCAGTTAAATCGATTCTAAGATTTTTCTGATTCTTATCCAGTCAAAGTAATTCAAAACCTTCTCTGGCTCAGTCATATCGACACTAAGATCTCCCTGATTCTTATTCCAGTTGAAGATATTCCAAGACTTTCGTATGGCTCAGTTAAATCGATTCTAAGATTTTTCTGATTCTTATACAGTCAAAGTAATTCAAGACCTTCTCTGGCTCAGTCATATCGACACTAAGATCTCCATGATTCTTATTCCAGTTGAAGATATTCCAAGACTTTCGTCTGGCTCAGTTAAATCGATCCTAAGATTTTTCTGATTCTTATCCAGTCAAAGTAATTCAAAACCTTCTCTGGATCAGTCAAATCGACACTAAGATATCCCTGATTCTTATTCCAGTTGAAGATATTCCAAGACTTTCGTCTGGCTCAGTTAAATCGATTCTAAGATTTTTCTGATTCTTATCCAGTCAAAGTAATTCAAGACCTTCTCTGACTCAGTCAGATCGACACTAAGATCTCCCTGATTCTTATTCCAGTTGAAGATATTCCAAGACTTTCGTCTGGCTCAGTTAAATCGATTCTAAGATTTTTCTGATTCTTATCCAGTCAAAGTAATTCAAAACCTTCTCTGGCTCAGTCAGATCGACACTAAGATCTCCCTGATTCTTATTCCAGTTGAAGATACCCCAAGACTTTTGTCTGGCTCAGTTAAATCGATTCTAAGGTTTTTCTGATTCTTATCCAGTCAAAGTTAATTCAAGACCTTCTCTGGCTCAGTCAGATCGACACTAAGATCTCCCCGATTCTTATTCCAGTTGAAGATATTCCAGATTTTGCTGTTTCAGATAAATCTCTCAACGGTTTATTCTGATTCACTTCCAGATTTTGTTGTTTCAGATCCAGTTCAAACTTTCCGTCAACTATCACCTTTGGATGGCATCTATAAGCCCATCTCCGACGATTCTCCTATGTTTCTCCAAATGGCATTTTTAAGCCCATTTCCATACACATTCAAATCAGCATGTCATTAAGATCCCCAGCGGAGATGAGACTACCAACTACCAATCCCTAGCGGAGCTGAAACTATCAACCCACAGTGGAAATCATCCGGTTTCTCCAATTCCCCAGCAAGTTCTCTTAAAGCCTGGAGATCAACCAGATAAAATTTAACTTTTAACATAATGAAGATTCTCATTCTTGAAACCCCAGAAGATTGGCATACACCCAAACTCCTGATATCTTTAACAGAATGAAGATTCTCATTCTTGAAACCCCAGAAGATTGACATACACCCAAACTCCTGATATCTTTAATAGAATGAAGATTCTCATTCTTGAAACCTCAGTAGATTGGCATACACCCAAACTCCTGATATCCTTAACAGAATGAAGATTATCATTCTTGAAACCCCAGAAGATTGTCATACACCCAAACTCCTGATATCTCCAACTGAATGAAGATTCTCATTCTTAAAGTGGCATACAACCCAAATTCCTGAACTTTTTCCAAACAGGAATAAGCTTTTCCCCAGAGTCCTGAGCTTACTCTCCAGTAGGATAGCTACTCCCCAACAGTATAGCTATTCCCCACAGAGTTTTTACTCCCCAACAGAATGAAGATTCTCATTCTTGATTCTCCAGTGAAGTTGCCAGAGCCTTCTTTACTCTCAGCATGAATTTGTCAGAATTTCTAATCCCCTGCAGATCGAAGATTCTTATTCTTAACTCCTCAGCATAAAGTCCCCAAGGATTCAAATTCCCCTAGCAGATTGAAGATCCCCATTCTTAATTCCTCGTAGGAGCCATCAGAGCCTTCCTTATTCTCCAGCAGATCAAGGTTTTCCTTTGATTGATCCCCGATGGAGATCGCCAGAGTTTTCCCTATTTCCCAGTTGAGTAAGGATTCTCATTATTTAACCCCCAGTAGAAGTCTTCAAAAGTTCTCTGGATTCCCCAAGCAGATTTCTCAAGCAGTTTGACATTACTCTCACAACAGAATGTTTGTCATCCTCCAACTTCAAGACTTAAAGGATCCCTATATCCCCAGGGAAGTCATGAAGGATTCTCTATCCCCAAGAAGTCAGAAAGGATTTCTTATCTTCGGCAATCAAAGATTTTGAATCTCCAGCAGTGGTCATGGATTTTATTTTCCCCGACAGCAATCAAAGATTTTATTATCTCCAGGCTATCAAGGACTTATTTTCCTCAGCAAGACAGCTAATCAGCTTACATGCGCATACGTTACAGTCATATATCATAAACATTGATAAAACACATATGATATCATACATTTCATGCAACATAACTTTGTGTTTCAGCTAACATTCTACCTTTTTCAGGATAAGATTAACAAGCTACCAATATGCAATCATGAAAACAGCTCAGGGATGCTCCAGACACGGATGCTATTCTATTTTCTTATTCAAAAATTCAAAGTTCAGAAAACAACCTAGAGAGGCTCCAGACACGGATGCTTTTTCTATTGCTTATTCAGATTCAAGTTCATAAAACAGCTTAGAGATGCTCCAGACACGGATGCAATTCTATTGCTTATTCAGATTCAAAGCTCATGAAAACAGCTTAGAGATGCTCCAGACACGGATGCTATTATGTCGCTTATTCAAATACAGGGTTCAGTCACAGTCCAGATACGCTCCATACACGGTAGCCATGTTGTCACTTATTCTAAATTTTTCCTCAGCTCAGAGATGCTCCAGACACGGATGTTATTATGTCGCATATTCAGATTTCAGATTTAGACCCAATCTCCAAATACAACTCAGATACGTTCCAAACACGGATACTGTTCTGATGTTCATTCTCCTGATTTTCAACAAACATTCTTGGATGGCATCTTTAAGCCCATCTCTGACAAGATTCTGTCACATCTCCAAATGGCATCTTTAAGCCCATTCCCTCAACTATACTTTGACGAGTTCAAATTTACGGGCACTCTAGTGTCCAATCATCTTTTACCTTCGAGTCACGAACGACAAAACTCATCGATCTAACTCTTCAGGTTCAAGAAGATTGAACAGGGGCAGCTGTTGTACCCCAAAATTTGCCCTCCCATTTTTCATAAGAAAAGCACAACCCTAGGGTTTCTCAAATATTCAAGACTGGCTCAGGAATCGATCAGACAGATTTTCTCCTATGGCAGTAAATCAGGAATTAGGGTTTTTCTCGCATTTCTCAAAAGAAATTGAGTTCTCAGAAATTCAATTGATTTTCACATGTTTTCATGCTCTTTCAAATTTACTGAAAAGGCCGTGTTTGTTTGATCCAGGTTAACCAGTTAATTTGCGTCTTTTAAAACATCCGCTTCTTTATGGAATAAACATTTTTCCTATTTATTGGAATACACAGTGCGTGTTTTGATTGGAATACAGTTCCAAGATTACAGAGTTATTGGATTACTTGAAGTTTAAGTTATCTGGCTTGGAATTATTGGAATGCAGTTTCAGTTATTTTAATCAGGAATCTTAAGAATCAGTGAAGACACAAAGAGAGAATTACAAGTTACTAATAGTAATGGATTTTATTGAACATCAGATTATCTCATAAAGACTTTTTCATTTATTTCAAAAATTGTTACAATATGATTTATTATTTAAATGCTTTAAGTTTTACAACTTATTGTATTTGAAAAAATGAATTAGTACAATTGTTTGAGTATTTCTCTCTAAGTTACAAAGAAAAATCTAAGCCTAAGCTTCCATTGCTCCCATGCTCGCCACAAAGTCTCATGCTTCCTCTGCTTTGTCACCATCCAGTTTGCGCTCACATGAAAGAAAAATAGAAAAATAATTAGCACATTTAATTGGATATGAACAAGAATTCTAAAAAAAGAAAGAAAAATGTTCATCATTAAAGTTTGTCGTTTGGAAGCAGAGGGCTATTTTCAATTCATCACGTTTTTATTTTTCTCTTTGCAAATCACAAGAAGATTACTCTTCTTGGTTCACAAAAAGAAAAATAAAAATGAAAGTTGTCCAAATAAAAAAGAATGCAAAGCAAATGGTCCAAATGCAACACATATTCCAAGCTGCAGCATGCTGTCCAAACAACATAAACAAGAAAACAAAGCGCCAAATTGGATGCAGCAGTACAGGCAAACTAAACAAAGCCAAACTAAATTGGACAAAGTACAAGACAGTAACTAGACAGAAGTATAGCAGTATAGACTGCAACAAAGTACAAGCAATAGCAGGCAAGAAAAAAGAAACCAGTATGGTAAACCAAAATAACAAGCAAGGGGCTTGTTTCATATAGCTTTTCATCATTTTCCAAAATTTGGCAAACTTTTCAGAAAAAGGGGAAAAAGCATTTTGCTTTTATCATTGAGAGAGGAGAGAGAGGAGAGATATCACCTAAATTGTTGGAAAGGTACAGATTGGCCATCCTGCCCACAGGATGTCAAAGGGAAAAGCAAATATAACAGCAAAAGCAACTAGGATATAACAGTAGGAAAAACTGCAAGGAGAGGCAAGAGAGCATTTTGTCAAAACTGAGAAAAAAAATGCATAACTACAAAACTCTCAAGCCTGTAACATCCTAAGTCAAAAACCTGCAACATTTTTCCAAACTGCAAAAACATTCAAACAAAAACATTCACAAAGCTTGTCAAACTCACAAAATTTCCAAGACAGTTACCAAGCTTGCAAACTCAACAAAGCCTAACAAACTGTAACAATACCAAAACTCCAACTAGTTCTCAAAAACAACCAAAACCAAACATGACAAGCTCAAACAGTTCAAAATATGTATAGCAAGTTCAAACAACCTTCAGAAAAGTATCAAAACTGTAACCATCAAGAACATACCAAATTCAAACATACAAAGTCACCAACCTACAACATTTTTCCAAACTGTCAAAAGCATCAAAACCTGCAGAACCATTTTCAAACAGGGCCAAACCAAGTTTCCACTGTTACAAACCACAAAAACCGTTTTCACATCATCAAAACCATTCCAACAATATCAAGCCAAACTGTAAACAAGAACACTCAATAACCAGTAACAATATTCCAAAATCCAAAACCAATTCATACCAAGCCAGAACAATCACAGAGTTTCGAACAAATCTTCAAACTAACCAATAATATCTAACAATCAGAAGCATCATCATCATCATTCAGTCAAAATTCAAGGGAAAGAAAAGTCACCAGAAAAGCTCACGCCATCATTTCCTCCCTCCCTGTTTCCGGCCTCAAAGGTATGTTTCTCTTCAAACCCTTTTCTGCATCTCAAAACATAGCGCAATAGATTAACAAGCAAAACATGAACAAGATTAACAAAAAAAAACATAAATCGTTCAACATTCAAATCCAACAGAACATCACCTTTTTTTTTTCATGAGAGAGATTATTTGAGCCTGGTTAGGAAGAGAACGAGGGGAGCTCCGGTGACCGGAATTGGAGAGAGAGGATCAGTTTAAGCGGTAATCGAGCGTTTTAGTTTTGAATCATAACCTAGGGTTTCCAGAAGAACACGAACCAAATTGAGTTAGAGAGGCCAAAAATAGTTCTGTTTACAAAGAGGGACATGGACGATTAGGGACTTTGAGTGAGGACGATGAATGAGGGAAAGAAATGAGAGAGACGGAACAGAGCGGCACTGCTATGAGAAGATCACAAATCCTAATTTTTTTCGTAAACCCGAATCAAACAATTGAAAAGCTTAAGGCAATGGGTTTCATTCATTTTCCCTGAGGCCCATAACGCATACTGGCTCTCACCCCCTCCCATTCTGGCTTTGTTTCTTTTTAGTTTGGGCCTCATGCCTTTAAAATCTTAAGCCCATTTTTCATTCATTTTTAATTTAATTTGTTTTCTTTTCTTTTAGTTAATAATATACTAATGTATTTTTAAATTCATTTCATTAATTTGGTTTAGTTTTTTTTAAGGTGATTAATTTTCTTTTACCATTTTCTCTTTTTAATAAAAACTTATTTTTATTAATTTGTTACATTTAATAAAATACCAAAAAATCAAGAATTAGTTTAATTAGTTTTCTTTCTTTAAACTTTTCTTTTTTAATTAATAAAATACATAAAAGAATAATAATAATAAATTTTAATCTTTCTTTTGTAGAATAAATTTTATTTCTCTCTTGTCAAGTAAATACACTGCATTTCATACTTTATTGATTTCTTTATTTCATAAATTGTCATAGCTTTATATTGAATTGCACAGCAATTCGATTTGGTTGTATTATTTGATATTTAGACATTGTTATTTTTTATGTGATTCATCCCCATTTGTAATAATTGTACCCCCATTCCCGGATACTTTTGTAATTGCTTAGACTTTTAATTCCCGCAATTTATTACTTTCTATATACTGTGTAGTAATTAGGCGTGTATGGCAAGATTCAAAAATCCGCTAGATGACCTAATCCAAGAATAAATAACTTGAAATCAACACACTTTTCACACGTGCACCTCTAGGGTAACCTCGCTTGTTGCCTCAGAAATACAATCATGTCTCTCGAATATGAGACACTCCAGCAAATGACCCTTCGATAAACAAAGATCGTAGTCCCTCGACGATCCTCGATGTTGCCTTCGATAAAACGATCTCGTCCCTTACAAAATTGCTAGAGTGTCCCACAAGTTGCTTTCAATGATTGTAAATTTGACCCACGCCTGTCCCGTTTAACATCCAAACACAAGGTTGTTTACCAAATACAATGGTAAAACAACAATGTCAAAGGGTTAAAAATGTGTAGGAAAGACTTTTGAGTAAGTAGGGTAGACAACTCCTAGTTACTTGATCAAAACTTGCAAACATCCTTGCTATTTTCAAAAACACATCAAAACACAATTTCAAACAATTTCCCAAAACAAACTTTCAAACATTGAAACATCTTTTCAAAAGACAAACACCTTTGTAAAACATTCAAACAAGAATTGTTACAAAGGTTTCCTAAACAAGGCCTCTTTTCAAAATATTTTCAAAACCACACACAAAGCACCATTTCAAACAATTTAAAAGCAAAAGCAAGTGATCTAAACAAGTAACTAAGAGCCCATGGAAAACCATGGATGAAAAGTGTGCTAGCACCTTCCCTTTTCATAATCTACCCCCCCGAACCCAAGAAAACATCTCAAAGGTCTTTCCTGTGCTTTTTGACCTTTCCTTCGGATAAAATAAAAAGTTGGTGGCGACTCTTGCTAACCGCACAAGTGCGAACACAAACGCAAGACCTCAAGTCAGTTCTCCCACCGTATCACACCCGCGAACAAAACACACGGGCCGTCATACTATCAAAATTTGTGAGCACAAAGAAAAAAGGTGGGAACAAATGCGTCCTCCAAGAATCTCTTTCTCGTCCGAGCATTGAAAAACCCACTGCACCTCCTGAGGTGAATGCCATCATGGTCAACTCGTGTTGGATGACCCCGGTATTTAATTATCTCACAATGGGAGAATTACCCGCTGACCAAAAAGAGGCTAATGCGACCAAATAACGAGCCTGCTCTTACGTAGTGGTCGAGCACAAACTCTATCGACGGGGATTCTCCATCCCACTCCTGAAATGCGTCAAAGATTCCAAAATCCTCGAGATATTACGGGAAATTCACAAGGGAATTAATGCCTAACACTTGGACATAAGATCTCTGGAATGAAAGACACTACAACAGGCTATTAATGGTCCACCGTGCAGCAACACGCGAAGGAGCACGCTAGAAAATACGACAAATGTCAAAGATACATGGACATGCACCTCGCTCCCCCACACGAGCTCAAAATATTGACATCCTCGTAGTTGTTTGCTTTGTGGGGAATGGACATCCTTAGACCATTCATACAAGGTTATATCAAAATAAATTTCGGATCGTGGTCTTCGACTATTTCACGAAGTTGATAGAGGCCGAAGCCCTTGCTGGAATCACATCAGACAACATCCTATGATTCTACAAGTGAATCGTGCTTGCCCGATTTGGCATACCACAAGCGCTCGTCACCAACAACGGGACGTAGTTCACCGACCAAAGCTTCCAAGAATTCATCGCCAAGCTCGACACTAAACAAGACTTCATGTCCGTCGAACATCCTTAAACCAATGGGAAAGCCGAAGCCACGAATAGAGTCATATTACGAGGACTCAGGCGTAGGTTGGGTAAAGCCAAAAAAAGGGTGGGTCAAAGAGCTGCACAGTTTCTTGTGGGCTTACCGAACAACACCAAACTCAACGAACGAAAAAACAATGTTTCAGCTAACCAATGGCATCCAAGCCGTAATTATCATGGAAACTATGGAGCCATCCAAGAGAACTGAAGTACCTTTAAACTAGGAACTAAATGATGAGGCCCTAAGGGAAGAGCTCGACCTGGTCGAAGAAATCTGATAAAAAACGGCTCTTCGGGAAGCCAACTGAAATAGAAGATAGCCCTGTGTCATGACACCAAAGTCATAAAACGTGAATTCCAGGTCAGCAGCCTAGTCTTGCAAAGAAATCAAAAAGATTGATGTGAAGGAAAGTTGACAGCCAATTAGGAAGGACCGTAACGCGTCTGCGGGGCAACTGGAACTGGAGCCTACCATCTTGAATGCCTAAGTGGAGAACCACTACCATGACCATGGAATTCTACAAAGCTGAAACAATATTACAGCTAGGCCCCTGGTAAACGTTGGGGCCCAACAGTCGGCGTGCCCTCTCCAACAAACGATAGGGCGCACTCAACCATGGAAGCATGTTGAGGTATGAACATAGCCTCCAACCAATAACGAAAGGCGGGTTTGTTTCTAATTGGTCGAGCGGAACCTTAGCCCAAAGAGGAAACCTCGACCGAGCTCCACCATTGAAGTACCCAACATGCAGAACACCCAGCTCACGATGCGCAGTTCACGCCACGAAGTTAAGACCCCGACTGCGATCTTGATCTCATCCCTACGAACTCCTACTCTACCTCCTTGACACATTCTAACATGTGTCGACCACAACTAAGGTCGAGCACAAACTTCTACTCATCTAAATCACTCGAAATAAACAAGTCAAGATCAACAACAAGTAAATATCTAAACAATATAATAGAAAGGAAAAATAAAGACATTTACAAGAGCCGACCACGAAGGCCGATGTTATCCAAATATTACAAGAATATGGGAACACAGGCCTCAATACAAATGATTACAAATTACGGGCACACAGGCCCAAACATAAACAACCAAGTCATCAAGAAAATATTAGTCACTCCTCGGAGTACCATCTTCGGTCTCTGGCTCAGAAGAATCGGGAAGAGGGACTACCTTACCATCAACTACCTGAGATAAAACTACGACACCTTCAGTATTGATCCCCAAATTCAGCACAGCTAGTTGAACCATCGCGGTCTCAAAATCGTCAGACAAGGCGTCCATGCAATCCGACTCAAGGACCTAGATTTGAGCAGCCAGTTATGCATGATTCTTCAAGATAGCGTTTCCCTCGGGCTCGTCTTCCGCGGGAAGCATGGTAGCCTTCAAATCAGTGACCTTGTTCTCCGGGATTTTTTCTTTCGAGCAGTGATAAGTCCCTTTCCTCGAAGGCTTTGACCACCTTCTCTCTCGCCAACTTATTGGCATGTGCCCAGAATTTTTCCTCGCTTTGCTCGAGAGCGGCCTTCAACTTCTGCACCTTTTCCTGAAGAGTCGCTTTCTTCGACTCTAGTTTTCTCACCATGGCAGAAGAACTGGCACTGTAACACCCTCTAAAACCCGCATATAATTTTCGCAAATATTAAAAATTATAAACTCAGAGTACATGTAATAATCGAGGAATGCTACAATTCTCTTTTAATAAAATAAATTCCTGTCATGCATAATTTTAGTGGTAACTCATACATGTCTACACAGCGGAATAATTTATTTAATAAAATCAAATGTTATAAAAATTTCCAAGTCATCAGGGATTAACACCTGGAAAATCAACATCATATCATAACAAATAAAAAGGAAATGAACGAGTCTGACTAAAGCAGCTCGACAACCAAACGTTCCCGGAGTTACAACTACCAGAGCATGACCCGGACATACTAAACGAAACTAAACTAGACGCGATAAGCCTTCGCCAAGCACCTGAGCGAAGCTCCTCAATCTGAAATATTCAACAGTAAGGGTGAGCTTCTCAAATATACATTTGGTTATACATTCATAACAATCAATTCACGAAATCATAAGCATCACCCAATAATTAGCATATTTCATAGTTTACAAAACCTTTACTATTCATATATCCATGACACATTGTCTTTCATATTTGCAAATATTCATCAAACATCATCAACCATTTATCAAATCATACGTGCATACAGACAATCAAATATAACATTGGAAAAATCCTCCATTCATGTCATATTCGAATAATGCAACACACCCATGCATGTGGTACCACTTCACCGCCCCATTAAATCGCGGGTCACGGATAACTCACCGTTCCATTATATCGCGGACACGGCTACCACCTCAAAGTTCCATTAAATCGCGGACACGTATATTGGCCACCATGTTAATTCCACACAATGGGAATTAACAAATGCAACATGATATGTAAGTATGTAACACTCAGCATACTATGAACATCGATCAACATATCATGCACATCAATAATATCAAACACAACATGATATGAAATAGCATGTAACCACTCAGCATACCATTTAAACATCAATCATATCAAGTTACGAATAGCATGTAATCACTCAGCATACTATTCAAACATCAACCAATCACATCAATTATATCATGATTCATGCTCGATACATATCCAAAAGCATGGCAATAAAAATCCGACATCAAAACACTGAAATCAAAATTCAGAAGATCAACACAGCAGAGCAACACGGGCACCCGTGTTGTGCAACACGGCCCGTGTTGTGCAGCACGTCCAGAAAATGCACATTTAAATTTCATCAGTACAGGGGCTCTGACACGGGTACCCGTGTTGTGCAACACGGCCCGTGTCGTGCAACCAGGAGCACACCCCTTCCCACTCAGAGGAGCAACACGGGCACCCGTGTTGTGCAACACGGCCCGTGTTGCTGAGCGCGCACAGGATTTTCCTGAACCTGTAGCAGCTCAGAAACAGCAGTCCAAACGCGGGAAAACGTCCGCCAAAACGCATAATTCAGTACCTAACGCATCGAGTTTGTACAATTCACAACAACACCACAATATCCAAGTTACCAACAATTATTAGAATAACCTTAACCGGGGATTAACCGTCCTTTTGGGGAATTCTACTGACACTGAGGTTATCCCTACAACTTCCTAGGGAAATTCACGATCATTAGATATATACTTCCAATTCCTCATTTGGGACCTAAAACTCTTAATCGATTCTTCAAAATTGGGAACCTAACCCTTTTCTAACAAGGTTCAGTCCTACAGTTATCGATCCCTAGAAACATCTAACAATTGGGAATTCCTACGATTACCCGAATCGACCGTACATAAACCCATAAACAAATATAAATCGAGTATAAACCCCCCTTACCTTATCAATTAGCAGCTTTGGGTTCTTGGGCGATGTTCTTCGTTCTCCGTTCTTCAGAGCTCTCTTTTCCCAAATTCCAACTTCTGTTCTTACGTGAAACCAAAAATGAGAAAATGGCCTAAGTCCCAAACATAACTTTATTTCTCTGCACCCCCACTCTTTACTAACAACATCTAAGCCCAATAACATAAAAATTCTAATATTCCTTATTTCTTTTATTTTCCTCAAATACTCCAAAATAAATAATTCTTTTTATTTTATTAATTCTAATAAAATAAATTCCCAAATTCAAATAAATCAATTAATTGAAAACGGGGTGTTACAACTCTCCCCCACTAAAAGAGTTTTCGTCCTCGAAACATACCTTAGACGAACAGCTCCGGATAAGCCTCTTTCATCTGGCTCTCCAGCTCCCAAGTGATATTTCCATCTGCTGGACCTCCCCAAGCAACCTTCACCAATGCTATCTCTTTACCTCTTAACTGTTTCACTTCCCGATCTTCTATCCTCATAGGCAATGCTTCTACTGTCAGGTTATCTCTTACCTGTACATCATCTATTTGGATTACATGAGATGGGTCTGGAATGTATCTCCTCAACTGAGAAACATGAAAAACATCGTGCAAATTCGCAAGTCTCGGAGGTAAAGCAATACGATAAGCAACTTCTCCAACTCTTTCCGTAATCTGAAACGGACCAATAAAACGCGGAGTCAACTTCTTAGACTTCAACGCCCGACCAATACCCGTCATCGGAGTAACTCTCATAAACACATGATCTCCAGCACTGAATTCTAAATTCTTTCTCCTCTTATCATGATAACTTTTCTGACGACTCTGAGAAGCTCTCATCTTCTCTTGAATCAATTTGATCTTTTCAGTAGTCTGCTGAACAATCTCTGGCCCAACTACCGAACTCTCTCCAGATTCATACCAACACAAAGGTGTTCTACACCGTCTACCATACAATGCCTCAAACGGAGCCATACCAATACTCGAATGGTAACTATTGTTATAAGTAAATTCAATCAATGGCAAATAGCTATCCCAAGCTCCACCTTTCTCTAAAACACAAGCACGCAATAAATCTTCCAACGATTGAATCGTCCTCTCCGTCTGTCCATCAGTCTGAGGATGGTAAGCTGAACTCAATCTCAACTTAGTACCCAAAGCCTTCTGCAATCCTTCCCAAAATTTCGAAGTGAACCTCGGATCTCTATCTGACACAATCTTCGATTTCTGACAGATTAAACATGCATACACAAATTCAGCTATTTCCTTTTTCATTCCCGGCCACCAAAACAATTTCTTCAAATCATGATACATTTTCGTGGCACCCGGATGAATACTCATCCCACTGCGATGTCCTTCCTCTAATATACTCTTCTTGATTTCTGCGACATCAGGAACACAAACTCTATCGCCAAATCTCATAACATCATTCTCATCAATTCTAAACTCACCACCTTGACCTTGGTTGATCAATGTCAATTTATCAACCAAATTAACATCAGATTTCTGCCCGATCCTGATCTCTTCTAGAATACCACTAGTAAGTTTCAACATACCCAAACGAACACACTTCGGAGTACTTTCACAAACTAAACTCAAATCTCGGAATTGTTCAATTAAATCCAATTCACGAACCATCATCATAGACATATGCAAGGATTTCCTGCTCAAAGCATCTGCAACCACATTTGCCTTACCAGGATGGTAATTCAAACCAAAATCATAATCTTTGAGAAATTCCAACCACCTCCTTTGCCTCATATTGAGCTCTTTCGAATCGAAAAGATACTTCAAACTCTTATGATCACTATACACTTCAAATCTCGAGCCATACAGATAATGTCTCCACAATTTCAAGACAAACACAACTGCTGCCAGTTCTAAGTCATGAGTAGGATAGTTCCTTTCATGAACCTTCAACTGTCTCGAAGCATACGCAACTACCTGTTGATTCTGCATTAAAACACCACCTAAACCCAACAGAGATGCATCACAATAGACCACAAAAGATTCCACCGGATTCGGCAAAATCAGAATAGGAGCACTAGTCAATCTCCGTTTCAATTCTTGGAAACCTTTCTCACAATCAGAATCCCAAATAAACGCTTGTCCTTTACGAGTCAACTTCGTCAACGGCAATGCTAACTTTGAGAATCCTTCGATAAATTTTCTGTAATAACCTGCAAGACCAAGAAAACTTCTGATTTCCGAAACAGTCTTCGGCGCTTCCCACTGAGATACCGCTTCTACTTTTGTAGGATCCACTGCAATACCATTTTTAGAAATCACATGTCCAAGAAAACTAACTTCATTCAGCCAGAACTCACATTTGGACAACTTTGCATACAACTTCCTATCTTTCAACAACTCTAACACAATTCTGAGATGTTCCGCATGATCTTCGTCATTCTTGGAATAAATCAGAATGTCATCAATAAAAACCACAACAAACTTATCCAGATACGGATGAAAAATCCTGTTCATATATTCCATGAAAACACCAGGTGCATTAGTAACTCCGAACGGCATAACAGAATATTCATAATGCCCATACCTTGTTCGAAAAGCAGTCTTTTGAATATCTTCCGCTTTCACACGAATCTGATGATATCCAGATCTCAAGTCAATCTTACTGAATACACTAGCTCCAATTAGTTGATCCATCAAATCATCAATCCTCGGTAACGGATACCGATTCTTAATGGTTACCTTGTTCAATTGCCTGTAATCAACACACAGTCTCATAGAACCTTCTTTCTTCTTAACCAACAATACCGGAGCACCCCAAGGTGAAACACTTGGACGAATAAACTTCTTCTCCAGTAAATCTTCCAACTGACTCTTCAATTCAGCCAATTCAGACGCAGACATACGATATGGCGCCATCGACACCGGTCTCGTACCAGGAATTAAATCTATAGAGAATTCCACCTCTCTCTCAGGAGGTAATTCACCAACATCATCCGGAAAGACTTCTGGAAAATCACACACCACTGGCAATTCACCACTCCTGACCTTTCCTGTTGCATCTAACGAAGCAAGTAACATAAACACGTTAGCACCATCTTCCATTGCTTCTTGTACCTGCCTAGCAGTCATAGTCAAATTCTCGACACCAACTGCTTCTGGAAAAATCACCGTCTTAGCAAAACAGTTCAGATGAACCCGGTTGAATTCCAACCAGTTCATCCCAAGGATAATATCAATTTGTTCAAGCGGTAGGCACACTAAATCCATACCGAAACTTCTACCAAAAATCTCAATAGGACAATTCCTACATACAAGTGAAGTCGTCACTGAACCCGATGCAGGAGTATCAACAACCATGCTACCTTGCATACCAGATATGTCCAGTTCCAACCTCTCAGCACAATCCAAAGAAATGAAAGAATGAGTTGCACCAGTATCAATAATTGCAACTAAAGGTGTGCCATGAATAAAACACGTACCTTTAATCAATCGATCCTCTGGAGTAGTCTCAGATCCAGACAAAGCGAACACTCTTCCACTTGACTGATCCTTCCTAGGCTTAGGACACTGCGGACGAATGTGACCTTCTTCGCCACAATTGTAACAAGTAACAGACTTCCCTTTGCAATCAATAGACAAATGACCGGCCTTTCCACATTTATAGCACTTCTTCTCATCACTCTTGCAATCTCGAATGTGATGACCAGACTCACCACACTTGTAGCATCTGATAGGAGCCTTAGAATCTCCCCCACTAGGCCTTTTCCAACCGCCTGATCTCTGGTTATCTCTACCATATGGCTTGCCACGGTCCATATGTTGCTTTCCTCTTTTGTCAACAGCCCCACGAGAGTGAGACGACCGATTCTTGGTAATATCTTCTTCCAAGATTCTGCTACAATCCACCAGATCAGAAAATCTACGAATACGCTGGTACCTGATTCCCTGCTTAATCTCATCTCGGAGACCATTCTCAAATTTGATACACTTAGAGAATTCTCCAGCCTCGTCATTGTTGTAGTGTGCATAATACTTTGCCAGCTCAGTGAACTTAGTAGCATACTCACTAACAGTCAGATTGCCCTGCTTAAGCTCCAAAAACTCAATTTCCTTTCTTCCCCGAACATCTTCAGGAAAGTACCTCCTCAGAAAAGCCCTTCTGAAGTTAGCCCAAGTCAGTGCCTCTCCATCCTGAACCATTTCAGTCCTTGTGGCAACCCACCAGTCGTCGGCCTCTTCTGCCAACATATGCGTACCATATCTGACTTTCAGATCTTCAGCACAATCAATCACACGGAAAATCCTTTCGATTTCCTTCAGCCACTTCTGAGCACCTTCAGGGTCATGTGTACCTTTGAACAACGGAGGATTGTTCCTTTGGAAATTTCCCAATTGCCTATCAGCACCAATCACGCCTCCAGTTGGGTTTCCAGCAAGTACACCAGCTAACATCCCCAAAGCCTCAGCGAGTGCAGCATCATTTCGTCCATTACCTCCAGCCATATTCCTGAGAATTAAAACATACTCCACATCAGAATACAGTATCGACAGTGTTACCCTGCACTAGTCGCATACGAAAAGGAATGACTGACTCAAGACTCTGGTCACAACGACCAACTATGCTCTGATACCACTATTGTAACACCCTCTAAAACCCGCATATAATTTTCGCAAATATTAAAAATTATAAACTCAGAGTACATGTAATAATCGAGGAATGCTACAATTCTCTTTTAATAAAATAAATTCCTGTCATGCATAATTTTAGTGGTAACTCATACATGTCTACACAGCGGAATAATTTATTTAATAAAATCAAATGTTATAAAAATTTCCAAGTCATCAGGGATTAACACCTGGAAAATCAACATCATATCATAACAAATAAAAAGGAAATGAACGAGTCTGACTAAAGCAGCTCGACAACCAAACGTTCCCGGAGTTACAACTACCAGAGCATGACCCGGACATACTAAACGAAACTAAACTAGACGCGATAAGCCTTCGCCAAGCACCTGAGCGAAGCTCCTCAATCTGAAATATTCAACAGTAAGGGTGAGCTTCTCAAATATACATTTGGTTATACATTCATAACAATCAATTCACGAAATCATAAGCATCACCCAATAATTAGCATATTTCATAGTTTACAAAACCTTTACTATTCATATATCCATGACACATTGTCTTTCATATTTGCAAATATTCATCAAACATCATCAACCATTTATCAAATCATACGTGCATACAGACAATCAAATATAACATTGGAAAAATCCTCCATTCATGTCATATTCGAATAATGCAACACACCCATGCATGTGGTACCACTTCACCGCCCCATTAAATCGCGGGTCACGGATAACTCACCGTTCCATTATATCGCGGACACGGCTACCACCTCAACGTTCCATTAAATCGCGGACACGTATATTGGCCACCATGTTAATTCCACACAATGGGAATTAACAAATGCAACATGATATGTAAGTATGTAACACTCAGCATACTATGAACATCGATCAACATATCATGCATATCAATAATATCAAACACAACATGATATGAAATAGCATGTAACCACTCAGCATACCATTTAAACATCAATCATATCAAGTTACGAATAGCATGTAATCACTCAGCATACTATTCAAACATCAACCAATCACATCAATTATATCATGATTCATGCTCGATACATATCCAAAAGCATGGCAATAAAAATCCGACATCAAAACACTGAAATCAAAATTCAGAAGATCAACACAGCAGAGCAACACGGGCACCCGTGTTGTGCAACACGGCCCGTGTTGTGCAGCACGTCCAGAAAATGCACATTTAAATTTCATCAGTACAGGGGCTCTGACACGGGTACCCGTGTTGTGCAACACGGCCCGTGTCGTGCAACCAGGAGCACACCCCTTCCCACTCAGAGGAGCAACACGGGCACCCGTGTTGTGCAACACGGCCCGTGTTGCTGAGCGCGCACAGGATTTTCCTGAACCTGTAGCAGCTCAGAAACAGCAGTCCAAACGCGGGAAAACGTCCGCCAAAACGCATAATTCAGTACCTAACGCATCGAGTTTGTACAATTTCACAACAACACCACAATATCCAAGTTACCAACAATTATTAGAATAACCTTAACCGGGGATTAACCGTCCTTTTGGGGAATTCTACTGACACTGAGGTTATCCCTACAACTTCCTAGGGAAATTCACGATCATTAGATATATACTTCCAATTCCTCATTTGGGACCTAAAACTCTTAATCGATTCTTCAAAATTGGGAACCTAACCCTTTTCTAACAAGGTTCAGTCCTACAGTTATCGATCCCTAGAAACATCTAACAATTGGGAATTCCTACGATTACCCGAATCGACCGTACATAAACCCATAAACAAATATAAATCGAGTATAAACCCCCCTTACCTTATCAATTAGCAGCTTTGGGTTCTTGGGCGATGTTCTTCGTTCTCCGTTCTTCAGAGCTCTCTTTTCCCAAATTCCAACTTCTGTTCTTACGTGAAACCAAAAATGAGAAAATGGCCTAAGTCCCAAACATAACTTTATTTCTCTGCACCCCCACTCTTTACTAACAACATCTAAGCCCAATAACATAAAAATTCTAATATTCCTTATTTCTTTTATTTTCCTCAAATACTCCAAAATAAATAATTCTTTTTATTTTATTAATTCTAATAAAATAAATTCCCAAATTCAAATAAATCAATTAATTGAAAACGGGGTGTTACAGGCACCCTCACCCGCAAGGATGGAAACCATCTCCACGACCTTTATTAGAACGACCATGCCCGAGGCTAGATGTTGCCTCCTACCTTCCTCATCAAGACGCTTGATGACAGCAGACTCACCGTCAGACACGGCCAAGGGAAATCCTTTGAAGAAATCCTTGTCGACAAAGCAAGGAGGAAAGGCCCAAGAAGCTGACCCCTCGTCAATCAAATCTGCAGGCCCACCCTCAGGGTGACTCCTCTTTTTTCCCGACACGGCCTCGCGCGAAGCAACATCATGAGGCCCCGACGAACCACTCGACTCGTCCCTGACCTGCTCGAGAATAAGGCAAAGGAGTGTGGGCTAGTTAGGCTTCACTAACCTCTTGTTGTTCTTCTTGTTTTGGGCTAGCTTCAGTAAACTTTCACGACGCTCTTCCATATTACCTGCAAACACAAAAACAACATGCTCGAGTCAGTATCGTTAAAGGGACATGCCTGAAACAAGTTAAAAACATAATGCAATAGAGTTACGCAGGCAGAGACCCAGAAGAGCCATGACTTCCCCATAGGTACGACACTCTACAAGCGCCATGGTGTTGATCGGGCGAGATTCAAATGTAGGTTCACCATCTTCACCAAGAACATCGTCCCCTTCCCTCGTCACCCACCTGGAGGGGAATAAACCATCGATGAATCTATTGAGGATACTGAAGGCCCCTTCATCTTCGACACCCATGATGCCGGCAGGAGTATGATAGTGTCCGTTTTTGTGGTCGTAGTGAGCTCGACACCAATGGATAAGGAACTTAGAGAGCCTCTTGATCTCTTTGTTCCCATCCTCCTCATAACAAACTTCCTCGTCCTTGTCTACGAGAGAAAATGGGTCGAACACCACGCCCACTACCTCTAGAGACGAAGGTTGCACGACATACCACTTGTATTTAGTCATAGACAGAGTTTATATATATCTGGAACAACCTCTTGAACTGCTTGAAAGAAACCCAACTATGTTTTCCTCCCTTAGACTACCGTTGAAGATGGAAAACTCTAAAGAACAAAGAATAGTCGCCCCAATCCTCAAGTATTGGTAGGTGTTGTACCCCAAAATTTTCCCTCCCATAATCTTCAAAGTTTTTCCAAGCATCACCTCAAATGGTTCAAGGTCTACTCAAGGGCTACACAGTCAATCATCCTCCTAAGCTAGTCAAATTAGGGTTTTGGTTCTTGCAAAGAAGATTGAGGTTTTCAAGGGCTCAATCAAGTACCATATGCTCATATACATTGTCAAGCATCTCCATGCCAAGTTTCAAGTTTCACAAGGTCAAGTTGCACAGTCAAAAGTCCCATTTGCTCAACAGTCAACTGTAGGGGCAAAATGGTCATTTGGCAGTCAAAAGTCAAAAATTTTGGTCAACATCTTATTTTGAAGCCACAATCATCATTTGATCAATTCTTGATCATGATTCCACAAGCATGGCTCAAAAAGTCTCAAGATGCAAAAGTTTCTATTTTTGGACAGTTGAAAAGTCAACTGTAACTTGACCAAGGCATAACTTTTTCATGGTTCATCAGAAAAATCCCATCCAAGAAATGCTCTCACAAAAAGTTATCAATTTCAACATTATAGGTCATTTTCAAAAGTCAACAAAAAGGCACTTTAAGTCAAAGACCATAACTTGAGATTGGTAAATCAAAATGACATGGGACCAAAGACATTGGTTAGAGGACTTCAAGATCTTTCCAAAATGTCCAAGAAAATGTTCATAGCTTCAAAATTGAGCAAGATATGCATTGGAGAAGTTGGGAAATTTTTGTGAAATGGCCAAAGTCAATTATCCTTGAAACTTCATTTTTGACAAAAGGGGCCCACTTTTTCCACTTGATTCAGCTTGGCCATGCCTCCCACGTGTCCCACAATTTATTTCAAGATTTAAAATTAATTTTTCCATTTTTATTTAATTTTATTTGATTTAATTCATTTTAAATCTTTAAAATTCAAATAAAAATCAAAGAAATTAATGGAGGGATATATTTTGTGTTGATTAGCTTTGATAAACCTTGAAATACCTTCCAAATTCGTGCAAGGCCTATTATGGGCATAAAAATTCAAATTTTCACAAATATGGCAAATGGTTCAATGTTGGTTATGGAGGAAATCAAGAACTTCAATGCAAGGCTTCAATGACCATAATTCTGATTGATATTCATTACATAACACATGTGCAAGCATCCTGGACAGAATACACGACCTAGAAACGCATAGACAGCATAAACAACTTTCAAACTTTCAAGAGCAAATTCAAAAACTGAAAACGATCTTACAGTGCAATTCAACCTTCCCTTTCAATCCAAACACACTCCTGACCCTTCTAGGAGGCCATTGCAATCAAGAACGAGGCTTAATACCATCAGAATCATCCCCACTAAGCCACACGGTTTTCATTTTTTCTCAAATTTACATATCCCATTTCATGCATTTTTAACACTTTTTGTTGATAGCATTATGTTTACAGGATCAATACAAAGCTCTCCATGTGATTTAATTTGAGAATGAGGCTCTAAAACGCAAATCGCCATTGACAATTTCTAGGTTTTTCAGAGCTTCGAATTTGGGCTTTTTTATATACTGTAAAATTGGAACCCCAAACAAGCATGGTTGAAATCAGCTGGACTAGACGGTTTTGATGAACACCTCGCGCCTAATTTATGCTTCACGAGCGTCTATTCGCTATTCTTGAAATGCCTGTATTTTGTGGGGGTTTAAAACCCCCGCTATGTGTTTTTCTGTTTGTAGAAAAGGTAGAAGATGACATGCGTGGCAAGCAGGGAGTGGACAGTTCAAATTCACGCGCGTGTTTCAGCCTATAGGGAACTTATTCCATATATTATTTTGTTTCTATTATGCTTACAACTAGTGCGCTTGGTTCAGTTGGCTGGCAGTGTGTTTGGTAAACGTTGGGACCTGGGTTCGATTCCCAGGTCCCCTATAATTTCCATAACATTTTTTTCATTGCTTTCATGTGCAGATTCTCAAAGGAGGAACACCATAAACCTCATATCCCAGCGCTCCAAGTGTTCACCAGCATAGATCCAAAGGTCCAAAAGGCTAGCACACCATACTCTGGAGTCAAGCGTGCTGCAGGCAATTAGGAAAGTCAAACGTGGCTTAGATTTCAGTGGGCCTGAATTGCTTCAATACACCCTCCATTTCAGCCCACACCCCTTGGGTTTTTGCTCTTCTTTTTACTTTGTTTTGACATTTTTTTTATTTACTTGCTTTATTTTATTTATTTATTATTAACAATTAATTAACCAACTAACATTTTCATAAAAAATCCAAAAAAAGAATTAACAACATTATTATTATTATTATTTTATTTTGTAAATAAACATTAACTAAAATAGTTTAATTAGGCAATTTTAATTCCTTTTCTTAAATAATTAAAATAGATCTAGAATTAGGAAAAGTTAACTTTTAATTTTATTTCATTTCTTTTATTTCATAAAAACATAAAAAACAAAAAAATATTTTCTTTTAATTAAATTAATTAATTAGCCATTAGTTAGTTTTAATTTCACTTTAATTATAAAAGAGCCAAAAAAAATCAATTTCTTTTCTAAAAAAGGGTCAACACCCTTAGACATTCCCAATTAATTTATTCGCGCGCATTTACTTTATTTTGATTATTATGTAATTACCTTCAAGAATGTAATAGTTAAATAGTTTTATCGCTTTATTTAATTTCCGTACTTATTTACCAAAAAACGGGTCTTTGTAATTTTTGGCGATGTATAGACCCGCGCCTTGTAATAGCGTAGGATTTATTTTTCCGCAACTTACTTTCTGCACCCCTTAACTGCTAAACTTGCATGAAAGAATGTATGTAAATAAAAACAACTCGTAGCTCACTAATTACAAAGATAAACATTAACTGAAAACAACACACAAATACACACACCACTTCTAGGGTACGCCTCACTTGTTGCCTTCGAAACGTGGTCGTCAAGTATAGGACGTTTTAGCGGTCCTTATGTCCATGATCCAGTTGCCTCGAAACAGTTGCCTCGAAACAGTTGCCTCGAAACAGTTGCCTCAAAACGGTTGCCTCGGATTAAAAAAGGATCAAGGACATAAGGGTAGCTTCTAAGGTGTCCTGACTGTTGCTTCGATGACTACATTGTCCCTACAATCAAATTGACCCGAACACCTCCAACGGTGGTGCTACCTACCTCTCAATGGTGGGATTGCACTACCTAAAGGACACTTACACAGCTTAATTCCTTAGGGTAGGCAGATGACTCATGTGTACTTGCTCTTTTCAAAAACCAACAAAATACTTTTCACACCTTACACTTTCAAAAGCTTTTAAAACAAATTTTTCAAACATTCTTGAGGACAGATACAAGAGTTATTCAGAAATCTTTCAAAGAAACTTTTTTCAAACCCACTCACATTTTGAAAAGTAAACATTTTGAAAACATAAGAGTAAGTACCTAAGAGCCCGTGGATAACCACGGATAGAAAGGGTGCTAACATTTTCCCTTTCTATAAATCTACCTCCCGAACCGAGAAACATTCTCATAAGGAATTTTGCTGTGCTTTTGTCCTTTCCATGTTAGAGAAAATAAAAGACGGTGGCGACTCTTGCTTCCGTGACATTTCGCGAAACCAGCTTTAAACAGTCAGTTCTAAATCCACCGATCACAGAACTTGCCCCTGTTCAATCTTCTTAGACCTGAGGATGTAGATTAGCGTGCATGCCTTTCGTGATCCGAAGGTGGAAGATGATTGAACACTAGAGTGCCCAGAAATTTGCACTCACATGGTAGAGTATCAGCAGTGTGATAGCGGGAATGGGCTTACAGATGCCATTTGGAGACTGTAATGGGAGGATGGGCTTATAGATGCCATCTAGGTGTCGATCGCGTAAGAGATTCCTTAGCGAGAAACTTGCATACCTGAGAAAGAAAGATAATTATCTGGCCTGTTACAGGTGTTGATCTTCACTCAGTCGTTCACAGACATGCCCTGGCTAGATACAGGTGTCGAATCTGGAATGTCAAAAGGTTGCTTACAGACGTGCCCTGGCTGGATACAGGAGTCGAATCTCTAAACTCTTCAGACGTGCCCTGGAAGGATACAGGAATCGAGTCTGGAAAATAGTCATTAATAGATACACCCTGGCAAGATACAGGAATCGGATCTTCAAACTCTTCAGACGTGCCCTGGCAGGATACAGGAATCGAGTCCGGAAAATAGTCGTCAACAGATACACCCTGGCAGGATACAGGAATCGGATCTTCAAACTCTTCAGACGTGCCCTGGCAGGATACAGGAATCGAGTCCGGAAAATAGTCGTCAACAGATACACCCTGGCAAGATACAAGAATCAGATCTTCAAACTCTTCAGACGTGCCCTGGCAGGATACAGGAATCGAGTCCGGAAATAGTCGTCAACAGATACGCCATGGCTGGATACAGGAATCGGATCTTCAAACTCTTCAAACGTGCCCTGGCAGGATACAGGAATCGAGTCCAGAAATAGTCGTCAACAGATACGCCCTGGCTGGATACAGGAATCGGATCTTCAAACTCTTCAGACGTGCCCTGGCAGGATACAGGAATCGAGTCCAGAAATAGTCGTCAACAGATACGCCCTGGCTGGATACAGGAATCGGATCTTCAAACTCTTCAAACGTGCCCTGGCAGGATACAGGAATCGAGTCCGGAAAATAGTTGTCAACAGATACACCCTGGCAGGATACAGGAATCGGATCTTCAAACTCTTCAGACGTGCCCTGGCAGGATACAGGAATCGAGTCCAGAAAATAGTCGTCAACAGATACACCCTGGCAGGATACAGGAATCGGATCTTCAAACTCTTCCGACGTGCCCTGGCAGGATACAGGAATCGAGTCTGGAAAATAGTCGCCAACAGATACACCCTGGCAGGATACAGGAATCGGATCTTCAAACTCTTCAGACGTGCCCTGGCAGGATACAGGAATCGAGTCCGGAAAATAGTCGTCAACAGATACACCCTGGAGGGATACAGGAATCGGATCTTCAAACTCTTCAGACGTGCCCTGGCAGGATACAGGAATCGAGTCTGGAAAATAGTCGTCAGCAGATACGCCCTGGCAAGATACAGGAATCGGATCTTCAAACTCTTCAGACGTGCCCTGGCAAGATACAAGAATCGAGTCTGGAATTAGTCGTCAACAGATACACCCTGGAAAGATACAGGAATCGGATCTTCAAACTCTTCAGACGTGCCCTGGCAGGATACAGGAATCGAGTCTGGAAAAATCGCTCACAGATATGCTCTGGCTAGATACAGGTATCGAATCTGGAATTGTGATGGTTGATAGTAATCATCTTTGTATTGATCTTAGTCCTCAAAAGACAAAACGTTAGTTGTATGCAATGTCATGATGTGTGAGATGCGTGATGTTCTCAAAATAAATGAGATTGTATGTTCGTGATGCGTATGTGCATGCTATAATGTATGAAGATATGATGTTCATGAATGTATTTTTGTCTAGGAAAGTAAATCCTTGACGGGTGCCGGGAAGTTGAATCCTGGGCTGAGGTTGAAGAGTAGAGTTCTTCATTTCCGCTGGGGATGATGGTTGCAAGAATAAACCGGTAGGAGAAGATGACTCCGTTGGGGAATAAACTTGTTGGGGAGATTACTCTGCGGGGAATACTCTGTGGGAAGAGATACTTCACTGAGGTTTGATGATAACTCCGCCGGGGATACCATTGTTGAGCTCTGTTGGAAGATTTGATGAACTCCGCTGGGGATAGGAAGACTTCGCCGGGGACGATCTTTCCGTGGCAATTGGCTGAGGATAACCCAGTTATATCCTGGTGAGGAATAACCTTTGAATAAAGTCTGGGGAGACACGTTCGTGCTCTGCAGGGGATAAGCTTCCAGAATCTACTGGGGATAAGCTTCCTACTGGGGAGATTGATCAACTTTCCTGGGGAAACTTTTTAGATTGGACTGGGGAATGGCTCTGTTGGATGTCCGGTATTCCGCCGGGGAATAATCTTAGAATAAGACTGCCGGGGATGCTTGTTAGGAATGTTTGTATGCTCCATTGGGGAATATTGAGATCTTCTGGGGATACCCAACTTCCTTAAGGCTGACTGTGGTCTAACTCTGCTTGGGGGAGAGCGTTACTGACTTGCTGGAGATACGGTGCCTTGTTAGGGCTGATGGGAAACCAACTCTGCTCGGGGAGAATTGTTGAATCTTGTCTTACTCAGCGGGGAGTGAAGGTATCTGGGTTACGTTCTTCAGCCGAACTTACCTTGGTACCTTGGTGGACAGAGCATTTAGATCGCTTTAGACAACTCATTATTGCCCATGTTTCTAATGTTACCTGTAATTAATCCTTTGTTTTGCGTGCAAATATTTATGAGTTAGCAATTAGTGTCAAATGCATATATCATAATTTAAACATTGGAAGTTCTTTGCAAAACAAAACAGAAAAAGGAAAAGCAATTGGCAATTGGTCTGAAAAGTGAATTTGTATTGATTTTTGAGTTTGCCTGTAAATAAGCGTTTATGTACAAGAGGCTGACGTCCTAGTAAGAGAACACCTCCGAACAACAGAGTTTATACAATTTGTACAAAGAAAACAAAACAGCTATGTGAAAAGATAATCCCACTGGGTTCCAACTCTGATATCGCCTTTATATCTTCGAGCGTCTCATCACTTGGCTGCTTAGTTGACGATGAAGCTGACTGATCGATGCCGTCTGAACTTGGTAGTTGATACTGAATTCTGGATGCAAGGTGATCCAATGAGACATAGTATTACGTTTATCCCTAACTTTTGCCTGGACCGCCCTTTCGGGTTTTCAGTCCACCGGGATACCCATATTTGCCCAAGCCGCCTTTTCAGGTTTTCGACTTGCCGGGTGTACAGATTTTTTTCATTTCATCCCTTATTTTTGCCCGAACCCTTTTGGTTCGTCGGGATGCCCTAATTTTTTCCTAGGTATGTCAACCTAGCGGGTCTTTTGTCATGCGTAGTATCTTTTTACTATGTCTGCATTGGCGGGGTGAGGAAGGTCGTCACCGTCCATGGTGGTTAGAATCATGGCTCCTCCTGAGAAGACATGTTTAACCACAAATGGCCCTTCGTATGTAGGGGTCCATTTTCCCCTGGGATCACCCTGAGGAAGAATGATGCGCTTGATTACCAGGTCCCCAACTTGATACTCTTGTGGTCTGACTTTCTTGTTAAATGAACTGATCATCCGTTTTTGATACGTTTGACCATGACAAATAGCAGTGAGCCTCTTTTCGTCAATTAAGTTTAACTGATCAAGTTGAGTCTGGATCCAGTCATCTTCGCTCAGATCTGCATCCTTCATTATCCGGAGAGAGGGTATCTGGACTTCAATCGGCAAGACGGCCTCCATGCCATAGACCAAGGAAAAGGGAGTTGCCCCGGTTGACGTCTGTGCTGAGGTACGGTACCCATGAAGAGCAAACGGTAACATCTCGTGCCAATCTTTGTAGGTCACTGTCATCTTTTGCACAATCTTTTTGATATTCTTATTAGTTGCTTCGACAGCCCCATTCATCTTCGGCCGGTAAGGAGAAGAGTTGTGGTGCTGTATCTTGAATTTCTCGCAGAGCTCAGTGATCATCTTGTTGTTAAGATTGGTACCATTATCCGTAATGATCCTTTCCGGGACACCGTATCGACAGATCAGGTTATGACGAATGAACCGTGCCACGACGTTCTTGGTTACCGTGGCGTAGGAAGCTGCTTCAACCCACTTTGTAAAATAATCGATCGCCACCAGGATAAAGCGATGCCCATTGGATGTCGTAGGTTTAATCTCGCCGATCATATCAATGCCCCACATTGCGAAAGGCCAAGGTGCAGTCAAGACATTCAGAGGTACTGGAGGAACGTGCACCTTATCAGCATAAATCTGGAACTTATGACACGTCCGAGAATGTTGGTAACAGTCGGCTTCCATTGTGGACCAGAAATATCCTTCCCGAAGGATTTTCTTTGCCATGGTATTTCCACTGGAATGTGTTCCGAAGGTGCCTTCATGTAGCTCTGCCATGATCCTTTCCGCTTCAGTCTTATCCACACAACGCAGTAAGGTTGAATCATGGTTTCATTTGTATAGAATGCCATTGCTGAGGAAGAACTTCACAGCGAACCTTCTCAGAAACTTTTTGTCATTGATGGATGCACCTTCAGGGTATTCTTGAGCTTCCAAGTACCTTTTCACTTCATGATACCAAGGTTTTTCAGTTACCTCTTCAGCCTCAAGATCACAACAATATGCAGGTTCGGCCAGTTTCTAGATAATGATCCGGGGAGCCTCGTTGTCCCATTTGACTCTGAACATAGAAGACATCGTAACCAGCGCGTCTGCCAACTGATTCTCCTCTCTTGGGAAGTTTTCAAAAGTTATCTTTGTGAAATGGGGGATCAATGTCAACACACACTCTTTGTAAGGAATAAGGTTTGGGTGTTTCGTATCCCACTCGCCTTTGATCTGATTGATCACGAGAGAAGAATCTCCGAAGACACTCAAAAACTTGATCCTTAAGTCAATCGCAGCTTAAAGACCCATGATGTATGCCTCATACTCCGCCATGTTGTTAGTGTAGTTGAAACATAGCCGGGCAGTGAGTGGAGTATGAGTGCCTTTGGGGGATATGATCACAGCGCCGATGCCGTTACCCAAAGCGTTGGAGGCTCCGTCAAAGTGCATAGACCATCGGGATCCTTCCTCAAGTCCTTCATCCGGTCCAGGTACTTCACAATCAGTCACTACCATGATGCTCTCGTCAGGAAACTCGAAGTTCATTGATTGGTAGTCGTCTACTGCCTAGTGTGCCAAATGGTCTGCCAATACACTTCCCTTGATTGCTTTCTGAGTCGTGTACTGGATGTCGTATTCCGTCAAGATCATCTGCCATCTTGCTATTCTTCCAGACAGAGCAGGATTTTCGAATATGTACTTTATTGGATCCATTTTAGAAATCAACAGAGTAGTGTGAGTCAGCATATACTGTCTCAGCCGGCGAGCAGCCCATACCAAAGCGCAGCAAGTTTTCTCGAGCAATGAGTATCGGGTCTCACAGTCGGTAAACTTTTTGCTAAGGTAATAAATGGCATGCTCTTTTCGGCCAGACTCGTCATGTTGTCCCAGCACACACCCCATTGAGCTGTCAAGTACTGTCAGGTATAGTATTAGAGGTCTCCCTTCAACCGGTGGCATAAGAATGGGTGGTTCTTGGAGATACTCTTTGATTCTGTCGAAAGCGGCCTGACATTCATCATTCCAACGTACTACTTGATCTTTCTTCAGCAGCATGAAGATTGGTTCACAGGTAGCAGTTAGATGTGAGATGAATCGGGCAATGTAATTCAGACGTCCTAGAAAGCCTCTGACTTCTTTCTCTGTCTTGGGAGCTGGAATCTCTTGTATGGCTTTAACCTTGGCAGGGTCCACTTGAATACCTTTGTCGCTCACGACGAAGCCTAGCAACTTTCCAGATCTTACCCCGAAGGTGCACTTGTTTGGGTTCAACCTCAGCTTGTACAACTTCAGACGGTCAAACAGCTTCGGTAGATGGTCAAGGTGTTCCTCCTCAGTTTGAGACCTTGCAATCATATCATCGACGTACACTTCAATCTCATGATGGATCATGTCATGAAATAAAGCAACCATGACACGTTGGTAGGTTGCCCCAGCATTTTTCAGTCCAAAAGGCATGACCTTGTAACAGAAGGTGCCCCACTGAGTAACAAAAGTGGTCTTCTCCATGTCTTCAGGAGCCATCTTGATTTGATTATAACCGGAGAAGCCGTCCATGAAGGATAACACCTTGTGCTGAGCAGAATTGTCAACCAGAACGTCGATGTAAGGTAGAGGGAAATCATCCTTGGGGCTGGCCTTATTCAGATCCCTGTAGTCAACACACATTCGGACCTTACCATCTTTCTTCGGCACTGGAACCACGTTGGCAACCCACTGAGGGTAAGAAGTCACTGCTAGAAACCCGGCATCAAATTGCTTCATAACCTCAGCTTTGATCTTTTCGGGCATCTCTGGACGCATACGGCGGACCTTTTGTTTAACTGGAGGGCAGTCTTCCTTGGTAGGCAGGTGATGAACCACAATGTCGGTATCCAACCCAGGCATGTCTTCGTAAGACCAGGCAAAGATTTCCACATAGTCACGCAGCATCTGGATCAACCGTTGTTTCACACTGAGCTCTAGATTAGCACCAATCTTGACTTCCTTTCTGTCTGTCTCAGTACCCAGATTTACCGTTTCCACTGGCTCTTCATGCGGCTGAATGGCCCTCTCTTCCTGGAGTAACAGTCTTGCAAGCTCACCAGGCACTTCGCAATCATCTTCACCTTCATCTTCGGCTAAGTTGATCGGATTTTCAAAGTTATAACTGGAAGTAGCAGAGTCGTTACCAGTGAGATCCAGAGTGGATTGGAACCTGTATAAGTGAGTGTGTGTAAATACAGCTGTTTTGCAATATATATAAAGAAAGAAAGGGAGCGCAAGATTTGAAATGTAAAAAACGTCCAATGCTTTTATTCATGATATATGAAAGTGACAAACAAAAGCCCTCACAAATAAAACCACGGTGCCCCGGGTAAGACACCGGGCCATAAAGTTTCAAATATTGTTTGTTACAACTTTAAAACAAAGAAGTTCATTACTGCGTGACCAAAGTAACAGGCATAGAGTCTTTGGCAGTCCAGTTGCTAGGTCCACCGTTGGTCGTTGAGTAGATCCAGCTGTCAAACTCGGATTCTTCCACTTCGTCTTCATCCCCAATAGCATTTACTCCATGGTTTGGCATGGGAGCAGTCACCACATTAGGCTTCTCGAGCGCCTCGAACTGAACCTCTTTAGCATCAATAAGGTCCTGAACCTTATTCCTTAGGGCCCAACAGTCATCAGTGGAATGTCCCGGGCTATCAGAGTGATAAGCGCAACGGGCGTTGGGGTTGTACTTCGGAGATGCTGTATTTACCACCTTTGGAGCTTCCTTGACAGTTACCAGGCTAGTTGACAGCAGTTGCGGCAGGATCTGAGAGAGAGTCATGCTGAGCCGGGTATACTTCCGTTTGGGCCTCTCAGCTCTGGGCTGGTTGTATTGCTGAGGAGCAGCAGCAGGCTTAGAAATAACTACCGCGTTGACAGCTTGGCGGCGTTCTGGTTTGTTCTGTCTCCTGGGACCATACACAGCACTGGCCTCCTTCTTGAAGGGCTTCTTTTCAGTATTTGAGGAGGCACCCTTCTGTATCTTTCCCGATTTTATACCAGCTTCGATCCTTTCACCAGTCAGGATCAGGTCTGTGAACCCAGCAGAGGAATTACCAATGAGATGGTTGAAGAATGGACCAGATAGGGTCCCCAAGAACATGTCCACTAGCTCACGATCCGTCAACGGTGGCTGCACCCTGCCATCCAGATCTCTCCATTTCTGTGCGTACTCCTTAAAACCTTCACCCGTTCCCAGTGACATACCCTGGAGTTGGGTACGCGTGGGAGAGAGGTCGGAATTATATTTATACTGCTTGTAAAAAGCAGTAGCCAAGTCCTCCCAGTTATGAATGTTGGTTCCATCCAGCTGACAAAACCATTCGAGATGAGTCCCTGAAAGACTCTCCTGGAAGAAGTGGATCCATAAGTTCTTGTCTGCTGTGTAAGGCTGGATCTTCCTTACATAGGAGCGGAGGTGCATCTTAGGGCAGGAAGCCCCGTCATACTTCACAAAGGCAGGCGCCTTGAACTTGTGTGGGATCACCACCCTAGAGGATAACCCTAAGTCTCTGAAATCCAACCCAGGCACACGTTGAATCTCCATAGCATTTAATCTGTCCTTCAGTTGTTTGTACCGGTCCTCAGCAGGAGGGTACTGTTCATCGTTGAAGTCTGTCTCAGTGTTAGAGGCCACAGGACTAGGGACCTCTCTCCCTTGGTGACTGCCTTCCCCCACAGACGGAGTAGTCCTCTCAGCTTCATTCTGCAATGTATTCCCGAGTCTGCGCCCAGTGTTGAATAGCACAGTCCTCTTCTTCTTCTTATTCTTCTTCAGGAGCAAAGCCTTCAGCTCTTGTTGTCCCTGGGCCAAGTTCATGACCATCTCCTGGAATTGGGCGTTTTGGGCCTGGAGGGCCTTGATAGCTTGCTCGGTAGTGAGTTCAGGATTCATGATGCTTGAGTGCTGAAATAAACAACGAAGAAGATTAAGCAACCTGTAGAAAAAGGGGTACCTGTTATGCACATGATGCATGATATGCTATTTATGCAATGCATTCAAGGGTTTGAAAGTTCAAATTCGTTGTAGCCAAAAAAGAACACACTTTTTATTAGGAAATAAATTGTTCAGTACATCAGGGCCTCATGGGAAAAACATTACAAAATAATTAATCCCAAAAGACATTGCGCATCCTCTTTGGAGCAATGTAAGTGTTGAGAGTCTTTTCCTCGTACAGTAGACGCGTGAGCTCCAAGACCTTCTTCTCACTGGCATGTAGACTGGTTTCAAGAGAATTCCGTTCTTCCTTGAGTTGGATCCAGCTCTTTTGCATTTCTTCCCAGGATGTAGGCATGTCAGGATGTTGAATGGTGTAGGACACCTCTCCTTCCAAAACTGGCTCTTTGATCACAGGGAGAATATGAGGATATGGCATCACTAACTTCTGGGAGCGGGCTCGTACCCACTTAAGATAAGGCTCCAACGGGATGGAGTTCTTGTGCCCCAGTGTCTTGTTGTCTACCCTGTTGGGCATCCTCCAAGCTCTGATAAATCTCTGGCGAAGTCCTTGTGCATCGTTGTCGAAGTCAAAATCTATGTCAGGAATTACCATGTCATGAGGGTCATCCCTCCGAGCATATCCAAACTGTCTCAAGGCCAGACATGGGTTGTAAGTAATACCTCCTCTTATTCCAAGTAAAGGAACATTAGGAAACTCCCCGCAACGATCAATGATAGTGACGTCTTCTTTGGACCTAGAACACCAATGTATATCAGCATGCGTAAGAGTCATCAATCGCTGTGACCATCTCAAACCCCGCTCGTTCTTCAAAACTGATTATGGAAGGTGCGAAATAAACCACCTTCCCAGGAGAGGAGTGCAGCACATAAGAACACCTCTTTTCCTCATGGTTCGAGTGTAACATGAGTGAAGGATGTCCCCAAGCAACGTGGGTATAGGATTCCTGGACATGAAGATCTTGACAGCATTGATATATATAAGCTGATCGGGATTTGGGAACAACACCAATCCATAGACAAGGAGAGCCACAACTTCTTCAAAAGCTTGTAGGTCAAGGGAATTCCAACATTCTTGGGCCTTCTCAAACAGAAACCTGGCCAAGAACCCTTTGATACCACTTCTAACTTCCCAATGTCCCTTGATGTCAGATGGTTGTAGGCGTAATGCTTTAGCAATCTCTTCAAGTTGGGTTTCCCTTTCCGTACCGTTGTAGGGTAGTTGACTAAGGATAGGGATCTTCAGAAGCCGGGAGAACTCTTCCAATGTAGGCACCAGTTGATAATCCAGGAAAGTAAAACAGTGGTGCAGAGGGTCAAAGAACTGGAAAAGGACCTTTATCATATCTTCCTCAATGTTGGTGTTGACCAAGCTGATGAGTCTTCCATGTTTCTCACTGAAAGAAGAACTCTCAGGAATCCTGGATATAAGTTCCTTAAGCTGAGGAGGGACCCTTACAAGGTTGATCTGAATTGTCTTTCTGCGGATAGTTTCCATGTCCTACAAAACAAGAACAAAGATGAAGATTCGAACCCCTGAAATGGTTAGTGGATGCATGTGATGCTGTATGATGTTATGATGCTCTATGAAATTAATAACTAATAATTAAACTAATTAATTAATTTATTAAAAGAAAATATTTTTTGCATAATTAATGTTTTCATAAAAAATCAAAAAAAAAGAACTAACATTATTAATTTCATTTGTATTTTTATTTTTGTAAAATAAATATTAACAGATAAAATAGTTTAATTAGGCAACTTTAACATTTTTTTTATAATTAAAATAAGTTTAGAATTAAGTTTTTAATTAACTTTGAATTTTTAATTCCTTTATTTTATTTTCATAAAAACATAAAAAACACAAAAAATATTTTCTTTTAATAAATTAATTAATTAGTTTAATTATTAGTTATTAATTTCATTTAATCACAAAAAGACAAAAAAAATTCAATTTCTTTTCTTAAAAGGGTCAAAACCCTTAAGACATTCCCGATTAATTTTTATTCGCGCGCATTTATTTTATTTTGATTATTATGTAACTGCTTCCAAGAATGTAATAGTAATTAGATTTATTGCTTTCTTTATTTTCCGTACTTATTTACCAAAAACGGGTCTTTGTAATTTTTGGCGATGTATAGACCCGCGCCTTGTAATAGCGTAGGATTTATGTTTTCGCAATTTACTTTCTGCACCCCTTAACTGTTAAATGCATGCAAGAATGTATGGTAAATAAAAACAACTCGTAGCTCACTAATAACAAAGACAAACATTAACTGAATACAACACACAATGCACACACCACTTCTAGGGTACGCCTCACTCGTTGCCTTCGAAACGTGGTCATCAAGTATAGCACGTCTTAGAGGTCACCCTTAGTCCAAAGATCCAGTTGCCTCGAAACAGTTGCCTCGAAACAGTTGCCTCGAAACAGTTGCCTCGAAACGGTTGCCTCGGATAAAAGGATCTAGGACATTAGGGTTACTCCTAAGGTATCCTACCATTGCTTCGGTGACCACACTATCCCGATAATCGTATTGACCTGAACAACTCCAACGACGGTGCTACCTACCTCTCAATGGTGGGACAGCACTATCTAAAGGACACTTACACAGCTTAATTCCTTAGGGTAGGTAGATGACTCATGGGTACTTGCTCTTTTCAAAAACAAACAAAAAAACTTTTCACACCTTACACTTTCAAAAGCTTTCTAAACAAATTTTTCAAACACTCTTGAGGACAGATACAAGAGTTATTCAGAAATCTTTCAAAGAAACTTTTTCAAACCCACTCACACTTGAAAAGAAAACAAATTTTGAAAACATAAGAGCAAGTACCTAAGAGCCCGTGGATAACCACGGATAGAAATGGTGCTAACACCTTCCCTTTCTATAAATCTACCTCCCGAACCGAGAAACGTTCTCATAAGGAATTTTGCTGTGCTTTTGTCCTGTCCATGTTGGAGAAAATAAAAGACGGTGGCGACTCTTGTTACCGCGACATTTCGCGAAACCAGCTAAAAACAGTCAGTTCTATTTCCACCGATCACAGTAGGTAACCTCGAAAGCCCATATAAAAGCAATCGCATTGGGGTGCAGTTGGGAGGGCACTAAGGAAAAATGATTGAAGATGCCCATTTGAAAGTCACTGAAGGGAAGACGAAGCCCCAGATCCTTGAAGACAATCTCATACATGGGGAAGCGATCTTCTGGGAAATACGAGCATATTCTGGTCATAGGTGTCGAGCGAAAGATCATGAAATTTCTTCGAAAACCCTCTTGGTTGTCGCCATATTCAACGATGGTGTACACCTCCCTTCTCGTATGGCTAAAGACCGAGGCTATCCCTCGGGGTTCTGACCTGACCCAGGATAGTGATAGGTCGGTGACGGTGTCAATCAAGTGGACACCCTCGTCGGCTCCACTTATTTCTTCTACCTCGACCTGCTCGGGTGTCTCGATTGGTTCGGAAATTTCACTTGTAAAACAGAGGAAACCATTGAATTCGACAGCTAAATAAAATCCACCCTTCCATCGTAACATAAGTGAAATGGGGTTGATACGACCAAATCAGGTCGATGAACCCTCGTTCAGTAAAAGCAAACAAACTCGTGAACACCGCGATGAGAACATGAATCTCTCGAGCAACCTGTTGAAGGTGACGAGGATAAGATGAATCTTATGAGAAATCCCATGAACATTACAAGGAGGGGGTGAACTTATTGAGCAATTTCATGAATTTTGCGGGGAGGGGATGAATTTCCCCAGCAATTTCATGAGTCATGCGGGGAGCGGATGAATTTCACGAGCCATTTTGCGAGTATCACAAAGAGAGGTATGAATATCCCGAGTAAAAATCCCCCGGACAGTGAAATTCATCAGGAAATCCATGAGATTTGTAAAAAAGCCAACTATAAACGACAATAATCATTGGAAAACACTTACTTGATTAAGGTTGGTAGAGACTCTGCGGAGGAAGCTATGACGATGTTTATAGGTTGAGAAGTAAATTGAGGAAGGTATAAAACTGAGGACGCTATGGAGAAAAGAGAGAGAGAGTTTTGAAATGTTACAAATGAACCCTTAGGCACAATTTATAAGTCTAACATGGAAGACGAAGTGTCGTGTCAAACAGCGTATCAATCGTCCATCTCTCTGCCGCCCACGCGCTCAGGGTCATAATGACCCCTACTTCCTAGGCCATCATTATATCCCAAAAGCTACACCATGTGGCTTACGAAGTAAACATCCTCCAAGGTTTCGTCTCCTCGCGAGTCGAGGAGCAGATAAATGTTCTCTGTGAGCAAACTCCAATCTCCGCTCGAGTAGTCGCAACCAAAAGCTACACCGCATGACTTACAAAGTAAACATGCTCCAAACTTTCGTCTCCCTGTGAGTCAAGGAGCAGATAAATATTCCCCGTGAGTGAACTCCAATCCTCCCTCGAGTAGTCGCGACCCCGTCCCTCGACGTTATAGGAGACCCCGGTGAAACTATGTTCACCATATAGGGAAGTTGGTCTTAAGTTATAACTCATTTCCTCAGGAGCAACGACTTGGGGGCTCTTGTTCTGGACTGGGCCTGAACTTGGCCCAAACATCATATAAGGCCCAACCCAACTATATTGCAGGAGAAAATCAGCAGGAGAGAGTCTGTTAGATTGTCTATGAATGAAATTCTGAAGTTTTCTTGGTCAGTGTACCCCAGTTTTGTTGTTTCTAAATTTGTTGGAGACAACTTGGTTGATGCTACTCTTCCTCTAACTTTGATTGCTTGTTGCAATTTCTCTTTGGAAATTTTATACCCAGATACAATCTGTGTTAAGTCGTTAGCCACTTGATTTTCCAATCTCGGTATATGTCGAATGTTGATCACTTCAAATTTTTTCAACAAACGATTGGCTATTACAAAATACATGATCATATTTTCTATTATACATCTATATTCTTTTGTAACTTGCCTTATGACTAACTCTAAGTATCCCATTATTTTGACTCGAGTTGCCCCCAATTCCAACAAGATTTCAAGGCCTACAATTAGAGCTTCATACTCAGCCTTATTGTTCGAACAATAACCTTCGATCTTGTACTTGAATGTTGTTGGAATTTTATTTGGAGAAATAATTATAACTCCCGCTCCAGTTCAATCTTTATGACTGGAACCGTCAAAGTATAACTTCCAGGGTTCGATCTCCAAGTAGTTTAATGGTTATTCATTTATCGAGTGGTCAACTATAAAGTCTGCTACCACTTGATCTTGTACAGCTTTGAGAGGCATAAAGGTTAAAGAATACTCAGTCAATGCAAGTGCCCATTTACCAATTCGACTGTGCAAAATGGGTTTTGATAACATATATTTGAAAACATCAAAATAAGATGAAATATAAACATCAACTGGTTTAATATATTGCTTGAGTTTTGTATATGGGAAGTAAAGACATAAACATAGTTTTTCAACTTCGCTATATCTAGTTTCTGCATCATTTAAAACTCTACTGAGGTAGTATATGGGTATTTCGACACCATTTTCATCCTCTTGAGCTAACATGCTTCCTAAAATTTTATCAGATGCAGCTATGTACAATCTCATAATCCTATTTCTACAAGGAGGTACCATAATAGGTGGCTTGGTGAGGTATCCTTTGATCTTGTCGAAGGCCTCTTGCCGTTCTTTCCCTCACTCGAATCCTCCTTTATTGAGTCAAAGTAGTGGTGATAAGGCTTGCGTTTTTCCACTTAAGTTGGATATAAATCTCCTCAAGAAATTTATCTTGCCAAGTAGAGATTGCAACTCCTTCTTGCTAGTTTGCACTTTCGCTTCCAAAATGGCTTTGGTCTTGTTTTGGTTTATTTCGATTCCCTTTTTATGGACCACAAAGCCTAAGAAATCTCCGGCCTTTACGCAGAAAGCTCACTTTAAAGGATTCATCTTTAGACCATAACTTCTCATCCTTTCGAAGGACTATCGAAGGTGGTCTATGTGATTCTTCCCTGAAACAGATTTGACAACAATATCATCAATATAAATATTCATAAAAGTTTCAATAAAATCATGGAAGATAGAATACATTGCCCTTTGATATGTTGCCCCTGCATTTTTTATACCAAAAGGCATCACTACCCATTCGTAAGTGCCTAGAGCCCTCATGGCATCGAAATGCTGTTTTCGATACATCTTCTTCAGTAATGAAAATTTGATTATACCCAGAGTATCCATCAAGCATACTCATATATTCGAAGCCAGTGGCAGAATCAATGAGCATTTCCGCCACAGGCATTGGATATTCATCTTTTGGTGTTTCAGCATTTAGATCTCTAAAATCAATGCAAACCCTTAATGTACGTTTTTCTTTATAACAAGTACTATATTTGCAATCCATTCGACATACCTGGTCATTCGGATGAACTTGCATTTCAGCAGTCTTTCGACTTCCGTCTTGATCTTCGACAAGATCTCGGGTGTAAAATGCCTTGGAGTTTACTTGAAAAGCTTTTTTCCAGGCTTTATTGGCAGTTGAAGCTCCACCAATTCTTTGTCGAGACCAGGCATTTCATCATAATCTCATGCAAAGTAGTCTTTAAACTCCTTCAACAATTGGATTACTTGGACTCTGAGCTCTGGATCTATCTTTGCGCTGATGTATGTTGGTCTTTTCACCAATCCTTCGCCCAGGTCTATTTCTTCCAGAGGATCTTGCGCTAGCATTTTAACATTGTTTTCCAATTGATCCTTTTCAAAACCCAAAGTCCCATCATCGTAGATGGCATCTAGCCTCTGGCTTTGCACTTCACCCCTTCTTAAGTCAGGTGGCTCTGGGTCAAAGTCTTTCCCAAGGCCTTCAGGAAATGACACTTGTTCATTGGCTTTGATAGCCATATACTTCACTTTAGTCTCTAAGGCCACTATCATTTTGTTTTCGGCTACATATGCCAAAATCCTTTACAATGCTTGTGACTCAGTCATAATAACTGAATTCACTTCCCCAGCTTGTTGGTCGTATATCATCAATTCCTCCAAAATCGATGTTGGATAAATCCTCCCTATCCCATTGAAACCCATAATATGAGTGCAAGTATATGGAACAAAAGGCGTTGGGTGCTGGTGTCAAGTCGAAATCTGGAGGATTACATGGTCCTATGTGGGCCAAATTTCTGTCGAAGCTTGTTCGGCCAACATTGTTGACTTCGCCCATATAATAACTCTGGTCAGCTTTGATATTTTCCACTATGCCATATGGGCGCCAAATGGTAACACACTGATGCATTGATGATGGCACTTCCCCTATGCCATGGATCCACTCCCTACCTAGGAGCAAATTGTAATTGGGTTTCACTAAGATGACCATGAACATTATTTGTCAAACTATGGTTCCCATTTTGAGTTCCAATTGTATTACTCCCATAGTGGTCCCAATTCCTCCTTCATAGTTCGATAGAACCATGTTATGGGGCTTTATGTCTTCATCTCCTTTGCCCAACTTTTTTAGCATGATGTGAGGGATTATGCTAATTGTCGCCCCACAATCAACCAAAACTTTGCTAATGGTTACTTCCCCTACTTTTCCCTTATGAACAAGGGTTTGAGGTGATTCTTCATCGCCTCAGTAGGGCATTCGAAGAAAGCATTCTTCTCTTCGATACAGCTGTTGTTCATAATGTAATAACATACTGGCCTATGTTTGGCCATCTCCTGTTCGACCTCCCAATCAGTCTCTTCGACTTTGACTTATTGGTCATACTCCTTGGGGAACACTGACACCATATTGACCATGATATCTAGTGTGGCGTCAGACCCAGAATCACATTCATCTTTTGATTCATTTTGTCCAGTCCACATCAATCTTCTGGAAACTGGCTCTCTTTCCAAAGGCTTTCTTAGTTTTCCCTTTCCTTTTCTTTGTGGCACATTAGTGCTTGTTTTTTGTTGGGGCTCTTCTGTAGCCTCTCTTTCGGCTTTTCGCCCTCTTTGATATCTCCTCCATTGTGAGCGTTTCATGGGGTTCTTTACCTTGTAGTTGCTCGACACATGAGCCACTTTGTTTGTTGTTGTTTGAAATTCCTTTCTATAGGCCAAGGAGGATCCTCTTGGCACATCGAATGTCTGCCATTTTTCCTCGTTGGGCCTTTTCCTGCTTGCTTTTTTCAACCAAGTGTCCACATGGACATTTGTTGGAGGCCTGAAAGTTGATGGCATATTTACTTGGTTCACTGGCCCCTTTTGGTATCCCCTTCTAGGGTAATATCTCACCTCAGGATCCATGTTCGGTTGGGCATTGGTGCCCTATTTCTTCTTTTCCGCACGCATACCTTGTATGTGTTCAACAGATTTTTTGTCGAAGATAGAGCTGCATCTTGGGTACAACATGACTTCTGACTTCTTTTTCTGGCATCTTTGTAAAAAGTCTACCAGATTTTCATTTTCTTTAGGAAATGCGGTTTTGTTGATTTCCTCTTGTCTGATGGCATCTTCTGAAGCCTTAGATTCAGATACTTCAACCATATTGATTTGCACATTGCTTTTACCAGCTATATTCAGCTTTTGCATCTTGGCTTCTAGGCCCTCCATCGAACCTGTGACAGTAGCCAAGTATGAACCTGCAGTAGTTCCTTTGTTTGAACCTTCAGTGGCCCCTTTGTTTAGGCCTTCAGTTTCCTTTTTCTGTATCATTTCGACAGCTTCTTTGCTAACATCTTCAGTGAAACTGCCAAAGATGGGTTTGTTGATAAAGTTTGATGAGACTTCGACCATGTTGATGCTTGAAGGTTCAGCATAGTTGGCATCAGCTTGCAATGGGTTTGCGTCGATCTTCATGGGTGGTTTGTCAGCAAACTTGAGCCTTCCGTCTTTGATTGCGCCTTGAACGAGATCCCTCAAAAGGAAACATTTTGAGGTTCTATGGCCCAAAAAATTATGATATTTACAAAAACCTCTGTTTTTCCTTTGATCTAAAGGAGGCATTTTTCCTCAGGGGACACTATCATATGGCCATCTTTAACTAATAATTCAAATATTTCGTCACATTTTGTGACGTCGAAACTATATGTTTTTTCTGGGAACTTATCATTATTCTTCTCTGATTCAGTAGGATTCTTCCCATTTAAGGGTGTTATCAGTTTACAAGATATATGGTGGTCCCTGCTTTAGTTATGCTAAATTGATCTAACTCTCTTCGACAATTATAGGATCACTAGATATCTCTGGATCGTCATCATCCATTTTGACATATGCTACCCTTTCTCTTCGATGAGTTTTATTCGCTTTAACTTTTTCATCCTTAAGACGTTCTACCTGTCGAATTCTATCGGCTCATTGGGCCATACCTCTCAGGTATTGGGTATCTAATTTCTTCCTAATGGAATAATTTAGACCTCCTACAACCATTTCGACCAACTCATGTTCCAGAAATTGTGTAAGACATCTGGCCTTGAGTAGTCGAAATATGTTCAGATACTCATCAATTGGCTCAGTGAACCTCCTTTTTACACTAGCCAATTCTTTCAAACTTATTTTGGTTTGTCCCATATAGAACCGTTCATGGAATAATTTCTCCAACCGATTCCAATTGTGGATCGGATTGGCTGGGAGTGTGGTAAACCTAGTGAAGGCATTTTTGGTTAAGGAACTTGGGAAATACTTAATCCTAAGATTCTCATTATTCAAAATTTCCCCAGCCTCCATCAAATACCTTGCCACATGTTCGACAGTGGACTCTGTCGTATCCCCTGAAAACTTGGTGAACTTTGGAACTTTCCACCAAGGGGGTAAATCTGTTTGCAAGATATAATCAGATAATGGAGATGTAAAGTTTGGCCAATGTTCACTCCATTTTGTGCCATGATCCTTTCGACCATGGTTGTCCAGTTATTATCTCCCGCATAGTTATGGTGTCGAACCTGCTGTATTACCTCATCAGCATTTTGGCTTCTATTTACCATTACTATATCTTGTTCGATAGCTCTAGAGTTTTGTGGGACAACCCTGGGTATTTCGACTCTAGGTTGTTTAATTTCCACTCTGTGGTTCATTCCAACTGGCTGTGGGTTCTAGTTAATGGTCATTTCATCCTCTAAGACTACACCTTGATTTCCTCTTATCAGATCTCTTTGAGGTTGTCGAATAGGTTGGGGAACCCCAAAAAATGCAGCCATGCACGTCATTTGCATTGTCATTTGTTGATTCGACTGAGTGATATTTTGTATCAGAGGGTTTAGCACTGTACTCAAAGTTTGTGCCAACGTTTGCATTATGTCATGGTTACTTTCATCCATTTGTTGCCTCAGAATTGTTGTAGAAGCATTTGTAAGGCTTGGCATCGTATGGGATGTTCCTCCTAAGAATTGGTTCCTACCCAAATTTGCCATACCAGTTCCAGATCCCTGCAATGGCGAAGACGCACTCACTAAAGGGTCTGAAAATATGGACGTATCATTCATAAGGCTTTCCATTTCAGTAGTTGGTATGTCATAGGGTTGGTCTCGACCCATCCATGCTGTCGAAAATCCTGGAGGGATATAGGGTCGAACTCCTGGATTTCCCCTTGGAGGGGGTGTTTCTGGTGGACCCCTAGGACCTACATAAGAAAGTATTGGTCATGTTTGTGTAACTGTTATTGTTGGTGTTGAACCAGCCATTGATGACGAAGGTTCACTAATTATGGGTATAACCGTGGTTCCATTGCCAGGAATTGGTGGATGCATTTCTCCACTAGACTGACTAGCCATTGTACTATTTCTTTTCTTAGGTACGTATTCTTTTGTGGTTGTTTTGCCACTTCTTAATAACATACAACAATCTTTGAAAGAAAAGAAATGACTTGAAGGATTTATAGTAAAAACTATTTTTATCAAAGTTTATATAAAAATTAAAAAAAACTCAGCAACGTCCCACCAGGTGTGCCAATTTGTTTACCGTGAAAATTGGTAAACAACCGCTGATCTTCCAAAAAAGGGTTATTTTGGTGACTTGCAAGATCGATCAGATTGATCCTATGGCATATGCTGAGTTATTTATAAGTAAGTAAGTTTAAATGAAATGGTTGAAAGAGAAATTAAGAGTAAAGGCAAGATGCAGGAAAAAACTTGATAAAAGTGCAAGTAAAAGGTAAGTAGAAAGGGTTGAGAAGAGTTTAAGGATAAAGGTTGAAAACTGATAAAAAGTGCAAGTGAAAGACAGAATAAAGTAAATTTGCAGTAATGATAAATTTTGCGAAGGAATGTAAATGGCAAGGAATGTAAAGGAATTGTAAAGACTTTGATTGAAATAAAATATGGTGTTTCAAACGTACATTCTCAATATCTTTTCTCTCACAGCGGGTACTTAGATAAGATTGAGTGACTTGTACAATATGTTGAACACCCCGGAATCTACAAAGAAATTCCGATATTTATACTAAAACTAAGTAACCGTCGAACAATTGCCTCGCTCCAGGATGAGATCAAGTGTCCTCTGCATGTGTTTCGACTTCTCTCTTCATGCCACGTTGCTTTTCTCAACTACCAAGTGAACTGCCTTTCCCTCCTTTCTTCAGATTCAAAATTCACTTGCTTGCTGATACAAGAATCTTTCAGTCGAAGACCACAAAAACTTCTTGGTCGAAGACCAACTTTAACTTAGAAAATCTCTAAGTGTTTTCTCATTCTTAGCAAGGATGACTTCGACGTAACCTTTTTCATAGGCTCTTCTGATCGAAGTGTCTTCAACTTAGATTTTTTCAATATATCTTTTGGCCAATAAAACTAATATTGTTGTGGTGTCAAATTTAAAAGCTAATAATAGATTTATGAGACATTGAATCAAGGAAATGAAAATAATAAATTACAGCAAAAACTGAAATGTATATTTAGGTTGCAAAGAAAAAATGCATCAAAACAAAATTTTGAATTTTAATTCGTTAACACAACTTGAAACTTACACTTTAAAAGCTAAGGTTTTAGAAATATAAATAGGTCATGGACTTCTTTCGTAAACAACATAAAATAAGATTGAACTTTTTATTTTTCTTATGGGTTTATTGGAATTCATTTTAATCTTCTTATCATTTAGTACTATACTACAACTTGTCAAAATATGAGAACTATATAATATTTATTTTTTAAAACTAATGATATTTCTTTTTAATAACACGTGAATCTTATATATTATATTAATGAAAAATATTGATAGGAAGGCCAAATGGTAATAATATCTAAAACTCACCCGCACAATCATTAAAGATAGAGTTCCAACTCTAGTATTAATTTACAACCTAACAATATTGATATTTTTTATGTCAATTGAGTTCTCAGGTAGAAGGCACCTTGTAACATAGAGTGAATCAATTCCCTAAAAAAAATGTACTAAAGTCTACTTAAACAAATATTCTTGTTATTTTCAAAACAAACACATACATTTCCAAACATCTTACAAATATTGAAAATATTTTCAAAAAGATCAACATCTTTGTATACATTCTTACGAACGAGAATCATTACAAAGATTGCCTAAACAATGACATCTTTACAAAATACTTTCAAAAATCACACAAAGCACAATTTCAAACAAAAGCAAGTGATCTAGCAAGTAACTAAGAGCCCATGAAAAACTATGGATGAAAAGGGTGCTAATACCTTCTCTTTTCATAATCTACCCCCCGGACTCAAGAAACAATCTCAAAGGTCTTTCCTGTGCTTTTTCACCTTTTCTTTTGGATAAAAGAAAAGTCGTTGGCGACTCTTGCTAACCGCAACATTTGCGATAAAACGCAAAACCTTCAAGTCAGTTCTCTCACCGTATCACAGAAGGTATCCCTTTCTTCCTTTAGTTGAATCCAGCATTTTTGTAGTTCTTCGAAGTCGATAGGCATATCGGGATGAAGAACAGTATAAGGAACATCCCATTCAACAACAGGCTCTACGATCACTGGTAGGATAGCGGGATATGGCATTTTGAGATTTTGAGATTTTGAGACCACACCCATATGAGGTAAGGCTCTAGAGGAATGGAATTCTTGTGTCCTAAAATCTTACTATCAATCTTGTTGATCGTGCCCCAAGCACATATAAACCTTTGATGGTAGTTTTGAGGATCGTTCCCATAGTCGAATACAATACACTGGATGAGCATATCATGAGGACCGTCCCTTAGAGCATAACCAAACTGACGCGGAGCTAGAGAGGGGTTATAGGTGATGCCTCCTCTTATACCAAGGAGTGGCACATAAGGGAATTCCCTGCAGAGACCAATAATAGTGACATCTTCCTGAGATCGAGAACACCAATGGATATATGCATGAGTGAGTGACATCAACCTTTGAGACCACCTCGAATCTTGTTCGTTCTTTATCACTGGTCGGGTCAGGTGCAAAATAAACCACCTGGATAGTAGAGGTATGCAACACATAAGAGTCCCCTGCTTCTTCATAGTACGAGTGTGGAGGAAATGCAGGACATCTCCAAGCAAAGTAGGTACCATATTATGAGTGAGAAATATTTTGATAACATTCACATCTATGAATTGGTTCGAATTAGGGGATAGTACTAACCCATAAATCAGCAAAGCCAACATATCCTCGAAAACACGAAGGTTCATGGCATCTAGAAATCCCCGAGCCTTATCTATCAGAAATTTAGGAGGGAAACCCTTGACTCCATTCCTTGTTTCCCAATTATATACAAGTATGTTCATTTCAGATGTAGGGCTACTGCAACGTCTTCTGGTTTTGGAATTTGCTCTAAACAGGTGAAAGGTATCTGATCAAGATCAAAAAACTGGAAAAGAACGCTATTCATGTCTTCCTGAAAGCCAGTAGCAACCAAACTGAGTAGATGACCATGTCTCTTGGTGAATTGATAATTGTCAGGAACATTTGAGACTAATTCCTTAAGCTGATACGGTACCCTTACGAAGTTGATCCAGATAGTATTTCTAAGATTGGAAGCCATGACCCTGCAACACAGATCAAAGATAAATCCTCTAGATCCTTGAAACGATTAGTCATGATATGATGTTATGATGTTATGATATCATGATATCATGTTCAAATAGATAATCAAACACAAGAAAAGCACGCAAAGGCCTTAGGTTTAGGCTTGCATGGAGTTTGTAGGTAAGTACCATCTTGAAGTTTAGTTGGCTCAACTTGTCCTAGAGAATTAACCGGGTTCTAGGGATCTCAATATCACTGATCTTTCCTACAAGTTTCGTCTAGCACAACAACTGACTTGCCACCAAACAAAACTCGAGAGTCGAATCTCAATGAGTGTAGTATCAAGTATCAACCAACTTCAGACTGCACCAAAGTTGGCTATCTCACTACCTTCTAATGGCTAAGTTGGTGTCAAACTATATCGATATACGCCGTATAGTTTCCATGATCTATTGCTACTTACCTAAAATGTTCCCCAGATCCGAGTATAGGATCTTTGCAAGAAATAAACCCAAGCACCCTTTAAAAATAAAGCAGAAAAATCAAACAAAGAAAGCATTTAAAAGTGATCTAACTCTAAGTTTACCCCACTTTTAGTACTCCCCAGTAGAGACTCCAATTCTGTAATACAGTGGCAGAACTGACTTGGTTTGCATTTTATTGCAAATGTTACGGATAGTTAGAATCGCCACCAACTTTTCTTTTATCCAATAAGGAAAAGGTGAAAATAACAGGAAATACCTTTGAGATTTTTCTGAGTTCGGGGGGTAGGTTATGAAAAGGGAAGGTATTAGTACCTTTTTCATTTGTAGTTATCTACGGGCTCTTAATCGCTCACTTTGAAAATAATTTTTTTGTGTGTTTGAAAATATTTTGAAAAAATGCCTAAGTACGGAAATTTTGTAATGATTCTTATATAAGTTAAGAATGCGTACAAAGTGTTTGTTTTTTGAAAATATTTCAGAGAATAGTGTTTTATGTAAAAGATGTTTTGAAATGTTCGCGAGCAAGTGATTAAGAACTATCTATCTACTTAAATACTTTCGTGTTATTTTCCTCTTCCTTTAGATAGTGCTACACTACCATTAGTTAGTAGGAAACTCTATCGTTAGATGTGAAGGGACATGCGAGGGTCATCGTACAGTCATAAAGGCAACTCGTAGAGGAGCTTTAGCAATTTATCGTAATGGACTAAGATCATTTACCAAAGGCAACGTCAAAAGGGTCATCGAGGGACTATGATCTTTTGTATCAGAGGGACTTTGCTAAAACGTCCCCACGTTCGAGGGACATAACTGCTTTCCGAGGCAACAAGTGAGATTACCCTAGAGGTGAGTGTGTGAAAAGTGATTCAATTCAGTTATTTTATCTTGATTAGGGTTTACTATGATTGGTTTTAGATCTTGCCATACATGCCTAATTACTAGCAATTATAAGGAAAACAGTAAATTGCGGAAAGTAAAGGTGCGAAAAGTAAACCTAAACGATTACAAGGCTTCGAGAGTGGGGGTACAAAACCATAAAACATGGGAAAAAGAAAGCAAACCCTAATTAACTATTACATACTCTAGCAGATACATAATTGGAAAAAATAAACTAATGTGAAAGTAAACACGCAAAGCGGTAAAATAAAGGGAAATGGAAAACGTGGTTTTTTTATTGTTTTGATGAAAAAATTTGTGATTAACCTAAAATATAATTGATTTTAATTGGTAAAAAAGTTAGGTAATTAAATTATGAAAACCCTAAGGTCTAAGTTGATTTTAATTGAGAAAACCTTAAAAAATTAAATTAGGGTTTATTAATGAAAACCTAAAATTAAATTAAGGTTAATTTAAATAAAACCTAAAATTAAATTAAAACCTAGAATTAATGAAAACTTAAAATTAAATTAAATTAAATTAGGGTTTAAAAAACAATAGTTTTTAAAAAGGTTTTGTAAAATAATAGGAAAAAAAAGAAGAAAAAAAAAAGAGTGAGAAACATAGAATTGAAAAAAGAGTAGGGGTGGGTGTTGAATCCACCCCCTTAAGCATTTTCACGCAGCAAGCATACCACCAAGCTAACACGCTAGTTGTGTCAAGGTAATAGGTTCAGCGCCTCTTACATTATACCTGCAAAAAATAATGAAAACATGAAAAATTGGCAAAATTTGGGATCGAACCCGTGACCTGGGAGAGGAGTGACTTAGTGCGCGTGTTTCTACCACTAAGCTGACTATACATCCGTTTATATAAATCAAATAATTGATATATTATATAAACAAATATATTGACCGCAGAAGCGCCGGATCCCTAGCTCCGACCGTCTTCTTTGACGACCTTTTTTTTTTCAAACCCTGCAAAAACCAAAACGTTAATGATCCAACAATGTCCTACCCACCTAAAATAGAGGCTTCGAATCCAATGGGAGCATTTTTTAATGCTAAAACGCAAGGGATTAGGATCCATAATTAAAACATGTGAAATCGGTGCTAGCATGGTGGCTCACGATTCAATATGCATGGGATCATGATGATGATTCCGACCTGTTCAAATTAAACTCAGAAACATGTTAGTAACACCAATATGATTCAAAATGATACAAAAACTAAGATATGAGATTCACAAAGCTATACAATTGGATATGAATGGTATGATGTTCTCATGCATTTTGGACCCTCAAAATCAATCCAATCTTACTCTGCAGGGTTGTTAGGAGTGAATGGAATGGAGATCTTGTAGTGAAAGGGTTGGTAACGAGAGTTTTGAAACTCTAGGGTTCTTGAAAAAGTTGATGTTTTTTTGGCAAGGGTTTTTCGTTTCCCTTTGTATGAGAATGAATGGGGTTATATAGTGAAAGATTAAGTCAAGGATAAGTGGACTTGGACCTTGTGTAAAAAGATATGACTTTTATCTTATTTATTTTATATTATTAATGAATAAATAAAAAATAATAAAAATATAAATAGGTCAAGGGGTGTATGGATAATGATTTAGGTATATAAAGAGTATAATACACATTTGGACTCTTAAAACATGGCCCAATAGCCCAAAATATTAAGCTTGCTCAATTTGCACTTCGTGCTTTTACTCAAAATATCCCAAATTGCAATAGTTATAAATCACTCAATTATTATCATTTGAAGGTGATCTTGTACTTTTTGGAAATCTCAAGAAGTCTTCTACAACCTCTATGTTGATCATTTTTGCTTTTGAATATTTTATCTTGATGTAAGTTGCCTTTACAAAAAGTGTTTTTGTTGACTTTTGAAATGACTTGTAATGTATTGGCTTATATCTTGATGTTTGTTCTCCTAAGACTCACTGATACACATTCCAACGCGCCAAGCCAACGCACTAACTCTCCATATTCCCTCAGTCGGACACTTCTTCGCGACTCAGCTCTAATGTCTCGAAGTCGAGCACAAACACCACTCATCATCTACATCCTTTTCACTCTTCATGTCGGGCATGACCTTGTGAATGAACATAGCTGGATCACAGTCGAGCATAACCAACCGTCGTAAATGATGTCGAGCTTGGACTCCCCGTGTGCGAATTCGAGGAAGTATGCTGATCCACGTGGGCGAGCATTAATGAAAACTTAGTCGAGGGAAATACCCCATGGGCCCCTCTGTCAGGGATTCAAAGGAGGATTCGCGAGCAAACTCACCCTGCAGACGCCAAACGACGACTGATTGCTTATCCTATGCTCGACACACGAGCTAAATCTAAATTATAGCTCTTGGACCTAGGACAACAACTTGGGAGGCTCCTGTTCTGGATTGCGCCCACGACTGGCCCACTGTACGGCATGGCCTAGTCTAGCACCATCTCAAGAAAGGTCAAACGTTGTGGCCCAAGTAGTCATGACTGTTAGGAAATTACTCCAACCTGCCTCTCCATGGGCACGTGAACAACTGTCTCGAATCTCACGAAACTTCTTGTCCAACACGAAGAGCTGGTCTTCCACGATCTGAGGATCGCGAGACAGTTGATTCAGGATCGTGGGCACACACTGCTCCACTTCACCCATGTGAATCCTACCAGTTTCCATATTGGGCATGGGCACCTGGCCCAAATGGAGACCTTGGCCCAATGCTAGGGACTATAAATTATCTCTCACTAGAAGGTTAGGTACATTCACTATTCTATTCTTAACTTTACTTGCACTTTCGCTCTAAACCTCACTTTGGCATCAGAGTGTCTTTGAGGTACCATCCATTAACTTTAACAACCGCCGAAATTCAAGTATTGCAGGCCATCGATGATCCATTTCGATCAAGTACGACCAAATGTGATTATGGAAAAATGTAGTTGTGAGTAGGAATGAGACTAACATGAGTAAATATATGAGTAGTAGGTGCAATAATAAGTGTAATAACATATTTATAACCATGGGAAATTGATAGATTAAAAGTATATTTGAAAAGGATGTTGTTGTGTGAATATTAGTGGATTGTTGCAATCCATTTTGAGACATTAATTTGACGAGAAGGGTCATAACAAATTCATATCTAGAATCTACAATTTTTTTTTATTATCTATTTTATTGTAGAAGTTGTTTCAAATTTAGACTTGTTTCATAAAATCTCTCATTTATTTGATGATAGCGTGGTTGATTGCATCTTCAATATGTTTACGAGAAGCTTAAATTGCAGAATCTAAATCCTTATATGAAGGATATGTAGGTTTATGAGAAATTGAATCAAGGAATGAAAATATCAATAATAGATTACAGCAAAAACTGAAATGTAGGTTTAAGTTGCAAAGAAAAAATGCGTCAAAACAAAATTTTGAATTTTAATTCGTTAACACAACTTGAAACTTACACTTTAAAAGCTAAGGTTTTAGAAATATAAATAGGTCATGGACTTCTCTCGTAAACAACATAAAATAAGATTGAACTTTTTCTTATGCGTTTATTGGAATTCATTTTAATCTTCTTATCATTTAGTACTATACTACAAGTTTTGTCAAAATATGAGAAATATATAATATTTATTTTTCTAAAACTAATGATATTTCTTTTTAATAACACGTGAATCTTATATATTATATTAATGAAAAAAATCGGTAGGAAGGACAAATGGTAATAATATCTAAAACTCACCCACACAATCACTAGAGATAGACTTCCAACTCTAGTATTAACTTCCAACCTAACAATATTGATATTTTTTATGTTAATTGAGTTCCCAGGTAGAAGGCACCTTGTAACATACAGTGAATCAATTCCCTAAAAAAACTATCAAAGCCTACTTGAACAAAATATCATAATTCTCCATGGTGAAATAATATTGTGGTATTAAATTTCTCAGAAACTAGTCTCGAAATCAAACATGTTATACAACAGTATTGTTTTGTTTATATAAATAATTATCCATGAACAAGTATGACTATTGAAAGGAGGGAAGTGTAAGTGTGTTTCTGTACCGGACAAATGAATTAAGCCTCTGCAACCTCAGTTGCTTCTTAAACATGTTGATAAAATCATCCGCTTTTGCATCCACACCTTCATCTTCCGTACAAGTCGTCGTTTCACTTCTCGCCATCGCCGTCGCTGGCCTCCTTCTCTCCAACGCTTCTTCTTCCTCTTCCTCCCAGTCCAACGTCATCGAACACTCTTTCTCACTCACCGACCTCTTCAGTTCCACCTTCCTCTTCACCTCCTCACCCGAATCACAAACCAGTTTTGGATCCAGTTCCGCAGACGTGTTTTCGGTTTCGGTTTCAGGTTGAAGGTAATGTGTTTTTACTGGCGCAAGTTTATGAAGGGAGAGATTGAAGGACACTACTCGCTTTAACAAGGTTGGTGTTTGAACAACCGTTTGAGTAGACTCGGATCCTGACTCGGGTTCTGTAACACTAGATATTTGTTCTTGGTGGTTGTAGTATTGACGGGTATTAAAAGACTTGGGTCGTTGGATGATTTTGGTTTTGGGTGCAACGCTGAAGCAAGAAACGAGGGCTATGGTACCGATGACTAGGTTTACAAGGATGAAAAGGGGTGAAGGTGCAAACCAGGTTGCTATTGCTATGAAATTAGTACTACCAGTTATGGAGTCTGTCATTTTTGTGGTTTAGAAGCTTTCTGTGCAGTGTGTTGGTTGGTGAGAGAGATGAAAGAAATTAATGGACGCTGTAATATATAGAGAGAGAGAGAGATAGGGTCTCTTTAGGAAAGAAAAAAAATATAGTGTTGATAAATATCATCATGATTCATGAGCCCCTTGTTCGGTTGTCTTGTCGACGTTCACTTCTTTTGGCAACTTGTCGTTTTGTTAGGCTGTCGACATAACACTTGAATCAAAATTTTGTAGTACAAATGTTACGAATAGTATCCAAGAAAACATAAACTTGGGACTCGAAAAAAATGGTCTAGATGTCCCCATTTCAAAATCTTGCAATAGATAAACAACGAGGAACTCTTGCATAGGCAATTCATAGAAAAAAAATAAAAAATAAAAGAAATTAAATAATATATATTTTCTGTAATATTTAAATGATTTTTTGTAATATTTAGATGATAAATATTTTTATGTGTGTTCAAATAATGATTAGTTGGAATTGTGACCAAGTTAACATTTCTCATAAACAACGGAAATGTTTGGAGACATTCTCTCTAGATAGATACTTTCATCACACAAGGACATTTCATGTTGACTTTTTGGTCTTGTATGTGGTCGGTAGTTTTCTGGATGGTGGTATAATTATCTTGAAAACCAAAGGGAATTTTATCCTTGAGTTTTGGAATTATTTGGTGCTCTCCCTCTTATAGAGCTTAGTTAGTAAGGATAATGATCTCTTCATGATTTCAAAATGAGGATACGAAATGATCTGAATTGAATTGACGAGTCAAATTGAACCTAGATGAATTATTTTTGGTGATTAGCTGACTAGTAAATTTCAAAGATTGACGAGTAATAAGAGTGATAATTGCGAATATTTTGTGTCTTTTGGTATTTTCAGTAAATTAGATCATAAGTTTTAGTTTATTTAAGAAATTAAACTCAAAAAAATATTATAGATAATTTGTGCAAAATAGTTTGAAGAAATTTATTTTTGTTTGAGTTTTCGTGTCAGAATTTGGTAAGGTAGTCGGATAGCTCAGGGTTTGGTTTAGTTAATATATGTTTCTTGGTTCTTTTAAGCGGTGATTTTCTTATCAATGAATTGGTCAAGAGTATACCATTTTACAACATCTTCACTCTTATGCTCACTTCATTCTTTCTCATACATGTTCTAAAACTTTTTCTCAACTACCACTTCTTTTCCTTTCCTTTCTTTACCATTCAGAGGTATGGAGGGCATCACTCTATTTCTCAACTTGATGGCCTTGCATGTTTCATTATTCGTGTTATATACAGTATTACCCCAAAATTCCTCACTTGAACTAGCTTGAACTGTTATTTGACGCCACAATTGACTAACTTGTATCTCAAAGATTTCGATGGATGTGTTGGTGTTCTTGTTCATCAGAATCTGATTTTGTGCCATATCTTGCTAATACTTAGTCATTTTTTCTTGGGACTTATTCACTTTCGTGAAACTCTCTGCAATGGACTTCAAAAAACTTTGCAATGCTTCTTCAAGAGGTGAGGGCTTGTGTTGAGGTACTTGAGGAACTTATTGAACACCTTGATTAGCATTCAAAGTTTGATTATTACTCCACTTGAAGTTTGAATGATCTTTCTAGCCTGAATTGTGGGTGTTGGAATAAGGATCACTCTTCTGAAAATTGGCATACTGAATTTTTGCACTCTCAACCTCGAGGGAACAATTACCATTGGCATGTTCTCTTCCACATAAATCACAACGAAGTACCAGAATCTGACTCACATTAGCCAGATCTAGTTGGGTTGTGGCTAACTCTAGTGTAAGTGCTTCTAATAGAGTAGTCAAAGCTTTTGTTGAGTCGACGACATGAATACCTTTGGATTTCATTACGCGCTCGCTTCAACGAAATTCATTATGACACATTTTTCAATCATTGTTTTCAATTCTTCATCAGTTTTAAATCTTAATGTACCTTCTGCCAAGGCATCAAGAAGCACTCTAGTTTATGTTCTCAACCTATCGATGAAGTGTGTCATCTACTCTATAGCACTCATATTATGATTCAGACTTTAGTAGTAACAACTTAAACCTTTCCCAAGTATCAACTTGTGACTCTGCCTCTTCTTGAGAAAAAGTGGTAATTACGAATTTTCTTTCCACAAACTGAGCATTGGAATAATACCTTTCGAGAAACTTGTCTTCGAGTTCTTTTCAAGTCTAGATAGTGTCATTTGAAATGCACTACAACCAATCCTTTGCACTACTTGTCAAGAAAAAATTAAACAAATGTGATTTTACCTGATCTTCGATGATTTCACCGCTTGGTTTGCACATCGAGCAAATCTCATAGAATTTAGAGAGATGCTCCCAAGGATCTCTGATTGCTTTTCCGTCTAATAGGTTATCTTTCAAATTTGTAAACACGTGATTTTTTATGTCAAAAGTTATTGAATTTGCTTATTGGAATCCTAAACAAATTTGGACAGAGTCGGTTGTCCTACAATAATCTCTCAACGTTTGACACGCTGGAGCTGCCATCTCTACTTTCTTTTCTTTACTTATTTGGTAGCTTGAATGGCTTCTCTTATCACTTTACAAAGTACGCGCATGGTTCTTTCGATTTCGGGATCAATTAGTATCAACATCATGTCAGTACCTTGCATAAATAAACAATAAATACCTTAGTAGCATCGCACCACCAAAGTAGAGATAAATTAAAAGAAAAATTAATAACAAAGAAGATAAAAATTGTAACTAAAATTAAAATTGAAAAAAAAACAAAAACAAAACAAAAAATAGAAAACTAAAATAAGTCGCACTAAATTACCTTGTTGAAAATCAACAACCCTCCTAAACGACTCCAAAAACTTGAAGACTTTTCTACAAGTGTATCGATGATGTCAAAGTAATGATAAAAGATTCGTCTCCACGAGGATTAGATTTTAACAAGAAAATTAATTGTAAAATTTAGTAATTAGAGGGGGGATTTTTTGTTTGAATAGTGGATCTAAAGTGAGAATTAAAAAAAAGGTAAAATTCAAGATTGACAATGCGATTAGGACTATTTATCGAATCCCCTTAATTGTACTTATTGATGAATTATGCACCTTTTGAGTTTCAATCATATTATTATGACACTGTAAATTTACATAATCGCTACACCCAATTACTTGGTGTGTAGCTCACTAATTTATACAATAATCCCTCAATTTCTTAGGCCAATTCAAAGACAAATTAGGAGTTATCAGTGGGTTAACTCATAAGCAACAACTTATAAATTCATATTCCATGTTTATTACAAAGTCGAATAAATTGCCTAGTTTAGATAATTAGACTAGCAATCAGAAATCCCTAATTATTTAGATCAGTTCATACGTCTATAAGTGACAAGAAGCATTAAACCCAAGAATAATTTAAATAAGATAATAACATTGAAAGTAATAAACAAATCTCAAACAGTCATATGATTCAATAGAGTAAAAACAAGGTTCATCTCAAAAAGCCTTAATTTTGAGAAACTTAGCTACTTACTAATAAATTAACAAATACCATGAGTGGAGAAGTCTTCATCATCGAAATCTATGGAAGAAGTGACACAATATGCCTGGACTTGGTTTTTCAAACACATCATTTTGCTCCTCCACCACACCACTATTTATAACATAGTAGCATAATGACTTTCCGTCGGTGGTGTCATCGGGCATGTAATCATCTTTATTTTCTGACACTTTTGATACCCTGTCGAACTCAGTAAACAAAACAAACACAATGCCACAGTTAATGATAAAATCTTCTCCATAGTCGTCGTCGACCATATCATTTCAAAAGGGCCATAATTATCCCTTCGTCTTCTGGGAGAGGTTCATACTCTTCTTCCTTTTCATCTTCATCCATAGGAGTGTATTTTTCACTCTGTGTCGCCACCACTTCCTTATTTCCGAGAGTTTTTATTCTCATCACCAATCTCTAATTTGCAGTAATCTTTTCTTTTTCACTTAGCCTCTGTTTTGGATAACTGCTTTTTTCGGTTTCCACTTCGACAACTTTGTTAGCTCCCACTTTCTTCATATTTTCGACAGGCTTCAAGATGTCCCTTTCTTTTAGAGTTTCGATAAGCCTCATATGTGATGTCGAGGCTTGTTTTGCAACTTTCTTGTTCCTTTGATAACGCCTCCATTGTGTTCTGGTCATCATATTCTTCCCTTTATAGTTAGGGGACACTTGATATCCCTTGGTTTCTAATTTCTTCTCATGAGCTTCAGCCTCTTGAACACCTACTTTCCACTTTGGCCTTTTCCCTCCTTTCTGATTTACTGCATCCACCCGCTTTTCCTGTGGAATATCTGACGAAGGACAAAAGGTCTTATGTCGAGGTTGCTGAAATTGCCTCCTATATTCTTCGTTGCATCGAGGAATCCCTTCTTTTTTAAACACAAACCTTGGTATTGAAGGCTTCTTTTATTTGAAAGCCTCTCTTGTCGCAACTTCGTATTTTTCAACCGCTTTTTCGTCATACACGAAATTACACATTGGGTATAATCTAGCTTTGGACCCATTTAATTTGCATTTTTCCTGAAAATCAACCAAACTTTCCTCAGGATGAGGATAACCCGTTGGAAATTCATTTTCCTTTTTCACATCAAAGCTTTCAATAGCTACGAGCATCATGGCTTCACCGTCGAAACCTTCAGTAGCTCAGATTATCATGCACTCATAAGGTTCTTCACACAGAGCCTCTTCGACTTTCAATGGATCAATATCCACCTGCTTCTTTAGCTTTTCGCCAAATTGAAGTCTGCCTTCCTTCAGAGCTTTCAGCACTAAATCCCTGAAAAGAACAGATTGAGATGTTTTATGACCAAGAAAATTCTGAAACATGCAGAACCCCATTTTCTTCTTTTGTTCTAGTGGGGGATTTTGTAGACCCTGAGACACAATAATTTGACCATCAGATACTAATAAGTAGAATATTTCTTCACATTTAGTTATATCAAAAGTATAAGTTTTTGTAATGGCTTTGCCATTTTTCTCGTTCTCGATATGATTCTTCTTGTTCGATGGCTTTAATGGCTTGCAAGCATACGGAGGCCCAGGCTAGAGTTCAGCCATATTAACCCCAGTTTCTTCGAATGACGCGCTGTCGTCTGAAGAATAATCTTCAGTGGTTAAATACACAACTTTCCCTTTCTTTTGGTACTTGCTAACTTTGGCTTTCTCAGCTTTTAAGCATTCAATGTGTTGAATCCTAATAGCTAATTGCGCCATATCTCTCAAGTATTGAACATCCAACTTTTTCCTGATCGAATAGTCCATGCCATTCGCACCTATCTTGACTAGTTCATGTTCAGGGACTTGAGTAAAGCATCTTGCTTTCAAAAGTATGAACATATTTAGATACTGGTCGATTCACTCAGTAACCTTTCGTTTAACACTAGAAGTTCCGTTAGGCTTATTTTTTATTGCCCCATGTAAAGGTGTTCATGGAACAATTTCTCTAGTTGATTCCATGTGTGAATCGACTGGGGAGGCAGCGTTGTGAACCAAGTAAACACATTTTTTGACAGGGAACTTGGGAAATATTTCAACTTCAGATCCCCATTGTTGGCTATATCACATCTTTAGTTTGATACCAGACGACATGCTCAACAGTGGACTCCTATGTATCCCCTACGAACTTAGTGAGTTTGGGGACTTTCAAACCCCTAGGTAATTCTGTTTGTAAAACAAAATCTGGGAATGGAGAAGAATACATCGGTATCTGAGAACCAGTATTCATCCCATTTTGGATTATAATCTGTTCGACGATGACCTCTAGGTTTTGCTCTAAAACCACTAGATCTCGTCGAACATGCCTAACAGATTGATCAGTGTTTTGGTTCTGATTCACTATCACTACTGGGGGTTGTTCAATCACCCTGGGTATAGGATCGACATGTTGAGGAATTGGTTATTCTTGGTCGATTTTCTCGTCGACCACCTCTTCATATAGTTTTGGTTCTTCATGTGGAGGCGGTGTAACATGTCGAACTAGCGCTATTGGAGCACCAAGAAAGTCACCGATGTGAGTCATTTGAGTTGCCAAAGTTTGGTAACTCTACACCAAATTATCGATTAACAGTCTCAACATGACACTCATTTGTTGAGTAATTATATTGACCATTTCATGATTACTTTCATCCATTTTCTTCCTCATGATTGCAACGATACTTGGGGTGAAAGTAGGCATGAATTGATGGGAAAAACCCATTCCATTCGAACGACCAAATTGACTTCCCATAGACCCTGAGTCATGATAAGGGGAAAATGCTGACGCTGAATTTTCACCAAGCGTCGAACTACTATTATGCAAGCCTGTCGTCGTCGTTGGAATTCCATACACATGTTCCCCACTGTACGTAGGTATTGTAAAACTAGGCACAAATTTCCCAGATGTATTGACCATACTTGGTCTTGCAGTTACTGGCTTAGTCGTGGTAACGGTTATGTTCGGGATCATCGAAGACACAACCACAGAACTTGAGCCCACACTCACCGCCGCATTAGTATTTTCTCCTAGGGTCTGATCCCTTTCTGGAGTTCTAGGATCTACCATTTTTTTCCATTTCTCAATCTCATGCATAGATCGAGTCGAACTTAACACAAAACGGATCCCACTAGGTGTGCCAATTTGTTTGGGGGAGTTTCTTGTGAACAATATCTAGCCTCTTAATTAAAGGTTACTTACAGGATTGGATACAAGAGTCTTAGACTTTAGTGTTAAGTTTGATAGTGTTTTGGTGTTTTAAATGATTAAAGTACGAAAAGTGTAATAAGAAAGAAAAGGTAAAGGACAAAGACAGATAAATGATAGATAAATTGCAAGGCTGAAATGATAAACAAGACTTGAATAAAACTGCTTTGAATTTAAAGGTTGACGCAATCATACATTTCTCAGAACTGAATCGTTTCTCTAGACGCTGGTACTTTGAGTGCTCACAATGTTACAAAATGTGACCATGAAAATTAATGCAACAATTTGCTTAAATAGACGCTAAAATGTAATTGTCGATGGTTACTTTAACCACTCACGTTGAGATTTCGTGTGGTACTGCTTTCAAACTTCCCACGTTCTACTAATGCTTGTAGTTAGCAACTGTTTTTGTTGCCGATTGTTCTTGCTTTCGACTTGCCTAGCCTTCGTTGACCTAGCTTCTGCTTCCAATACAGTCTCGACCCATCTTTGGGGATTTCCTCTTAAAACTTGTCGAAGGCCCCTGTTTATCTCTAGTAGAATAATTAACACTCCCTTTTAACAAAAGATACCATCTAACTTCTGGCCTAATCCTCGAGTCGAAAATTTCTTGTCAACAAGTTCAAAACGAGTTAGATGAGAAAATACCTCTTTAGTGTCTGAATTTGATTCTGATTCAGAGGCATCAATGCTAGACATAAGGGTCATGTTAGGTTGTTCATCTTCAGAGTCATCTCAAAAGATTCAGAGTCGTCCCATGTTTCCATCAAAACTTTATTCTTCTCCTTGAATAATTTCTTCTTGGGCTTTTCTTTGTTGAGTTTGGAACACTCATTCTTGTAATGGACATGTGTTGTAACCGACAAAAAATACGAGAGTCGCCACCACTACTTATTTGTCCTAAGGACGGGAAAGGAACGAAAAAACCCTAGTGAAGATGTGAAAAACACAAGAAGGGGGGTTGAATTGTTAAAACTTGAAATCAAAAGCAGACAACACATTATTTTTATCCTGGTTCGTTTGATCTCAAACTACTCCAGTCCACCCGTCAAGGTGATTTCGCCTCTCTCCAACGAGGTCTTAATCCACTATATTCAACTGAATACAAAACTGCTTTAACAACTGCTAAAGCCTTCTTGAGTCAAACCACAGACCGGTTTCTCAAGGAAATTCTTTTACAGATAAATGAACAAATGTGTGTTTGATGTTTCTAGAAAAACTATATATCACAACTGTGATAATACACAAAATGCAGCTTAGATAAAACTAGATTGCTAATGCTATAGAGTAAGCGGTTGAGAGCTTTAGCAAACTGATTTAGTGAGGACGAAGGTGATTATTGACTTTAGGCGTGTATATGTGTGTAGAGTATTGTAGAGCATTAACCATTTCCTTTCTCACTGATTTGTTTAAATACTTCTTGGAATAGATACGTTGCAGTCCATAATTCCATTTCAATGCTCATTAGGTTCTTTCCATTTTGAGAAGATCTTTGTCTTGGAATAAAGCTGTTGGTAATTAATCTGCCTTGAATGCAGTAACGTTAACACTTCAGAATGTTCTGCTTAATGAAGATCAGAGTGTTCTTGGCTTTAGCTTATTCTGGCGCTTCTGAGTGCTGATGACATGGTTAAGATCTTGATCATAGTCAGAGTATGTTAAGCGCAGATTCTGTTCATTAGGCTTCAGCGTAACACATGTTTTGATCTTCTGGTGCTGACATATATTCTGATGCTGATATTGATATTGATATTCTGATGCTGATTCCATCAGAGTTTCCTGCGAATACACAGCATAATTTTGAGTAGCACATATGTCTCATATAAATCTCATAATTCAGTTAATCTTGTATTTTGTTATCATTAAAACTCTAACTGAGGGTTGTAGAATCAAACTATGTTCTAACAATCTCCCCCTTTTTGATGATGACAAAAACTAGATTTTTTCAATTAAAATAAAATGATGAAAGTATCAGAGTTTAAGGATAAAGAGGAAACGGTATCAAAGATAGTCAGATAATGAGTAAAATTATCAGAGCTAAGAGAGTAAGGAATAAAAAGTATCAGAGTAATGAAGAGAAAATCTCCCCCTGAGTTGATTATTTCCCTTTGATTCCTTGAGACGTTGAGCATCCGAACTTTACTTGAACTTTCTTTGAGCATCAGAGTGTTACTTCATCAGAGTTCATCAGATTCTTGTACCTGTAAGCTTTTCAGAATAGCAAGTATATAATGATGTTAGAATGTTTGAGACTTTTGTCTCAGTAAACCGTTATTGAAAAATATCATTCTTTCTCCCCCTTTTTGTCAGTTATCAAAAAGCATAAGTAATCAGAGTTTAAAATGATCAGATCAAAACATGTTTATATTAAAACAGAAGCAATGATAGTTTAGAACAAGTAGAAATATTACAGACAAACATGTAAAGAAAATAGGGAAAACATAAGAAAAAAATCTAAGAAGAAGGAGGAAGTCGTGTGAGCAGAGCTTCCAACATGCTCTTGATTTGCTTGCTGGTTTCCTGTTGCTTAGATACCCTGTTTGCTATAGAATCAATCTTGATATCCTGCTTGTCCATCCTTTCGTTCATCAGCATATTTGATCTCTTCAAATCCTCCAGAGCCTGCCTGTCAAGAGAGGAAGCTTGAGGATCTTCAGATGCAGACTGCTTCTCAGAGCTTTCTGTAGCTTCTTCTGCTTGACCCAAGTCTTCAGCTTGAATAACCTATTCTTCTGCAACTTGAACTGTAGATGCTGGACGCTTTTCAGACCAAGGCTCAATGTCCAGAGGGAGAGCTTCTTCCTTCAGCAGCTTGCTCAGAACTGGGCCTTCCATTTCCTTCAGAAGATTGCTGAAGTTCTGTTGAGCCTGCCCATAGCTCTGGTCTTGCAGCTTGAAGGTTTCAGCACAAACCCATCTTCTGAATTGTGTTCAGAGGAAGTCTGAGACAGCAGGATCAAATACTTCCAGATTTGCTTGTTTCAAAGAAGTTATCCACTTCTGCATATCTGTTTCAAAATTCAAAATGCTGGAACCAACATCTGGTTGTTTTGGTTTGGGGATAGCAGTTTTCTGGTTTATTACAGCAAGGCGTTCAAAGACTGTTAGATCAATGACTGTCTTGTTGTGGTTTTCTGAATTTTTCTTAGGTGAGGGAGTAGGAGAATCAGAAATAACGATTGGACTGGATGGGGTATTAGGTGGAGTTGTTTCTGGCGAGGATGGTAGCTGAGACATATTAACCGTTGTACCACAAGGCAATTGAATGGCCAAAGGTTGTGGTTCAGGGGACTCAGAGGTTTGAGCCTCAGAGTTTTGAGTCTCAGGTTGTGGCGTTTGTGCATGTTGAGGAGATGGTGGATTAATATCTGGTTGAGGAGAGGATGGTTGTGGGATTTCTGGTTCTGGTATTGGGGAGAGTGAAGTTTCTGGTATTGGTGAGAGTGGGGTTTCAGGAATTGGTGAGAGTGGAATGTCAGGTTGTGGAGAAATGGGAATTTCTGGTTGTGGATTTGGATTTTCTGTTTGGGGAGCGGAAGTATGTTGGTCAATATCAGACAGAACTTGTGCAAGTTCTGGTTCTGGTATGGTTCCAGTGTTTGGATTTTGTGGTTTGGAGTGGGATCTTCTGAGGTTTAATGACTCAGAAGGGTCAAAATCAATTTCAAAATCTTCAAAGGTTTGGGGTGTTGGGATATCAGCTGGAGTTGGAATGGGAGTAGGAATAGATGAGGAAACAACACTTGAACTTAAAACAATAACAGAAACAGGATTACCTCTTTTCTTTGGAGTCTGTTGTGATGGTCCTTCTGGAGCAGCTTTTCTCTTCTTCGTCTTCTTCAGAACAACCTCTGGTGCCTTCTGCTGAAGATCTTGAATATTCAGGTTAGGTGTTGTACCATCAGCTTTGCACGCATCCAAATATCTCAAGATGATCTGAGGCTTGGAGTCAATCTCTGAGAACATAGGGAAGTCGTCCAGAGGGACTCTTCTGCTGGAGATTTCAGCAAAAGGAGTGATGCTGGGCTCCTTCTTAATGTTCTCTATCAGCTTCATCTTCTTTAGATTTTTGGCATTCAGCTGCTTGCCAACAGAAGGTTCCAGGGTGCTGATCTCTTGTGCCTCTGTCAAATGTTCAATCAGCCTATTCTCAGTCAGAATATCTGATATTAATCTTCCCAAGGGTATCCAATCCCTTTTAGTACGTTCCTCTTCCCTTGTCTCCTTGACGATAGTTCTGAGATGATTGAACAGAAGATGAGCTAGATTGATCTTTACCTTCTGAGCAATAAAATAGATCAGAAACTGCTGATCTATGTTTATGTAATCAGAAGAGCTTGTAGGCTTCTTGTGGTTGAAACAACCCAGAATAATCTTTGCCCAAATTCCGTGCTTGTCCTTCAAGTCCCTTATCTTGCCGGAGGGAAGCCCCAACATGAAAATTTCCCTAGCAATTAGGCCAGCATCTTGACATCTTTCTGCCATGTCAATACAGCGTATACCACCTCCATTGTAGCCAATCAGACGAGCAATCAAATCTTCAGTAATCACAATTTTCTTACCCATTATGTAAGAAGTGACTTGGTGATTTGAGGAAGAAGCGTGAATCCAAAATTCCTTAACCAAAATAGGAAAAGTTTGACCCACCAGCCTGTCAAAGTATTTCTCCCACCCTTGAGCTTGAACCTCTTCTGATAAATCAAAGCCATTTTCCTTGAGACTGTTGAAATCCACAATAATCTCTGACAGAACTTCAAGGTTCTTGACTGAAGTGAGTAGTGTTCTGAGAGGAACCTCATATTGCTCAGCTGATGTATCTTTCTGGGAACCTGATGAAAGATTGCTGCTAGAAGCCATGTTCACACGAGGATTTTTGAAAAAGCTTGAAAAGTTTTCACAGAAAACAGAAATGCTTAGAGAAGACGAAAGTGAAGGTAAACGTGTGTGAGTGGTGTGAAGAGTGTTTAAATAGATTTCTAAAAAGTTTTTGAAAACATAAACGCTTAAGAGAGAGAAATAAATCATGATTAATAGCATTTAATGATAGCTGATTTTAGGGGATTTCAGAAAGATACTTAAACGGTTACCAGTGACATGTGTCTCAATGCATCCAATCAGCGCTTTGCCTTTTCAGAAGCGTGAACGCGTGTTCAGCCTCAGGAAACAGCTGATGACTGGATGACACTTGTTTGCTTGAGTGAACAACACATCTATCCTTGAACTGAGGCGCTCAGATCTTCATGGATAGATTCTAATGCAATATGTATTTCTAAAATTCTGAAAGAGGATTGATCATAAGTTCACATGGAAATAAGAATAATTCTGAAGGTTAATATATAAAATTAAAACAGTTTTATTCTGGACAGAGCTTCATGCTGAGATGATTCAGAATGAAGTTGAACCTATCTTCAGAAAGTGGTTTTGTGAAAATATCAGCCCATTGATGGTCTGTATCGATAAATTTTAAGTTTAAGATTCCTTTCTGAATATAGTCCCTAATAAAATGATTTTTTATTTCTATATGCTTAGCCCTAGAATGCAAAATTGGATTTCTACTTAAGCAAATAGCAGAGGTGTTATCACAGAGGATAGGAATGTTACTCTCATAAATCTGGAAGTCCTCAAGTTGACTTTTCATCCAGAGCATTTGTGTGCTGCATCCAGCTGCTGCTATATATTCAGCTTCTGCTGTTGATAGAGCAATGGTGGATTGTCTTTTGCTGGACCACGAGATCAGATTTTCTCCCAGAAACTGGCAGCTTCCAAAAGTGCTTTTGCGTTCAACTCTGTCTCCAGCAAAGTCAGCATCACAATAACCTACTAAGCTGTAATCACCAGATTTTCTATAAAACAAACCCAGATTAGTAGTACCTTTCAGATACTTGAAAATTCGCTTAACAGTTGTTAAGTGAGATTCTCTAGGATCTGATTGGAATATTGCACAAATGCATACACTGAATAAAATATCAGGCCTTGAAGCAGTCATATAAAGAAGAGAACCAATCATACCTCTGTAGACTTTCTGTTCTACCTTTTTGCTTACCTCTTCTCTTTCCAGAATGCACGTGGGATGCATTGGAATCTTTGATGGCTTACATTTTGAGAGATCAAATTTCTTCAGAAGTTCTCTGACATATTTGCTCTGATGAATGTAAGTTCCTTCTGGGGTTTGATTGATCTGGATGCCCATAAAGAATTTCAGTTCCCCCATTAGGCTCATCTCAAATTCTGCCTGCATACACTTAGCAAATTTTCTTCCCAGAGAGGGATTAGTAGATCCAAATATTATATCATCAACATAAATCTGGCAGACTAAAATGTCATTCTTAACTGTCTTATAGAATAAGGTTGTGTCCACCTTCCCTCTGGTGAATTCCTTTTCTAACAGGAAGTTACTTAGTCTTTCATACCAAGCTCTGGGAGCTTGTTTCAGACCATACAGTGACTTCTTCGGTTTGAAAACATATTCTGGATTTTTTGAACTTTCAAAACCAGGGGGTTGGTGCACATATACCTCTTCTTCTATATAGCCATTTAAGAATGCACTCTTAACATCCATCTGATACAGAGTGATGCCTTTATTAATAGCAAAAGAAATTAAAAGTCTGATAGATTCTAACCTGGCGACTAGAGCAAAGGTTTCTGTATAGTCTATCCCCTCTTGCTGACTATAACCTTGTGCTACCAATCGTGCCTTGTTTCTGATGACTTCACCTTATTCATTCAGTTTGTTTCTGAACACCCATTTAGTTCCAATGACGTTGAATCCTTTTGGTTTAGGAACTAGATCACATACGTCATTCCTTGAGAATTGATTCAGCTCCTCTTGCATTGCTAGAATCCAGTCATTGTCCAGAAGTGCTTTATCAATTGAGGATGGTTCAATCAGAGAAACGAGTCCCATGAGGGATTCTTTAGAGTTTCTGAAGCTGGCTCTTGTTCTGATTGGATCTTCCTTTCTTCCTAAGATAGTTTCTTCAGGGTGATCCATGCTGCTTCTGGATGGTCTTTTCTGAGGTGGATCAACAGAAGATGCTGGATTGCTTGCAGTGCCTCTTTCTGATGTTGAGGGAGTGTCTCTGTTAAGAGCTTATGATGACTTGTCTTCAGTACCTGTGAATTCAACTTCTATACCTGCAAGTAATTCATTCTGCTTTGACTTTTGAGATTCAAGCTTATCATCAAAGCGAACACTGATTGATTCTTCCACAATCTGTGTTTCTCTATTGTATACTATGTACCCTCTTGAGCGTTCAGAGTATCCTAGCATAATACACTTCTGTGCTTTAGAGTCAAACTTGTTCAAATAATTCTTAGTATTAAAAATAAAACAAGTACATCCAAATGGATGAAAATATGAAATGTTGGGCTTTCTGTTCTTCCACAATTCATATGGAGTCTTTTCCAGAATAGGTCTTATAGAGATTATATTCTGAATGTAGCACGCTGTGTTTATTGCCTCTGCCCAGAAGATCTTAGCAACGTTAGTCTCGTTGATCATGGTTCTGGCCATTTCTTGCAATGTTCTGTTCTTTCGTTCTACAACTCCATTTTTCTGGGGAGTTCTAGGACAAGAGAAATCATGCAGAATGCCTTTGTCATTAAAAAATGATTCAAAATCTTTGTTTTCAAACTATCCACCATGATCACTTCTGACTTTGATGATTCTAAGATCCTTTTCATTCTGAACTTGGTTACAGAAGGTAACAAACACAGAGTGTGACTCGTCTTTGTGTCTTAAGAACTTTACCCATGTCCATCTGCTATAGTCATCTACGATTACTAACCCATACTTCTTGCCACTGACTGAAGCAGTTTTAACTGGTCCGAATAAGTCAATGTGCAGAAGTTCCAATGGCTTAGAGGTGGAAACAACGTTTTTAGATTTGAAAGCAGGTTTTGAAAACTTGCCTTTCTGACATGCTTCACACAGAGCATCTGAATTGAACTTCAGGTTAGGAAGTCCTTTGACCAGATTGAGTTTGTTAATCTGAGATATTCTTCTCATACTAACATGCCCTAATCTTCTGTGCCAGATCCATTGCTCATTGTTAACAGACAGAAGACACTTTACATTCTGACTTTTTAGTTCAGAAAGTTTTATTTTGTAAATGTTGTTTCTCCTCTTTCCGTTAAATAGGATAGTCCCATCTTTCTGACTAACAGCTTTACATGAATTTTGATTAAAGATTATATCATAACCGTTATCACTTAATTGACTTATGGATAACAGGTTATGCATTAATCCATCTACTAATAAAACATTACTTATAGAGGGAATATTTCCATTACCTACTATTCCAGAGCCAATGATCTTTCCCCTCTGATTGCCTCCAAATCCTACGTGGCCTCCAGGCTTAAGTTCCAGGCTTTGGAACATATGCCTTCTTCCCGTCATGTGTCGCGAGCAGCCAGAGTCCAGGTACCATGACTGGTGTTTCTTCTTTGCTTCTAAAGAGATATGCAACATGTATTATTTTATCCTTAGGTACCCATATTTTCTTGGGTCCTGATTTGTTAGTTTTACCAAAACTCTGGTTTGATTTTGGTTTGACAGAATATTTACTACTGGTATATTTGATGTCGTGTGTGTGCCCATATACAAAGTGTGAATTAAGAGGAGTTCGTTTAATAACTAAATCCATGGCATTCTTTGGTGTAGGTACCTTACCTTGGTATCCTATTCCCTTTCTGCCATTTCTGCTAACTCCATAGATCATTGAAGCCATCTTGCTTCTATCTATGCTTTTAGCTAGAAACTTCTGGAAGCTGTGATCATACTCCTTGATGATCTCATCAGCACTACTGGGAGTTTCAAGAATTGTTTCCTTCTGAGAGTTTTGTAACATATTTCTAATTTTGAAACTTTATTTTTCAACTCAGAATTTTCCAATTTGAGACTCTCAGTTTTATCAGAGTCAGAAGCAAGATTCCTTTTCAGGTTTCTGAATTTGACTCTGATCTGCTGATATCTTTCCAGAATCTCATTAAGGCTTTCAGCTAGTTCAGCCTTAGTAAAATTAATAGCAAAGTCAGGAAATACCTCTTCTGTGTCTGATTCAGAAGCTTCACTGTCTTCTGATATGTTTGCCATGAGAGCTATGTTTGCTCTTTCATCATCTGATTCTGAGTCAGCTTCAGATGTATCAGAATCATCCCATGTGGCCATGGGACTTTTCTTCTTTTCCTTGCCAAACTTTCTTCTGGGCTTTTCCTTCTGAAGCTTTGGGCAATCACTCTTGTAGTGTCCTTGCTCGTTACATTCATAGCAGATGATGTCTTTGTTGTTTGTCTTTCTGCTTCCTGAAGAGCCTTCAGCTCTTCTGTGTCCAGAGGAGGAATCTGACCTTCTGTATCTGGAGGAAGATTCGTTCTGATTCTCAGATCTTCTGGGACTCCTGAACTTTCTTTGCCTCTGCTTCCACAGTTGGTTCACTCTTCTGGAGAGGAGAGATAGTTCATCTTCTTCTGATGAGGACCCATCAGAGGTTTCTTCAATAGCCTGCAAAACCTTGGAGTCAGATTTTCTGTTAGATTTTAAAGCTAAAGGCTTACCTTGCTTTTGAGGTTCATTAGCTTCTAGCTCTATCTCGTGACTTCTGAGGGAGCTGACAAGTTCCTCCAGAGAGATTGTATTGAGATCCTTAGCTAGCTTCAGCGCTGTGACCATTGGCCTCCACTGTTTTGGCAAGCTTCTGATGATCTTCTTAACATGATCAGCAGTAGAATACCCTTTGTCCAGAACTTTGAGACCAGCAACCAGAATCTGAAATCTTGAGAACATTGTTTCAATAGATTCACTTTCTTCCATCTTGAATGCCTCATACTTCTGAATGAGCGCAAGAGCTTTAGTTTCTTTGACTTGAAGATTGCCTTCATGTGTCATTCTCAGAGAGTCAAATATGTTCTTTGCAGTGTCTCTGTTTGATATCTTTTCATATTCAGAGTAAGAGATGGCGCTGAGAAGAATAGTTCTTGCTTTGTGATGATTTCTGAAATCACGCTTTTGTTGATCAGACATTGCTTTCCTGTCAATCTTCTGACCACTTGCATTCATTGGGTGCGTGTATCCATCTGTCACCATGTCCCATAGATCAACATCATAGGCTAGAAAGAAGCTTTCAATTCTGTCTTTCCAGTAATCAAAGTTCTCTCCATCAAAGACTGGAGGTTTTCCACTGAATCTGTCTCTTTCTTCATTGTTGTCATTGTTGATGTTTTGATGTGTTCCTGCCATAGTGTTTTTCAACGCTGGATCTTGTACTGACACGGTTAAGTGTTATGAACTCAGAACCAGGCGCTCTGATGCCAATTGAAGATGTGAAAAACACAAGAAGGGGGGTTTAATTGTTAAAACTTGAAATCAAAAGCAGACAACATGTTATTTTTATCCTGGTTCGTTTGATCTCAAACTACTCCAGTCCACCCGTCAAGGTGATTTCGCCTCTCTCCAACGAGGTCTTAATCCACTATATTCAACTGAATACAAAACTGCTTTAACAACTACTAAAGCCTTCTTGAGTCAAACCACATACCGGTTTCTCAAGGAAATTCTTTTACAGATAAATGAACAAATGTGTGTTTGATGTTTCAAGAAAAACTATATATCACAACTATGATAATACACAAAATGCAGCTTAGATAAAACTAGATTGCTAATGCTATAGAGTAAGCGGTTGAGAGCTTTAGCAAACTGATTTAGTGAGGACGAAGGTGATTATTGACTTTAGGCATGTATATGCGTGTAGAGTATTGTAGAGTATTAGCCATTTCCTTTCTCACTGATTTGTTTAAATACTTCTTGGAATAGATACGTTGCAGTCCATAATTCCATTTCAATGCTCGTTACGTTCTTTCCATTTTGAGAAGATCTTTGTCTTGGAATAAAGTCGTTGGTAATTAATCTGCCTTGAATGCAGTAACGTTAACACTTCAGAATGTTCTGCTTAATGAAGATCAAAGTGTTCTTGGCTTTAGCTTATTCTGGCGCTTCTGAGTGCTGATGACATGGTTAAGATCTTGATCAGAGTCAGAGTATGTTAAGCGCAGATTCTGTTCATCAGGCTTCAGCGTAACACATGTTTTGATCTTCTGGTGCTGACATATATTCTGATGCTGATACTGATATTGATATTCTGATGCTGATTCCATCAGAGTTTCCTGCGAATACACAGCATAATTTTGAGTAGCACATATGTCTCATATAAATCTCATAATTCAGTTAATCTTGTATTTTGTTATCATCAAAACTCTAACTGAGGGTTGTAGAATCAAACTATGTTCTAACACCTAGTTGTTTAGAGGTTATTGGATTTGCGAGTTAATTAGATAAAGGGAAGTTTTAGGCACCATTTATCTCCATTGTACTCAAGGGGGTCCTTTTTAGCTCTAGGACTTATGGGGACTATTTCTTTATTTAATCGTATTATCATATATATGAAAGATAAGGTTTTTAGTTAGTGGACCCGCTTTGGTTTTTGAATCGTGTGCCCATGTATCTTCTTAAGAAGAAATCAGAGTCCTTCGTAGTTCGAAGTGTTTGGTTAGTGTTTTTTATAGAATTGTGTTAAGTTACTTTCGAATGGTGTTTGGACTTGTTTGGGTTTGAAAATCGAGTGGTGGTAGGCGAAGTTTTTTTATCCAAGTAAAAAGAAATCAAACGATTCTTTATTGAAAAAATCTCGAGTTTGATTATGTTAGTAAAAAATGTTTTTATTTGGTTAGCTGTCCTAGATTAATTTTGAGTTTTGAAGAAGAGTTGACCTTTTTTAGAAGATCGTGCTAGGCGAAGAAATTGATTTTATTTGTTTGTAAATTTAAATGTTTTATTTTATTTTAATAATCGACCAGTAAGGCATTAAGTTGACCTATTAATTACTCGAGGATGTGAAATCCTTTTATTTATTAAAAATGTTGAAATTAATTTGAATTTTATTTATAAAAAAAAAGGATGATTGTGTTAGATTAATTGAAGAATATACAAATCAATAATTTTCATATAATTGTTATAATATTTAAAAAATGACTTATATACCAGTGTAAATTATATAAATTACTAAGTTCTCTAATAATAAAAAATAATTAAATGACATATTTTTTTTAAATATTTATAATTGATACTTTTAATAGAATAAAACTATATTCAACAAATTAAGGACTAATCTAACCTAAATGATTCAAATAGAAAGAAACTAATTAAAAATAGTTCTAATTTTTTTTTCTATATATTTTTACTAGATTAGAAATAATAATAATATGAAAACTATATTAAAAGAAATTAATGCAGTTAGTAAACATCAGAGTGACTTTTCAAATATAACAAAAAAAAGGTAATTAACAATTTTCTTTTAATTAACAAAAAAAAAAAAAGACAATTAATAATTTTCTTTTAATTAAGTAGGAATAGGATGTTACATCTATCAACACACCTATAGACGATTACCAATTCAGCCCCTCATTCTCATAAATTGTTTCAAAAAAGCCCAATAAACAAATGACACGTGTCATTGTTTAAACGTAAAGTTCATTGCCTCTCTCTCTTCTATAACCTCTTCCCTCATTCAGCAAAGTTGAAACCACAATTGCAATTTTAGTCTTCAAATAAACAACAAAACCAATCCTTTTTGTCAATCTTTCTATATTATAAAAGCATGAAACGTAAACAATTAACAACAAGAAAAATAACGGAAAAATTCACCGATTGGAAAAGAGGTATAAATATAAACTATAAATATTTTATAACTTAATATAAACGATAAATCTATTTTTAAAATTCTGTTTTTATTAATATCTTACTGAAATTTTGTTTTTTATTTTAAATTATTCTAATTTATATAATTCTGTTTTTAATTAAAAAAATTAATACATTATATTATTCTATATTATATTTTATATTTATATAGATTATTCTGTTTTTAGAAATAACTATGTGTTATATTATGTTTTTTATTAACAATAAATTCATATTATATTCTGTTTTAAATAAATATATTATATTATATTTCATTTTTTAAAATTTATATACACATAAATTATATTCTGCTTAAAATAAAATATATATTAATATTAAAATTATTTTTATTAAATCTATTTATTATTCTACTTTTAGTACTATTTATAAATCTGTTTTTAAAAAATGTATATATTATGAAAAATTCAAATATATATATATATATATATATATATATATATATATATATATATATATATATATATATATATAACAACAAACAACATACCCAATATAAATCTTGAAAAAAATAATGTAAACAGGGAATTGTTTGTATGAATGGACAGGGAAAGAAGGGTGGAAATGTTGAGAGGAAGAACAAAGTAGAAGAAGATGATACAATAGGGCTGTTGCATAAATGAGTAAAGTGAAAATTATATAAAAGCATTAGCGACGTAAAAAATACGTCGCAACTTTGTCACGTATTAATCACGTCGCAATAAACAACGGTTATAAAGTATTAGCCATTCATTGACGTGAATATCACCTTGCAACCTTGCCACGTGATATTCACGTCGCAACCAGCCAACGGTATAAAGACTGAAAAGTCTTCTGCACCCCATCAAATTTGGAGCAGTCTGCTATGTCACTTTATTTTTCAAACTTTTCCACTAAAATGTTGCGACGTGAAATACACGTCACAACTTAAATTTAGAGATTTTTTTATTTCCCCCAATTTGAACGTTACAGATTTTCTTTTTCTTATTAAATTGTTTACTTGCGGCGTGATTAACACGTCGAAACGTTATTTTTTAAAAATAAATTATGACTATCCATGTGAACGTTGCAGGCTGAATTTATTATTATTATAAATAAGTGTTAAATAAGTTTTTGGTCCCTCTAAATATCTCAAATTTCATTTCTAGTCCTCTAAAATTTTTCTTCAAAGAATGGTCTTCCTACAAACTTAAATTTTAACTTTTGGTTCCTCCTGACAAAATCGTAGCTAAAATGGTCTATAATTCTGTCGGTAAATAAAAACCGTCGTTAAAATCGTCGCTAAGTTGTAAAAACCGTCGCTAAATTGAAGGAGGGACCAAAAGTTAAAATTTATTTTTTTAGGAGGACCGTTCTTTGAAGGAAAATTTTAGAGGGACTAAAAACGAAATTTGAGATATTTAGAGGGACCAAAAACTTATTTAACCCTATAAATATTTAGTGACGTGATAATCATGATGCAACTCTTTTTTTTACCACGTAATTATCATGTCACAAAATCACTTTGCCGGGGAGCATTTTTCTTGTAGTGGGTGAGGCTGAGGCTTGGTGTGATAGCACAACATAGACGTTCATTGCAGTTGCATCGCAGAGAGTGGTGCATTTAAATGTGTCTATATTGTTTGGATATTTGTTTTGAAAGTTCTTTGAATAGTGTAACGATTTATGTTGAATATGGTTGTTTTGTGATAATTGTTTATAAAAGTTTGCTGAAGGTGAATACTGAGGGTGGAAATATGTATGTGATATAGTGATGATATTTTATAATGTTGATTCAATATTGATTCAGTACAGTGATACAAGATTTGGTGTGTATGTACATATGAGAGTTTTGTTTAAGTTTTAAAAAAACAGAAGAAGTAAACAATAGTAAAATAACAAAGATTAGAAATCGTGTAATATGTACATTGCATATACAATGTGTTTTGAAAAGTCGAAACAAAAATAAAACATATAATATTTTAGTGTAAAAAAAACATTTTTGTGAATGAAAGAAAGTGTGCCAAAAAAAGTTGAAAAAGTTGATTAAAAAGACCATCAGAATCATCATCATCTGGTAAATAAATTAAAAAGATAAATTTAAAAATACAATAGAGAGAGAGAGACCTCATATTTAATCATTAGTCAAACAATTCTGAAAAAGAAGTTTTGAAAAGAAATTGAAAAAGTGTAAGTGTGAATTTGAGAATTATTGATGCCCAAAACTGTGAAAATAGCAGTGTATTTATGAGGAAAAAAAAGTCAAATTGTGTGATAGTGAGATTCAAACTCATGACTTCATACTTACAAGTCCTTATTCCTCACAACTTGATCAGAACCAGAGTCCTGATTGCAGCGTTAGAACTTCTTTCAGAGATATTTATAATCAGATTTGAAATAGCATTTTAGCGCATCTTCTGATCTTCTTCCATCAGAACTGTTTTTGAGAGATGTTTACAATCACAGCAGAAACAACTTTGTAACTTATCTTCTGATATTCTTCCATCAGAACTTCTATGCAAAACATAATATAATTTTAGGGAGCATAATTGTTCTTTGCATTTGTTATCATCAAAACTCTTACAAGGGTTGTAGAATCAAACTATGTTCTGACAATCTCCCCCTTTTTAATGATGACAAAAACTAGGATATTTCAATAAAAACAGATAGAACATAAAGCATTTGAAGGTCTCCCCCTGAGTTGAATACTCAGATAGAGATGAAATACTTCCCTGAAGTTTATTCTGATAAGAGCTTTTGATGCATCTACTTTTGTCTTCACCAGAGTTTTGTTTCTGTTTTACTTTCAGAAGAAAAAAAAAGAGAAGTTATGATATACAAAATGTTTGAGACTGTATCTTGATACTATTATTAGAAATATCTTACGTTCTCCCCCTTTTTGTTAAGAATCAAAAAGAAATATAAACATGTTTAAGCAATAAAAGTAGATTTGTATTAAAAAGGGTTGCAATAACATATTCAGAAGCAAACAACACGGAAAATTGAGCAAAGTACAGAAAACAATTTTCAAAAACTAAGATTGAGGTGGAGGAAGTCGTATGAACAAGGCTTCCAACAAGCTCTTAATCTGCGTGTTTGAATCTTCTTGTTTTCCCAACATTCCTTTGATTTCCTTGCATGTGTCATCTTGCTTGTATAGTCTCTCCTTGATCACTGCATTTTCTTTCTTCAGCTCGTCCAGAGTTTGCATAACCAGAGATGAAGAAGGTATATCAGCAGAAGGTGCCACCTTTTCAGAGCAGGCTGCAGCAGATTCTGACTCAGTAGCTTCTTCAATTGTCTTGCCTTTGTCTTGAACTATAACCAAAGGAAGAGTATCAGAGCATGGTTCATCAACTTATAAAGGCTGGTGATCTTCCCAGGGGGCATTGTCCAGCAGAAGAATATGTTTCTTTTCCCAGTGGCGCAGAACTTGATCCTTGAAAACATTCAGCTGATCACAGAAGTTCTGTTGGGCCATTTCATAACTTAATTCCTTGAGTTTCCGGGATTCAGAGTTAAACTATTTTCTGAACTGATTATAGTGAGAATCAGAAGCAGCAGGATTCAAATTTTCTAAGCAGGCTAGCTTCAAAGAGTTAACCCATTCAATCATCTTTGTTTCAAAAATCAGTAAGTTTCTACCAACATCTGCCTTGGTGATATTTGGTTTTGGTTTTGGTTTTGGGATAGCAATTTTGTGAGATCTAGAGACAAGGTTATTCAGTGCTTCTAAGTTTATTACAGTACGAAGGTGATCTTCTGGAGGGTTAAATGGAGAGGGAGAATCATAAATAATAGTGGGTGAGGGAGGTGTGTTTGGTGGAGTGGAATGGTAAGGAGATGGAATTTCTGGAATGTTGTGAATTGAGAGAGGTTGTGGAACCATGAGAGGTTCTGTTATTCCAGGAATAGGTGAAGTGGTATCAGAGTCAAGATTTGTATTTTCTGCTTGGGGTATCAGGAATGGGTGAAGTTTTGATTTTTAGAGTTGGGAGCTTGAGAGTTTGGATTTTCTGGTCGGGAGTCTTGGAACACTGGATCAAATTGATCAATATCAGAAAGAACTTGAGCAAGTCCTGGCTGATTTGGTCAAGATGTGAGGTAGTAGAATGTGGTTCTTCCAGAATGTTTTCTAGTGTGAGTGAAGGGTCAAACTCTATATCAAAATCATCAAAGGTTTGTGGTGAAGGGTCTTCTGTGGGTTTTGGAGAGGAGGGGGTTTCAGATGTTGATAAAAGCACTAATTCTACAACAGATATAAAAGAAGATTTGCCTTTCTTTTTAACAGCTTTTCGAACCTTCAAAGAAGATCCTTCTCCTGCAGCTTTCCTTTTCCTCGATTTCTTGAGAACAACCTCTGCAGCCTGTTGTCGCAGGTCACGGATGCTTATTTCTAGAACAGTCTCATCCATTTTGCAAACTTACAGATATCTGACAATAATTTCTGGAGAAGCATCTATTTGAGAGAACAGAGGGAAATCCTCCAGATGAACTCTTCTTGTTGTAATGACTTCCTTTGTTGCAACAGTTGGATGCTTCTTGATGGTATCAATGATTTTCATTTTCTTCAGATTTTTTGCATTCAGAGGGTTACCAGCACATGCTTCAAGAGTGCTGACTTGTTGTGCTTTAGTCAGATATTCTACCAGTTTGTTTTGCGTCAGAATATCTGAAATTAGCCTACCCAGAGGTATCCAGTCCCTCTTAGTCCTTTCTTCTTCTCTAGTCTCTTTGACGCTTGTCTTCAGATGATTAAAAAACAGGTGAGGAAGATTTACCTTTGCCTTTGTTACAATGAAGTACAAAAGAAATTACTGGTCAATGTTGATATAATCAGGAGAACTTGTGGGCTTTATGTAGTTGATGCAACCCAAGATGATCTTTGACCAAATTCTGAAGTAGTCCTTCAGATCTTTAATTTTTTTTTATGGTTGGCCAAAAGTAAAAATCTCTTTTGAGATTGTTGTTAGGTCAGAGCATTTTTCTGCCATATCGCTGCAAAGAATGCCTCCGCCGCCATGACCTATCAAGCATGCAATAAGGTCTTCAGAAATTTCTATTTTCTTCCCCATCACATAAGAAGTAACTTGATAGTTTGACGCAGTTGCATGAATCCATAATTCTTTGACTAGTCTTGGAAAAACTGGACCCAGTAGACGATCAAAATACTTGGTCCACCCTTGAAGTTCAACATCAGGAGTAAGGTCGTAGCCGGTTTCCTTCATACTTTCAAAGTCCACAATAAGTTCACAGAAAACTTCTATTGAATCAATGGTAGTCAGTAGAGTTCTTGAAGGTTCTTCATATATTTCTGCTATTGAAGAAGAAGAGTTAGGAACTTATTGAGAGCTTTGAGCACTTGAAGACAAAGCCTTTGTTCACACAGACTTGTTGAAGGTTTTTGAAAGAAAACTTTGCACACAAAAAGTAGAGAGAAAATAGTAGCGAGAAGATGTGAGAGTGAGAAATTGAAAGTGAACGGTGTATTTATAAACAGATTAGAAACTTAATTAGCAAGAAAAGAGTGAAAAATAATGATAACATAGTATTAATGATTCTTGAAAATAGGGAGATGACATGGAGATATAGAACAATTACCAATACAACACGAGTCTGAATGCATCCAATCACGCTTTAGTCTCTTCATAGTTTGAACGTGTGTTCAGCCTTAAATGAAACTCTTGTGAGAGGATGGCAGGTGTTGATGTTGTGAACAATATGCTTCTATCTTTGAAATGAATCATTTGGGAACTGTTCAAATCTTCTTAGATAGATCTTGATACAACTGTCCTTCTAACTTCTGAAGAATTATTGATCAGATGTTCACAAAAAAAACTTTTGAGGGTTAAAGAATACATAAATAAAACTCTTATTCTGGACATAATTTCATGCTGAGATGTTTCAGAATGAAATTAAACCTATCTTCAGAAAGTGGTTTAGTGAAGACATCAGTCTATTGATGGTCTGTGTCAATAAATTTTAAAGAGAGAATTCCTTTCTGAATATAGTCCCTAATAAAGTGATGTTTTATTTCTATATGCTTAACACTAGAATGTAAAATTGGATTTCTAGATAAACAAATAGAAGAAGTATTGTCACAGAGTATAGGAATGTTACTCTCAAATATATTGAAGTCTTCAAGCTGACTTTTCATCCAGAGCATATGTGTGTTGCATCCAGCTGTTGCTATATATTCAGCTTCAGCAGTTGATAACGCAATTGTGGATTGCCTCTTGCTGGACCATGAGATCAGATTTTCTTCCAGAAACTGGCAGCTTCCAGAAGTTATTTTTCTTTCTACTCTGTCTCCAGCGAAGTCAGCATCACAATATCCTACTAATTTGTATTCATTGGTTTTTCTATAAAATATACCAAGATTAGTAGTACCTTTCAGATACTTGAAAATTCTTTTAACAACTCTTAAGTGAGATTCTCTAGGATCTGATTGGAATCTGGCACATAGACATACACTATACAGAATATCAGGTCTTGAAGCTGTAAGATATAAGAGAGAACCAATCATACCTCTATAGATCTTATGTTCTACCTTTTTACTTACCTCTTCCTTTTCCAGAATGCATGTAGGATGCATTGGAGTTTTGGCTGGCTTACATTCTGATAAGTCAAATTTCTTCAGAAGTTCTTTGACGTATTTTCTTTGGTGTATGTATGTTCCTTCTGGTGTTTAATTAATCTGAATGTTCAGAAAGAACTTGAGTTTTCCCATCAAGCTCATTTCAAACTCTGCCTGCATAGACTTAGCAAATTCTCTTCCCAGAGAGGCTTTAGTAGATCCAAAAATAATATCATCTACATAAATTTGACAAACTAGAATGTCATTTTTAAATGGCTTAGAGAATAAGGTTTTGTCCACCTTCCCTCTGGTAAAATCATTTTCTAGTAGAAAACTACTTAGTCTTTCATACCAAGCTCTGGGAGCTTGTTTCAGACCATATAGTGATTTCTTTAGTTTAAAAACATATTCTGGATATTTTGAATTTTCAAAACCAGGGGGTTGATGCACATAAACTTCTTCATCAATGTATCCATTTAAGAATTGACTTTTGACATCCATATGATAGAGAGTGATGCCATTATTTACATCAAAAGAAATTAAGACTCTGATAGATTCTAACCCGACGATTGGAGCAAAGGTTTATGTATAATCTATCCCCTCTTTCTGACTATAACCTGTGCAACCAGCCGTGCTTTATTTCTGATGACTTCTCCTTGTTCATTCAGCTTGTTTCTGAATACCCATTTGGTTCCAATGATGTTGAAACCTTTTGGTTTAGGAACCAGATCCCACACATCGTTTCTGGTGAATTGGTTTAATTCCTCCCGCATTGCAAGTATCCAATTATTGTCCAGAAGAGCTTCATCAATGGAAGTTGTCTCAATCAGAGACACTAATCCCATGAGAGATTCTTCGGAGTTTCTGAATGTGGATCTTATTCTGATTGGGTCTTCTTTCTTTCCCAAAATTTTGTCTTCAGGATGAGATAAGCTGCTTCTGGATTATCTTTTTTAGAGAGGTTCTTCAGATGTTGCTGTAGTATTTGTGACATCTTTTTCTGGTGTTGTCTGTGATTATTTGTGAGAAACTTCTGATGCAATGTCTTCAGTACCTGTGAATTGGACTTCTATATCTGCAAAAGATTTATCTTAGTTTGACTATTGAGAACCAAGCTTATCATCAAATCTAACACTGATTGACTCTTCTACAATTTGTGTTTCTATGTTGTATATTTTGTAGCCTTTTAAGCGTTCAGAGTATCCTAACATTATACACTTTTGTGCTTTAGAGTCAAACTTGTTCAGGTGTTCTTTAGTGTTAAGAATAAAACAAATACATCCAAACGGATGGAAATACGAGATGTTGGATTTTCTGTTCTTCCACAGTTCATATGGAGTCTTCTCCAGAATAGGTCATATGGAGATTCTATTATGAATGTAACATGTTGTGTTAATTGCTTCTGCCCAGAAGTTCTTAGCAATGTTAGTCTCGTTGATCATGGTTCTGGCCATTTCTTGTAAAGTTCTATTCTTTTGTTCTACAACTCCATTTTGTTGGAGAATTCTAGGACAAGAGAAATCATGAGAGATGCTATTCTCATTAAAAAATAGTTCAAATTTTTTGTTTTCAAATTCTCCACCATGATCACTTTTGACTTTAACAATTCTAAGATCTTTTTCATTTTGGACTTGGTTACAGAAAGCAAAGAATACAGTGTGTGACTCGTCCTTGTGTCTTAAGAACTTTAACCATGTCCATCTGCTATAGTCATCTACGATCACTAATCCATACTTTTTGCCACTAATAAATGCAGTTTTCACTGGTCCAAATAGATCTATATGCAGAAGTTCTAATGGTCTAGAGGTAGAAACAACATTTTTTGATTTAAAAGAGGGTTTTGCAAACTTTCCTTTCTGACATGCTTCACACAGAGCATCTGAGCTGAACTTCAGGTTAGGAAGTTCTCTGACTAGATTGAGTTTGTTAATCTGAGATATTCTTCTCATACTAACATGCCTCAATCTTCTTTTCCAGACCCATTGCTCATTGTTAACAGATAGTAGGCATTTTACATTCTGACTTTTCAGTTCAAAAAGTTTTATTTTGTAAATGTTATTCTTTCTCTTTCCATTAAAGAGGATAGATCCATCTTTCTGACTAACTACTTTACAGGACTTTTGATTAAAGATTATATCATAACCATTATCACTTAATTGACTTATGGATAACAAGTTATGCATTAATCCATCCACTAACAGAACATTAGTTATAGAGGGAAGATTATTGTTACCAATTGTTCCAGAGCCAATGATCTTCCCCTTCTGATTGCCTCTGAAACCTACGTAACCTCCATATTTAAGCTCCAAGCTTTGGAACATATGCTTTCTTCCCATCATGTGCCGAGAGCATCCAAGTCCAGGTACCAGGATTGGTGTTTCAGTCTTATTGTCAAATATATCTGCAACATAGACAATTTTATCCTTAGGTACCCATATCTTTTTGGGTCCTTGTTTGTTAGAGTTACCAAAATTCTGTTTGAATTTTGGTTTAGCAGAGAAATCATTACTAGTATACTTTAAGTCATGTCTGTGCACATAGGTAAAGTGAGAATTCAGATGAGTGCGTTTAATAACTAAATCTTTAACTTTCTTAGGTTGGGATACTTTACCTTTGTATCTTATACCTTTTCTGCCATTTCTGCTAACTCCGTAGATATTTGAAGCCATCTTGCTTCTATCTATGTTTTTAGCGAGGAATTTCTGAAAGCTATGATCATATTCCTTTATGATCTTATCAGGGTTACTAGGAACTTCTGAGATAGTTTCCTTATGAGTATTTTGTAATTTGTTTTCAAGTTTTGAAATTTTTTCTTTCAGCTCAGAGTTTTCAAATCCCAGATGCTTAGTTTCTTCAGAGTTAGAAACTAGATCCCTTTTCAGGTTCTTGTTTATGACTCGAAGTTTCTAATACCTTTCTAGAATTTCTGACAGACTCTCTTCTAATTGAGATATAGAAAATATAGAAAATACCTCTTCTGCCTCTGAGTCTGATTATGATCCAGATGATTAAGTATCTTCTGATATGTTGGCCATAAGGGAAATGTTGACTCTTTCATCTTCTGACTCTGTGTCTGCTTCAGAAGAGTCTGAGTCATCCCATGTTTCCATGAGACTTTTCTTTTTCTCCTTAAAGAACTTCTTTTTAGGTTTCTCCTTCTGAAGCTTTGGACAGTCGCTTTTGTAGTGCCCTTGTTCATTGTATTCGTAGCAGACAATATCTCTGTTTCTTGACTTTCTGTATTCAGAAGATGGTTTAGACTTTGTGTCCAGACGATGATTCAGACTGATTCCCCGTTCTTCTGGAATTTCTAAACTTCCTTTTCCTGTGCTTCCACAACTGATTGACTCTTTTGGAGAGAAGGGATAATTCGTCTTCTTCTGATGAGGATCCACCAAAGTTTTCTTCTATTTCCTGCAAAACTTTAGAATCATATTTTTTGTTAGATTTAAGAGCTAAAGGCTTACCTTGCTTCTGGGGCTCATCATCTTCTAACTCTATCTCATGACTTCTGAGAGAGCTGACAAGTTCTTCTAAAGATATTTTGTTAAGATCTTTTTCCAGTTTTAGAGCAGTGGCAATGGGTCTCCATTTCTTTGGTAAACTTCTGATGGTATTCTTTACATGATTATCAGTTGAGTACCCTTTGTCCAGAACTTTTAGCCCAGCAACCAGAATTTGAAATCTTGAGAACATTGTTTCAATGGTTTCATCTTCTTCCATTTTGAAGGCTTCATACTTCTGAATGAGCGCAAGGGCTTTGGTTTCTTTGACTTGCGTGTTGCCTTCATGCGTCATTCTCAAGGAATCAAACATGTGCTTTGCTGTCTCTCTGTTTGTGATCATCTCATACTCTGAGTATGAGATGACACTCAAGATAATAGTTCTGACCTTATGATGATTTCTAAAGTCTCACTTTTGATGACCTGACATTCTTTTTATGTCAATCTTCTGAACACTTTCATCAACAGGATGTATGTACCAATCAATCACCATATCCCAGAGATCAACGTCATGAGTCAGAAAGAAACTTTTAATTCTGTCTTTCTAGTAGTCAAAGTTCTCTCCATCAAAGATTGGAGGTTTGCCGTTGATTCTGTCTTTCTCATCATGGTACTCATTGCTGATGTTCTGACATGGCCTCACCATAGTGTTTTTCTTAGCTTGGATCTTTTGTTGACACGATTAAGTGCTTAAACTCAGAACCAGGCGCTCTGATGCCAATTGAAGAATGGAAAAACACAACAAGGGGGGGGGGGGGGGGGGTTGAATTGGGATTTTTAAAACTGAAAGTAAAGAACAAGTTGGTTATCCTGATTCGTTTGAACTTAAACTACTCCAGTCACGTAAATTGGATCAAGCTCTTACCACTGCGCTAAAAGCAATTGCTTGTAGCCAAGGTGCTACTCTATTTCCTTATAGAGAATCCAACAAGGGGCCTACCTGGCCCACCTAACACATCTGTGTAGGAGCCCATGGGGGGATGTTAAGCCCTTCGAATCCCTAAGATTGACGCTGAATATTTTAATCCAACAATCTCCCCCCAAGTGTCAGCCGGGGGGATTCGAACCCATGACCTTGCTCTGATACCACGTAAACTGGATCAAGTGCTCACCACTGCGCTAAAAGCAATTTCTTGTAGCCAAGGTTCTACTTTATTTCCTTATAGCGAATCCAACAGAGGGCCTACCTGGACCACCTAACACACTTGTGTAGGCGCCCATGGGGGGATGTTAAGCCCTTCGAATCCTTAAGGTTGACGCTGGATATTTTAATCCAACAAAAATTAATTTGAATGTTAGAATTTAGGTGGGGAAATTTAGGGTATGACAACATGCTCTTTTCACTCATAACAGATGACATCTTTGTCAGTTAAAGACTTCTTATGTCCATATGTTGACTCAAAGCATCCACCTATCCTTTTGTAGCCTCTAGACTTGATTTGTCTATGCTTCTAGAGTCGGATCACCCTTCTGGATAATAGAGACAACTTGTCCTCTTCATCAGAACTACCTTTAGACTCTTCTTCTTTATCTTGAAGAGCTTTAGACTTTTCAGATTTGCCTTTAGACTTGAGAGCCACAAACTTCCCTTTCCTCTGGGCCCATCCTCTTCTAGCTCAATCTCATGACTCCTTAGAGAGCTTACAAGCTCCTCCAGAGTGACCGGACCTTAGACACCTTAAGTCCTGTCACCATTGGCCTCCATTTCTTTGGAAGCCTCCTGATGATTTTCTTTACATGATATATGGTGGTGTAACCCTTGTTTAAGACTTTCAATCCAACAACAAGAGTTTGAAACCTTGAGAACATATCCTTAATAGGTTCATCATCTTCCATTTTGAAAGCTTCATATTTCTGAATCAAGACCATAGCCTTGATATCCTTTACTTGATTATTTCCTTTATAAGTCACCCTCAAAGAATCAAATATAACTTAGGTGAGTCTCTATTTGTAATCTTCTCATACTCAGTATGAGAAATAACGTTGAACAAGATAGTTCTAGATCTGTGATGATTCTTGTTATCTTGCTTTAATTTCTTATCCATCTTGCTTCTTTCAAGCTTTGCACCATCTAGATTTGTAGGATGTGTGTAACCTTCTACTATCATATCCCATAGATATACATCATACCCAAGGAAGAAACTTTCAATTCTATCCTTCAAGTAATCAAACTTTACTCCATCAAAGATTAGAGGTTTGACAGAATAATGATCTTAATCATTGTTGCTTATAGATGCCATATTGGGTTTCAAGAATTGAATCGTTATCTCACACAGTTAAGTGTTTGACACGATACAGTCAATATCAGAATCGAAGCTCTGATGTCAATTGAATGTTCAATGAAACACAAGAAAGAGGGGGTTGAATTGAGTTTCTAAAATGACAACTTTTTGCAGACCCAAAAACAAAACTCAACAATGATAAAAAAGATTTTTATACCGGTTCACTATTAACGAAGTTAATCCACTCCACTCGTTAGAGTGAGTCTGCCCTCTCAATAAGAACTTAATCCACTAATCAATCAGATTATACACTAAGAATGAAAAAAGGTTACCTATTTATATCAGAGCTTCTGACGAATTTAAACGCGTAAAACTTACACGAAATCAATGGAGATTATGCTCAATAAAATTTAGAATCAATGGAGATTATGCTCAATAGATAAGGGTTGTCAGAAATTTTAAAATTATTAGGATAATGATAATTAACTAACGTCACTCTAACAACCTTAAAATCTATGACAATCGTTATTCATTAAAGATTGACACATATATTATACTTTTATTTATTATTATTTTAAATAATTTTTAAAAATAAATTATATATGTTCTTCATTCTTTATTGAATTATTATTTTTATATCCTTAAAAACACATGATTTTTATTTAAAATGATAAAGATTTGCCGTTAAATCTATAATAAATGCACCCTTAAAATATCTGCTTATGTTTCATTTTTCAACTAGAATCTTCTATACCTTTTGTAAATTGTAGGGTATTGTACCACCATAGAAGATATATGAAGTGTGGAAAAAATAAGCCATGCTTTACCTACAATAGGCTGCATATGGATGGGTGAACGAGGCTATTGGTGGGCCTATTGGAAAGAGTGGGTAGAACATGTTTCTCTCTCCGTCTCACAATAAATAATATAGTTAATCATTTCGCACATTAAAAAATATAAAAAAAATAAGAAAAAAAATAATATTTTATTATAATATCTCTAATTAATATTAAAAATAATAATAAAATTATTAATTAAAAATAAAATAAAAATAAAAATATTGAAAATTAAAATGAATTATTCATTTTAAAACATTATTTTATTACAAATAAATCAGTTATTATGATAGGGAGACAGTATAAAATATGTGGTTCCGATGACGACACCGACTTGAGAATAGACCACATCATCATGCTTCCTTAATACTCCACACATGAGCACATATCGGATGATAAATATCTTTGACTTAACGTTTCATGTCATATGTTTGTTTTTCTAATGTTTAGAGGCCTATTTCTAATTTTTGTTTAGAGTAATGAATAAGAGGTGTTTGCGGTGTGGTTTGAACAATTTTGAAGTATAAAATCATATGAAGTGCAAGAGAAAAAAAATATGCGGTTCAGTTTAATTCAATTGACTTTTAAAAATAAATTGGAACTAAATCAAATCAAACTAATATGGTTCGGATTGATTTGGTTGGTTTAATTTAAAAAAAATAATTATTAAGTCATAGATACAAATATAGAGAAAAATATAATTTTGTGTTTAATTGTTCATACATTACTATAAAAAAATTTATAATTATCAAAATAAATTTATAATTTGAAACATAAAATTGCGTATTATTATTTTATCTAAATCTAAAGAATGATATAGACAAGATTGCATTCTTAAATAAATATTATACAAAGAATACGATAAAATATATTTTGTGAAAATAATATTTATAAATGAATAATATTTTATTTTATTTATAATTTATAAATTAAAATAAGTATAATACAAAGTATGATAAAATATACACATAATACATGTTGATTTCTCTAAAGAATTAAAGAAATATATATTGGTTAGTAAAATTTTATAAGATAACATAGTTTTGTTTGATTTTATAAAATATAAATCGCAAACTGAATCAAACCGTGCGATTCCGTGAGAAAATGATCTAAACACATCCAAATCAAATACAATTTTTTATTTTGATTTGATTGAATTCGATTTTACAGTTTTCTATTAGGTCGATTTAATTTTGAACACACTAATATTGAATACACCTGAGTACACTCATTTAACACCTTCTCTCGTGGTTTTTTTGTTACTCTCCCATGGATTTTGTTTTCTTTACTCTCTCATGGTTTTTTTGTTTACACTCATTTAACATCTATTAGAATTCAATCACTCGTTCAATTATTAATTCTTTAAAGTTTTTTTTTTAATAAACCATATTATATTAAATAAAAATAAAAGAGTACAAAATACTACAGAAAAGTCAAAATCAAACTTAGTTAAACCATAACAAAACATTTTAAATAGAATATCAGTGTTGTAATAATAGTTAAAAAGAAGAAATAAAAACTTTTACAACACAAATATTATCTAGCGAATTTGCGTACAAGAACTAAATCAAATAGTAAAAGAAATGCTTTTTAACGTCCTTTTAATGTTGAACACGAAATGCTATAAAAAGTCCTTTTAACGTCGAATACGAAATACTTTTTATCTCGGTTACCGAAGTGAGGTAAATAAGGTCGTCATAAAAAGTATAGACTTAGCACCTCAGTGTTTATAACACCGAGGGGTATTTTAATTGTGCATGGGTTCGAACGCCACCAGCTATATTTTTAGTGCCTCATGTATCTCAGATTATCAATAAAATTGAGAGATAAATTATTAGTATTTTTTAATTTAAATTGGTTATATTGTTTACACAGAAAATTAATAAAATAATTTATTTGCAAAATGTAATGTTTACCCAAAATATTAAACTGGTTACATTATTTATACATAATATCAAAATGAAAATTAAGGTGTCCATGAAGATCATATGTTGAATATTCAAATCCTTGATTACCAGTGAAGATCAAATGATGGAAACAATATATTTTCTATGGCTTTTCCTTGCATTTGTTTCTGATATCGATAAAAAAAAGTGTTAGATAAAAAAAGGGTTAGATAAATAAATATTTTTCTGCTCAAATAAATATTTAAGTACACAAACTTTAAATCCAAATAATTTAATGCTCTTGCAATCCATCATAGATAACTCTTCATGACAAAGACTCTTGTATATCTTAAAGTGGAGGATAATTTCAATTGCTTCATGATGTTTCATTATCAATTTTTTATATTCATAATGTTTTTATAATGGAAGTTAACCTATGTATCACGCGAATCACTAATTGTAGTGTCTTGAGCGTTGATAGTCATGAAATAGATGATAAAGATTTGATTAAGGACGGTGACAAATATCCTCTACTTTAACACAAAAATATCCCCTCGTTTTTTAGGAATACCGAGGTGCAAGATTTTTATTTTATTTTTATAGTTACATTGTTTACAAAGAATATTAAAACATAATTTTACAACAAATTCCCACTTCTGATTTAGGCTTAGTGAAATTAACAAAACATATCCTTTATTCAACCCAGTTCTGCAAATTAATAGTAAACCACACTCAATCATCAATCATCATTATTTTTAAAGTATGAACATTGAATGTTATAGAGAAGAAATTTGGTAGTGTACCTGAATTTGGTAGATAAAATCAAAGGAACAAGTGTTTTCAAGAACAGATCTTTGGTGGAATCCAAATTTTATTGCATACCTTTATATTGCATATCCAAAAAGCACTCCATAACTTATCCAACTTCAGATAAGTTATTTTATTTTCTGCACTTGTAATCAATCTCATAGATCTGTTCTTAAGCGTTTCTGGATTAAATTTTTTCATGATAATGGACAGCGGTAAATATTTTCTCTATCCGGTGCGACTACGTATTAGTTAAAATTATGGTAAAATCTGTTTAACAAAGGTATTTATAGTAAAATCTGATTACTTTACCCCTCAGCTTTATCATAAAACCTTGGTTAAAATCTTCTAATTTTAGCTATCACCTCTTTTTTTTAATAAAAAAATCGAGGTGAAAAGTATTTTTTTGGAAATTACATTATTTACACAAAATATTAAAATAAATGGTTTAAAATAAATCTTTGCTCTTTTGAATGAATATCTTTGTTGATATCCATCATCCGATTAGTTAAGCTCCCTTCATTATCTAACTTTTAAAAAGAGAATGAAGCTTCATTCATTTCCCCCTTGAATCAAGAATGATTTTTCTACACTTGCAATCTATCAAATAAGCAAAAATACAACAACAAAACAACACCAACAACAACATCAATATTATTATGTGAGATAGATTGCAAGGGAAGAAAAGACTTTTTGTTTTATAAGAACATTGAAGGTTTTTCTGTCTTACAACTCATCCCAAAGAATGATGCTTACGAGTTTGGGGTGGCTACAAATAAGTAAGGATTAGGGTAAAATCTATTTGCTTTTATAGTGAAATCTGATTAGTTGATCTTTCAGTTATATCAAAAAACCATAGAGTTAGTTGTTTTAGTTTACAATTATAATCAAAATAAAACATAAACTGCAAAACTTTGGACTCGAAGCGCGTCCTGATTAGTTTTACCCGTTAAATATATTAGAAACCGAGGTAAGTTGTTATTTTTCTAATTATAAAAATATAAAACATGGCGCGCCTATGCTTAATACCATGTTGTTTTTCTGGATAACGTGAAATCTTCATCATGAAATATGTTATTTATTGTAGTGAGGTAGTTTATTAGGAAGAGTCCAAGTCTAAAATTGGTTAGAGATAGCTTGGGCTCCCTCTTACATATTAGGAATTGATGCCAGAGTCATATGTCATCGACTCACTCTCAAAGTCTTAATGAAACCAGTAATCTAGAGTAAGCATAATGTGGGAGGGGAATAAGGATTGCAAATGAGGAAGATCATGAAGTTAAAGGAAGTTGGGTTCATAACAGAGATAAAATATTCTACTTGGTTGACAAATGTGATGCTCGTGAGAAAAGCATCAGGAAAGTGGAAGATGCATGTAGACTAACAAACCTAAACTTTGTGTGCCCCAAGGATCCATATCAGTTTTCCAACATCGATAATTTAATTGACGAATCATCGATGTATAAGACCTTAATCTCCCCATATCTTGAATATCTTCCCCCATCTTTTGCAATTTTATATGTTTCTCCTCCTGAATATATCATGAACAAGAACAAACCTACCCTACCATTTCTCCCCCCTTTTGCATCATCAACAAGAAGAAAAATTAGAATAATCCAAGAGAACATAATGGTGAGGAAAATAATACAACTCATATGAATAAAAATCAACCCATGAGGTAAAGATATATCATGATAATTAAAGTGTTAGATACAATGATAAAATTGCATACACTTACTCTTATTCATAATGCTAATAGAAAGTATCAAAAAATTTAATTCATCTTCAAAACGATTATTTACCTTACCATATCAAATGATATCCTTGTGTTTTGTACAACCAATTTTTATATTACAATTGTTAGAATATGGTTTTGAAATACATTTGCAAAAATAAATTAATGTCTCTTTCTAGATATTCAAAACTCTTTGAATACTTTTTGGTTAGTTCTTTTATCAACCCACACATATTTTTCACTTGGTAAACCAAATCTTCTCATATACATGTATTAGGGATATGTCCCTTACAATTATGTTATAAACAAGTAAGTGTCATGTTAGGCGTTTTATTTTTAAGATCATAGAAATAATTGTTGTTATAAGACTTTCTAAGTTGAACATACCACACATCTTTTTGATTGAACATAATCACATGCATGGCTAGTTTTGACAAAGACGGCCTTTTTGATTTTACTAGAACTTTAAAATTTAGAATATGATAATCCACTTTTATCTTTAGCATATTTTTTTATTACTTAACAAACTATCCAATCCATTTTTTCTTATTTCATAATTACGTATACCTTGATTTAGTTCAAATTTTTTGGATTCAAGAGATGCACATTTGTTGCATGTTAAACAACTACCTTGATTGTCTAATTTATTTTTTTCTATCTCATATTTCATGCTTTTAGATTTACTTTCTAAAGATGAGATTATTTTCTTTTGTTTAGCACATAATCTAGAAAGTTTTAGATATTTATAATAAAAATTATTAAAAGCATCTTATAATTCATCATAAGGAGGTTTATCACTTGAGTAAACATTATTAATCTCATCGTCATCATCGGGTGATATGAAATTATAAAATATAGAAGTGATTGTTCTTTATTTTCAAAACTTATCAAAATTATTAATCTCATCATTCCAAGTGATGTATGTTTTTATTGACTTTTTATCCTTCTTATTGATGAATATATACTTCTTTTGGAGAAAAGGACAATCACTATAAATATGACCTTGTTGTCCACATTCAAGGAAAGTAACCTTTTGTTATGAATTTGATACTTCATTAACCTTCTCTCCTTGACCAATTTTTATTTTCTTGTCCTTTTTCAAAAAATTTAAAACTTCTTTACTAATATTTCTATATCTTCATCATCTCATTCTTAACTATCAGATTGAGATTCTTCTTCTTGATCAGGATCATAATTTTTTAATTTATTTTTGAAAGAAAGAGATCTATATTTATGTTCACGTCCTTCATGCTTTTCCAATTGATCAAGTTCCATCTTGTGCTCTTGAAAATTTTCAAACAATGCCATCGATGTCAAGTTGGATAAAATTTTGTAGTGTTATATTTGTAAGGGACCCGACTAAGGAGATGATCCTGAGCCAATCTCAAGAAGGGAGACACCTACTAGGCCTCTGAGTGCCTCTGCCCTTGTAGGGGTAGCATGTACACTTGTACTTTTTAACTAGTACAATAGCGCCCACCGTGGGGCTCTGGTAAAATTTAAATGGGCCACACCTCATTCAACTAAATCCTTCCATCTTTCCTCTAAAGATGGACGAAAAAACTCTATGTTCCAACACATATACCATAGTTAGAGGATTCGCTTGAGGTGGCATGTCTAACTAATCCCTAAGGAAATACGCAAGGTGAGTGCTTTTAGAAAATGTAATATCTCCTTTTTCCCTCAGGGGAGGGCGGGGAAAAATAGGAGTTAACATCACCTTTTCCGAAGAGGATGCAGTTGGAGTCAATCCTCACGATAATGACCTCTTGGTTATCACGGTGCAACATGGTAACTAGGATATCAAGAGAGTTTTGATAGATCCTGGTAGCTTTGCTAACATCCTATTTTGGGATGCTTTCCTAAACTCCAACTCAATCCTAACAATGTCAAAGTGTTCAGTAGATCTGTCATACCCTAATTTTCGGTCCTCTTATAGTTCTAACATAGTAAGCTCATGAATCATTCTCATACACATACATACATATCATTGATTCAAATGTAAAGGATCAATGGTTTTGATAGTGGAGTTTGCACCATTCAAAGATGAAGATATTTGCTATTCAAGAGATAACAGATGATGATCTTATCACTTAAAACTTCATCTCAATACACAAGATGTTGTTGTTTAAAATTTATCAAGATTCATCAGAGGATTAGGGTTTGAAGTTTGGATCATCATCTCCTATCTTATTTATCTTTAACTAGGGTTTTAGTAAAATTCATCTAAGAATGTCCTTTTTGAGCAAAATAAGTGTCCATTGTTCCTAACATACCTCAAGGCATCTATGTGCATCTTATGGATCATCATTTTTAATCATAAGAATCAAGATGGGATTGATAGATTGAGATTTGAATTCATTTTATCAAAAGTCAAAAGGAAGTTTAAAATTTGACTAAAACATTTTTGGTCAAAATTGAAGTTAAAATGTTTAACTTGAGAAAATTTGGTCATTGGTTGAGAAAAGTCAAGAGAAATGGTCAAACTTCAAGTTACTTGCAAAAGAAGTAATCTTTAAGACTTAGAAAAATGTTCTAAGTACAAGATATTTGAGCTCATGTTACTATCTTTCAAGCTCTATATCTCATTCAATAATGGTCAAGAATTTGCAAGGTCATGATCAAATTGAAGAGGAAATTTAATGCTTCAACTTTTCCCTAGTGGGTGATTTCTCCAAAAGTCCATAGATTGCAAGATATTTGGTCATAAGGTTTTGTTATCCTTCATTTTTGTGTGAGCTAACACTTAGTGAAAATTTGAAACTTTGATTAGGATTATTGTCATGACTTCCAAATCATTTCACTTTGTGATACAAGCCCCATTTTAAGTTGCATTCAATATAAAAGTTATAGAGTAGACCATGCTATTTCTTTTTATCCCAAACTTGTATCAATGGGTTCAAGGGACCTTAAGATATCACCTTTGGAAGTCACACACTCTGATTTGTAATTAGATTATGACTTAGAGAAATGTTGACAAGCACTCAATCAGTTTCATAAAGGAATCTTCAAGGGTATTTTTCTCCATGATCCAGGCACCACTTCATACTTCAACATAAAAATTATTCAACTTTCTTCCCTCTTTCCATTAAGCTCAAGATTACATCAAACGGTGCAAAGAAATGCATGTTATGATCATGAGAAGTAGTGAAGAAAAACACGGGCTCCATGTTTTCAAAGTTGCTAAGACTGGTCTTTTGGAATAACTTCAGATTATATGCCATTTTTATGGACTTATCATAGAGATGGCATGCTTCTCATTCTTTTTCTTTACTCCAAATGGCCATACATTCCATTTATCTCTCATGCATACGTAGTTGGTGTTTTTCCAAAATTGGAAGAGATACTTTCCACTCAGCCATGACATCATTTGCATGCTCATCTTATCTCATTTCATTCACCAAAGCACACCAGATATCATGGAAAACATGATAAAAATGCATCATAAAAAGCCACTATCTCACTTTTCGGTTTTTGTGAAAACTTAGCTAGCAAGTTTTTTCTAGCCACAGTTAAATCCTCAACCTCACTCCAAACTCTATATAAGGAGCTCATTCCTCTTTTTCTAAACCTAACAACATTAACAACAACAAAGATAACAAGCGGATGTTTGAAGCAAGAGCTCTAAGAAACCTCTTCACTCTCTCTAAATCTGTAATCTCTCTTCTCATCCTTTGTTCTCATGATCTTTGAAGCTGTCGGCAGAAAACACAGCCACACAAACTTTATTTATCCGAAGGAAGGGAAAATATCGATAAAACCACAAGAGGATGGATAAGATGGTCTTGCGACCAAGAGAAAGGGTAAGGGAGTCGGTTATACGAGGGGAAGGTATTAGCACCCCTCACATCTGTTGTACTCAACGGGATCCATTTTGTTTGTTTGTCTCTAAGGGTGTGTTTATCTACAACTATACTTGCTTAAGGGGAAAGGAAAGATTTTTTATTATTGCGTTCGTTAGGGTTTCATGACCCTTTGTCTATGTATCCAGTGAAGGAATCAGAACATCGTAGTTCCTCTAGAAAATGTTAGTTTGTTTATGTTTTTTAGCGGGCGACGTTAACGCACACATTCTAGCAATAGCCACGGCCAGTATCACGGTAGAACGAAGATAACATGCCCTTTGGGGGAGTTTTGATTGGTTGAGTGTTTTTTCAAGTTTTAAAAGAAATTCAAGTAATGATTAAGTGTTTTTGTATTTTTGATTTGTGAATGATGAGTTTTAATTACAAAAAAAAAGAAGAAAAAGGTTAAGATGGAGACTAGAAAAGCCCTAATATTGTCATGTATGGGTTTTAAACTAAGGTCTAATTAGTTCACATATTGAAGAAGAGCAAACTAACATCCTAAGGGAGCATGTTATAAGCATAAATTAAAAGTGAAAGTGTTTGTGAAGAGTGGTCGTGCACGGTGGACATGGCAAAAGGGACGACAAAATGAGTAGTATTATGAGAGGTGTGATTGGAATGCTCGATGTATAGGAATTGAATTGAGTTATGATTAACCAAGGGGTATACTTGATTAATCTCATGAGAGTAGGTGCTCCTACCCTCAACCATGATACCCTTTGTGCATGGGAACACTTGGTATATAGACCAAAATGGTTGATTCGGGTTAAGGTTAACCAAGGGAAAAACTTGATTAACCTCGTGAGAATGGCCATTCCCAAACTCAACTATGAGACCCTTTAAGAAGATGCTTGGTATGTGGACCAAGGGGGAGAGAAATGACTTCAATGGATAAGATAAAAGCCCATACAAAGTGGTTATATGCACGCTCCTAAAAAATGGGACTAGCGTGGCACTAATATTCTAAACGACCAATTAAAACAACGATCGAATAATTGTCACCGTAAGAAAGTCCAGGACTAAGCTATGAAATGTGTGCAAGTGTGCATTTGTAAGTGAATACCTCTTCATTGAGGATGAGCCTAAGAGGAGTCCATGTGTTCTAATTGAATGACATATTCATAATTAAACAACAATTAAAACATACAAAGAAATAAATCCTAAGTTATTACAATCATGTGGGGATGGGGGTGCAAGTTTATAAATGGGGATGAAGTAAAAAAAACCTAATTAAATTATTACAACCATGTTGAATAAAAGAGTAGCAATGAGAAAAATATGAAAAAAATGTAAAACAGTGTGAAAAGAAAGGAATTTTTTAACCATTATGAGTCGACACATGCATCAACACATAATCCTTCTTGTTCCTGAAAAATTAAAATCAACTCAGTATGAGTCGATACATAATGGTATGTGTCGAATCATACACCTTTCTTGCTCCTGGTAATAAAAAATAACGCAATATGAGTCGATACATAATGGTATGTGTTGACTCATACACCTTTCTTGCCCATGGAAATAAAAAATAACGCAGTATGAGTTGACACATAAGGGTTTGTGTCGACTCATACACCTTTCTTGCCCCTAGAAATAAAAAAGCGCAGTTTGAGTCGACATATAAGGGTCTTGTGTCGACTCATAACCTATTTTATGCCTGAAAAATAAAAAATAATGCAGTATGAGTCGACACATAAGGGTTTTGTGTAGACTCATAACCTGTTTTGTGCCTGATATGCTTCGACTCATAGAGACATGTGTCGACTCATACTGTTGGTTTCTGTTTCTAACTTTGCTCTGCTACATGTAAAAGTCAGTTCCCAATATATAATTGATAAAAATGAAAAGCATACAAATGAGGGTTATCTTCAAGAGTACGATATCTACATTTATCTTCAAGAATAAATCATTAATGATGCTTGAAATTAAGAGCTCAAAGTCCAAAAGACTTACCTCAAGATTGAAATTTGTGTTATGAGTTTGAACACCTTTCTAGGGGCTGTGGGGGTCAGAATGGCTTCAGTAAACCTCCATGAAATTTCTCCACTCCTTACTTTGTGTTAAGAGCTAAAAGGTTGTACAATAATAGTTTTTTTATTGTTTGTGTTTAGAGGTTGATGAGGATGGTATCATAGAAATTGTTCTTGTGTTTGAACAATCTCCATGTGAGGTGTTTGAATGGTTGATTGAGGGGAAAGTTTGCAGGGTTGTACAATGGTTTGAAGGTTTTTTATTTCTGTTTTCTTTTCTGGTTTTACAATGTTTTCTCTCTTCCTCTCACAGTGTTTTTCTCTGGTGTCTCTTTTTCTCAATATTGCTCTCCTTCTCCCTTTTTCTCATCCAACTCTCCTATTTTATTGATTGCCCATTCTATTGTTTTGTACAACAGCTGAGAGGTGAAATTGGGGGGGGGGGGGGGGGGGGGAGGTAGGTGGGTTTTTGAACACTTTTGACATGCCGCTTCTCTACTTTGCCATTACAGATTTGGCTGCCTTCTATTTTGTGTAAAGTTTGCCATTTTTTGGCAGCAGCTTTGACAGTTTTAGCAGACTGTCCTTGCAGGTTTTTGGACTATTTGCTTGGACTGTTTTGTTTATTTTGCAAAGTGATGCAGGTTTATGGAGCTGTTTTGCATAATGACAATATGGTTGGTTTTTTCAGCTGGATGGGTGCAGACTTTGGGCCTTATTCAGCAACAAAATGAACAACATTATTATGCATGTTTTGATGGTTTGGACTGGTTTCTTGGCATGCTATATTTGTGCAATTTAGACTGGTTTTGGGCCTTTAATGTTTGGACAATTTGGACTTGCAATGAGAAATTCCTTTGTATGATTTCAAGTGGTCATGACATGAATCCAAAAAATAATTACAAGATAATCAATAGGGACTTGAATAGTAACTTGTGATGTAAGGAGTTGGTGACTTATGAACAAAAGACATTGTATGAAAAACCAATTTCCATTATTTCTAATTTGCAACCCAAATCCAAATTGTCTTTCGCTTTCAATTTCGAATCTTCATGAAAAATTCAAACCACTTTGAAAATGATAAATGAAAATCTTAGTTTAAAATTTAGTCCCTCAAGAAATTCCTCAAATAAAATTTCAACCGATATGAGAATAATTCCTTAGTTTCACCCCTTAAACCTCTTGATAAGCAATTAACTTGTAGAAGGAGATAAATCTCAATGTGACCTTGAAGCAGAAATCCTAATTTCCTGAAAACACTGTGAAACTTTAATATTGCACAACCACTGAACTCTTGGACCTCATGTGTCTTTATTCAATGAAATGCATGATATGCAAATGAACTAGTGAAGATGATGTAGATGAAATTCAAAGCCTAAGCCAAACAAAAGTAAAATAGGTAGGACAAATTTGGGGTATGACAGCTACCCCTATTTAATCGTCTTAAACCTGAAGGTGAGATTGGCGTCAGACTTTCGATCATTCAAGGTGGAAGATGATTAAATGCTAAGACCTGAAATTTGTCCTGGAGAGATGGTGTGAGTGTTACTATTTGTGATGTATGCTAGGGACGAAAAATAAACTTTCATGTGAACTGGTCATGATGGTTGAATGCGGCTTGAATAGTGATGGCTTGTGCTGGGGTAACGGTGCCAATACAAGGTTCTTAGGGAAGTGGGCGATAAAGTGACTAAAAAGATATGGTTGATGATGTCGTGATGACTGAAAGTAGGATTAAAGACAACATGATAACTTTAAGACAACGGGTAAAGATCGGCTTAGGATCCATGACCCAAGTGAGAGGTAAAGACAACGGGTAATGATCGGCGTATGATCTATGACCCAAGAAAAGATAAAGACAACAGGTAATGATCGAAGTATGATCTATGACCCAAGAAAAGATAAAGACAATGTGAGGGTAAGACCTGCAAGCGACCTGCGACCCTAGAAAAGATAACGTGAGGGTAAGACCTACGACCCTAGAAAAGACAACATGATGGTAAGACCTACGGGTGACCTATAACCCTATAAAAGATAACATGGGGGTAAGACCTACGGGAGAACTACAACCCTAGAAAATATAACATGAGGGCAAGACTTACGGGCGACCTACAACCCTATAAAAGATAAATTGAGGGTAAGACCTATGGGCGACCTACGACCCTAGAAAAGATAACGTGAGGGTAAAAGCTACGGAGGACCTACGAACCTATAAAAGATAACGTGAGGGTAAGACCTACAAGCGACCTACGGCCCTAGAAAATATAACGTGAGGGTAAGACCTACGACCCTATAAAAGATAACATGAGGGTAAGACCTACGGGCGACCTATGACCTTAGAAAAGATAACGTGAGGATAAGACCTACGGGCAACCTACGACCCTAGGAAAGATAACATGAGGGTAAGACCTATGAGTGGCCTACGATCTTAGAAAAGATAACATGGGGGTAAGACCTACGGGTGACCTACGACCCTAGAAAAGATAAAGTGAGGGTACGACCCTAGAAAAGATAATGCGAGGGTAAGACCTACGTGCGACCTACAACCCTAGAAAAGATAACACGAGGGTAAGACCTACGGACGACCTACGACCCTAGAAAAGATAACGTGAGGGTAAGACCTACGTGCGACCTACGACCCTAGAAAAGATAACATGAGGGTAAGACCTACGAGCGAACTACGACCCTAGAAAAGATAAAGTGAGTATTGAGAGTTGGGGAGTACAATGTACTGGCACCATGGCTTATTTTGGTTGGTAGTATAATGACAGATGTTAACTGGGAGTTATGAGGATGATATTATCTGTGGGGGATGTTTTATTGATTTGAAGGTTGATTTGGGGCTTTTGGGCAAGGTACCAAATCTGGCTCATGCTTCATATGCATTTTGAAGTGTGGCATGATGATTAATGGATATGCTATGCATTTGAGGATGTAATGTAATATGCAGTGATGATTATTGTATGCATAATGAAAAATATTAGGCTCATTAGGGTCTGTTGCCTGTTGTCTTGAGATGCCAAAACAAATTGGTGCTTGAAAACTTCGAGAACTGAGTTATAGCCTTGTCGAGTTCATTGGGGATTAAATCTTGTTGAGGAGGAGTAGCTTGATCTGACTTTCCTTACATGCTGGACTTCTTATGGATGATTGAGTAGAGACATGAATCTCATCAAAGGCCCCAAGTTTTCTCTATTGTTGGGGAGGAAAGGGCCTCCTCTGACTTTCTTTACTCCATAAACCACTTGGGGATTAGGAAATGGACATGAGTGTCTTCAGATGTCCCGAGTTCACTTCATTGCTGGGGAGTTATATGCTTAAACATCTGCAGGGAATGACGGTGATTCTAAGAATGTTAACTGAGCCAAAGTGAACGTCATGACGCTTTAAGCATGATTGCATTTGTACGGATGACAAGCATTTGCTTGAGCAACTTCATAAGAGGGGAGGAGGAATTCCCCTGTCTGCAGTGATATCTTTGAGTGGAAGGCTGGAAGATTCGTGTCATAATACGACACAAGGTGGCATGCCCCAATATCTTCCTTTGGTCATGGATTCTTGGAGAGATTTTTCGAATCTCGATGTAACTTCCCTAGGTTGCACAAATTTTAAAGAGGTTACTCGGCCTGATTTCCCCAAATTGAATGAATTTCGAATAAGTTACTTGGCCTGATTGCCCCAGTTTGAATTTAAAAGAGATTTATTGATACTATTGCCTCTGATTGGTTGGCAAAAGCTAGAAGAGATTTATCAACGTGATAGCATCTGATTGGCATCTTGAAGAGATTCATTGACATGGTAGCCTCTGATTGACATCTTTGAGGGAATGCCCCATAATAAGATCATTCTTTAAGATGATTTGCTTTTCGACAGATTCCTGCAGCAATTCTTCCTTTGGGATAACTTGGTTTTCATTTAATGCTCATCACGCAAGCTTACTTGATGTTCAAGCACTTATTTACATGCAAAGAATGTTTTTCTAAGAATGTTGATTCTAATGCAAATCCTATGTTTGTCTTGAAGTTTAAAAACTTTTATTGAAAAGATTTCAAAGCATCAATTTTTTTTTCATGAAAAGGTGGTGTGTTACCAACTCAAAATTTTAGACCATCTCTGAGGAGTCAGGTTACCATTTTCTCGCTACAGTATGACTTTCGAATTAACCCATGCTTAAGTTAGGACTTTTAAGGGTTGTAACGTGGCCTGGTTCACGGTTTTAGAAAAAAATATTTAAAGCTAAAAATTATTTGGTGCCCACCCATTCTCCATGATGTTCTCCATTCCTACATTCGGTTAACTTGATACGAGCACTCATCTCTCGAGAAGATAGTTTGCGATGATTGAGGAACCACAGAGGTTTCTAGGACCCCACAATCACTGACTTTTTGGCGTCTGATCACTCAACCTTGTTCTTTGCTGAGGATCTTTATTTTGTAATCCTTTCGTTTTCCCTAATTTTTTCCTGGACAGTTTTTTGATTTTGAAGTTGCAGTCCAGCGTGATGCCCTGACTTTTGCCTAAGTCACTTTCTTTTCAAGTTTCGACTTAGCAGGGATTTTTGTCTCTTTCTTTTTGAACAAGTCATTTATCTTTTCATCGTCTTTGATTTGTTAGAAATGGTTGTGGTTGCCTGAGTCCTGAATAGATGAAGAATAACTGTTATGGTATCGTCATTTACTGATCTCTTGATGTGCGAGAGATACCCATGGGGATATCGTTCTCTTTGATGCATGATGCTGATAGATGAAAGGGTAGTCATTATGGTTTTGACTTACCTAACCCATTGTTGTATCCTTAGAGGCTCACTCTTGATGAGTTATGAACCCTCGATCGAATTAACTGAAAAATCTACCCGCCACAGGATTAAAATTGAGGGGTTTTCTACATAAAAGAAACTCCTACTTCAAGGCTCGAAAGGGTTGACGAGGGTCTATCTCCCTTATATCTCCGGTGTTTGGGGATTTGAAACAATGCCTGTGCATCATCAGTAGGGTTTTATTCAAAAGCATACCGTTTGAGAATCTAGGTGTCATATGTTCATCATCCTCCCTCAAGAGTTATTTTGTTCTTTAAATTAAAAAGAGTTAAGCATCAGAAGCAAGTAAAATAACAAAAATGTAAATGAGTGAATACAAATGGATTAGTTTAAGACAAACACAATCAATGCATTATGAAAAATCAAACAGTTTTGCATACAAGAAAGTACTGAACAAAACAAGAAATATTACAAATGATAATGCAAATGAAATTAGAAATTTCCATGCTCAGGAGGCTTCTTCAGGCTGAACTCATTTAAGGAGGCGCCCTTGTAGTCTTGACACCTGACTCAACAAGAGGATTCAATCCATTGTCAGACCATTTGGAGTGAATGTGATAACTTTGGCATCAAGGAGGTCTTGAACGTTGTTTTTTAGTGCCCTGCATTTCTCAATTGTGTGGCCTGGAGCTCCTGAATGGAATTTGCAACGACCATTAATATCATACCCCCGTGGGAGAGGATTTGGTGTTGGACCAAGTTCACGCAATTGAACCAACTGATTGGCAAGCAATTTAGGGAGGAGTTGAGCATAAGGCAAAGGTACTGCATCCACCCTTCTTTCAGGAACTTTCTTCCTATTTTGTCCTCGTTTCCCCTGGGGTTGTTGATTCAACTGAAAAGGCCCAGATCATGCATACAATTGTCTCTGTGTGTACTGCTATTGATGATGGATTGACTGATGCTGAGCCACCCGAGGTTGTTAAGCCAAGGTTGTAGCACATGCTCGAGGAACATATTGACTAGGATGAACAACTGACGCTTGAGGGTGCAGAGCTTGGTCTTGATGATGGACCGGGGCCTTCCCTTTGTCGATAGTAGCACTAGCCACTCCTTCTTTCTTCTTTAGAAGGACAAAGCAAGGTTTCTTGTTGCTCCCATTGATAATGCTAGATGTACCCTGAATTTTTTCCCGACTTGAGGCCATCTTCAATACATTCCCCAATGGTAACCAAGTCCGAAAAGGAAGTCAAAATACTACCAAGCATGTGTTGGAGATATGGGTCTTTTAAGGTGCCTATGAACAAATAAGTCAATTCACGATCCAAGAGAGGAGGTTGAACCCTCGCAGCCAATTCACGCCACCTTTCAGCATACTCCTTGAACAAATATTCAGATTTCTGTATCATCCCTTGAAGCTGAGTACGACTAGGAGCCATGGCAGTATTATAATAGTAATGTTTCAAAAATGCGTCAGCAAGTTCTTCCCAAGTACCGACATGAGTTCTTTCTAGTTGCATATACCAGTCCAACGGTGCCCCGATCAAACTATCTTGGAAGAAATGCATGAGTAACGATTCATTTTCAGCATAGGCCGCCATCTTGCGACAATAGGAACAGAGATGAGTCTCTGGGCAGGAAGTGCCTTTGTACTTGTTAAAATCAGGAACCTTGAACTTGAGAGGAATAACTACCCCGGGCACGAGACACATTGCAGCAGTATTGAATCCAGAAGCCTTGATACCCTCCATGGCTTTGAGACGCTCTTCGAGATCATGGTACATATTTGCAGTTTCGACAACTCCAACAGCAAGACTCACGTAGGGTTCATCAAGATCAATGACACCGTGATGATCATAAACGTCATTCCGAGGAGCTCCAGTAGGGGTCTCAACATTTGCATTATCATTCCTTTCATTAGTAGAAGTGGAGGGAGTAGCAGTAGTAAGCTTAGCAACACTTTGATGTAACTCTTCTTGACCCTTGATAACAACATGAAAGGTTTCCATAAGATGATCCATGCGAGTTCCCATGGTGTCCATATCTCGGCTGAGAGCATTCTGATTCTCTTCAAAAAGATCCATATGATGTCATGGTATGCTATGGCATGAAGCTCCAGCTCCACATATTCTTGATAACCGCAGTGTAGTCCTTTGCATAAGCTGAAAGTAACAGGATCAAAAGTCTGGCATCACTGGCATGGAGTCAAAGTAACCACCCATAAGGTATGTACTAGGGGTTTATCACCTGCCGAACAAGGTTCTATGGAAATCTCAGAGTCTACGCTCTTCCTTTGGATATTACCGACGTCCAAATTACTTGGTAATCGGTAATACTCGTAGGAAAAACTCATCTGAGTGCAATATCGCATGACAACTACTTCCGAATTACTCTGTTATAGTCTCCGCACTGCACCTAAAAAGGCCAGGATGGGTTAATGGTTCTATGACTCTCATCTTCTCGAGTTCCCAAGTTAAAAGCAACGACGTCTTCCCAATTACTCGGTAAACATCGCTACTTTCAAGGGGACCTACATTGAGTGGGGGATTTTCATGCCTCCTTCTTCGGGATTACTCCCTCAAAGTTAACATGACTATACCGCCCGTCCTAATCCTAGGTGTAACCTAAGTCCGTGTATAGGACTTATCAAATGTAATCACCCGACCCAACATCACAGTGTATCCAGAATATGTGAGTAGCAAAAAATATAATGCAATAAATACAAAAGAATACAATAAAGCAATAAAGAAATAAAACAGTAAATAAAAATAAAGCAAATAAATAAACACCCAAAAAGACAAATAAACAAAACTAGGAGAGACTCGCAAAAGGTCCCCAACAGAGTCGCCAACTGAAGCTGCCGACAGAAAACACAGAGCCGCCACCTAACTTTATTTACCCAGAAGGATGGGGAAATATCGATAAAACCAAAAGAGGATGGATAAGATGGTCTTGCGACCAATAGAAAGGGTAAGGGAGTCGGTTATGTGAGGGGAAGGTATTAGCACCCCTCACATCTGTTGTACTCAATGAGATCCATTTTGTTTGTTTGTCTCTAAGGGCGTGTTTATCTATAATTATACTTGCTTAAGGGGAAAGGAAAGGTTTTTTATTATTGCGTTCGTGAGGGTTTCGTGACCCTTTGCCTACGTATCCAGTGAAGGAATCAGAACACCATAGTTCCTCTAGAAAATGTTAGTTTGTTTGTGTTTTTTAGTGGGCGATTTTAATGCGTGCTTTCTAGCAGTAGCCACGACCGGTATCGCGGTAGAATAGAGATAACATGCTCTTTGGGGAAGTTTTGATTGGTTGAGTGTTTTTACAAGTTTTAAAATAAATTCAAGTAATTATTAAGTGTTTTTGGATTTTTGATTTGTGAATGATGAGTTTTAATTACAAAAAAAAAAAGAAAAAGATTAAGAGGGAGACTAGAAAAGTCCTAATGTTATCATGCATGGGTTTCAAACTAAGGTCTAATTAGTTCGCATCTTGAAGAAGAGGAAACTAACATCCTAAGGGAGCATGTTATAAGCATAAAGTAAAAGTGAAAGTGTTTTTGAAGAGTGATCGTGCACGACGGACATGGCAAAAGTTACGACAAAATGAGTAGTATTATGAGAGGTGTGATTGGAATGCTCGGTGTATAGGAATTGAATCGGGTTATGATTAACTAGGGGGTGTACTTGATTAATCTCGTGAGAGTAGGTGCTCCTACCCTCAACCATGAGACCCTTTGTGGATGGAAACACGGTATATGGACCAAAGTGGTTGATTCGGGTTATGGTTAACCAAGGGAAAAACTTGATTAACCTCGTGAGAATGGCCATGCCCAAGCTCAACTATTAGACCCTTTAAGAAGATGCTTCATATGAGGACCAAGGGGGAGAGAAATGACTTCAATGGATAAGATAAAAGCCCATACAAAGTGGCTATATGCATGCTCCTAAAAAGTGGGTCTAGCGCGGCACTAGTATTCTAAATGACCAATTGAAACAATCATTCGAATAGTTGTCACTGTAAGAAAGCCCAGGACCAAGCTATGAAATGTGTGCAAATGTGAATTTGTAAGTGAATACCTCTTCATTAAGGATGAGCCCAAGAAGAGGCCACATGTTCTAATTGAATGACATATGCTTAATTAAACAACAATTAAAACATACAAAGAAATAAATCCTAAGCTATTACAATCATATGGGGATGGGGGTGCAAGTTTATAAATGGGGATGAAGTAACAAAAAACTAATTAAATTATTACAACCATATTGAATAAAAGAGTAGCAATGAGAAAAATATGAAAAAAATGTAAAACAGTGTGAGAAGAATGGACATTTTTTTTAACCATTATGAGTCGACACATGCATCTATGTATCGACACATAATCCTTCTTGTTCCTGGAAAATTAAAATCAACTCAGTATGAGTCGATACATAATGGTATGTGTCGACTCATACACATTTATTGCCTCTGGAAATAAAAAATAACGCAGTATGAGTCGATACATAATGGTATGTGTCAACTCATACACCTTTCTTGCCCCTGGAAATAAAGACTAACGTAATATGAGTCAACAAATAAGGGTTTGTGTCTACTCATACACCTTTCTTGCCCCTGGAAATGAAAAAATGCAGTATGAGTCGACACATAAGGGTCTTGTGTCGACTCATAACCTATTTTATGCTTGAAAAATAAAAAATGACGCAGTATGAGTTGACACATACGAGTTTTGTGTCGACTCATAACCTGTTTTGTGCCTGATATGCATCTACTCATAGAGACATGTGTCGACTCATACTGTTGGTTTATGTTTCTAACTTTGCTCTGCTACATGTAAAAGTCAGTTCCCAATATATAATTGATAAAAATGAAAAGCAAGAAAATGAGGGTTAGCTTCTAGACTATGATATCTACATTTATCTTCAAGAATGAATCATTAATGATGCTTGAAATGAAGAGCTCAAAGTCCAAAAAACTTACCTCAAGATTGAAATTTGTGTTATGAGTTTGAACACCTTTCCAGGGGCTGTGAGGGTCAGAATGGCTTCAGCGAACCTCCTTGAAGTTGTTCCACTCCTTACTTTGTGTTAAGAGCTACAAGGTTGTACAATATTGTTTTTTATTTTTATTTTTTGTGTTTGGAGGGTGATGAGGATGGTATCATAAAAATTGTTCTTGTGTTTGAACAATATCCATGTGAGGTGTTTGAATGGTTGATTGATGGGAAAGTTTTCAGGGTTGTACAATGTTTTGAAGTTTTTTTTCCTGTTTTCTTTTCTAGTTTTACAATGTTTTCTCTCTTCCTCTCATAGTGTTTTTCTCCACTGTCTTTTTTTCTCAATATTGCTCTCCTTCTCCCCTTTTCTCATCCCACTCCCCTCTTTTATTGATTGCCCATTCTATTGGTTTGTACAACAACTGAGAGGTGAAATTGGGGGGAAAGGTTGGTGGGTTTTTGAACACTTTTGACATGTTGCTTCTCTACTATGCCATTACAAATTTAGGTGCCTTCTATTTTGTGTAAAGTTTGGCATTTTTTGGCAGCAGCTTTGACAACTTTAGCAGACCGTCCTTGCAGGTTTTTGGACTGTTTGCTTAGTCTGTTTTGTTTGTTTTGCAAAGTGATACAGATTTATGGAGCTGTTTTGCATAATGGACAAGTTGGGTTTTTCAATTGGCTGGCTGGGTGCAGACTTTGGGCCTTATTTAGCAACAAAATAGATAGCATTATTATGCATGTTTTGATGGTTTGGACTGGTTTCTTGGCATGCTATATTTGGGCAATTTGGACTGGTTTTGGGCCTTTAATGTTTGGACAATTTGGACATGCAATGAGAACTTCCTTTGTATGATTTCAAGTGGTCATGACATGAATCCAAAAAATAATTTCAATATAATCAATAGGGACTTAAATAGTAACTTGTGATGTAAGGAATTGGTGACTTGTGAACCAAAGACATTGTATGAAAAACCAATTTCCATTATTTCCAATTTGCAACCCAAGTCCAAATTATCTTTCTCTTTCAATTTCGAATCTTCATGACAAATTAAAACCACTTTGAAAATGATAAATGCAAATCTTAGTTCAAAATTTAGTCCCTCAAGAAACTCCTCAAATAAAATTTCAATCGATATGAGAAGAATTCCTTGGTTTCACCCCTTAAACCTCTTGATAAGAAATTGACTTGTAAAAGGAGATAAAGCTCAATGTGACCTTGAAGCAGAAATCCTAATTTCCTGAAAACACTGTGAAACTTTAATATTGCATAACCACTAAACTCTTGGACCTCATGTGTCTTTATTCAATGAAATGCATGATATGCAAATGAACTAGTGAAGATGATGTAGATGAAATGCAAAGCCTAAGCCATACAAAAATAAAATAGGTAGGACAAATTTGGGGTATGACAATCTTCATTTGAGGATTCTAAAGGACTTGGTGGTTTTCTCTTCATCTTTGTTCGAGCAAGAAAGAGCAGTGGAATATTACTCCAATTGGTAAGCTTCTACAAGCTCATACACTCTCATTCTTAGACTTAACAGCATGTAATTAGGTCTCATGTATTACATCTCAATGTCCTTCAAAGAAGGCATTGGTTAAACTGTTTAATGTATGATGTTTGAGATTTTATTTTTAGTTTCATATGCATGACTTTCATGCCAATTTTCTTTATGTTAGAGTTGTTATTATGAGAAACTAAGGGCATGGTTATGTGCAAATCTTGAAATGCTTCAGTTTAGTGCTTTGTTTTGTTGAATTTGATGATGAAATACGAGCACGTAAATCTAGAAATGCATGCATGTTAGGGTTCGTTTTTGGTTCGTGCATGGTTTGTCTCAATGAAGAAGATGATGGCGTGTCATTTTTTGATTAGCCGAGTCCTTGTTTTGTCTTTTAGTCACTTAGAGAGTCTGGACCGATTGATAAAAGGTTCACATGCTTTTGTTACAATTTAAATGATTTTTTAAAAACAAAACAAAAAATGAAATAAAAGATGGACTCAGGCGCGTTGGGCCTGGTTCACTTGTTTTCCACACCCCCTACTTTTAGGTACAACGAGCAATTTCAATTATCTTTAGTTCATTTTAACTTTTAAGATTTGCACCCCCTTCTTTGTTTGGATATTTTTGTTTTCCTTTTCAAATTTAATTTAATTTTTGATGTTCTCTTGTCCTAAAAAATCAATAAGAATATGTTTCTGACCTTTTAGTATCTTATTTAATTTCTTATAATTTTTATTATTATTTTCTTTTTTATTTTCATATTTTAATTTAAATTAATTGTGAAAGGTGTTTGAATTGCCTAGTTGTTCAATTAGGGTTTTTGTTTGATGACTTTTAAAAAGCCAATTAATCTAATATTTCCCACACACTTAGGCCCAGGAATGTAGGACTTTTTGAATGCTTATTTGATGCCTTGTTGTGTCCATTTGATCCATGTTTGAGTTACTTCTTGTTGCCTAATTTGCTTGATCAACATGTGAAATGTTTAGGGATGTTTGAGGGTTTGTGTTGAGCAATTCTTGCATACATTTAGGTAACTTATAAGTCACTGACTTCATATTGTCTTGATGATATTTCAACCTATTTTTGAGGTCTTCGAAGTATTATTTATGCTTGACACGATGTATGCCTAAGATGTTTGTGTACATGGATGAGTTGTTTAAGGATGCACTTATGCAACCATTATGGTTTTGATTCCCATTTGTTCTTGAGTTATTCGCCATGAGGCAATGCCTTAGTTATTATCTATATTTTAACATCCAAATGCTTTATATTGATGATGCATGTTGAAAATGTTTGAAGAGATGCTTACCTATTTTTGTGGTGTGGATTTTGGACATTGTCTTGTGTTTGCTCTTGATGTTTGGAAATTTTGAATTACATAAATACCATGATATTTTATCTGACTTATTTGGTTTGAATACCCCCATTTCATTATCTTAGTTGATCATTTGATTAACATGTTGATGATAATTCATTTAGTTGATACTCTAGGGTTTGATTCCTAATTTCTTAACCCTATCCTATGCATGAATACTTGATGTTTGTAAGCCATGATAAATATGGAATACATTGTGTATGCTTATGATTTATGTCACCTAAATGCTTTATCCCATGTTTACTTTATCATTTCTTTTCCATGAATGGATGATTCCTCTTAAGGATGACAATGTGTGATGGAATTGTTTAATTGTTAGATCATTGTTGAATGTGGTCTTTGTATGATCTTTTGCAAACCTTAAGACATGTTTTGAATTCATACTTTACTCAAGCTTTGCTTTATCAAGTTTCCATGCCTTGCCTTTATTGTTTTGATCTTCTTAGGTTTAGCCCGTAAGGACTAGTTTTGTTGTTTAGATGTTTCTTTGACCTGATTTATTGTGACCTTTATGTGTTCTTCCTTCCAACTTTTAGGCATATTTATGTGGACTCCTTAAGGTGTTCATTCTGACTTGTTTAAGTCTTGATATTCCTTGACTCATATGATCTTTTTATGCTTAATTATGATGTATGCTTGATGCCTTAAGCTTTATTTGCCTATGCAATGTATGTGTGCTTCTGTCTAGATCTTAGAACCTTTAACCTTGAGATCTTTTAAGCATGACCCCTAGGGATTATAGTGTGTGTTTGACTATTTCCTTTAATACATCTTTGCTCATTACTTTATGTACTTGAAGTATGTTTAGAATTTAGACTTTTGTTCTTGATGTACCTCTCCTTCATCTTTCTTCTTATTTCTTTGATTGATTGCTTGTATGATTAACATGTTCCCTTAGGAGTTTGATTCCATCTTATTCAAGGTGTGAACTCATTAGACCTTAGGTTCAAAACCAAGCATGATAACATTAGGTAGAATTTATCTAATCCTTAACCTAGGTCCATTTTGTATGCTAACATTAGGTAGCTTCTCCCTTTGATATCCAATTTCTAGGTCCATATTGCATGATAACATTATGATTTAAGTTCCCCTTTTGCATTTTCATCTTTAAAATTAAAACTTCTTTTTCTTATCAAATTTCAAAAACACTTAACAATAAAGAGGCGAACCATATGTAATGAGCCTTAAGTATTGGGAGGAGCACGAGGATGTGCATTTCTAACATTGTGCTTCCTTTCAATCATAGTCTTTAACATGATTCAAATTACGAACTCTTTCGCAAATAAGAGAAGAAATAGTAGGCGCCCCTGCATTAGGATCCATTTTCTATCATCCCAACAAAAAATACTCAACCAATTCAAACCTTTTTTCCTTTGGGCTTTTCTTTGAAAACCTTTTTAGTAAGAACATGTTAATTCCTTTCTACGACAAATGTGTGAGTCTCCAAAGGTCGAGCTGCAGTGGAATGTGAATATTAACATCGTTCATTAAAAAATACACAACAAACCAAAATTTTTAAGAAGAACTACGGTGTTTTGATTTTTTCATTGCACTATGACGATACATAGGCACTGAGTTGCAAAATTCAGGCGAACACAATAATAAAAACTTTCTTTTTGTTTGTTAATAATCTATTCATGCATTTCCTTTAATAAGATTAAGCTTTAGATAACACACCCTTTGATTAGAACAAACATAGTGGAACCCGTTGAGTACAACAAATATTTAGGGTGCTAATACCTTCCCTTTGCATAATCATCCCCTATAACTTGATCTCTATTTTATTTTGGGTTTTATTCGCTCTTTTCACATTTTATTTTGGAAACAATAAAGTGTGGTGGCAACTTTCACTTTGTGAGTTAAATCAATTAATGACTTAGTCTCAACTTTTTACCGTTGCAGAAAAATTGACGACTTCACTGGGGACTCTTTCCTAAGTGGGCCAATCCTAGCTTTGTTTTTTCTTTTTCTTTGTGTGTTTATCTGTGTGTTTTATTTGATGTTTATTTATTGCACGTATTGCATTTTTATTACTTTCCGTATACTGGATATTATTGTTGTGCTGGATGTCGGATTTTCTGTGTTTTCCTTGGTAGGTGAAATGTTACTATGAGGTAAAAGGCCCATTACACATGCCAAAGTTGCAAACACTTAGGAACACATAGGACTAGAGTAGATGTTCATGTTGCCTGTGGGGTGTAGGTCTTACTAGTGCGATCATGAAGTACTACATGAAGACGAAGTTCATTTGGGGACATTATCGTCATACGCACCTCCGTTATGATTATATGTTTTCACGTGGGATACTAACTCTGTGGACCTTTTGACCTACTCGAGCCAGAGTTTACATGTGAGATAGGGTGGGAATTACTCTTACAGGTACAAATGCTAATCATTATGATACTTTGTTACTTTGAATTCTGGATTGATACTGAACCTTTAATCATGTGATATTCAGAGACAATACAACATGTGTCCAGTTTATGTGGAAACCTTAACCCCATTACATTTTTGCATCACGACATTAAAAAAAATGTATATATGAACCCCCTATTGTTCCTGCAACACTCCTTTGGCACTACAAAGCCGATCTAAATTATGCTTTTCACCAAGGAGCTCCAGGGCACGACATAGAAAATTGTCATCCCTTAAAGTCTGAGGTCCATAAGCTGGTGAGGTCTGGTATTTTTTCTTTTAAGGACATGGGGCCCAATGTTCAAGCTAACCCGTTGCTGGAACATGGGGGAATATGATTAATCTGATTGAAGGATGTCTTGGTGAATCCAAAATCTTGGATGTGAATCTAGTAAGAGGTAACCTGGTGAAGATGTATGTTGCTCTTTGAAAATCCAACCATTGCGAGCATAATCATTCAAATTGAAAAGTTTATAAAGAAGAACCTCGTGGATGTGTTATGGTAAAAGGAGACCTCCAAAGGATGATGGATCAAGGCCTTATTCAGATATGCCGACCAAAAGTTGAGTATAATGAGATAAACACGGTGGTTGGTTTCCCTGGAAAGTATCACATTTTTAATATCAGACATGTTAGAGAATCATTAGTTGAAATGCACGCTGATTTATATAGACTTGCTCTTGTTTCAGTTAGCCATGCCACATGTGGAGTTTGTTCTAGAAACCCATGTAGATGCTTAGCTGTGAGAAGAGATATCCAGAGGTTGATGGATAAAAGGACTATCACCAGCACTTATGACATAGATAATAATGGAGTGAATATGGTTGGAAGTTACTCCGAAGAGCCTACATTTGAAGATCTCAACACGGTAACTCTCATAGAGATACATGAAAAATGAGTTCAAAAGAGATTGATTGATTTCAGTCTTTGTTGTTGCCCGAAATGTGAAAAGAAAATATGGGTCAACATTTCTCAAAGAGGAGATCTCCAGGTATTGAAAGGCTTGTGTTTGTTTAAAGAGGGAGAAATATCCATTCTTGCTGATAGAAAAAGAAGAGGGGAGATGTCACTTATTTCTGTGCCAACAGTTGAAGATGTTTCCGATATAGAGGTTGAAACTATTGTTTATAAAATACGAGTTGAAGAAGCTGAGGTGGATGTCATAGTGCCACACTTTGATATCCCTACCCCTGTGGATATTTCATATCGTAGTAGGCCTGATGTGACACCTCTTGTTATCTGTCTACCAGGGCATGTTCCTTATGAATCTAATAAAGATGTGTCTTACAAGTATCATGCTACTATATTGGAAGATCGAAAGGATGTACCAATCCAAGCTTTGTCAGCTATTGAGATTATTGTCGAAGCTAGTTGGGTGACCCGTAGTGGTCGAGTGTTTGCTCCGGTAGTTCAGAAGTCTGTTGATTTTGGTAAGTAACCTGTTGAAACTAGTGTTGAGCCTAAGAAGGCCGAAGGTCAGACTAGAGGTTCCACTCCGGAAAAAGATGTTGATGATCTGTTGAAGATTATAAAGTTAAGTGATTATAAGATTGTTGATCAGTTATTACAAACTCCGTCCAAAATTTCTATCTTGGCTCTGTTAATGAATTATGTTACTTACCGAGAATCTCTTATGAGGGTCTTGGATCAAGCCTTTTTTGAACAGGGCGTGTCTACTAACCAACTCACTGGTATTGTCTGAAGATGTGAAAAACACAAGAAGGGGGGGGGGGGTTGAATTGAAAAACTTGGATCAAATAAAAACAGCTTAAGGACACGGTATTTTTATCCTGGTTCGTTTGATCTCAAACTACTCCAGTCCACCCGTCAAGGTGATTTCGCCTCTCTCCAACGAGGTCTTAATCCACTATTCTCAAAGGATTACAATAGTTACTTTAACAACTGTTAAAGTCTTCTTGAGTATAACCACAAACCGGTTTATCTCAAGGAAATCTTTTACAAGTAATGAACAAGAGTGTGTTGTTGTTTTCTAACAAAACAGTATATCACAACTGTGATAGTTACACAAATTAAGCTTGGAATAAAATGAATTTGCTAAAGCTTTGAATATGAGTGTTTTGGAAGGCTTGGCAAATTGTTGTGTGCGTACGTACGTGCTTCTTTTCACAAGCAGACTTGTTTATGTAGGCAAGGCAAAGATACATTGTCCATAAAGCAAGTTTAATGATAATAACACACTTTCCTTTTGTAGAAGATCTTGTCTGAAGAAAGCCGTTAGCATTTAATTCTGTCTTGAATAATCAGTAACGCTTCAGAGTCTTCTTAGCAAAACTGCTGATAACGCTTCAAAGTGTTGATGACTTGGTAAAGATGTCTTTGATCAGAGTCAGAGTGTATTTGTTTAGGCGCAGAGTCTAGTCATCAAGCTTCAGTGTATAATCTGGTAGCTTCAGCGTGTAGCACATATTGCTGATCTTCTGATGCTGATTCCATTTTGATGCTGATTCCATCAGAACTTCTGCATATATAAAACATAATTTTAAGGAGCATAAGTGTTCTTTGTATATATCTTTGAATTTATTTATTCTTTGTATTTTGTTATCATTAAAACTCTAATCAAGGGTTGTAGAATCAAACTATGTTCTAACAATCTCCCCCTTTTTGATGATGACAAAAACCAGATTTTTCAATTAAAAATAAAGAATAAAGAGTATAGAATTTAAGAAGAAAAAAAAACTCCCCCTGAGTTGATTACTTCCCTTAAATTCTTTGAGTCCTTGAGCATCAAAATTTGACTACGTCTTTCATCAGAGTTTTGTACCTGTTCAAGCTTTTCAGAAGAAAGAATTTAAGTAGATCAGAATGTTTGAGACTTATGTCTCAGTAATCCGTTATTGAAAATATCTTGTTCTTTCTACCCCTTTTTGTCAGTTATCAAAAAGAACATATAATCAGAACCAAAAAGGATTTATATAAGAATTAGAAGCAACGATAAGAAGTTCAGAACAACAGCAATGTAAAGAATATTACAGATAAACGGATTTTTGTTTAAAAATAAAGAAAATCTAAGATGGAGGAGGAAGACGCCTGAACAAAGCTTCCAACAAGCCCTTGATATGGGTGTTGGTTTCCTCTTGTTTGGTTAACATGCTCTTGATTTCTGAAATTTTGTCATCCTGTTTATCCATCCTTTCCTGCATAATAATATCTGCTCTCTTCAGTTCTTCCAAAGTCAGCCTTTCATAGGAGGAAGCTTGAGAATCTTCAGTAACTGGATGCTTCTCAGAGCATTCTGCAACGTCATCTTTTTGAACCAGTTCTTTTGCAGGAATCATTTGCTCTTGAGTATCAGTCAGAATGAGATCTTCTGACTCTGGTTAAACTTTGTCTGCTGAACAATGTTCTGACCAGGGAGCATTATCCAGAGGGAGAACTTCTTCCTTGAGCAGTTGGCTCAGAACTTGATCTTCGATTACCTTTAGCAGATTACTGAAGTTCTGTTGAACTTGTTCATAGCTCTGTTCTTGCATCTTATGAGTTTCAGAACTTACCCATTTTCTGAAACTTGTCCAAAGATAATCTGAAGCAGCAGGATTAATCATCTCAAGACTAGCTTGCTTTAGGGAAGTTATCCACTTCTGCATTTCTGTTTCAAACATTAATAAACTAGTACCAACATCTGGTGAGGGTTCAGATGGTTTTGGAATGGCTGTTTTGTGGGTTATGGCAGCAAGACGTTCTAAAACAGTTAAATCAATGACAGTTTTGGCGTTGTCATCTGGATTTTTCTTTGGTGAGGGAGTGGGAGAGTCTGGAATAATTATTTTACTTGTTGGGGAGTTTGGTGGAGTTGATTCTAGTGAAGAGGGAGTTTGGGGAATATCCAGAATGGTTAGGGGAATACAGATGGCCAGAGGTTCAGTGATTCCAGGAATGGGAATGGTATCAGAATCAACAGTTTGGTTGGATTGATCATTATGAGGTTCTGGTTCACAGGATCCAGAAGGTTGAACCTCAGAAGTTTGAACTTCTGGTTGAAATAGTTCAGGTTGTGGAGATGGTGGATGAATATCTGGTTGAGGAGATAGAGGTAGTGGTATTTCTGGTTGTGGAGAGAGGGGATTTTCTAGTTGTGGTGCTTCTGTAGTGGTTTCAGAGTTTGGATTGATAGGTAGGGAGTGAGTTCCTCTAAGAGTTAAAGTTTCTGAGGGGTCAAACCCTATATCAAAATCATCAAATGTTTGTGGGGTAGGAATTTCTGAATGGGTAGGAATTGGTTCAGATGTTGATAAAGATACTGAATCTAAAACAGTTACAGAAGAAGGATTACCTCTCTTTTTAGAAGCTTTGGGAGTCCGCTGAGATGATCCTTCTACTGCTGCCTTTCTTTTCTTGTTCTTCTTCAGCACAACTTCTGGAGCCACTTGTTGCAAGTCCTGGATGTTTAACCCTGGGGCAATGCCATCTGCTTTGTATGCATCCATGTATCTGACAATAATCTCAGGCTTGGAATCAATTTCTGAGAACATAGGAAAATCATCCAGAGGAATCCTTCTGTTGGTGATTGTTGCAAAAGAAGTAACACTGGGTTCCTTCTTGATGTTCTCAATAATCTTCATCTTTTTCAGATTCTTCGCATTCAAAGGCTTTCCAGCAGTTGCCTCTAGAGAGCCGATTTCTTGTGCTTCTGTAAGATGCTCTATCAGCCTATTCTCTGTCAGAATATCTGATATAAGCCTTCCAAGGGGTATCCAGTCCCTTTTAGTGCGCTCATCTTCTCTAGTCTCCTTAACACTGGTCCTCAGATGATTGAACAACAAATGAGCCAGATTCACCTTAGTCTTCTGGGAGATGAAGTAGATCAGAAACTGCTGATCTATGTTAATGTAGTCAGGAGAGCTGGTTGGCTTCCTGTGGTTTATGCATCCCAGAATAATCTTAACCCATATTCTGTGATGGTCCTTCAGATCCCTTATCTTGCTGGAGGGAAGACCTAGAGTGAAGACTTCTCTAGCAATTGAAGCGACATCAGCACATCTTTCATCCATGTCTATACACCTTACGCCACCACCACTGTAACCTATCAGTCTTGCAATCAGATCTTTAGTAATAACTATCTTCTTCCCTATTACATATGAAGTAACTTGATGGTTGGAGGATGAAGCATGAATCCAAAATTCCTTCACAAGGATTGGAAATGTTGGACCTAGAAGACGAACAAAATACCTGTTGCATCCCTGAGCCTTTACTTCTTCAGACAGATTGAATCCATTCTCTTGAAGACTTTCAAAATCCACTATCAGTTCTGAAAGCACTTCTAAGTTGTCAATGAGCGTGAGGAGAGTTCTGAATGGTTCTTCATACTGTTCTGTGGATTCTGTTCTCTGAGAACTGGAATTAGGGATGCTTGAGGAAGTCATGTTCACACAAAATTTGAGAAGAAAATGAAGGGGTTTTTTGAAAAAAAAATTGCAAACTGAAAACAATTAGATTGTAGAGAAAGTGAAAGTGAAAGAGTACGAAGAGTGAAAAATGCTTTTAAATAGATTTTGAAAATATAAACTGCAAGAGAGAGAAATAATTATAATGATTATAAGCATTAATGACAGCTGATTTTAGGGGATTCAGAAAGATATTGGAACGGTTACCCATGACATGTATCTCAATGCACCCAATCAGCGCTTTTGACCTTTCAGAAAAGTGAACGCGTGTTCAGCCTCAGAAGGTAGCTGATGAATGGATGACAACTGTTTGCTTACGTGAACAACACACTTCTATCCTTGAAATGAAACGCTCATATCTTCATGGATAGATTCTGATACAATATGTACTTCTAAAATTCTGAAGGTAGGTTGATCAGTAGTTCACAGAAAATAACAAAAAATTCCGAAGATTAAGATATGTAAATAAAACAGTTTATTCTGGGCAAAGCTTCATGCTGAGATGTTTCAGAATGAAGTTAAACCTATCTTCAGAAAGAGGTTTTGTAAAGACATCAACCCATTGATGGTCTGTGTCAATGAATTTTAAATTGAGAATCCCTTTCTGAATATAGTCCCTAATAAAATGATGTTTTATTTCTATATGCTTAGCCCTAGAATGCAAAATAGGATTTTTACTGAGACAAATAGCAGAAGTATTGTCACAGAGGATATGGATGTTACTCTCAAATATATTGAAGTCCTCAAGTTGACTTTTCATCTAGAGCATTTGTGTGCTGCATCCAACTGCTGCTATGTATTCAGCTTCTGCTGTTGATAGAGCTATTATGGATTATCTTTTGCTGGACCACGAGATCAGATTTTCTCCCAGAAACTGGCAGCTTCCAGAAGTGCTTTTACGTTCTACTCTATCTTCAGCAAAATCAGCATCATAGTATCCTACTAAGCTGTAATCACTTAATTTTCTATAAAACAAACCCAGATTAGCAGTACCTTTCAGATACTTGAAAATTCGCTTAACTGCTGTTAAGTGAGATTCTCTAGGGTCTGATTGGAATCTAGCACAAATGCAAACACTGAATAGAATTTCAGGCCTTGAAGCCGTCAGATAGAGAAGAGAACCAATCATACCTCTATAGACCTTCTGTTCTACCTTTTTACTTACCTTTTCTTTTTTCAGAATGCACGTGGGATGCATTGGAATCCTTGATGGTTTACATTCTGAGAGATCAAATTTCTTCAGAAGTTCTCTGACATATTTACTCTGATGAATGTAAGTTCCTTCAGGAGTTTGATTAATCTGAATGCCCAGAAAGAATTTTAGTTCCCCCATTAAGCTCATCTCAAATTTTGCCTGCATACATTTAGCAAACTCTCTTCCCAGAGAGGGTCTAGTGGATCCAAATATGATGTCATTAACATAAATATGACATACTAAAATGTCATTCTTATCTGTCTTACAGAACAAGGTTGTGTCCACTTTCCCTCTGGTGAATTCCTTTTCTAACAGGAAGTTACTTAGTCTTTCATACCAAGCTCTGGGAGCTTGTTTCAGACCATAGAGTCACTTCTTTAGTTTGAAAATATATTATGGATTTTTGGAACTTTCAAAACCAGGGGGTTGGTGCACATATACATCTTCTTCTATATAGCCATTTAAGAATGCACTCTTGACATCCATCTGATACAGAGTGATGCCTTTATTAACAGCAAATGAAATTAAAAGTCTGATAGATTCTAACCTGGCGACTGGAGCAAAGGTTTCTGTATAGTTTATCCCCTCTTGCTGACTATAACCTTGTGCTACCAGCCGTGCTTTATTTCTGATGACTTCACCTTGTTCGTTCAGTTTGTTTCTGAACACCCATTTTGTACCAATGACATTGAATCCTTTTGGTTTAGGAACCAGATCCCATATGTAATTTCTTGTGAATTGATTTAGCTCCTCTTGCATTGCCAGAATCCAATCATTGTCCAGAAGTGCTTCATCAATTTTTGATGGTTCAATCAGAGAAACCAGTCCCATGAGGGATTCTTCAATGTTTCTGAAGGTAGATCTTGTTCTGATTGGATCTTCCTTCCTTCCTAGGATTGTTTCTTCTGGGTGATCAATGCTGCTTCTGGATGGTCTTTTTTGGAGTTGATCAACAGAGGGTGCTGGGTTGCTTGCAGTGACTCTTTCTGATGTTGAGGGAGTATCTCTGTTGAGAGCTTCTGATGATTTATCTTCAGCACCTGTGAGTTCAACTTCCATACCTGCAAGGAATTCATTCTACTTTGACTTTTGAGAGTCAAGCTTATCATCAAAACGAACACTGATTGACTCCTCAACAATCTGTGTTTCTGTATTGTATACTATGTACCCTCTTGAGCGTTCAGAGTATCCTAACATAATACACTTTTGTGCTTTAGAGTCAAACTTGTTCAAATAATTTTTTGTATTCAAAATAAAACATGTACATCCAAATGTGTGAAAATAAGAAATGTTGGGCTTTCTGTTCTTCCACAATTCATATGGAGTCTTTTCCAGAATAGGTCTTATGGAGATTCTATTCTGAATGTAACACGCTGTGTTTATTGCTTCTGCCCAGAAGATCTTAGCAACGTTAGTCTCGTTGATCATGGTTCTGGCCATTTCTTGCAATGTTCTGTTCTTTTGTTCTACAACTCCATTTTGATGGGGAGTTCTAGGACAAGAGAAATCATGCAGAATGCCTTTTTCATTAAAGAATAATTCAAAATCTTTATTTTCAAATTCTCCACCATGATCACTTTTGACTTTGACGATTCTAAGATCCTTTTCATTCTGAACTTGGTTGCAGAAGGTAACAAACACTGAGTGTGACTCATCCTTGTGCCTTTAGAACTTTACCCATGTCCATCTGCTATAGTCATCTACGATTACTAACCCATACTTCTTGCCACTGACTGAAGCAGTTTTTACTGGTCCAAATAAGTCAATGTGCAGAAGTTCTAATGGCTTAGAGGTGGAAACAACATTTTTGGATTTGAAAGCAGGTTTTGCAAACTTGCCTTTCTTACATGCTTCACACAGAGCATCTGAATTGAACTTCAGGTTAGGAAGTCCTCTGACCAGATTGAGTTTGTTAATCTGAGATATTCTTCTCATACTAACATGTCCAAATCTTCTGTTCCAGATCCATTGCTCGTTGTTAACAGACAGAAGACATTTTACATTCTGACTTTTCAGTTCAGAAAGTTTGGTTTTATAAATGTTGTTTTTCCTCTTTCCATTAAATAGGAAAGTCCCATCTTTCTGACTAACAGCTTTGCATGAATTTTGATTGAAGATTATATCATAACCGTTATCACTTAATTGACTTATGGATAACAGGTTATGCATTAATCCATCAACTAATAAAACATTACTTATAGATGGAAGATTTCCATTACCTACTGTTCCAGAGCCAATGATCTTTCCTCTCTGATTGCCTCCAAAGTCTACGTGGCTTCCAGGCTTAAGTTCCAGGCTTTGGAACATATGACTTCTTCCCGTCATGTGTCATGAGCAGCCAGAGTCCAGGTACCATGATTGGTGTCTTTGCTTTGCTGCTAAAGATATCTGCCACATGTATTATTTTATCCTTAGGTACCCATATTTTCTTGGGTCCTGATTTGTTAGTTTTACCAAAACTTTGGTTGAATTTTGGTTTGACAGAGTAATCACTACTTGTATATTTTATGTCATGTGTGTGCCCATATATAAAGTGTGAATCAAGTGGAGTACGTTTTATAACTAAATCCATGGCATTTTTTGGTGTAGGTACCTTACCTTGATATCCTATCCCCTTTCTGCCATTTCTGCTAACTCCATAGATCATTGAAGCCATTTTGCTTCTGTCTATGTTTTTAGCTAGAAACTTCTGAAAGCTGTGATCATACTCTTTGATGATCTCATCAACATTGCTGGGAGTTTCAGGGATTATTTCCTTCTGAGAATTTTGCAATTGGTTTTCTAATTTTGAAATTTTATCTTTTAACTCAGAATTCTCCAATCTGAGACTCTCAGTCTTATCAGAGTCAGAAGCAAGATTCCTTTTCAGGTTTCTGAATTTGACTCTGATCTGCTGATACCTTTCCAGAATTTCATTAAGGCTTTCAGCTAGTTCAGCCTTAATAAAGTTTATAGTAAAGTCAGGGAATACCTCTTCTGTATCTGATTCTGAGTCTGAACCAGAAGCTTCACTGTCTTCAGTTACGTTTTCCATGAAAGCTATGTTTTCTCTTTCATCATCTGATTCTGAGTCAGCTTCAGATGTTTCAGAATCATCCCATGTAGCCATGAGACTTTTCTTCTTTTCCTTGCCAAATTTCTTTTTGGGCTTCTCCTTCTGAAGCTTTGGGCAATCACTTTTGTAGTTCCCTTGCTCGTTACATTCATAGCAGATGATGTCTTTGTTGTTTGGCTTTCTATATCCTAAAGAACCTTCAGATCTTCTGTGTCCAGAGGAGGATTCTGACCTTCTGTATCTGGAGGAAGATTCATTCTGATTTTCTGATCTTCTGGGATTCCTGAACTTCCTTGGCCTCTGCTTCCACAGTTGGTTCACCCTTCTGGAGAGAAGTGACAGTTCATCTTCTTCTTATGAGGATCCATCAGAGGTTTCTTCCACAACCTGCAAAACTTTGGAGTCAGATTTTCTGTTAGATTTTAAAGCTAATGGCTTACCTTGCTTTTGAGGTTCATCTGCTTCTAGCTCTATCTCGTGACTTCTGAGGGAGCTAACAAGTTCCTCCAGAGAGATTTTGTTGAGATCCTTGGCTAGCTTAAGTGCGGTGACCATTGGCCTCCACTGTTTTGGCAAGCTTCTGATGATCTTCTTAACGTGATCAGAAGTGGAATACCCTTTGTCAAGAACTTTTAGACCAGGAACAAGAATTTGGAATCTTGAAAACATAGCTTCTATTGATTCACTATCTTCCATCTTGAATGCCTCATACTTCTGAATGAGCGTAAAGGCTTTGGTTTCTTTGACTTGAATGTTGCCTTCATGCGTCATTCTCAGAGAATCAAACATATTCTTGGCAGTTTCTCTGTTTGATATTTTCTCATATTCTGAATATGAGATGGTGCTGAGAAGAATTGTTCTGGCCTTGTGATGATTTCTGAACTCACGCTTTTGCTGATCAGACATCATTTTCCTGTCAATCTTCTGACCACGTCCATCCACTGGGTGCGTGTATCGATCAGTCACCATGTCCCACAGATCAGCATCACGGGCCAGAAAGAAACTCTCAATTTTGTCTTTCCAGTAGTCAAAGTTCTCTCCATCAAAGACTGGAGGTTTGCCACTGAATCTGTCCCTTTCTTCATTGTTGTTATTGCTGATGTTTTGACTTGGTCCTGCCATTGTGTTTTTCTGACGCTGGATCTTATACTGACACGGTTAAGTGTTATAAGCTCAAAACCAGGCGCTCTGATACCAATTGAAGATGTGAAAAACACAAGAAGGGGGGGGGGGGGTTGAATTGAAAAACTTGGATCAAATAAAACCAACTTAAGGACACAATATTTTTATCCTGGTTCGTTTGATCTCAAACTACTCCAGTCCACCCGTCAAGGTGATTTCGCCTCTCTCCAACGAGGTCTTAATCCACTATTCTCAAAGGATTACAACAGCTACTTTAACAACTGTTAAAGTCTTCTTGAGTATAACCATAAACCGGTTTATCTCAAGGAAATATTTTACAAGTAATGAACAAGAGTGTGTTGTTGTTTTCTAACAAAGCAGTATATCGCAACTGTGATAGTTACACAAATTAAGCTTGGAATAAAATGAATTTGCTAAAGCTTTGAATATGCGTGTTTTGGAAGGCTTGGCAAATTGTTGTGTGCGTACGTACGTGCTTCTTTTCACAAGCAGACTTGTTTATGTAGGCAAGGCAAAGATACGTTGTCCATAAAGCAAGTTTAATGATAATAACACACTTTCCTTTTGTAGAAGATCTTGTCTGAAGAAATCCGTTAGGAATTAGTTTTGTCTTGAATAATTAGTAACGCTTCAGAGTCTTCTTAGCAAAACTGCTGATAACGCTTTAGAGTGTTAATGACTTGGTAAAGATGTCTTTGATCAAAGTCAGAGTGTATTTGTTTAGGCGCAGAGTTTTCTCATCAAGCTTCAGCGTATAATCTGGTAGCTTCAGTGTGTAGCACATATTGCTGATCTTCTGATGCTGATTCCATTCTGATGCTGATTCCATCAGAACTTCTGCATATACAAAACATAATTTTAAGGAGCATAATTGTTCTTTGTATATATCTTTGAATTTATTTATTCTTTGTATTTTGTTATCATCAAAAATCTAATCAAGGGTTGTAGAATCAAACTATGTTCTAACATTGTGGGGAATATTACAGCCTGTAACAACCTTAGCTTTTGTGATGATGAATTGCCAGATGGGGGCAAGAATCATAATTTGGAACTACATATTTCTGTGAACTATAAAAGGATGCCTTATCTAATGTACTGATTGATAATGGCTCTGCTTTGAATGTTATTCCAAAGTGAACCTTATCAAAGCTCACTTATCGGGGAACTCCCATGTGTTACAGTGGTATCATAGTGAAACCTTTTGACGATTCCAGGAAGTCTGTCATTGGGGAAATAGATCTACCTGTGTGGGTAGGACCACATATGTTCTAAATCAATTTTCAAGTTATGGATATTTTTCGGCTTACAATTGTTTATTAGGTCGACCTTGGATCCATGAAGCTGGAGCTGTAACCTCTACTCTGCATCAGAAGCTGAAGTTTGTTAGAGAAGGCAAGGTAACAATTGTTAATGGTGAGCAGGTCTTGTTGTTGTCACATTTGTCTTCCTTTAGCTATGTTGAAGCGGATGAAGCTGCTATTGGAACTCTGTTCCAAGCTTTATATATTGATGTGGTGAAGAAGAATGGATACTTTATCTCTTTATTCAAAGACACACATTAGGTTGTTCAAAAGGGTCCTAGCAGTGTTTAGGGTTAGGTTATTACTCTACCTGAAAACAAGAATGGAACTGGTTTAGGTTTCTCTCCTCAGAAATATCAGAATGAAGTTATGGAGCCGAAGTCTGCTTTCCATTCTTACCAAGACATATTCTACAGTAGAGGCTTCATCAATCCTCCAGAGGTCGATGTTATCCTTGAATATGAACCAGAGTTGGAAATGTTGAATTTTGTTATGCATGGAAGAAGGGTTCAAAATTGGATCTCTGTCGATGTTCCTAGTTGTGCTCACATTTCGAAGTAATTTCTTTTTACTTTTATTTTCAAAATTAAAAATCCTTTCACTCTGCCCAAGGTGAAAGTGATGTTGTTTGGGCTTGTTTCAACTTTTAAACACATTAATATAAATCATTTTTGTTATCCAATTATGTTTTATTTTCAGAAACCTTTCAAAAATATAATAGCTGTTAATAATATCTGCATAATCACTTATTGCATTTATTTGTTTCTAAAATCAAGCATAATCATTGATAAGTGCAAAATAGTCGTTATATTTGTGTATATAACTCATTTTGTTGTAATTCTTTGAATATACCTCAACTTGTGTGTGTATTTGTACATATTGAGTATAATCTTGTTTTTATATAAATATTGTATCGTTTGATTGTTTTTCACCTCTTTTGTAGGTATTCATTCATAGTTGGAGCATCGAGTAATAAGAGCCAAAGGCACAACTTCAAAGATGCAATTTTGAGCAACAAAAGAGAATGCACAAAGCAAAGAATAAGATTTTCACATATTTCAAATAGTCATAAAAGCATGGTATTTAGTTATTGTTATATATAGCATTGAATAATTTTTTCAACACTTCAAACCGTGCGTAAATTGGAGTTACGATTCTCAAGTTATGGCGAAAACAAGTGCTAGTTTTTTCGGAACAACAGGTCCTGCACTAAGCGCCCTCTGTGGGGCTAAGCGCGGTATGCAACTTTGAAATTTGTATAAATAGATAAAAACATATTTTTAGGTTATGGGTTGGGTATTTTTGAGTCCCAACACCATCAACTTCATTCTTTGTAGTTTAGAGCTTAGAAAACAACATTTGTGGCTTGTAATCGGATGATTTGGAGCCAAGAGCTTGGTTGATCGTGATTGACACCACGAGAGATTTGGTTTCTTCTCCATTTATTCTCTTTGCAACCATTATTTGTTGGGTTTTTGTTTCTAAGTATATGTTTGTTTATATGTATATTTATTACTCATGGTGTTGTATGATGCTTTCTTTATAAATCAATATTGGTGATTACTTGCTTTATTTGGGTTTGAGTTGTTGTATACGTGCATAGTTCGAAACTATATTTAGGATGAACATCTATTAGGTTTTGATTCTAGAGATATATTAAGGCTTAGTATTCAGGTGAGTGTATGCTCTTAATGCCTCCGTGTTGTTTGAGTTGTGCGCAGAATCGCCTCCGAGAGCAATATGGTTTATATCTCCATTTGCGTTAGAGATAACCTCTATGTGAGTGATATGTGATGATGTTGATGAGTAGTTTAGGTTGATTTCAACTTAGTAGTAAGTTTAAGTATTTAACGGGTATGTGAAATTCAACCCCAAGAGTCTCTATTTTCTGAATAATGAATTCTTTTTATGTTCATAAGTTTTAATTCTCGCATTTACTTTAAACCTATTTTAATCCAAAAGCATAAATGCAAGACTTCTCGAACGATAATTTAGTAGCACTGGTCCATGTGGATACGATAAAACTCGGAATACTTCCAATCTTTTGCTCGTTGCTTCACTGCATCAACAAAATAACGTTGTTGTCGAGGATTGGTGTTTTTATTAGATCACATTGTGATAGTTTCTTTGTTTTTGAGTTTTGCACATAATGTTCATATTTGTCTATGATTAATATACTTGTGTATAATGTATACTTGTTGATTTATACATGTTTTGGGTTTGTATTTCCACACTTGCTATGTTTGTGTTTCTCAAGTTATTCAAGTGTGTGTATAAATGTGTTGTGTGTCAAATTTTGTTCAAGTATTATTATGAATTTTCTTGTTTTCGTAATGTTTGTTCATGTGTTTGGTTAGGACACTTTTTTGCGGTTTGCGCGGTGTGGCAACACCATGGCATGATTTGAGGAAGTTATTAGCTAGCACAATAAAGGCATCGAGCTAACGACGTAAAACAAGCATGTTTTTTCTGTTTTTGTTTGTGTATAGTGTGGTAAATGTTGGTCAAACAAGTTGCAATTGGACCAGTTCTTAAAATTCTCAAATCCTTACTTTTCAACTTTTTTAATTTGCTTTCACCCGATTGTTTAGTTATTATAATGTATTGTAACTTTGTGCGTCTTGTAGTTGAGTTGTGTATGGCATATTGGATGTGTAGCATAGGATAATCGGTTGTGATTATGATTTTTCTGCATAGACTTGCTCGTGCTGAGCATGACCTATGCGCGCTAAGCGCATGTTTTCTGGTGTAGCGCACTAAGCGCAGTCTGTGGGGATAAGTGCACCCTGCTGCTTGCTTATGAAATTTGTTTCACTCGCCCCATTTTGCCCACTTTCACCCAGGATATTTAGAGTACATAATAGTAGTATTTACTAATTCTTTTGTTTGTTGTTTGGACTCCAATTTTGGTCTGATATCTTGAGGAATTTTGAGGTGATTTTTCGAGTGTGATTGTTTTAACTTGCGGATGTATGGTAATGATAGTTCTTGAAGTTGGTACATGCCAAGTACTCGTTTATTGCTTTCTATAGCATAACATATTTAGGAAACTTATAATGTGTACGAATTCCATGCCATTCATTCTTTTATATTACTTTTTTTTTATTGAATCACTTTAGTTCCTTTTTACCACTAAATGTGAGGAAGTTTTCCATTGTTCATATATGTTGGAGACCACAATTCTTGTTTTAACTGGATTTTATTATTTTAAATTTTATTTGTGTTGATTGTATGAAAGCATGAAAATGATCAAGTCATTTTGTTTTATTTTGAGCACAACTACCTAACCAAATTATCAATTTACCATGTAAGTGTATGAGTATTTGTTAACCCATTTGAGCCTTTTTATCAATGTCCATGTTGTTTTTTAACTCGATGCATGTCTATGAGTTTTAGTTCACCTTTTTGAATGGATGTTCATTATTTGTTTTCTTGAACCCTCAACCATGATTTATGGTTTGAATTTTTGCCATGCCTTAGAAAATAGGGAGTATTCACACTTTGATGTTGGTTGAATTCAAGTTAAGGAGAACAATGTTTGTTTGCTTATGTGTTGATTTCTATGAGGTTGAAAAGAAAATGAAAATAAAAATAAAAATAAAAAGAAAGAAAAGAAAAAGAAAGAAAAAAAGTTGAAATTTTTTTGAAAAAGAAAAACAAAAAGAGTAGAATAATGTTATGTTAATAAGTAATGTGTGTTTGGTGTAAAACTTGGGATTGTGGAAGAAGTTTGATTGAGATTTTGTGCTTGAACTTTTGTGAGTTGATCACTCCCTTAGGCTTATACAAGTTTTTGTTTTGATTAGTTTTAGGAATTCCCCCCTTGTTTGTTAACCAAACCATGTTACAACCTTGAAAAGTCCTTGTGATTCTTATTTTTGTATGTTCAATGTGAATTTTTGGATGAATGCATAATTTAGACTATTGTTTACAAGATTGTGGATGAGTGTTAAATCCTCACCTTTGTGTGTTTTTCATCCCTCGATGAATTTTTGCTAGCTGTGATTCATTATTACACATATTTTGTTTTAGAATATTTAGTATGATTTTTGTACTTAGGATTCATTTTGTTCTCATGTTGTCGTTGTAGGATAGTGGTAAGTTTACTTTGCATGTACGTTTTTGAAGAACCATACATTTGTTTTCCATTTTCGAAACATGTTGATTCATGATTCTTGGATTGTTGCTTCTTTGTTTTTTAGGTTGTTTGACTTTGTTTGAGGATAAAGAATTTTTTAAGTCTGGGAGAGTTTGATAAGTGCAAAATAGTCGTTATATTTGTGTATATTTTAGTGGCACTTATCAACTCATTTTGTTGTAATCCTTTGAATAAACCTCAACTTGTATGTGTATTTGTAATATTGAGTATAATCCTGTTTTTGTGTAAATATTGTATCATTTGATAGTTTTTCACATCTTTTGTAGGTATTCATTCATAATTGGAGCATCGAGTAATAAGAGCCGAAGGCACAACTTCAAAGATGCGATTTTGAGCAATAAAAGAGAATGGACAAAGAAAAGAATAAGATTTTCATATATTTTAAATAGTCATAAAAACATGGTATTTAGTTATTTTTATATAGATAATTGAATAAGCTTTCCAATTCTTCAAACCGTGCGTAAATCAGAGTCACAGTTCTCAAGTTATGGCGAAAACAAGTGCTGATTTTTTTTGGAACACCGGGTCACGCGCTAAGTGCCCTCTGTGGGGCTAAGCGCTGTCTCCAACTTTGAAATTTGTATAAATAGAGAAAAAACACATTTTTAGGTTATGGGTTGGGTATTTTTTAGTCCCAACACCATCAATTTAATTCTTTGTAGTTTAGAGCTTAAAAAACAACATTTATGGCTTATAATCGGATGATCTGGGGCCGGGAGCCTGGTTGATCGTGATTGAAACTGCAATAGATTTGGTTTCTTATCCATTTATTCTCTTTGCAACCATTATTTGTTGGGTTTTTTTTGTAAGTATGTTTGTTTATGTGTATATTTATTACTCATGGTGTTGTATGATTCTTTCTTTAGAAATCAATATTGGTGATTGCTTTCTTTATTTGGGTTTAGGTTGATGCAGACATGTATGGTTCGAATACGAATTTAGGATAAACATCTATTGAGTTTTGATTCTGAAGATAGATTAAGGCTTAATATTCACGTGAGTGTAGGCTCTTAATTCCTCCGTGTTGTTTGATTTACGTGCGAAATCTCCTCCGAGAGCAATACGATTGATGTCTCACTTTGCGTTAGAGATAACCTCTGTGTGAGTGATACATTTTGATGAGTAGTTTATATTGATTGCAACTGAGTAATAAGTTTAAGTATTTAACAGGTATGTGAAATTCAATCCCGAGAGTCTCTATTTTTCGAATAATGAATTCTTTTTTTGTTTATAAGTTCCCGCCTTTACTTTAAACTCAATTTAATCCAAACTCATAAACGCGAGACTTGTCGAATGACAATTCAATAGCACTGATCCATGTGGATACGATAAAACCCATAATACTTCTAATTTTTTTCTTTATGCTTTATCGCGTTAACAATCATATGTTCAGATTAATTAAAAAACCCATTGAAAACAATGACCATATGCCCTCTCCCAACTTTGAATATCCTATGTATGAAGCTGAAGAAGAAGAGTTGATCGAAATCCCAGAAGAGTTTTCTCGGTTGCTTGAGCCCGAGGAGGAGACCATTCAGCCATACAAAGAGCTGTTGGAGACAATTAATTTGGATTCCGAAGAAGATCCAAAAGAAGTCAAGATCGGGGAACTACTTCGTCCAAAGGTGAAGAACAGTTTGATTGAGTTGTTGAAAGAGTATGGGGATGTCTTCGTCTGGTCCTATCAAGATATGCATGGTTTAGATACTGATACTGTGGAGCATCATTTGCCTTTAAAGTCTGAATACCCTCCCATTAAGCAGAATTTAAGGACTCATCCAGATATGGAAGTTATGATAAAAGAAGAAGTTTTGAAACAGATTGACACTAATTTCCTTGTGACATTATTTTATCCTCAATGGATCTCCAATATTGTTCCCGTTCCAAAGAAAGACAGAAAAGTTTGCATGTGTGTTTATTACAGAGACTTAAACAAGGCTAGTCTAAAAGATGATTTTCCTCTACCTCATATTGATATGTTGGTAGACAATACAACAAAATTCAATGTTTTCTCCTTCATGGACGAATTTTCCGGATGTAATCAGATTAAGATGGCTCCCAAGGACATGGAAAAAACAACATTTATAACACCCTGGGGAATATTCTGTTACAGAGTGATACCCTTCGGGTTGAAGAACACTGGTGAAACGAACTAGAGGGCTATGACAAGCCTATTCCTTGATATGATGCATAAAGAAATTGAAGTATATGTGGATGATATGATTGCTAAGTCCCAGACTGAAGAGGATCATATAGAAGACTTGTTGAAGTTGTTTCAGCGTTTTAGGAAGTATCGTCTCTGCTTGAATCCAAATAAATTCACCTTTGGTGTCCGTTCTAGAAAATTGTTGGGTTTAATTGTTATCCAAATAGGTATTGAAGTTGATCCTTATAAAGTTAGGGCAATTCAAGATATGCCTAGACCAAGAATTGAAAATCAAGTCACTGGTTTCCTCGGACGCCTGAATTACATCTCCATGTTTATTTCTCACATGACTGCTACTTGTGAGCCGATCTTCAAGATTTTAAAGAAAGATCAGGGTTGTGTATGGACATATGACTACCAGAAGAATTTTGATAGTATCAAGGAGTATTTTCTGGAACCTTCTATCTTGCTCCCTCTGTTGAAGGAAGACCATTGATAATGTATTTGATTGTGTTGTATAGTTCCATGGGCGGTATTTTGGGTTAGCAAGATGAAACAGGTAGGAAAGAATACGCTATCTATTACTTAAGCAAGAAGTTCACCGACTATGAGTCATGGTATTTGTTGCTTAAAAATACATGTTGTGCTTTGGCTTGGGCTGCTAAGTGTCTGCGGAAATATATGCTGAATCATACTACTTGGTTGATATCCAAAATGGATTCGATTAAGTACATTTTCGAAAATCCTATTCTTACTGGAAGAATTTCCCGTTGGCAGATGCTATTGTCTGAATATGATATTGAATATTGTACTCAGAAGGCTGTTAAAGGTAGTGTGTTGGTAAAGTACCTTTCTCACCAACCAGTTGATGATTATCAGTCTGTAAAGTTTGATTTCCCTGATGAGGATGTGATGTATTTGAGAGTTAGAGATTATAATGAACGTTTGCCTGAGGAAGGTTCAGATCCTGAATCCCGGTGGGGTCTAGTGTTTGATGGAGTTGTGAATGCTTATGGAAAAGGAATTGGTGTTGTGATTATCACTCCTCATGGTTCCCACATACCTTTCACTACAAGGTTGACTGTTTGATTGTACCAACAACATGGAAGAGTACGAAGCATGTATCACGGTTCTCGAGGAATCCATGGATTTAAGGTTTAAGATTCTTGATGTATATGTAGATTGAGCCGTAGTGATAAATCAGATTAAAGGAGAATGAGAGACTCGTTACCCTGGCTTGATTCCCTACAAATATTATGCGAGAAGATTGTTACCATTTTTCAACAAAGTTGAGTTTCATCACATTCCACGAGAAGAAAATCATATGGAAGATGCTTTAGCCACTTTGTCCTCCATGTACAAGGTGAATTTCCCAAATGAAGCGCCTCAGATTAAAATCAGACGTCTTGATAGACCAGCTCATGTGTTTGCAGCAGAGGTAGCATCCGATGATAAACTATGGTATTATGATATCAAACATTTCCTTCAGACACAAGAGTACCCACTTGGGGCATCAAACAAAGATAGGAAGACTTTGAGAAGGTTGGCAGGAAGTTTCTTCCTCAATGAAGATGTGTTATACAAGAGAAATTATGACACGGTCTTGGTCATATGCGTGGACAGACGCGAAGTAGACATGTTAATGTATGATATTCATGAAGGCTCCTTCGGTACCCATGCCAATGGATATTAAATGGAAAAAAAGATGCTTAGGGCAGGTTACTATTGGCTGACAATGGAATATGACTGTTACGAATTTACGAAGAAGCGCCATAAGTGTCAGATCTATGCTGGCATTGTGCCTCCAACTATTCTCAATGTTATTTTCTCTCCACGACCTTTCTCTATATGGGGTATTGATATGATTGGAATGATAGATCCTAAAGCCTCGAATGGATATCATTTCATCTTAGTGTCTATTGACTATTTTATAAAATGGGTGGAAGCAGTATCCTATGCTAATTTGACCAAGCAGGTTGTGGTCCGATTTATTAAGAATCATATTATTTGTCGGTATGGTGTGCCAACCAAGACTATCACTGATAATGGCTCTAATTTGAATAAAAAGATGATGAAGGAGCTTTGTGAATATTTCAAGATTGGGCATCACAACTCTTCTCCTTACAGGCCTAAGATGAATGTGGTTGTTGAAGCGGCTAATAAGAACATTAAAAAGATCATTTAGAAGATTGTTGTTACATATAAGTATTGGAATGAGATGCTCGTTTTTGATTTGCATGGGTACCGTACATCTGTTTTCACTTTGATAGGCGCAACCCCATCCTCTCTTGTTTATAGCATTGAAACAGTCCTCCCCATCAAGGTTGAGATTCCCTCTTTATGTGTGATAATGGAAACTGAGTTGTCAGAGGCTGAATGGGTCCAAAATAGGTTTGACCAGTTCAACTTGATTGAAGAAAATAGAATGATTGCCTTATGTTATGGTCAATTGTTCCAAAAGAGAATGAAGAAAGCTTTTGATAATAAGGTTTGACCTTGTGAATTTAGAGAAGGAGACCTCGTGCTCAGAAAGATCTTGCCTTTTTAACACTGATTCTAGGGGAAAATGGACTCCTAATTATGAAGGCCCATATGTTGTCAAGAAAGCCTTCTCTGGAGGTGCATTGATTCTTGAAACTATGAATGGTGTGGAGTTCCCACATTCCGTAAATGTTGATGCAGTCAAGAAATACCTCACCTAAAGATATAAAAGAACAATTCACTAAGTTGAAAACCCGAAAGGGATACTTAGGAAAAAATGAACGTCTTGGTGGAATGAGAACCTAAAAGGGTGGTACAGGTAAAAATTAGAGACATCATCAGAATAAATCATCCTGGTAGATTAAAAACCCACAAGGGAAATCTAGGATAAAGTGAGGAATTTCTTGGCAAGTAACTGCATCAAACAAGACTCGATCGTTGTAGCAACAATCTTCCTTAGATTCTCATCGATCTTCAACCAAATCCTAAAAACAGGAGTTCAAAGTTGCTAGAGAGAATATTGGTCATTGTATTTCAATGTATCTTTTCCATGTACTTACCATTTTCCAAACTTTGTAATCATCTATGGAGTTACGCCATTTAGGGGCTACCATTCTATTAATGAAGTTTCAGCTTTTATCCAATTCTTTGCAATCTTTATTTTATTCTACTTACAAAAATTTCATTTATTATCAATTGCAAATTTTGAAACAAAAAGATTAAATAAAATAAAACATGTTTTTGAAAATTTGCGAAAACATTTTACTTCGATTTGTGAAACAAAGGAATAGAAAGCAGTCGTTCCAAGGATAGATAACTTCCAAAGGAAGAAGCTCTCTCCTCACTTAAGCAACCTTCTATGGTTTTTACTCAATAGATTGTTGACCCACCGTTGTGTAATGGTATGGTGTTTATTTTACCCCAAAGGTTTGGACGATAACATATCATCCTTCAAGAAAGATATAACCTGTTTGTGTTTTTCTTCTCAGCAGATGTGGTATTTCTTTCTGCAACAAGGTCCATATATTACTCCTAGTGAAGCTTATAAGATGCTACACTATGGACCCTACAACTCTGTGGTTTGTTGTTATAGGATTACGCGTTGTCTTTGTAATATATATATATATATATATATATATATATATATATATATATATATATATATATATATATATATATATATATATATATATATATATATATATATATATATATATATATATATATATATATATATATATATATATATATATATATATATATATATATATATATATATATATATATATATATATATATATATATATATATATATATATATATATATATATATATATATATATATATATATATATATATATATATCTTTTCCCATAGAAGTTAAGCCTTGAAGTACGATGTTGTTTCCTCAACAGGTGGCTTACTCTCTCATGAGATCTCCATCTTGGATGTGATTTAGCCAAGTGTGGCCTGTGCACAAGGTTGATTATCTGGTTATCCCCAGAATGAAGTGTTGTTTTGTCAGTATATACATAACATGCATTCATTCATTCTCTCATTCATTCAGAAATACATCATGCATAACTAATTGAAAATCCATGCTATTTCCCCATTTGGGTTTATTCATTGAGTAGAGTTTTGGTTGACCATTTCTCTCAAATACTCCTGATTTTGACTTTGGTTCCTAACAACAATATTATTTTGATCTCTATAGGCAATAATCCCTAGATTGAGAATGCATTTATTTTTCACTTGAAGATTTCGTCTTCTCAGCACGAACGTGTTTATATTACCCAAAGAAGTCAAATTCATTTCCCAGCAACATTATTGTAATACTTCTTCCGACAATAAGTGGTGGTCTCTTTATTTGAGAAGCTTGCATATCCCCTGGTTCCCTTTTGGATGGAAAATGACAGTCTCTTATAAGAAGTCTCTTAATTCCCAAGGAAGTTGTCCACACATATATCAATCTTTCTACTCCAATGGATGGTTGGTCTCTTCAATGTGATATAGACAATTCATTGTGAAATCTTTTATCTACTCCAATGGATGGTTGGTCTCTTCAATGTAATAGAGACAATTCATTGTGAAATCTTTTATCTACTCCAATGGATGGTTAGTCTCTTCAATCTGATAGACACATTTCATTGTGAATTATTTTATCTACTCTAATGGATGGTTGGTCTCTTCAATGTGATAGAGACAGTTCGTTGTGAAATCTTTTATCTACTCTAATGGATGGTTGGTCTCGTCAATGTGATATAGACAGTTCATTGTGAAATATTTTATCTACACCAATGGATGGTTGGTATCTTCAATGTGATAAAGACAATTCGTTTTGAAATCTTTTATATACACTAATGAATGGTTGGTATCTTCAATGTGATAAAGACAATTCATTGTGAAATATTTTATCTACTCCAATGGATGGTTGGTATTTTCAATATGATAGAGACAATTTGTTGTGAAATCTTTTATCTACTCTAATGGATGGTTGGTCTTTTAAATGTGATAGAGACAATTTGTTGTGAAATCTTTTATCTTCTCCAATGGATGGTTGGTCTCTTCTATGTGATAGAGAAAGTTTGTTGTGAAATCTTTTATCTGCTCCAATGGATGGTTGGTCTTTTCAATATGATAGAGACAATTCATTGCAAGGTTCTTGCAAAAGATTGTTACCCTTTTCAAGTGGAAGCCTTGATCAAAGAAGAAATTAAGACCACTTCATATCTTATGACCATGTTTAATGGAAGGTTTATTAGAAGAAACTAAGACCAGTTCGTGGCTTATGACCATATTGGAGGGGAGGTTAATCAAAAGAAATTAAGACCAGTTCCTGGCGTATGACCATGTTCAAGGGGAGGCTTATCAGAAGAAATCAAGACCAGTTACTGGCTTATGACCATGATAGAGGGGAGGTTTATCAGAAGAAACTAAGACCAGTTTGAGGCTTGTGACCATGTTTGAGGGGAGGTTTATTATAAGAAACTAAGACCAGTTCGTGGCTTATGACCATGTTCAAGGGGAGGTTTATCAGAAGAAACTAATACCAGTTTGTGGCTTATAACCATGTTCGAGGGGAGGTTTATCAAAAGAAATCAAGACCATTTTGTGGCTTATGACCATGATCGAAGGGAGGTTTATCAGAAGAAACTAAGACTAGTTTGTGGCTTATGACCATGTTCGGAGGGGAGGTTTATCAGAAGAAATCAAGACTAGTTTGTGGCTTATGACCATGATCAAGGGGAGGTTTATCAAAAGAAATCGAGACTAGTTCGTGGCTTATGATCATGTTCGAAGAGAGGTTTATCAGAAGAAACTAAGACCAGTTTGTGGCTTATGACCGTGCTCGAGGGGAGGTTTATCAGAAGAAACTAAGACCATCTCATGGCTTATGACCATGTTCGAGGGGTGGTTTACGAGAAGAAATTAAGAGCAGTTTGTGGCTTATTACCATGTTTGAGGGGATGTTTATCAAAAGAAATCAAGAATAGTTCATGTATTATGACCATGATCGAGGGGAGGTTTATTAGAAGAAATCAAGACCAATTCGTGGCTTATGATGATGATCGAGGGGAGGTTTATCAAAAGAAATCGAGAATAATTTGTGGCTTATGACCATGATCGAGGGGAGGTTTATTAGAAGTAACTGAGACCAGTTCGTGGCTTATGAACGTGATCGAGGGGAGGTTTATCAGAAGTAACTGAGACCTTTTCGTGGCTTATGACCGTGATCGAGGGGAGGTTTATCATAAGAAATAAAGACTAGTTTGTGGCATATGACCATGTTCGAGGGGAGATTTATCAGAAGAAACTAAGACCAGTTCGTGGCTTATGACCATGATCGAGGGGAGGTTTATCAAAAGTAACTGAGACAAGTTCATGGCTTGTGACCAGGATCGAAGGGAAGTTGATTACCCTTTTTAAGTAATGTCTTGAAATTAAATACCCATCTTAAGTGAAATACCAAAATTGTTTGAAGACTTGTTACTTTTAATAAAGGATATACCTTCAACCCTGAATTGGTTGTTCACCGTCGTCTATTAGTCAACATTTTCCTTTATTACCCTCATTTATTGAGATGATAATGTCATAGTTCCGCTTTCTTGTCTTTGGGATTTTCGCCAGTAGATTTAAGTCCTCTTTTTTAGGGGTGTCCGCAATGCGGTTTGGCCAGTTTTGAAGCTATAAATCACTTGAACCACAAGAGAAAAAACTGTGTGGTTCGGTTTGGTTTGATTGACTTTTAAAAATAAAACCAAACCAAACCAAACTAATGCAGTTTAAGTTGGTTCGGTTGGTTTGGTTTTTTACAAAAAAATTATTGATCCATACATACACCTAGAGAGCAAAATATAACTTTGTGTTTAATCGTTCATACATTATCATAAAAAAATTTATAATGTCAGAATAAGTTTATAATTTGATAGATAAAATTGTGTCTTATAATTTTTACTTTAGTCTAAAGAATGATATACATGAAATTGCATTCTTAAATAAATATCATAAAAAGAATAAGATAAAATATATTTTGTGAAAATAGTATTTGTAAATGAATAATATATTATTTTTTGATGATATGTAAATTAAAATAAATATCATACAAAGAATATTATAAAATATATACATAATACATGTTGATTTATCTAAAGAATTAAAGAATATATATTGGTTAGTAAGATTTTGTAACATACCTCGGTTTGGTTTGGTTTGATTCGGTTTGCAAAAATACAAACTGCAAACCGAACCGAACTGCGTGGTTCTGTTAGAAAATATCCCAGACACATCGAAACCAAATGTGGTTTCGGTTTGGTTCGGTTTGATTTTGCGATTTTCTATTGGGCCGATTTGGTTTTGAACACCCCTACTCTTTTCCCCAATGGAGTTTATTTTTTTCCTCCAATGGAGTTAAGTCTCTTTCCCCAATCGAGTCGATAATCCTTTCTTGAAGATTATTTCCTTGTTGGATTATTTCTCGCAGTGTTAACAATTTCCCTATTGAAATCTTACTTTGCCTTATGATTTTCAACTGTGATTGATTGGTTTTGTATATTCATAGTTATCCCCAGAGTCATGTTGTTTCCCAGTAAGTCATTCTCCTATATGAGTTCACTCTGTTAGTCTGTTCTTTTAGCTTTGTCTATTGTTCTTTTATTATTCCCACTAGTGTCTTGTCCCCCCCGTGGAAACCTGTCGCTTGCATTCATAATCATAAGACCTATTTGGCATCTTAGGGCCAAAAATTGAGTCTTTTTTGTATTTAAGTATCTCTGATCGCGTCGAGATAAATATTTTAATCTTCATATCTCTGGATAGAAGACACTTAAACAAGGGCAGTTAACATAACCTAATTTTTGGTCATCTTATAGTTCTAACATGATAAGCTCATGCATTATTCTCATACCCATGCATACATATCATTGATTCAAATGTAAAGGATCAAGGGTTTTGCTAATGGAGTGTGCACCATTTAAAGATGAAGAAATTTTATTTAAATTGATAAGAGATGAGGATCTCATCATCTTTAACTTCATCTAAAAACACAAGATGTTGTTGTTTAAAATTTTTCGAGATTCATCAGAGGATTAGGGTTTGAAGTTTGTATCATCATCTCTTGTCTTATTGATCTTCAACTAGGGTTTTTGGTCAAATTCATCTGAGACTGACCTTTTTGAGCAAAACAAGTATCCATGGTTCCTAACATATCTTAAGGCATCTATGTGCATCTTATAGATCATCAATTTTAATCAGAAGAATCAAGATGGGATGGATAGATTTAGATTTGAATGCATTTTATCAAAAGTCAACAGGAAAGTCAAAATTTGACTAAAGGTTTTTTGGTCAAAATTGAAGTTAAAATGTTGAAGTTGAGAAAATTTGGTCATTGGTTGAGAAAAGTCAAGAGAAATGGTCAAAATTCAATTTACTTGCAAAAGAAGTAATATTTAAGACTTATAACATTTTTCTAAGTACAAAATATTTATGCTCATGTTACTATCTTTCAAGCTCTATATCTCATTAAATAATGGTCAAGAGTTTGCAAGCTCATCATCAAATTGAAGAGGAAATTTAATGCTTTAACTTTTCCCTGGTGGGTGATTTCTCCAAAAGTCCATAGATTGCAAGATATTTGGCCATAAAGTTTTATTCTCCTTCATTATTGTGTGAGCTAACACTTAGTGAAAATTTGAAACTTTGATCAAGATTATTGGCATGACTTCCAAAGCATTTCTATTTGTGATACAAGCCTCATTTTGAGTTCCATTTAACATAAAAGTTATAGAGTAATCCATGCTCTTTCTTTTGATCTTAAACTTGTCTCAATGGGTGCAAGGGACCTTAAGATGCCACCTTTGGAAGTCACACACTCCAATTTGTATTTAGATTCTGTCTTAGAGAAATTTTGACAAGCATTCAATCAGTTTCATAAAGGCATCTTCAAGGGTATTTTTCTCCATGATCCAAACATCATTTCATCTTCGCTTCAACACAAAACTTATTCAACTTTCTTCCCTTTTTCATTAAGCTCAAGATTACATCAAATGGTGCGAAGAACTGCAAGTTATGATTAAAAGAAGTAGTGAAGAAAAACACGGGATCCATGTTTTCAAAGTTTTTAAGATTGGTCATTTGGACCAACATCATATTATATGCCATTTTTTATGGGCTTAGCATTAAGATGGCACACTTCTCATTATTTTGATTTATTCCAAATGACCATATATTCCCTTTATTTCTCATGCATATATATTGGGTATTTTTCCAAAATTGGAAAAGATGCTTTCCACTCAGCTATGACATCATTTGCATGCTTATCCTATCCCATTTCATTCACCAAAATTCACCAGATATCAGGGAAAACATGAGCAAAACGCATCACATAAAGCCACTATCTCACTTTTCTGTTTTTGTGAAACTTAGCTAGCAAGTTTTTTCTAACCACATTTAAATCCTCAACCTCACTTCACACTCTATATAAGGAGCTCATTCCTTTCTTTCTAAACCTAACAACATTAACAAAAACAAAGAGAACAAGCGGCCGTTTGAAGCAAGAGCTCTCAAAAACCTCTTCAGTCTCTCAAATCTGCAAGCTTTCTTCTCATCCTTTGCTCTCATCATCTTCATCTGAGGATTCTAAAAGACTTGGTGGTTTTCTATTCATTTTTGTTTGAGAAAGAAAGAGCATAAGAATTTTACTCTACTTGGTAAGCTTCTACAAGCTCATACCCTCTCATTCTTAGACTTAAAATCATGTAATTAGGTCTTATGCATTGCATCGGGAAGCCCTTCAAAAAAGGCATTGGTTAAATTGTTTTATGTATAATGTTTGAGATTTCAATTTTAGTTTCAGATGCATGACTTTCGTGCCAATTTTATTTATGTTAGAGTTTGTATTTTGAGAAACTAAGGGTATGGTTATGTTCTTCTCTTGAAATAATTCAGTTTAGTGCTTTGTTTTGTTGAATTTGATGATGATTTGATGGTTTAGATACAATACCATTACTCTGCACTAAATGACTCAACAAAAAATTGATGATAACAAAAATAAACAATGCAAAAAGAAATAAAATACTCAAACAACACTAATAAAAGCAATAAATAAATGCAATAAATAGATCCCCCCACACCTGAACTAAACATTAACCTCAATGTTTTAGACTAAGACAGCAAGGGGAAACTCACAGTGGTTACTGAGGAGGAGGAGGAAGAGGGTGTGGAAAGTGAAACATCAGGCATTGCATGCATCTCATCAATAACAGTCCCTTATCGGGTCTGCTCGACTCCCTTCTGAATAGCTCTTTACCTTTCCTGAAAAGCTCTATACCTTGTCTAGTTTTCTCTATGCGGAGATAGCCCATCTCCGTCTGCAACCATCCCCATTGATCATGAGACATGGAAGAGGACCCAATACCTTGTTGGGTCGAGTCGTGATGGGTAGGTACAAACTGCTCATGAGCCGAAGCATCTTTCTCCATATCATTACCTTCCATAAAATCATCAGCTTGGTCGACATCCCCTTCTTCTTGGACGGCAACAACATATAACCAGTTAACATAGTCAGAAATCTTAATTTTAGCAGAGTTAGGCAACTTTAGAATACATCTCTTACGACTCATCAGAGTGTAAAAGTATCTCTTAACCTCAATCACACCCTGCTGGATAAAAGTGTTTATGTCAATTTTGTTCAAAGGTGCCACCGGGGTTTCTCCATCCAATACCTCTCTACACCCATAATATTCAACAATTTGAGTTATCATGCTGCCAACTAAAATGTCACTGGAGGTGTAGCGCCCTACTTTCCCCAAGTGATTAGCCGCAAAGGTCGCGACATTCACTGGTGTATCATGCACCATATAGAATAAAAAGAACAGATCTCTCTCAACAGCCACTTTAGTACTATCACCTCTCCCAAACAAGGTGTAAGCTAACCCTTTCTAAGTGTATCTGAAGTAATGGTTTTGGATCAATGATGCTTTCTGTTCCTGCTGTATAGCGGCAAGCAAAAAGTAAGTTATTAATTTACCGGGTGATATTTATGTTATATCGTATCGTGTCCACAGAGATTGGTGTATTGAAATGTCATTCAACAATTTATTGTTAATGAGTTTGGGGTTGAATGGGTTTTGTAAAGAAAATGTTATTAACATAAACTGAATGTAAACAAAAGGAAAATCTAAGGAAGAACTTATCAAGTATGCATATATACTACTTCTCACTGACTTAAACCTATCGACATGTTACACTCAACCTAACATTACTCATCAATGTCACTACGTATCACTCAAAACCTAATTCATTTTTAACCCAAATTGAGAGGCCAACTGCATCACTTCGATAGCAATCTCTCAACCACCTTGACAACACAGAGGTCAACCATGCTCGCCTGTGTCGATGATCTCTCAGAATGACACAAACATCACAGAGGCTTTACGCTATGATACCCAAGTAGATTGTCAGCTCTAAATCTATTTTTAGAGTTTAGAAACTAACAGATTAATCATCCTAGATAAGAAGCTAAGCAGTATATGTCTATAACAACTCAAATCCCTAGCACAGAGCAAAAATCTAGGATAAAAAATCCACAAAGATTCATAAAGCAAGTTTTATATAATGCCAAGGGCGACAAATATACATTAGATCAAATAAAATATACATACAAACCTAACCATACAAGATTACACAAAGAGGAAGAGAAATGAACTATAAATCTACCGATTTGTCAATGTCGATCGATGTGCAATCCACCCCGAATCATCCGTATACAAGATCCATAGTTGTTATCTAAGCTAATCCTAACAAAATTTACAAGTTGATGGAGTTGGGAGCAAAAACATCCCCAAAACCATAACCTAAAAATGAAGTTATAAATCAAATCTTGACAGGTCGCGCTAAGTGGCCTCAGCGCGCTAAGCGGGTTGTGTGATATTTACACACTAAACCGACCTAAACCGCACTAAGCGCGATTCAAAACTATGGTTCTGTCAAAACTGTAAAACACAAGAAGCGCGTTACAAAATGCACTGAGCGCCACTCGCGCTTAGCGGCCTCTGCGCGCTAAGCGGGCTCTTGGATAGCAAGTCCCAAAACTGATCTTTTATTCCGAAAATGCGTATCCAGAGCCGTGCCTTCGAAACCTTATTCCTCAATGCTCCAAAATGCAACAAATACCTACAAAATAAATTGAAAAAAAAATCAAATGGTACACTATGTACACAAAAACACAAATAAATACAAACTAAACATATTTACACAAAAGTCGGGATTATTCAACAATATTACAAACAAAAAGTCGATAAGTGCAACAAAAAGTATATACAAAAATAGCTACAATTTGCACTTATCAAACTCTCCCCAACTTAAAATTTGTTTGTCCTCAAACAAAGCCAAACAACTCAAAGAGCTAAAAGTAATAAACCAAAGAATCATGCATCAACAAGTTTTGAAAAACAGAAAACAAATGCTATGGCTCAAATGAAAAACTGTACACACGAGGAAATATAGTTACCACTAAACTACAATGATAACATAAACATGAAACGAATGCTAAATACAAAGAATATGTGAAACATTCTAAAACAATACTAGTTTACAAATGAATCACACCTAGCAAACAAAATCATCGGTAGATGAAAAACACAAAAATGGGGTATTTTCACTCATCCACAATCTTTCAAACAAAAGACTAAATTATGCATTCATCCAAAAACTCATATTGAAAATACAAAGGCAAGAATCTCAAGGGCTTTTCAAGGTTGTAATGTGGCTTGGTTAAGAAACAAGGGATAAGTCCTAAAGCTAATCGAAACAAAAACTTGGCTTAACCTAAGAGAGTGATCAACTCACAAAGGCTCAAGCAAAATAATTTCAATCAAACTTCTTCTTCATTCCAAATTTCAAACCAACACACATCACTTATTAGCACGACATTATTCGAACTCCTTTTGTTTTTCTTTTTCAAATATTTTTATTTTTTTTCTTCTTTTTTTATTTCTTTCTTCACATTTTTTCTTTCTTTTTCTTTCTTTCTCAGCCTCATAGAAATCACAACATAAATACACAATCATTTTTCTCCCCAACTTAAATTCAACCATCATCATGATGTGAATACTCCCTACTTTCTAAGGCAAGGTAAAAATTCAACTACAAATCATAGTTAAGGGTTCAAGAAAAAAAAGAATCAACATCCATGCAAAAAGGGAAACTAAACAATCATAGACAAGCATTTAGAAAAAGCAATATGGATATCAACAAAAAGCTCAAAGGGTTACAAATGATCACACACTCACAAGGTGAATTGACTATTTGGCTAATGGGTAGTTATGCTCAAAATGGAACAAAAAAATGCCTTGATCACTTTCTTGCATTCATACAATCAGCACAAATAAAAGATTAAACATAATAAAATCTAGTTAAAACAAGCATTGTGGTCTCCAACATATGTGAACAATGGAAAGCTACCTCACAAAAAAGGGTAAGAACTAAAGTGATTCACAAATGAACAAGTGTACAAAAGAATGAATGACATACAAATTGTAAAAAGTCTAAGTATCATGAATATTCTAAGGTATAAAAGCGAAAAAATATACCTCAAACATGTACAAAACTTTAACAAAATCATTACCCCGTATTCACAAGTTGAAACATTCAAACTTAGAAAATCACCAAAAGCAACTTCAAGCTATCAAACCAAAATTGAATCCAAACAAAAACAAAATAATTAATTATAATAATAATATTTACTAATACCAGGCCTAGGTGGAAGTGAGAAAAAGAAAAGCTAAGCAAAAATTTAAAAAGAATTTACTGGCTCTGCGCAGCAGAGCGCGCTTAGTGCGCTACACTAGATGCAAAAAAAAGACAACAACATCTGGTGCAACTGCTATGCAACTCCACCATCACCAACACACTCTATGCACAAAAATTACAATATTTACAATATTAACAAACACACTTCCACAAGATAAACACGACAAGCTTGCAGAAAAACACAATTTTACATAACGAAATACAAAAATTGAAAGTGTATTTAACAAGTTGAAAAGTGAAATTTTGAAATTTAAAAACTAATCCGAGTTCAACTTTTTAAAACACAAGTCAACACATAAAAAAAACGAATACAAATAAAAACAATACAATATGCTTGTTTTACGTCGTAAGCTCGACGCCTTTATTGGTGAGCTAGTAACCTCCTCTAGTCATGCCATGGTATTGTCACACCGTGCAAACCTAAATAAAGTGTCCTAGCTTCCATATGATAAACGTTACAAAAACGAGACAATTCACAACAATACGTGAAAACATAAGAAAAACATATGTATGCACAAATATCATATACAAGTTAACGTACAATTTCTATACAACATATACATTAATTAAAAAACTCAAAAACAAAAGAATTATCACAATGCGAAATCAATAGAACCAATTCCCAGCAACGACGCCATTTGGCTGCTGCTGTAGAGCGGCAAGAAAAAAGTAAGTTATTAATTTACCGGGTGATATTTAGGTTATATCGTATCGTGCCCAGAAATATTTGTGTATTGAAATACCATTCAGAAATTTTTTGTTAATGAGTTTGGGGTTGAATGAGTTTTGTAAAGAAAATGTTATTAACAGAAAATGAATGTAAACAAAAGGAAAAAACTAAGGAAGAACATATCAGGTATGCATATATACTACTTCTTACTGACTTAAACCTATCGACCTGTTACACTCAACCTAACATTACTCATCAATGTCACTACGTATGACTCAAAACCTAAGTCATTTCTAACCCAAATGGAGAGACCTACTGCATCACCTCAGTAGCGATCTCTCAACCACCTCGACAACACATAAGTCAACCGTGATCGCCTGTGTCAATGATCTCTCAGAACGACACAAACAACACAGAGGCTTTACGCTCCGATACCCAAGTAGATTGTCAGCTCTAAATATATCTCTAGAGTTCAGAAACTAATAGATTAATCATCCTAGATAAGAACCTAAGCAGTATATGTCTATAACAACTCAAATCCCTAGCACAGAGCAAAAATATAGGATAATAATCCACAAAGATTAATAAATCAAGTTTTATATAACGCCAAGGGCGACAAACATACATTAGATCAAAGAAAATATACATACACATTCAACCATAGAAGATTACACAAAGAGGAAGAGAAATGAACTACAGATCTACCGGTTTGTCAATGTCGATCGATGAGCAATCCACCCCGGATCATCCGTATGCAAGTTCCATAGTTGTTATCTAAGCTAATCCTAACAAAATTTACAAGTTGATGGATTTGGGAGCAAAAACTTCCCCAAAACCATAAGCTAAAAATGATTGAAAATGAAGTTATAAAAAAAATCTCAACAGACAGCGCTAAGGGGCCTCAACGTGCAAAGTGGTTGCGTGATATTACACAATAAACCAACCTAAACCGCACTAAGCGCGCTATCTGCTCTAAGTGGGCTTTAAAACTTTGGTTATGCCAAAACAATAAAATGCAAGCAGCGCGCTACAAAATGCGCTGAGCGCCACTCGCGCTCAGCGGCCTCTGCGCGCTAAGCGGGATCTCTAGGACAACAAGTCCCAAAACTGATCTTTTATTCCTAAAACGCACATCCAGAGTCGTGCCTTCAACACCTTATTCCTCAATGATCCAAAATGCAAAAAATACCTACAAAATAAATGGAAAAACATCAAACGATACACTATGCATACAAAAACACAAATAAATACAAACTAAATGTATTTACACAAAATTCGGGATTATTCAACAATATTACAAACAAAAAGTTGATAAGTGCAACAAAAAGTATATAAAAAAATAGCTACAATTTGCACTTATCACTTTCACACTCTTAGGAGTGTACACTGGAAGGGCTATAATGGCTGTCCAAAAACAACCTGCAGCAAAAGTATCAGGAACAGCTCCTGGTCCTACCCATGGGATTGAGAGACATTGTCCTAAATCCTCAATAGAAATTTCATAATCAATATTGTAAAGGTAGAATTTCAAAGTACCATGATATTCTCTGGTGGTACCCATCCACCGCCTTTCCATCTTAAAATCAATAGTGCTAAAAAATTCTAAGGTAATGCGCTCATAAATCAGCGCCTCTAAGTGCATAAAATCTAGCATCCCTAAACTATGAAACATCTTATCTATCTCATCCTACAGCCCTAAATCACCAAGAGTTTTATCGCACATATACCTGGTAGGTGTCAGCTTTCGCTTAACATGAGCATCATACCTACATGCATGGTCTGATTCTTCAAAAATTATATTATGCACATTGGGTGTGCGAATCATCATTTTCCTTGGCCTAGATGTCTATGCTACTGCCTTTCCTCTATCGGTCCTCTTTGAGGGCATTTTGGGAACCTGAAAAAATGAGCGAACACGAAATATGGAATTAGCAGAAAAATTTACCGTCAAAATGGAGAGGACGGAAAAAGGGACAAGTTTCGTTAAGGGTGTTCTTGAATTGGAGAGGGATTGATGACAAAGGAGGGAGCTTTTAGTAGTGGTGGTTATGGGGTTTTAGGTTTTGTGTGAGAGAGAGAGAGAGGTTAAGGATGGAGAGAAAAGTGAAAAAATAAGTGAATAAGGGGAAAAATCGTGGGGTCTTCTTTGGTGAGCGTGAAATTTGTGTTTAAGTGATTGGTGGGTCCCACGTGGAACAAGAGAAAACAAAAAAGTTTTAAAGTCCGCTAACCTAACATAGGTCGTGTCCTGTGACATGGCCAACTGTGTTGCATATCTGAGATGCCAAAAAATGTTATTTTCACGCAGTGCCTTCAGGAAGATTGACACAGGCCGTGTTGCCTAACACGGGTGACCGTGTCAAGAAGCTGATTTTGAAAATTTTTCACCAAAATATTTCTGTTCAGTGAGCCTGAAACGACCCGTATGGCTTGACACAGGTGGCCGTGTCATGGATCTTATTTTCTGAATTTTTTCTCTTTTGTAGAATTTCTCCTCTTTCTCTGTACACTCCCTTGTAGTCCGCTTTACTTCTTTGCAAGACATTGTGATTACCTAAACAAAAACAACAAATATACAACAAAACAAAGACAATATTTAGAATCAAAATGCGTGGGTTTCCTCCCACGAAGCGCTTCGTTTAAGGTTGCATTGTTTGATGGTTCATCCCCTTATGGGGGTACTTCCTCTTCCACACCTTGTTGCTTGTCCTTTACATAACCCAGAACTCATTCATATAAAAGTATCAACCTCTTCGTTCTTCCAACCTCTTCCAAATTCTATCTTATATGGTCGGTGTTCCTTCTTCTTTCTCTTCATGCCTTCTTGACCGAGCTTAGAAATTTTTATTGATGCCACCTGAGAGATTATGCCTGAGACTTCTTCTGGGAGTGATTTTGAAATTTTGCTTTCTCCTTCTACTTTAATCATTCCAACTGAAGATTATTTCTTTCTACCTGCACCCTGCTTCTTGATCTCTAACACTTTCAAGGTTATCTCTTCATCAAATGATTTTAATGTAAGATTACCTGTCTCGATATCAAAATTGCACTGACTAGTAAGAAAAAATGGTCAACCAAAAATTATAGGAGCCTATTCATATTAAGGAATATCCATGATCTGGAAATCAAATGGAAAAACAAAATTGTCAATTTCTACCAATACATCTCCAGCTATCCTATATGACTGCTTGATGGTATGAACAACAAATTTCAATTTTGTCCCACTCTCACTTATCTTCTCAATACCCATCTTTTTGAAGATAGATAGTGGCATTAAACTCACACTAGAGCTAAAATAAATCCGAACCCTCTTGAAAGTTATGTCTTTTATGGTGCACGGTATTGCCACTGATCCAAGGTTCTTATGCTTGACAGGTATTTTCCTCTTGGGCATAATTGCACATAATATATCATCAACAGGTACCTGTTCATCTTCTGTTGATCACTTTTTTGATAGTACCTAATTCATGAATTTCTGGTACAATGGCATTTTCTCGAGTGCTTCAAAGAACGGTATGTTGATCTCTAGATTTTTAAACAATTTGACAAATTTATCAAAATCTTTCTATTTTGTGTCCTTCTTTGCCACTCAAGAGGGATATGGCAACTGGATAACTGGTTTATCACTCTTTGCACTCTTCTCTTTAGTTGGCTTCACATGTGATAACACTTCTTCCTTCTTTTTCTTGCTCTTTCTCTCACTTCCAGATCAACTTCTATGATACTATCATTAAATTTTACCTTATCTTCACTTTCTGACCCCTTATGACTTCTTGTTGTAACAATATTAACATTATCATAAGTTTTCTGATGGCCTTGTGCTTGCTCATATAATTGTTGTGCAATCTATCCCATTTGAACTTCCAATTTTTTTATTGCAATTGTGATATTCCTATGGTTGCTCCTTATTTCTTCCTGGAACGGAGAAGTGTGGGTAGCCATCCTTTCAATAGCTACCTCCCAGTTTGCCTTCTGAGGAGCTTGTTGTTGCTGGTCTTTCCAAGAGAAGTTATGATGATTCTTCCACCCAGGATTATAGGTGTTAGAATATTGGTTATTCTGCTTCAAAATTTTTATCTTCTCAATTTGTTGTGGAGTTGCAAGACATTGCAAAGTAATGTGTGGTCCACTACAAATTTCACAAACAACCTTTTGTACATGTTGAATTTGAGCTACCTGTTGAGTATTCATGTTCATTGCTTTCAGCTTTTTCTCCACTTCTGTAACAATTGTCTCTTCAATTTTTAGTTGCTTGTTAACTTCTAACTTTAGGTCAATAACCCCCTCTAGTTTACTCACAACCCTGTCATATAACTCCAGATGCTCATTCGCAGCAATGGCTTTAATAATCTTCTTCACACTTGTGGTTGTTGTAAAGTTGGATGAGCCACCGACTGCTGTATCAATAAGCTGCTTCATCTTCATTCAAAGGCCATACACAAACATCTGCATTTGTCCAGTTTGATCCATCCTGTGGGTGGGGCAAGCTACTAATAACCTCTTGAATCTCTTGTGAGCATCATCTAGTGACTCTCCTTCTTTCTGCTTAAAATTCACAGTATCATATCTTTTGCAAATGTAAACAGAAGCAAGAAAATAATCATCAAGAAAAGTCTTCTCCATCTGTTCCCAAGTAGTAATACTCCATGCCGGTAATAAGTAAAACCACTCTTCAGCATCTTTAGATAGCGTGAATTCAAACATTATCAATTTCTTTGCCTCTTCAGAGTGACCCTCAATTTTCAGAGTAATGCTCATAGTGAGAACCCTCTACAAATGTTTGTTTGCATCTTCATTTATCTTTCTAGTGAAAGATTTGTTCTCGAGCTGGAGGATGGTTGAGGGGTGTAGTTGAAATTTTTTAATAATGACTGGTTAATTCACAATAGTCAACCGACCCTTTGGAGTATTTGCTCCTCCATAGTCCCCAAGAAGTCTCTTTGGTGGTGGTGGATTTTCACCCATAATTTTGGGTTCTGATTCTGAACCTGAGTGAACTGAGGTAACTTCTTCCTATGATTCTTGTCTAGACAATCGAGCTTGTATGCGCCTTGCGTGAAAAGTTCTTACAATTTCTGCGTCAAAAGGAAATTCAACTGAAGGATTTCCTTGCATACAACGGTTAGAAACAAATCAGTAATAACAAAATATAAAAATATAATTGAAAATCAAATTTTAGTTGCAGAGTAACAAAATTCTAATTTAACTACAATTAAACTTTATAATTTGGAAGTCCTCGACAACGTCGCCAAAAACTTATTAGGAAAAATAACAAGTGTACTATTTTACCTTGCAGTAATAAGAGGGAATTTCCCTCTGATATTGATCTCGAGGACTGCGTATAGTATCGAGTTTAATGCGTGGTTCAATTAAATAAAAACTTACCATTTGCTTTGGTTTTGGATTTAACCTTAACAATTATGAAAAATAAACAGAATGTAAAAATTATGACCTTTTTTACTTGTATGAGTATTATGCTAGGGGTAAGTGTACGATTTTCCCTGTAATGACCCTGAATGTTGGTCTCTACAACCATCTCATAACCTTCAACTACCGGATCTTTAGGTTGTTTTCCCTCAAGTCCTCAGTGGGAAAACCTTTGTTCAACCATCCTAATATCTAAGTTCTTAGAAAATTACAATGCTACCAAGCCTTCAATATTATCAAGATTTCATCGGTAACTGTATGGTATCCCTAGTCCTAAGTGATATCTAATACAGTTTAATCATATAAAAAGACCTTGACAACGGCGGTCCAACCCTAAATGTTAATCGTAGATCAATCCTAATTGGTCCGATCAGGAAAGCATTAGAAACATTGAACGATTAAATTAAAAGGAAATTACTAGATTAAAAATCAATAATTCATAGTTATTACACTGTAAAACAGGGACACCCCTAGCATTGGGGGATTTAGCCACGCATAATATTCAAAGAAATTACAATAAGAAAGTTAGACATTACAAGATAATTGGATTCCGTTGATCTTAAATCGCGATTGCTCTTGAAAAATCTTCGTTCTTCGAATCCCTTGAAAGCTCCAATTTTTATCGTAGAATTATTCTAATGTCTAAAAGTCCTCCATTTGTTTGTCTAAAGTGCCTCAAATAAAATCAATTATTCTTGATCTCAAATGTCCAAAACACCTTTTTGGGCCTCACTTAGAGTCAAATAGAAAAATCAGAAAAACTCAGCGTTTGGACCAACATGGCCTGTGTCAGGTGACACGGCCAACTGTGTTGGTTATCTGTCCATTCCCCAAGAGTCTTTAAGTCTCAGCATGGCTGACACGGCCCGTGTCGTGTGACAGGGGTGGCCGTGTTGGCACTCTGGTTTTTTTCTCTTCATGTGCTCCTCTTCCTGACACGGCCCAAGTTAGGTGACACAGTTGGCCGTTTAAGGCTTGCTGTAACTTGCTGAAACTTCTGAGACCTCCAATTCCTTAACTTTTCTCGTATCGAGTACCTAGGATCCTTTCCCTGAACCTGAAATAGTCGCAACAACCAACAAAGCATAAAACGATAAATAAACTTAAGAAAACATAAAATACGGAGAAACTCATGAAATATGAAATCATTCAAAGAAAAGAAAAATACGATACAAAATGATGTACAATACCTGGATTATCATCATCCAAGTAACAAAACATGATGAAAATGGTGACTGATCAAAATGCATGAATGTTGGGGGTTCATTTTTGGTTCGTGCATGGTTTGTCTCAATAAAAAAGACAATGGTGTGTCATTTTGTGATTGGCTGAGTCCTTGTTTTATCTTTTAGTCACTTAGAGAGTCTGGACTGATTGATAAAAGGTTCACATGCTTTTCTTCCAATTTAAATGATTATTTAAAAACAAAACAAAAAATGAAATAAGAGATGGACTCAGGCGCATTAGGCCTATTTCACTTGTTTTCCACACTCCCTGCTTTCAGGCCCAACGCGCTATTTCAATTATCTTTAGTTCATTTTTACTTTTCAGCTTTGCACCCCCTGTTTTGTTTGGATATATTTGTTTTCCTTTTCAAATTAAATTTTATTTTTTATGTTCTCTTGTCCTAAAAAATCAATACAAAATATGTTTCTGACCTTTTAGTATCTTATTTAATTTCTTATATTTTTAATTTTTTTATATTATTTTCATATTTTAATTTGAATTAATTGTGAAAGGTGTTTGAACTGCCTAGTTGTTGAATTAGGGTTTTTGTTTGATGACTTTTAAAATGCCAATTAATCCAATATTTCCCACACACTTAGGTACATAAATGTATGAGTTTTTGAAAGCTTATTGGATGCCTTGTTGTGTCTATTTGATCCATGTTTAAGTTACTTCTTGTTGCCTAATTTGATTGATCAATGCGTGAAATGTTAAGGGATGTTTAAGGGTTTGTGTTGAGCAATTCTTGCACACCTTTAGGCAACTTTAGGTCACTTATAAGTCTCTGACTTCATGATGTCTTAATGATTTTTCAACCTATTTTTGAGGTCTCCTAAGTATTTTTTATGCTTGACATAATGTATGCCTAATTGTGTAGATATTTGTGTACATGAATGTGTTGTTTAAGGATGCATTTGTGAAACCATTAGGGTATTGATTCCCATTTGTTCTTGAGTTCTTTGTTATGAGGTAGTGTCTTATTTATTATCTATATTTGAACATCCAAATTCTTTATATTGATGATGCATGTTGAAAATGTTTGAAGTGATGCTTACCTATTTTTGTGGTGTGGATTTTGGACATTGTCTTGTGTTTTACCTTGATGTTTAGAATTTTTGAATGATATAAATACCATGATATTGCCTCTGACTTATTTGGTTTGTGTGATACGGTGGGAGAACTGACTTGAGGTTTTGCGTTTGTATTCGCAAATGTTGCGGTTAGCAAGAGTCGCCACCGACTTTTTATTTTATCCTAAGGAAAGGTTAAAAAGCACAGCAAAAACCTTTTGAGATGTTTTCTTGGGTTCGGGGAGTAGATTATAGAAAGGGAAGGTATTAGCACCCTTTCTATCCATGGTTATCCATGGGCTCTTAGTTACTTGCTTTAGATCATTTGCCTTTTGTTTTCAATTGTTTTAAATGGTGCTTGAGTGTGGGTTTGAAAATGTTTTGAAAAGAGGCCAATGTGGTGGCAACCTTTGTAATGATCCATGTGGGGATGTATACAAAGATGTATGTCTTTTGAAAAAGTTTTCATTTGTTTTTGAAAGTTGTTTTGAAAGTGTAGTGATGTGTGATTTTGAAATTAGGCAAGTGTTTTGTTTTGCAAGTTTGATTCAAGTAACTAAGAGGTTGTCTACTCCTAAATTTCTCAAAAGATTATTGCTATGTTTTAACCCTTTTAACAAGTTTGTTCCACCATTGTATTTGGTGGACAATCTTGTGTTAGGATGTGAAAGGGACAGGCGCGGGTCATCGTTTAGACCATGATTGCAACGGCGTTAAATATCTTTGGGCAATTTTCTTTAAGGGACTTGATCATTTGTTTTTGTTTGTTTTGAAAAGTTTTATCGAGGGACTATGATCATTCAATTTGTTTGTTTTGCCCAAAGAGACCTAACATGCAATATGGCCCAATTTTGAAAGGCAACAAGTGGATGTAACCCTAGGGGTGTTAGTGTGCAAGTGTGTTTTATTGCATACAAGAGTTTTTCTTTGAATTAGGTTTTTCTATTTCATTGATTTTATCTTGTCATACACGTCCTAATTACTAGCAATAAGAAGCAGAAATGTAAAATCCTACGCTATTACAACAATTAGGGGAGGGGGATACACATTTGTACATGGGGGGTTCAACGAGAAAAATAGACAAAAAAAGAAATAGCAAAAAACAAGATATATAGAGAGAGAGAGGGAGCCCGCGCGCTGTTGGGAGGCCATCAGAAGTTCTGACCCAGATCCGCTGTCAGATGATCAACCTGTTGGTGAAACTGGATGAGTCAGAACTTCTGACTCTAGAACCTGCAAAACAGAACCTTGTTAGTGGGGAAATCAGAAGTTCTGATTTCCCTGCGCTGCAAGACAGTTGTTAGTGGAGAAACCAGAAGTTCTGATTTCTCTGTGCTGCAAGACAGAAGTTTGTTAGTGGAGAAACCAGAAGTTCTGATTCTGCTGAAAAGGCAATAACTCTCAGAGGTTCTGATGTCATTGACAGCAAGACAGGCTTCAGATGTGCTAACGTCAAAGTCAGCATTTGGCTTTTTCCTGTACTAATCAGAACATCTTCAATTCTGTTATTACTCCACAAAACAGGAAACATATTTGGAACAGATCCAGCAAAATAGCAAAAATGTTTCAGAGTTCAGAATCACCAAGGTCACAGGCAAGTCCTATACTGGCTCAGAACGTTCTGAGGTATGAGAGTCCTCAGAACATAAACAACGATAACATGAATATTTACATTATGTTACTTGAATATGCACAGCTGATGATGCTTAACAGTGTGATGAGGGTCAGCAGGTGCTTACCTGACTGTTTGGAAAAGTGGTGGGTGAAAGTTAGCTTTTGGTTCTAGTAGTGTTCTGGACAGATTTGGAAAAGGGGAAGTAAAGGTGTATACGTGTATAGGGTCAGAAGTTTGGAAAGAGCGTTTTTGGTTTACAGAAAAGAGCTGGATGTTTGATGAAGTTTGAAGGTGAGAAACTTAAAGTTATGAAACAAAGCTGGAGATTTTGGCAGAGTTTCAGAATGCTACGTTGCTAGGAGTTTCGTTTCTCTCTTAGCAATTTTTCTGTTTTTTTTTCTTGAACGCCTTTTGCAGTGGTAGAAGCTCTCTATTTATAGACAAAGTTCTTGTGGATGCCTTGAACATTTAAGGCGCCAACAGAGTTTGAATTTGTTCTTTGACAGAAATTCCTGGGAAGTTGTGATAACAGCTATCTTTCAGCCTAGGTTGCAGCAACAGGCGTAGATTGGGGAGAAGTGACCTCTGAAGTGGGCGGTGGCGTGAAGACCCATGCCAGAATCTGTGCAAAAGAATTTTCCAAGCCACACGTGAATGCTCAGGAGTGGTTGGAAGCATTAATGGGCATTAAATAGTGACAAGACTTGTCAATACCAACATTCTGGTAATGGAAATCAGCGTTGAATCAGCAGCGTAAACCATGCTCTGGCCTTGGCTACCTGTTGTCTTAGCAAGCTCTGGAGATTCTCCTGGTTTTCTGGTGCGTTCCTTGGATCTACTTCTGGACAATCTGGACTTAGAGATTCTGTATCAATGTGACACCTATCCTTCTGACCTTTCATCTTCTGATTTCAACCTGTTCTGAAGGAGTCTTCATACTTTCCTGTTTCTCTTGCATTCCTTTAGCAAATTCTGACTGAGCTTGTGTAACTGCTGAAGGGGCATGTTCTGTTTGAGGCTTACATTCTGAACCACGTTTACAACTTCTGATTGAACTGATGTAGCTGCTGAAGAGCCAACCTCTGACCATGCTGAACCAAGCTTGCAACTTCTGACCGTCTTCATCTGGGATGGGTCCAGAAGTTCTGAAGCGCTGATTTTTCTAAAAACACTTATTTTAAAGAAACATTCTAAGTACTTAGAAATTGATTGATTGATTTTTTTTTTCAAGATAAAAGTGTTGTTTCTGGAGTTCGTGAGATCATCTTGCTCTTGTAGGTGACTTGCTTGGGCAGAAGGATGACTCAGGATTTGGATTTATTTCAGGGGACTTTGAAAAATTTAGGATGGTTTCCTGAAGAAAGGGAGGGCAAATTTTGGGGTACAACAGTTGCCCCTGTTCAATCTTCTTGAACCTGAAGAGTTAGATTGGCGAGTTTGCCTTTCGCGACTCGAAGGTAAAAGGAGATTGGACACCAGAGTGCCCGAAAATTTGCACTCGCTTAGTAGAGTATCAGCAATGTGATGGCGGGAATGGGCTTATAGATGCCATTTGGAGAGGTGATAGATAGGGAGATGGGCTTACAGATGCCATCTGGAGACGTGATAGAACCTTGTCGGGAATGGGCTTATAGATGCCATTTGGAAGTGTCGATCGCATAAGAGATTCCTTAGCGAGAAACTTGTATATTTTGAGAAAGACGGATGTTTTCCTGGCTTGTTACAGGTGTTTGATCTTCAATCTCCTTATGTAGATGTGCCCTGGCTAGATACAGGTGTTGAATCTACAATTGGTTGTTCTCAGATGTGCCCTGGCTGGATACAGGAATCGAATATGGGAATAGTTGTTAATAGATGTGCCCTGGCTGGATACAGGAATCGAATCTTCGAACTCTTCAGACATGCCCTGGCTAGATACAGGAATCGAGTCTGGAAACGTGGTCCACAGATATGCCCTGGCTGGATACAGGAATCGAATCTTCGAACTCTTCAGACATGCCCTGGCTAGATACAGGAATCGAGTCTGGAAACGTGGTCCACAGATATGCCCTGGCTGGATACAGGAATCGAATCCGGAGATGTTGTAGTTGATAGATGTGCCCTGGCTAGATACAGGAATCGAATCTTCGAACTCTTCAGACATGCCCTGGCTAGATACAGGAATCGAGTCTGGAAACTGATCACTCTCAGATGTGCCCTGGCCAGATACAGGTATCGAATCTGGAATTGTGACAGTTGAAGGTAGTTGTTTTTTGGGATTTGTCTTTTTTCCTGACAAGGCCAAAACATAAGTTGTATGCAATGTCATGATGTATAATATGCGTGATGTTTTAACATGAGACAGCGGTGTATGCACTTTATCATGTATGTAAGCGAGATGTATGAAAGTGTGAAATGTTTATGAATGTATCTTCGTCTTAGGAAAGTAAATCCTTGACGAACGGCCGGGGAGTTGCTCTGGGGAAGAGATACTTGGCCGAAGTTTTGATGAGAGGCCTGTTGAGGACTTTAATGATGGATTCCGTTGGGGATAATGATGATAAACTCTGCTGGGGATACCAAAGATAAAATCTGCTGGGGATACCAAAGATAAAATCCGCTGGGGATTGAAAGAACTTTGTTGGGGACGATCTTCCGTGGCGATTAGCTGAGGACAACCCAGTTATAAGCCCTCGTGAGGAATCACCCTGAATAAAGCTCGGGAGAGACGTTCGTGTACTATAGGGGACAAGCTTCCAGAATTTACTGGGGATGAGCTTTAAGACCTGCCGGGAACTGTTGTACCTTTTTAGGATTGTCGGGGAGTCAACTCCGCTTGGGGAAAGTATTGCTGAATCTTGTTTTACTCTGCGGGGAGTTGAGATGATTTGGCCATATTCTTCAGTTGAATCTACCTTGGTACCTTGGCGGTCAAAACAACCAGACTGCATTAGACAACTTCACATTGCCCCTGTCTCTGATGTCACCTGTAATCAATCTCTTGTTTCATATGCAAATATTTACGAATTAGCAATTTAATGTCAAATGCATATATCAAAAATGAACATTGGACGTTCTTCGCAAGACAAAACAAAAAGGGGAAACAATGGTAATTTGTGTGAACCAGTGAATTTGTATTGATTTAGACTTTGCCTGTGAATAGGCGTTTTTATACAAGAGGCTGACATCCTAGTAAGAGGACGCCGCCAAAAAATCATAGAATTTTGAAAAGGAAATAAAACAGCTATGTGAACGATCCCACTGGGTTCCAACTCTGCTATTGCCTTTATGTCTCCGGGCGTCTCATCGCTTTGCTGCCTGGTTGAAGATGAAGTTGATTGGTCGATGCCGAAGTCTGAGCCAGATAGTTGATACCGAATTCTGGATGCGATGTGATCCAATGAGACATAGTGTTACGCTTTTATCCCTAACTTTTGCCTGGACCGCCCTTTCGGGTTTTCAGTCCACCGGGATACCCATTTTTGCCCAAGCCGCCCTTTCAGGTTTTCGACTTGCCGGGTGTACAGATTTTTATTCATTTCATCCCTTATTTTTGCCCGAACCCTTTTGGTTCGCCGGGAAGCCCTTATTTTTGCCTAGGTATGTCAACCTAGCGGGTCTTTTATTTATGCGTAGTATTTTTTCACTATGTCTGCATTGGCGGGGTAAGGAAGGTCGTCACCATCCATGGTGGTTAGGATCATGGCTCCTCCTGAGAACACACGTTTAACCACAAATGGCCCTTCGTAAGTAGGGGTCCATTTGCCCCGGGGATCACTTTGAGGAAGGATGATGCGTTTGATTACCAGGTCCCCAACTTGATACTCTTGCGGTTTGACTTTCTTGTTAAATGCCCTGATCATCCGTTTTTGATACGTTTCACCATGACAGATAGCAGTGAGCCTCTTTTCGTCAATCAAATTTAATTGATCAAGTCGAGTCTGGATCCAATCATTTTCATTCAAGTCTGCATCCTTCATTATCCGGAGAGAGGGTATCTGGACTTCAATTGGCAAGACTGCTTCCATGCCATAGACCAAGGAGAAGGGAGTTGCCCCGGTTGACGTTCTGGCTGAGGTACGGTACCCATGAAGAGAAAACGGTAACATCTCGTGCCAATCTTTATAGGTCACTGTCATCTTCTGCACAATTTTCTTGATATTTTTATTGGCTTCCTCTACAGCCCCATTCATCTTCGGCCGGTAGGGAGAAGAATTGTGGTGCTGTATCTTGAATTGTTCACAGAGTTCAGTGATCATTTTGTTATTGAGATTGGTACCGTTGTCCGTAATGATTCTTTCCGGGACGCCGTACCGACAGATCAGATTATGCCGGATGAAACGTGCCACGACGCTCTTGGTTACTGTGGCATAGGAAGCTGCCTCAACCCATTTCGTGAAGTAATCGATCGCCACCAAGATGAAGCGATGCCCATTGGATGCCGTCGGTCGGATCTCACCGATCATATCGATGCCCCACATTGCAAAAGGCCAAGGTGCCGTCAGGACATTCAAAGGAACCGGAGGGATATGCACCTTGTCAGCATGGATCTGGCATTTATGACAAGTTCGGGAGTGTTGGTAACAATCGGCTTCCATTGTGGACCAGAAATATCCTGCCCGAAGGATTTGCTTAGCCATGGTGTGTCCACTGGAATGTGTTCCGAATGTACCTTCATGCAGTTCTATCATGATTTTCTCTGCTTCAGCCTTATCCACACAACGTAGTAGAGTTGAATCATGATTCCGTTTGTAGAGAATGCCGTTGCTGAGGAAGAATTTCGCAGCAAACCTCCTCATGAACTTCTGATCATTGACAGATGCACCTTCAGGGTATTCCTGAGCTTCCAGATACCTCTTCACCTCATGGTACCAGGGTTTTTCAGTCACCTTCTCAGCCTCGAGCTCGCAGCAGTATGCCGGTTCATCTAACTTCCAGATTATGATTCGGGGAGCCTCATTGTCCCATTTAACTTTGAACATTGAAGACATCGTAGCTAGGGCGTCCGCCAGCTGATTCTCCTCTCTAGGGAAGTGTTCGAAAGTTATCTCTTCAAAGTGGGGAAGCAAGGTCAACACATACTCCTTGTAAGGAATAAGATTCGGGTGTTTCGTATCCCACTCGCCTTTGATCTGATTGATCACGAGAGCGGAATCTCCGAAAACACTTAGAAATTTGATTCTTAAGTCGATTGCAGCTTGTAAACCCATGATACATGCCTCATATTTTGCCATATTGTTGGTGCAGCTGAAACATAATCGGGCGGTGAGGGGAGTATGAGTTCCTTTGGGAGATATGATTACGGCGCCGACGCCGTTACCCAGAGCATTAGAGGCTCCATCAAAATGCATAGACCATCGGGATCCTTCCTCAGGTCCTTCATCCGGTCCAGGTACTTCACAGTCAGTTACCACCATGATGTCTTCGTCCGGAAAATCAAAGTTCAGTGATTGGTAATCGTCCACAGGTTGGTGTGCCAAATGATCTGCCAGTACACTTCCCTTAATTGCTTTCTGAGTTGTATACTGGATATCATATTCTGTCAAGATCATTTGCCATCTCGCTATTCTTCCAGACAGAGCGGGCTTTTCAAATATGTACTTGATGGGATCCATCTTTGAAATCAATAAAGTAGTGTGAGTCATCATATACTGTCTCAACCGGCGAGCAGCCCATACAAGAGCGCAGCAAGTTCTCTCAAGCAGTGAGTAACGAGACTCACAGTCGGTAAACTTTTTGCTCAAGTAATAAATAGCGTGCTCTTTTCGGCCAGACTCGTCATGCTGCCCCAGCACACACCCCATTGATTTGTCAAGTACTGTCAAGTATAGTATCAGAGGTCTTCCTTCCACTGGTGGCATAAGAATGGGTGGCTCTTGGAGATATTCCCTTATCCTTTCAAAGGCGGCCTGACATTCATCATTCCAGCGTACTACTTGATCTTTCTTCAGTAATTTGAAGATTGGCTCACAAGTAGCAGTCAGATGTGAGATGAATCGGGCAATGTAATTCAGTCGTCCTAGGAAACCTCTGACTTCTTTCTCTGTTTTTGGAGTCGGCATCTCTTGTATGGCTTTTACCTTGGCGGGGTCCACCTGGATACCCTTATCACTCACAATGAAACCTAACAACTTTCCGGATCTTACCCCAAAGGTGCATTTGTTGGGATTCAATCTCAGCTTGTACAACTTGAGTCGGTCAAATAACTTCCTCAGATGGTCAAGGTGCTCCTCCTCAGTTTGAGACCTTGCGATCATGTCATCAACGTATACCTCAATCTCATGATGGATCATATCATGAAATAAAGCAACCATGGCACGTTGATAGGTTGCCCCAACATTTTTCAATCCGAACGGCATGACCTTATAGCAGAAGGTGCCCCACTGAGTCACAAAGGTAGTCTTCTCCATATCTTCTGGAGCCATCTTGATCTGATTATACCCTGAAAAACCATCCATGAAGGAGAACACCTTGTGTTGAGCTGTGTTGTCAACAAGGACATCAATGTGAGGTAGGGGGAAGTCATCCTTGGGGCTGGCCCTGTTCAGGTCCCTGTAGTCAACACACATTCTGACTTTACCGTCCTTCTTCGGCACTGGCACTACATTGGCAACCCACTGAGGGTATGAAGTCACTGCAAGGAATCCGGCATCAAACTGCTTCATAACCTCGGTTTTGATCTTTTCAGACATTTCTGGACGCATCCGTCAGACTTTTTGCTTTACCGGAGGGCAATCTTCCTTGGTTGGCAGGTGGTGAACTACAATGTCGGCATCCAAACCAGGCATATCTTCATAGGACCAAGCAAAAATCTCCATGTAGTCTTGTAGCATCTGGATCAATCGTTGCTTCACGCTGAGCTCTAGATTGGCACCAATCTTGACCTCTTTCCTATCTGTCTCAGTACCCAAGTTAATTGTCTCCACCGGCTCTTCATGTGGTTGAATAGCTCTCTCTTCCTGGAGTAGCAGTCTTGCGAGTTCACCAGGCACTTCGCAATCATCTTCACCTTCGTCTTCGGCCAAGTTGATCGGATTTTCGAAGTCATAACTGGCAGTAGCAGAGCTGTTACCAGTGAGATCCAGAGTGGATTGAAACCTGTATAGGTGAGTGTGTGTAAATATAGCTGTTTTGCAATATATATAACACAGAAAGGAAAAGAGCACAAGATTTGAAATGCAACAAACGTCCAATGTTTTGATTGATGATATATGAAAATGTCATACAAAAAGCCCTCACAAATGGAGCTACGATGCCCCGGGTAGGACACCGAGCCAACAAAGTTTTAACATATTGTTTGTTACAAATTGGAAATCAAAAGAAATTAATTACTGCGTGACAAATGTGATAGGGGTAAAATCCTTTGCCGTCCAGTTGTTTGGTCCGTCGCTGGTGGTCGGGTAGATCCAACTGTCAAATTCTGCTTCCTCTACATCCTCCTCGATAGCATTCACCCTTGAGCTGGAAATAAACACCGAAGCCTTTCTGACCTTCTCCTTGCGCACAGCCCTCTGAGCCTCTGCAGTAAAGCCCAGCCCAAACTTGTCGTTCTTCTGAGTGAAGTCAGGAAGCCGACCCCAGTTTGCACAATTGCCTTTCTGAACCACAGCCCGGGCATCCCTTAGGGAAGCCATTTTTAAGGAAACATTCTCTTCGACCGCTGTCTCTGCTGCTGCTGAAATTGGATGTACCTCCTCGAAATGCTGAAAGGGGGTTTCAATAAACTCCCCATCCATCTCAATGTATCTGAAGGAATTTAAATGGCTTACCATATACTCCTCTTCTCCTTGCACAGTGACGATCTTCCCCCTGACGGGATACTTCAGCTTTTGGTGCAAGGTGGAGGTCACTGCCCCAGCTCTATGGATCCAAGGTCGACCCAGTAGACAAGAGTACGATGGACGTATATCCATCACATAAAAAGTAGAGTCAAATACTTGAGATCCCACACGAATAGGGATGTTAACCTCTCCATGAACCATCCTTTTTGAACCGTCAAAGGCCCTGACGATGATATTGCTGGGCTTCAATTCCAGGCCTTCATAATCCAGACGATCTAAAGCCTTTTTCGGTAGGACATTCAAGGAAGAACCAGTATCCACCAATACATGCGCCAGAGTAGTGCCCCTGCATTCGATAGAGACATGCAGGGCATCATTGTGGTCTCTTCCCTTCGCGGTCAGGTCAGCATCTGAAAAACCCAAGCCATTGTCTGCTGTCAGATTTGCTATGCAATCAGTGAACTGGACTGCAGACGTCTCCTGCGGCATATGGGCCGTCTTGAGAAATGAGATCAAGGCCTTAGCATGGGCCTCGGAGCATAGCAATAAGGAGAGCAGGGAGATCTTGGAGGGCGTATGCCCCAGCTGCTCGACAACATTGAAATCACTTTTCTTTATTATTTTCAGAATCTCCTCCATTTCTTGTCGGGAGGCCTCAACGTTTATGGGTGATGGTGCCTCCATCTGGGCAGGCTCTTCTTCAATCCCTTTGCCCCGAGCATTTGATGACTCGGCAGCAGGGGAAACAACTTGATCAGCAGCAGGAACAGGTAAACTTGTAGGTTTTATAAGGAGGGGTTTTCGAGTAGCGGGTGGTGCAATGTCAGGCGAGAAGAGCCTGCCACTGCGGGTGACCTTGGCTGGACCAGTGATATCGCAGATACTGGCGCCAGTGTCGAATTCTTGTTTGATTCCATTCACATATACGTCTGCCCCATAATGCCAAGGGACAGCTTTATCAGACACGTAGGGGAGAGGCCCCAGAACAGTAATAATCACAGGTGCAACAGTCATGATTTGAACAGGCTTCTTCAGGGGAGCCTTGATTGGATTTTTGAAGATGGTAACCACAGAAACTTCTTTTATCGGAACCAACTGAACAGCAGACTTCTTAAACAGAATCTCCTTGCTATCCATTAGGCTTTGGACGCCTAACCTCAGCAAGGGACAATCAGATAGGGAAACAGCACAGAACAGGCAACCTTCACCGCAACCCGGAAATAAACCGGCCCGCAGTAGGTTCTTCTTGACATTCTTCAGAGGGGTAACAACTTCCTCTACCGAAACAACATACATTTCTTCCTCAATGGCATTTACTCTATGCTGGGGCATAGGAGCAATTACAACATTTGGTCTCTCCGGCACTTCAAACTGAATTTCCTTTGCGTCGATCAGATCTTGCACTTTGTTTCTCAAGGCCCAGCAATCATCAGTAGTGTGCCCGGGACTATCAGAATGATAAGCACACCGGGCATTTGGGTTATACTTAGGAGACGCAGTGTTGACCACCTTAGGAGCTTCTTTGAGGGTCACCAGGTTGGTGGATAACAGTTGGGGTAAAATTTGAGATAAGGTCATACTCAATCGGGTATACTGCCTCTTGGGCCTTTCGCTTCTTTGTTGATTGTACTGCTGAGGAGCAGCAACAGGTTTGGAGATGACCAAAGCATTGACGGCTTGGCGACTTTCGGGCTTGACTTGTCTTCTAGTACCATAGACGGCACTTGCTTCTTTCTTAAACGGCCTCTTCTCAGCACTTGTGGAGGCAGCCTTTTGTATCTTGCCTGACCTGATGCCAGCTTCAATCCTTTCTCCTGTCAATATCAAATCTGTAAACCCAGCGGAGGAGTTACCAACCAAATGATTGAAAAACGGGCCAGACAATGTCCCTAGGAACATATCAACCAGCTCTCGATCAGTTAATGGAGGCTGCACCCTGCCAGGCAAATCTCTCCATTTTTGGGCGTACTCTTTGAACCCTTCACCCGTTCCTAGAGACATACCCTGAAGTTGGGTACGCGTAGGTGCGAGATCAGAATTGTATTGGTATTGTCTGTAGAATGCTGTTGCCAAATCTTCCCAATGTCGGATGCTGGTTCCATCCAATTGGTAGAACCATTCAAGCTGTGACCCTGAGAGGCTATCTTGGAAGAAGTGAATCCAGAGGTTCTTATCCGCCGTGTAAGGTTGGATCTTCCTTACGTACGACCTCAGATGCAGCTTTGGGCAGGAGACCCCATCATACTTGGCGAAGGCAGGTGCCTTAAACTTGTGTGGAATTACTACCCCAGAAGATAACCCCAAATCTCCGAAATCCAGTCCCGGCACATTCTGAATTTCCATGGCGCTCAAGCGGTCCTCTAATTGCTTGTATCTGTCAGCAGCAGGTGGGTATTGTTCGTCATTATAGTCCGTCTCGTTGTCGGAGACTGCGGGACTAGGAGCTCTTCCCCCTTGGGGACTGTTTTTCTCAGCAGAAGAAGTAGTTGGATCAGCTTCATTGTGGAGTGTGTTCCCAAATCTGCGTCCGGTGTTGAACAGCGCAGTCCTCTTTTTCTTCTTCTTCTTCAGGAGTAGAGTCTTCAACTCTTGCTGACCTTGGGCTAGGCTTAGGACCATCTCTTGAAACTGTGCACTTTGGGCCTGAAGGGCCTTGATTGCTTGCTCACTGGATGAGTCTGGATTCATGATGACTGACTGACTGACTGACTGTTCACACAAACAGCGAGGAAAATTAAGCAATCTGTGAAATAGGGTACCTGCTATGCATATGGTGCAATGGAATGCGTATGTATGCAATGCATTCAAGGATTTAGAACATTCAAAATTTGTTGTAGACAAAAAGGAACGCACATCATATTAATAAGGAGAAATTCGTTAGTACATAAATGCCCCATGGGCTAAATATTACAAAATGACTCCTTAAGGTAAAAAAACATTGCGCATCCTCTTTGGCGCGATGTAGGTGTTGAGATTCCTTTCCTCGTGCAGTCGGCGGGTGAGTTCCAGGACCTTCTTTTCACTAGCATGCAGACTGGTCTCAAGAGAATTCCGTTCTTCCTTAAGCTGGACCCAGCTCTTCTGCATTTCTTCCCAGGAGGTGGGCATGTCGGGATGTTGAAGGGTGTAGGACACCTCTCCTTCCAAGACTGGTTCTTTGATCACAGGGAGCATATGAGGATAAGGCATTACTAACTTCTGGGAGCGGGCTCGTACCCACTTGAGATACGGTTCCAACGGGATGGAGTTCCTGTGCCCCAGTGTCTTGCTGTCTATCCTACTTGGCATCCTCCAAGCTCTGATAAATCTCTGACGAAGTCCTTGAGTATCGTCGTCGAAGTCAAAAACTATGTTAGGAATTAACATGTCATGAGGGCCATCCCTCCGAGCATAACCAAACTGTCTCCAAGCCAGGCATGGGTTGTAAGTAATACCTCCTTTGATTCCAAATAAAGGAACATTAGGGTATTCCCCGCAACGATCAATGATAGTGACGTCTTCCCTGGACCTAGGGCACCAATGTATATCTGCATGTGTAAGAGTCATTAACCGTTGTGACCATCTCAAACCCCGCTCGTTCTTCAAAACTGATTGTGGAAGGTGCGAAATAAACCACCTTCCCAGGAGAGGAGTGCAACACATAAGGACACCCCTTCTTCTCATGGTTCGAGTGTAACATGAGTGAAGGATGTCCCCCAGCAACGTAGGTATAGGATTCCTGGTCATGAAGATCTGGACAGCATTGATATCAATAAGCTGATCTGGGTTAGGGAATAACACCAAACCATAGACAAGGAGGGCCATAACTTCTTCAAAAGCTTGTAGGTCAAGGGAGTTCCAACATTCTTGGGCCTTCTCGAACAGAAACCTGGCTAAGAACCCCTTGATACCACTTCTAACTTCCCAATGTCCCTTGAGGTCAGACGGTTGTAGGTGCAAGGCTTTAGCAACCTCTTCAAGCTTGGGTTCCTCTTCCGTACCGTTGTAGGGTAGTTGATCAAGGATAGGGACTTTCAGAAGTCGGGAGAACTCTTCCAATGTAGGTATCAGTTGATAATCCAGGAAAGTGAAACAGTGATGCAGAGGGCCAAAGAACTGGAACAGGACCTTTATCATATCTTCCTCAATGTTGGTGTTGACCAAACTGATGAGTCTTCCATGTCTCTCACTTAATGAAGAACCCTCGGGAATCCTGGATATAAGTTCCTTAAGCTGAGGAGGGATCTTCACAAGGCTAATCTGAATTGTCTTTCTGCGAGCGGTTTCCATGTCCTATAAAACAAGAACAAAGATGAAGATTCGAAACCCTTGAAATGGTTAGTCAATGCTCATGATGTTGTATGATGTCATGATGTTATGATTAAATACACCACAAATATTCACAAAGGCAAACATGGTAAGGCACACAAGTCACACAAGACAAACCCTTAGGGTTTAGGCCTGCATGGGGTCTGGGTATTACCCTCTTGAAGTTTGGTGGGCTCAACCTGTCCTATTAGAAGTAACCGGGTTCTAAAGGTCCCAATATCACTGGATTACTTTCATTGTTCATCGTTTCGATTTAGCCACTGAACTGGCGACCGAAATATCCCAGGAAAGCAACCCTCAATTGAGTGTAGTATCGAGTATCAACCAACCACGGACTGCACCAAAGTCAGTTATCTCACTACCCCTAAAAGGCCAAGATGGTTCAATTAAGGTTCCTAAGGTCAGTTGATGCTTCACGACACCACGCGGCGGCCGCGTACTCTCCTTGACTGAACTCAAGGGTTACCGGTACACACCAAAGTGCCACATCAACGTAGCAGACTGTTTCAACCATGTCGATATACCCCGCACAGTTCCCTCACAGCCTTGTTGCTACTTTCTAAGAAGGTATCCCCAGATCCGGGTTAGGATCTATAAAACTCCGATACAAAGCCCACAAAAGTAAAAGCAAACAAGACAATCAATTGAAAACAAAGGTGATCTAAGCCCTAAGGTTACTCCACTTTTATTATTTTCCCCAGCAGAGTCGCCAGTTCTGTGATACAGTGGGAGAACTGACTTGAGGTTTTGCGTTTGTATTCGCAAATGTTGCGGTTAGCAAGAGTCGCCACCGACTTTTTATTTTATCCTAAGGAAAGGTTAAAAAGCACAGCAAAAACCTTTTGAGATGTTTTCTTGGGTTCGGGGAGTAGATTATAGAAAGGGAAGGTATTAGCACCCTTTCTATCCATGGTTATCCATGGGCTCTTAGTTACTTGCTTTAGATCATTTGCCTTTTGTTTTCAATTGTTTTAAATGGTGCTTGAGTGTGGGTTTGAAAATGTTTTGAAAAGAGGCCAATGTGGTGGCAACCTTTGTAATGATCCATGTGGGGATGTATACAAAGATGTATGTCTTTTGAAAAAGTTTTCATTTGTTTTTGAAAGTTGTTTTGAAAGTGTAGTGATGTGTGATTTTGAAATTAGGCAAGTGTTTTGTTTTGCAAGTTTGATTCAAGTAACTAAGAGGTTGTCTACTCCTAAATTTCTCAAAAGATTATTGCTATGTTTTAACCCTTTTAACAAGTTTGTTCCACCATTGTATTTGGTGGACAATCTTGTGTTAGGATGTGAAAGGGACAGGCGCGGGTCATCGTTTAGACCATGATTGCAACGGCGTTAAATATCTTTGGGCAATTTTCTTTAAGGGACTTGATCATTTGTTTTTGTTTGTTTTGAAAAGTTTTATCGAGGGACTATGATCATTCAATTTGTTTGTTTTGCCCAAAGAGACCTAACATGCAATATGGCCCAATTTTGAAAGGCAACAAGTGGATGTAACCCTAGGGGTGTTAGTGTGCAAGTGTGTTTTATTGCATACAAGAGTTTTTCTTTGAATTAGGTTTTTCTATTTCATTGATTTTATCTTGTCATACACGTCCTAATTACTAGCAATAAGAAGCAGAAATGTAAAATCCTACGCTATTACAACAATTAGGGGAGGGGGATACACATTTGTACATGGGGGGTTCAACGAGAAAAATAGACAAAAAAAGAAATAGCAAAAAACAAGATATATAGAGAGAGAGAGGGAGCCCGCGCGCTGTTGGGAGGCCATCAGAAGTTCTGACCCAGATCCGCTGTCAGATGATCAACCTGTTGGTGAAACTGGATGAGTCAGAACTTCTGACTCTAGAACCTGCAAAACAGAACCTTGTTAGTGGGGAAATCAGAAGTTCTGATTTCCCTGCGCTACAAGACAGAAGTTTGTTAGTGGAGAAACCAGAAGTTCTGATTTCCCTGCGCTGCAAGACAGAAGTTTGTTAGTGGAGAAACTAGAAGTTCTGATTCTGCTGAAAAGGCAATAACTCTCAGAGGTTCTGATGTCATTGACAGCAAGACAGGCTTCAGATGTGCTAACGTCAAAGTCAGCATTTGGCTTTTTCCTGTACTAATCAGAACATCTGCAATTCTGTTATTACTCCACAAAACAGGAAACATATTTGGAACAGATCCAGCAAAATAGCAAAAATGTTTCAGAGTTCAGAATCACCAAGGTCACAGGCAAGTCCTATACTGGCTCAGAACGTTCTGAGGTATGAGAGTCCTCAGAACATAAACAGCGATAACATGAATATTTACATTATGTTACTTGAATATGCACAGCTGATGATGCTTAACAGTGTGATGAGGGTCAGCAGGTGCTTACCTGACTGTTTGGAAAAGTGGTGGGTGAAAGTTAGCTTTTGGTTCTGGTAGTGTTCTGGACAGATTTGGAAAAGGGGAAGTAAAGGTGTATACGTGTATAGGGTCAGAAGTTTGGAAAGAGCGTTTTTGGTTTACAGAAAAGAGCTGGATGTTTGATGAAGTTTGAAGGTGAGAAACTTAAAGTTATGAAACAAAGCTGGAGATTTTGGCAGAGTTTCTGAATGCTACGTTGCTAGGAGTTTCGTTTCTCTCTTAGCAATTTTTCTGTTTTTTTTTCTTGAACGCCTTTTGCAGTGGTAGAAGCTCTCTATTTATAGACAAAGTTCTTGTGGATGCCTTGAACATTTAAGGCGCCAACAAAGTTTGAATTTGTTCTTTGACAGAAATTCCTGGGAAGTTGTGATAACAGCTATCTTTCAGCCTAGGTTGCAGCAGCAGGCGTAGATTGGGGAGAAGTGACCTCTGAAGTGGGCGGTGGCGTGAAGACCCATGCCAGAATCTGTGCAAAAGCATTTTCCAAGCCACACGTGAATGCTCAGGAGTGGTTGGAAGCATTAATGGGCATTAAATGGTGACAAGACTTGTCAATACCAACATTCTGGTAATGGAAATCAGCGTTGAATCAGCAGCGTAAACCATGCTCTGGCCTTGGCTACCTGTTGTCTTAGCAAGCTCTGGAGATTCTCCTGGTTTTCTGGTGCGTTCCTTGGATCTACTTCTGGACAATCTGGACTTAGAGATTCTGTATCAATGTGACACCTATCCTTCTGACCTTTCATCTTCTGATTTCAACCTGTTCTGAAGGAGTCTTCATACTTTCCTGTTTCTCTTGCATTCCTTTAGCAAATTCTGACTGAGCTTGTGTAACTGCTGAAGGGGCATGTTCTGTTTGAGGCTTACATTCTGAACCACGTTTACAACTTCTGATTGAACTGATGTAGCTGCTGAAGAGCCAACCTCTGACCATGCTGAACCAAGCTTGCAACTTCTGACCGTCTTCATCTGGGATGGGTCCAGAAGTTCTGAAGCGCTGATTTTTCTAAAAACACTTATTTTAAAGAAACATTCTAAGTACTTAGAAATTGATTGATTGATTTTTTTTTCAAGATAAAAGTGTTGTTTCTGGAGTTCGTGAGATCATCTTGCTCTTGTAGGTGACTTGCTTGGGCAGAAGGATGACTCAGGATTTGGATTTATTTCAGGGGACTTTGAAAAATTTAGGATGGTTTCCTGAAGAAAGGGAGGGCAAATTTTGGGGTACAACAGTTTGAATATCCCAATTTCATTATCTTATTTGATTATTTGATTAACATGTTGATGATGATTCATTTAGTCTATACTCTAGGGTTTGATTGCTAATTGCTTAACCCTCTCTTATGCATGAATACTTGATATTTGTAAGCCATGATATATATGTAATACATTGTGTATGATTCTTATTTATTTCACCTAAACTCTTTATCACACGCTTACTTGATAATTTCTTTGCCATGAATGGATGATTCCTCTTAAGGATGACAATGTGTGATGGAATAATTTAATTGTTTGATCATTGTTGACTGTGGTTTTTGTGTGATTTGCAAACCTTAAGATATGTTTTGAATTCATCCTTTACTCAAGATATTCTTTATCAAGTTTCCATGCCTTGCGTTTATTGTTTTGATCTTCTTAGGTTTAGCCCTTAAGGACTAGTTTTGTTGTTCTGATGTTTCTTTGACCTAATTTCTTGTGTGATCTTTATGTGTTCTTCCTTCCACCTTTGAGGAATGTTTATATGGACTCCTTGAGGTGTTCTTTTTGACTTGTTTAAGTCTTGATCTTCCCGGACTCATATGATCTTTGTGTGCTAAGTTATGATGTATGCTTGATTCCTTAAGCCATGTTTGCCTATGCAATGTTTGTGTGCTCTTGTCTAGGTCTTAGAACCTTTAACCTTGAGATCTTTTGAGCATGACCCCTAGGGATTTTAGTATGTGTTTGAGTCTTTCCTTTAGAATTTAGGCTTTCGTTCTTGATGTACCGATGTTTCACCTTTCTTCTTATTTCTTTGATTGATTGCTTGTGTGATTAACATGTTCCCTTAGGAGTTTGATTCCATCTTATTAAATGTGTGAACTCATTAGACCTTAGGTTCTAAACCAAACATGATAAAATTTGGTAGAGTTTCCCTAATCCTTAACCCAGGTCCATTTTACATGCTAACATTAGGTAGTTCTTCTCTTTGATATCCAAACTCTAGGTCCATATTGCATGATAAAATTAGGATTTAAGTTTCCCTCTGACCATTTCTCTTCCCCTTTTGCATTGCATCTTTAAAATTAAAACTTTTTTTCGTATCAAATTTCAAAAACACTTGACATGCAAAATTAAAACCCTTTTGCATTTCCACCCTGTATTTAGTCCTGAAATATTTGTTGCCTATAATACAAAAGTTTATGTGTCTTGTCTCTCTCTAGGATACAAAATGATCTCCTCGGATTGGATCTAATTTCCTTCTAGGCAATGAATACTTCAGGACTAAATACAAGGTGATAATGATTGGCCCTAGCGTGTTGATGGCATCCTTTCTTTTCATAGGGGGAAGCAGCAGGTGATGGTCACGAAGGTGACAATGCTCATGATGTTTGAGATGGCATGGAGCAGTAAGGGATGAAGGTCGCCAAAGACATCTACAAAGTGAATAATTTTTTTTCTTTGGTCCTTTAGTCATATTTTTATTGCTTTTTATTTCAGTTTATGCTGAAACTATTTTGGGGAAGTTGTATAATATTTCATTTTGGATCTTGTACCCTTTGTTGTTACTTTTTGTGGTGTGTTTACACCAAGACCTTTGTTGTGTGGTTCTTTGTTTTTAATTAAGTAATTTATTTGAATTAATAGTAAGTAGTATTTTATTTAATTGTTGTTTGTACAAAGAAGTTTGTGATATGTTTGTCCTTGTAAATAGTTTTTAAATTAAGTGCTCAAGGAGCAAGGTTTGGCTTTTAAAAAGGCTTTGTCAACTTAAAATTTGGGTGGTGATGATAAAATTCTCGATGTTACGCACTAAGGTATTATTTTATTGCTTTGTTGAATGATAACACGATAATGAAATTAGTGTTTTATGCAAAAAAATATCATTTTATGCATTGTTTTGTAAATATATGTTCATGTTTGAATCATTAGAAGAAAACTACATAAGTGAGTAACTTCCATTGTTCACCAAAAATAGTTGATTTCTAGTAATTCTTGTTTTAGCTCTACGGTTCATGTTAAATATTTTATTCAATTTGAAATCTTGGGAACATAAAAATGATCAAGGCATTGTTTGTTAATGAGAAAAATCACCAATCCAAAAAGGCTTTATTTTACCTTGTAAGAAGCGTGAGCATTTGCTAACCATTTTAAGACTTTAAGATTTGGAGCGAGTCATACAAAATACCAACAAATTACTAAGTGTACAATTGATAGTTTATTGTTGATCATAAAGAAAATCATTGTTGATTCACTATATTTTGCTTATTGTAAACACTTAACCTTTTTAGTGAACAAACTTTTGAAGAACATTATCTTAGAAGTAAATAAATGTTTAAAGTTGGGGAGAGTGGTTACTTTGAAAAAAATAAAATAATTGGTGGAATGGTGCCTCTTGTGAAGAGTAAAAAAAGTGCAATGTATTCAAAAGAGAATCATTTGAAAATAAGATAAGTGAAACAAATAAAAGAAAACAAAAGATGGCACCATGAAGAAAGAAATGAAAGGATTTAAAAATAAGTAAGGATTGAGGAAGATGGTAGTTGTGTAAAAAATGACATGTTCTTCATAATTTTTACCATTTTGATTCAATAGCCTTATATAAATATCCCTTTCTTGTTAACCCAAGCCAATTTACATCCTATAAAATTCATTTGGTGATCTTTGTTTCTTTGATTTCCTTGTTGTTTAATAAGGTGAATGCATGAATTGTTCCGGATATTAGCACAATTACTAGTGAGAGTGTTTTGCCCCTTGTAAATATTGTACATAGTTCATATTTTGTTGAGAGAATTAGGTGGTTCAAATACGAACATGTTGTTTCTAAAGTTGCATTATGTGATGTTTGTGTTTAGAGCTTAATTCATTATCATGTTATGATTCTTTCAAAGTGATTAAGTTTTCTTGTTCATGCAATTGTCGAGTTTGAACCATCCATTTTTCTTCCGGTTGATGTTTGTGCTTTTGAGATTTTTCTTGTTGCCTTGGGGTATTTACCATAGTTTTGGGACAAACAAAGATACAAGTTGGGGAGAGTTGTTAAGTGTCAATTATAGCTTATTTTCCATATCAAAATTTGACACTTTTAAGATCTTTTTTATGCTTTTGATTATGAAAACGACTTATTTTAATTGATTCTTGCATAAATGTATATAACCTAGGAAATTTTAATGTGTTTGTTAGTTTTTCAGCATTTTATGACCAAAAGTTGTAGTTTAAGTCTAGCTCGGAGAACAAGAAACAAAGAAATTTGAGTGTCAGTGTTTGGTCAGCACCGCCCAACGGTGGAGTGGCACTGAGAAGAAGCACCGCCCAACGGCGAAGCAGCACTGAAGTGGTGTTGAAGGATTACATTTTTCCAGTAGCTACTAACTTGAGATTTGGCTTTGACTTCCTGGCGAGCCTGTGGCGGTGATAAAGCGCTCTGAGCACTCGACGGTGCATTATGGGCGCCGGGCGGTGGAAGATATTTTCCACTTAAAGCTGTCACGTGATTTTACATGGGATGTTTTATGGAAGCGCTCGGTGGTGTAAAAGGAGCGCCAAGCGATGGTGTCTGGGTAGACCATGTATATATGCTACTTTGTAGATATTTTTTGTATCATCTTCCATTTCTTGCATACTTTTGTAACCTAGAAACAATTTGTGAGAAAAAACTCATCTTTTTCATTTCTAACTCAAAATTGAAGCTTTCAAGCATCAATATTTGAGATTTCAAACTTGATGTTCATAAATCTTTTTTGTTTACTTGGTATCAAACTACCATGACTATGGGTAGCTAAATCACTCTTTGTGTCAAGATTAGAGGTAGATAATCTTCACTTTTGTATGTATTTTTCTTGATATTTTATATGTGAACAAGTTGATGATTACTATATGGTGAAAAGCCTTGATTTTACGATTTATGTTTGATTAGGATCATTATTGAGAAATATGTTTCAACTCTTGACCTAGGTTTTCATCTATCAACAAACAATTTCTAGACATAGTTTTGTGAGTTGATAGTTAGGTTGGGAGATCATCTAAGGATCAATATGATAAAAATCACAATTTGTTTTAGAGATGAAACATATTGAGAGGATATGTGAGTATATCGATTGTTAATAGGTTCACATGCTTTATTAAGAAAATACGTAAGAAATAGATTATCGAGCCCTAATCTTGACATGATTTTACCAATATTTTTTTAAACCAAAACTCTCTTTTACCGATACTTAACACCTTTCATGAAATCAAAACTTTTCGTTACCAAAACCTTTTATAAACCCATGTGTTGTACCCCAAAATTTTCCCTCTCATTTATCAAGTATTTTCCCACAAGATCTCCTTTGGTTCAAGACTACACAAGGTTTGATCAGCTCAAGTCACCTCCTTAAGTACTGATGACCAAAATGAGGGTTTGAGATTTCACAAGGATAATTGAACTTTAAATACCTCATATGACTTTAATGGGTCATTATGGACCCCCAAGATTATTCATGTCAAGTTTCAAGCCTTGAATCATATTTTTGCTCTGTCAATTGAGCAGTTAACCTAAAATCAGTTGTATTGGGGAAAAAGCCAACCGTGGCCAATTTACAGTCAAACTTCATAATTTTTTATCCACATCAACATTATAAACTCATATGTATCATTTAATCAAGTTTGGACCATAATTCCTCAAGAAATTTGATCAAATCATCAAAAGGGCAAAATGGTCAAAATTAGGGTTTTGACTGAGAAAAGGGAAATTTCTGATTTTTGACCTAGAAATTGGTTAATTTGTTTGAAGCATGATCTCAAGAGTTCAATTTAACCATTTTTACCTAATGGTATGACTCAAAACATTGCTCAAGGTCAATTGAATTGATAGTTGATTTTCAGTCAACTGATCAAAAGTCAACTGTATACTGAAAAGTCAAACTTTGACTTTTTGGTCAAAATCAAGTGTCAAAGATCACAATTCATCAAAACATGTCAAAATACGAAACTTGTTCATCAAGAAATCAAAAAGTCAAGATTTCATTTTGAAAAGTCAAAGTTTTCAATCTTAGAAAATTTTCGAAGTATGGAAAACTTCATGTTTTTTCACAACTTTGGGCCAATTTTTCACCATGATGCAAGATGATTCAAAAGAAACTTTCAGCATGAAAGTTGTATATCTCCATGATATATACAACATTTCTTTACATAACTTCTCCTATAAATGCTTGTATTTCAAGTTATTAATTCATGAAGTCATGGTCTTGAAATTAAACACTTAGTGAAAATTTTGCCCTAGTTTAGGCAGGATTTTGACCTAACTTCATGGAACTTTTTCATATAGTTATAAGGGGAATTTTTAAAAGGGATTCAAATAGGGGTTGTAGATAACATCACAAGATTTCTAAAATGTCCAATAAATCCTTGAGATCATTCTCGAGCAAGGAGAATCGAAGAGAGTAAGTTAGGGTTTCAAACTAAAATTATAGGTCATTTTGTGATGAACAAAGATTCAAATCTCAAACCTATGCTGCATAATCTCTACTTTACAGACCTCAAATTTGTTAGGAACTCCATAATTAAATGCTTGCACAACTGTTAAAGGCTTTAACTCAAGCATTCAATGTAATGCCATGCTTTATATCCATTTTAGGAAGAAAGTGCAGAATGCCATTTTGAAAAAGTAGCTTTATACACAAAACTTGTTCTTGAGCCTTGCAATGGTTTTCTTTTGATCATACACGACCTATAACTCAAAAGAAGTTTGTCTCAAGCCTTACAATCACTCAGTCCATACTTGTACTTCATCTTGGAACCATACTTTCACTTTTCTTCAAAATCATGTAACATAGCAATCAATCTAGAGCTTGTACTTATGACCCTCTCAAGCACTCAAACCTTCTCCTTACTTATGCACAAGTCCTTGGCAACAAAAACACACGCACGCTTAAGCCTCAAAACTCCCAAGAACTCATAACTGCATCACATACCTCCATTCTTGCATAACCTGACCAAAATTTTGAAACTCACATCTCCCTCGTGCGTTTTCAAGCCTTTTTGTTCCTAAAGCTTCTAAACATCATTTAGAACTCATCCCAGACCCTGTTCCAAGACTGTAACACCATTAACACCATCCTCCATTTTTAAAAATAGAGCTTTTCACTTGGACTTCTCCAACACGATTCAGCCATCTCCAGTACAAACTAAGCATTGCATTAGCTTCCTGGGACTTCAGTGGAGCTATTCTGATCATCACAACACTTTGAGGAGTGCTCAAACTCAGAATACAATTTCCAGTTTTGAGGTAAGTTTCCTTAACTTGGAACTCTTCATACAAGCATCTTTAATGTTTAATTTGTGAATGAAAAATGTAGATATCATTGCCTTGAAGCTAACCATGTCCATAGTTTTCATTTATGTTGCTTGAGCTTAGAGAATTTTAAGATTGAAATTTATGGAAAAGTTAGGGTTCAAATTAGGGCCATTAAAATTCATGTTTGTCTTTGATATTTATAGTTTTAATGCTTTATACTTCTGAAATCGTGAGGAAATTTGCCACAAGATTCATGTTTACACTTTTGCAAATGGATGAGAAATGAGCAAGATGCAGGTGGTCTGGCCAGGCGCGAGGTTGAAGATGAAGTTTGCCTTCAGGAAGCATTTTCTAATATATATTTATGGTTTGACATAAGTTAACGGATGTATCACCACCCCAGTGGTTAAAGCGCGCGCCTGTCACCCTTAGGTCCTGGGTTTAAGCCCCAACGTGACCTTTTGCATTATTTTTCATTTTTTTTGACATTTTCTTGTTTTTTGGCAGTGCTTGGGCCAGCAGTTTGTGCCTGACTTTTTTTCTTACAATACTCCCTATTTCACTTATTAACCTCCCTGTTTTCATTTTTTTTAATTTTATTTTATTTTTACTATTTTATCTTTTATTATTTTTATGATTAATATAATTATTAATATGATTATTTTTATTATTATTTTCATTACTACAAAACCCAAAAATATTTATATATTTTTTATTTTATTTTTATTTAGTTTATTAAACATAAAAACTAAAAACTTAGATAATAAATTTTAAATATTATTATATTATTTTCTTGTAAATTAAAATCAATTTAGAACTTAGGATCTTTTATTTAATTATTTTTATTTACTAGTTTAATTAAATTCACAAAAAACCCTAAAAATTTATTTTATTAACTAAAATATTAATTTTCTTGTTCTTAGTTAACTATTTTACTTAATTAGGTCAAAAAGCCCCTTTTCATGAAAAACCAAGCAAAAATCACATATTTTTCTTACATTTCATAATTTTGCATTTTTATCTTTATTTTGTACATTTATTTAAATTCAATATGGTTGTAATAATTATTTAGATTTAATTTCTTGCAATATTCCCCATTTGTAATTTGTACACCCCTCCCCTAAGTATTGTAATAGCTTAGTATTTTTATTTTCCGCAATTTAAATGATTTATATACAAATGCTAGTAATTAGGGTTTTGTATGGAAAGATTAAAACAAACCAATAGAAAACCTTAATCAAAGACAAATCAAGCATGTAAATCAATACACTTGCACACAAGCACCCCTAGGGTAAATCCATTTTGTTGCCTTAAAAAAATGGCCATATTATGCATGTGAGGTATCTTAGCAAAAACAAGCAAAATACAAGATCATAGTTGTGATCGGTGGATCTGGAACTGACTGTTTAACGCTGGTTCGCGAAATGTCGCGGAAGCAAGAGTCGCCACCGTCTTTTATTTTCTCCAAATGGAAAGGACAAAAGCACAGAAAAATTCCTTATTGAGATTAGTTCTCGGTTCGGGAGGTAGATTTATAGAAAGGGAAGGTGTTAGCACCCTTTCTATCCATGGTTATCCATGGGCTCTTAGATACTTGCTCATTTGTGTTTTCAAAATGTTTGTTTGCTTTTCAAGGTGAGTGGGTTTGAAAAAGTTTCTTTGAAAATTTCAGTTCGACTCTTGTATCAGTCCTCAAGAGTGTTTGAAAAATTGCTTTCGAAAGCTTTTTGAAAATGTGTTGGTGTGAAAAGTATTTTTTTGATTTGTTTTGAAAAGAGCAAGTATCTATGAGAATCTACCTACCCTAAGGAATTCGTATGTGTAAATGTCTTTTAAAGTAGTGCCATCCCACCATTGAGAGGTAGGTAGCACCACCGTTGGAGGTGTTCGGGTCAATTCGAGGTTCGGGACATGGTGATCACCAGAGCAATGGGAAGACACCTTAGAAGCTACCCTCATGCCAGGTTCCCGGATCATGAGGACTTACTAAGACATCCTCTACTCGACGATCACCTTTCGAGGTAAGGCAACAGTGAGGCGTACCCTAAGGGTGGTGTGTGAATTGTGTGTCATTTTCAGATATTTTTGTCTTGTCATGTATTGGTGATCTACGCTTTGATTTTATTTTTGGGCATTCATTCTTTCATGTTATTGTTTAACAGTTAAAGGTGCGGGAATTTAAAGTGTGGAAAAGATAAAGGTCCTACGCTATTACAAAGGCGCGGGTCTACATCGCCAAATTAATCCAGACCCGATTTAAAATAAAGTGCAGAAAGTAAATGCCTAATTAACTATTACAGGGCTTTGGAACAAATACATTATATTTACAACAAAGAAAACAAATAAAACGCGCGAAAAGAGAATATAATCGAATGCGAGGGCGTTGGACCCTTTAAAGGAATTAAAATAAAATTAATAAAATAATTAAATTAAATAAAGGCAATGACTTATTTTTTCATGTTTTTGTATCTATGACATTAAAGAAAAATTAAATTGGAATTTAAAAGTTAAATAATTCTAGTTCTAATTGTTTTTAATTTATTAAAAAAAATACATTAAAGTTAAAACCTAAAATTAAAACTAAATTGATTATATAATTTATTTACAAAATTAATGGTTAATGATACTTATAAAAAATATTTAATAAAATAAATAAAAAAAAGTGCTAAAAGTCTATTTTTATTATTTTTGGTTATTGAGAAAAAGAATTAAATTAACAACCTAAAATTAAAACTAAATTTATTATGGGATTTATTTACAAAAATACTAAAATAAAAATATTTATTATTTTTTATCTTTTCTGATTTTTTTAATTGTTTTGTGTTTTTATGAAAAAAAATTAAATTAACAGAATTAATTAAAAAGAATAATAATTAAAAATAAAAAGAATAAAAAAAGATATTGCAAACCTCAGGGGGGTGTGGTCCCCAATTGTGAGGTGAAGCCCAGCAATTTGAGCCCAATTATTCATAGCCTGGTTGACTTTTCCACTCACGTACCCAAGCGTTGACTAGAGTGCATCATGTTCCTCAACTCTGTGCCCTTGGATTGATGACATTGAACGCGTGGACGGCTTGATTTGAGAGACGCATGGTGCTCCACTACATTGCCACTGCATGTGAATATCAAATGAAGAAAAATATGAAAGGGGGTGGGGACCTGGGGCTCGAACCCAGGTCCTGAACGTTATCACTACAATGCCTTGCCAACTGATCCAAGCGCGTTTTCTGCATATTGACTAATAACCAAATATTATAAAATAAAACAAACACGTTAGTGCTCCTTGCGCGCGAAATTTTGAACGCTCCAATCGTTGGTAGCCACCTAATCGTCCCCTTCCTTGGCTTATTTTTTTCCTGAAAACATAAAACATTGGCAACGGTTTTTACATCGTTCCCTTAGGCACCCTATTAAAAAATAGCGATTAGCCCAGGGATGCTCATAAATTGAGCGCGAGGGTGGCTTTGAATTTGTCCAAGTGCACTGAGTTGGATGATCTAGGTCTTATAGGCCAATTGTTCCTTAAACGAAAATCCCCAATTCACAATTCTGCAAACCCTAAGATACGACCATGGTGGATTCTTCATTTTGGCATGAAACTTCAATCAAGTTATGCAGTTAGCTTGCAAACATCATTCTAAACACAAAAACAACAATGAAACATGTTAAAAATGCATGAATGATGGAAAACGATTCTGGAATTTTCCTTACCAACTTCAATGGTGATTTCGTGTTTTCTTGAGTATGGGACTTGGTGAATGATTGGAAAACGTTCTATGATCCTCAAGGAAGGTGTTTGAACAACTCTTTTGCCTTGAATCAACCTCTAGCCTTGTTTTCAGTTTTGAGATTTTTAAGCAAAAAGTGTGAGTTTGTTCTGAGTGTTCTTGCGCAGCTTAGCTCTCTATGTTGTTTTGTATCACTTGTATATACATTAGGAAATGTGTATGAAGAGAAATTATGGCCTCATAATGCAAAACATTCAATTTCAAGATCCTCCATAAACCTCCATAACCAAACTTCCTTTTTTGATCCATTTTTGAATTCTTGCTCTATTTGGTCCCATGCACGAATTTGGCATATGCTTAATGGTAATTCAAGGTCCATCAAAGTCAGATATCTTCTTTAATTAGGCTTTTTGATTTTCCTTTGATTTTAAAAGATTTAAAATTAATTAAATCTAATAAAATCAATAAAAAATGAAAAAATTAATTAAAAAATTGGAAATAAAAGGTGGGACACGTGGGAAGCATGGCCAAGTTAATTCAAGTGGAAAAAGTGGGCCCCTTTTGTCAAAAATGAAATTTCAAGGATAAATGATTTTGGCCATTTCACAAAAATTTCCCAACTTCTCCAATGCATATATTGCTCAATTTTTAAGTTTTGATCATGTTATTGGACATTTTAGAAAGGTCTTGAAGTCCTCTAAACAATGTCCTTGGTCCCATGTCATTTTGATTTACCAATCTCAAGTTATGGTCTTTGACTTAAAGTCCCTTTTTGTTGACTTTTGAAAATGACCTATAATGTTGAAATTGATAACTTTTTGTGAGAGAATTTCTTGGACTTGGAGTGTGAAGATGAGTTATAGGAAATGTCTCCCCCTTCAAGATGAGCATTGGATGGGATTTTTATGATGAACCATGAAAAAGTTATGCCTTGGTCAAGTTACAGTTGACTTTTCAGCTGTCTAAAAATAGAAACTTTTGACACCTTGATGATTTTTGAGTCAAGCTTTGAAAATCATGATCAAGCATTGATCAAATGATGTTTGTGGCTTCAAAATGAGATGTTGACCAAAAATTTGAACTTTTGACTGTCAAATGACCATTTTGCCCCTACAGTTGACTGTTGAGCAATTAGGGTTTTTGACTGTGCAATTTTGTGCTGAAAGTCTTGAAACTTGACATGTAGGTGCTTGACAATGTTTATAGGCATAGGAGACTTGATTGAGCTCTTGAAAACTTCAAATTCCTTGCAAGAACCAAAACCCTAGTTTGACTGGCTTAGGAGGATAGTTGACTGTGTAGCCCTTGAGTAGACTTTGAACCATTTGCTTGTCATAATTTTGAAGATTATGGGAGGGCAAATTTTGGGGTACAACAGTTGCCCCTGTTCAATCTTCTTAGACCTGAGGATATAGATTGGCTTGTGTGCCTTTCGTGATCCGAGGGTGGAAGATGATTGAACACTAGAGTGCCCAGAAATTTGCACTCACATAGTAGCAGTGTGATGGTGGAATGGGCTTATAGATGCCATTTGGAGATTGATGGATATGATGATGGGCTTTAAGATGCCATCTGGGTGTCGATCGCGTAAGAGATTCCTTAGCGAGAACTTGCGTACCTGCAAAAGAAAAAAAATGATTACCTGACATGTTACAGGAGCTGGTCTTCAGATGCTTGGTATAGATGTGTCCTGACTGGTTACAGGAGCTGGATCTGGATCTTCAAACGGTGATGAATGAACCAGGGGTGGTTACTACCTCAACAGGAACGGTGAGAGAACCTTGGGCGACTTCAACTTCAACAACAATTATTGAGAGAATCTTGGTGGGAATTACCATCTCCGCAGCATCGGGGAGAGAACCATAGGTGATTACAATCTCAATAGCAATCATTGAGAAAACCTGGAATGGAATTATCATCTCCGCAGGATCGGGGAGAGAACCATAGGCAATTACAGTCTCAATAGCAATCATTGAGAAAACCTGGAATGGAATTATCATCTCCGCAGGATCGGGGAGAGAACCATAGGCAATTACAGTCTCAATAGCAACCATTGAGAAAACCTGGAATGGAATTATCATCTCCGCAGGATCGGGGAGAGAACCATAGGCAATTACAGTCTCAATAGCAATCATTGAGAAAACCTGGAATGGAATTATCATCTCCGCAGGATCGGGGAGAGAACCATAGGCAATTACAGTCTCAATAACAATCATTGAGAAAACCTGGAATGGAATTATCATCTCCGCAGGATCTGGGAGAGAACCATAGGCAATTATAGTCTCAATAGCAATCATTGAGAAAACCTGGAATGGAATTATCATCTCCGCAGGATCGGGGAGAGAACCATAGGCAATTACAATCTCAATAGCAATCATTGAGAAAACCTGGAATGGAATTATCATCTCCGCAGGATCGGGGAAAGAACCATAGGCAATTACAATCTCAATAGCAATCATTGAGAAAACCTGGAATGGAATTATCATCTCCGCAGGATCGGGGAGAGAACCATAGGCAATTACAGTCTCAATAGCAATCATTGAGAAAACCTGGAATGGAATTATCATCTCCGCAGGATCGGGGAGAGAACCATAGGCAATTACAGTCTCAATAGCAATCATTGAGAAAACCTTGGATAACTTCTACTAAGTCTTCATCAGAAAAATCTGTCTGGGGTTGATTTAGCTGGACTAGAGAAGGCCTTGGACTGGATAAGAAACAGAGAATCTTAGGGTCGATTAACTGAAACGGTCTAGGTCTTGAAGTATGATTGAGAATTTAACTGAATCTTTCCTGAAAAGTAAAGGTCAGTCATATGCAATGCATGATATGGATCAAGCAATGATGCTCTCAACATAAATGAGATTTGTAAGATATGATGCGTCTATGCATGCTATAATGATGTATGGAAGTGCTATGTTTATGAATGCATTTTTCGTCTAGGAAAGTAAATCCTTGACGGGTGCCGGGAAGTCACTCCTGGGCTGATGTTGAAGAATAGATTTGCCTCCGCTGGGGATGATAGTTGCAAGTATACCGGCAGGAGAAGATGACTCCGTTGGGGAGTAAACTTGGCGAATGGATTACTCTGCGGGGAGAAAATTATTCTAGCGATCTGGCTGGGGAACAATACTCTGTGGGGAGAGAGGTACTCTTGTTGAGATGTTGGTAGTAACTTCGCTGGGGATACCGTCGTTATATTGGAGGTTTTAATAGGCTCCGCTGGGGACAAGAAGACTTCGCTGAGGACGATCTTTCCGTGGCTTTTAGCTGAGGATAACCCAGTTATAAGCTCTGGTGGAGCATAACCTTTGAATAAAGCCGGGAGACGCGTTCGTGCTTTGCGAGGATAAGCTTCCAGAATCTACTGGGGATAAGCTTACTGCTTGGGGAGATGGATTCCAACTTCTTGGGGAAACTGGATTGGACTCTCCTGGGGAAATTTTGAGATGTACTGGGAGTAACTCCACTGAAGGTTTGATATACCGCCGGGGAGCAATCTTTAGACCAAGATTGCCGGGGATGCTTGTTAAGAATGCATGTATATTATGCTGAGGATTGTTGAGATCTGCTGGAGGATACCCAACTTCCTTAAGGTTGACTGTAACTTTGTTTGGGGAGAGTGCATTGATTTGCTGACTCACTCTCTGGGGAAGTAAGATATACTGGTTGTGTTCTTCAACCGAACCTACCTTGATACCTTGGAGGACAGAACAATTAGATTGCTTAGACAACTCTTTATTGCCCCTGTTTCTAATGTTACCTGTAATTAATCCTTTGTTTTGTATGCAAATATTCATAAATTATTGTCAATGCATATATCACAAATTGAACCTTGGACGTTCTTCGCAAAATAAAACAGAAAAGGAAAAAACAAAAGGCAGTTTGTCTGAAAAGTAATTTTGTATTGATTTTGAATTTTACCTGTAAAATAGGCGTTTATGTACAAGAAGCTGACGTCCTAGTAAGAGAACGCCGCCGAACAAAAGAATTTATACAAGTTTGTACAAGAGAAAATAAAACAGCTGTGTGAAATGAATGATCCATTGGGTTTCAACTCTGCTATTGCCTTTATATCTTCGAGCGTCTCATCACTTGATGACCTTGGTTGAAGGTGAAGCTGATTGATCGATGCCGTCTGAAATTGATGTGGATACCGGATTCTGGATGCAAAGTGATCCAATGAGACATAGTATTACGCTTCATCCCTAACTTTTGCCTGGACCGCCCTTTCGGGTTTTCAGTCCACCGGGATACCCATTTTTGCCCAAGCCGCCTTTTCAGGTTTTCGACTTGCCGGGTGTACAAATTTTTTTCATTTCATCCCTTCATTTTGCCCGAACCCTTTTGGTTCGACGGGAAGCCCTAATTTTTGCCTAGGCATGTCAGCCTAGCGGGTCTCTTTTCATGCGTAATATCTTTTTACTATGTCTGCATTAGCGGGGTGAGGAAGGTCGTCACCATCCATGTTGGTCAATATCATTGCTCCTCCTGAGAACACATGCTTGACCACAAATAGCCCTTCGTACGTAGGGGTCCATTTGCCCCTTGGATCACTCTGAGGAAGGATGATTCGCTTGATTACCAGATCCCCAACTTGATATTCTTGTGGTCTGACCTTTTTGTTAAATGCCCTGATCATTCGTTTCTGGTACGTCTGACCATGACAGATAGCAGCAAGTCTCTTTTCATCAATAAGGTTGAGTTGATCAAGTCGTGTCTGGATCCAATCATCTTCGTTCAGATTTGCATCCTTCATTATCCGGAGAGAGGGTATTTGCACTTCGATCGGTAAGACTGCCTCCATACCATAAACCAAAGAGAAAGGAGTTGCCCCGGTTGACGTCCTGGCTGAGGTACGGTACCCATGTAGAGCGAACGGTAACATCTCGTGCCAATCTTTATAAGTCACTGTCATCTTCTGCACGATTTTCTTGATGTTCTTATTTGCTGCTTCTACAGCCCCGTTCATCTTCGGTCTGTAAGGAGAAGAATTGTGGTGCTGTATTTTGAACTGCTCGCAGAGCTCAGTGATCATCTTATTATTCAGATTGGTACCGTTGTCTGTAATAATCCTCTCTGGGACGCCATATCGACAGATCAGATTGTGCCGAATGAATCGTGCCACAATAGTCTTGGTTACTATAGCGTAGGAGGCTGCTTCAACCCACTTTGTAAAGTAATCAATCGCTACAAGGATGAAGCGATGCCCGTTAGATGCCGTAGGTCTGATCTCACCGATCATATCAATGCCCCACATTGTAAAAGGCCAAGGTGCAGTCAGGACATTCAGAGGAACTGGAGGAACATGCACCTTGTCTGCATAAACTTGGCACTTGTGACACGTTCGATAATATTGGTAACAATCAGCTTCCATTGTGGACCAGAAATACCCTGCCCGAAGGATCTTCTTAGCCATAGTGTGTCCACTGGAATGAGTTCCGAAGGTACCCTCATGTAGCTCTGCCATAATCCTTTCTGCTTCAGTCTTATCTACACAACGCAGTAAGGTCGAATCATGGTTTCGTTTGTACAAGATTCCATTGCTAAGGAAGAACTTTTCCGCGAACCTTCTCAGGAACTTCTTATCGTTGACAGATGCACCTTCAGGGTATTCCTGAGCTTCCAAGTACCTCTTCACCTCATGGTACCAAGGCTTCTCAGTCACTAATTCAGTCTCAAGATCACAACAGTATGCCGGTTCGTCCAGTTTCCAAATGATGACCCAGGGAGCCTCATTGTCCCACTTGACTTTGAACATAGAAGACATCATAGCTAACGCGTCCGCTAACTGATTCTCCTCTCTCGGGAAATGTTCAAAGGTTATCTCTGTGAAGTGGGGGATCATTGTCAACACACATTCTTTGTAAGGAATAAGATTCGGATGTTTTGTATCCCACTCGCCTTTGATCTGGTTGATCACGAGAGCGGAATCTCCGAAGACACTCAGAAACTTGATCCTTAAGTCGATTGCAGCTTTGAGTCCCATGATGCACGCCTCATACTCCGCCATGTTGTTGGTGCAGTTGAAACATAGCCGGGCAGTGAGTGGAGTATGAGTGCCTTGAGGGGATATGATCACAGCGCCGATACCATTACCCAAAGCATTAGAGGCTCCGTCAAAGTGCATAGACCATCAGGATCCTTTCTCAGGTCCTTCGTCCGGTCCAGGTACTTCACAATCAGTTACTATCATGATGCTTTCATCTGGAAACTCGAATTTCATTGACTGATAGTCATCTACGGCCTGATGTGCCAAGTGGTCTGCCAATACACTTCCCTTGATGGATTTCTGGGTTGTGTACTGAATGTCGTATTCCGTCAAGATCATTTGCCATCTTGCAATTCTCCCAGACAGAGCAGGCTTTTCGAATATGTACTTTATAGGATCCATCTTTGAGATCAACAAGGTAGTGCGAGTCAGCATATACTGTCTCAGCCGGCAAGCAGCCCATACCAAAGCGCAGCAAGTTTTCTCAAGCAGTGAGTATCGGGTCTCACAGTCGGTAAACTTTTTGCTAAGGTAATAAATGGCATGCTCTTTTCGGCCAGACTCGTCATGCTGCCCCAGCACACACCCCATTGAGTTATCAAGTACTGTCAGGTAAAGTATCAGAGGTCTCCCTTCAACCGGTGGCATAAGGATGGGTGGTTCTTGGAGATACTCTTTGATTTTGTCAAAAGCGGCCTGACATTCATCATTCCAACGTACTACCTGATCTTTCTTCAGTAGCTTGAAGATTGGCTCACAGGTAGCAGTTAGGTGTGAGATGAACCGAGCAATGTAATTCAGGCGTCCTAAAAAGCCTCTGACCTCTTTCTCTGTCCTAGGAACTGGCATCTCTTGAATAGCTTTAACCTTAGCAGGGTCCACTTGAATACCCTTATCACTTACAACGAAGCCTAGCAACTTCCCAGATCTTACCCCGAAGGTGCACTTGTTCGGGTTCAACCTCAGCTTGTACAGTTTCAGACGGTCAAACAATTTCTGCAGATGATCAAGGTGTTCTTCCTCAATCTGGGACCTTGCGATCATGTCGTCAACATACACTTCTATCTCATGATGGATCATATCATGAAATAAAGCAACCATGGCACGCTGGTAGGTTGCCCCAGCGTTCTTTAGTCCAAAAGGCATGACCTTGTAGCAGAAGGTGCCCCACTGAGTAACAAATGTAGTCTTTTCCATGTCTTCAGGTGCCATCTTGATCTGATTGTAACCTGAAAAACCATCCATGAAAGAGAACACCTTATGCTGAGCTGTATTATCAACAAGGACATCAATGTGAGGTAGAGGGAAGTCATCTTTGGGGCTGGCCCTGTTCAGATCCCTGTAGTCGACACACATTCTAACCTTACCGTCTTTCTTTGGTACCGGCACCACATTAGCAACCCACTGGGGGTAGGAAGTTACTGCAAGGAACCCAGCATCAAACTGCTTCATAACCTCGGCTTTAATCTTTTCAGACATCTCCGGACGCATCCGGCGGACCTTTTGCTTAACCGGAGGGCAGTCTTCCTTAGTGGGCAAGTGATAGACCACAATATAGGTATCCAACCCGGGCATGTCTTCGTAGGACCAGACAAAGATCTCCATATAATCATGCAGCATCTGAGTCAACCGTTGCTTCACGCTGAGCTCTAGGTTGGCACCAATCTTTACCTCTTTCCTGTCTTCTTCAGTACCCAAGTTTATTGTTTCCACTGGCTCTTCATGTGGTTGAATTACCCTCTCTTCCTGAAGCAACAGTCTTGCAAGCTCGCCAGGCACTTCGCAATCATCTTCACCTTCGTTTTCGGCTAAGTTGATCGAATTTTTGAAGTCATAACTGGCAGTAGCAGAGTCGTTACCAGTGAGATCCAGAGTGGATTGAAACCTGTATGAGTGAGTGTGTGTGTAAATACAGCTGTTTTGAAATATATGTAAAAGAAAGAAAGACAGAAAAGGAGCATAAGATTTGAAATGCGAGAAAACGTCCAAGATTTTCATTTATGATATATGAAATGACAATTTATATGCCCTCACAAATAAAACCGCGGTGCCTCGGGTAAGACACTGGGCCCTAGAGTTTATTATTGTTTATTACAAATGCCAAAACATAGGAATTCATTACTTAGTAACAAGAGAAACAGGTAGATTGTCCTTTGCACTCCAATTGTTAAGTCCACTGTCGGTTGCCGGGTAGATCCAGCTATCAAACTCAGCTTCATCCACTTCGTCTTCGTCCCCAATAGCATTCACTCCATGAGCAGGCAGGGGAGCTGTCACTACATTAGGCTTCTCAGATGCCTCAAACTGTACCTCCTTGGCGTCAATAAGGTCCTGCAGCTTGCTCCTTAATGCCCAACAATCATCAGTGGAATGCCCCGGGCTATCAGAATGGTACGCACAGCAGGCATTTGGGTTGTATTTGGGAGATGTAGTATTTGGAAACTTCGGAGCCTCTCTGACGGTCACTAAGTTGGTTGAGAGAAACTGTGGTAAGATCTGCGACAAGGTCATGCTCAAAGGGTAAACTCTCTCCGGGGTCTTTCAGCCCTTTGAGGATTGGTTGGCCGAGGAGCGGCAGCAGGCTTAGCAATCATTACCGCACTGACAGATTGGCGGCGCTCAGATCTCTCTAGTCTCTTGGAACCATATACAGCACTAGCCTCCTTCTTGAAGGGTTTCTTTTCAGCATTGGAGGAGGCAACCTTCTGTATCTTCCCCGATTTTATACCGGCCTCGATCCTTTCACCAGTTAGGATCAGATCAGTCAACCCAGCAGAGGAATTACCAATGAGATGATTGAAAAATGGACCAGATAGGGTCCCCAAAAACATATCCACCAGCTCCCGGTCCGTCAATGGTGGCTGCACCCTGCCAGCCAGATCTCTCCATTTCTGTGCGTACTCCTTAAAACCTTCACCCGACCCTAGCGACATACCCTGGAGTTGGGTACGCGTAGGAGCGAGGTCGGAATTATATTGATACTGCTTGTAAAAAGCAGTGGCCAGATCCTCCCAGTTACGAATGTTGGTTCCATCCAACTGATAGAACCACTCGAGGTGAGTCCCTGAAAGACTCTCCTGGAAGAAGTGGATCCATAAGTTCCTGTCTGCTATGTAAGGCTGGATCTTCCTTACATAAGAACGGAGGTGCATCTTGGGACAGGAAGCCCCGTCATACTTCACAAAGGCAGGCGCCTTGAACTTGTGTGGAATCACCACCCCAGTAGATAACCCCAAGTCTCCGAAATCCAGTCCAGGCACACGCTGAATTTCCATAGCTTTTAATCTGTCCTCCAGCTGCTTGTACCGGTCTTCCGCAGGAGGGTACTGCTCATAGTTGAAGTCTGTTTCAGTATCAGAGACCACAGGAGTAGGGACCTCCCTTTCTTGATGACTACCTTCCCCCACAGATGGAGTAGTCCTCTCAGCCTCATTTTGCAAGGTGTTCCGGAGTCTGCGCCCAGTGTTAAATAGCACAGTCCTCTTCTTCTTCTTATTCTTCTTCAGAAGCATAGCCTTCAGCTCTTTTTTACCTTGAGCCAAACCCATGATCAGCTCCTGAAATTGGGCATTCTGCGCCTGAAGGGCCTTGATAGATGTCTCGGTTGATGATTCAGGGTTCATGATGCTGAAATAAACAGCGAAGAACAGTCAGCAACCTGAAAAGAAGGGTACATGTGATGCATATGATGAATGGAATGCGTATGATTTATGTTTTCAAAGATAATCGGGAATCAACTTTGTAAACAAAAGGGAACACACTTCATTAGATTCAACTTTGAAACTGAAATTATTCAACAGGTTGCCTTTAGGCGTTACATGAAAGGAAATATCGGAAAGGGAAGTAAAACTGTAAAAAGAACATCCAGAGCTCCTTATTGATCCCATGGTCTCCTCTTCTCAGTACGGATGTAGGCATTCAGAGCTCGCTCATTCTCCAACTGCTTTGTCAATTTCTGGATCTTCAATTCCTGCTCGTTGAACTTTTCCCGGTAAGAATCCCGTTCTTCTCGCAGTTGCGACCAAGACCTCTTTAATGTCTCATAATCAGTAGGTATCTGAGGAGGAAGGACAGTTGGAGGAACACCATCTTTGTCAGGACACTCAAGAATGACGGGTCTGACAGCTTCATACGGCATACCTAACTTCTGAGCTCGGATACGAACCCATTTGTAATAGGATTCCATAGGTAAAGAAGTCATTGGTCCCAGCTCTTGTGGGTCAGCTTTATGAACTTTGTCCCAAGCCTTGATGAACCTACGACGCAGCTCGTCACTATCCACCTGAAACTCAAAACTGATGTGAGGCACCAACATTTCATGAGGCCCTGCTCTTCTGGCTCTTCCAAACTGACGGAGTGCTAGACATGGATTGTAAGAGATCCCTCCTTGGGTACCAATCAGAGGAACATTAGGGTATTCCCCGCATCGATCAATAATAGCTATCTCATCTAAACCTCTGCAAGTCCAAATGATGTCTTTATCGGTGAGAGACATTAACCTATGAGCCCAACCTCTTCCTTCTTGGTTCTTCAGCACGAACTTGGGGAGGTGTGAAATAAACCACCTCACCAACAAAGGGATGCAACACCATAGGGTTCCTCGTCTTCGGGTAGTACGGGCATGAAGTTGTTGCAAGATGTCACCCAAGAGAGTGGGCACCGGATTCTGAGACATAAAGATCCTTATGGCAGTGGCATTGATGAAGTTGTCAGGATTAGGAAACAGGACTAACCCATAGATTATGAGAGCCAAGATGTCTTCATATTCCCTAAAGTCCAGGTCATTCCAGAAACTGTTAGCTTTACCAATCAGAAACTTGGCCAAGAAACCCTTAACTCCGCTTCTAGTCACCCAGTTGTCTGCTACCTCTTGATGGGTCAAAGGAAGAGCTGCAGCAACATCCTCAAGCCTGAGGGTCTTTTCCCAACCAGTAAATGGAGTCTGATCCAAGATAGGGATACCAAGCAAATCAGAGAACTCTTCCAGGGTAGGGACCAGCTGGAAGTCTTGAAAGGTGAAGCACTGGTACAGGGGGTCATAGAACTGGGTCAGAACACTCATCAACTGTTGATCCCGCTTTGCAGTGACTAAACTGAGAAGAGAACCATGCCTCTGAATGAAGGAAGTGGTATTTGGAATTCTGCTAACCAAATCATCAAGCAACTCAGGTGAACGAACAAAGTTGAACTGGATAGTATTCCTTCGCACAGGCATCATGGTGTCCTACAAAACAGAGCAAAGGTGAAACCCTCTCGTCTTTGAAATGGTCAGTCCTTATGCAGGATGCATGCAATGCTCATGATGTTATGATGCTATGATAAAGCACACCACAAATAGATACAAAGGCAAACATGGTAAGGCACACAAGTCACACAAAGCAAGCCCTTAAAGTTTAGGCCAGCATGAGGTCTAGGTACTACCCTCTTTCAGTTTGTTGGTTCATACCTGTCCTAATCAAAAGTAACCGGGTTCTTAGAGGATCCCAATATCATTGACTACCCTCAATCGGTCATAACTCCAGCATCGCAATCTTTTCTTGCGGCCAGAACCATCACGAGAGTTTAGCCTCAATGGGCGTAGCATACTGCTACTGTTCTAATGGCCAAGTTGCGTCAATTAAGGTTCTAAGGTTGTTGGTGCTTAATGACTCCTCAGAAGACCCATATTCTCCTCGTTGCAACACAAGGGATATCGGTACAGACCAAGGTGCCACACCAACGTAGCCACTGCTTCACCCGTGTCGGTCTACGCCGGACAGGTCCCTCACAGCTTATGCTACCTAAACAGGGTATCCCCAGATCCGGGTTAGGATCTATGTAACTCCCATGCAACCCACAAAGTTAAAGCAGACAAGTCAATATAATTGAAAACACAGTTATGAACTAGCCCTAAGGTACACCTCACTTTAAGTTTAAGTCCCCAGCAGAGTCGCCAGTTCTGTGATCAGTGGATCTGAAACTGACTGTTTAACGCTGGTTCGCGAAATGTCGCGGAAGCAAGAGTCGCCACCGTCTTTTATTTTCTCCAAATGGAAAGGACAAAAGCACAGAAAAATTCCTTATTGAGATTAGTTCTCGGTTCGGGAGGTAGATTTATAGAAAGGGAAGGTGTTAGCACCCTTTCTATCCATGGTTATCCATGGGCTCTTAGATACTTGCTCATTTGTGTTTTCAAAATGTTTGTTTGCTTTTCAAGGTGAGTGGGTTTGAAAAAGTTTCTTTGAAAATTTCAGTTCGACTCTTGTATCAGTCCTCAAGAGTGTTTGAAAAATTGCTTTCAAAAGCTTTTTGAAAATGTGTTGGTGTGAAAAGTATTTTTTTGATTTGTTTTGAAAAGAGCAAGTATCTATGAGAATCTACCTACCCTAAGGAATTCGTCTGTGTAAATGTCCTTTAAAGTAGTGCCATCCCACCATTGAGAGGTAGGTAGCACCACCGTTGGAGGTGTTCGGGTCAATTCGAGGTTCGGGACATGGTGATCACCAGAGCAATGGGAAGACACCTTAGAAGGTACCCTCATGCCAGGTTCCCGGATCATGAGGACTTACTAAGACATCCTCTACTCGACGATCACCTTTCGAGGTAAGGCAACAGTGAGGCGTACCCTAAGGGTGGTGTGTGAATTGTGTGTCATTTTCAGATATTTTTGTCTTGTCATGTATTGGTGATCTACGCTTTGATTTTATTTTTGGGCATTCATTCTTTCATGTTATTGTTTAACAGTTAAAGGTGCGGGAATTTAAAGTGCGGAAAAGATAAAGGTCCTACGCTATTACAAAGGCGCGGGTCTACATCGCCAAATTAATCCAGACCCGATTTAAAATAAAGTGCAGAAAGTAAATGCCTAATTAACTATTACAGGGCTTTGGAACAAATACATTATATTTACAACAAAGAAAACAAATAAAACGCGCGAAAAGAGAATATAATCGAATGCGAGGGCGTTGGACCCTTTAAAGGAATTAAAATAAAATTAATAAAATAATTAAATTAAATAAAGGCAATGACTTATTTTTTCATGTTTTTGTATCTATGACATTAAAGAAAAATTAAATTGGAATTTAAAAGTTAAATAATTCTAGTTCTAATTGTTTTTAATTTATTAAAAAAAATACATTAAAGTTAAAACCTAAAATTAAAACTAAATTGATTATATAATTTATTTACAAAATTAATGGTTAATGATACTTATAAAAAATATTTAATAAAATAAATAAAAAAAAGTGCTAAAAGTCTATTTTTATTATTTTTGGTTATTGAGAAAAAGAATTAAATTAACAACCTAAAATTAAAACTAAATTTATTATGGGATTTATTTACAAAAATACTAAAATAAAAATATTTATTATTTTTTATCTTTTCTGATTTTTTTAATTGTTTTGTGTTTTTATGAAAAAAAATTAAATTAACAGAATTAATTAAAAAGAATAATAATTAAAAATAAAAAGAATAAAAAAAGATATTGCAAACCTCAGGGGGGTGTGGTCCCCAATTGTGAGGTGAAGCCCAGCAATTTGAGCCCAATTATTCATAGCCTGGCTGACTTTTCCACTCACGTACCCAAGCGTTGACTAGAGTGCATCATGTTCCTCAACTCTGTGCCCTTGGATTGATGATATTGAACGCGTGGACGGCTTGATTTGAGAGACGCATGGTGCTCCACTACGTTGCCACTGCATGTGAATATCAAATGAAGAAAAATATGAAAGGGGGTGGGGACTTGGGGCTCGAACCCAGGTCCTGAACGTTATCACTACAATGCCTTGCCAACTGATCCAAGCGCGTTTTCTGCATATTGACTAATAACCAAATATTATAAAATAAAACAAACACGTTAGTGCTCCTTGCGCGCGAAATTTTGAACGCTCCAATCGTTGGTAGCCACCTAATCGTCCCCTTCCTTGGCTTATTTTTTTCCTGAAAACATAAAACATTGGCAACGGTTTTTACATCGTTCCCTTAGGCACCCTATTAAAAAATAGCTATTAGCCCAGGGATGCTCATAAATTGAGCGCGAGGGTGGCTTTGAATTTGTCCAAGTGCACTGAGTTGGATGATCTAGGTCTTATAGGCCAATTGTTCCTTAAACAAAAATCCCCAATTCACAATTCTGCAAACCCTAAGATACGACCATGGTGGATTCTTCATTTTGGCATGAATCTTCAATCAAGTTATGCAGTTAGCTTGCAAACATCATTCTAAACACAAAAACAACAATGAAACATGTTAAAAATGCATGAATGATGGAAAACGATTCTGGAATTTTCCTTACCAACTTCAATGGTGATTTCGTGTTTTCTTGAGTATGGGACTTGGTGAATGATTGGAAAACGTTCTATGATCCTCAAGGAAGGTGTTTGAACAACTCTTTTGCCTTGAATCAACCTCTAGCCTTGTTTTCAGTTTTGAGATTTTTAAGCAAAAAGTGTGAGTTTGTTCTGAGTGTTCTTGCGCATCTTAGCTCTCTATGTTGTTTTGTATCACTTGTATATACATTAGGCAATGTGTATGAAGAGAAATTATGGCCTCATAATGCAAAACATTCAATTTCAAGATCCTCCATAAACCTCCATAACCAAACTTCCTTTTTTGATCCATTTTTGAATTCTTGCTCTATTTGGTCCCATGCACGAATTTGGCATATGCTTAATGGTAATTCAAGGTCCATCAAAGTCAGATATCTTCTTTAATTAGGCTTTTTGATTTTCCTTTGATTTTAAAAGATTTAAAATTAATTAAATCTAATAAAATCAATAAAAAATGAAAAAATTAATTAAAAAATTGGAAATAAAAGGTGGAACACGTGGGAAGCATGGCCAAGTTAATTCAAGTGGAAAAAGTGGGCCCCTTTTGTCAAAAATGAAATTTCAAGGATAAATGATTTTGGCCATTTCACAAAAATTTCCCAACTTCTCCAATGCATATCTTGCTCAATTTTTAAGTTTTGATCATTTTATTGGACATTTTAGAAAGGTCTTGAAGTCATCTAAACAATGTCCTTGGTCCCATGTCATTTTGATTTACCAATCTCAAGTTATGGTCTTTGACTTAAAGTCCCTTTTTGTTGACTTTTGAAAATGACCTATAATGTTGAAATTGATAACTTTTTGTGAGAGCATTTCTTGGACTTGGAGTGTGAAGATGAGTTGTAGGAAATGTCTCCCCCTTCAAGATGAGCATTGGATGGGATTTTTCTGATGAACCATGAAAAAGTTATGCCTTGGTCAAGTTACAGTTGACTTTTCAGCTGTCCAAAAATAGAAACTTTTGACACCTTGATGATTTTTGAGCCAAGCTTTGAAAATCATGATGAAGCATTGATCAAATGATGTTTGTGGCTTCAAAATGAGATGTTGACCAAAAATTTGAACTTTTGACTGTCAAATGACCATTTTGCCCCTACAGTTGACTGTTGAGCAATTAGGGTTTTTGACTGTGCAATTTTGTGCTGAAAGTCTTGAAACTTGACATGTAGGTGCTTGACAATGTTTATAGGCATAGGAGACTTGATTGAGCTCTTGAAAACTTCAACTTCCTTGCAAGAACCAAAACCCTAGTTTGACTGGCTTAGGAGGATAGTTGACTGTGTAGCCCTTGAGTAGACTTTGAACCATTTGCTTGTCATAATTTTGAAGATTATGGGAGGGCAAATTTTGGGGTACAACAATAGTCCCTCGATGACGCTATCTATGTTGCCTTTTAAATTGATCTTAGTCCCTAAAGAAAAATGCTAAAGATGTCTTGCAACATTGCTAATCATGGCTACACGATGACCCATGTAACACCCCTTCTAAATAACCCGCGAATATATTAATTAAATCAGAGTAACATGGAAAACAAGGATGTCACAATTCAGGATAAATATAAAAACCTTAATCTACAGTTATCATGCTTTACTGGAGGAATTATTAAGATAAATATTCAAATCAACATCATGTTCTACACAGCGGAAATGTCTCAAAACCGGAATAACTTCACTTCATAAGTATTCTCAACATACATTAAACAATAGAGTATAAAATAAAACTCATCATTCAAACGCTTCCCCCAGTGTTACAACCTATCAGAGCACGACACTGACACACGGACTTAAAGTAACATAGCTCTAGAGCCATCCTCACCAACTCCTGAGCTGCTAACTTTAATCTGAAATCATTAAAGTAAGGGTGAGATTTCTCATAATTAACATGCATTATAAGTTTCTCAATCAACATTATATCACAAGCATATTATTTCACCCATTTTAGCATAATTCAGATTCAACACACAGTTCCAATCATACAAGTCATTATGCACAAATCAATAATAAACCAAAGAATTGTAACACTGGAAGACATCCTAACATGTTACAATTCCATGCAAACACAAATGCAGACACAATGCATGTGGTACCAATCACGTGACCAAGTCACGCAACACTGATCCATCATCAACCGGATACAACAACCATCGATTCGTCCATAAACACCGGACACGAATCCATCTGATCCATCATCAACCGGATACAACAACCATCGATTCGTCCATAAACACCCGGACACGAATCCAACTGATCCATCATCAACCGGATACAACAATCATCGATTCGTCCATAACACCGGACACGAATCCAGCCTAACCACCCATCATCACCCGGGTATCGGTTAACATCAATACAAGTCAAATTCCACACAATGGGAATTAACTTCACCAAAACAATGCATATGCATGCACATCACCAGCATGCAACATCAAATCAGTCTATGAAATACATCAATTTATCATAACTGAACCAAAATCGAAAGAAACATGATATCATTATTTATCATACACACATCAAACAGCATAAACATGCACTTCATCCGCAAGGACCTGATACAATCAATTATCATGGATACCCCATTGCATATACACCAAATATGCACATAATAACAAACCGCATAATCGGAAAGTCAACATCAAATCAACGGAATATGATCACAACATAATTCCAAATAATGCCAAAACCAATATATCACATGATCACATCTCAATCATAATGGATAGCAGGCACAACACATAAGTATCAGTTCTCATTCACCAAATCAGAACAATTTACAAACAATTCTACATCATTCTCAAAATACCAAGTTTACAAAAATCGGGAATTCGACTCTTTTTAAAATAATTTTCATAAAATAATATTTTTCTTATTTTATAAGATATCATTTTAAATTTAAGAAATACTGCCGAAAACGGCACTCAAATCGGACTTACGGTTTGAAAGTTATGAATTTTCAAAGTTTAATATTTTTCAAAAAGTTACGTTTCTGGAAAATGTACTGGAACCCGGTTCCTACCTATACAGGAACCGGTTCCTGCGACCAATTTTGCAAGTTTTTGTATGTTCACACAGTGGAACCCGGTCCCTCCCCACTGGGAACCGGTTCCCACGACCTGCAGAGCCAAAAACTGCTATTTTGACAGCATTATGTATCTCAATCCATTCCTTTTCATTCCCATACGAATGACCACATCAATTAACACCAGAATCACCCAAGGAACATCAACATAATGTCAAATAACACAATTCAACCATTCCTAACAATCCTATATCATGCAATTGGTTCAATTCTATCAATTTGACAACATTAGGGACAAATTCTACAAACCTAGAAAATCCTAAATTGAGATTTCTAACATGCTTAATCAATTCTATTAATCCCAAAATCTAAAAGGCATAGTAATTAATCGAAATCACCCTTTACCTCGCGATGATCCTTCGAATTCACGGCGTTTGGCTTTTTCCTCTCTTCTCTTCTCTTCTCCAATTTCACGTACAATGACTTTTCCAAATAACCTTCTTTTTCTTTTCCTTTTTATTCTTCTTTTTATTTCCTTTTATTATTTGCCAAATAATAGAAATAAATTAGTAATTATTTAGTAGAGCTTTTTACTTCACACACCTTTAATTCAACCTTATACCCCCCGGTCTTCCTTTTTAATTCCATAATTAATTCATCCATTTAATCCAAAATATTATTAATTAAGCCTTTAATTAATTTAATAATTAAATTCCTAATTATTTAACACATGAATAAATTTGGGGTGTCACAACTCTCCCCAACTAAAAGAGTTTTCATCCTCGAAAACATACCTTAGACGAACAGTTCGGGATACGAGTCCTTCATCTGACTCTCCAGCTCCCAAGTGACATTTCCATCTGCTGGTCCTCCCCAAGCCACTCTTACCAACGCGATCTCCTTGCCTCACAACTGTTTCAACTTCCGATCCTCAATTCTCACAGGTACCGCTTCCACAGTCAAATTCTCTCGTACCTGTATATCGTCTACCCGAATCTCATGAGACGGATCAACAATGTACTTCCTTAGCTGAGATACATGAAAAACATCATGCAAATTTGCAAGTGACGGTGGCAAAGAAATCTGATAAGAAACTTTCCCAACTCTCTTGGTAATCTGAAACAAACCAATAAAACGCGGAGTCAACTTCTTTGACTTCAAAGCTCGACCAATACCAGTCATCGGAGTAACTCGCATAAAAATATGTTCTCCTTCGCTAAACTCAAGATCTTTCCTCCTCTTATCGTGATAACTTTTCTGACGACTCTGAGAAGTCCTCATCTTCTCCTGAATCATCTTAATCTTTTCCGAAGTATGTTGGACAATTTCCGATCCAATCACAGCACTCTCTCCAGATTCATACCAACACAACGGTGTCCGACACCTCCTACCATATAATGCCTCAAATAGAGCCATACCAATGCTCGAATGAAAACTATTATTGTAGGTAAACTCAATCAATGGTAGATAACTATTCCAAGCTCCACCTCTCTCCAACACACAAGCTCTTAACAAATCTTCCAACGACTGAATCATTCTCTCTGTCTGACCATCTGTCTGTGGACGATAAGCGGAACTCAAACGCAACTTAGTACCCAAAGCTTCTTGCAATCCCGTCCAGAATTTAGATGTAAACCTCGGATCTCGATCCGACACAATACTAGAAGGAATACCGTGCAAACTCACAATCTTCTCAACATACAATTCTGCCAACCTTTCCATCGGATAATCCATTCTTATCGGAATAAAGTGAGCAGATTTCATCAACCGATCAATAATAACCCAGATAGAATCACAATTCTTCGATGTCCTTGGCAAACCAGACACAAAATCCATAGAGATTCCATCCCATTTCCATTCCGGAACAAACAACGGTTCCATCAATCCTGACGGTTTCTGATGCTCAATCTTCGACTTCTGACAAACCAAACAAGCATACACAAACTCAGCAATTTCCTTTTTCATTCCCGGCCACCAAAACAACTTCTTCAAATCATGGTACATTTTAGTAGCACCAGGATGAATACTCAATCCACTACGATGTCCTTCTTCCAAAATACTCTTCCTAATCTCTGCAACATCCAGAACACACACCCTATTACCAAATCTCATAACACCATTCTCATCAATCCGGAACTCGCCTCCTTGACCTTGGTTGATCAATGTCAATTTATCAACTAACCCAACATCAGACTTCTGTCCATTCCGAATTTCTTCCAGAATACCACTAGTCAGTTTTAACATACCCAATTTCACACTATTCGGAGTAGTTTCACATACCAAACTTAAATCTCTGAACTGCTCAACCAAATCTAACTCACGGACCATTAACATCGACATATGCAAGGACTTCCTACTCAAGGCATCCGCAACAACGCTTGCCTTACCAGGATGGTAATTCAAACCGAAATCATAATCCTTTAGAAATTCTAACCATCTCCTCTGCCTCATATTCAACTCTTTCTGATCAAAGAGATACCTCAGACTTTTGTGATCACTGAACACCTCAAACCGAGAACCATATAAATAATGCCTCCACAACTTCAAAACAAACACAACAGCTGCCAACTCCAAATCATGAGTCGGATAATTCCTTTCATGTACTTTCAATTGTCTCGAAGCATAAGCCACCACCTGCTTATCTTGCATCAACACACCACCTAATCCCATTAATGATGCGTCACAATACACAACAAAAGACTTAGTCGGATTTGGCAAAATCAAGATCGGAGCACTTGTCAACCTCCTCTTCAGCTCTTGAAATCCTTTCTCACATTCAACATCCCAAACAAACATCTGACCCTTCATGGTCAACTTAGTCAACAGTAACGCTAATTTGGAAAATCCTTCTATAAACTTCCTGTAATAACCTGCAAGACCCAGAAAACTACGGATCTCAGAAGCATTCTTTGGCGCTTCCCACTGAGATACTTCTTCTACCTTCGTAGGATCCACAACAATTCCATTCTTGGAAATTACATGGCCAAGAAAACTTACTTCACTTAACCAGAATTCACACTTGGACAACTTCGCATAAAGCTTCTTCTCTTTCAACAATTCCAACACAACTCTGAGATGTTCTGCATGCTCTTCATCGCTCTTCGAATAAATTAGAATATCATCAATGAACACCACCACAAACTTATCAAGATACGGATGAAATATCCTATTCATATACTCCATGAAAACACCAGGTGCATTAGTAACTCCAAACGGCATAACAGAATACTCGTAATGTCCATACCTCGTTCTTAATGCAGTTTTCTGAATATCTTCCGACTTCACACGAATCTGATGATATCCAGATCTCAGATCAATCTTACTAAATACACAAGCTCCAACTAGTTGATCCGTCAAATCATCGATCCTCGGCAAAGGATACCGATCCTTGATTGTAACTTTATTCAGCTGTCACTAATCAACACATAATCTCATTGAACCTTCTTTCTTCTTAACCAACAACACCGGAGCACCCCACGACGAAACACTCGGACGAATAAACTTCTTCTTAAACAAATCCTCAAGTTGAATCTTCAACTTTCTCAATCTAGAAGCAGACCTCTTATAGGCATCCTCGAATTCGAACTAGTTCTAGTAACAAAACCCATTAAGACTTCACCTTGCACTCTCACACCGTTCCACTTACTTCATCACGGAACACTTCATAAAAAAATTACATCCAGTAGGTCACATGCCTTTTTCTTGCCCTCGCCGAGATCTAAATCTCTCGTTACGCAAACCATAACGCTTCTCTTCTTGCCGACTCAACTAATTTCACACACTGTAAAGCTGGCACAATAAGTACATCCCATCCAACGCGATCCCGACTACTATCAACAAGAGATTAAGGATGATCAGTTCCTCAATTTGTCAATAGATAGTCAACAATCATGAGGTGGCATCAACCATCGTTACCAAACCACAACAGCATCTTCAATCTTACCCTTCAAGCTACTTAAACATAACCATGCTTGAAGCATCAACTGCTCGGTAATACTTACATCTTACAACCGGAGGTATACTGAACCAACCTCTTGCACAAAACTTCAGAGAAGAAACTTCTCCCCCACTTATTTCACACGTACCTCTGCAAAAAACGAAAAGGAAACAATCAAGTACCGACAGTGTTTCACACACATGTCACATACCAAAAGGGAGTAAACACATAAACAACCTGGCCGATAGACCGACCTGCTCTGATACCACTATTGTAACACCCCATCTAAATAACCCGCGAATATATTAATTAAATCAGAGTAACATGGAAAACAGGAATGTCACAATTCAGGATAAATATAAAAACCTCAATCTACAGTTATCATGCTTTACTGGAGGAATTATTAAGATAAATATTCAAATCAACATCATGTTCTACACAGCGGAAATGTCTCAAAACCGGAATAACTTCACTTCATAAGTATTCCCAACATACATTAAACAATAGAGTATAAAATAAAACTCATCATTCAAACGTTTCCCTCAGTGTTACAACCTATCAGAGCACAACACTGACACGCGAACTTAAAGTAACATAGCTCTAGAGCCATCCTCACCAATTCCTGAGCTGCTAACTTTAATCTGAAATCATTAAAGTAAGGGTGAGATTTCTCATAATTAACATGCATTATAAGTTTCTCAATCAACATTATATCACAAACATATTATTTTACCCATTTTAGCATAATTCAGATTCAACACACAATTCCAATCATACAAGTCATTATGCACAAATCAATAATCAACCAAAGAATTGTAACACTGGAAGACATCCTAACATGTTACAATTCCATGCAAACACAAATGCAGACACAATGCATGTGGTACCAATCACGTGACCAAGTCACCCAACACTGATCCATCATCAACCGGATACAGCAACCATCGATTCGTCCATAAACACCGGTCACGAATCCAGCTGATCCATCATCAACCGGATACAACAACCATCGATTCGTCCATAAACACCCGGACACGAATCCAGCTGATCTATCATCAACCGGATACAGCAATCATCGATTCGTCCATAACACCTGACACGAATCCAGCCTAACCACCCATCATCACCCGGGTATCGGTTAACGGCAATACAAGTCAAATTCCACACAATGGGAATTAACTTCACCAAAACAATGCATATGCACGCACATCACCAGCATGCAACATCAAATCAGTCTATGAAATACATCAATTTATCATAACTGAACCAAAATCGAAAGAAACATGATATCATTATTTATCATACACACATCAAACAGCATAAACATGCACTTCATCCACAAGGACCTGATACAATCAATTATCATGGATACCCCATTGCATATACACCAAATATGCACATAATAACAAACCGCATAATCGGAAAGTCAACATCAAATCTACGAAATATGATCATAACATAATTCCAAATAATACCAAAACCAATATATCACATGATCACATCTCAATCATAATGGATAGCAGGCACAACACATAAGTATCAGTTCTCATTCACCAAATCAGAACAATTTACAAACAATTCTACATCATTCTCAAAATACCAAGTTTACAAAAATCGGGAATTCGACTCTTTTTAAAATAATTTTCATAAAATAATATTTTTCTTATTTTATAAGATATCATTTTAAATTTAAGAAATACTGCCGAAAACGGAACTCAAATCGGACTTACGGTTTGAAAGTTATGAATTTTCAAAGTTTAATATTTTTCAAAAAGTTACGTTTCTGGAAAATGTACTGGAACCCGGTTCCTACCTATACAGGAACCGATTCCTGCGACCAATTTTGCAAGTTTTTGTACGTTCACACAGTGGAACCCGGTTCCTCCCCACTGGGAACCGGTTCCCACGACCTGCAGAGCCAAAAACTGCTATTTTGACAGCATTATGTATCTCAATCCATTCCTTTTCATTCCCATACGAATGACCACATCAATTAACACCAGAATCACCCAAGGAACATCAACATAATGTCAAATAACACAATTCAACCATTCCTAACAATCCTATATCATGCAATTGGTTCAATTCCAACAATTTGACAACATTAGGGACAAATTCTACAAACCTAGAAAATCCTAAATTGAGATTCCTAACATGCTTAATCAATTCTATTAATCCCAAAATCTAAAAGGCATAGTAATTAATCGAAATCACCCCTTACCTCGCGATGATCCTTCGAATTCACGGAGTTTGGCTTTTTCCTCTCTTCTCTTCTCTTCTCCAATTTCACGTACAATGACTTTTCCAAATAACCTTCTTTTTCTTTTCCTTTTTATTCTTCTTTTTATTTCCTTTTATTATTTGCCAAATAATAGAAATAAATTAGTAATTATTTAGTAGAGCTTTTTACTTCACACACCTCTAATTCAACCTTACACCCCCCGGTCTTCCTTTTTAATTCCATAATTAATTCATCCATTTAATCCAAAATATTATTAATTAAGCCTTTAATTAATTTAATAATTAAATTCCTAATTATTTAACACATGAATAAATTTGGGGTGTCACAACCCACGCCTGTCCCTTTTAAATCCAAAGATAGGGTTACTTACCAAATCAATGGTAAGATGACAATGTCAAAGGAAAGAGGAAATAAACATGAAATACTTTTGAGTAGGTAGAATGTTCCTAGTTACTTGCTCAATTTCAAAACAAAAACATCCTTACTATTTTCAAAACACCAACACTTTTGAAACATCTTTCAAAACATGAAAACATTTTCAAAAGATCAACACTTTGTATACATTCTTACGAACGAGAATCATTACAAAGTTTTCCTAAACGATGGCGCCTTTACAAAATACTTTCAAAAACCACACAAAACACATTTTCAAACAAAAGCAAGTGATCTAGAAAGTAACTAAGAGCCCATGGAAAACCATGGATAAAAAGGGTGCTAATACCTTCCCTTTTTATAATCTACCCCTCGAACTCAAGAAAACATCTCAAAGGTTTTTCCTGTGCTTTTTCACCTTTCCTTTTGGATAAAAGGAAAGTCGGTGGCGACTCTTGCTAAACTGCAACATTTGCGATCAAATAAAAAACAACCAAGTCAGTTCTCCCACCGTATCACACCATGCTTAAAACAATTTCATCTGTAGAACGATGACAGTATCACCCGGTCCATGTGGATATGATAAAGAAAATACTTATCCTATCAAAAGTGTTTCAACAGTGAAGACTTTCACTTTGTGAGTTAAGTTAATCAATGGCTTAGTCTCAACTTTTTACCGCTACAGGTTCATTATGAATATTGTCAGGAAAAAAGGTAAAGTAAGGGACATTGTGACCTTAGAGACTACATGTGGATATGACATAAATGCTAAGGAGATTGATGTCATCTAAGTTATTATGGACGCCCTATTTCCATATAACATAATCTTTGGGAGCCCCGCCATCAATGCACTAGGGGAATTTTGGTCGCGTGGCTGTAAGTGTCTATCTGGTGTGTTAACTGCAAGCACACAGTTTAATTGCGTAGTTTTAAAAGATATCGAACCCACATGGACTGGTAATCGAAATACTGTTATCTAAAGTTATTGTGTAAAGATAAGGCTAATGAATCTAGGATTTTGGGGTAGGCGAAAAAATAATGTTAAACTTAATTGAAATATTTAATAATGGGACACCGATATGTAATAGTCTGACTTCAGGAATTCAGTGATTCATTGGCATAGCTTTGAGTATTTAAAACACTTATTCAATAGAAACTATCAGTTTAAAAATATTTATCTCACACACTCGTGATTGTTGATTCAGACTATATTATTAAACTCAAATGATCACTCTCGTTGTTTCAGTCAACATTTAAAAAATAATTTTTAAAAACAAATAGATTCTATTTAATCATAAACCACTCTTGCTGTATTTAAAACTAATGTTTGATGACCACTATCCGGCTAAAAACTCACACTCTCGTGATTATTGATTTTAGCCTTTTGTTTGTTTCTTACTCTAGTAACAAAACAATTTTATATTAAAATTGGAAATCAAGCCAGAAAAGTATTTTTATAAAAAATTTATGCCAATTTATTACCGAATTCCTTTAGTTAGTGACCTTACATACCATTATAAGGGAGATTAGTCAGACAATTTATTTGTTAAGAACACAAAACAATAGAGATCATACAATAATACATGCACGATTAATAAACAAAAACAATTATAAAATTAAAATAAATGAAACCTGAAATTAAATAATGAGAATGCAAATCTTTAAGTACTTGCAAGAATCCTCCACAATATTCTAACAAGATTTGATGGCGGAAAACTACTTGAATGCAGAACAAAATATTAAACTAAAATAAGTTCAGGAGGCTATGAAGAAAGTCTAATGTTGCAATAGTTTCCTAGTGTAGAAAACTATTGCTATTTGGGTGAAGGTTATATTTGCCTAGGTTCTAAACAAAGCTCTGAATGTTAAATTGAATAATTGCGTGGAAGGAAAAATAAATGTAGAGTAATATAACAAAAGTGAAAATAGCAGAGACGAATGAAAAATTGCACATAATGCAAAGACTAAAAAAGAGAGAGAGAGCCTCAGTATAACTGTTTTCTTCTTTAATATCCTTCTTCCTCGTAACAAAACTTCTCTTTAGAAAATATAGGGACGTGACATCGTGTTCCCAAAAGCATCGCTTGTGGAGAAAGACCAGGAGGAATTTAAGCTTCCAATTATGCAGGTCGTTGGCATGAAATAATTGTGGAGAAATCTTCGCAGAAAAACAAAACAGAACGCCTGTTGTGGTTGTGCCGAGTGGAACCCAATGTGTGCCGTGGGGAACACATATTTTGATATGTGCTGATCGGAATGGTTTGTGTGTCGAGGGGCACATAAAATACACTTTTGTCGGGCGGGACATAAGGTGTGCCGGGGGGCACAACCTTCTTATAAGAAATCTTCTGTTTTTCTTATGTTTTTTTATTTTTTAACTCATTTCTTTTCCATTTCTTCCCCTCTTCTCATTTAGGCCTTGGATGTAATAATTACCTGAAACATACTTGAAAAGCCAACATAATACAACATAATTTAGATAAAACGGTAACTTTATTTATGCAAATCGGGTCGAATAAGCTATGTATTTTCGCGTTATCAAACTCCCCTATACTTGAACATTTGCTTGTCCTCAAGCAAATAATCAGTATGGTAATCTTTTAAGCACATGTTAAATGAAATTACATGACACAAATCAATTCGTACGTGGTTGAGTAATGATTCTATTAGAATGATGTAAGCTTAATATCAACAACAAAGATACCGTAATAACACTAGATAACCCCTATGCAGACCAGTTCCAATCATGCTATTATAGCTCTGCCTAATCGTTCTTGCTTTATTTCACCCGTTTTACTTGAGCGTAATCACATTAAGCCCTTTATCTTATTTCACACACATAGTAGAGTAGGCGGTTAGTGATGGTCATAATAAGCACGAGGTTCTGGTACATAAATTTGGTAACCCCTTAATTATTCCAATTGCAAGATGCAGGGGATCGAACCGTAGTCCGCCCTACTAAGTTCACCAGAAACCTCTGAAACAACTTACATCAGGTTTTTATACATAAAATGTAGGTACTGCACTGTTGGATTAAGTGACCAGGAGAGGGTCACCTAACTTAATTAGTGCATTCCCTGCTTTCAATTCATCATTACACGATGTTTAGGAAATATTTAAGACCATTCACTTATATTCATCGGCCCTCTATGTAGTTTGTTTTGAAGAGGTGTTGACTTCTTATATAAACTACTCAGGGTTACTTTAAATTTTGAGGTTTCGATATAATAGGTACTTAACCGGTCTCGCGTAAGCGGGGGTTTTAGAGTGTTAAGACGGTATCAATTTTTTTAAAATTTTACTCAAAAATTTCTAACATATCTTTAAGAATGAGCAACCTATATACTCTTCGAATGTGTCAAGTAAAAGTTTTGTTATGGCTCAAGAAAGTGAGAGAGTAGAATAATAAACGAAAATTTGCATATAACGAATAGATATTACATAAATTGTTTTATTGAAGGGAAAATTTGCGGTAATGAAAATCTACTTAGGAAAATGAAAACTAAAGCGATAAAGCTTCCTCCGAACTTAAACCGAGTATTGTCCCCAATGCAATAAAGTAAGAAAGGAAAGAAGGAAATGAGATGAATGACTACTCTTCGCCTCGGCCACGCGTTCCGCGATGTTCCCGTGCTCGTCCACGTGCATCATCTCTAATTTGGAAAGAATCAACACTATGTCCCTGTAGTCTAACATGAGTAACAAAATCATGCATTCCGTCAACTTGATAGGTCGATGCTTGCAATTCCTCGGTAAGCTCCGACATATTATGGTTAAGCCAGTAGGCTTAGTCGCGCTGATCTCTCAGAAGTTGTTAGACTTCTTGCATCATCTCATTTTGTTGTGCTTCCATCCTCTGATGGTGTTGAGCTTCAGCCTCGTTATGGTGCAAAATTTCAGCATAAATGTCATCAAGAGTAGCTGGCTGCCTCTGATTTCTTCTTCTTCGAGGATGGTGCCCGGATGATGAACCTGCAAGGTTCTCGGTAGGAGCTTGTATAACATGTTGGTCCGTGTCAGGCTGGGGAGCGTCTTGCTCAAGTACTTGCTCCATTTCATCTGGCTCAACATTGCTTGGGCCAACTTGATCATTTTGAAAATTCTCACCAGGAGCAGGAGAATTAAGATCATAACACCACTTATCCATATTTGTAACATTGGTAAGATGGGGATTTGTCAAAATAATACTTGGAACGAATTTTTTCTGCACCATAAGATTGTATCTTCCATCATTTCTAGCTATAATAAGGTGTCCAACATGGCAGTTGTTAATATCAATGAATAAAGCTGGAAGTGAAGGCATATTCGCCCGTTTGTCCCCTAAGTTCAGAGTAAGTTCTATAGAAGTAACTAAACCTCCAATACAGAAAGGGGTAGTACCTCGTGCACAAAGAGACTGGATATGGGCCAAGAGGAACACATTGACATTAATATTCCAATCAGGCGTGAAGGTGCAGTGCAAGAAAAACAATTGTTTAGAATTGACTTTGTTGTTGTTTGCCCTCCCGAAAATAATGTTGGACAGGACGCGTTAAAATTAACAGATGAAAGGATTATGGATAGATGAAGCAAAGAGACCATCCCAACTTGAAGGTCGCTCACCAGTTAGAACTTTTCATAGGCCGAATGCAATTGACGCCTAATCGGCTTCTGGGGGGATTCAGTAGTGTGCTTCTCCTCCACGAGGAAAATGCAATAGATTGCTCAAAGCCTCTTGATTCAAAGAGTATTCATCGTTAAACGTCCTAAAGTTAGCAGTTCCCGTGAGATACATGTTGTCATCTGCTGGGGTGTTGTACAAAAAAGAGCTCAAGATATCCAATGTCAAAGACTCATAAGTCGGATGGTTCAGGGTGCAGGCATAAGATAAATCAAAATTATGAATCAGCCATTGCACGCTCTCTAACAATCCCATCTTACGTAGGCAGTTAACATCAACATATCCTGTGGTTGTGACCAAACAATGATAAAACTTCTAGTATTGAGCTTTTTGGTGTACCCCAGCTTCTCCGTTTTGGAACATAATTCTGGACAGGTCAGGTTCTCCTCTTGTGTGTTGAATTTGTCGAGACATTATGATAATATGCAAGGGAAGTGGAAAGGTTCAGTTTCGGGAAGATGATAGAAAGTTGTGGGTTTAGATAATTGTTCCTCAAGTGCTTAAATACAAAACAGTAGAGAATGTAGGGATTTTGAGTTCAATGGTGTTTAATGATAATTGTAGAATTTAAATGGATGTGGTATAGTATTGTAATACCCCAAATTTGTCCTACCCTTTCACTTCTACCTGGCTTATGCATTATGCATCTCATTCTCACCATATGCATACCTTTCATTAGGTCATTTAACATTGTATACATTCATTAACAACATAACTTGGCGGGGGATCGAGAATCTTCAAGATTTAGGGTTTTAATATTGGTTTTCAGTTGAGATTACTTTAAGCTAGGGTTTGGTTCCTCTTCACCATTTCAAGGCTAATCATCCATCTCCAAGAGTTTGTTAAGGAATTTATATTGTGTGCTCCGCAAGTCAAGGTATCTTTGAAGATTGAGGTGCCAAAGCATTAAGTTATGATACAAATATTTTATTGTGGAATCATATGTTGATCAAGACATTGTTATTGTTTGTTTCTTACAGCACAAGTCACTCAATTGCACTTCATTCAGAAGACTTCACATTATGCGTGGAATGGGGTTTGTTTCAGTGTTCTTATGTTATCAAGTGAATTCGATTTTGTCTAGCCATAATTATCATGTGGCTTGGTTCAATATATTAAGGTTTCACTTGGTTCCTATCATCATTTGAAGTTTGGTTCAACTGAGTTTATTATCACAAATTTAGGGACTGTTTCATTACTTGGATCATAAGCTATTCATTTTGGAACTTCATGCGATAAGTTAAGGTGAAATGTTTGGTTCCATTGGGTCATTCAAAAATGGGGAAGGTATTCACCAAAAGTATTTCCTAACCTATTGATTGGTTCGTTGTCTCATTTGCGCTTATTCAATATTGCAAAATTGAATAATATTTTGGAAATTTAAATTTGAAGCAATGGAGGGAAAATATACATTTGAATCCCATTTGAAAAGTCAGAGTCATTACAATTGTTCACAAAATTAATTCCCGTTACACTACATACATATAAATTCACCCAAAAAAGGGTAAATTTTAAACCTATTGTCCTAATCTTCAAGCCTTGCTTCATGCTATAAGCTTCCATGAATCCATGTCCCAATTGGCCCCATGCCCTCAAGCTTTCATGTGTCCAAATCCAAACGATTGAACCAGCCTTGTTGCATCACTATATAATTACATGTTAGACTAACTCAAACCTGTGAGAAAAACCAATTCATTTTATTACAAGTTGAACCAAAGAAGAACCACCATCCATAATCAAGAAAACCGAACTAGTCCATATTAAGCCTGTTGAATCAGAACTATCCAAACTTATCAGAACCAGCTCTGAACCATGTTCACATAACCAATTCCATTACACTGCACAACATAAAACCTGTCAGCCATATTCACCTATATACAGATCAACATAACAGAAATGAAAATAAGAAGAGAATTAAGTCAGAAAAACAGTTAAACGAAAATAGAATTATAACTGTTTGCAACAGAAAAATCTGAAAGACAGCTCAACATCAATTGACAAAAACAGAATAACAACCATCTAACTAATTTCTGCTTAGAACAGAATTTCTGATTTTCCCAGCTCACCCCATAACTATCATAACAGACAACTCAAAACCGACTAACTGCTAACAGAACCTTTAACCAACAACCGGTAACTAACTCTAACTGAATTCTAACTAACTTTCTAGCCTATTAACTCTCTAACAAACTTCCAGCATAAGAGAACAGATAACAGAAAAGAGAAGGAGGGAATTCACGATTTATTCACCAGAAAAGTCAGAAGAAAACCAGATATAAAAAATTCACCAGAAAATCGTCTCAAAAGATCGCTCTCTAAAAAGATCTGCTTCCATTCAACAATCTTCATGGTTCTTCAATCCCCCATTGAACAATCATTAACAAACATTAATATCATCTTCAATCTTCATTACTTTCTACACGCGAATTCTCAATAACATTATATTCTCATTTTCATCTTCCACCTTCAAGAGCCTTCAAAAATCTGCAACAACCATCATCAACGTCGTTCTGTTTCATCACCGTCAACAATCTTCAATCTTCATCTCTGCTTTCAAAATCTGCAAGTGTCATCATCATCACAACATATTTGTTCATTACTTCAGAAGCAACATCATGAATCTATAATAGAATGCAGCAACAATGCAGAATCAGTGCATGAAGAACACTAGAAAAGAAGTTGAAAAATGATAAGTAGAAACAGGATGTACGCATAATATTACCTGCAAAAATCGAGATCCTTTGGTTTTCTCAAAAGCTTCGTAGTCATCTTCAATACTTGCAACAAACACCAAAGTAAATCTCGGCTTCGCAGGTTGGTCTATCCTCAATCTTGTATCATATCGTATGAACGTTTGAAGATATCTGAGTGTTATCCCCATAGTAGTTTGAATTCGTAGTTGCGAGTATTTAATTTCTATTATTCAAGAATTAGGTTTACCTATTGTGTTAGATTTAGTAAGATTGAGGCATGATTTTGAGGAATTAGAGGCAAGAAATGGAAAGAAAAGGTGAGGACAAAGAAGATGAGTGAAAGAATTTGAAGAAAGATGAAGCTCCACCTCCTCCGATGCGGAGGAGTGAATTTTCGTCAAAACCTGAGCGTGGAGAGGGAAAGTCGCATTCTGAAGAGAGATGAAGAGTCACTAATATTTGAAACTCTAGAAGACATCTAAGTGCATATGTAATACGGTGGGAGAACTAACTTGGGTGATTTTTGTTATATCGCAATTATTGTGGATAGCAAGAGTCACCTCTAACTTTTCTTTTATCCAATAAAGGAAAGGGTGAAAAGAACATAAAATAATTTTTGAGATATTTTCTTGAGTTCGGGGGGTAGGTTATGAAAAGGGAACGTGTTAGCACCCTTTTCATCCATAGTTATCTATGGGCTCTTAGTTTCCATCTCACTTTGAAATGCTTTGTTTGAAATGTGTTTGTGATAGTTTGAAAGTATTTTGAAAAGTGCCTTTGTTTAGGCGAACTTTGTAATGATTCTCGTCTCTATAAGAATGTATACAAAGTGTTGACTTTTGAAAATAGTTCATGAAAAGTGTTGGTGTGATTGAAAGATGTTTTGAAATGTTTGTAAGCAAGCAACTACAAACATTCTACCTACTCAAAAAGTCTTAGTTCTTTTCCTCCTCCTTTAGATAGTGTTATCTCACCATTAGTTAGTGAGTAATCATATCATTAGATGTGAAGGGACAGATGTGAGGCGTCGTACAATCGTAGAAGGCAACATTGTAGGATACCTTAGCGATTTAACTTAAGGGGCTAAGATCGTTTACCGAAGGCAACATTGAAGGGTCATCGAGGGACTACGATCTTGTATTTGAGGGTCATTGCTAAAGTATCTCACGTTCAAGGGACATGACTGTTTATTCTAAGGCAACAAGTATTAGTTAACCCTAGAGGTGCAAGTGTGCAAGGTGTTTGTTTTTCATGCTTTTTTGTCTTTGAATTAGGATTGTTTACTTGTTGATTTTAAGTCTTGCCATACAAACCCTAGTTACTAGCACTAATATTGAAAGCGATAAATTATGGAAATTTAAAATTCTACGCTATTACATCATTTGAGGATGGGGATACAATTTACAAATAGGAAATGAAAGAAATTAAATTCTAATTACTATTACAACCATATTGAATATTGCAAAATAAAATATACAAGAATATGAAAATAATGTACAAGAGAAGAAAATTGTTTTTTGTTTGAGTTTTTGTATAAAAGGTTTAATTTTAACCTAATCAAGCTAATAAAAAGAAAGAAAATAATTAATTAGTCTAAGTTGATTTAATGAAACTAAACCAAAATTAATTTGAGAAAAGAAATCAAATTGCTTAAGAAAACAATTTTTAGGATATTTTTATGAAAATATTTTAAAGCTAACCTATTTAATTAAACTAAAATGAATGGAAAAAAGTTAATTAATTAAACTCCCAAGTTCTAAATTAATTAAATTAAAAAATAAAATAAAAACAAAACTAAGTCTAAATTAAATTAATTAAGAAAAGAAATTTGTTAAGAAAAAATGTTTTTAGTCTTTTTTTGTTTTAAAAGAAATGAAATAAAAATAAACTAATAATCTAAATAATAAATATAATATATTTTTTTGTAGTTTTGATTAATAAAAAAAATTAATATTAATATTAATAATAATAATAATAATAATAATAATAATAATAATAATAATAATAATAATAATAATAATAATAATAATAATAATAATAATAATAATAATAATAATAATAATAATAATAATAATAATAATAAATAAAAGAAAAGAAAAGAAATGAAAAGAAAATATAAATTATAAAAGAAGTCAGGGGGGTTTAAAAGTAAGAAGAGTGTTAGGAAGTAATTATTCTTCAAAAAGGTTAGGCCAAAGGCCCTTTTTTGTAATAAAAAATAAAACAAAAAAAATAGTTATGTGGGATGCGTTATGACAAGTAAACAAGGAGGTGTTGTGAGTAAATTGCAGTTGGAGCCTAGAACGTTTGTAACAATTAAAAAAAGTTAAGAAAAAGAAATTAGGCTGAAATGTGAAGCCCAAGATGTTGTTGTTGCGCAGCACTGAAAAGAGAAGGGGGGTGTGAACGTAGATAAGTTTGGGCTTGGAGGAGGGTTTTGAGAGGAGGCCCGGTAGTTATGTGTACAATAGTAATATGGAGGGGGTGCACGAATGGGAAATCGGGCCTGATGTTGTCTTTGGTTGAGGCCCAACAAAACATAAACCAAAAAAGAACAAAAAAATGAAAAGAACTTATCATTTGAACATAAATACTCTCTCTTGTTTTAATATTCTCTCTCGTTCTCTGTGGAGTTCTCTCGCCAGAGAAGAGAAAGATGCCGCGCCTGGAATCTCCCTTGCGGCAGCGAAGCTCCAGTCATAATTTGTCTTGCATTTTCTGATTCGCCTTGCCTTCCTGATTACTAATCTACGATTGATTTTTGCAGATCGTAAATAATTTCGTGTAGATCTTAAAGGGGATTTTGAAAACCCTAAGTGCTCAGACTTGGCTTTTTCGCATGGCTTCGGTGAGATCTTACTTATTTATTCCTCTATTTTACTTTATGAAGGGTTTAGGCTTTAGGAAAATGATGAGAAAAATTAGGGTTTTGAGGGTTGTTACAGTGGCTCAATTTCTGTATGTTTTGTGAATTTGTTTTTAAATAGGGTTTTGAATCTAGGGCTTTTTGTGGTTTATGGTGATGGAAAATGAAATAAGGACACTTGAGTTACTGATTTTGTTTTTATCTTTTCTTGTGAATGGCTGAAAATTGATTTTGAGGAGTTTTATATGATGGAAATTGGAACAATGGTTTGGGTTTGTCTCTTGTATTTTTTTGTGAAAGTCTAAAAGGGTTTGTGTGACTCGGTTTTATAGAAAAAAATGGAGGTTTTATTCTGTTGTGATTTCACCCAGTTCTGTATATTTTGTGAACTCTCTTGCAATATTTTGGTGAATTCTCTTGCAATATTTTAGTGAACTCTCCGCCCTTTGGGAACTATGGCTCAGTTCTGTTTTATACTGTGAACTTGTTTTCTTTTTTCTATAAAGTCTTGACATTGGCTTAAGGGAAATTGCCTTTGTTTGGACTTGTCACTTTCTAATTTTTTTATAAGTCAACTTTGTTGTACCTTGTGACTGCATTTTTTCTATGCTATGCCTATTACTTGTTGGCCCTGATGCTTGCTTTTGTGATTCTGTACTGAGCTTGCACTTGTTGCTTGCTGGCTGTACTGTCCTTTTAGCAACTTTTTGGTTGAGCTGAGACACAAAACTCCTTTTGCTGTCTTTGCACTTGTGCGGTAATTTTGCTTTTCTGAATCTTTTACCTTTAATGTGAACCAAGACTAGCTTTTTCTTGTGCTTTGTAGTAGAGGTGATTGGCCTATGATTTTACAATACCGTTCTGATTTGTTTCATTGAAACAACATAAAATGTGAGGCCTTTGCGTGGAAACATGATGCTGAGTTTTGTAATTCTATTTTGGAGCCTTTTGATTTATCTTTGTATTTTTTGTGAACCAATCTTAGATTTTTATTGGTAATAGGTAAAGCTAGGCCCTAAAAATCTGATTCCATAAGGCAAACCCTAATGATGAACTAAAGTACTTTGTAATTTTTGTTCACTTTTGATTGTTTGCTGATTATTTCATTCTCTTTTGTTTCAAGCATTTTTATCATTGATAATGGGACATGAGGAAGGCTTTGAAGAATGGCAAGGAATTTGAAGGAGGAACAATAAGATTGAAGAATTTTCTTTTCTTTGTATATAACAAAAATAGGAAAATTGCAACTTGTGTTTTAATTGTGTAATTTCACATGTATGACTTGTAACTTCTCTGGAACTGTTTGGATTTGTAAATAGATTCGAAAATTTGGAATAACATGAATTTTTGTAATCCTTTCTTTTTGTAATACATTTTATAAATCTTTAGACCATTTGGAATAAGTATGAAGCTTTTTAGTCTTTTAAGATCTAATAATGTCAAATGGAAAACTCTTTATTTTTGAATTTAATTCCAAGTGGATATGGAAACTTGCATGAAGAATGTAATTTGGTTTGTTGAATTTGAAGTAATAAGTGAAGCTTTGAGATAAAAAGAAAATCCATATTTGTAGTTGAAAAGAAACAAAATCGAATTCTTGCTCACTTGCACCTAGTCTAAAACTCTTTTTTTTCCCTAAATTTGAGCTCAAAAAATATTGATGTCCATTATGCAATTGAATTCGATCACTTCCAAACAAACATTTGAATGCCCACTGAAAGTGATGTTGCCTTAGATAATTGTCAACAAAAACAAACCAAAATATGAGCAAACCCCAATCTCAAATCTAAATTCGGTAAACTTTCTTCACAAGTAAATAATTTATCATCCAAGAGTCATCAAACTCAACATATTTTATAATGAATCAAAACCTTAATTCAAGATAAACTCAAATGTAATCCCTAATGTTGTGCAACCATTGAAACATGAACCTTGATCTTAAAAATTCAAAACCCTAGTACAAAACCAAAGGATAGGAAAAATGCGATTCTCTTTTGACACACTTGTAAACCTTAATCCTTGATGAAACAAAGAAATCAATTAACATGTCTTGAAGCCTGAGAAGCGTTTGGTTGCCTTGAATAGTTGAAAAACCCTAGGAGAATGTTTTAAAGAAAATGGAGGGAAAATTTTAGGGTACAACAACTTCCCCTATTCAATCTTCTTAAACCTGAAAAAATTAGATTGGTGCGTCCGCCATTCGTGATTTGAAGGTAGAAGATGATTGAACACTTAGGTGCCCAGAAATTTGCACCTGCTTGTACAAGAAATAACATGATTGGTTGATTACATCGAGAGTGGCCTTAAAGATGCCATTTGGAGAGCGATCAGATATTGTTGGAGATGGGCTTAAAGATGCCATCCAGGAGTGACTGTTGGTAGAGATTGGAATAAGTATCAGAATAAATCTTTGGTCGACTTACACTGAAACAACAAATGTCTTGAATAATCTTTAACTAGATAAAGAATTAGTATAAATCCTCGGAGCGATTTGAAATAACTAGAGAAAGTGTCTATCGGAATAGGATCATGGTAAATCATTGGTCGATTTAAACTGAACCAGCAGAGGTCTTGAATAATCTTTAACTGGATAATGAATTAGTATTAATCTTAAGAGCAACTTAACTAAACCAAATAAAGTGTCTACTGGAACAGAATCAGGATAAATTATTGGTCGATTTAAATTGAAGTAGCAGAGGTATTTCGTTCACCCGTCTTTAATTGGAAGAAAAAAATCTAACAAGAAGAGGTCTTTGACTCGCCTGTCTTTAACTGAAAGAAATAAAAATCTAACCAGAAGAGGTCTTCGATTCGCTTGTCTTTAACTGGAAGAAATAAATCTAACTAGAAGAGGTCTTCGATTCACCTGTCTTTAACTGGAAGAAATGAATCTAACTAAAAGAGGTCTTTGATTCACCTGTCTTTAATTGGAAGAAATAAATCTAACCAGAAGAGGTCTTCGATTCGCATGTCTTTACCTAGAAAATATAAATCTAATCAGAAGAGGTCTTCGATTCGCCTGTCTTTAACTGGAAGAAATGAATCTAACTAGAAGAGGTCTTTTGTTCTCCTGTCTTTAACTGGAAGAAATAATTCTAAACTAGAAGAGGTCTTTGTTCGTCTGTCTTTAACTGGAAGAAATAAATATAAAGTAGAAGAGGTCTTTGTTCGCCTGTTTTTAACTGGAAGAAATAAATCTAAACCAGAAGAGGTATTTGTTCACATGTCTTTAACTGGAAGAAATAAATATAAACGAGAAGAGGTCTTTGTTCGCCTGTCTTTAACTAGAAGAAATAAATCTAAACTAGAAGAGGTATTTGTTCACCTGTCTTTAACTGGAAGAAATAAATCTAAACCAGAAGAGGTCTTCGTTCGTCTGTCTTTAACTGGAAGAAATAAATCTAAACCAGAAGAGGTATTCGTTCGCCTGTCTTTTAATAGAAGAAATAAATCTAAACCAGAAGAGGTCTTTGTTCTCCTGTCTTTAACTGAAAGAAATAAATCTAAACCAAAAGAGGTCTTCGTTCTCCTGTATTTAACTAGAAGATGTAAATCTAAGCCAAAAGAGGTCTTCATTCGTCTGTCTTTAACTAGAAGAAATAAATCTAAACCAGAAGAGGTCTTTGTTCGCCCATTTTTAACGGGAAGAAATAAATCTAAACTAGAAGAGATCTTCGTTCGCCTGTATTTAACTGGAAGAAGTAAATCTAAGCCATAAGAGGTCTTCATTCGCTTGTCTTTAAATGGAAGATATAAATCTAAACCAGAAGAGGTCTTCGTTTGCATGTCTTTAACTGGAAGAAATAAATCTAAACCAGAAGAGATCTTCCTTTGTCTGTCTTTAACTGGAAGAAATAAATCTAAACTAGAAGAGGTCTTTGTTCACTTGTCTTTTACTGGAAGAAGTAAATCTAACTAGAAGAGGTCTTTTGTTCTCATGTCTCTAATTGGAAGAAGTAAATGTAACCAGAAGAAGTTTTTTACTCGTCTGTCTTTATCCGGAAGAAGTAAATCTAACCAGAAGAGGTCTTTTATGTTTTGAATTGATCGAAGTATTAGAATTTAATCTGAGCAGGAGAGAGAGATATCTACTGAAAGAAGTATCAGAACTTAATCTGAGCCAGAAGATGCCTATGTCTGAAAGCAGTATTAGAAATTAATCTGAGCCAGAGGAGGTCTTTAAATCTTCAACAAAATGAAGTATCAAAACTTAATCTGAGCCGAAGAAAGGTCTACTGAAAGAAGTATCAGAATAAATCTTTGGTCAATTTAATCTGAGCCAGAAAAGGTCTACTGAAAGAAGTATCAGAACTTAATCTGAGCCAGCATATAAACTTGATGTCTTTAAAAAAATGAAGTATCAGAACTTAATCTGAGTCGGAGAAAAGTCTACTGAAGGAGGTATCAAAACTTAATATGAGCCAATAGATAATCTTGATGTCTTTTGATTGATCTTGCCTGAAATAAGTAAATAATTAGTTGCATGAAGATACATGCATTGCGTAATGATGTTCTCAAAATAGATGAGATTGTGCTATATTTTTAGTATGCATATGTAATGATGCATGAATGTTGCTAAAACGTATCTTTGTCTGGAAAATAAACCCCTGACTACTGCTGGAGAGTTTTGGGAAGTTAAATCGAAGAGTATATGTATCTTCAACTTTGTTTAGAGTGCTTCCGCTGGGAATTCCTGTTTGCCATTTGAGGAAACTCTACAGGGAATGTTGATTTCTGCTTGAGGAGTAGAATTCAGGAACTTTGGTTGACCATTACTCTACTAGGGAATTCTCATATACCCTGATTGGGGATTAACGAGATGGATAATCTTCCGACTTGCCTGGGAGGATAAAAGTTAACTGGTATCTGATCGGGTTCCAGGATTTGCAGTAACTTTCTTGGGATAGTATCAACTCTACTGGGGAAAAGGAGTTTTGTCAGTTGATCTGTAGTAGTCTGAGGAATAAACTTAAGTTGGGGAGATTGTAGTCTGTTGGGGAAATAAACCCTGTTGAGGAAAGTATTCTGGTGACCTTATTGGGGAAATGAATTCTTTTGTGGAAGAACTTTTGCAAGATTTCTTTTCCAGCTTTAGAAGACCAAATTTGGCCAGGGAATGTCAGAATAAATTAAAGCCTCAATTGTATCTGAGGATGTATCGAATGAGTATCAGAACGACATCCGTATTTGAACTGTATCGGGAAGAAAATTCGGAATGAGTGTTAGAATAAATCTGTATTTAGATTGTATCTGTACTGTATCCGCAGGAGAATCTAGAATAAGTATCAGAATGAATCTATATTTAGATTGTATCTGAACTGTATCAAGGAAGATTCATTTGAATACGTATCAGAATGAATCTGTATTTAGATTATATTTATACTATATCAATAGAATCTGGAATGAGTGTCAGAATGAATCTGTATTTAGATTATATTTGAACTGTATCCGGAAGAGAATGAGTGTCAGAATGAATTTGTGTGTAGATTGTATCTGAACTGTATCTGAAAGAAAATCTAGAATGAGTATTAGAATGAATATGTATTTAGATAGTATATGTATTGTATCTGTAAGAGAATCTAGAATGAGTGTCAGAATGAATCTGAATTTAGATTGTATCTAAACTGTATCTATGAAGATGTATTTGAATGAGTATCAGAATGGATCTTTGTCTGGATCGTATCTGAACTGTATCTGCAATAGAATCTGGAATGAATGTCAGAATGAATATGTATCTAGTTTGTATCTAAACTGTATCCGGAAGATAATGAGTGTCAGAATGAGACTGTGTGTAGATTGTACCTGAATTGTATCTGCAAGAAAATTTGGAATGAGTATTAGAATGAATATGTATTTAGATTGTATTTGTATTGTATCTAGAAAGAGAATCTAGAATGAGTGTCAGAATGAATCTATATTTAGATTATATCTGAACTATATCTATAAGATGATAGACTGTCGGTAATCTCCATTTGTTTGGGAACTGGCATGATATGTGTAATGTACTTTGTGAAGATTACTTTATGGGGATAATCCATGGAAATGACTCTGTGGGTATTTGTGGATAACTCGAACCTTGTCTTATCTCCCAGAGTCTTTAGTAAACGCTTGATAGACGAGTGATAAGGTAACAGGACACAGTCGTGCGCTTTAATCCCTAACTTTTTTCTGGACCGTCTTTTCAGATTTTCAATCCACCAGGATACCCCTTTTTTGCCAAGCCGCCTTTTCAAGTTTTCAACTTTCCGGTGTATAATCTTTTGTATATATATCCCTAATTTTTTCCTGAACCTTTTGGTTCGCCGGGATGCCATTATTTTTCCTAGGTATGTCAACCTAGCGGGTCTCTTTTCATGCTTAGTATTTTGCTACTATGCCCGTGTTCATAAGGTGTGGAGAGTTTTCATTGTCTATAATAGCAAGTGTTGTAGAAATGTTAGAAATTGTTTTCTTGATGCACATGACCTTTCATATGTGAAAGCCCGTTTGCCTCTGGGGTTAGTCTGGTGCACCTGATGTTTGACCAAATGTCTGATAGTTTGAACTTCCTCGGTATCTTTTCTAAGAACTGTCATGGAAGGATCCGGAGACATGATACTAACACCCTCTGATACTACTGGCACAGACAAGAAATTTGGTGGTACCGAAGATCCTCATAATGAATTTGCTAAATCCAATGATCAATGTAACATTTCCCCCAAGTGATTCAGATGAAGATCTGCCCCTGGCTATTCAACACTTTTTTGAGAGATTCTTTGAATCTCGAGTTGACTGCCCCAAGTGTGTTGGAAAATAATCATGTCATGCCCCTTGATTATGGGAAATTTGTCATTGGAAGCGTCTTTACATTTGAAATGATTCTGTTTATTGAGAGAATTTTCGTTCATTGGATATTCATCGTGCGAATTTCTCCATTGTCTAATAATTGGCCATATGCAAACAGTGGTATTCAAACAATGCAAAGTTTTTGTCTGTCTTGAGATAAAAATTTGAAAAATGCATTTTTAATAAGCAACAAAATTTTGTAAGAATATGAATTCAACTCATGATTTATAGTAAGCCTTATAGGAGTCAGGATACCTTTTATAACAATATGCTTTCGAACTAACCTATGCTTCAATTAGGACTTTTAAAGGGCTGTAACGTGGTCTGGTTTACGGTTTTAAGAAACAAAGGATAAGGCTCAAAGTTTATTTGTACCCACCCCTTCTCCATGATGTTCTCCAGTCCTAAACTCAGTCAATTGCGCGATTATCTCCCAATGATATTTTGGTGAGGGTTCAAATACTGGAAGTTTATTCGAGAAGGCAGTCATTTTTGTAACATTTTTCTGTTGTTGAGGATTTGTAACGACCTCCTTTTTATGATTTATTATCCCTAATTTTTGCCTGACTATTTTTGTTTAGAGACTATAGTCAGCGGGATGCCCTCGTTTTTCTTAAGTCTCCTTCATAGGTTTTTGACTCAGTGGGCTTTTCTTTTGAGAGATAATGACTGCCTATTTTACGGGGAACCATCATCGTCTTTTGATTCATAAGGATATTTGTGTATGAAGTGAAAGCTTGCGAATGAATGCACATTTGAATTAAACTGAGAAGCTACCCTGCCCCAGGTTATAACTTAAAGGTTTCAATTTGTGCGAAAAAGAAAACTCCTACTTCTTTGGCTCAAAGGGGTTGACTAGGGATTATCTTCCTTATAACTCCACTTTTTAGGATTCGAAATAACGCATGTACATCGTCAGTGTTGTACCCCAAACTTTTCCCTCCCTTTTTATCAACATTTTCTCACCACAAGACTCTTGGAGCTCAAGATCAAGTTAGGGTTTGCTCTGCTCAAGACCCCTCCTTGCATTTGTTGACCCAAATTAGGGTTTGAGTTTGCACAAAGATGTTTTGACCTAAAGTTCCCAAAATGACTTTCATGCTTCATGTTGGACTCACAAGTTTATCCATACCAAGTTTCAAGCCTTGATTCCAATTTTGGCCCAGTCAATTGGACAGTTGACCTAAAATAAGCTGTATTGGGGAAAAAGTCAACTGTGGCCAATTGACAGTCAAACCTTATGAAATTTGACCCACATCAACATAATGAACTCATATGAACCATTTGGTCAAGTTTGGATCACAATTCCACAAGAAATTTGATCAGATCACCAAAAGGGCAAAATAGTCATTTTTAGGGTTTTGACTGCACAAAATGGGTTCAAACAAAACTCAAAACATGAAATTTGTAGTCCATTGCAAAATATACAACTTTAATTCACAAAGTTTTCTCAAAAGAAGCTTGTAGCTCAAGTAATGATTTTTGGAACAAGGATGCAAAACATTTTCAAACTTAGAAAAATTTTGACCTATTCTAGGCAGGATTTTTGTCCAACTTCTTGGCCATTTTTCACATGCTTCCACTTGGAGTTTAAATTTGCATTACAAAGATGGATTGTAGTACACATTCCAAGCTTTCCAAATTGTCAAAGAACTTCTCAAACACCCTTGTGGTTAGGGAGAATCGAATTTGCAAAGTTGGGCAAAATTCACTTTTGTTCATAACCAAATGCATGTTCATACAAGTCTCATTTTCAAATAAGCATGCTTGGAACTTGTTTGCAGGCCTCTAAACCAAGTTTGCACTCCATAATTAAATGCCTAACCATTTTGTTTAAGCATTGTTTTATGCATTTAGTCATTACACAAATAATTATCCCTTAAGTAGAAAAAGCAACTTTGCCATTTTTGAAAAGTATTGCTTTATGTCAAATTCTGAATCTTTGAAGTACAAGCCAAATCTTTGAGGCAAAGTTGGGTAGACAAATCCAACTGATCAAGAGCAAAGTGTGCAGCATGCTTGAGGACATTGGACAGGCCTATATCACAAGTTGACATATCCTTGCTTACAAGAGAAGAAAGCTTGCCAAAACTCAAAATCTCTCATTCCTGTAAACACCAACCAAAACAAACTTTGCAAACATCCTTCATACATCCAAGCAAGCCTAAAGCACGACCAAACCACCCCTCATCCCTCCCCATACAGAAAATCATAGTTTTTCTGCAAAACGGGGCATCTGTTGCAGTTTGACTTCCACAATCCATTCCACTCGTGCACTTTGGCTAAAACCAGTTTAAATACATTCTATATCATCCATTGGAACTATCCCAAGCCCTAGCTACAAACTGTAACACCCCTAACATCACTTTCCATTTTCACTTTTCAGTTTTGCAGGTGAACTTCCATAGCACGATTCAGAGAGTATCAAAGCAAGCTAGATGTTGGAGAAGCATCCTTGGACTTCAGGCAAGCTGTACAAAAGCTCAAACTCCATTGAAGTTGGCCACATTGCTGTACACGACTCAAGCTGAAACAGGTAAAAACATGAACTTCTATCTCCCAATCTAGGAAGAGTTAGGCTTAGGTTTGTGAATGAAACATGCTCTACTCATAGCCCTGAAGCCATACATATGATTACTTTTCATTTATATTATGCGTGCTGTGAGAATTTTGGCCATGAACATTGAAGAAAAATTAGGTCAGAAATTGGGGATGAAGAAATTCTCCTTCGTTTCTTAGAGTTAAGTCAAGTGTTTTATATGTATGAATTCGTCTCTTGATGCTCTATAATGTTTGTGTTATGAGTTTTTGTTAAAAGTCAAAGAATCAGGAGTTTGATTGAAGCATGGAAAGCGCGCGTTTTGGTTGTTCAAACAACGCTGAAGGTTGAAGATGACTGGCTTGGGCTGGGCCTGAGTCAGTCTTGCTCTTTGCACTCCCTTTTCCAATTTACACCCCCTTGGCCCATTGTGTGATATATTGATCATTTTTGATTTTTTCTTTTTGATTCTGACCTATTATTTTTTGCTCAAATATAAAAAATATTTTTTCACCCTTTTTTGCATTTATTTAGCATTTATTTGTTTTATTTAGCATATATATGTAAATAAATATAAAAACCTTTTATTTAAAACCCTAAAAATAATACAAAAATAAATATTTTTCAGTTATTATTTTTTGTTTACATTTTGAAAACATTTTTTAAAATATACATTTTTTTGTAAATAATTAATATCTTATTTTTGTATATATTTAATATATTTAATATATAATATAAATACTTGTATACTTTATTAGATAATTAGGGCAAAAATATAAAAATAATACATTTTTATTTTTATTAATACATGACACTAAAAAATACTTTTTTTTACAATATACTTTTTTTTTTGTATAAATTAATATATAAATATTGTATATAATTAATAAATAAATACTATTTATTTGAAAACTAGGGTTTTGCCTTAAACCACAAAATATTCAAAATTTGACCTTTTTATTTTTTGTTTATATTTCATATTGAAAAACACTTTCACATACATAAAAAATCATTTTTATGCATAATACATTTTGCATATTTATTGTATTTACTTTACATTGTACAATTAAATAATTTGTATATTCGATATGGATGTAATAGTTTAGATTTAATTTCTTGTCAAATATCCCCCCATTCAAACATTTGTACCCCCATCCTCATAATCATGTTGTAATAATTTAGGACTTTAAATTTCCGCATTTAAAAGCTTTCAAATTATGCCATGATAGACCTAGGGTTTGTATGCAAATCAAAAATAACAAATAGCTTGACTAATACAAAGACAAAAAAGCATGAAAATGGACAACACAATGCACACTTGCACCCCTAGGGTTACTCCACTTGTTGCCTTCAAAAATGGGCCATGTTGCATGTTGAGTGTCTTTGGCAAAACAAAAACAAATCAAATGATCATAGTCCCTCGATGACGCTATCAAGTTGCCTAAACAAAAATGATCAAGTCCCTCAAGCAAATTGCCAAAGACACTTGGCACTATTGCATTCATGGTCTAAACGATGACCCACGCACGTCCCGTTAACATCCTAACACAAGATTGTCCACCAAATACAATGGTGGAACAATACTGTTAAAAGGGTTAAAACATATGAATGATCTTTGAGAAATTTAGGGGTAGACAACTCTTAATTACTTGATCAAACTTGCAAAACAAATCCTTTCCATTTTTCAAAACACACTCCATAACACAACTTTCAAAACATCTTTCAAAAACATTGAAACATCTTTTCAAAAAGACAAACACCTTTGTAAAACATTCGAGTAAAGAATTGTTACAACGGTTGCCTAGACAAGGCATCTTTTTCAAAACATTTTCAAAACCAGACACACAAAGCACCATTTCAAACAATTGAAAAGCAAAGGCAAGTGATCTAAAGCAAGTAACTAAGAGCCCATGGATAACCATGGATAGAAAGGGTGCTAATACCTTCCCTTTCTATAATCTACTCCCCGAACCCAAGAAAACATCTCAAAGGTTTTTCCTGTGCTTTTAACCTTTCCTTAGGATAAAATAAAAAGTCGGTGGCGACTCTTGCTCAACCGAAACATTTGCGAAAACAAACGCGAAACCTCAAGTCAGTTCTCCCATCGTATCACAGAACTGGCGACTCTGCTGGGGACTAAACTTTAAAAGTGGAGTAACCTTAGGGCTTAGATCACCCTTTTGCATGACTAATTGTTTGCTTTGATTGCTTTACATTTTGGTTCTCTTGTTTGGGCTTGAAATCCTACACCCTCATTTGGGAAACATTCATAGATAGCAATACGTTGTGGAAACTGTGCGGGGTATACCGACACGGTTGAAGCAATAGCTATATTAGTGCGACATATTTGTGAGTACCGGTAACCCTTGAGTTCAATCAAGGAGAGTACGGGGCCGCTGAGTGATGTCACTAAGCACTAATGACCTAGAACCTTACTTGACCATCTTGGCCTTTTATTAGGGGTAGTGAGATGACCGGCTTTGGTGTAGTACGAAGTTGGTAGATACTCGATACTACACTCATTGAGGGTTGTTTTCTTGGAATATTTTGGTCGCTAGTTAAGTGGCTAAACCAAAACAATGAACATAGAAAACAATCCAATGATATAGAGCTCCTTAGAACCCGATTACTATTTATAGGACAGGTTTTTAAGCCAACTACACTCAAGAGGGTACTTACCTATGAAACCCCATGTAAGCCTGAAACTAGGGTTTTGTGTGACTTGCTTGTACATATGTTTGTGCATACATCACGAACATCATAAAGCATCATATGCATCCACTAACCATTTCAAGGGTTTGGATCTTCATCTTTGTTCTTGTTTTGTAGGTCATGTAAATTCTTCGCAGGAAAACTATCCAAGTCAACCTTGTGAGAATCCCTCCTCAACTCAAGGAGCTTACATCTAGAATTCCAGAAAGCTCTCTCTTCAGTGAAATACATGGTAGACTGCTCAGCCTAGTCAACACCAACATTGAAGAAGACATGGTGAAAGTGTTGTTCCAGTTCTTTGACCCCCTTCACCACTGTTTCACATTCCCCGACTATCAATTGGTGCCTACTTTGGAGGAATTTTCTCAACTCTTGAGAATTCCTATTCTTAATCAACTACCCAACAACGGTACAGAAAAAGAACCAAAGCCTGAAGATGTTGCTCAAGCACTACACTTGCAACCATCTGACATCAAGGGGCAATGGGAAACTAGAAGTGGTATCAAGGGCTTCTTGGGCAAAATTCTTGTTTGAGAAGGCACAAGGGTGTTGGAACTCCTTGGATCTACAAGCCTTTGAAGAGATTGTGGAACTTCTCATTTATGGGTTGGTTTTGTTCCCAAATCCTGACCAACTTATAGATGTCAATGTTGTCAAGATTTTCCTATCCAGGAATCCCATACCTACATTGCTTGGGGACATCATCCACTCATTTTACACACGAACAATGAGGAAGAGAGGTGTTCTCATGTGCTGTACTTCTCTCCTTGCAAGGTGGTTTATTTCTCACCTTCCACAATCTGTTTTGAAGAATGAACAAGGCTTAAGGTGGTCACAATGGTTGATGACCCTTACACATTCTGATGTACATTGGTGTTCTCGGTCCAGAGAAAATGTCATCATCGTCGATCGTTGTGGTGAGTTCCCTAATGTTCCTTTACTTGGCATTAGGGGAGGCATTACCTACAACCCTTGTCTAGATTTGAGGCAATTTAGATATGCACGGAGGGATGGCCCTCATGACATGTTGATTCCTGACCTAGTTTTTGACTTCGACAACAATGCGTAAGGACTTCGCCAAAGATTCATCAGAGCTTGGAGGATGCCTAACAAGGTAGATAGTAAGACACTGGGGCACAAGAACTCCATTCCTCTTGAGCCTTATCTCAAGTGGGTACGAACCCGCGCCTAGAGTCTTATGATGCCTTACCCTCACATTCTCCCTTTGATTAAAGAGCCTGTTAAGGAAGGAGAGGTTCCTTACACCATCCTACATCCTGACATGCCTACATCATGGGAGGAGATGCAGAAGAGTTGGATCCAACTCAAGGAAGAAAGGGATACTTTTGAAGCCAGCTTCTACGCCAGTGAGAAGAAGGTTTTGGAGCTTACCCGCCGACTTCACGAGGAGGAGACCCTCAACACTTACATCGCACCAAAAAGGATGCGCAACGTCTTTTTACCTTAAGAAGTTTTTGTAATATTTGTCCCATGGGGCATTTATGTACTGACAAAATTTCTTCTTATTAATATGACATGTGTTCTTTTTGTCTGCAACAATTTTGAATTTCTAAATCCTTGAATGCATTGCATGAATAAACATATCATTCATCATATGCATAAGCAGGTCTTCACACCAGGTTTCCTTATCTTTCTGCTGTTTATTTCAGTTAGATGGATCTTGAACAGACGGTCAAAGATCTGCAGTCACAAAACTCGCAGTTTCAACAGCTCCTTATGACCTTGGCAAAGGGTCAGGAGGATCTAAAAGAACTGTTAGGGAACAAAGAGCAAGAAAAACGAAAAAAGAAGAAGAAAAGAGTTGGGGTAGCTACACTGGGAAGAAGATTTGAGAATGAAGCTAGGAGAGTTCTTGAATTCCCCTCCACGTCTGATGAGGGAACCGGTAAAGGAAAAGGGGCTGCATTACCTTCTGAATCCGAGGATGAAGAGGAAGAGGTTGAGGAAGATGAAGATTATTCAGAGCAGCAATACCCGCCAGCGAACGACAAATACAAAAACCTAGAGGATAGACTGGCAGCTATGGAGCTGCAAAGGGTTTCTGGGTTAGATTTTGAAGAATTGGGATTGATTGCTGGGATTGTGATCCCTCCAAAGTTTAAGGTGCCAATTTTTGCAAAATATGACGGGCTGTCTTGCCCGAAGATGCACCTGAGGTCATATGTTAGAAGAATTCAACCTCATACATCCGACATAAATCTTTGGGTACACTTCTTTCAGGACAGCTTGTCCGGTACACAGCTAGACCGGTTTTACCAGCTTGAAAGGTCAGAAGTGCATAACTGGGAAGACTTGGAAGTTGTCTTTTATCGCCAGTATCAATATAATGCTGACTTGGCGCCAACCCGTACTCAGCTACAGAGTATGGGGATGGCCTCGAATGAGGGATTCAATGAATACGCCCAGAAATGGCGTGACTTGGCCGGAAGAGTGCAGCCACCTCTTTCAGATAGGGAACTAGTTGATATGTTCTTGGGGACCCTATCTGGCCCGTTCTTCAACCATTTGATCGGGAGCTCTTCCGCAGGGTTTACTGAATTGATTCTGACTGGCGAACGGGTGGAAGCTGGTATTAAGAGTGGGAAGATTCAAATGGATGCCTCTGCATCCACAACTGTTAAGAAATCATTTCCGGCCAAGAAGGAAGCAGCTGTTGTGTACTCTCAGAAAGGATTGAGAAGAATTGAGCGCCGACCGACTGTAGGGGCCGTGATGATACAAAATTCGTCAAATGATCAGCCTCGTAACAATCAGTCCAGACCTAACCAGCAACGGGTAGAACGGCCACAACGGCAGTTCACCCACATCAACATGACGCCTGCACAAGTTCTTCCCCATTTGTTGAAGCTAAATCTCACCACTATTAGAGAGGCGCCAAAGATTGTGAACACCGCTTCCCCGCACTATCATCCCAATGCTAAATGTGCCAATCATTCTGACAGTGCCGGGCATGACACCAACGATTGCTGGGCGCTTAAGAATAAAATTAAAGACTTGATAGATGCAAAAGAGGTTAAGTTAGACGCCCCAGAGAAGCCGAATGTAATATCCGCTCCGATGCCAAAGCATGGTCGCAATGTCCATGCTGTTGAAGAAGATCTGTTTGTTTCTACTGTTGATGATCTGGTAACTCCACTACTATCAATCAAGTTGAATCTGTTGAAGGCTGGGATTTTCCCAGGATGTAAAGAAGATTGCTATTTTTGTCACTCCCTACCGATCGACTGTCCACTGCTGAACATAGGCATCCAACGCCTAATGGACAACCAACAAATTCTTTTCAAAAAGATTCCTGTTACTCCAACTCCTATCAATGAAGTTTCAATAATCACCATTTCCACCAATCTTTCAGAGGTCCCCAAAAGGCCTGTTAAGATTACATCTGCTACAAAGATTGTTCCTCTGAAAATAACCATGCCTGGGCCAGTCCTCTACAAATCTGACAAATCGATACCGTGGAATTATGGTGGAGAAATCTACTACCACGGTGTTAAACAAATTGAAATAACTGAAGAGAGCTCTGACGAAGAAAATGCCGACATTGGAAACATTGCCGGTACGAGCAAGATTACCCAAAGTGGGAGAATTTTCTCTCCAGAGATTGCCCCTCCAAAGGAAATCTTTGGACCCTCAGCTGCTGCCAAGGTTACCCCCGCACCGATAAAACTATCTGCAAGAATGCCAATGATTGAAGAAGCTGTTCCTCCTGCTGCTAATAAGGGGAAAGGGATCCAAGATGAGCTCGTCAGGACGAGGGCTCAACCATTGGTCATCCCCGAAACCTCTAAGAAAGAAATGGAGGAGATTCTGAAAATAATTAAGAAGAGTGATTATGATGTGGTAGAGCAACTGGGGCAAACCCCCTCGAAGATCTCCATGTTAGCATTGCTACTTTGTTCGGAGGCTCATGCCAAAGCATTGATAAAATTTCTGAAGACAACCCATGTTCCCCAGGAAACCTCAGCCGATCAATTCCAGGATTGTGTAGCCAGCCTTACCGCCAACAACGGCTTGGGTTTCTCTGATGCTGACCTGACTCCGAAGGGAAGAAAGCACAATGATGCATTGCATGTGTCAGTTGAATGCCGAGGAACTACTCTCGCCCATGTCTTGGTCGACACTGGTTCTTCTCTAAATGTGCTGCCTAAGAAGGCTCTCGACCGGTTGGATTGTGAAGGCTTGGAGCCGAAACCAAGTAATATCATTGTCAGGGCCTTTGACGGGTCTAAAAGAATGGTGCATGGGGAGGTCGACATTCCCATCAAGGTGGGAACTGAAGTGTTCCACTCAACTTTCTATGTGATGGACATCCTCCCGTCATACTCTTGCTTGCTAGGGAGACCATGGATACATAATGCTGGCGCAATCACTTCCTCCCTACATCAGAAGCTGAAATACCCTGTCAAGGGTAAGATCATAACCATACACGGTGAAGAGGAGTACATGATCAGTCATCTGAACTCCTTTAGGTATGTGGAAGTGGAGGGCGAATTCATCGAAACACCGTTCCAACACTTCGAGGAAATTGCTCCCAAGGTTGCAGTGGCAAAGGCAGTAGCTGAGGTACCCAAGTAGGTGGCCAGGATGGCATCTCTGAAAGACGCACAAGCTGCAATGAAGGAGGGAAAGAGCTTAACATGGGGTCAGTTGCCTGACTTTCCCTACAAGACAGACAAGTTTGGGTTGGGATTTACCACTGCGGGGCAAAAAGCTATGCGTCGCTCAAAAATTGAAAGAACACCCATAAAGATTTCTCCTCATGGAATCAATGCTTTGGAAGACGAAGACGAAGAGGCCAACATTGAAGATTGGATCTTCCCAACCATCGAAGGGGGACTACACAACTGGGAGGCGAAAGACTTTGTTCCCATTACTTTCATTGATCAGTAATTTATCTTTCGAACATTTCCTGTTGGTCTGTAATAATTACTAAAACAATCTGCACACTATTTTTCACCTCATGCCTTGCCCGGGGCATGTAGGTCCATTTGTAAGGGTTTTGATTCTCTTCATATTCATATGCCATGTTTAAATGAATCATTGGACGTTTTTCATTTATAAACTGCTGTGTTCATTTTCTTTCCTTTTGCATTTTTGTTTGTTTAAGGATGGCTATCCCTTACACACACCCACACTCACAAATGCAGGTACCCATCCTCTGGATTCTATGGGCGACTATTCTGTTGTATCCTTCAATAACTCTGAAGATTTGGTCAATCAGGCTGAGTATGAAGATGACGTAGATTGTGAAGTACCAGGAGAGCTATCCAGACTTCTACAACAAGAAGAGAGGGCCATATTGCCTCATGAAGAGTTGTTGGAAACTGTCAACTTAGGAACAGAGGAAGACAGGAAAGAAGTACAAGTGGGTGCCAATCTGGAACCAAGTGTCAAGGGGCGCTTAATACAGCTGTTGAATGAATACGTTGAAATCTTCTCCTGGTCTTATGAAGACATGCCGGGTTTAGACACAGATATCGTGGTTCACCGTCTCCCTACAAGAGAGGATTGTCCACCGATCAAGCAAAAAGTCCGCCAAATGAGGCCCGACATGTCTGAGAAGATTAAAGCTTAAGTAATGAAGCAATTCAATGTTGGCTTTCTGGCTGTTACATCCTATCCACAATGGGTTGCTAACATTGTGCCAGTTCCCAAGAAAGACGGCAAGGTCAGAATGTGTGTGGACTACCGGGATTTGAACAGGGCTAGCCCTAAAGATGATTTTCCGCTACCATATATCGACATTTTGATTAACAACACGGCTCAGCACAAAGTGTTTTCCTTCATGGACGGATTCTCGGGCTACAACCAGATCAAAATGGACCCCGAGGACATGGAGAAAACAACCTTTGTTACACAATGGAGTACCTTCTGTTACAAGGTGATGCCGTTCGGACTGAAGAACGCAGGGGCAACTTATCAGCGCGCCATGGTGGCTTTGTTTCATGATATGATACATCATGAGATCGAAGTTTACGTAGACGACATGATAGCTCGATCACAAACAGAGGAGGAACACCTTGAACATCTGCAAAAGATGTTTTCCAGGTTGAAGGAGTACAAACTCAGGCTGAATCCAAGTAAGTGCACTTTTGGAGTTAGGTCTGGTAAACTTCTAGGATTTATTGTCAGCAAAAAAGGAATTGAGGTCGGTCCAGCAAAAGTGAAGGCTATACAAGAAATGCCCGCCCCCCGTACTGAAAAGGAGGTTAGAGGGTTCTTGGGGCGCTTGAACTATATTGCCAGATTCATCTCTCATCTGACGTCTACCTGTGAGCCAATTTTCAAATTATAAAAGAAAGATCAGGTAGTCGAATGGAACGACGATTGCCAAGCTGCTTTTGATAAGATCAAGGAGTATTTGCTAGAACCTCCTATTCTGATGCCACCCGTCGAAGGAAGGCCGCTGATCATGTATCTGACTGTTTTGGACAACTCAATGGGGTGCGTACTGTGCCAGCATGACGAGTCTGGTCGAAAAGAGCATGCCATTTATTACCTTAGCAAAAAGTTTACCGACTGTGAGACTCGCTACTCACTGCTCGAGAAAACTTGCTGCGCTTTGGTATGGGCTGCTCGCCGACTAAGGCAGTATATGATGACTCATACCACTCTGTTGATTTCCAAAATGGATCCTATCATGTATATCTTCGAGAAACCTGCTTTATCTGGAAGAATCGCTAGATGGCAGATGATCCTGACTGAGTATGACATCCAGTATACCACCCAAAAAGCTATAAAAGGGAGTGTACTAGCTGACCATCTAACTCATCAAGCTATCGAAGATTATCGGTCCATGAGATTCGACTTCCCAGACGAGGACATCATGACTTTGGACAACATTGAAGGTAACCGACCGTATGACGGACCTGAAAATGGATCCCGATGGACCCTGTAGTTTGATGGTGCTTCAAATGCACTTGGAAACGGTATCGGTGCGGTACTCATTTCCTCGGAAGGTTTCCATACACCTTTCACGGCCTGACTTTGCTTCAGTTGTACCAATAACATGGCCGAATATGAAGCTTGCATTTTTGGTCTCAAGGCTGCTATAGACTTGGGGATCAAATCTTTGATCGTATTTGGGGACTCTGCTTTGGTTATCAGTCAAATCAAAGGAGAGTGGGATACCAAACATCCTAACCTTATCCCATACAAAGAACATGTCCTGACATTGTTGCCTCATTTCGAGCAAATCACCTTCGAGCATTTCCCGCGAGAAGAGAATCAGTTAGCAGATGCTCTGGCTACAATGTCTTCCATGTTTAAACTCAATTGGGATAACGAGGCTCCCCAAATCACCATCGAGCGAATGGATGAACCTGCGCATTGTCATGAGATTAATACCGAAGAAGTAGTGGAACAACCCTGGTTCCATGAAACCAAAAGGTATCTCGAGACTAGAGAATATCCTGAAGGAGCTTCAGTAAATGACAAGAAGTTCTTAAGGAGATTTGCTGCCAAGTTCTTCCTGAGCAACGACATCCTCTATAAATGCAGCCATGATTGTGTTTTACTCCGATGTGTAGCAAGGACAAGATACTCAGAGTTGTGAAGGCTATAGCAGAATGGGAATCCCATGGAATTGTTACACATAGCCATTTTTCTTTTGTATAAATTTTTTTCAATTTTTACGACAACATTCTCTTACTAGGATGTCTGTCTCCTTTGTACAAAGATACTTACAAAAGTTAATACAAAGATAGTTCAAAGAGCAGAAATTTGCTTACCTTTCTTTCTCTTTACACTTATGTTTTATTTGAAAAAGTCCAAAGTTTCGTTGAATAGGCATATGCATTTGAATGTAATCACTGCTTACAAATAAAATGAAATTGAGAAAGGACAATTACTGTTAGGTTGAAGGTGTAGGAAGATATCTTTGTGCCATTCCAGAAGAAGTCCCCTACAATACATTGTTTAGATCCTCAACAAAGCTAAAGCCTTAGAGTATATGTCCCCAGCGGAGTTAAATTTCAAGATCCCCAGTGGAGCCCGAAAACCCTACAATACATACCCCCAGCGGAGCCAGAATATCCTAAACCCAATTTCCCCAGTAGATTGGCTTATAACCCAAGCTCCTGATTTCACTGGCTGAGTTAACAGTCTCCCCACAGATTTATTTCCCAGCAGATCGAAGATTGTTGGTCTCATTTCCTCAGCAGAAGCCTCCCAGGTTTCAACTCCCCAGTAGAGATTTTTGAAGTTTTCCTTATTTCCTAGGAAAGTACCGAGATTTCTCGTTCTCAACAATCAAATATCTTTAATCCCCAAGCAGCCAGCAAGAATTTGTCATCTTCAACAATCAAAGATTTTTGAATCCTCGGCATCGGTCAAGAATTTACTTCCTCCGGCAACAGTCAAAGATTTCATTATCTCCGGTTATCAAGGATTTATTTTCTCCCGCAAGAGAGCTACTCAGCTTACATGCACATCCATTACATTCATATATCATAAACATTGATGAAACACAGTTCATTGCATCATACATATCATACAACATAACTTTGTGTTTTTAGCTAACATTTTACCCTTTTCAGGATAAGATTAAAAGGCTATCGTTAACAATCATTTAGATACAGTACGGATACACCCCAAACACGGCGGTCAGTCTACTACTCATTTAGACTTCAGCAATCGGATACAGACTAGATACGCTCCAGACACGACAACCATTCTATCTCTCATTCGAATTCAACTATCAACTTCAAGTTCAGATACGCTCCAAACACGGATGCCATGCTGGCCCTTACACCAGAGGTTTGATTCTCCCCAGTGCAGTCACCACGGAAGTCATTCTGTCACTTATCCAGATCCCAGTTACAGTCTCAGATACACTCCATACACGAAAGTCATTCTGCTACTCATACAGATCTCAACTTCAGATACAATCCAGATACGTTCCAGACACGGTTGCCATTCTGCCACTCATTCAGAACTTATTCCCAGCACACAGTTGCTCCACATACAAATGTTTCTCTCTTACCCATTCAGAATACAGATACACTCCAGACACGGCAGTCATTCTGATATTCATTCCAGAATCAAATACAGTTACAACTCGGATATGCTCTAGGCACAGACGCCATTCCCCTGCTCACACAAACCCAATCTCCAGATACAACTCAAATACGTTCCAAATACGGATATCATTCTGATGTTCGTTCTACTGATTTTCAACAAACGTCTTGGATGGCATCTTTAAGCCCATCTCCAGCAAGATTCTACCATCTCTAAATGGCATCTTTAAGCCCATTCCCGCTGTTACAATTTGACGAGTGCAAATTTACGGGCACTCTAGTGTCCAATCCTCTTTTACCTTCAAGTCACGAAAGGCAAGCTTGCCAATCTAACTCTTCAGGTTCAAGAAGATTGAACAGGGGCAGATGTTGTACCCAAAAATTTTCTCTATCATTTTATCAACATTTCTCATCATAAGGCTTTTGGAACTCAAGATTAAGCTAGGGTTTGCTCTGCTCAAGACACCTCCTTGCACTGTTGACCTAAATTAGGGTTTGAGTTTGCATAGGGATGTTTTGACCTACAATTCCCAAGGTTACTTTCATACTTCGTGTTGGACTCACAAGTTTGTCCATACCAAGTTTCAAGCCTTGAATCAAATTTTTGCCCAGTCAATTGGACAGTTGACCTAGAAATCAATTGTATTGGGGAAAAAGTCAAATGTGGCCAATTGACAGTCAAACCTCATGAATTTTGACCCACATCAACATTATGAACTCATATGAACCATTTGATCAAGTTTGTACCACAATTCCACAAGAAATTTGATCCGATCACCAAAAGGGCAAAATGGTCATTTTTGGGGTTTTAACTGTACAAAGGCAATTTTTGACTGTTTGACCTAGCCAATGGAAAATCAAGATCAACCATGGACTCAAGGACTCAATGACATTATCTTGACCCATTCAACAAGTTCAAAAGATCTCAAATGCATAGGATTGACAGATGAATTTTTCATTCAACTGATCAAAATCTGACTATACACTGAAAAGTCAAACTTTGACTTTTTGGTTAAAATCAAGTGCCAAGGGTCATTTTTCATCAAGACATGTCAAATTATGAAACTTGTTCATCAAGAAACCCAAAATTGTAAATTAGGGTTTAAAATGGAAAAATTTCATAACTTAGAAATTTTCTAAGTTATAAAATTTTCTTAATTTTTCCTAACTTTGCCCCACATATTCACCAAGATGCAAGTGGATTCAAACAAAACTTACAACATGAAAGTTGTATTACATCACAAAGTATACAACTTTGATATACAAAGTTTTCTTAAAATAAACTTGGATCTCAAGTTATGATTTTTGGAACAAGGGTCCCTAAAACTTTTAACTTAGAGAAATTTTGCCCTAGTTTAGGCAGGATTTTGACCCATCTTCTTGGCCATTTTTCACATGGTTCCACTTGGATTCTCAAGTTGCATTTCAAATATGGATTATAGTACATGTTGCAAGCTTTCCAAATTGTCCAAGAACTCCTCAAACACATTTGTGGTTAGGGAGAATCGAATGCTTGAAGTTGGCAAAAACTCACTTTGTAACCATGGCCAATACATGTTCATACCAAGTTGCAAATATGACCAAACTAGCTTAGTACATAATTACAGGCCTCTAAACCAATTTACACTAAATAATTGAATGCAAATACATTGGACATTGGCATTTTTCTGATCAAGGGAGCATTGTACATTGAACATTTCCATTTTAGGCATAAAGATGGCACTTCCATTTTCATAAAGGCAACTTTATGTCAAATTGCATTTTATTGAGCCTTGGAATTCTTTCCTTGCAGAAAACAAGTTCCCTAATCTCAGGCATAGTACACTAACTTAAGCATGCTTGGAGCTAGCCTGTACAGGTGATAGCTTGGTCACTTCACATCTTTGCTTCAAAACCAAGGCATTGTGCAAAAGGTCAAAAACACACATATCTGATATATTGAACTGAAGAAAAGTTTTCAAACAAGTTTCACACATCCTAGTGAGCCAAGAACACGAGCCCTTCATCCCTAAAACACCCTTAAGCACAAAATCTTCATTTCTGCCCAAAACAGGGCCAGTTCTGCAAATCACAAGCCACAATCAAATCCTCTCGTGCGTTTTGTCCCAAATCACTTCAAACACATTCCAAACAATATACCTAAGCTTTCTAGACCATTCACAAGCTACTGTAACTCCATTTACACACATCACCATTTTTGATTTGAAGCTTTGCAGGTTGAGTTCTATGGAGAGATTTAGGCCAGTTCAAAACAAACCAAGCATTGGGAAAGGTTCAGGGAACATCAAGCAAGCTTAAAATAACCTCAGGCCTCATTGAAAGTTGCTGCATTGTCCAACTCGAACTCCACTGAAACAAGTATTTCATGAACTTCTATCTCTCTATTTAGGAACATTTAGCCTTAGGTTTGTGAATAAAAGATGTTGTACTCATTGCCTTGAAACCATACATATGCTCAGTTTTCATTTATATTAATCGTGCTAGGAGAATTTCATCCATGAACTTTCTGAAAAATCTAGGTTAGAAATTAGGGCCAGAGAAATTCTCTCTGGTCTTTGAGAGTTAGATTTAATGTTTTATATGGTTGAAATCGTTGTTTGATGCTCTACAAGTTTCATGTTTTGAGTTTTATCATAAAAGCACTGAAACAGGAGATACAGGTTTGAACTAGCCACGCGCGTTTTTCTGTTTGTAACAAGGAAGAAGATGAAGTCTGGGCTGGGCCTGGCCTTCTTGCTTCCAACACCTTCCAGCTTGCTTTCAGCACCCTCTGACCCAGTTCTTTGTATTTTCATTATTTTTGCATTTTAATTTCTTTTCTGACTTTGATATTTTATTTTCAAATATAAAAAATACTCTAAAAATATTTTCACAATTTTTTTTATTTATTAGATATTTTATTTTGATTTTTTCTAATATGAAAAACAATTTAAATACTTATATTATTTTGTTTAAACTTGAAAATAATGTAAATAATACTTCTATTTTTCATTTTTATTTTTTATTATCCACACCAAAAATATTTCTTGAATATATTGTATTTTGTAAATATTTTATTTTATTTTTTACATACTTAACATATTTAATAAATATATATATATATACATATATACTTTTATTTTATTAAATACTTAGAAATAAAATACAAAAAATTACTTTTTTTTATTTTTATTATTATTTATACTAAAAAATACCTTTTTAGATATATTTCATTTTTATACATATTTTTGTACATAAATAATGCATTATATTTATCTTCTTAAGAAATTAGGGTTTTTGCCCTAAAAACAAAATAAAATTAATCTTTTATTTATTTCTTTATAAAAAAAAAACTTTTGCATACATGAATAAATAAAAACTTTTTTTGCATAATACATCTTGTTTAATATTTATTTATCTTATTTAATTAAATATTGCCCATTTATTTTTGTTTGCACAAAGAATTCAATTTGGATGTAATAGTAATTAGGGTTTTATATTTCTTGTCAAATACCCCCTATTCAAAATTGTACCCCCTATATCAAAGGTGCAATAGCTTAGATTTATTTTTACGCACTTAAATACTTTCAATTATGCCATGATTAGAATTAGGGTTTGTATGCAAAAATCAAAACCAACAAATAGTTTGACCTAATCAAAGACAAAAATGCATGAAAAACAAACACAATGCACACTTGCACCCCTAGGGTTACAATCCACTTGTTGCCTTCAAAAATGGGCCATGGTATGCATGGCAAGTACTTTGGCAAAATAAAAACAAAACAAAAGATCATAGTCCCTTGATGACGCTATATAGGTTGCCTAAACAAAATGATCAAGTCTCTCAAGAAAATTGCCAAAAATACTTGACATAATTGCTATCATGGTCTAAACGATGACCCGCGCCTGTCCCGTTTAAACATCCTAACACATGGTTGCTCACCAAATACAATGGTGAAGCAACACTGTTAAAAGGGTTAAAAACATAAGAAAGATCTTTGAGTAAAATATGGTAGATAACTCTTAGTTACTTGATCAAAAACTTGCAAAAGCATCCTTGCTACTTTCAAAACATACTTCACCACACAATTTCAAAACCCTACTTTCAAACATTTGAAGCTTTTCAAAAGACAAAAACACCTTTGTATACATTCAAACATGAATCATTACAAAGGTTGCCACAACGACGGCCCATTTTCAAAACATCTTTCAAAACCACACACAAAGCACCATTTCAAACAATTGAAGAGCACCATTTCAAACAATTGAAAAGCAAAGCAAGTGATCTAAACAAGTAACTAAGATCCCATGGATAACCATGGATAGAAAGGGTACTAATACCTTCCATTTCAATAATCTACCCCCCGAACCCAAGAAAACATCTCAAAGGTCTTTCCTGTGCTTTTTGATCTTTCCTTAGGATAAAATAAAAATTCAGTGGCGACTCTTGCTAAACCGAAACATTTGCAAACACAAACGCAAAACCTTAAGTCAGTTCTCCCACCGTATCACAGAAAGAAAAATAGTTTCCCCGACTTGTTTCAGGAGTTAATCTTCAATCTTCTCATGTAGATAGTTGACCTGTCTTCTTCTAGGTATTAATCTACAATCTGTTGTTCACAGATAGTTGTCATATCTTATTTCAGGTATTAATTTGGAACATGTTTTTGGCTGTAGAGATAGTTGCCCTGGCTTGTTTTAGGAATTAATCTCTGACCTATTTGAAAGAAAGATAGTTTCCCTGGCTTGTTTCGGGAATTAATCTTCAATCTGCTCATATAGATAGTTGTATTGTCTTCTTCTAGGTATTAATCTACAATCATTTGTTCACAAATAGTTGTCCTGTCTTGTTTCAGGTATTAATCTGGAACTTGTTTTTTGTTGGTCGTAGAGATAGTTGCCTTGGCTTGTTTCAGGAATTAATCTCTGACCTATTGAGAAATGGTTGTGATATTTGCAAAAAAAGGACTTTTGTTGATTGACTTTTCCTGCAAGGAAGAGGGTTAGTTGCATGTAGATGTATGCATGGCTTGATGATATTCTCAAAATAAATGAGATTATGTTGTATGCATTTATTGAAATGTATCTTTGCTTCGGAAAATAAATCCTTGACAAGTGTTGGGGAGCTTTGGAAAGTTAAATCCCGGAATGCTGTTGGGGATGAAGAGTATGCACATCTTCAAACCTTGTTTAGAATGTTTCCGTTGGGGATTCCCGTTTTAAGGAGAAATCCGCTGGGGACAATTGGCTTTGGCTTGAGAAATCTTTGTGGAGAGTGTTGATTTCTTCTTGGGGAAAAGAGTTCATGAGTTTTAGTTGTCCGTTGCTCTATTGGGGAATTATCTCTTGATTGGAGAGAATGGAAGTTAACAACTTGTTGGGGATAAAGAAGTTAACTGTTATCTGGTCGCATTCCAGGCTTTGCAGCAACTCACTGTGGATAGTGGCAAACATTACTGGGGAAGAGAAGTTTTTATTAGTGATTTGAAGAAGAGAAACTAATATCTGGCTGGGTCCAAGTTTCATAGTAACTTTTGGGGATAGTAACAACTCCGTTGGGGATATCAATGAATCTAACAGGGATTAAAGGGTTTTGTCTGTTGATTTGTATTGGTCTGGAGGATTTGTAGTTTGTTATAGAAATATACCCATTTGACAATCTTCCGGGGAGGTGTTTTCTTCTAGAAGAACTCCTCAAAGCTTTCTCTTAAGACCCATTCAGTTGGGGATAAGTTTTCCGGAGGCTGAAACTCTGACTGGGGATTGCACGGATCCAACTTTATGGGGATATCCATGAATTTGGCCTTATGGGATTTGTATCCTTATCCATGAAGATTATTCTGTGAGGATAACCTTATAGAGGTGGCTCTGGGGACTTCAATGGGGATCACCTTATGAAAAGGACTTTGTGGGGATTTGTCATTATCCACAGCAGTAAGTGTTGTAGCGCTGCCCGAAAATGTGTGCTTGGAAGTACGTGGCCCTTTGCTGGAATTCATATTCCATTCCCCCAGTGATTCAGACGTAGACCTGCCCCGGCTATTCAAGACTTTATGAGAGATTTCTTGGAATCTTGACTTGACTGCCACTGATGAGTTGGACAATGACATGTCATGTCCCCTTGGTTATGGAGAGTTTATCATTGGAAGTTTTTTTTCCATTTGAAGCGATTCAGATTCTTGAGAGGATTTCCGTTTGTTGGATATTCGTCGTGTGAATTTCTCTGTCGTTAAACAAATAACTATATGCAAACAACAGTATTCAGACAGTGCAAAGTTTATGTTTGTCTTGAAGTTTTGAAAATGAAGTTTTAACAAATAAAAGAGTTTTGTAAGAATATGAATTCCACTTGGGATTTACAGTAAGCCTTACAGGAGTCAGGATACCTTTTGTAACAATATGCTTTCGAACTAACCCATGCTTCAATTAGGACTTTTAAAGGGTTGTATCGTGGCCTGGTTCACGGTTTAAGAAACAAAGGATAAGACTCAAAGTTCATTTATACCTGCTCGTTCTTCAGGATGTTCTCCAATCCTAAATTCAGTTAATTGTGCATTTTTAATTTCAATTGAGTCTAGAATGACGTTTTGGTGATGGTTCGGATATTTGGAAGTTTGTTTGAGAAGGCAGTAACTTTTGCAACATTTTTCATGTTTTTCGAGGATTTGTAGTTACCTCTTTTTGATTTACCGTCCTTGATTTTTGCCTGACTGTTCTTGTTTTGAGATTACAGCTAGCGGGATGCCCCAGTTTTTCTTAAGTCTCCTTCATAGGTTTTGACTTAGTGGGCTTTTCTTTTGAGAGATAATGACTGCCTATTTTACGGGGAACCATCGTCGTCTTTTGATTCAGAAGGACGTTTTTGATGTCATTCGTTGTGTATGAAGTGAAAGCTTGCGGCTGAATACGCATTTGAATTAACTGAGAAACTACTTTGCCCCAGGTTTTGACTAAAGGTTTCAATTTGTGTGAAAAAGAAAACTCTTACTTCTTAGGCTCAAAGGGGTTGACTAGGGATTATCTTCCTTATAACTCCAGTGTTTAGGAATTTGAAACAACGCCTGTGCATCGTCAGCAAGGTCTGTCCAAAAGAATACTGTATGCGATTATGGTATTATTTTCGTCATCCTCCCCTCTAAAGGCTTGCAACTTTTAACAAGAGTTGAATATCATAAAGGGAGTAAAAAACACATTTTAAATATAGTGAAAATGAATGGATTAATTCAAGACAAGTATATGCAATGCATTAATGAAAGTAACCAAAGTCTGACATAAAGATAAGTGTTTAAACAAACAAAGAAATTACAACTGAAAATTCGAATGAATAAAAATTTCTCCGCCTAAATTTGTCTCATAAGATGGTGTGCCTTTGAAAGATGACAGAAAAACTCAAGTTGACCATCTTGTGTGAATTCCAACGCCCCTTCGTTGATCAGGTCTCGAATCGTGTTTTTCAATGTCCAACAGTGGTTAGTGCCGTGTCCAGGACTGTTGGAGTGGTATGCACACTTTTCTTCATGATTGCAATAGGGAGAAGCAGTAAAGGGTTTTTGTGGAGGCTCCCTCAATGTAACGAGCTTGGCTTCCAATATATGATGCAATGCTTGAGCTAAGGGCATGTTGATCTCAACAAATTGTGTTCCTTGCTTACGCCGACCACCTTGTCGTGGTTGGCGAGGTTGTTGTTGGACACGTGATGTAGCAGCAATTTGGAAAGGTCTACTCTCCACCAAGCCAACTTCTTGTCTCTTCGGGGGCTGACTAATGACTCGATCCCCAGCCTCGATTGTTTGTTTTGTACGGTTGCATCCGTCTTGATAAAGCTTGTTGACAAGAGTTCTCAACTCTTCTTGTCACCGAGCTAAGTTTTGGATAAGAGCCACTTGTCCTATCATCTGTCCCATCATCTGGATTCTCATGGTTGCCATCTCAGTTTGTAATTTTTCCAACTGGTCCTCCCTGTTATCCTCAAGATTTGTCTTGGTCATGTTCTCAATGAGGAGTGCTTTCACTTATTCTTGCCCCTTGGATAGGTTCAAGAAGATTTCTTAAAGTTGAGCATTTTGGGTCTGAAGATCCTTGATAGTCTCTTCTAGAGCCATCCCTACTGAAATAAATAGTAAGCAGGTGAGAAACCCGTGTGGGGAGAACCTGTTATGATGACATGCATGATATATGGATGCAATGTTTTCAAGGATTTAGAAGATTTAAATTTTTTTAGACAAAAGGGAACAAACATTAATTGCATTAAATAAGTTTAAAATGATTACAACATGCCCCTTGGGCTTACATTGAAACAAAAGAACAAAATGAACTAAAATACAATAACAATAGCTCAAATATCTTATGGATGCTTCCTCTTTGGAGCGATATAGGAATTCAGGGTCCTCTCCTCATGAAGCTGTCTTGTGAGCTCCAATGTCTTCTTCTCGCTTGCATAGAACTGGGCTTCAAAGGTGTCTCGCTCCCCCTTTAGCTGAATCCAAGATCTTTGCAAATCTTCAAAAGAAGTAGGCATATCAGGATAAAGGACCGTATATGGAATATCTCCTTCGGCCACATGCTCCATGATGATTGGTAAGATGCAGGGGTAAGGCATCACGAGACTTTGAGCACGAGTTAGTACCAACTTAAGGTAAGGCTCAAGAGGGATGGAATTATTATGTCCCAATGTCTTACTATCCACTTTGTTTATCATTCTCCAAGCTCGTATAAACCTTTGACGATAACCTTGGTCGTCTCCCTCGTAATCAAAATCCAAGCCTTAGATGAGTGTATCACAAGGACCATCTCTTCGTTCATACCTAAACTGTCGTAAAGCCAAACAAGGTTTGTAGGTAACACCTCCCCTAATGCCAAGCAAAGGGACATTAGGGAATTCCCCACAATGGTCGATGATATTAATGTCCTCCAAGGATCGGGAACACCAATGAATATCAGAATATGTGAGTGACATCATCCTTTGAGACCATATAAAACCTTGCTCATTCTTCAACGTTGATCGAGGTAGGTTCAAAATAAACCACCTAGAGAGTAAGGGAATGCAACACAAAAGAGTACCTCTTTTCTTCCTGGTGCGAGTGTGGAGACAATGTAGAATGTCTCCAAGCAGGGTAGGTACAGGATTACGAGAGAGAAAGACCTTGATGGCATTCACATCTATGAGTTAGTCCGGATTGGGAAATAGAACCAAACCATAGATTAGAAGGGCCAAGACATTTTCAAAAGCTTGAAAATCCATATCCTTCCAGAATGAATGAGCCTTCTCTAACATAAACTTTGCTAAGAAACCCTTAACTCCACTTCTTGTCTCACAATTTACCACAATGTTAGATCTGTTCAAATGCAAGGCTTTGGAAATGACTTCAGACTTTGGAGTCTCCTCTAAACAGGTGAAAGGTATTTGATCAAGCACAGGCAATCCTGACAGTTGAGATAATTCTTCTAATGAAGGCACCAATTGGTAGTCAGGAAAGGTGAATCAATGATGCATGGGATCAAGAAATTGGAAGAGCACACACATCATTTCTTCTTGCAAGTTTGAGGTAGACAAGTTGAGAAGTCGGCCATATTTTTTGGTGAAGGAAGAATCTTCAGGCACCCTTGATGCTAATTCTTGAAGTTGAGGATGTGATTTCACGAAGTAGATTCGGATGGTATTCCTACGAATGGGAATCATGGCCTACAAAACAGAACAAAGATGAATCCCTAAGTCCTTGAAATGGTTAGTGAGAATGCTTATGATGTTATGTACTAGTATACACACAAAGCAAACAAGTCTTTATGTACAAATAATCATATACACACAAAGCAGACAAGTCCTTAGGTTTAGGCTTACATGAAGTTTATAGGTAAGTACCCTCTTGAAGTTTAGTTGGCTCAACCTATCCTAGAAAATAAATGGGTTCCAAGGGATCTCAATATCATTGATCTTTCTTCATTGGGCATTGTCTCAGCACAATCAATCTTTTCTTGCGGCCGAAATATCCGAAAAGTCCAATCTCAATGAGTGTAGTATCAAGTATCAACCAATCTTCAGCTTTACACTAAAGTAGGCTATCTCACTACTTCCTAATGGCCAAGTTGTTCAAATAAGTTTCTAAGGCCAATTAGTTCTTCATGACATTGCTCAGCGGCCCCGTATTCTCCTCGATTCAACACAAGGGATACCGGTACCAACAAATGCTTCACACTAATGTAGCCATTGTTTCAACCATATCGGTCTACGCCGTAAAGTTTCCACAATCTATTGCTACTTACCTAAAAGGTTCCCTAGATCTGGGTGTAGGATCAAAACAAAACCCAAACAAGGACCCAAAAATGTAAAGAAAGCAAGTCAAACAAATAAAGCATTATAAAGGTGATCTAGCTCTAAGGTACGGTGGGAGAATTGACTTGGGTGTTTTGCGTTTGATCATAAATGTTACCGATAGCAAGAGTCGCCACCGACTTTTCTTTTATCCAATAAAGGAAAGGGTGAAAAGAACAGGAAATACCTTTGAGATGTTTTCTTGAGTTTGGGGGGTAAGTTATGAAAAGGGAAGGTGTTAGCACCCTTTTCATCCGTAGTTATCTACAGGCTCTTAGTTACTTGCTAGATCACTTGAAAATGCTTTGTTTGAAATGTATTTTATGGTGGGTTTTGAAAGTATTTTGAAAACGCCTTTGTTTCGGAAAACTTTGTAATGATTCACGCCTCTATAAGAATGCATACAAAGTGTTGGTTTTGAAAATAGTTCAAAGTGATGTTTGTTTTTGAAGGTGTTTTGAAAGTGTAAGTGAGGAAAATGGTTTTAGTCTGTGAGCAAGCAACTACGAGCGTCCTACGTACTCAAAAGGTATATGTTCTTTTCCTCCTCCTTTAGATGTTTCTATCTTACCATTGATTTGGTAAGAAGCCCCATCGTTGGATGTGAAAGGACGGGCGTGGGTCAATCATATTGTCATAGAAGGCAACTTATGAGACATTTTAGAAATTTTTGTAAGGGACTAGATCGTTTACCAGAGGCAACATCGAGGGACTACGATCTTGTTTTTATCGAGGGTCTTTGCTAAAACGCCCATAATCAAGGGACATGACTATTTTCTGAGGCAACTAGTGAGATTACCCTAGAGGTGCACGTGTGAATAGTATGTTTGATTGCATGCTTGATTTAGTCTTGAATTAGGGTTGTCTACTTTATGATTTTAAATCTTTCCATACACACCCTAATTACTAGCGTTTTATATAAAAGAAGTAAATTGCGGAAAATAAATGTCCTACACTATTACATATTTTAGGGGTGGGGTATACAAATTTACAAATGGGGGGGGGGGGTGAAAAGCAATAAAAGTCCTAATTATTACAACCATATTGAATAGCAATGAAAGAAAATATATAGAAAATATAAAGACAAAAAATAGCGCAAAAGAGAGAGAGAACAAGTCTTTCGATTCATGAAGCATGTGTCCTTTGATTCACACACCGCTTTTGTTTTCTTTCGTTTTGGCCTGCAAGTCAGTGTGTATTGAAGCGTACACCCTTCGATTCACAAATTTTTTTGTTTTCATTCGTTTGGCCCTTCAAGTCAGCGTGTATTGAAGCATACACCCTTCGATTCACACCTTCTTTTTTTTCCTTTTGTTTGGGCCTGCAAATTAGTGTGTATCGAAGCCTAAGGTTTTGTGTCGAACCATGCTCTAATTTTTCACTCCAATATTGTTTTATAGTCTGTACAAGTTAGTTCTTGACAATAAAGGAAAACAAACAAAAGGGTAGAAACGAAAACAAACAAAAAGTTATCAATGATGCTTGAAACGAAAGGTTTAAAGTCAGGAAGACTTACCTTGAATATGGAGTTGGTGTTTTGAACTTTGAGTTGTTGTCCTGAATATTCTTGAATTCAAAAGAAGGAAGGAACCTGAGTTCGAAGGATAGGAAAACTTAGATTCGAAAGAGAGAACAAATAGGGGTGTTATATTTTTTTTGTTAGGGGTTTAAGAGTGTTTTAAGTGTTCTCTCCTCTTCTCCATTTGCCTTGCCAAAAATCCTCTCTTTGTTTGTCAAAAATCCCTCTGAAAAGCCACCTCCAAGCCCCCTTTAGATGTTGTGGAAACAACTTATTTATAGATGAAGTTTGGCTGAGATTTGGGGGGGGGGGGGGGGGGGGGGGGACAAATGAAATTTTAACAGTTTGGGTATGTTGTTTTCATAGCTTTTGAGGTGCAGCTCTTATATGCCAATTTGGTGCAAATTATCAGCAACATAGCAGGACTGTTTTGCAGCAGTTTTGGAGTGTTGTGGCAGCTTGGTATAGGACTGTTTCATAGCAGTGCAGCAGACTGCTTTTGGTATGTGGACTTTGTTCAGCAAGCATCTTGAATACTTCACCCTTTCGTTTTGCTCACATGGATCCCTAACCTTCGACCAGACTCAACAAACAAATGAAATAATATTTGTTTCCACCAATTATGTGTCCTTCGAATGGACCACCAAATATATGTTCTTCGACTGGACCACCACATGTATGTTCTTCGAATGGACCACCAAAACTTGATCGTGTGACTGTAAGAGTCTATATGGTGTGTTAACTGCAAGCACATAAATTAATCGCGTAATTTTAAAAGATATTGAACACACAGGGACTGGTAATCGAAATATTGTTAACTAAAGCTACTGTGTAAAACTAAGTCTAATGAATCTAGGATTTTGGGGTAGACGAAAAAATAATGTTAAACTTAATTGAAATATTTAATAACAGGACACTAGAATGTAATAGTCTGACTTTAGGAATTCAGTGATTCATTGGTATAACGTTGAGTATTTAAAACACTTATTCAGTAGAAACTATCAGTTTAAAAATCTTTATCTCACACTCTCGTGATTGTTTATTCAGACTATATTATTAAACTTAAATGATCACTCTCGTTGTTTCATTCAACATTTAAAAAAACTTTTTGAAAACAAATAGATCCTAGTTAATCGTAAACCACTCTCACTGTATTTAAAACCAATGTTTTATGACCACTATCCAGTTAAAAACTCACACTCTTGTGATTATTGATTTTAGCCTTTTGTTTGTTTCTTACTCTCGTAACAAAACAATTTTATATTAAAATTGGAAATCAAACTAGAAAATTATTTTTATAAAATGTTTATGCCAATTTATTATTGAATTCCTTTAGTTGGTGACCTTACATACCGGTAGCAGGGAGATTAGCTGGGCATTTTATTTGTTAAGAACACAAAACAATAGCAATCATACAATAATACATGCATGATTAATAAGCAAAAACAGTAACAAAATTAAACTAAAAGAAACCTAGAATTAAATAATGAGAATGCAAATCATTAAGTACTTGCAGCAATCCTCCACAATATTCTGGCAGGATTTGCTGGCGGAAAATAACTTGAATGCATAACAGAATATTAAACTAAAACAAGTTCAGGAGGCTATGGAGTAAGTCTAATGTTGCAATAGTTTCCCAGTGTAGAAAACTATTTCTATTTGGGTGAAAGTTCTATCTGCCTAGGTTCTAAACAAAGATCTAAACGTTAAATTGAATAATTGCGTGGAAGGAAAAAATAAATGCAGAGTAATGTAACAAAAGTGAAAATAGCATAGACGAATGAAAAATTGCACATAACACATAGATAGAAAGAGAGAGAGAGAGAGAGAGAGAGAGAGAGAGAGAGAGAGAGAGAGAGAGAGAGAGAGAGAGAGAGAGAGAGAGAGAGAGAGAGAGAGAGAGAGAGAGAGAGAGAGAGAGAGAGAGACTCAGTATAACTATTTTTCTTCTTTTATATCCTTCTGCTTCGTAAAAAAGTTGCTCTTTAGAAAATATAGGGATGTGTAATTGTGTTCCCAAAAGCATTGCTTGTGGAGAAAGACCAGGAGAAATTTCAGCTTCCAATTATGAAGTTCGTTGGTGTGGAATAATTATGGAGAAATCTCGGCGGAAAAACAAAACATAACGCATGTTGTGGCTGTGCCGAGTGGAACCCAATGTTTGTCATGGGGCACACATATTTTCATCTATTCTTATCGAAATGGTTTGTATGTCGAGGGGCACACAAAATACACTTGTGTCGGGATGGACAGAAGGTGTGCCAAGGGGCACAACCTTATGATAAGAAGTCTTTTGTTTTTCTTTTGTTTTTCTGTTTTTTAACTAATTTCTTTTCCATTTCTTCTCCTCTTCTAGTTTAAGCCTTGAATGTAATAATTACCTGAAACATACTTGAAAATCCAACATAATGCAACATAATTTAGATAAAACGGTAACTTTATTTATGCAAATCGGGTCGAATAAGCTATGTATTTTCGCGTTATCACATTCATTTCCACCCTGTATTTAGTCCTGAAGTATTTGTTTCCTAGGAGGAAATTTGATCCAATTCGAGGAGACCAACATATAACTCAAGAGTGTTGCCAAAGTAGGTTGGTGACATGGAGGTAAGAGCTCTCCCTTGTTGGTGCCCCTTTCTAAAGTTCCAAATACTGGTATCGAGTGTTGGGATCCTAGATTGGGCGCAGAAGCTGAAAGGATCACATCCACGACAAACTTGTAGGAAGTCCAAATAGGTCCTTTCATCCATCAGATCACAAATATAGGCACTTCATGTTCTGAGGAGGAGAAATTTCAGCTAGTCGACTAACTCATTAATAATGTCAACTTGTTCGCTTGGGCTCTCTCTGATATGACTGGGATAGACACTAAAGTTGTGAGCCATCGCCTCGCCATCCACCCTTAGGTCAAACTAGTGGTACAGAGGAGGCAAAAAGTTGGTAAGGAGAAGAGGGTTGCCATTGATGGAGATGTGGGGAAACTATATGACATCAGGTTCATCATAAAATCAAAGTACCCCAGTAGGCTAGCTAACATGGTTCTAGTACGAAAAGATAACAACAAATGGAACATGTGTGTAGATTTCACCGATCTGAATGTCTCATATCCTAAGCGCCCATACTCATCACCATACATCGACTTCATTATCAACGGGTCCTCAGGCTACCACACATAGAGGTATAACCATATCAATATGGACCCCCTGGGCGCTCCTAAAATTGCCTTCATGTTGAATTATGGCAACTACTACTACAATGTCATGCCCTTTGGCCTTAAGACCATTGGCGTCAACTACTAACAACTCATGGACATTGTGTTATCCTATAAGATAGGGCAGAACATGGATGTCTGCGTCAAATACATGATAGTGAAAACAATCGAAAGGCGAAACCATGTAGAATATTTGGAGGAGTTCCTACAATCAATCATGAAATACGATATCCGCCTGAATCCTACCAATGCTCTTTTAGAGTTCATGCTGGGAAATTCTTAGTGTTCATGTTGACAAAAAGAGGCATTGAGGCTAATCCAGATACATTCCTAGAAGTCACTTCCAAGAGAAACCCCACAATGTCAAGAAAATGCGGTAGCTTACAGGTTTCCTTGTCGCCCTATCTCGCTTCCTCTCATGCACAAACAACAAGGCTTTCATTCTATTTGTTGCCTTGAAGAAGAAAGAGAGATTCTAATGGACCTTTGAGTGCAAAGAGGCTTTATAAAAGGTAAAAGCTTTCCTCGCATCACCCCCCCATTCTCAGTCGCCTGAGGGAGAATCGCCACTATTCCTATATATCTCTGTCACAGTTTAGGAGGTGAGCTCATTCTATATCCTAGAGAGAGACAAGACACTATTTGTGGGAGTTTCTTGCGAACAATCTCTATCCTCTTAATTAAAGGTTACTTACAGGACTGGCTACAAGACTCCTAAACTATCGTGTTAAGTTTGACAATATTTGGGTGCTTGATAAGATTAAGGTGTGAAGGGCGCAAATAAGAAAAAAAAGACAACTAAATGGTAGATAAATTGCAAGACTGGAGAAAATAAACAAGACATTGTAAAGATAAAAGTGCTTTAAATTTAAAGGTGGATGCAATCGTACATTTTCAGAATTGACTCGTTTCTCTATGCACTTGTACTTTGAGTGCACTCTTACAATGTTACAAAATGCGACCTCTAAAACGAATGCAGTAACTTGCTTAAATAAATGTTAAAAATGTAATTGTCGATGGTTACTTGAGCCACTTATGTTGATGGTTCATGCGGTAATTATTTTGAAACTTCCACGTCTCGCTCAATACTCATTGTTGAAACCGTTTTTACCGTCATCTGCTCTTTTTCTTGACCTGCCTGGTCAACACCAACTTTGCTTTACTCTTGATACTATCTCATCGACCACTTTTTTGGGTGTAATCCCTGAATTCCTATCGACATGCCCACAGTTATTTATTGATGCTCTTATTTGACGAGGATATCATCTAACATGTGGCCTATTACTTAAGTCGAAAATTTGCTTGTCAATAGATTTCCTCGCAAAAGGGCAAATTATGCTGGAGATTCTGTCGACTAAGAACCTTGGCGTTTCAACTTTTGAATTTTTGACCGAGTGTCATTTTAAGTGAAATAAGAGGTCATGATTACCACTTTCTGAGCCACTATTCCCCATGTCAATCCATCAATTCTCATAATATCTCCTAGTTTCCAGGAAATGGGATTTCAACAAACCCTACTAACTTTTCCACTTCTGGGTTTAGTGAACAAAACCAACTAAAGGGTGCCACTTGTTCATGGTTAACAAACTTCACACACCTATATAAATTTCCTTTCACGCCTACTTTTTTTAGACTTCTTCTTCCATGATATATAAAACCTGTGAGAGAACATATCTTTACTTCCTAAAAATGGTCGCTGCTCCACGTACTTCTTTTCACACAAGCCATAATACCATAGGTTTTTCCCTCTCTGGAGAAGAAAGTTTAGAATTCATCCCTCATCCATATTCTAGCGTAAAATCAAAGATAAAAAAGTGGCAATGACAAATGTTGATCCCATTTGTTGTTTCAGAGAAACTTTTTGCATTCCACAGGCCATATCCAATCAACGAGAGACACCCTAAGAAGGTTCACAAACATTTCCCTTGTTTTCACCCCACTATCCCTCTGCTTTCAACAAAACAAAACCCGTTAGCGTTAGGTTTATGGATCAAACGGCCAAGGTATGTCGTTTAATCTCTTCATCTGATCATGAAGCTTATGTAGTTTAGCTTGACAGGGTCCAAGAATAACGAAAAACTCAATCAAAAAACACTAGTATTTTTGATGTCGTCCTACTGTCGAGGAGGGCCTCCAAAGTCAATCTCAATTTTATTTTTCCCTCGCTTCTTTTATGGGAAATTTCGACCAATACCTTCCATTTTCCATGTGGGATGTTAAGACCTACCTTGTTCAATGTTGCAGCAATCATCGGGCTTTCACCTCTAGGCGAGACTTTCGACCTATTAATTCCAAATCAAGATTCTCTTCAATTCGACTGCACCTATTTCACTCCTTACATAGCTACCCACCATATAATCGACCAAACAACTGTTACTGACAGTGAACACATTGCTTTCCTCAACCTTTGGCTCTCCTATTTTCTGTTATGTCCAGGAGTTCCATCCTCGAGTCTTACGCTGTTATCCATCCAACTTCATGAAGGATGCAACATCTCTTTAGGTAAACTTTTCCTGGCGTGTTTATACCATGATTTAGGTGAAGCCTCTTCTCAGTTAAAATCCCTTCCTGACAATGATAAATATTTTGTTCTCTCGGGTCCTTTCTGGCTGCTACAACAATGGTTACACGCTACCTTCAAATATCAACTGGGTTATCCCATTTCTGAGGCTATCTTACGTCTAAACAAACGTAGGGCTATCGGGGGTCTCAGTTTTATCACTAATGACTTCTCAACAAAACCATGATAGATATATTTTCATGAAATATGTTAACCTTTTTGTCAATGCTACACACTTTGTTTCGGTCATGACTCCTTTGGTAGAACGTCGGTTTGGACCATATTGATTTAAAGATCCATTTAATGGCCTTTCTTCGCTAAACGTTGCATAAACAAACGCCATTTGGAGAGAATTTTTAACTCCAACCTTGCTTTCTTTCCACGTCGACACTAGGCGGGATGGTTATGGTTTTATGGCCTATCAACCGAACCTGGTGGCACGTCATTTCGGCCTTAGCCAAATATTTCCTCAGTCTTTATTCTCCAATCCTGCCGACATTGTATGGGTCGGCATACCACTGACTGCTGATGATCACGTGGCATGCCTGAAGTTCCATGAGGCTACTCAATCCCTTGAACTTCCTGTTTTTCAGTTTGACCACTCCTTTTTTTACTACTAATATATTCAACCAATTGTGGTTCCAATTTCAAGAAAAGTACTTCTCTACACCAGATTTTATTTAAAGGCTCATCGATGATTTTAATGCTCCATTTGTTCGACAAAACACATCGTCTCCATCACCCTTTCCTGCGGTTATCAAAACTCAATCATTCAACGTATGTTCTATTTCATCTAATTTCTACCCCCAGAGTCTTTTCATCCTTCCTGGTATCTAGGTTTTCTTTACATGTTTTCCATACTTTGGGTTGTTACTAACCCTGGGGAACTTTTTAGGGAGACTTTCTAAGGAGTATCGACAGACCAGATTCTTCCATTCTAATAACCTCTGCCAAGAACAACATTGATCTTGTGAATGTTGCGAAAGATTAAGCTTAGTCTGCTTTTAGACAAAACCCTACACATCATACTGATTATGAAAGTTACAGGCATTCTCAAACCAGCGCCCCCGATGAGGTTACTCTTCAAGTCACAGGTAACACTAGATCGAGACACATGGCTTTCGCCAACACTCCTTTTTTCCAGCCAATATGCACTCTCCAAGAATTCTGCAATCCTGGCAGAAATTTGAACCCTAAAGAAACACAATCCCACATAAGAATTCAAGAAACTTCAAAATTATCGATATGCATCTACCACTTCCTAAACACCACCTTTTCCTGCTTCCAAACTTAGCTCTGAGGTAACCCTCCCACTTCAAAAACTTAAATCATATCTGTTTGAGGGTGATTTCCTAGATATGGTGAAAGATGAAGCTTTAATGGCAGTAGAGGTATTTAAATTTATAGAAGCCATCTCTCAGTATACCATTCCTGAGCCCCTAGCCCAATACCTAGTTGATTTTGAAGCTTTCTTCAGTCAACTTGCGAAAGATCTTGCACTCTGTAGGCATGTCGACCTCTAACTCAAGACTAAAGCTAGCCAGATGAGAGTCAAATGGGAGATAAATGAATCTTGTGACAAGAAAGTTGCCGAGTTTGAGAATTAAAGACAAGAACATCTTAATCAATACTCCTTTCTTAAGTAACAAATCACTTCCTATCAAGCCCAAATTGACGACCTTAAGCATAAAATTGTTGAACTGGAACGTCAAAAATCCTTATTTGATTTGACTGACGGCCTCTCAATGCAAGATGAAATCTGTTGTACCCCAAAATTTGCCCTCTCATGTTTTCAAAGGTCTTCCCTTACATGGTTGGTCATAAAACCTTGCCTAAGGAAAAAGAAAAATTTTGAGTGGTGCTTTAAGTACCTTTCGATTGGCATTCTGAAAGACACTTCGATTGGTATTCTGAAGGAGCCTTTCGATTGGCATGAATAATTCCCTTCGATTGGCATTATGGACAAGCACTTCGATTGGTATTCTGAAGGAGCCTTTAGATTGGCATGGATAATTCCCTTCGATTGGCATTATGGACAAGCACTTAGATTGGCATGGATAATGCTTCAATTGGCATTATGGACAAGTGTGATCGGTGGATCTGGAACTGACTGTTTAATGCTGGTTTGCGAAATGTCGCGGAAGCAAGAGTCGCCACCGTCTTTTATTTTCTCCAAATGGAAAGGACAAAAGCACAGAAAAATTCCTTATAGAGATTGCTCTCGGTTCGGGAGGTAGATTATAGAAAGGGAAGGTGTTAGCACCCTTTCTATCCATGGTTATCCATGGGCTCTTAGATACTTGCTCATTTGTGTTTTCAAAATGGTTTGTTTACTTTTCAACTGTGGGTTTTAAAAAAAGTTTCTTTGAAAATTTCAGTTCGACTCTTGTATCAGTCCTCAAGAGTGTTTGAAAAGTTGCTTTCGAAAGCTTTTTGAAAAGGTGTCGGTGTGAAAAGTATTTTTGATTTGTTTTGAAATTAGAGCAAGTATCTAGAGTCGTCTACCTACCCTAAGGAATTCGTCTGTGTAAATGTCCTTAAAGTAGTGCCATCCCACCATTGAGAGGTAGGTAGCACCACCGTTGGAGGTATACGGGTCAATTCGAGGGTTAGGGACAATGTGGTCACCGAGAAATAGTAAGATACCTTAGAAGCTACCCTTATGCCATTGATCTTTTTATTCCGAGGCAACCGTTTCGAGGCAACTTATTTCGAGGCAACCGTTTCGTGACAACTAGATCAATGGAACATAAGGACTCACTAAGACGTCCTGTACTCGACGACCACGTTTCGAGGGACAAGGCAACAATGTGATCACCAGAGCAACAGTAGGATACCTTAGAAGCTACCCTTATGCCATGTTCATGGACATAAGGACTTACTAAGACGTCCTATACTCGATGACCACTTTTCGAGGGGCAAGGCAACAATGAGGCGTACCCTAGGAGTGGTGTGTGAATTGTGTGTCATTTTCAGTTTATTATTTGTCTTGTCATGCATTGGTGATCTACGTTTTGATTTTATTTTTGGGCATTCATTCTTTCATGTGATTGTTAACAGTTTAAAGGTGCGGGAATTTAAAGTGCGGAAAAGATAAAGGTCCTACGCTATTACAAAGGCGCGGGTCTACATCGCCAAATTAATACAAAACCCGATTTAAAATAAAATGCAGAAAATAAATGCCTAATTAACTATTACAGGGCTTTGGAACAAGTACATTATATTCACCAAAGAAATGAAAAATAAATGCGCAAATGGGAATAAGAATCGAGTGCGAGGGCGTTGGACCCTTTAAAGAAATTAAAATGAAATTATTAAATTAATTAAATTAAATAAAAAGAAAGAACTTATTTTCTTATTTTTTTGTATTTTTTATAGAAATGAAGAAAATTAATTGGAATTAAAATCCTAATTCTAAGTATTTTTAATTGTTAAAGAAATAAATCCAAGTTTTGACCTAATCTACTTAATTATTTAATTACAAGTATTTACAAAAAGAAAACTATTAATAGATTAAATTAAATAAAAATATTTTTTTTATTTTTTATGATTTCTGATTTTTTTTTTATTATTTCAAGAAATAAAACTAATTAAATTAGTATTTAGAACCTAATTAGGTCTAATCAATTTTAATATTGCAAAATAATTTAGAGTTTCCTAAAATAAAAAAACTAATTAATTAATTGAATTTAGAAAAAAAGGAAAGTCTAAGATTTATTTGGGTAAGAATATCTTGTGATTTTTTTGAAATAAAGAGAAAATTAATTTTGTTAATAAAAGGCAAATTAAATGAATTAAAATAAAATAGAAAAGAAAATAAATTCAAGGGAAAAAGGAAATGGGCCTGTATTTTGTAGCAAAATGGGGGGTGTGGATGGCAAAGCAAAGCCCAAACGCTGGAGGCCTTCTTGGACTTTTTGGATCACATGCCTATGCGTTGACTGGAATATTCCATGGACTCCTGGTTCCTGGCCATTGGATGGATCATTGGAGACACATGGCAAGCGCAAACATTGGATGTATGATGGACTGCTGGATGGTATACTGCACAGGAACGGGTTAAGCAAAATAATAGAAGTAATGTGAGGGGGGCCTGGGATTCGAACCCAGGCCCCAGTATTTACCAATGAAGTGCTTTGCCAAGTGAGCCAATTGCGCGCTTTGTTCATGAAATAGAAAATAAACATTATAATGTAAAACAAGAATAAGTGTTATGAAATAAAAAAAAAGGCGCTGGATTCAAACCAGCCACTCACGCCGTGCCACGCTAGCCTTCGTCCCCAATGTACCTGTATTGAAAATGAAATAGCGGGGGTTTTGAACCCCCCCAAAACACAAGCCTTTTGAAAATAGCGAATAGGCCATATTCAATCATAAATTGGGCGCGACCATTGATTTGGAATCCTCATGTTGCCACGATCTTGTTCATACAGGTTTTAGAGTCCAATTTTACCATATATCTAAAGCCCCAATTTTAAGTTTCAGGAACCCTAGTTTTTGTTCATGTTAGATTCGGATTTAGATGCCTATAACTCAATTGGAAGGCACCAAAAGCTTCAGAGAACTCTTATTAGTACAAATCAAGCAATAAAAATCAATGAAAATGGATGAATCGTGCTGTGTATTTCTGAAAAAAAGAACAAACCGTGTAGCTTTGTGGGACTGGTTCTTTGCACGTTTGAATGTGGTTTTGATTGCTAGAGTTTCCTTGGGACCTCAGGAAGGTGTTTGGATCAGAATGGGGGCTCAACAAATGCTCTAAGGCAGTTTTCAGTTTTGAAAATTCTTGGCAAAAATGTGAGTTTGCTTATGTGTTTTGGGCGCAGCTTAGGTCTCAATGTTGTGTCTGATCCCTTGCATAGGCATTATGTAACATGTATTGATAGGAATTATGGCCTCATAATGCAAGGCATTCAAGTTCAAGATTTTGACATAACTCCATTAACAAACCTTCCTCTTTTGAGCCAATTTTGAATTCTTCCTCCATTTGGCCTTGAAACGAAATTGGGATGTGGCATAATGATGATTCAAAGCTAGTTAAGACCAAATATCTCCCTTTATTAAACTTCTTGATTTTTCTTTGATTTTAAAAGATTTAAAATTAATTAAATCCAATAAAAATCAATTAAAAATGAAAAAATTAATTTTAAAAATTGAAATAAAAGGTGGGACACGTGGGAAGCATGGCCAAGCTAATTCAAGTGGAAAACGTGGGCCCCTTTTGTCAAAAATGAAATTTCAAGGATAAATGATTTTGGCCATTTCACAAAAATTTCCCAACTTCTCCAATGCACATCTTGCTTAATTTTTAAGCTTTGATCATGTTCTTGGACATTTTGGAAAGGTCTTGAAGTCCTCTAACCAATGTCTTTAGTGCCATGTCATTTTGATTTACCAATCTCAAGTTATGGTCTTTGACTTAAAGTCCCTTTTTGTTGACTTTTGAAAATGACCTATAATGTTGAAATTGATAACTTTTTGTGAGAGAATTTCTTGGACTTGGAGTGTGAAGATGAGTTGTAGGAAATGTCTTCCCCTTCATGATGAGCATTGGATGGGATTTTTCTGATGAACCATGAAAAAGTTATGCCTTGGTCAAGTTACAGTTGACTTTTCAGCTGTCCAAAAATAGAAACTTTTGCATCTTGAGACTTTTTGAGCCATACTTTTGAGAATCATGATCAAGCATTGATCAAATGATGTTTGTGGCCTCAAAATAAGATGTTGACCAAAATTTTTGACTTTTGACTGCCAAATGACCATTTTGCCCCTATAGTTGACTGTTGAGCAATTAGGGTTTTTGACTGTGCAACTTGACCTTGTGAGCCTTGAAACTTGACATGTAGGTGCTTGAAAATGTTTATAGGCATAGGAGACTTGATTGAGCTCTTGAAAACTTCAACTTCCTTGCAAGAACCAAAACCCTAGTTTGACTGGCTTAGGAGGATGGTTTGACTGTGTGGCCCTTGAGTAAACTTGAACCAATTGTGGATGATTCTTGTCAAAACTTTGAAGATTATGGGAGGGCAAATTTTGGGGTACAACAGTTGCCCCTGTTCAATCTTCTTAGACCTGAGGATGTAGATTGGCGTGTGTGCCTTTCGTGATCCGAAGGTGGAAGATGATTGAACACTAGAGTGCCCAGAAATTTGCACTCACATAGTAGAGTATTAGTAGTGTGATAGCGGGAATGGGCTTACAGATGCCATTTGGAGAGGTGGTGGATAGGAGGATGGGCTTATAGATGCCATCTGGAGGTGTCGATCGCGTAAGAGATTCCTTAGCGAGAACTTGCGTACCTGAGAAAGAAAGAAAATTACCTGGTCTGTTGCAGGAGTTGATCTTTTAAATTCTTTATGTAGATGTGCCCTGGCTGGGTGCAGGAGTCGAATCTTTAAACTCTTCAGACGTGCCCTGTCAAGATACAGGAATCGAGTCTGGTACTGTAGTTGTCAACAGATACTCCCTGGCAAGATTCAGGAATCGGATCTTCGAACTCTTCAGACGTGCCCTGTCAAGATACAGGAATCGAGTCTGGTACTGTAGTTGTCAACAGATACTCCCTGGAAAGATTCAGGAATCGGATCTTCGAACTCTTCAGACGTGCCCTGTCAAGATACAGGAATCGAGTCTGGTACTGTAGTCGTCAACAGATACTCCCTGGCAAGCTTCAGGAATCGGATCTTCGAACTCTTCAGACGTGCCCTATCAAGATACAGGAATCGAGTCTGGTACTGTAGTCGTCAACAGATACTCCCTGGCAAGATTCAGGAATCGGATCTTCGAACTCTTCAGACGTGCCCTGTCAAGATACAGGAATCGAGTCTGGTACTGTAGTCGTCAACAGATACTCCCTGGCAAGCTTCAGGAATCGGATCTTCGAACTCTTCAGACGTGCCCTGTCAAGATACATGAATCGAGTCTGGTACTGTAGTCGTCAACAGATACTCCCTGGCAAGATACAGGAATCAGATCTTCGAACTCTTCAGACGTGCCCTGTCAAGATACAAGAATCGAGTCTGGTACTGTAGTTGTCAACAGATACTCCCTGGCAAGATTCAGGAATCGGATCTTCGAACTCTTCAGACGTGCCCTGTCAAGATACAGGAATCGAGTCTGGTACTGTAGTTGTCAACAGATACTCCCTGGCAAGATTCAGGAATCGGATCTGGAATCACGACAGTTGATAGCAATTATCTTTGTATTAACTTTTGTCCTGTAATGACAAAACGTTAGTTGTATGTGATGTCATGATGTATGACATGCGAGGTGTTCTCAGAATGAATGGGATTGTATGTTCATGATGCGTATATGCATGCCATAATGTATGAGGATGTGTTGTTTATGAATGTATGTTTTCGTCTAGGAAAATAAATCTTTGACGAGTGCCGGGAAGTCACATCCTGGGTTGATGTGGAAGAAAAGAGCTTCTTGTTTCCACTGGGGATAATGGTTGCAAGAATAAACCGGTAGGAGAAGATGACTCCGTTGGGGAATAAGCTTGGCGAATGGATTGCTCTGCGGGGAGAAAATTATTCTAGCGATCTTACTGGGGAACAATATTCTGTGGGAAGAGGGGTACTCTGCTGAGATGTTGATGATAACTCCGCTGGGGATACCGTTGTTATAGACTCCGCTGGGGATAAGAAGACTTCGCCGAGGACGATCTTTCCGTGGCTTTTGGCTGAGGATAACCCAGTTATAAACTCTTGTGGAGTATAACCTTTGAATAAAGCCGGGAGACGCGTTCGTGCTTTGTAGGGGATAAGCTTCCAGAATCTACTGGGGATAAGCTTACTGCTTGGGGAGATGGATTCAGCTTTCCTGGGGAAATCTTTTCAGATGGGACTGGACTCTCCTGGGGAAATTTTTGAACTGTACGGGGAAGTGGCTCCACTGAACGTCTGGTATACCGCCGGGGAACAATCTTAGATCAAGACTGCCGGGGATGCTTGTTAAGAATGTTCATATATTGCGCTGAGGAATGTTGAGATCTGCTGGAGGGTACCCAACTTCCTTAAGGCTGATGGTATAGCTCTGCTTGGGGAGAGTGTACTGACTTGCTGGCTCACTCTCTGGGGAATTAAGATATCTTGGTTCTGTTCTTCAGCTGAACTTACCTTGGTACCTTGGTGGATATAGCAATTAGATCGCTTAGACAAATCATTATTGCCCCTGTTTCTAATGTTACCTAATAATTAATCCTTTGTTTTGTATGAAAATATTTATGAGTTAGCAGTTACTGTCAAATGCATATATCACAAATTGAACCTTGGACGTTCTTCGCAAATCAAAACAGAAAAAGGAAAAACAATTGGCAATTGATCTGAAAAGTGAATTTATATTGATTTTTGAATTTGCCTGCAAATAGGCGTTTATGTACAAGAGGCTGACGTCCTAGTAAGAGAACGCCGCCGAATAAAAGAGTTTATACAAATTTGTACAAAGGGAAAACAAAACAGCTATGTGAAAAGAATAATCCCATTGGGTTCCAACTCTGCTATCGCCTTTATATCTTCGAGCGTCTCATCACTTGATGACCTAGCTGAAGATGAAGCTGATTGATCAATGCCGTCTGAACTTGATAGTTGATATCGGATTCTGGATGCAGGGTGATCCAATGAGACATAGTATTACGCTTTTATCCCTAACTTTTTCCTGGACCGCCCTTTCGGGTTTTCAGTCCACCGGGATACCCATTTTTGCCCAAGCCGCCTTTTCAGGTTTTCGACTTGCCGGGTGTACAGATTTTTTTTCATTTCATCCCTTCATTTTGCCCGAACCCTTTTGGTTCGCCAGGAAGCCCTAATTTTTGCCTAGGTATGTCAACCTAGCGGGTCTTTTTTCATGCGTAGTATCTTTTTACTATGTCTGCATTGGCGGGGTGAGGAAGGTCGTCACCATCCATGTTGGTTAGAATCATGGCTCCTCCTGAGAATACATGTTTAACCACAAATGGCCCTTCATACGTAGGGGTCCATTTGCCCCTTGGATCACTCTGAGGAAGGATGATGCGCTTGATTACCAGATCCCCAACTTGATATTCTTGTGGTCTGACCTTTTTGTTAAATGCCCTGATCATCCGTTTTTGATACGTTTGACCATGACAAATAGCCGCAAGTCTCTTTTCGTCAATTAGGTTTAGCTGATCAAGTCGTGTCTGGATCCAATCATCTTCACTCAGATCTGCATCCTTCATTATCCGGAGAGAGGGTATCTGCACTTCGATCGGTAAGACTGCCTCCATACCGTAGACCAGGGAGAAAGGAGTTGCCCCGGTTGACGTCCTGGCTGAGGTACGGTACCCATGTAGAGCAAACGGTAACATCTCGTGCCAATCTTTATAAGTCACTGTCATCTTCTGCACGATTTTCTTAATGTTCTTATTCGCTGCTTCTACAGCCCCATTCATCTTCGGTCGGTAAGGAGAAGAGTTGTGGTGCTGTATCTTAAACTGCTCACAGAGCTCAGTGATCATCTTGTTATTGAGATTGGTACCGTTGTCTGTAATGATCCTCTCCGGGACGCTGTATCGGCAGATCAGGTTATGCCGAATGAACCGTGCCACGACATTCTTGGTTACCGTAGCGTAGGAAGCTGCTTCAACCCACTTTGTAAAGTAATCAATCGCTACAAGGATGAAGCGATACCCGTTGGATGCCGTAGGTCTGATCTCACCGATCATATCAATGCCCCACATTGCAAAAGGCCAAGGTGCAGTCAGGACATTCAGAGGAACTGGAGGAACATGCACTTTATCAGCATAAATCTGGCACTTGTGACACGTCCGAGAATGTTGGTAACAATCAGCTTCCATTGTGGACCAGAAATACCCTGCCCGAAGGATCTTCTTAGCCATAGTGTGTCCATTGGAATGTGTTTCGAAGGTCCCTTCATGTAGCTCTTCCATGATCCTTTCTGCTTCAGTCTTATCCACACAACGCAGTAAGGTCGAATCATGGTTTCGCTTGTACAGAATGCCGTTGCTAAGGAAGAACTTTGCTGCGAACCTTCTTAGAAACTTCTTATCGTTGACAGATGCACCTTCAGGGTATTCCTGAGCTTCCAAGTATCTCTTCACCTCATGGTACCAAGGCTTCTCAGTCACCAATTCAGTCTCAAGATCACAACAGTATGCCGGTTCGTCCAGTTTCCAGATGATGACCCGGGGAGCCTCATTGTCCCACTTGACTTTGAAAATGGAAGACATCGTAGCTAACGCGTCCGCCAACTGATTCTCCTCTCTTGGGAAATGGTCAAAGGTTATCTCTGTGAAATGGGGGATCAATGTTAATACACATTCGCTGTAAGGAATAAGATTCGAATGTTTCGTATCCCACTCGCCTTTGATCTGGTTGATCACGAGAGCGGAATCTCTGAAGACACTCAGAAACTTGATCCTTAAGTCAATTGCAGCTTTGAGTCCCATGATGCACGCCTCATACTCCGCCATGTTGTTGGTGCAGTTGAAACATAGCCGGGCAGTGAGTGGAGTATGAGTGCCTTGAGGGGATATGATCACAGCGCCGATACCGTTACCCAAAGCATTGGAGGCTCCGTCAAAGTGCATAGACCATTGGGACCCTTCCTCAGGTCCAGGTACTTCACAATCAGTTACTATCATGATGCTCTCGTCTGGAAACTCGAAGTTCATTGACTGATAGTCGTCTACTGCCTGATGTGCCCAGTGGTCTGCCAATACACTTCCCTTGATAGCTTTCTGAGTCGTGTACTGGATGTCGTATTCTGTCAAGATCATTTGCCATCTCGCTATTCTCCCAGACAGAGCAGGATTTTCAAATATGTACTTTATCGGATCCATCTTTGAGATCAATAAGGTAGTGTGAGTCAGCATATACTGTCTCAGCCGGTGAGCAGCCCATACCAAAGCGCAGCAAGTTTTCTCGAGCAGTGAGTATCGGGTATCACAGTCGGTAAACTTTTTGCTAAGGTAATAAATGGCGTGCTCTTTTCGGCCAGACTCGTCATGCTGCCCCAGCACACACCCCATTGAGCTGTCAAGTACTGTCAGGTATAGTATCAGAGGTCTCCCTTCAACCGGTGGCATAAGAATGGGTGGTTCTTGGAGATATTCTTTGATTTTGTCAAAAGCAGCCCGACATTCATCATTCCAACATACTACCTGATCTTTCTTCAGCAGCTTGAAGATTGGCTCACAGGTAGCAGTTAGGTGCGAGACGAATCGAGCAATGTAATTCAGGCGTCCTAGAAAGCCTCTGACCTCTTTCTCTGTCTTAGGAGCTGGCATCTCTTGAATAGCTTTAACCTTGGCAGGGTCCACTTGAATACCCTTATCACTTACAACGAAGCCTAGCAGCTTTCCGGATCTAACCCCGAAGGTGCACTTGTTTGGGTTCAACCTCAGCTTGTACAGTTTCAGACGGTCAAACAGTTTCTGCAGATGATCAAGGTGCTCTTCCTCAGTTTGGGACCTTGCGATCATGTCGTCAACATATACTTCTATCTCATGATGGATCATGTCATGAAATAAAGCAACCATGGCACGTTGGTAGGTTGCCCCAACATTTTTCAGTCCAAAAGGCATGACCTTGTAGCAGAAGGTGCCCCACTAAGTAACAAAGGTAGTCTTTTCCATGTCTTCAGGAGCCATCTTGATTTGATTGTAACCTGAGAAGCCATCCATGAAGGAGAACACCTTATGCTGAGCTGTATTATCAACAAGGACATCAATGTGAGGTAGAGGGAAGTCATCCTTGGGGCTGGCCCTGTTCAGATCCCTGTAATCGACACACATTCTGACCTTTCCGTCTTTCTTTGGTACCGGCACCACATTAGCAACCCACTGAGGGTAAGAAGTCACTGCAAGAAACTCGGCGTCAAACTGTTTCATAACCTCGGCTTTGATCTTCTCAGACATCTCTGGACGCATAAGGCAGACCTTTTGCTTAACCGGAGGGCAGTCTTCCTTGGTAGGCAAATGATGGACCACAATGTCGGTATCCAACCCGGGCATGTCTTCGTAGGACCAGGCAAAGATCTCCACATAATCCTATAACATCTGAGTCAACCGTTGCTTCACGCTGAGCTCTAGGTTGGCACCAATCTTGACTTCCTTACGGTCGGTCTCAGTACCCAGATTTATTGTCTCCACTGGCTCTTCATGTGGTTGAATTGCCCTCTCTTCCTGGAGTAACAGTCTTGCAAGTTCGCCAGGCACTTCGCAATCATCTTCACCTTCGTCTTCGGCTAAGTTGATCGGATTTTCAAAGTCATAACTGGCAGTAGCAGAGTCGTTACCAGTGAGATCCAGAGTGGATTGAAACCTGTATGAGTGAGTGTGTGTAAATACAGTTGTTTTGCAATATATAAAGAAAGGAAAGAAAAGGAGCGCAAGATTTGAAATGTGAAAATCGTCCAATGCTTTTATTTATGATATATGACAGTGACAAACAAAAGCCCTCATAAATAAGACCATGGTGCCCCGGGTAAGACACCGGGCCATACAGTTTCAAATTATTGTTTATTACAAATCCAAAACAAAGAAGTTCATTACTTCGTGACAAGAGTAATAGGCATGCAGTCTTTGGTAGTCCAATTGCTAGGTCCACCGTTGGTTGCCGGGTAAATCCAGCTGTCAAACTCAGCTTCATCCACTTCATCATCCTCCCTGATAGCATTCACTCCATGGTTAGGCATGGGAGCAGTCACCACATTGGGCTTCTCAGGTGCCTCAAACTGTACCTCCTTGGCATCAATAAGGTCTTGAACCTTATTCTTTAGGGCCCAACAGTCATCTGTGTTATGCCCCGGGCTATCAGAGTGATAAGCGCAACGGGCGTTGGGGTTGAACCTGAGGGATGTAGTATTCACAACCTTCGGGGCCTCTCTAACAGTCACCAAGCTGGCTGATAACAGTTGTGGCAGGATCTGAGAGAGAGTCATGCTGAGTCGAGTATACTGCCGTTTGGGCCTCTCAGCTCTGGGTTGGTTGTACTGTTGTGGAGCAGTAGCAGGCTTAGAAATAACCACCGCGTTGACAGCTTGGCGGTGTTCAGGTTTGTTTTGCCTTCTTGGGCCATACACAGCACTGGCCTCTTTCTTGAAGGGCTTCTTTTCAGCATTTGAGGAGGCAACCTTCTGTATCTTCCCCGATTTTATACCAGCCTCGATCCTTTCACCAATCAGGATCAGATCAGTAAACCCAGCAGAGGAATCACCAATGAGATGATTGAAAAATGGACCAGATAAGGTCCCCAAGAACATATCCACCAGCTCCCGGTCTGTCAATGGTGGCTGCACCCTGCCAGCCAGATCTCTCCATTTCTGTGCGTACTCCTTAAAACCTTCACCCGACCCTAGTGACATACCCTGGAGTTAGGTACGCGTAGGAGCGAGGTCGGAATTATATTGATACTGCTTGTAAAAAGCAGTGGCCAGATCCTCCCAGTTACGAATGTTGGTTCCATCCAGCTGATAGAACCATTCGAGGTGAGTCCCTGAAAGACTCTCCTGGAAGAAGTGGATCCATAAGTTCCTGTCTGCTGTGTAAGGCTGGATCTTCCTTACATAAGAACGGAGGTGCATCTTGGGACAGGAAGCCCCGTCATACTTCACAAAGGCAGGCGCCTTGAACTTGTGTGGGATCACCACCCCAGTAGATAACCCCAAGTCTCCGAAATCCAGTCCAGGCACCCGCTGAATTTCCATAGCATTTAATCTGTCCTACAACTGCTTGTACCGGTCCTCAGTAGGAGGATACTGTTCGTCGTTGAAGTCTGTCTCCGTATCAGAGACCACAGGAGTAGGGACCTCCCTCTCTTGGTGACTACCTTCCCCCACAGATGGAGTAGTCCTCTCAGCTTCATTTTGTAAAGTATTTCCGAGTCTGCGCCCAGTGTTGAATAGCACAGTCCTCTTCTTCTTCTTACTCTTCTTCAGGAGCATAGCCTTCAACTCTTTTTGACCTTGAGCCAAACCCATGATCAGCTCCTGAAATTGGGCGTTCTGCACCTGAAGGGCCTTGATAGACGTCTCGGTAGATGATTCAGGGTTCATGATGCTGAAATAAACAGCGAAGACTAGTAAGCAACCTGAAAAGAAGAGTACTTGTGATGCACATGATGAATGATATGTGTTTATGCAATGCATTCAAGGGTTCGAGAATTCAAATTTGTTGTAGACAAAAAGGAACACACGTTATCATTAAGGAAATAATTGTTTGATACATCAAAGCCTCATGGGCAAACATTACAAAGCAGATCAATCCCAAAAGACACTACGCATCCTCTTCGGAGCAATGTAGGTGTTGAGATTCCTTTCCTCGTGCAGTAGGCGGGTGAGCTCCAGGACCTTCTTCTCACTAGCATGTAGACTGGTCTCCAGAGAATTCCGTTCTTCCTTAAGCTGGATCCAGCTCTTCTGCATCTCTTCCCAGGACGTGGGCATGTCAGGATGTTGAATGGTGTAGGACACCTCTCTTTCTAAGTCTGGCTCTTTGATCACGGGGAGAACATGAGGATATGGCATCACCAGCTTCTGGGAGCGGGCTCGTACCCACTTGAGATAAGGCTCCAATGGGATGGAGTTCCTGTTCCCCAGGGTCTTGCTGTCTATCTTGCTGGGCATCCTCCAAGCTCTGATAAATTTCTGGCGAAGTCCTTGTGCATCGTTGTCGAAGTCAAAAACTATGTCAGGAATTAACATGTCATGGGGGCCGTCCTTCCGAGCATAACCAAACTGTCTCCAAGCCAAGCATGGGTTGTAAGTAATACCTCCTCTGATTCCAAGCAAAGGAACATTAGGGTACTCCCCACAATGATCAATGATAGTGACATCCTCTCTGGACCGAGAACACCAATGTATATCTGCATGTGTAAGAGTCATCAATCGTTGTGACCACCTCAAACTCGGCTCGTTCTTCAAAACTGATTGTGGAAGGTGCGAAATAAACCACCTTCCCAGGAGGGGAGTGCAGCACATAAGAACACCCCTTTTTCTCATGGTTCGAGTGTAACATGAGTGAAGGATGTCCCCCAGCAACGTAGGTACGGGATTCCTGGACATGAAGACCTTGACAGCACTGATATCTATAAGCTGATCTGGCTTAGGGAACAACACCAACCCATAGACAAGGAGGGCTACAACTTCTTCAAAGGCTTGTAGGTCAAGGGAGTTCCAACACTCTTGGGCCTTCTCAAACAGAAACTTTGCCAAGAACCCTTTGATACCATTTCTGGCTTCCCAATGCCCCTTGATGTCAGATGGTTGTAGGCATAATGCTTTAGCTACTTCTTCAAGTTTTGGTTCCCTTTCCGTACCGTTGTAGGGTAGTTGATTGAGAATGGGAATCTTCAGAAGCTGGGAAAACTCTTCTAAAGTAGGCACCAGCTGATAATCCGGGAAAGTAAAACAGTGATGCAGAGGGTCAAAGAATTGGAAGAGGACCTTTACCATCTCTTCCTCAATATTGGTATTGACCAGGCTGATGAGTCTACCATGCCTTTCACTGAATGACGAGTTCTCGGGAATCCTGGATGTAAGCTCCTTAAGCTGAGGAGGGACCCTTACAAGGTTGATCTGAATTGTCTTTCTGCGGATAGTTTCCATGTCCTACAAAACAAGAACAAAGATGAAGATTCGAACCCCTGGAATGGTTAGCGGATGCATATGATGCTGTATGATGTTATGATGCTATGATTAAACATATTTACAAAGGCAAACATGTAAGGCACACAAGTCACACAAGACAAGCCCTTAGAGTTTAGGCCAGCATGGGGTCTGGGTATTACCCTCTTGAAGTTGGTGGGCTCAAACCTGTCCTATCAAAGTAACCGGGTTCTAAGGATCTCAATATCATTGGATTGCTTTCATTGTTCATCGTTTCGATTTAGCCACTGACTGGCGATCAAAATATCCCAAGAAAACAACCCTCAATTGAGTGTAGTATCGAGTATCAACCGACTTCAGAGTACACCAAATTAGTTATCTCACTACCCTAAAGAGGCCAAGATGGTTCAATTAAGGTTCCTAAGGTCTGTTGATGCTTCACGACACCACGCGGAGGCCCCGTACTCTCCTTGATTGACTCAAGGGTTACCGGTACACACCAAAGTGCCACATCAACGTAGCAGACTGCTTCAACCATGTCGGTATACCCCGCACAGTTCCCTCACAGCCTTGTTGCTACTTTCGAAGAAGGTATCCCCAGATCCGGGTTAGGATCTATAGAACTCCCAAGACAGTCCCACAATTTAAAGCAAACAATTCAAAGCAATTGAAAACACAGTGATCTTAGTCCTAAGGTACACCTCACTTTAAAAGTGTCCCCAACAGAGTCGCCAGTTCTGTGATCGGTGGATCTGGAACTGACTGTTTAACGCTGGTTCACGAAATGTCGCGGAAGCAAGAGTCGCCACCGTCTTTTATTTTCTCCAAATGGAAAGGACAAGAGCACAGAAAAATTCCTTATAGAGATTGCTCTCGGTTCGGGAGGTAGATTATAGAAAGGGAAGGTGTTAGCACCCTTTCTATCCATGGTTATCCATGGGCTCTTAGATACTTGCTCATTTGTGTTTTCAAAATGGTTTGTTTGCTTTTCAACTGTGGGTTTTAAAAAAAGTTTCTTTGAAAATTTCAGTTTGACTCTTGTATCAGTCCTCAAGAGTGTTTGAAAAGTTACTTTTGAAAGCTTTTTGAAAAGGTGTCGGTGTGAAAAGTATTTTTGATTTATTTTGAAATTAGAGCAAGTATCTAGAGTCGTCTACTTACCCTAAGGAATTCGTCTGTGTAAATGTCCTTAAAGTAGTGCCATCCCACCATTGAGAGGTAGGTAGCACCACCGTTGGAGGTATTCGGGTCAATTCGAGGGTTAGGGACAGTGTGGTCACCGAGCAATAGTAAGATACCTTAGAAGCTACCCTTATGCCATTGATCTTTTTATTCCGAGGCAACCATTTCGAGGCAACTTGTTTCGAGGCAACCGTTTCGAGGCAACTAGATCAATGGAACATAAGGACTCACTAAGACGTCCTGTACTCGACGACCACATTTCGAGGGACAAGGCAACAATGTGATCATCAGAGCAACAGTAGGATACCTTAGAATGACTTACTAAGACGTCCTATACTCGATGACCACTTTTCGAGGGGCAAGGCAACAGTGAGGCGTACCCTAGGAGTGGTGTGTGAATTGTGTGTCATTTTCATTTTATTATTTGTCTTGTCATGCATTGGTGATCTACATTTTGATTTTATTTTTGGGCATTCATTCTTTCATGTGATTGTTAACAGTTTAAAGGTGCGGGAATTTAAAGTGCAGAAAAGATAAAGGTCCTACGCTATTACAAAGGCGCGGGTCTACATCGCCAAATTAATACAAAACCCGATTTAAAATAAAATGCAGAAAATAAATGCCTAATTAACTATTACAGGGCTTTGGAACAAGTACATTATATTCACCAAAGAAATGAAAAATAAATGCGCGAATGGGAATAAGAATCGAGTGCGAGGGCGTTGGACCCTTTAAAGAAATTAAAATGAAATTATTAAATTAATTAAATTAAATAAAAAGAAAGAACTTATTTTCTTATTTTTTTTTGTATTTTTTATAGAAATGAAGAAAATTAATTGGAATTAAAATCCTAATTCTAAGTATTTTTAATTGTTAAAGAAATAAATCCAAGTTTTGACCTAATCTACTTAATTATTTAATTACAAGTATTTACAAAAAGAAAACTATTAATAGATTAAATTAAATAAAAATATTTTTTTTATTTTTTATGATTTCTGATTTTTTATTATTATTTCAAGAAATAAAACTAATTAAATTAGTATTTAGAACCTAATTAGGTCTAATCAATTTTAATATTGCAAAATAATTTAGAGTTTCCTAAAATAAAAAAACTAATTAATTAATTGAATTTAGAAAAAAAAGGAAAGTCTAAGATTTATTTGGGTAAGAATATCTTGTGATATTTTTGAAATAAAGAGAAAATTAATTTTGTTAATAAAAGGAAAATTAAATGAATTAAAATAAAATAGAAAAGAAAATAAATTCAAGGGAAAAAGGAAATGGGCCTGTATTTGGTAGCAAAATGGGGGGTGTGGATGGCAAAGCAAAGCCCAAACGCTGGAGGCCTTCTTGGACTTTTTGGATCACATGCCTATGCGTTGACTGGAATATTCCATGGACTCCTGGTTCCTGGCCATTGGATGGATCATTGGAGACACATGGCAAGCGCAAACATTGGATGTATGATGGACTGCTGGATGGTATATTGCATAGGAACGGGTTAAGCAAAATAATATAAGTAATGTGAGGGGGGCCTGGGATTCGAACCCAGGCCCCAGTATTTACCAATGAAGTGCTTTGCCAAGTGAGCCAATTGCACGCTTTGTTCATGAAATAGAAAATAAACATTATAATGTAAAACAAGAATAATTGTTATGAAATAAAAAAAAGGCGCTGGATTCAAACCAGCCACTCACGCCGTGCCACGCTAGCCTTCGTCCCCAATGTACCTGTAATGAAAATGAAATAGCGGGGGTTTTAAACCCCCCCAAAACACAAGCCTTTTGAAAATAGCGAATATGCCATATTCAATCATAAATTGGGCGCGACCATTGATTTGGAATCCTCATGTTGCCACGATCTTGTTCATACTGGTTTTAGAGTCCAATTTTACCATATATCTAAAGCCCCAATTTTAAGTTTCAGGAACCCTAGTTTTTGTTCATGGTATATTCGGATTTAGATGCCTATAACTCAATTGGAAGGCACCAAAAGCTTCAGAGAACTCTTATTAGTACAAATCAAGCAATAAAAATCAATGAAAATGGATGAATCGTGCTGTGCATTTCTGAAAAAAAGAACAAACCGTGTAGATTTGTGGGACTGGTTCTTTGCACGTTTGAATGTGGTTTTGATTGCTAGAGTTTCCTTGGGACCTCAGGAAGGTGTTTGAATCAGAATGGGGGCTCAACAAATGCTCTAAGGCAGTTTTCAGTTTTGAAAATTGTTGGCAAAAATGTGAGTTTGCTTATGTGTTTTGGGCGCAACTTAGGTCTCAATGTTGTGTCTGATCCCTTGCATAGGCATTATGTAACATGTATTGATAGGAATTATGGCCTCATAATGCAAGGCATTCAAGTTCAAGATTTTGACATAACTCCATTAACAAACCTTCCTCTTTTGAGCCAATTTTGAATTCTTGCTCCATTTGGCCTTGAAACGAAATTGGGATGTGGCATAATGATGATTCAGAGCTAGTTAAGACCAAATATCTCCCTTTATTAAACTTCTTGATTTTTCTTTGATTTTAAAAGATTTAAAATTAATTAAATCCAATAAAAATCAATTAAAAATGAAACAATTAATTTTAAAAATTGAAATAAAAGGTGGGACACGTGGGAAGCATGGCCAAGCTAATTCAAGTGGAAAAAGTGGGCCCCTTTTGTCAAAAATGAAATTTCAAGGATAAATGATTTTGGCCATTTCACAAAAATTTCCCAACTTCTCCAATGCACATCTTGCTCAATTTTTAAGCTTTGATCATGTTCTTGGACATTTTGGAAAGGTCTTGAAGTCCTCTAACCAATGTCTTTGGTCCCATGTCATTATGATTTACCAATCCCAAGTTATGGTCTTTGACTTAAAGTCCCTTTTTGTTGACTTTTGAAAATGACCTATAATGTTGAAATTGATAACTTTTTGTGAGAGCATTTCTTGGACTTTGAGTGTGAAGATGAGTTGTAGGAAATGTATTCCCCTTTAAGATGAGCATTGGATGGGATTTTTCTGATGAACCATGAAAACGTTATGCCTTGGTCAAGTTACAGTTGACTTTTCAACTGTCCAAAAATAGAAACTTTTGCATCTTGAGACTTTTTGAGCCATACTTTTGAGAATCATGATCAAGCGTTGATCAAATGATGTTTGTGGCCTAAAAATAAGATGTTGACCAAAATATTTGACTTTTGACTGCTAAATGACCATTTTGCCCCTACAGTTGACTGTTGAGCAATTAGGGTTTTTGACTGTGCAACTTGACCTTGTGAGCCTTGAAACTTGACATGTAGGTGCTTGACAATGTTTATAGGCATAGGAGACTTGATTGAGCTCTTGAAAACTTCAACTTCCTTGCAAGAACCAAAACCCTAGTTTGACTGGCTTAGGAGGATGGTTTGACTGTGTGGCCCGTGAGTAAACTTGAACCAATTGTGGATGATTCTTGTCAAAACTTTGAAGATTATGGGAGGGCAAATTTTTGGGTACAACAACAAGCACTTTGATTGGCATTGTGTCAAGGCCTTCGATTGTAATTCTGAAAGACCTTTTCGTTTGGCACCCTGGGCCAAGCCTTTCAATTGGCATGCCAAGGGATCCTTCGATTTAGCATTGTGTCAAGGCAGCTTTGACAGGCATGTTAACCATGTCCTTTGATTAGCATGAACAAGATCTTTCGATTGGCGTAGCAAAGGACTCTTAGATTTATATTTCAATAAATACCCTTCAATTGTCATTTCAAAAGGTCCTTGGACTGGAACTTCAGAGTGTCCTTCGACTGGAACTTCAGAGTTTCCCTTAATAAGAACATCAGAATGAAATGACCTTCGAATGGCATTTCAGTGCAGAGTTTCTCTTAATCTAAGATGCTCTGATGAAGGAAGCTCTGAACACTTCGAATCAGAACTTAGACTCATCACAAAGCCAAGGGCTGGTCGAAGTTGTCTAAAAGGGAATGTTCTAAATAGATTCGAATTGGACTTTGAAACTGGCAAAGAAGGCAAATTCGAAGGGAAGTGGATCTGAAGGGGCAGGTCAGCTTTTGATTTCCATCATATTGGAGGCCCAAACAACTCATGACAGGCTGGCAGTAACGCATGAAAATAGATTGGCTCGTGATTAAATCAAATATAGCAAGTCTTTATGAAGAAATCAAATCAAATCTCTTCATCATAATGGACCAAGATTTGATACACAAATGTTGACCTAAATTCCTTTGTCTATATAAACCTCATGCTCACAAACAAAAAAGGCACGGGAAGAATACACACGAAACTCTGCAGACAAAGAAAAAAGGCACAAAAACTCTGTGGAAACGGCCAGAACAGTTTTACAAAAAACCTTGAAAAGTGGTGATCAAATTTTGGTTTAGAGGTGAATTCAGACGAAAAGCAAAACGCAGCTCTCTTCCTTGCCATCCAGTGGAGCTATACCCATCAAAAGGAAGCCTTTTCATTGCCCATAACGCATTGTAAGTCTCCATGAACATTGCTCTGCATATAGAATCGTAACTCAGTTTTTCTGCATCCTTGTGCCGAATATCTTGCATATTCATACCGACCATGTAATTTACATTGATTCTGCATTATTTGATTTGATTGTTGTGGCCTCTAACCCCCTATCCAGAACCTAGAGTTCTTGTGTATGTTTTTTATGCGTTTTGTGTGCAGTTTAAGTTAAGGCCAATAATGGCCATGGACGAGTTCAGGGGAGGGAGATCAATCCAATGATGGTCGTAACCTGTATTGTTGTGACCTAGGATGGATTCTAGAGATGTCCCACGAAACTTCCTGCAGATGGAAATCTGCAGGTAAATAACCAGGCCTTCGTGAAGAAGACGATGGCGTGTCTTAGTGCCATTGGTCTATTCAAAACATTAGCGCGTTTTTATTATTTCCAGGCTTGACATTCTGTTTTTCATTTAATATTTGTTGTCTATCCCAATAACAAGAAACATCAATAACTTAGCTGGCAAGGCGTTAGTGGGTGGCACCATTGGGACCCGGATTCGAATCCCAGGTCCCCCAAACTTTGGTATCATTTTATTTTAGGCGTTCACATGCAGCACTTCAGGATGGGAGTACCATATACCTCAAGATCTCAAAGGATATGTGGTTACCAAGGCAAATCCAATGGCTAAGGATGGAGGTTCACCATGAACCTTGGTCAACAAACGCGCAGGCAATCTGAAAGTCAACACAGGCTGGAGTACGTTTGAGCCTGGGAATTGCCATTCAAACACCAAGTTTAAGGCCCAAACCCCCCTTTGGTTTATTCTTTGTCTTATCTATATTTCTTTTGTTTAATTTGCGTTATTTTTACTTTTTTAACCAATTAACCAATTAACCTTTTTTTATAAAAAAAAACAGAAATAAAAAAAATATTACTTTCATCATTAATTTTATTATTTTTGTAAATAAACCATTAACCAATTAATTTAGTTTTTAATTAGGTTTAATCTTAACAGTTTTTCAATAAATAAAAAATTGATTTAGAATTAGGGTTTTGACATATTTTTTACCTTTCTAATTTTATTTCCTTAATTAAAATAAAACTCAAAAAATATTTTCTTTTAATTAATTAATTCCATTATTAATTTAGACTTAATTCTTAATTCAAAAAAGACCAAAAATATGCTTTATTTAATGAAAAAAGGGCCAAAACCCTAAAGGACAATCCGATTCTATTTTCTCGCGCGCATATTATTTTTTATCCATATAATTGTAATTGCTTTGAGGATGTAATAGTTTTAACTTAGGACCTTTATTTACCGCTTTTATTTACTTTTTCGCATTTAATTTTAAGGGTTTGTTTTTGGCGATGTAAATACCCGACGCCTTGTAATAGCTTAGTTTTATTTTCCGCAACCATTAACTGCTAGATGTTTGAATAATAGGCTATGCATGACAAGATTAACCTTTAATTTAAAATCAATCGTAGCTCACCATAACATGTACAAAGATAATATAAACTGAAAATTGACACACTCGCACATGCCACTCTTAGGGTACGCCTCACTTGGTTGCCTCGAACATGGTCATTAAGTATAGGATGTTTTAGAGGTCGTCCTCTTGTCCAAAGATCATAAGTTGCCTCGAAACGGTTGCCTCGGAAAAATGATCTAAGACATTAGGGTTACCGCTAAGCCGCCCTAACATTGCTTTAGTGACCACACGTCCCTTAATCAAATTGACACGAAAACTCCAACGACGATGCTACCTACTCCTCAATAGTGGGATAGCATTGTCTAAAGGACATTTGCACAGTTTAATTCCTTTTTGAGTAGGTAGATGTTCTTAAGTACTTGCTCCTTTTAAAACAAAACAAAACTTTTCGCACTTACACTCCCTTCAAACAAAAACTCTTTTCAAATCCACAAACACAAAGAAAAGCAAACTTTTGAAAACATAGTGAGCAAGTACCTAAGAGCCCGTGGATAACCACAGATAGAAAGGGTGCTAACACCTTCCCTTTCTATAATCTAACCCCCGAACCCGAGAAACAATCTCAAAAAGGAATTTTTCTGTGCTTTTGTCCTTTCCTTGTTGGATAAAATAAAAGACGGTGGCGACTCTTGCTTACCGTGACATTTTGTGAAAAAAACAAACGCAAACGCGAACCAGCATTCCAAAACAGTCAGTTCTCATTCCCACCGATCACAAAATCCAACAAAACACTCTCGACGATATCGGCCATGGTGAAAAGGATCTCAACCTTAAGAACATCATCGGTCAATTGATGGAAAAGAACATTCGTCTTAATGATAAGATTTCTTTTGAAAAGACCCACTTTGAAGACTTGAAATCTCGATTTCCTATTTAGCTTCTGTCGAAATCGTGTAATTTTTTTAGAAACACCTGGTTACCATCTTGGTTTCCTCCCATTTTGGTGAGCATATTTGTATAATATGCTTTATTATACTACAATTTGAATCTCTTTAAGAATAGTGTTATATCGCAAAATTTTCCCTCTTATTTTCTTCAAGACATTCTCATGAGGTTCTCATTTGCTCAAGTTGGCTCAAGAATTGATCAGACAAGTTCACCTTCTAAGTAATGGGTCCACAATTAGGGTTTTGTGTTTCAAAATAAAGATTGGGTTCTCAAGGTCTTAAGTGGTTTTAATGGTTATCCATAGGTCTTCAATAATGCTCATTTCAAGTTTGAAGCCTTGCATCACAAGTTTGCTCAGTCAATGGCTCAAATTGATTGAAAACCAATTGTATTGGGTAAAAATTCAATTGTGATCGATATATAGTCAAACCTCAAGATTTTTTATCAATGTAGACATTTTAAAGTCATATATATAATTTGATCATGGGTTGATCATGATTCCTCAAGAAAAGCCGTCAAATCATCAAAAGTCAAAAGTTGCCAAATTAGGGTTTACTAAGAAGAAGTCAACTAAACTTTGACCAAGTATAACTTTCACATGCTTCATCATCTTTTCTCCAACCAAAGCCCATATTTAAGGAAATTCAATTCTCCACAACTTTTTCCCTCTAAACTTAAGTCCATGAAATGCATCATTTGAGAGATATAAGCCAATACATTATAGGTCATTTCAAAAGTCAACAAAAAGATACTTTTTGTTAAGGCAACTAACATCAAGATAAATTCTTCAAAATTAAAAATAATCAACATAGAGGTTGTATAGGGCATCTTTAGATTTCCAAAGAGTCCAATATCGCCTTCAAAAGATAAAAACTGAGTGAGTTATGACCATTGCAAGTTAGGAAATTTTGAGCAAATGCATGAAGTTCAAATTGAGAAAGCTTGATATTTTGGGCTATTGGGCCATGGTTTAAGAGTCCAAATGTGTATTATGATCTTCATACACCTAAACCTTGTTCATAAACTTTTATTTTAATTATTTTAATTATTTTTGATTTAATTCATTAGTAATATAAAATAAAATAAGTTAAAATTATATCTTGCTACAAGAGTCCAAGCCCATCATTTGGTTTCCCTAAATTCCTCTATATAATCAGACATCTAGAGGGAACAAAGGACACGAAATCCTTGCCTCTCAAACTTGTCCAAATTTCCAAATATTTTAAAAGAACCCTAAAGTCTTGAAATCCTATTTTCAGGACTTTTCACTACCAAACCTCCATTCCATTCACTTCCAGGAATATTGAAGGGTAAGGTTGGATCGGTTACCATGATCTAAAAGGCCTGAAACATGCATGTAGGCTATTTCCGGTTCTTGATTTTTTATCATTCATATATTTTTAATTCCATGCATTGTTGAATGATTCTAACCATCCAAATTAGTTTATATGTATGTTCAGAACAAGTTGCAGTCGTTACACGGAGTTTTTGACGTCCCGATCTTGATTTTCCATTCTTAAACCGAGTTAGGGTTTTTGCTTAGAAACTCACGATACAAGGACTTTTGGCCAAAAATAAGCCCATATTTGGATTTAGGAGGGTCGAATTAGGGAGAATAGGACTTTTTGGATTACTAACTATTTGAATTTGCAGGTTTTGAAAAACATAGGTCATGATCCAAAAGGCCTGAAACATGCATATAGGCTATTGCCGGTTCTTGATTTTTTATCATTCATATATTTTCAATTATATGCATTGTTGAATGTTTATAACCATCCAAATTAGTTTATATGTGTATTCAGAACAGGTTGAAGTCGTTACATGGAGTTTTTGACTTCCAGATCTTGATTTTCCATTCTTACATCGAGTTATGTTTTTGCTTAGTAACTCACGATACAAGGACTTTTAGCCAAAACTAAGCCCATATTTGGATTCAGGAGGGGCGAATTAGGGGGAATAGGAAGTTTTAGATTACTAGCTATTTGAATTTGCAGTTTTTGAATAACATAGGTCATGATCCAAAAGGCCTGAAACATGCATATAGGCTATTGTCGGTTCTTGATTTTTTATCATTCATATGTTTTTAATTCCATGCATTGTTGAATGTTTATAACCATCCAAATTAGTTTATATGTCTGATTAGAATAGGTTGCAGTCGTTACATGGAGTTTTTGACATCCAAATCATGATTTGCCATTCGTAAACCGAGTTAGGGTTTTTGCTTTGAAACTCACGATACAAGGACTTTTAGCCAAAACTAAGCCCATATTTGGATTCAGGAGGGTCGAATTAGGGGGAATATGACATTTTGGATCACTAACTATTTGAATTTGCAGGTTTTAAATAACATAGGTCACCGGAGAAGACGACCGGAGCTAGGGCTCCGGCGCCTCTACGGTCAATGCATGTTGATTCATATTATATATTTATTGTTTCAGTGATATAAACAGATGAAACAACCACCCCAGTGGCAGAAGCACGTGCGATAAAGCATTAGTCTCAAAGGGCCTGGGTTCGACCCAACCTTTTGACATTTTTTTTCTTTAATTTCTCAAATTTTTAAAGGTATGCATGCTGCATGATGGCCTTGAGGGTGTGGGTTAAACACTCACCCCTACTGGTTTTTTTGTTACTTTAATTTTTCTAACCCTTTTCCTTATTCCTTTTCTTTAAATTAGCAAAACTTTTTTTAAAACCCTATTTTAATTTAGTTTAATTATAGGTTAACTTTAATTTAATTTTCGATTAATTCTAGGTTTTAATTTAATTAATTAACCCTAATTTAATTTATTAAATTTTCTCAATCAAATCAATTTAGACCTTAGGGTTCACATAATTTAATTACCTAACTTTTTTTCTAAATGAAAATCAATTAGACTTTAGGTTAATCATCAACTTTTTCATCAAATAATTTTCTTCTTATTTAATAATCTTCGCGCATTTACTTTTGCATAAATTTTTCCCGATTATGTAACTGCTAAAGGGTTGTAATAGTTTTAATTAGAGTTTTATTTTCTTTCTATTTTCCCCAATTTTTGTGGTTTGTACCCCCTTCCCCGAAGCTTTGTAATAGCGTAAAACTTTTAATTTTTGCCTTTACTGTTTTCCTTATAACTGCTAGTAATTAGAGCATGTATGGAAAGATCTAAAAATCAACCGTTAGATAATCCTAAATACAAGATTAAATAACTGAATTCAATACACTATTCACACACTCACCTCTAGGGTAACCTCACTCGTTGCCTCGGAAAACAGTCATGTCCCTCCAACATGGGGACGCTTTAGCAAAGACCCTCGGTTAAAAAGATCATAGTCCCTCGATGACCCTTCGATGTTGCCTTCGGTAAAAAGTCTTAGTCCCTTACGATAAATTGCTAAAGCGCCCTCACAAGTTGCCTTTATGATTGTACGATGACCCGCGCCTGTCCCTTCACATCCAACGTCAGGGCTTCTTACTAACTAATGGTAGGATAACAATATCTAAAGAGGAGGAAAATAACACGAAAGATCTTTGAGTAGGTAGATAGCTCGTAATTGCTTGCTCGCGAACATTTCAAAACATCTTTTCACAAACACTTTCTCTGAAGTATTTAAAAAAAACAAATACTTTGTACGCATTCCTAACTTATACAAGAATCATTAAAAATTTATCGCACTTAGGAATTTTTTTCAAAATATTTTCAAACATACACAAAAGCATTTTTAAACAAAGTGAGCTAGCGATTAAGAGCCCGTAGAAGACTACAGATGAAAAGGGTGCTAACTGAAGGTGAGAAAACACTTAGAAGGGGGAGGGTTGAATAAGTTTCTCTTTTTCTTTTTCTTAAATGCTCAACAAAAATGGAAAGACACAGTTACTTTTATCCTGGTTCGTTTGAACTCAAACTACTCCAGTCCACCCGCCAAGGTGATTTCGCCTTTCTCAACTAGGACATAATTCACTATAATAAACTGATTACAATCACACAGCAACTGTTGTGACTAACAATGCACAAGTAAACTTACAAGTGACTAACACCACTAAGACTCAAACTAGTCCTAGTCTTCTTGAGAAATCAGACCAAACTTGGTCTCTCAAGGAACAATTACAAGAATGAAATCTTTACAGATAGTGAAATAAAATTGCTTCTAAGAAAGCTATATCACAACTGTGATTTTTCATTAAGATTAGTTTTTTACAAGGTGTTTGTAAAATGATTTGGGATCTTCAGAATATTTTCACGTTGTTAGGTTGAGCTTCAGATTTTGCTTGAAATAAATGATCTTCTATTTATAACATCAATAAAATTGACTGTTTCTGCCTTCAAAAGTAGAGAGCATTTAATGTTTGCGTGTTTGCTTGCAGTATTGCATTTTCCAATGAACTAGCGTAGACACTTGAGTGCATGTAGCCTGCTTTGCATTAAATGAGCAAATGAAACTTTGTCAGAGCATGTTTCCTGAAACTTGACAAGACTTGTTTGATTCTTTATTCTTTTAGAACTAGCTTCAGGTCTTGCTTCAGAACATGGATTCACGTCTTGCTTGCAGAATCCTTCTGAACATAGCTTGCTTTCAAAGTACTTCTGATCAGCACTTGCTTTCAAATTACTTCTGAACAAAACTTGCTTTCAAAGTACTTCTGAACATGGAAACCTGCTAAGCTTTAGAAGATGCATTAAATAGTTTCTTATCAGAGTCATCATCAGAACTTGCGCTAAAACAAATAGTTCTTTCATTAAACTTCTTCATTTATTTTCAGCTCAACACGTCAAAGTGATTTTCTTCTAGGAAAATTCTTCTGTTCGAACATTATCTGAAACAAAGAAATATCTCATCAGAGTATCAATTATATAGAATATATTTTATTGTTATCATTAAAACTCTGAGATATTATCAGAACCAATCTTGTTCTAACAATCTCCCCCTTTTTGATGATGACAAAAATATTCAGATTTAGAAGTAAAATTGAATAAGAGATAAGAATCTCCCCCTGAAATAAATATTTCTATAAGAAAAACTTCTTGAGAATTTTCATCAGAGCTTTGAAATTTTCTTCTAGGATTTCTTCAGTAAGTCTTTTGAAGATAATGTTCAGTTGAATTAAACTTTCAGAGTTTAGTGATACCTGCAAATCACTCATTTTGTTAGAAATCTTTGAGACTTAGTCCCATAACTGTTAATCAGAGATTAGATCAAAACACTCATTTTCTCCCCCCCTTTTATCATAATCAAAAAGTATATAAAATTAAAGAGCGTAAAAGGTTTTTCTCCCCCTTTTTTTTAATAAAAAAGATTCAGAGGTACAAAACAAAACAAAAACAAGAATCAGAATGATACCAATTTTTTTTAGAAACAAGAGCCGTAAGAAGATTCTTGATCTCAGATGAAGATTCTTGTTCTACTCATTTAATTAAAAAGATTCTAATCATTACTAGCATTTAATGATTTTGAAAATTGAGGGGAAAGCGTGAGATTTGAGAAAATCATAACAGTTATCTTAGAACGGCGTTAGTAGCTTAGCATGCGTGACCTTTCAGAAACACACCACGTGTTCATCTCCTGAAGGTTGCATGGGACAACTGTTTGATATAATGAACTGGTGAACTATACTTGTAATGAAACGTTAGAATATTTCAGAACTTTATATATAGCTTCTGATGTAACTTCTCTTCTAACTTCTGAAGAGTTGTTAATCAGAACATTCATTTCAGAACATTCTGAAGGCGAACACAGAAGATAAATACAATTTTATTCAGGACATAATTCCATACAAATATTTTTCAAAATGAATTTAAATTTATCTTCTGAAAGGGGTTTGGTAAAAATATCAGCCCATTGAAGGTCTGTTTTTACAAAGTTTAAATTTAAAATTCCTTTCTGAATGTAGTCCCTTATAAAATGATATTTAATTTCTATGTGTTTAGCTTTAGAATGTAAAATGGGATTTTTAGAAAGACAAATTGCAGAAGTATTGCCACAGAAGATAGGAATCTTACTTTCATAAAGATTAAAATCTTCTAGCTGACTTTTCATCCAGATCATCTGAGAACTACATCCAGCAGTAAATATATACTCAACTTCTGTTGTTGAAAGTGTAATTGTTGTTTGCTTCTTGCTGTACCACGAGATAAGATTGTCACCCAGAAACTGGAAGCTTTCAGAGGTGCTCTTCCTTTCAATTCTATCTCCAGCAAAGTCAGCATCACAATAACCTACTAGTCTGAATTCCTTTGATCTTTTGTAACACAGACCCAGATTAGTAGTACCTTTCAGATACCTGAGAATTCTCTTAACAACAGTTAAGTGAGATTCTCTAGGATCTGATTGGAATCTAGCACATAAACATACGCTGAATAATATATTAGGCCTACATGCAGTTAGATAGAGAAGGGATCCAATCATACCTCTGTAGAGCTTCTGATCTACCTTCATACTTACCACATCTTTTCCCAGAATGCATGTTGGATGCATTGGTGTCTTAGCATCTTTGCTTTCTGACATCTGAAATTTCTTCAGAAGTTCTTTAACATACTTCGTATGATGTATGTAAGTACCTTCTGGAGTTTGGTTAATTTGTATTCCCATAAAGAACTTCAATTCTCCCATCATGCTCATCTCAAATTCTGCCTGCATGGTCTCAGCAAATTCTTTTCCAAGGGAGATATTAGAGGTTCCAAAAATAATATCATCAACATAAATTTGACAAATTAAAATGTCATTTTTAAATGTCTTTCTGAATAAAGTTGTGTCCATTTTCCCTCTGGTAAAATATTTTTCTAAAAGAAAATTACTCAAACGATCATACCAAGCTCTGAGAGCTTGTTTTAAACTGTATAAAGACTTTTTTTTAATTTAAAAACATGTTTTGGATACTTTGAGTCATTAAAGCCAGGAGGTTGATGGACATAAACTTCTTCTTCTATATAGCCATTTAAAAATGCACTTTTAACATCCATTTGAAATAATGAAATGTTGTTTTGAACAACAAAAGAAATTAATAATCTAATAGATTCTAACCTGGCGACTGGGGAAAAGGTTTCATTATAATCATTTCCTTCTTGTTGACTATAACCATGTGCAACCAGACATGCTTTGTTTCTGGCCACCTCTCCTTGCTCATTTAGTTTGTTTCTGAAAACCCATTTAGTTCCTATAATGTTGAATCTTTAGGTCTTGGAACTAGATCCCACACATCGTTTCTGGAAAATTGATTGAGTTCATCTTGCATTGCTAAGATCCAATCATTATCTTCCAGAGCTTCATCGATAGAAGTTGGCTCAATCAGAGATACCAATCCAAACAGTGAATCTTCATTGATTCTGAGAGAGGATCTTGTTCTGATGGGATGTTTTTTCCTTCCAATAATCACGTCTTCTTTATGAGTTGAAGAGATTCTGGGAAACCTTTTTTGAGTGGGTTGTTCAGAGATTCTGAGATTATCCAGAGCATTATCAAGAGGAGGATCTTATGAGTCTTCCTTTTCTTCTGACTTTTCAGAGTTTGAGAGATGATCTTCTGTACCTACAGAAATATCAATTTGCTTTGGCTGTTGCTGGCCAAGCTTGTCATCCAACCTGACTTTGATTGATTCTTCAACAATCAGAGTTCCTGTGTTGTATACTCTATAGCATTTTGAGCGTTCAGAATATCCAAGCAGAAAACACTTTTGTGCTTTAGAATCAAACTTGTTCAGATTATCTTTAGTGTTCAGAATAAAACAAGTACATCCAAAAGGATGGAAATATGAAATGTTTCTAATGGCCTAGAGGAAGAAACAACATTTTATGATTTAAAAGAAGGTTTTGAAAACTTTCTTTTTAGACATGCTTCGCACAGAGCTTCTGATGTTGTATTTCCATTCATGTTTCCAATAGTTTCAGAGCCAGTAATCTTCTATTTTTGATTGCCTCTGAAACCTGCGAATCTTTTAGATTCCAGGCTTTGGAACATATGCTTTCTTTCCTCCATGAGTAGAGAGCATCTAGAGTCCAGGTGTTAATACTGGAGTTTCAACCTTGCTGTTAAAAATATCTGCAACATAGATGATTTTGTCTTTTGGTACCTGTTGTACCCCAAAATTTGCCCTCCCATATTCTTCAAGAAATTGCCAAGTCAAGCTTCAAAATTCCCCAAGGGTTGCACAGTGCAAAGGTCCCCTATACAGTCAAAATTAGGGTTTGTGTTCTGATCAAGAAAATGAAGTTTCCAAAGGTCCAATCAAGTCTCATAGGCCTACAAATATGGTAAAGCATCCTCATACCAAGTTTCAAGACTTTCAGCTCAAAATTGCCCAGTCAAAACCCTAAATTGCACTACAGTCAACTGTAGGGGCAAAATGGTCATTTGACAGTCAAAAGTTCAAATTTTTGGTCAACATATCATTTTGAAGCCACAAACATCATTTGATCAATGCTTGATCATGATACTCAAAATTTGGCTCAAAAATCATCAAGATGCAAAAGTTTCCTTATTTGGACAGCTGAAAAAGTCAACTGTAAATTGACCAGGGCATAACTTTCACATGGATTATCATAAAAATTCCATCCAAAGCTCATTTTGAAGAGAAAGACATTTCCTACAACTCATCTTCATATTTCAAGTCCAAGAAATGCTCTCACAAAAAGTTATCAATTTCAACATTATAGGTCATTTTCAAAAGTCAACAAAAAGGGACTTTAAGTCAAAGGCCATAACTTGAGATTGGTGAATCAAAATGACATGGGACCAAAGGCATTGATTATAGGACTCAAAGACCTTTCCAAAATGTCCAATAACATGAGAAAAACTTAAAAATTGAGCAAGTTATGCCTTGTGGAAGTTGGGAAATTTTTGGATATTTTGAAAAGTCAACATTGATTCAAATGACCTAAAATTGCTAATGGGCCCATTTTTCTTCCATAATTCATCACCCATGGCATGTGCACGACCACCTGGCCCAAAGGGAAGTATTTCTTCATTTTTTATTTATTTATTTGAATTTTTCTTTATAATAATTCATTTAAATCAAATTAAATATATGAAAAATGCTAACCTAAGTTTTCCAATCTTTTTGTACATGTTTTATCCTCAAGATTTCGTGCATATTCAAATAAGGAAAGATTTGGAGAGATTGGAGTTGATTTGTATCAAAAAGCACATGGAAAGATTGAAAAAATAATGATGGAAAATCAAATCTCAAAATCCATGAATGAAAGAGATTTTGATCAGAATTGTTAACCTAATTCACTCATTACATAAGCCTGAACATAACCCTAATGCTTTGGATCATTGAAGCTGCGCAGAGACCCTTGGACAAACTTGAAAAATTAGCAAAAAATCTCGATTCTGAAAATACACTTGCAAGGCATTTCAAGCCTCCAAACCTATCCCATTAGCTTCTTTGAGGATTACAGAACGTATTCCAATCAAAATCGATCATCTCAGCGCCTAGAATTGAAATTGCCATGGTTGTATTTTAGGGTTTGCAGGACCTCAAATTGGGGGTTTTTAATTAAAGAAAAATTGGCCTTCAAGAGTTACACCATTGAATCAAGCTTGTCTGGACGATTATGAATCTACCCTCGCGCCTAATTTATGAAGCCCCTAGGGCTAGTCGCTATTTTCTGTAAAGATGCTTTCTGCAACGGTGTAAAAACCGTTGCCTATGTTTTATTATATTTTCAGGAAAAACAAACAACGAGGAAGATGATTAGGTGGAAGGCGTTGATTGGAAGGTTCAAATTTTGCGCGCGTTTCCAAGCCATTAACAATTTTTCTCTTATAATGTTTATTCGTTATTCCATATTAAACGCGTTTGAAGTGGTTCAGTGGTGCACGTGTTGACTGGTAATGTTAATGACCTGGGTTCGATCCCAGGTCTTCACCCTTTCCATTTGTTTTTTTTCAATTAACATTCATGTGCAGCATAAGCGTTGTGGATCATCATACAACCCTCTATCCAGTCAGCCACGCGTCCACTCTCATCCATCCAAGCCTAAAGGTTGATGGGCCAAATTGCTGAGGGAAACACCTCCTATTTGGGGTCTGAACCCCCAGGTTTGCAAATTTTTCCATTTTTTTATTATTTTGTTTCTTTATTTTCAATAATTATTTTAGTTTCTTTTAGTTTGTTTAATTAATTAATTATTTCCATAAAAACACAAAAATACACATAAAAATCAGAAAAGAGGAAAAATATAATAAATATTTTTTGTTTTAATATTTTCCATAAATAAATTGTATATAATTATTTAGTTTTAAATTAGGTTGTAATTTTAATTCTTTTCATAATAAAATCTAAAAAAAATATATAGAATTAGGTTTAATTAATAATTTTTCATCCTTTTTATTTTTCTTTCATAAATAATATTATTTATTTTATTTATTTTCATAATTAAATTTGTATATAAACATTAGGATTAATTTTAGGTTAAAAACTTCAATATTTTTCTTAATAAATTAAAAAATAATTAGAATTAGGGTTAGCATCTTATTTTAATTTTAATTAATTCTCCTTTTTTCATTTAAATCCTAAAATACTAAAAAATACCAAAAAAAACAATTTCTTTCTTTCTTTTAATTTTAATTAATTCCTCATTAGTCTAATTTTGCAAAAAGGGTCCAACGCCCTCATTTCGATTTAATTCTTATGCGCGTATTTATTTTATTTCCGTATAATTTTTATGTACTTCTCCCAAAGCCGTGTAAATAATTGCTCGCATTTTTAATTACTTATTTCCTTTTACTTTCTTTATTTTTCTGTCAAATCGGGTCCTGGTTAATTTTGGCGATGTGGACCCGCGCCATTTGTAATAGCTTAGAATTTACTTTTCTCGCAACTTTTTAACTGCTAATCAAAAGCATGAAAGAATGTATGGACAAAATAAAAACAAGCGTAGAACACCAATAACATGACAAGATAAATGCAAATGAACATGACACACGAATCGCACACACCACCCCTAGGGTACGCCTCACTGTTGCCTTGCCTCGAAAGGTGATCGTCGAGTAGAGGATGTCTTAGTAAGTCCTCATGATCCGGGAACCTGGCATGAGGGTAGCTTCTAAGGTGTCTTCCCATTGCTCTGGTGATCACCATGTCCCGAACCTCGAATTGACCCGAATACCTCCAATGGTGGTGCTACCTACCTCTCACTGGTGGGATGGCACTACTTTAAAGGACATTTACACAGACGAATTCCTTAGGGTAGGTAGACGACTCTAGATACTTGCTCTAATTTCAAAACAGAAAAATCAAAAAATACTTTTCACACCGACACCTTTTCAAAAAGCTTTCGAAAGCGATTTTTCAAACACTCTTGAGGACCGATACAAGAGTCGAACTGAAATCTTTAAACGAAACTTTTTAAACCCACAATTGAAAAGCAAACAAACCATTTTTGAAAACACAAATGAGCAAGTATCTAAGAGCCCATGGATAACCATGGATAGAAAGGGTGCTAACACCTTCCCTTTCTATAACCTACCTCCCGAACCGAGAGCGATCTCTTTAAGGAATTTTTCTGTGCTTTTGTCCTTTCCATATTGGAGAAAATAAAAGACGGTGGCGACTCTTGCTTCCGCGACATTTCGCGAACCAGCGTTAAACAGTCAGTTCCAGATCCACCGATCACAGAACTGGCGACTCTGCTGGGGACATTAACTTAAAGTGAGGTGTACCTTAGGGCTAGTTCATAACTGTGTTTTCAATTGTTTTCCTTGTGTGCTTTAAATTGTGGGTTGCTTGGGAGTTCTATAGATCCTAACCTGGATCTGGGGGATACCTTCTTAGAAAGTAGCAACAAGGCTGTGAGGGAACTGTGCGGGGTATACCGACATGGTTGAAACAGTCTGCTACGTTGATGTGGCACTTTGGTGTGTACCGGTAACCCTTGAGTTCAGTCAAGGAGAGTACAGGGCCTCCGCGTGGTGTCATGAAGCATCAACAGACCTTAGGAACCTTAATTGAACAATCTTGGCCTCTTTAGGGTAGTGAGATAACTGACTTTGGTGCAGTCCGAGGTTGGTTGATACTCGATACTACACTCAATTGAGGGTTGCTTTCCTGGAATATTTCGGTCGCCAGTTCAGTGGCTAAATCGAAACGATGAACAACGAAAGCAATCCCGTGATATTGGGATCCTTAGAACCCGGTTACTTTGATTAGGACAGGTTGAACCCACCAACTTCAAGAGGGTACTACCCAGACCCCATGCTGGACTTAAACCCTAAGGGCTTGTCTTGTGTGCCTTGTGTGCCTTACATGTTTGTCTTTGTAAATATCTGTGGTGTGTTTAATCATAGCATCATGATATCATCCAGCATCATATGCATTGACTAACCATTTCAGGGGTTCGAATTTTCATCTTTGTTCTTGTTTTGTAGGACATGGAAACTGTTCGTAGAAAGACAATTCAAGTCAGTCTTGTAAGGGTCCCTCCTCAGCTTAAGGAACTTATATCCAGGATTCCCGAGAGCTCTTCATTCAGTAAAAGACATGGAAGCCTTATCAGCTTGGTCAATACCAACATTGAAGAAGATATGATAAAGGTCCTATTCCAGTTCTTTGACCCTCTGCATCACTGTTTTACCTTCTTGGATTATCAGCTGGTACCTACATTGGAGGAGTTCTCCCGGCTCCTGAAGATCCCTATCCTTGATCAGCTACCCTTCAACGGTACAGAAAAGGAGCCTAAGCTTGAAGAGATTGCTAAAGCCTTGCACCTACAGTCATCTGACCTCAAGGGACATTGGGAAGTTAGAAGTGGCATCAAAGGGTTCTTAGCCAGGTTTCTGTTTGAAAAGGCCCATGAATGTTGGAACTCCCTTGACTTGCAAGCTTTTGAAGAGGTTGTGGCCCTCCTTGTCTATGGTTTGGTGTTGTTCCCTAATCCAGATCAGCTTATTGATATCAGTGCTGTCCAGATCTTTATGTCCAGAAATCCTATACCTACGTTGCTGGGGGACATCCTTCACTCATGTTACACTCGAACCATGAGAAAAAGAGGTGTCCTTATGTGTTGCACTCCTCTCCTGGGAAGGTGGTTTATTTCGCACCTTCCACAATCAGTTTTGAAGAATGAGCGGGGTTTGAGATGGTCACAACGGTTGATGACTCTTACACATGCAGATATACATTGGTGCCCTAGGTCCAGAGAAGATGTCACTATCATTGATCGTTGCGGGGAGTATCCTAATGTTCCTTTACTTGGAATCAGAGGAGGTATTACTTACAGCCCATGTCTGGCTTGGAGACAGTTTGGTTATGCTCGGAGGGATGGCCCTCATGACATGTTAATTCCTGACATAGTTTTTGACTTCGACAACGATACTCAAGGACTTCGCCAGAGATTTATCAGAGCTTGGAGGATGCCAAGTAGGATAGACAGCAAGACACTGGGGCACAGGAATTCCATCCCGTTGGAACCTTATCTCAAGTGGGTACGAGCCCGCTCCCAGAAGTTAGTGATGCCCTATCTTCATATGCTCCCTGTGATCAAAGAACCAGTCTTGGAAGGAGAAGTGTCCTACACTATTCAGCACCCTGATATGCCCACATCCTGGGAAGAGATGCAGAAGAGCTGGATCCAGCTTAAGGAAGAACGGAATTCTCTTGAGACTAGTCTACATGCCAGTGAAAAGAAGGTCTTGGAGCTCACCCGCCTGTTGCATGAGGAGAGGAATCTCAACACTTACATAGCTCCAAAGAGGATGCGCAGCATATTTTCGGATTGATTTGATTTTTGTACTTTTGCCCATGAGGCCTTGATGTATTAAACAATGATTTCCTTAATGATAACGTGTGTTCCTTTTTGTTTACAACAAAGTTGAATTTTCGAACCCTTGAATGCATTGCATAAACACATATCATTCATCATGTGCATAGCAGGTTTTCCTCTTTTCAAGTTGCTTACAAGTTCTTCGCTGTTTATTTCAGCATCATGAATCCCGACTCGTCATCAACTGAGACATCCATCAAAGCTCTCCAGGCGCAGAATGCGCAGTTTCAAGAATTAATCAAGGGTTTGGCTCAAGGCCAAGAAGAGCTGAAGGCTATGCTCCTGAAGAAGGAGAAGAAGAAGAAGAGAAGAACTGTTCTGTTCAACTCGGGCCGAAGGTTTGGCAATGCTCTGCAGCAGGAAGAGGCTGGTTCTTCTGTTGGCAAGAGTACTCCTCAGGCAGAAGCAAGGGTTCCTAGTCCGGTAGTCTCCGACAACGAGACTGATTTTGATGAAGAGCAGTATCCTCCGGCAGAAGACCGTTACAAGCAACTAGAGGATAGGTTGAATGCCATGGAAATACAACAAGTACCTGGGCTGGATTTCAGAGATCTGGGTTTGTCTACTGGTGTGATTATCCCTCACAAGTTCAAAGCACCATCCTTCTCTAAATATGACGGGGCGTCTTGTCCCAAGCTGCATCTAAGGTCCTATGTTCGGAAAATGCAACCGTACTTTGCGGATAAGAATTTGTGGATCCACTTCTTCCAGGAGAGTCTTTCAGGGACTCATCTCGAATGGTTCTATCAGCTGGATGGGACCAAAGTTCGTAACTGGGAGGAGTTGGCTACTGCTTTCTATAAGCAGTATCAATATAATGCCGACCTTGCCCCTACACGTACCCAACTCCAGGGTATGTCGTTAGGTGCAAGTGAAGGTTTTAAGGAGTACGTTCAGAAATGGAGAGACCTGGCTGGCAGGGTGCAGCCTCCGTTGACTGATCGGGAGTTGGTAGATATGTTCTTGGGGACCCTATCTGGGCCGTTTTTCAACCATCTTATCGGGAATTCATCTGCAGGGTTCACTGATTTGATTCTGACTGGAGAGAGAATTGAAGCTGGGTTGAAGTCTGGAAAACTTCCGAAGGGTGCATCGTCCAGTTCTGAGAAGAAACCCTTCAAGAAGGAGGCTAGTGCCGTATATGGTTCCAGGAGATCAGAGAGACCTGAGCGCCGCCAAGCTGTCAGTGCGGTGACGATTGCTAAGCCTGCAGCCGCTCCTCGGCAAGCTAACCAACCAAGGGCTGAGAGACCCAGAAGGGAATTCACCCGTTTGAGTATGACCTTGTCGCAGATCTTACCACAATTGCTCTCAACCAACTTGGTAACCGTCAGAGAGGCTCCGAAGTTTCCAAATACTACATCTCCTAAGTACAACCCGAATGCTCGTTGTGCTTATCATTCTGATAGCCCGGGGCATGCCACTGATGACTGTTGGGCATTAAGGAACAAGCTGCAGGACCTTATTGACGCCAAGGAGGTACAGTTTGAGGCATCTGAGAAGCCTAATGTAGTGACAGCTCCCCTGCCTGCTCATGGAGTGAATGCTATTGGGGACGAAGAGGAAGTGGATGAAGCTGAGTTTGATAGCTGGATCTACCCGGCAACCGACAGTGGACTTAACAATTGGAGTGCAAAGGACAATCTATCTGTTTCTCTTGTTACTAAGTAATGAATTCCTATGTTTTTGGTATCTGTAATAAACAATAATAAACTCTATGGCCCGGTGTCTTACCCGAGGCACCGTGGTTTCATTTGTGAGGGCATATAAATTGTCATTACATATATCATGAATGAAAATCTTGGACGTTTTCTCGCATTGCAAATTTTATGCTCCTTTTCTGTCTTTTCTTCCCTTTACGTATATTTCAAAACAGCTGTATTTACACACACACTCACTCATACAGGTTTCAATCCACTCTGGATCTCACTGGTAACGACTCTGCTACTGCCAGTTATGACTTCGAAAATCCGATCAACTTAGCCGAAGACGAAGGTGAAGATGATTGCGAAGTGCCTGGCGAACTTGCAAGACTGTTACTTCAGGAAGAGAGGGCAATTCAACCCCATGAAGAGCCAGTGGAAACAATCAACCTGGGTACCGAAGAAGACAGGAAAAAGGTAAAGATTGGTGCCAACCTAGAGCTCAGCGTGAAGCAACGGTTAACCAAGATGTTACATGACTATATGGAGATCTTTGCCTGGTCCTACGAAGACATGCCCGGGTTGGATACCGATATTGTGGTCCATCACTTGCCAACTAAGGAAGACTGCCCTCCAGTTAAGCAAAAGGTCCGTCGGATGCGTCCAGAGATGTCTGAAAAGATTAAAGCCGAGGTCATGAAGCAGTTTGATGTCGGATTCCTTGCAGTGACTTCTTACCCTCAGTGGGTTGCTAATGTGGTGCCGGTACCTAAGAAGGACGGTAAGGTCAGAATGTGTGTCGACTACAGGGATCTGAACAGGGCCAGCCCCAAGGATGACTTCCCCTTACCTCACATTGATGTCCTTGTTGACAATACAGCTCAGCATAAGGTGTTCTATTTCATGGATGGCTTTTCAGGGTACAATCAGATTAAGATGGCACCTGAAGACATGGAAAAGACTACCTTTGTTACTCAGTGGGGCACCTTCTGTTACAAGGTCATGCCTTTCGGGTTGAAGAATGTTGGGGCAACCTACCAGCGTGCCATGGTTGCTCTATTTCATGACATGATCCATCATGAGATAGAAGTGTATGTTGACGACATGATCGCGAAGTCCCAGACTGAGGAAGAGCACCTAGATCATCTGCAGAAATTGTTTGACCGGTTGAAACTGTACAAGCTGAGATTGAACCCGAACAAGTGCACCTTCGGGGTAAGATCTGGAAAGTTGCTAGGCTTCGTGGTCAGTGATAAGGGCATTCAAGTGGACCCTGCTAAGGTCAAAGCTATTCAAGACATGCCAGTTCCCAGGACAGAGAAAGAGGTCAGAGGCTTTTTAGGACGCCTGAATTACATTGCTCGGTTCATCTCACATCTGACTGCTACCTGTGAGCCAATCTTCAAGCTGCTGAAGAAAGATCAGGTAGTACGTTGGAACAATGAATGTCAGGCTGCTTTTGACAGAATCAAAGAGTATCTCCAAGAACCACCTATCCTTATGCCACCGGTTGAAGGGAGACCTCTGATACTATATCTAACAGTGCTTGACAACTCAATGGGGTGTGTGCTGGGGCAGCATGACGAGTCTGGCCGAAAAGAGCATGCCATTTATTACCTTAGCAAAAAGTTTACCGACTGTGAGACCCGATACTCACTGCTCGAGAAAACTTGCTGCGCTTTGGTATGGGCTGCTCGCCGGCTGAGACAGTATATGCTGACTCACACCACTTTGTTGATCTCAAAAATGGATCCTATAAAGTATATATTCGAAAAGCCTGCTCTGTCTGGGAGAATTGCAAGATGGCAAATGATCTTGACGGAATACGACATTCAGTACACGACCCAGAAAGCCATCAAGGGAAGTGTATTGGCAGACCACTTGGCACATCAGGCCGTAGATGATTATCAGTCAATGAACTTCGAGTTTCCGGATGAAAGCATTATGATAGTAACTGATTGTGAAGTACCTGGACCGGATGAAGGACCTGAACCAGGATCCCGATGGTCTATGCACTTTGATGGAGCATCCAATGCTTTGGGAAATGGTATCGGCGCCATAATCATATCACCTCAAGGTACTCATACCCCACTTACTGCCCGGCTGTGTTTCAACTGTACCAACAACATGGCAGAGTATGAGGCGTGCATCATGGGTCTTCAAGCTGCGATTGACTTAAGGATCAAGTTTCTAAGTGTCTTCGGAGATTCCGCTCTTATGATCAATCAGATCAAAGGAGAGTGGGATACGAAACATCCAAACCTGATTCCTTACAGAGAATGTGTGTTGACCCTGATCCCCCACTTCACAGAGATAACCTTTGAACACTTTCTAAGAGAGGAGAATCAGCTGGCGGACGCGTTAGCTACAATGTCTTCTATGTTTAAGGTCAAATGGGACAATGAGGCTCCCCGGATCATCATCTGGAAACTGGACGAACCGGCATACTGTTGTGATCTCGAGACTGAATTGGTGGCTGAGAAGCCTTGGTACCATGAGGTGAAGAGATATTTGGAAGCTCAGGAATACCCTGAAGGTGCATCCGTCAATGATAAGAAGTTCTTAAGAAGATTCGCAGCCAAGTTCTTCCTTAGCAACGGCATCTTGTACAAGCGAAACCATGATTCAACCTTACTGCGTTGTGTGGATAGGACTGAAGCAGAAAGGATCATGGAAGAGCTACATGAAGGGACCTTTGGTACACATTCTAGTGGGCATACAATGGTAAAGAAGATCCTACGGGCAGGATACTACTGGTCCACCATGGAAGCTGACTGCTACCAACATTCTAGGACATGCCATAAGTGCCAGATTTATGCAGATAAGGTGCATGTTACTCCGGTTCCCCTGAATGTTCTGACTGCGCCTTGGCCGTTTGCAATGTGGGGCATAGACATGATCGGTGAAATTAAACCTACGGCATCTAATGGGCATCGCTTCATCCTGGTAGCGATTGATTATTTCACAAAGTGGGTCGAGGCAGCATCCTATGCTACGGTAACCAAGACTGTTGTGGCACAGTTCATTCGACATAATCTGATCTATCGATACGGCGTCCCTGAGAGAATTATTACAGACAACGGTACCAATCTGAACAACAAGATGATCGCTGAGCTCTGCGAACAGTTCAAAATACAGCACCACAATTCTTCTCCTTACAGACCGAAGATGAATGGGGCTGTAGAAGCAGCAAATAAGAACATCAAGAAGACCGTGCAGAAGATGACAGTGACTTATAAAGATTGGCACGAGATGTTACCGTTCGCTCTACATGGGTACCGTACCTCAGCTAGGACGTCAACCGGGGCAACTCCTTTCTCTTTGGTTCATGGTATGGAGGCAGTCTTGCCGATCGAAGTGCAAATACCCTCTCTCCGGATAATGAAGGATGCAAATCTGAACGAAGATGATTGGATCCAGACACGACTTGATCAGCTCAACCTCATCGATGAAAAAAGACTTGCTGCTATCTGTCATGGTCAGACGTATCAGAAACGGATGATCAGGGCATTTAACAAAAAGGTCAGACCACAGGAATATCAAGTTGGGGATCTGGTAATCAAGAGAATCATCCTTCCTCAGAGTGATCCCAGGGGCAAGTGGACCCCTACATACGAAGGGCCATTTGTGGTTAAGCATGTGTTCTCAGGAGGAGCCATGATTCTAACCAACATGGATGGTGACGACCTTCCTCACCCCGCTAATGCAGACATAGTAAAAAGATACTACGCATAAAAAAGACCCGCTAGGCTGACATGCCTAGGCAAAAATTAGGGCTTCCCGTCGAACCAAAAGGGTTCGGGAAAAATGAAGGGATGAAATGAAAAAATCTGTACACCCGGCAAGTCGAAAACCTGAAAAGGCGGCTTGGGCAAAAATGGGTATCCCGGTGGACTGAAAACCCGAAAGGGCGGTCCAGGCAAAAATTAGGGATACAGCATAATACTATGTCTCATTGATCACTTTGCATCCAGAATCCGGTATCTACATCAAGTTCAGACGGCATTGATCAGTCAGCTTCACCTTCAACCAAGGTCATCAAGTGATGAGACGCTCGGAGTTATAAAGGCAATAGCAGAGTTGAAACCCAGTGGGATCATTCATATTTCACACAGCTGTTTTATTTTATTTTGTACAAATTTGTATAAATTCTTTTGTTCGGCGGCGTTCTCTTACTAGGACGTCAGCCTCTTGTACACAAAACGCCTATTTTCAGGCCATTCAAAATCAATACAAATATCTTTTTCAGTTAAAACGTGCCAACTGTTTTTCTTTTTTCTGTTTTGTTTTGCGAAGAACGTCCAAGGTTCAATTTGTGATATATGCATTGACAATAATTTGCTAACTCATAAATATTTGCATACGAAACAAAGGATTAATTACAGGTGACACTAGAAACAGGGGAAATAAAGAGTTGTCTAAGCAATCTGATTGTTCTGTCCTCCAAGGTACCAAGGTAGGTTCAGCTAAAGAACATAACCAGTACCTCTTAATTCCCCAGAGAGTACGTCACCAAGTCAATACACTCTTCTCCCAGCTACTATCAAACTTAAGGAAGTTGGGTATCCTCCAGTGGATCTCAACATCTCCCCAGCAGCATACACATTCTTAACAAGCATCCACGGCAGTCTTGGTCTAAAGATTGTTCCCCGGCGGCATATCAACATTCAATGGAGTCACTTCCTCGATACAGCTCAAAACTTCCCTAGGAGAGTCTAATCCAGTTTCCCCAGGAAAGTTGGAATCCATCTCCCCAAGCAGTAAGCTTATCCCTAGTAGATTCTGGAAGCTCATCCCCTCGCAGAGCACGAACGCGTCGTCCGGCTTTATTTAAAGAGTTATTTCCTTAACAGGATATAACTGGGTTATCCTCAGCCAAAAGCCATGAAAAGAGCGTCCCCGATGAAGTTTTCTTACCCCCAGCGAAGTCTATCAATACTTCCAATACAGCAAAGATATCCCCAGCAATACTTATCAACAAATTCAACAAAGTATCTCTCTCTCCAGAGTTTTGCTTCCCAGCAAGATCGCTAGAGTACTTTTCTCCCCGCAAAGTTATCCATTCGCCAAGTTTATTCCCCAACAGAGTCATCTTCTTCTACCGGTATTCTTGCAGCTCATCCCCAGCGGAGGCAAAATCTATTCTTCAACATCAGCCCAGGAGGGACTTCCCGGCACCCGTCAAGAATTTATTTTCCTAGACGAAAAAATACATTCATAAACATCTTCATACATTATAGCATGCATATACGCATCATGAACATACAATCTCACGTATTCAGAGAGCATCTCGCATGTCATACCACATGACATCGCATACAATTAACGCTTATCTTTTCAGGACAAAAGTACAAAATTGATTACCATCAATGGTCGCAACTAAAGATCTGATTCCTGTATCTTGCCAGGGTGTATCTGTTGATGACCAATTACCAGATCCGATTCCTGTATCTCGCCAGGGTGTGTCTGAAGAGTTCGAGGATCCGATACCTGAATCTTGTCAGGGTGTATCCGTTGAAGACTAACATTACCAGATCCGATTCCTGTATCTTGCCAGGGTGCGTCTGAAGAGTTCGAGGATCCGATACCTGAATCTTGCCAGGGTGTATCCGTTGAAGACTAACATTACCAGATCCAATTCATGTATCTTGCCAGGGTGTGTCTGAAGAGTTCGAGGATCCGATACCTGAATCTTGCCAGGGTGTATCCGTTGAAGACTAGCATTACCAGATCCGATTCCTGTATCTTGCCAGGGTGTGTCTGAAGAGTTCGAGGATCCGATACTTGAATCTTGCCAGGGTGTATCCGTTGAAGACTAACATTACCAGATCCGATTCCTGTATCTTGCCAGGGTGTGTCTGAAGAGTTCGAGGACCCGATGCCTGAATCTTGCCAGGGTGTATCCGTTGAAGACTAACAATACCAGATCCGATTCCTGTATCTTGCCAGGGTGTGTCTGAAGAGTTCGAGGATCCGATGCCTGAATCTTGCCAGGGTGTATCCGTTGAAGACTAACATTACCAGATCCGATTCCTGTATCTTGCCAGGGTGTGTCTGAAGAGTTCGAGGATCCGATACCTGAATCTTTCCAGGGTGTATCCGTTGAAGACTAGCATTACCAGATCCGATTCCTGTATCTTGCCAGGGTGTGTCTGAAGAGTTCGAGGATCCGATACCTGAATCTTGCCAGGGTGTATCCGTTGAAGACTAGCATTACCAGATCCGATTCCTGTATCTTGCCAGGGTGTGTCTGAAGAGTTCGAGGATCCGATGCCTGAATCTTGCCAGGGTGTATCCGTTGAAGACTAGCATTACCAGATCTGATTCCTGTATCCTGCCAGGGTGAGTCTGAAGAGTTCGAGGATCCGATACCTGAATCTTGCCAGGGTGTATCCGTTGAAGACTAGCATTACCAGACTCGATCCCTGTATCTCGCCAGGGCACATCTGAAGAATTCGAAGATCCAGCTCCTGTAACCAGTCAGGACATATCTATACCAAGCATCTGAAAATCAGCTCCTGCAACGTGTCAGGTACTCATTTTTCTTCTGCAGGTACGCAAGTTCTCGCTAAGGAATCTCTTACGCGATCAACATCCAGATGGCATCTATAAGCCCATCATCCTATCCATCAATCTCCAAATGGCATCTATAAGCCCATTCCCATCATCACTGCCACTATGTGAGCGCAAATTTCTGGGCACTCTAGTGTTCAATCATCTTCTACCCTCGGATTACGAAAGGCACGTCAGCCAATCTACATCCTCAGGTCTAAGAAGATTGAACAGGGGCAACTGTTGTACCCCAAAATTTGCCCTCCCATATTCTTCAAGAAATTGCCAAGTCAAGCTTCAAAATTCCCCAAGGGTTGCACAGTGCAAAGGTCCCCTATACAGTCAAAATTAGGGTTTGTGTTCTGATCAAGAAAATGAAGTTTCCAAAGGTCCAATCAAGTCTCATAGGCCTACAAATATGGTCAAGCATCCTCATACCAAGTTTCAAGACTTTCAGCTCAAAATTGCACAGTCAAAACCCTAAATTGCACTACAGTCAACTGTAGGGGCAAAATGGTCATTTGACAGTCAAAAGTTCAAATTTTTGGTCAACATATCATTTTGAAGCCACAAACATCATTTGATCAATGCTTGATCATGATACTCAAAATTTGGCTCAAAAATCATCAAGATGCAAAAGTTTCCTTATTTGGACAGTTGAAAAAGTCAACTGTAAATTGACCAGGGCATAACTTTCACATGGATTATCAGAAAAATTCCATCCAAAGCTCATTTTGAAGAGAAAGACATTTCCTACAACTCATCTTCATATTTCAAGTCCAAGAAATGCTCTCACAAAAAGTTATCAATTTCAACATTATAGGTCATTTTCAAAAGTCAACAAAAAGGGACTTTAAGTCAAAGGCCATAACTTGAGATTGGTGAATCAGAATGACATGGGACCAAAGGAATTGATTAGAGGACTCACAGACCTTTCCAAAATGTCCAAGAACATGAGAAAAGCTTAAAAATTGAGCAAGTTATGCCTTGTGGAAGTTGGGAAATTTTTGGATATTTTGAAAAGTCAACATTGATTCCAATGACCTAAAATTGCTAATGGGCCCATTTTTCTTCCATAATTCATCACCCATGGCATGTGCACGACCACCTGGCCCAAAGGGAAGTATTTCTTCATTTTTTATTTATTTATTTGAATTTTTCTTTATAATAATTCATTTAAATCAAATTAAATATATGAAAAATGCTAACCTAAGTTTTCCAATCTTTTTGTACATGTTTTATCCTCAAGATTTCGTGCATATTCAAATAAGGAAAGATTTGAAGAGATTGGAGTTGATTTGTATCAAAAAGCACATGGAAAGATTGAAAAAATAATGATGGAAAATCAAATCTCAAAATCCATGAATGAAAGAGATTTTGATCAGAATTGTTAACCTAATTCACTCATTACATAAGCCTGAACATAACCCTAATGCTTTGGATCATTGAAGCTGCGCAGAGACCCTTGGACAAACTTGAAAAATTAGCAAAAAATCTCGATTCTGAAAATACACTTGCAAGGCGTTTCAAGCCTCCAAACCTATCCCATTAGCTTCTTTGAGGATTACAGAACGTATTCCAATCAAAATCGATCATCTCAGCGCCTAGAATTGAAATCGCCATGGTTGTATTTTAGGGTTTGCAGGACCTCAAATTGGGGGTTTTTAATTAAAGAAAAATTGGCCTTCAAGAGTTACACCATTGAATCAAGCTTGTCTGGACGATTATGAATCTTCCCTCGCGCCTAATTTATGAAGCCCCTAGGGCTAGTCGCTATTTTCTGTAAAGATGCTTTCTGCAACGGTGTAAAAACCGTTGCCTATGTTTTATTATATTTTCAGGAAAAACAAACAACGAGGAAGATGATTAGGTGGAAGGCGTTGATTGGAAGGTTCAAATTTTGCGCGTGTTTCCAAGCCATTAACAATTTTTCTCTTATAATGTTTATTCGTTATTCCATATTAAACGCGTTTGAAGTGGTTCAGTGGTGCACGTGTTGACTGGTAATGTTAATGACCTGGGTTCGATCCCAGGTCTTCACCCTTTCCATTTGTTTTTTTTCAATTAACATTCATGTGCAGCATAAGCGTTGTGGATCATCATACAACCCTCTATCCAGTCAGCCACGCATCCACTCTCATCCATCCAAGGGCCAGGATTTGGGGAACATGGAAGTCTCTAGTCAACGCTGGGGTACGTGTCCTAAAAAGTCCACCAGGCCTAAAGGTTGATGGGCCAAATTGCTGAGGGAAACACCTCCTATTTGGGGTCTGAACCCCCAGGTTTGCAAATTTTTCCATTTTTTTATTATTTTGTTTCTTTATTTTCAATAATTATTTTAGTTTCTTTTAGTTTGTTTAATTAGTTAATTATTTCCATAAAAACACAAAAATACACATAAAAATCAGAAAAGAGGAAAAATATAATAAATATTTTTTGTTTTAATATTTTCCATAAATAAATTGTATATAATTATTTAGTTTTAAATTAGGTTGTAATTTTAATTCTTTTCATAATAAAATCTAAAAAAAAATATATAGAATTAGGTTTAATTAATAATTTTTCATCCTTTTTATTTTTCTTTCATAAATAATATTATTTATTTTATTTATTTTCATAATTAAATTTGTATATAAACATTAGGATTAATTTTAGGTTAAAAACTTCAATATTTTTCTTAATAAATTAAAAAATAATTAGAATTAGGGTTAGCATCTTATTTTAATTTTAATTAATTCTCCTTTTTTCATTTAAATCCTAAAATACTAAAAAATACCAAAAAAAACAATTTCTTTCTTTCTTTTAATTTTAATTAATTCCTCATTAGTCTAATTTTGCAAAAAGGGTCCAACGCCCTCATTTCGATTTAATTCTTATGCGCGTATTTATTTTATTTCCGTATAATTTTTATGTACTTCTCCCAAAGCCGTGTAAATAATTGCTCGCATTTTTAATTACTTATTTCCTTTTACTTTCTTTATTTTTCTGTCAAATCGGGTCCTGGTTAATTTTGGCGATGTGGACCCGCGCCATTTGTAATAGCTTAGAATTTACTTTTCTCGCAACTTTTTAACTGCTAATCAAAAGCATGAAAGGATGTATGGACAAAATAAAAACAAGCGTAGAACACCAATAACATGACAAGATAAATGCAAATGAACATGACACACGAATCGCACACACCACCCCTAGGGTACGCCTCACTGTTGCCTTGCCTCGAAAGGTGATCGTCGAGTAGAGGATGTCTTAGTAAGTCCTCATGATCCGGGAACCTGGCATGAGGGTAGCTTCTAAGGTGTCTTCCCATTGCTCTGGTGATCACCATGTCCCGAACCTCGAATTGACCCGAATACCTCCAATGGTGGTGCTACCTACCTCTCAATGGTGGGATGGCACTACTTTAAAGGACATTTACACAGACGAATTCCTTAGGGTAGGTAGACGACTCTAGATACTTGCTCTAATTTCAAAACAGAAAAATCAAAAAATACTTTTCACACCGACACCTTTTCAAAAAGCTTTCGAAAGCGATTTTTCAAACACTCTTGAGGACCGATACAAGAGTCGAACTGAAATCTTTAAACGAAACTTTTTAAACCCACAATTGAAAAGCAAACAAACCATTTTTGAAAACACAAATGAGCAAGTATCTAAGAGCCCATGGATAACCATGGATAGAAAGGGTGCTAACACCTTCCCTTTCTATAACCTACCTCCCGAACCGAGAGCGATCTCTTTAAGGAATTTTTCTGTGCTTTTGTCCTTTCCATATTGGAGAAAATAAAAGACGGTGGCGACTCTTGCTTCCGCGACATTTCGCGAACCAGCGTTAAACAGTCAGTTCCAGATCCACCGATCACAGTACCCATATCTTTTTAGGTCCTCTTGGGTTAGAGTATTTAATGTTCTGTTTGAACTTTGGTTTAGCATAAAACTCCTTACCAGCATATTTTATATCATGTGTTTGCCCAGTGGTGAAGTGAGAATAGAGAGGAGTGTGTTTGATAACCAGATACTTAACTTTCTTAGGCTGGGATACTTTGCCTTTGTATCCTATACCTATTCTGTCTTTCCTTCTTACTCCATAGAACATTGAAGCCATTTTGCTTCTATTTATGTTTTTAGCCAGAAACTTCTGAAAGCTTTGATCATATTTCTTTATGATCTTATCAGCATTACTGAGATCCTCTGAGATTATTTCCTTGAGAGTTTTGTAAATCATTTTCTAGTTTTGAAATATTTTCTTTTAACTCAGAGTTTTCTGATCTCAGACTCTCAGTTACTTCAGAGTCAGAAGCAAGATCCTTTTTCAGGTTCCTGAATTTGACTCGAAGCTGCTGATATCTTTCCAGAATTTCACTCAGACTTTCTCCTAGTTCAGTTTTAGTGAAATTAACAGTGAAATCAGGGAATACCTCTTCAGCGTTTGATTCTGATTCTGATTCAGAAGATTCAGAGACATCTAATAAGTTTTCTGTTTGAGCTATATTGGCTTGTTCATCTTCTGATTCTGTTCCGTCTTCAGAAGATTCAGAGTCATCCCATGTTGCCATAAGACTTTTCTTCTTCACCTTAACGAACTTCCCTTTATGTTTCTCCTTCTGAAGCCTTGGACACTCACTTTTGTAGTGACCTTGTTTATTGCATTCATAGCATGTAATGATTCTGTTACTTGATATTCTGTGTCCATAGGATTGTTCAGAGTCATTTCATGTTCTTCTGGAGTTTCTAAAATTCTTCTGCTTGTGCTTCCACAGCTGATTGATCCTTCCGGAGAGCAAGGATAGTTCATCTTCTTCTGAAGCAGATTCTTCAGAGTTTTCTTCTTCATCCTGAATAGCGTTAGTTTCATATTTTATAATTGATTTAAGGGAAACAAACTTACCTTTCTTCTGAGGCTCATGCTCATCAAGTTCTATCTCATGACTTCTTAGAACGCTGATGAGTTCTTCCGGAGACACGTTGTTCAGATCTTTTGAGACTTTGAAAGCAGTGACCATAGGTGCCCATCTTCTAGGTAAACTTCTGATGATATTTTTAACGTGGTCTGCCTTAGTGTATCCCTTGTTCAAAACTCTCAGGCCAGCGATCATAGTTTGGAACCTTGAGAACATGGCTTCTATAGATTTACTTTCTTATACTTTGAAGGCTTCATACTTCTGGATGAGAGCCAGAGCTTTAGTCTCCTTCACTTGAGCATTTTCTTCATGAGTCATTTTGAGAGACTCAAACATATTATGTGTTGTATCTCTATTTGTGATCTTCTCATATTCCATTTTAGAGATAGCATTTAGAAAAATATTTCTAGCTCTGTGATGATTTTTGAAATCATCTTTTTGTTGTCTATCCATATTTTTTCTATCAATCTTGTTTCCTTCTGAGTCTGTAGGATGTGTGTAACCATCCAAGACTATATCCCATAAATCACTATCATGACCTAGAAAGAAACTTTCTAGTCTATCTTTCCAATAATCAAAATCTTATCCATCAAACACTGGAGGCCTGGTGTAGTTATTGTTGTTTTGTTCATTTGCCATTGTGTTTTCTTTCTGGATCTTTTCCTGACACGGTTAAGTGTTGCACTCAGAGTCAAGCTCTGATACCAATTGAAGGTGAGAAAACACTTAGAATGTGGGGGGGGGGGGTTGAATAAGTTTCTCTTTTTCTTTTTCTTAAATGCTCAACAAAAATGGAAAGACACCGTTATTTTTATCCTGGTTCGTTTGAACTCAAACTACTCCAGTCCACCCGCCAAGGTGATTTCGCCTTTCTCAACAAGGACTTAACTCACTATAATTAACTGATTACAATCACACAACAACTGTTGTGACTAACAATGCACAAGTAAACTTACAAGTGACTAACACCACTAAGACTCAAACTAGTCCTAGTCTTCTTGAGAAATCTGACCAAACTTGGTCTCTCAAGGAATAATTACAAGAATGAAATCTTTACAGAAAGTGAAATAAAATTGCTTCTAAGAAAGCTATATCACAACTGTGATTTTTCACTAAGATTAGTTTTGTACAAGGTGTCTGTAAAATGATTTGGGATCTTAAGAATATTTTCACATTGTTGGGCTGAGCTTCAGATTTTGCTTGCAATAAATGATCTTCTATTTATAGCATCAAGAAAATTGATCGTTGCTGCCTTCAAAAGTGGAGAGCATTTAATGTTTGTGTGTTTGCTTGCAGTATTGCATTTTCCAATGAACTAGCATATACATTTGAGTGCATGTAGCCTGCTTTGCATTAAATGAGCAAACGACACTTTGTTAGAGCATGTTTCCTGAAACTTGACAAGACTTGTTAGCTTTTTATTCTTTCAGAACTAGCTTCACGTCTTGCTTCAGAACATGGCTTCACGGCTTGCTTGCAGAATCCTTCTGAACATAGCTTGCTTTCAAAGTACTTCTGATCAGCGCTTGCTTTCAAATTACTTCTGAACAACACTTTCTTTAAAAGTACTTTTGAACATAGAAACCTGCTAAGCGTTAGAAGATGCATTAAATAGTTTCTTATCAGAGTCAGCATCAGAACTTGCGCTAATACAAATAGTTCTTTCATTAAAGAACTTCTTCATTTATTTTCAGCTCAGCACGTCAAAGTGATTTTCTTCTAGGAAAATTCTTCTGTTCGAACATTATTTGAAACAAAGAAATATCTCATCAGAGTATCAATTATATAGAATATATTTTATTGTTATCATCAAAACTCTGAGAAATGATCAGAATAAATCTTGTTCTAACACTAACAGCTTCCTTTTTCATAACCTACCCCCCGAACTCAGAAAATTCTCAAAGGTCTTTCCTGTTCTTTTCACCCTTTCCTTATTGGATAAAAGAAAAGTCGATGCTGACTCTTGCTATCCGTAACATTTGCGATAAAACGCAAAACACCCAAGTAATTTCTCCCACCGTATTACAGCTAGAAAATATTGTTCCCCTCATTAAGTAAAATAAAAATCTTCTAGTTTGCATAGATTTTAGGGATTTGAATAAAGTAACTCCAAAAGATGAGTATTCGATACCTGTGGAAGAAATGGTAGTAAATTTGGCTGCAAACTTTGAATATTTGAGCATGTTAGATGGTTATTCTGGATATAATCAAATTTTTATAGCCGGCGAGGACCTATATAAAATGGAGTTTCGATGTCCATTATCATCCTCTTGAGCTAACATGCTTCCTATTGTCAAGTCAAACGCAACTATATGCAATCTCATGTTTTTGTTTTGACTTGGTGGCAATAAAACTAGAGGCTTCATCCGATATTCCTTGATTGCATTGAAAGCCTCTTGCTGTTTTTTATCCCATAGGAATTCGCCTTCTTTTTTTATCATGAGTAATGGAGAGAACACCTTTGTTTTTCCACTTAGATTAGATATTAATCTTCTTAAGAAGTTGATATTTCCCATCAAAGATTGTAATTGTTTCTTTTTTGAGGGAGGCTTGAGATCAAAAATTGCTTTTGTTTTTTTTTGTCGATCTCGATGCCTTTTTTATGTACCACAAAACCCAAGAAGTCTCCTGAACGCACAACGAAAGCACATTTTAGTAGATTCACTTTCAATCCATATTTTCTCATTCTTTTAAATGATCGTCGAAGATGGTCTATTTCACCATTTTCATATGAAGATTTAATCACAATATCATCTATGTAAATTTGAATAAAGTGCTTTATGAAACCATGAAATATGACATTCATATCCCTTTGATAAGTTGCTCCAGCCTTTTTTAAACCAAACGACATTACAACTCATTCATAAATCCCTAGAGCTCATGGACATCCAAACTCTGTTTTATATACTTCCTCGTCGGCTATAAAAATTTGATTATATCCAGAATAACCATCTAACATGCTCAAATATTCAAAGTTTGCAGCCGAATTTACTAGCATTTCTTCCACAGGTACCGAATACTCGTCTTTTGGAGTTGCTTTATTAAAATCCCTAAAATCTATGCAAACTAGAAGATTTTTATTTATCTTAATAACGGGAACAATATTTTCTAGCTGTAGTACGGTGGGAGAAATTACTTGGGTTTTTTGTGTTTTATTGCAAATGTTGCGGATAGCAAGAGTCGCCATCGACTTTTCTTTTATCAAATAAAGGAAAGGGTGAAAAGAACTTGAAAGGCCTTTCGATAATTTTCTTGAGTCCGGAGGGTAGGTTATGAAAAGGGATGGTGTTAGCACCCTTTTCATCCGTAGTTATCTACGGGATCTTAGTTGCTAGCTCACTTTGAAATGTTTTGTTTGAAATGTGTTTGGTGTAAGTTTGAAAGTATTTTTGAAAAATGCCTTCGTTTAGGCGAACTTTGTAATGATTCTAGTCTCTATAAGAATGCATACAAATTGTTGACTTTTGAAAATATTTCATTTTTGAAAGTGTTGGTGTATTTTGAAAGATGTTTTAAAGATGGTTGTGAGCAAGCAACTATGAACGTTCTACCTACTCAAAAAGTCTTAGTTCTTTTCCTCCTCCTTTAGATATTTCTATCTTACCATTGATTGAAAAGAAGTCCTATCATTGGATGTGAAGGGACATGCGTGGGTGGTCGTATAGTCATAGAAATCAACGTTTGTGAGATACCTTAGCAATTTTTGTAAGGGTCTAAGATCATTTATGAAGGAAACTTTGAAGGGTCATCGAGGGACTATGATCTCGTATTTGATTGTTTTTGCTAAAGCATCCCACATGCGGGACATGACTATTTTTTCTCAAGGCAACAAGTGTGGGTTAACCCTAGAGGTGAAAGTGTGCGAAGTTTTATTTTTCATGCATTGTTTGTCTTGTATTAGGGCTTGCTATTTGTTGATTTAAGTCTTTCCATACAAACCCTAATTACTAGCATTTATATTGAAAGCGATAAATTACGGAAATATAAAAATTCTACGCTATTACATCACTTGGGGATGGGGGTACAAATTTACAAATGGGGGAAGCAAATAAATAAACCCTAATTTACTATTACAACCATATTGGATTTGAAAGAAATAAAAAGATAATGTACAAAGAAAGTAAATGAAAAAAAATTGTTTGTTTGAATTTATGAAGAAGTTTGACCTAATTAATTAAAAGAAAATAATTAAGTAATTTAAGAAAATTAAATCTAAGTTAATTAAGAAAAGAAATTAGATTTGATTAAGGAAACAAAGTTTTTTTATGAAAATTTTTAATATTAATTAAACTAGTATGAAAAGTTAATCAATTAAAGGAAACCTAAATTATAAATTAATTTTAAATTAAAAGAGAAAATAAAACAAAGTTTAAAAAAAATTATATTTAAGAGAGGAAATTAATTTAAATAAAAAAATAATTTTGGTCTTTTTGTTTTAAAAGAAATAAATTATAAGTATATAAAATATGTAAGTGATAAATAAAAACATTTTTGGGGTTTTTATTAATAATAAAAAATATAATAATAATAAAAAATAATGAAAGAGAAAAATATAAAAATATAAAAATAAAGGTAATGGGGGTATGAAATTGAGTTGAGGCGGTTTTGGAGTAAAACAAATTTGTTGTTAGGCCCAATGACCTGTTTTTGAAAACAGAAAGGCAATAAAAAAAGAAATATAGATGGGCTTAAGGGAAAGTGGGGTGCAAGGTCCAATAGGGTTTGTTGTTGTGCAGTATGGAAAAGAGAGGGGTGTATAAGTGGGGACACTTGGGTTGGGTGTTGTTTATGTTGTTGGCAATAAAAGTAAAGAGGGGGGTGCGTAGACAGAAGGTGAATTGGGCTTGGGAGATGATTTTGGATTGTGGGCCTGGCTTGTTTGAAGAAAAACAAAACAACAACAAATATGTTGTCTCATTAATCAGCACATACTTTCTCTCTTACACTGACTCTCCCTCTAATTTTCTCTGAACCTCTTCGCCGGAGAAGAGCCAACGGCCGCGCCAAAAATTTCCTTTGCAGCGGCGACGACAGCGACGATGCTCCAAACTTAATTTGTTTACATCATTTGATTCACATTCTCTTTCTAAACATGATTCTGGTGTTTGATTTTGTAGATGTTGATTGGTTTTTCCTAGATCTAAAAGGGAAAGGATGAAACCCTAAGGGCTTCGATTTGGCTTCTGGCGCTTGTTTTGGGTGAGATCATTCTTTATTCCTCTTTCTTTTGATTTTTGAAGGGTATTGATGTTTGTGGAAAATTATGATAAAATTGTTTTGACGGTGTATATTTGAATGGTGGTTTGGTTCTTGTTGTGACTCGGCCCAGTATCTCTCTCTTTCTGAATCTGTATATTTGTTTCTTGAAGTCTGTTTGTGATATTTTGGTGAACTATGGCCTTTCCCCCCTGATTCTGTTTATTTGTGAACTTTGTTCTTGTTTATGTAACAAGGATTTTGTTGGGTTATTCATTCCTTCCCCTTTGGTTCTTTCCATTTGTAAATTCTCTGTTGTTGTTTTATACTGTGATTTTTTGACTTGTTTCTGTAAAAGTTTGATTTTGACTTGAGGGGAATGGTTTCGATTGGACTTGTCACTTTGATTTCTAATACATCAATAATGTTGTACTTTTTCAATGTTGACTTTGTCTGCTTTAAGATTGTACTTGGTTGGCTTTTGTACTTTGTTGCTGACTTTGCTTATTGGCCTTGGTATTTCATTGCTGGCTGTACTGGTTGCTTGTGGCTTTGATAATTTTTTATTTTTCTGTGATGCTTTTACAACTGTGTTTGACAGCTCTTGTACTGTCATGAGTATTTTTCTGAGTTTTTTCTCTTTTCTGTGAACATAAGCATTGTCTTTGAGATTTTGTAGTAGAGTAATCTTGGCATGTGACTTTTCATTACAGTTCTGATCTTTCCATTGAAACAACACAACTATGAGGCCTTTTTTTTGGTTGCTTGAGAGCAAGATAAGTCTTTTTGAAATCTGATTTGATTCTTCTTTGTACTTTTTGTGAACCAACTTGTTTTGTGATTTGCAAAAGTTTTCCTTCTAGACAATGATAGAATTCTTATTTTTGAGGCTTGTACAATTCTGTTTTGTCTTTTTTTGTGAACCAAACCTAGATTTGTGATTTGCAAAAGATGTTTTTTAGGCCAATGATAGGAAAATATTGTTTGAGGCCTTTGCTGGGTTTGAACTCTTGGTTTGTGATGCTGCTTGTTGGGGTTGATAGTGAATTCTGATTTCTTTGAATCTTTGTCTTCCTAGGCCCTTGAACCCGTACCTGCTGTATTTCGGCTGCTTTTTATGAAGAGCTTGTGTTTTGAATTTTTGTTTGTATTTGTTTATTGTGAACCAAGTCAATTGTGATTTGCAATAGTCCTAGGCCCATTATTAAATCCATTTTGTATGAGGTTGTTTTGACACAAGAACATGACTGAAAAACACCTTTTTCTGATGAATTAAATAAACCTTGCAATTCTTTGCTTATTTTCATGTTCAAGTTGCTAACAAATTCTTCTTTTGTTAAATGTGAGTGCCAATGGAGGAAAAGGCAAAGGGAACCGTGGCATAGCTTGGAGAGATTTGGAAGATTAAAGAGTAAAATTTGGTGAAACTTGAAGATAGATAAAGAATGATCAAGAAATCTTTTTCTTTGTATAGAATAGAAAAAATAGGAAAATTGTAGTTTATGCCTTTAGAATTGTAATTGAATTTTGTAATTTTTTGTAATTTCTTTGAAAATGTTTGGACTTGAAATTTGGAATACTATGATGAATATTTGGAAATTTTTGGAAATTTAATGTTGAAAGAGTTATGGATGTAAATGAATAATGTAATGTGTTGAAAAATATTAATGTGACGTAGTATGTAATGTTGAAAGAAGAATTCAAGAGTTCTATCTGGTGAAAGAGAGACTTGATATTCTTGCATTGTCCATGATAAAAACCTGGAATTTAGGCCATAGAGACTTGAATCATGCTTTCATTTTGAAGACAAATCTAGGAACAAAACAAACTTGTCTGATCATGAAATTAAATCACAATTGAAGCTTCCTTAGTGAATTCTGAATGAAAATCAAAGTTTGAATCATCATGACACCAATTTGTCTCTAGATAGAATCTTTTTTTTGGAAAATAATGAATATCCAGATTTGAAAGCTTGAACTCCTAAACGCTCAAAAAATGATGCGTCATCAAAAACCCAAACAAACTCTTGCATGATAGACTCCAAAATTCATTCAATTGAAAGGGGTCAAAACACTAACTTTCAAGTTCAACTTCGGTTAACTTTCTTCACAAGAAAACGATATATTATCAAAGAGTATTCACACTCACCATCATGAATTAAAACCCTTAATTGGAGATAAACTCAAATATAGGCCTTGATATTGCGCAACCATTGAAATACGAACCTTGATCTCAACAGGTGTCACACCTTCAAAAGTCAAAACCCTAGCTAAAAACAGGAGAAATTTTGAACACCTGCAGACTTAAACCCTTGATGAATCAATTGACGTGTATTGAAGCCTGAGAAGCCTTGAACAGTTGAAAAACCCTATAAGAATATCTTAAAGGAAAAGGGAGGGCATATTTTGGGGTATAACACTAGCCATTCGACGTACCTGGTAGTTCTGATGAACCTGCTCTTTAGCAATATCTCGATATCCTGTTTGATCTTTAATGTGATCTCTGGTGGAATCTTCGAGGATGTTGCTTTACAGATTTATTCCCTTGCTGGATAGGCAGACGACGCTCTATTACATTCTAACTCAAGCCATGCATTTCACCATAATCCCATGAAAAACAATCTTTATACTCCTTTAATAAATTAACCAATCGAATCTTCATCTTCGACTCAAATTTTGTACTAATATAAGTGGGTCTCTTCATTACGCCATCGCCTAAGTCCACTTCTTCTAAAGGATATTCGGCCTACATTTTCTATATTGAATTCACTAGATCTTTCTCGAATCCCAAAGGCTCATCGTCATAGACACAATTTAGCCTCTGACTTTCTAAAGCTGATATTTGGCCATCTTGGCCTTCTCGATTCATCGAATTGTCCCCCAAAGCCAAACTTTGCAATCTTTCGACTTCTAAAGCCGATTTTGTTTTATTTTCAGCCACATAGGCCAAAATCTGAGCCAGCGCTTCTGACTCACTAGTCATTTCCTTCGACCATATTCCACCCCGTAGGTGGATTTCGTTCCCTGGGCATCATTTCTTCTTCAATGTCCCACATGAATCCATGATCTTGATCCAAACTTAGACAATGATTCGCGTTCTCTTTAGGAATGTCAAGTTCAGTATCAAGGTGCCACATGCGCCCGATGTTGGTCGAACAATTTCTTTCCAACTCTACTCTTGTCGATTTTGTAGTAACTCTGATCAACCTCAATGTGTTTGACGACACCATCTTTACTCCAAAATAATATCCTTTGATGTAGGGTTTATGGCACTACCCCTATTCCACGGATCCACTCGCGACCCAACAAAAAAAATTGCTTTATAATTAATGACCATAAAAAGAGTCAACCTGCTAGTTGTGCCGACCGCCAAATAGACCTGAAACACTCCTCGGATACTGCTAGTCTTTCCTTCATATTTAGATAAAACCATGTTATATGGTCAAAGATCAGTTCCTCATTTTCCATTTTCTTGAAAAAAGTGTAAGGCATCAAATTCACAGCTTCCCCCTCGCCCCATCAATGAACACTTTGTTGATTGCCATTCTATATACTTTTTCTCTTATAAACAAAGGTTTGAGGTGATACAACATGCTTGGACTTGGTTTCTCAAACACTGCATTCTGTTCTTCCACCACACCACTATTCATAACATAATAGCATAATGGTTTTTCATTTGTGTCTTCTGGCACGTAATCATCCTCATTTTTCGATACTTCAAATACCCTATTGAATTAAACAGGCAAAACAAACACAATGCCACAATCGAGAATAAAGTCTTTGCCATAATCATCATCAACCATATCATCTTAATAGGGGTCATAATCATCCGCTTCATCCTCTAAGAGAGGTTCATACTCTTCTTCCTATTTGTTTCCATCTTTAGCTATGGGAGTGTACTATGCACTCTATGTCGCCACTACCTATGTGCTCCCTAGAGGTACTATTTTCATTGCCAACCTTTGATTCGCGATAACTTTTATTTTTCGCTCAGCCTTTGTCTTGGGTATTAGTTTCTTTGAGTTAACACCCCAACAACTTCGTTCACTCCCACTTGCTTCAGATTATCGACAGGCCTTATCATCTCTTATCTTTAAAAGTTTCACCAAGCCTTACTTTTGATGTCGAGGCTTTCTTTGTACCCTTCTTGTTCCTCTAGTAACACCTCCACAATGTTCTGGTCATCAGGTTCTTCCTTTATAATTTGGGGAAACCCGATATCCCTTAGTTTCTAGCTTCTTCTCTGGATCCTCAGCCTCTGAACAACTACTCTCCACTTTATCCTTTTCCCTTCTTTCTGATTCACCGGCTCCACCAATTTTTCCTGTAGAATGTCCGACAGGGGACAAAAAGTCTTATGTCAAGGATGCTGGAATCACCTCCGATATTCTTTGTTGCATCGAGGGACCCCTTCTTTGTCGAACAAAAACCTTGGAACTGGAGGTTTCTTTTCTTCAAAATCCTGTTTCGCAGCCTCATACTTTTCAGCCGCTTTCACATTATACACATCTTTACACCTTAGGCATAATCTAGCTCATGTTGAGGATAAACTGCTAGAAAATCATTTTTCTTTGTCTCGTCAAGGCTTTCAATAGAATCGACCATCTTGGCTTCATTGTCAAAATCCTCAGTAGCTTCGACCATGATGCACTCATAAGGTTCCACAAATAGAGCCTCATCGACTTTTAGCGGACCAGTCTCCACTTGAATTTTTGGCTTTTCGCCAAATTGAAGCCTTCCTTCAAAGCTTTTTGCACCAAATCCATGAAAAGAACACATTGAGATGTTTTATGACCAAGAAAATTATGAAATTTGCAAAATCCATTTTTCTTCTTTTATTCTAAAGGAGGATTCTTTAGACCCTGAGCATAATAATTTGTCGTCATATACTAACAAATCAAATATTTCATCACACTTATGTATATCAAAAGTGTAAGTTTTTGTAATGGCCTTGCTATTTTTCTCGGTCTCGAAGAGATTCTTCCTCTTCGATGACATTAATAGTTTGTAAGCATACGGAGGTCTCGGCTGGAGTTTAACCACATTAACCTCGGTCTCTTCGACTGGCTCACTATCGTTTAAACAATAATCTTCGATGGTTACATATTCAACCATCTCTTTCTTTTGATACGTGCCATCTTTGGCTTTCTCTTGATATTTCCTAGCTTTGGCTTTCTCAGCTTTCAAGCATTTGATATGTCAAACCATAATAGCTAATTGCTCCATATATTTTAAGTATTGAACATCTAACTTTCCCCTGATCGAATAGTCTAGGCCATTCACAACCATCTAGACTAATTTGTGTTCAGGAACCTGAGTGAAACATATGGATTCAAAAAGTCTACACCTATTTAGGTACTTGTCGATTGACTCAACCTCCTTTCGTTTAACCCCATCAAGTTCCATCAGGCTAATTTTCGACTGCCCCATGTAAAATTGTTCATGGAACAATTTCTCTAACTGATTCCACGTGTGAATCGTATGGGGAGTTAGCATTGTGAACCAAGTAAACGCATTTTTCGACAGGGAGCTTGGGAAATATTTTAATATCAGATCCTCATTGTTGTCTATATCACCAGCTTTAGTTTGATATTTTGAGACATGTTCAACAATAGATTCTTCCGTATCCCCTTCAAACTTAATAAATTTAGGGACTTTCCAACCCCTAGGTAATTCTGTTTCTAGAATAAAATATGGTAAGGAGAAGAATATGTTGGTCTCTGAGAACCAACATTCATTACATTTCAGATCATAATTCACTCGACAATATCCTCTAGGTTCTGCTCCCCAGACACTGCCTCTTGTCAAACAAGCCTTACAATCTGGTCGGCGTTTTGTTTTTGATCCACTATCACTTTCTGGGGGTTGTTGGAACACCCTAGGTATAGGATCGTCACTTTGGGGAATCAATCATTTTCGATTGGATGTCTCGTCAACCACCTCATCGTACTGCACTGATTTCTCACGTGGGGGAAGTGCAACTTGTCGAACTAGCGCTCTTGGGGCACCAAGAAAGTCACTGATGTGAGTCACTTTAGTTGCCAAAGTTTGATAACTATGTACCGAATTATCTATTAACGTTCTTAATATGACACCCATCTGTTGAGTAATCATATTGGCCATCTCATAATTACGTTCATCCATATGATTTCTCATGATTGTAATGGTACATGGGGTGAAAGTAAGCATGATTTGGCGGGTAAGTTCCAATCCAGTCAAATGACCAAATTGATTTCCCAACGGCCCTCAGGCATGATACGTGGAAAACGCTGGCAGTGAGTTTTCACCAAATGTTGAACTGCTATTATGCAGGCCTGCCATCATCGATGTTGGTATTCCAAATTCGCGTTCAAAATTGTGTGTATATCTTGTAAAACTAGGTACATATTGTCCAGCAGTTGAGACCACACCATTGTGTGTATCTCTTGCAAAACTAGGAACAGATTTCCCAACAGTTGTGACCATAATTGGTCTTGTAGTTACTGGCTGAGTCGTGGTGACTATGTTCGGTGCAGTCGAAGACACAACCACAGAACTTGAACCCACACTCGTCGTCGCGCTGGTATTTCCTCCCAGGGTTTGATCCCTTTCAGGAGTTCTAGGATCTACCTGTAAGTACGAAGTGCGCCTAAGAGGGGGGTGAATTATGTACTTTATAAAATTCTGGTTTTAGTGATGATGGATATTATTTTTCTTGTTAATGGTGAGTTTAGGAAAGAGTAAAGTGCAGAAAAATAAAGAGAAATGACTGATATATCCTGGTTCCCCTCACAGTCCGAGAGTACTCTAGTCCCCTTTCAACATGAAAGAGATTTCCTTATTGTGGCAAACTTAAACAAGAACTACCAAAAAGCCAAGAACAATCCTCTTGGACCAAGAACAATCCTCTTGGATTTTCACTATGTCAACAATGAGAACGATCCTCTCAAAGTGACTACACTTGTATCCAACAATCCGGGAAAGACAAGATTTAAAAACACTTAAACTTATTTCCAACAATCCTGGAAAAATAAGTAAGTAACTATTAATATTTGATTTTGAGTAAGTTGAGTAGTATTGATCACTTGGAGTGATTTAACAATGAATGATCTTCTCTTCCAATAATAATATTATACAATGACTCAAGATATAATTGCTCAAAGTTTTCTGTTTAACAATGTATGAAAATGTGCAGAAAACTTATGTATGAAAGTGAAGAAATGCTTGAGTTTGTATTTTGAAAATTCAGGAAATATATTTGGAAGAGGTGTTGAAAATGATTTTGAAAACGAATATTTATATGTTCATAACACCCTTTTGAAACATCATAAAGTTCTGAAAATGAATCATGAACAAATGCCAAGATTGAGTGAAAGGTTTAAATGAAAAGGTATTATGAACAGGCATGTGAAAAGCTGCTGTTTTTCAAAATCGTGCAGCATGCAATCGATTGCACCCTTTGTGTAAATCGATTGCACAATGTTTCAATAGCTATATTTTCAAAAGTTTTAAGTGTGCAATCGATTGCACAAGCAATGTCAATCGATTGCATGTAAAGTCAGTAGCAAAAAATAAGTGAGTGAAATCGATTGCACAAGCAATGTAAATCGATTGCATGAGAAACAGGAGCAAACATTTTGAAAATTTTAAGTATGCAATCGATTTTACAAGCAATGTAAATCGATTGCACTGAGAAACAAAAGCAAAAGATCTGTAAAATTGAAGCATGCAATCGATTGCACTAACATGTAAATCGATTGCACTCAAGTGAAAAATGAATTTTAACTTTGAAAAACTTGAGTAATGTTTTATAAAACATTTCTTATTCACCATTGAGCATCTATATCTTGAGATCAAAGTAGATAATATCATTATACCTTTAAGAGCTTTGAATTGAAGATTTTGTCCGTAGATGCTTTGAGCTTGATCATAAATCATTGCCTTCTTTGTTAATCATGGTTTGTCTTCATCAAAACAAAAGTTCATTTGAGTAGCTTGATTTTACATTCTCCCCCTTTTTGATGATGACAAACAATCTTTCTTTATGCGTTGTAGTTTCCAAAATGAGCTTTTCTCCCCCTAAGATGCAAAACTCCCCCTATGTATGAGAAGATTGGAATCCTTTGTATTTGTTCATCTTGGTTGGAGAGTACCTTTAAAAAATTAAGACAAGGAAAAATACAAGCATAAAGTACCACATATTTCTCCCCCTTTGACATTATCAAAAAGAAGGGAAAGATGCACAAAACAAACAGTAATAAAGAATGTCCAAGTATATCTAGAGAAATCATCAACAATGACCAAAGCATATACATTACCTCTGAAACTCCTTGTTCTTGATGGACCAAATAAGTCCATATGTAACAATTGTAGTGGTCTTGTAGTGGACACCACATTCTTAGATTTGAAAGTTGATTTTGTTTGTTTCCCCTTTTGACAAGCATCGCAGAGTCTATCTTTGACGAAATTTCTCTTAGGCAATCTAATGAAAAGATCATGCTTGATTAGTTTATTCAAGTGTTCCATGTGAATATGAGCAATTCTTTTGTGCCACAGCCATGAATCATCGTTGTTCGCCATGAGACATTTAACCTTTAAAGATGGATCATCAATGGAAATCATGAATATATTATTAATTCTTTTACCTTTAAGTATAACCTCATGTGTGACTTCGTCTTCTATCAAGCATTCATCCTTGGTGAACTTGATCTTGAAGCCTTTGTCACAAAGTTGGCTAATACTAAGAAGATTGTGCTTTAGTCCTTCAACATAAAGAACATTTTCAATGGATGTGAAAGGTGGAGCACTAACTTTGCCTTTGCCAAGGATTCTTCCCTTATTATTGTCTCCATAAGTGACAAAACCCTTGGCCTTTAGCACTAGATTTGAAAATTGGTTTATGTCTCCTGTCATATGCTTCGAACAACCACTATCAAGATACCAAAGATTACATGTGGTCTTCAAGCATACCTGCAACACAAATTAGGCTTTGTTAGGTACCCAAGTTGCTTTGGGTCCTTCATAATTAGTGCCTTTCTTTACCCACACGTAATGCCCAATTGCCACACTAAAGGTTCTAACATAGCAAGCATTAGGTGTATGGCCTTTAATACCACAATAAAAACAAGTAGGTTCAAAGTTACTTCTATATCTAGAAGGATAAGATTTCTTCTTAGGAAATGTTTTCTTTTTAGGATAGTGATGAACTATTTTAGGTTTGTTCACTTTCTCTTTGGATGATTGATCACTAGCCTTAGCAAAGATAGTTTTATTAGAACATAGTTTTGAAAACTTTGAATATCCAAGTCCACTTTTATCATTGGAGTATCTTTGTTGGCTAAGAACACATTCAATCCAATTTGGCCTTTTTCATATCTTTCAATGACTCTTTTTAATTGGACAATTTGGAAAGAGAGTGATTCACAATTTTTGCATACAAAATTCTGTTTTTGTTTATCACTTGATTTTTATTTTTCTTATTTGAAATCTTTTTCCATAGATTCACATTTTTTTCTAAGGATGAAATTTGTTTCTTTTGTGATGAAATAGTTTTATACAGAATTTTTCATTCATTCAATAGTTCATCTACAGCACCTTGTGCATCACTATCAAAAATAGAAAATTCATTACTAACCTCATTGTCTTCATCATCGGAATGGTGTGAGGCCATCAATGCTAGATTTGCACTTTCATCACTATCAGAATCGGATGAGGAACTTGTCTCATTATCTTCTCATGCAACATAAGCCTTTTTGTTCTTGAATCCCTTTTTTCTGTTGAAGCCACCTTTCTTGGAGAGTTTTGGACAATCCGGCTTGATATGACCTTGCTTACCACATTCATAACATGTGATTTCTTGTGTTGATGTGGAAGCTTCCTTTTTCTTAAATTGTTTCTCTCCTTTTGAATGAGAAAAGGGTTTGTCATTTCTACCAAAGAACTTACCAAGCCTTTTAACAAGAAGCATGAAATTTTCATCTTCTTCTGGATTGTCTTCCTTTTCAACTTCCTTGGAGTCTATCTTCAAAGCAATATTCTTGGATTTCTTCTCTTGATTTTCATGCTTTTCAAGTCTTTCGAGTTCTGTTTCATATTCTTGAAGTTTTCCAAACAATGTTGCGGACGTCATGGAGGAGAGACTTTTCTTTTCTGAAATTGTCGTTACCTTTTGTTGCCATTCCCTAGTTAAGGACCTAAGTACTTTCAGATTTAGTTCATCATTCGTCAAATTTTTACCAAGAGCACTTAGATGATTTGTCAAGTGCACAAGTCTCTTTTGAAGGTCAATAATGGTTTCTCCGGGCTGCATTCGAAATAATTCATATTCTTGACTCAGGGTATTTAGTCTTGATCTTTTTACTTCAACCGTTCCTTCATGAGTTTGTACCAAGGTATCCCATATTTCTTTTACTGTCTTGCATGCCGAGACACGGAAGAATTCATCCATGCTAAGTGCACCTTGAAGAAGGTTTATTGCCTTTTTATCATAGAGAACTTTCTTCTTATCATCATCGTCCCATGCAGTTTTAGGCTTTGATGAGCCAACACCATTGATTACCGTTATAGGGATGAATGGACCATTCTCGACAGCATCCCATATTTCTTATCCTTGTGCTTCTAGATGTGCCTTCATGCATATTTTCCAGAAGTCGAAATTTTCAGAAGCCATTCTGGATCTTTTAGGAACAGGTTACCTATAACCTGCTCCGATACCAATTGTAAGTACAAAGTGCGCCTAAGAGGGGGGTAGGGGTGAATTAGGTACTTTATAAAATTCTGGTTTTAGTGATGATGGATATTATTTTTCTGGTTAATGGTGATTTTAGGAAAGAGTAAAGTGCAGAAAAATAAAGAGACACAGGCGATATATCCTGGTTTCCCTCACAGTCTGAGCGTACTCCAGTCCCCTTTCAACATGAAAGAGATTTCCTTATTGTGGCAAACTTAAACAAGAACTACCAAAAAGCCAAGAACAATCCTCTTGGACCAAGAACAATCCTCTTGGATTTTCACTATGTCAACAATGAGAATAATTCTCTCAAAGTGACTACACTTGTATCCAACAATCTGGGAAATACAAGATTTAAAAACACTTAAACTTATTTCCAACAATCCTAGAAAAATAAGTAAGTAACTATCAATATTTGATTTTGAGTGAGTTGAGTAGTATTGATCACTTGGAGTGATTTAAAAATGAATAATCTTCTCTCCCAATAATAATATTATACAATGACTCAAGATATAATTGCTCAAAGTTTTTTGTTTAACAATGTATGAAAATGTGCAGAAAACTTATGTATGGAAGTGAAGAAATGCTTGAGTTTGTATTTTGAAAATTCAGGAAATATATTTGGAAGAGGTGTTGAAAATGATTTTGAAAATGAATATTTATATGTTCATAACACCCTTTCGAAACATCATAAAGTTTTGAAAATGAATCATGAACAAATGCCAAGATTGAGTGAAAGGTTTCAATGAATAGGTATTATGAACAGGCATGTGAAAAGCTGTTGTTTTTCAAAATCGTGCAGCATGCAATCGATTGCACCCTTTGTGTAAATCGATTGCACAATGTTTCAACAGCTATATTTTCAAAAGTTTTAAGTGTGCAATCGATTGCACAAGAAATGTCAATCAATTGCATGTAAAGTCAGTAGCAAAAAATAAGTGAGTGCAATCGATTGCACAAGCAATGTAAATCGATTGCATGAGAAATAGAAGCAAACGTTTTGAAAATTTTAAGTATGCAATCGATTGTACAAGCAATGTAAATCGATTACACTAAGAAACAGAAGCAAAAGATCTGAAAAATTGAAGCATGCAATCGATTGCACTAATATGCAAATCGATTGCACTCAAGTGAAAAATGAATTTTAACTTTGAAAAACTTGAGTAATGTTTTATGAAAAATTTCTTATTCACCATTGAGCATCTATATCTTAAGATCAAAGTAGATAATATCATTATACCTTTAAGAGCTTTGAACTAAAGATTTTGTCCGTAGATGCTTTGAGCTTGATCATAAATCTTTTCCTTCTTTGTTAATCATGGTTTATCTTCATCAAAACAAAAGATTATTTGAGAAGCTTAATTTTACACTACCATTGTTCTTCCACTTCTCAATCTCATACACTGATTGAGAAAAACTAAACACAAACATGTCCCACAAGGTGTGCCAATTTGTTCACGGGAGTTTCTTGCGAACAATCTCTAGCCTCTTAATTAAAGGTTACTTGCAGGACCGACTACAAGAGTCCTAGAATATTATGTTAAGTTTGAGATGAGACCAAAAGGGTTGGTTAGAGGACATCTCAAGCTTTCTAAAAAGTCAGAGAACACTTCCAAAAGTTCGAAATTGAAGAAGTTATGCATTGTTTAAGTTGGGCATTTTTGCAAAATTGCCAAAAGTCAACTATCCCCAAAACTTCAAATTTTGTCAAATGGGCCCATTCTTTTCCACTTGATTTGGACTTGCCACAGTGCACACGTGTCCTAGCTTCAGCCTTGTGTCCATTTATCAATTTTATTATTTTATTTGATTTTTTTATTGAATTATTTCATTTTAAATCAATTTAAATCAAATAAAATCCCAAAACTTGATTACATGAGATCTTTTTTCTATTTTTAGGACTTAATCATCATCATGGACAACATCAAACTCGTATCAAGCGTTCCATGTGCAAAAAGATTGGATTTTTGACAAATTAGGCAAGCTTTCAATGGTGGATCAAATCAAATCCCATGGCATTGATGTGCAAAGATTTAAAGCATAATTCTTGACCTAATGCATTGCATATTACATATAGAAGGCAAAGGCAAGGAATTGAGACCTAGAGGCTGCAAGAACATTGAAAACAAAACTTGGAAAAAGTGGTGAAAAGTGCAAAACTGAAATCACACTTAGAGGCGTTTACAGAAGCAAAACTCAACACCAATCGATTGCTGGGTGTCTACTCAACCTTCTGCAATCCAAAGCAAGCTCTCATACGCATCAAAATGCACTGTAAGCATCACGTTTCTTGTCCTTGTATTCAAAATCGTAACTCTTTATTTTTGCATCATTCTGGCAAATGATGGACATATTTGTGATGCTTATGAGATTTCTGAACTTTTGGCAATATTTGATTTCATTTATATGGACTGTAACCCCATATCTGAATCTAGGGTTTTGTGGTTTGTTTTTTGGGCGTTTCTTTTACAGGAAAAATTAGCTCCATTGATGGCCATTGTTGTACCCCAAAATTTGCCCTCCCATTTCCTCAACATTTTCTCATCACAAGACCTTTGAAGATCAAGATCCAGTTAGGGTTTCCTCTGCTCAAGACTTCTCCTTGTACTGTGGACTCAAATTAGGGTTTGTGTTTGCCTAAGGATGTTTTGACCTAAAATGCCTAAGATGACTTTCATGCTTCATGTTGGACTCCCAAGTTTACCTATACCAAGTTTCAAGTCTTGATTCCAAGTTTTACCCAGTCAATTGGACAGTTGACCTAGAAATCAGCTGTATTGGGGAAAAAGTCAACTATGGCCAATTGACAGTCAAACCTCATGAAAATTGACCCACATCAACATTTTGAATTCATATGAACCATTTGATCAAGTTTGGATCACAATTCCACAAGAAATTTGATTAGATCACCAAAAGGGCAAAATGGTCATTTTTAGGGTTTTGACTGCACAAAGGCAATTTTTGACTGTTTGACATAGCCAATGGCAAACCAAGTTCACATATGGACTCAAGGACCCCATGGAATTATCTTGACATGTTCATCAAGCTCAAAAGATCCCAAGTACACAAGATTGATAGTTGAATTTCCCAGTCAATTGATCAATTTTGACTGTATACTGAAAAGTCAAACTTTGACTTTTTGGTCAAAATCAAGAGTCAAGATTCATTTTTCATCAAAACATGCCAAATCATGAAACTTGTTCACCAAGAAATCACAAAATGCAAATTAGGGTTTGAAAATGGAATTTTTCATAACTTAGAATTTTTCTAAGTTATGAAAAACCCTAATTTTTTCCCAACTTTGCCCCATCTTTTCACCATGATCCATTTGGATTCAAACAAAAGTCAAAACATGAAAGTTGTAGCTTGTTGCATAATCTACAACTTTGATTCACAAAGTTTTCTCATTTGAAGCTTGTATCTCAAGTTATGATTTTTTGAATAAGGGCACTAAACCATCTTTTAACTTAGTGAAATTTGACCTATTTTGACAAGGTTTTCTACCCTACTTCAAGGCCACTTTTCATACCCTTCCACTTGGAATTTTGATTTGCATTTCAAAGATGGATTGTAGTACACATTCCAAGCTTTCCAAAATGTCCAAGAACTCATCAAACAACCTCATAACTTGAGAGATTCGAATTTCACAAGTTGGCAAAAATTCACTTTTGTTCTTCATCAAGACATGTTCATAACCTTGCCAATTTGAAATCAGTTTGCTTTATGCTTGATTACAGGTCCTTGAACCATTTCATACTCAATAATTTAATGCATATTCAATGTGTTAAGGTCATGTTCTTTGTGTTCTAACATTGCATAATGGTTTAATCCTAAACTAGATAAAGTGGAATTTCCATTTTTGAAAAGTTTAGCTTTATGTCAATTGGTAAATCAAACAAGTACATAGAAGATCTGCTTAGCACAAGATTATGGGCATAACACACTGATCAAGAGGAGTTGATGCAGCACATTAGGGGGTCCTATACTGACCTAGAACACCAATTTGCTTTTGGTAGCTTAAGTGTGAAGAAAGGTCCATAACATATGCTATCTCTCATATCAGCAAAAGGACACAGCACAAAAGATATCAAACACACTCCATAGACCACATTCAAGCTTTTTGCACGAGCCATTTCCCTTTCAAACCCCCTCCATCTCAGAATCATCCTCAAACTGCACAAACAGGGGTGCCCCTGCAGTTTGAGTGCAATCTCTCAATCCCTTCAAGCATTTCTGTCCAAACCTGTTCCTCTACCTTCCTTACAACATATGCAAGCTATCCAAAAGCTAAGGCACGATCTGTAGTTGCTCTAACCACTTCCACCATTTTCACATCTTTGATTTGCAGGTGAAGTTCTATAGCTTGATACAAGAAGGTTCAAGACAAAGTGAGCATTGAAAAAGCATCCCTGGACCTCAAGGAAGCTTTTCCAATCATTACATTGCACTGAAAGTCTCTCATTCTCCACATAGAAGTTCAACTGCACAGGTAAAAGTTTGAATTCGTATCTCTCTTATTAGGCATCTTTAGTCTTAAGTTTGTGAAGAAACAAGGTCCTACTCATAGCCCTGAACATGTACATAGCTTTACTTTTCATTTCTTTTATCTGAGTAGAGAGAATTTGAGCTCTGAAAATGGTAGGAAAATTAGGTCAGAAAAGAGGGGGAGAGAAATTCTCCCTCATCTTAGAGAGATAGGTCAAGTTCTTTATATGGTTAGAACCGTCTCTTCATGCTTAACATCTTTTGTGTTGGAAGTTTGTTCAAAAAATCAAGGAATCAGGAGTTAGACATTGAAGCAAGAGGCGCGCGTTTTTTCAAAGTTTGAAGCTGGAGGTTGAAGACAGTGTGTCATTGGGCTGGGCTGTTGTTGTTCTTTCTTTTCACACCATCCTTTTTGGCTTACACCCCCCTGAGCCCATTTACTCATTTTTTGACATTTTTGACTTTTTCCTTTTTTGCTGACTTCATTTATTTTTTCTCATGCCATTAGAAAATTAAAAATATTTTTTTCATTATTTTTTGCATTTATTGCATATTTATTTGTTTATTTGTTTAGTTTGTACATAAATATATATATATATGATTATTAGAATAAAAATGTTAAAAATAATGTAAATACAATTTTATTTTTATTTACTTTCTGAAAATAGCTCACACAAAAAAAAATACTTTTTATTTTATTAAAATATTTAAATATTTATTTTTTAGAATAATACATATTTAGGGTTATATATATATATATATATATATATATATATATATATATATATATATATATATGATTATTAATATATTTTAAGACAAAGATATAAAAATACTTGATTTTTTTATTTTATTAATATTTAATACAAAAATACCTTTTTCACAATACACTTCATTTTATTTTATTTTTTTATAAATAATAAATAAATAGTAGAATTAAATTAGATAATAATACCTTTTATTTAAAAAATTAGGGTTTTTCACCCTAAGTTCAAAATACTAAAAAATAAATACATTTTTATTTTCTTTTTCCTTTTACATAAATAATATTTTCTCATACACATAGAAACTTTCTTTTTACATTTCACATATTTATTTAATTTACACTTAATTATGCATTGCAAAATATCCAATTGTTGTAATAATTTAGATTTAAATTCTTGTCAATATCCCCATTTGAACATTTGTACCCCCCTTCCCATATTTGGTTTTGTAATAGCTTAGTAATTTTAATTTCGCATTTTATTGCTTTCTAATGATAACATGTTAGAATTAGGTTTTGTATGCGAAAAAACGATAAAAAAATAGTTTGACCTAATGCAAGATAAACAAGCATGAAAATGAACACACAAATCACACTTGCACCCCCTAGGGTATTCCACTTGTTGCCTTCAGATAAATGGGCCATATTGTATGTTGAACATCTTTGGGCAAAGCAAACAGTTTGAATGATCATAGTCCCTCGATAAAACTTTTCAAAACAAACAAAACGAATGATCAAGTCCCTTAGAGAAATTGCCCAAAGACATTTAACGTCGTTACAATTATGGTCTAAACGATGACCCGCGCCTGTCCCTTTCACATCCTAACACAAGGTTGCCCACCAAATACAATGGTGGTGTAAACTTGTTAAAAGGGTTAAAGTATAGCAATAATCTTTTGAGAAATTTAGGAGTAGATAACCTCTTAGTTACTTGAATCAACTTGCAAAACAAAACACTTGCCTAATTTCAAAACCACACAACACTACACTTTCAAAACAACTTTCAAAAACAAATGAAAACCTTTTCAAAAGACATACATCTTTGTATACATCCCCACATGGATCATTACAAAGTTTGCCACCACATTGGCATCTTTTCAAAACATTTTCAAAATATTTTCAAACCCATACACTCAAGCACCATTTAAAACAATTGAAAACACAAGGCAAGTGATCTAAGCAAGTAACTAAGAGCCCATGGATAACCATGGATAGAAAGGGTGCTAATACCTTCCCTTTCTATAATCTACTCCCCGAACCCAAGAAAACATCTCAAAAGGTTTTTGCTGTGCTTTTTAACCTTTCCTTAGGATAAAATAAAAAGTCGGTGGCGACTCTTGCTAACCGCAACATTTGCGAATACGAACGCAAACCTCAAGTCAGTTCTCCCACCGTATCACAGAACTGGCGACTCTGTTGGGGAAAACTTAAAAGTGGAGTAACCTTAGGGTTTAGATCACCTTTGTTTTCAATTGTTTGCTTTGTTTGCTTTTATATTTGTGGGCTTTGCATCGGAGTTTCATAGATCCTAACCCGGACCTGGGAAATACCCTTTTTAGGTAGCATAATCTGTGAGGGACCTGTCCGGCGTAGACCGACATGGGTGAAGCAGTGGCTATGTTGGTGTGGCATCTTAGTCTGTACCTATATCCCTTGTGTTGTAACGGGGAGAATATAGGTCTTCTAAGGAGTCATTAAACACCAACCAACCTTAGAACCCTAAATTGACCAACTTGGCTATTAGGACAGTAGCAGTATGCTACACTCATTGAGGCTAAACTCTCGAGATGGTTCTGGCCGCGAGAAAAGATTGCGATGCTGGAGTTATGACCGATTGAGGGTAGCCAATGATTTGAGATCCTCTAGAACCCGGTTACTTTTGATAGGACAGGTTTTAACCAACAAAACCCAAAGAGGGTAATACCTGAAACTCATGCTGGCCTGAAACCTAAGGGTGTCTTGTGTGACTTGTGTGCTTTATTTGCCTATGTGAATACTTGTGATGTGCTTCATCATAGCATCATGCCATCATACCATTGCATGCATAAAAAGCTAACCCATTTCAAAGACAAAAAGGTTTCATCTTTGCTCTGTTTTGTAGGACATTATGATGCCCGTGCGTAGAAATACTATCCGGTTCAACTTTGTTCGTTCACCTGAGTTGCTTGATGAGTTGGTTAGCAGAATTCCAAACACTACCTCCTTCATCAACAGACATGGTTCTCTCCTTGGCTTGATCACTGCAAAATGGGACCAACAACTGATAAGTGTTCTGACCCAGTTTTATGACCCTCTGCATCACTGTTTCACCTTTCAAGACTTCCAGCTGGTTCCTACCCTGGAAGAATTATCTTACTTGCTTGGGATTCCTGTCTTGGAACAAACTCCTTTCACTGGTTTGGAAAAGACTCCTAGGCCTGAAGAGATTGCTGCAATTCTCCCCTTGACCAAAGAAGAGATATTGTCCAACTGGGAAACTAGAAATGGGGTCAAGGGCTTTTTGGTCAAATTTCTGGTTGGCAAGGCTAATGATTTCTGGAATGACTTGGACTTCAAAGCATATGAGGATATTCTGGCTCTTTTGATCTATGGTCTGGTATTGTTTCCCAACCCTGACACCTTCATCAGTATCCATGTCATAAGGATCTTCATGTCTCGGAATCCGATACCCACTCTTTTGGGTGATATTCTACAACAACTCTATGCTCGTACTGCTCGAAAACGGGGGACTCCGTGGTGTTGTGCTCCTTTGCTAGTAAGGTGGTTTATTTCGCACCTTCCTAAGTCCGTGCTGAAGAATGAAGAAGGAAAAGGTTGGGCTCGGAGGTTAATGTCTCTCACTGATAAGGATATCACTTGGACTCTCAGAGGTTTGGATGAGGTAGCTGTTATCGACCGTTGCGGAGAATACCCTAATGTCCCGTTGATTGGTATCCAAGGAGGAATCTCTTACAATCCGTGTTTAGCTCTCCGTCAGTTTGGAAGAGCCAGAGGAGATGGGCCTCATGAAATGCTGGTTCCTCACTTCCATTTTGAGTTTCAGGCAGGCAGTGACAAACTACGCCAGGGATTCATTAGAGCTTGGGACAGAATCCACAAAGCTGACCCACATGAGTTAGGACCAAAGACTTCTCTGCCATTGGAACCCTATTGCAAATGGGTCCGCATCCGTGCTCAGAAGTTGGGTATGCCATACGAAGCCGTCAGACCAATCATCCTGGAATCTCCCAATGAAGATGGGGTTCCTCCCACTGTCCTCCCTCCTCAGATACCTACTGATTTTGACACCATGAAGAGATCTTGGGCACAGCTAAAGGAAGAACGGGATTTCTATCGGGAGAAGTTCAACGAGCAGGAAAGGAAGGTCCAAAGGCTGACTAAGCAATTGGAGGAAGAACGTGTCCTGAACAACTACATCAGCACTGAGAGGAGGAGGCCATGGGAGCATTGATGAGCTTTGATTATTTCCTTTTGTAGTTTTATTTTCTTTTCCGTATTTTTCATTCCTGTAATGCCTAAGGGCAAATTGTTGAACAATTGAAAAATTTTAATCTAATGAAGTGTGTTTCCTTTTTTTGTCTACAAAGTTAAATCTTATTTGTCTTTGAAAACATAAAACATACGCATTCCATTACACCATATGCATAGCAGGTACCCTATTTCACAGGTTGCTTAATCTTCTTCGCTGTTTGTTTGCACAGTCATCATGAATCCGGAATCATCCAGTGAGCAAGCAATCAAGGCCCTTCAGGCCCAAAGTGCACAGTTTCAAGAGATGGTCCTAAGCCTAGCCCAGGGTCAGCAAGAGTTGAAGACTCTACTCCTGAAGAAGAAGAAGAAAAAGAGGACGGCGATGTTCAACACCGGACGCAGATTTGGGAACACACTCCACAACGAAGCTGATCCAACCACTTCTTCTGCTGAGAAAAACAGTCCCCAAGGGGGAGGAGCTCCTAGTCCCGCAGTCTCCGACAACGAGACGGACTATAACGATGAACAATACCCACCTGCTGCCGACAGATACAAACAATTGGAGGACCGCTTGAGCGCTATGGAAATTCAGAACGTGCCGGGACTGGATTTCGGAGATTTGGGATTATCTTCTGGAGTAGTAATTCCACACAAGTTTAAGGCGCCTGCCTTCGCCAAGTATGATGGGGTCTCCTGCCCAAAGCTGCATCTAAGGTCGTATGTAAGGAAAATCCAACCTTACACGGCGGATAAGAACCTCTGGATTCACTTCTTCCAAGACAGCCTCTCGGGGTCACAACTTGAATGGTTCTACCAATTGGACGGAGCTAGCATCCGGCACTGGGAAGATTTGGCAACTGCGTTTTACAGACAATACCAATACAATTCTGATCTCGCTCCTACGCGTACCCAACTTCAGGGTATGTCTCTAGGAACGGGTGAAGGGTTCAAAGAGTACGCTCAAAAATGGAGAGATTTGGCTGGCAGGGTGCAGCCTCCATTAACTGATCGAGAGCTGGTTGATATGTTTCTGGGAATGTTGTCTGGTCCGTTTTTCAATCATTTGGTTGGTAACTCCTCCGCTGGATTTACAGATTTAATATTAACGGGAGAAAGAATTGAAGCTGGCATCAGGTCAGGCAAGATACAGAAGGCTGCCTCTACAAGTGCTGAGAAGAGGCCGTTTAAGAAAGAAGCAAGTGCCGTCTATGGCCCTAGAAGACAAGTCAAGCCCGAAAGTCGCCAAGCCGTCAACGCTTTGGTCATCTCTAAACCTGCTGCTGCTCCTCAGCAGTACAATCAACAAAGAAGTGAAAGGCCCAAGAGGCAGTATACCCGACTGAGTATGACATTATCTCAAATTTTACCCCAGCTGTTATCCACCAACCTGGTGACCCTCAAAGAAGCTCCTAAAGTCGTCAACACTGCGTCTCCTAAATACAACCCAAATGCCCGGTGTGCTTATCATTCTGATAGTCCCGGGCACACTACTGATGATTGCTGGGCCTTAAGAAACAAAGTGCAAGATCTGATCGACGCGAAAGAAATTCAGTTTGAAGCGCCAGAAAGACCAAATGTTGTGACGGCTCCTATGCCCCAGCATAGGGTGAATGCCATTGAGGAAGAAGTGTATGCTGTTTCAATAAATGAAGTTGTTACCCCTTTGAAGACTGTTAAGAAGAACCTACTGCGGGCCGGTTTATTTCCGGGTTGCGGTGAAGGTTGCCTTTTTTGTGCTGTTTCCCTATCTGATTGTCCTTTGCTAAAATTAGGCATCCAAGGCCTAATGGATAGCAAGGAGATTCTATTCAAAAAGACTGTTGTTCCTTTGGTTCCGATGAAAGAAGTGTCCGTGGTTACCATCTTCGAAAATCCAATCAAGGCTCCCCCGAAGAAGCCTATTCAAATCTTGACGGTTGCGCCTGTGATCATTACTGTTCCAGGGCCCCTCTCCTACGTGTCTGATAAAGCTGTCCCCTGGCATTATGGGGCAGACGTATATGTAAATGGAATCAAGCAAGAATTTGATGCTAGTGCCAGTATCTGCGATATCACCGGTCCAGCTAAAGTCACCCGCAGTGGCAGGCTCTTCTCGCCTGACATTGCGCCTCCCGCTATTCGAAAACCCCTCCTCATAAAACCTGCAAGTTTACCAAGTCCTGTTGCTGATCAAATTGTGTCCCCTGCTGCCGAGTCATCAAATGCTCGGGGCAAAGGGATTGAAGAAGAGCCTGCCCGGATGGAGGCACCAATACCCGTGAATGCTGAGGCCTCCCGACAAGAAATGGAGGAGATTCTGAAAATAATAAAGAAAAGTGATTTTAATGTTGTCGAGCAGTTGGGGCATACACCCTCCAAGATCTCCCTGCTTTCCTTATTACTATGTTCTGAGGCCCACGCTAAGGCATTAATCTCATTTCTCAAGACGGCCCATGTGCCGCAAGAGACGTCTGCAGTCCAGTTCACTGATTGCATAGCAAATCTGACGGCGGACAACGACTTGGGCTTTTCAGATGCTGACCTAACCGCAAAAGGGAGAGACCACAATGATGCCCTGCATGTCTCTATTGAATGCAGGGGCACTACTCTGGCACATGTATTGGTGGACACTGGTTCTTCTTTGAATGTTCTTTCGAAAAAGGCTTTAGATCGTCTGGATTATGAGGGCCTAGAGTTAAAACCCAGCAATATCATCGTCAGGGCCTTTGACGGTTCCAAGAGAATGGTTCATGGAGAGGTTAACATCCCTATTCGTGTGGGCTCTCAAGTGTTTGACTCTACCTTTTACGTGATGGATATACGTCCATCGTACTCTTGTCTGTTGGGTCGACCTTGGATCCATAAAGCTGGGGCAGTAACCTCCACCTTGCACCAAAAGCTGAAGTATCCCGTCAGGGGGAAGATCGTCACGGTACAAGGAGAAGAGGAGTATATGGTGAGCCATTTGAATTCCTTCAGGTACATCGAGATGGACGGGGAATTCATTGAAACCCCTTTCCAACATTTCGAGGAGGTACATCCAATTTCAGCAGCCGCAGAGACAATGGCCGAAGAGAATGATTCCTTGAAGATGGTTTCCCTAAGGGATGCCCGGGCTGTGGTTCAGAAAGGCAATGGTGCACACTGGGGTCAGCTTCCTGACTTCACTCAGAAGAACGACAAGTTTGGGCTAGGCTTTACTGCAGAGGCTCAGAAGGCGGTGCGCAAAGAGAAGATCGGAAAGGCTCCGGTGTTTATTTCCAGCTCAAGGGTGAATGCTATCGAGGAGGATGTGGAGGAAGCTGAGTTTGATAGTTGGATCTACCCGACTGCCAGCGACGGACCAAGCAACTGGACAACAAAGGATTTTACCCCTATCACATTTGTCACGCAGTAATTGATTTCTTTTGATTTCCAAATTTGTAACAAACAATATGTTCAAACTTTGTTGGCTCGGTGTCCTTCCCGGGGCATCGTAGCTCCATTTGTGAGGGCCTTTTGTATGACATTTTCATATATCATCAATCAAAACATTGGACGTTTGTTGCATTTCAAATCTTGTGCTCTTTTTCTTTCTGTGTTAAATATATTGCAAAACAGCTATATTTACACACACTCACTTATACAGGTTTCAATCCACTCTGGATCTCACTGGTAACAGCTCTGCTACCGCCAGTTATGACTTCGAAAATCCGATCAACTTGGCCGAAGACGAAGGTGAAGATGATTGCGAAGTGCCTGGTGAACTCGCAAGACTGCTACTCCAGGAAGAGAGGGCTATTCAACCACATGAAGAGCCGGTGGAGACAATTAACTTGGGTACTGAGACAGAAAGGAAAGAGGTCAAGATTGGTGCCAATCTAGAGCTCAGCGTGAAGCAACGATTGAACCAGATGCTACAAGACTACATGGAGATTTTCGCTTGGTCCTATGAAGATATGCCTGGTTTGGATGCCGACATTGTAGTTCACCACCTGCCAACCAAGGAAGATTGCCCTCCAGTAAAGCAAAAAGTTCGACGGATGCGTCCAGAGATGTATGAAAAGATCAAGGCCGAGGTTATGAAGCAGTTTGATGCCGGGTTCCTTGCAGTGACTTCTTACCCTCAGTGGGTTGCCAATGTAGTGCCAGTACCGAAGAAGGACGGTAAGGTCAGAATGTGTGTTGACTACAGGGATTTGAACAGGGCCAGCCCCAAGGATGACTTCCCCCTACCTCACATTGATGTCCTTGTTGACAATACAGCTCAACACAAGGTGTTCTCCTTCATGGATGGTTTTTCAGGGTATAATCAGATCAAGATGGCTCCAGAGGATATGGAGAAGACTACCTTCGTGACTCAGTGGGGGACCTTCTGTTATAAGGTCATGCCATTCGGATTGAAAAATGCTGGGGCAACCTATCAACGTGCCATGGTTGCTTTGTTCCATGATATGATCCATCATGAAATTGAGGTATACGTTGATGACATGATTGCAAGGTCTCAAACTGAGGAGGAGCACCTTGACCATCTGAAGAAGTTGTTTGATCGACTCAAGTTATACAAGCTGAGGTTGAATCCCAACAAATGCACCTTCGGGGTGAGGTCCGGAAAATTGCTAGGTTTCATTGTAAGTGATAAAGGTATTCAGGTGGACCCTGCCAAGGTAAAAGCCATACAAGAGATGCCGGCTCCAAAAACAGAGAAAGAAGTCAGAGGCTTCCTGGGACGACTGAATTACATTGCCCGATTCCTCTCACATCTGACTGCTACTTGTGAGCCAATCTTCAAATTACTGAAGAAAGATCAAGTGGTACGCTGGAATGATGAATGTCAGGCCGCCTTTGAAAGAATAAAGGAGTATCTCCAAGAGCCACCCATTCTTATGCCACCGGTGGAAGGAAGACCTCTGATACTTTACTTGACAGTGCTTGATAATTCAATGGGGTGTGTGCTGGGGCAGCATGACGAGTCTGGCCGAAAAGAGCACGCTATTTATTACTTGAGCAAAAAGTTTACCGACTGTGAGTCTCGTTACTCACTGCTTGAGAAAACTTGCTGCGCTCTTGTATGGGCTGCTCGCCGGCTGAGACAGTATATGCTGACTCACACTACCTTATTGATTTCAAAGATGGATCCCATTAAGTACATATTTGAAAAGCCCGCTCTGTCTGGGAGAATAGCGAGATGGCAAATGATCTTAACAGAATATGATATCCAGTATACAACTCAGAAGGCAATTAAGGGAAGTGTACTGGCAGATCATTTGGCACACCAACCTGTGGACGATTACCAATCACTGAACTTTGATTTTCCGGACGAAGACATCATGGTGGTAACTGACTGTGAAGTATCTGGACCGGATGAAGGACCTGAGGAAGGATCCCGATGGTCTATGCATTTTGATGGAGCCTCCAATGCTTTGGGTAACGGTGTCGGCGCTGTAATCATATCTCCCAAAGGAACTCATACTCCCCTCACCGCCCGATTATGTTTCAGCTGCACCAACAACATGGCAGAATATGAGGCATGTATCATGGGATTACAAGCTGCAATCGATTTGAGGATCAAGTTTCTAAGTGTCTTCGGAGATTCCGCTCTCGTGATCAATCAGATCAAAGGCGAGTGGGATACAAAACACCCGAATCTCATTCCTTACAAGGAATATGTGTCGACCTTGCTCCCTCACTTTGAAGAAATAACTTTTGAGCATTTCCCCAGAGAGGAGAATCAGCTAGCGGACGCACTAGCCACGATGTCTTCAATGTTCAAAGTCAAATGGGACAATGAGGCTCCCCGGATCATTATTTGGAAACTGGACGAACCGGCATACTGTTGTGATCTCGAGGCTGAATTGGTGACTGAGAAACCCTGGTATCACGAGGTGAAGAGGTATTTGGAAGCTCAGGAATACCCGGAAGGTGCATCTGTCAATGACAGGAAGTTCATGAGGAGGTTTGCTGCAAAATTCTTCCTCAGCAACGGCATTCTCTACAAACGGAATCATGATTCGACTCTGCTGCGTTGTGTGGATAAGGCTGAAGCTGAGAAAATTATGATGGAGCTGCATGAAGGTACATTTGGGACCCATTCCAGTGGACACACCATGGCTAAGAAAATCCTTCGGGCAGGATATTTCTGGTCCACGATGGAAGCCGATTGTTACCAACACTCCCGAACTTGTCATAAGTGCCAGATCTATGCTGACAAGGTGCATATCCCTCCAGTTCCTTTGAATGTCCTAACGGCACCTTGGCCTTTCGCAATGTGGGGCATCGATATGATCGGTGAGATCCGACCAACGGCATCCAATGGGCATCGCTTCATCTTGGTGGCGATCGATTACTTCACAAAATGGGTCGAGGCAGCTTCCTATGCCACAGTAACCAAGAGCGTCGTGGCACGTTTCATCCGGCATAATCTGATCTGTCGGTACGGCGTCCCAGAAAGAATCATTACGGACAATGGTACCAATCTCAACAACAAAATAATCACCGAACTCTGTGAACAATTCAAGATACAGCACCACAATTCTTCTCCCTACCGGCCGAAGATGAATGGGGCTGTAGAAGCAGCCAATAAAAATATCAAGAAAATTGTGCAGAAGATGACAGTGACCTATAAAGATTGGCACGAGATGTTACCATTCGCTCTTCATGGGTACCGCACCTCAGCAAGGACATCAACCGGGGCAACTCCTTTCTCCTTGGTCTATGGCATGGAGGCAGTCTTGCCAATTGAGATCCAGATACCCTCTCTCCGGATAATGAAGGATGCAGACTTGAATGAAGATGATTGGATCCAGACTCGACTTGATCAACTAAATCTGATTGACGAAAAGAGGCTCACTGCTATCTGTCACGGTCAAACGTATTAGAAACGGATGATCAGGGCATTTAACAAGAAAGTCAGACCGCAAGAGTATCAAGTTGGGGACCTGGTAATCAAACGCATCATCCTTCCTCAAAGTGATCCCCGGGGCAAATGGACCCCTACTTATGAAGGGCCATTTGTGGTTAAACGTGTGTTCTCAGGAGGAGCCATGATCCTAACCACCATGGACGGTGACGACCTTCCTCACCCCGCCAATGCAGACATAGTGAAAAAATACTACGCATAAATAAAAGGCCCGCTAGGTTGACATGCCTAGGCAAAAACAAGGGCTTCCCGGCGAACCAAAAAGGTTCGGGCAAAAATAAGGGATGAAATGAAAAAAAACTGTACACCCGGCAAGTCGAAAACCTGAAAGGGCGGCTTGGGCAAAAAAGGGTATCCCGGTGGACTGAAAACCCGAAAGGGCAGTCCAGGCAAAAGTTAGGGATAAAAGCGTAACACTATGTCTCATTGGATCGCTTCGCATCCGGAATTCAGCATCAACTGTCTGGCTCCAGATTTCGGCATTGACCAATCGGCTTCATCTTCAACTAAGCAGCAAAGCGATGAGACATTCGAAGACATAAAGGCAATAGCAGAGTTGGAACCCAGTGGGATTGTTCACATAGCTGTTTTGTTTTCTTTTTTCAAATTGTAAATTCTATACTTTTGGCGATGTCCTCTCACTAGGATGTCAGCCTCTTGTACAAAAAACGCCTATTCACAGGCAAAGTTTAAATCAATACAAATTCACTTGTCCATACAAATTGCCATTGTTTTTCTTTTTCTGTTTTGTCTTGCGAAGAACGTCCAATGTTCATTTTTGATATATGCATTTGACAATAAATTGCTGATTCATAAATGTTTGCATATGAAAAAAGAGATTAATTACAAGTGACATCGAAGACAGGGGCAATGTGGAGTTGTCTAATGCGGTCTAGTTGTTTTGTCCACCAAGGCACCAAGGTAGGTTCAACTGAAAATGTGGCCAAATCATCTTAACTCCCCGCGGAGTAAAACAAGGTTCAGCAGCACTTTCCCCAAGCAGGAGTCGATTCCCCGTCGATCCTGAAAAAGGCACAACATTCCCCGGCAGGTCTTAAAAGCTCATCCCCAGTAGATTCTGCGAGCTTATCCCCGGCGAAGTACGAACGTCTCTCCCGAGTTTTATTTAGAGTTATTTCCTCACAAGGACTTATAACTGGGTTATCCTCAGCTAAAATCCACGGAAGACCGTTCTCGGCAAAAGTTCCTTCAATCCCCAGCGAAGTCTATCTTTGGTATTCCCAAGCAGAGTTTATCTTTGGGGTTTCCCCAGCGGAGTTTATCATCATTATCCCCAGCAGAGTTTATCATCATTATCCTCAGCGGAATCCATCGTTAAAGTCCTCAGCAGGCCCCTCATCAGAACTTCGGCCAAGTATCTCTTCCACAGAGCAGCTTCCCGGCCGTTCGTCAAGGATTTATTTTCCTAAGATGAAATTACACTCATAAACATTTCACATTTTCATACATCTTGCTTACATACATGATGAAACACATACAACATCAAATGTTGAACATCATGACATCATGCATATCATACATTGACATTGCATACAGCTTACGTCTTTGCCTTTTCAGGAAAAAGACAATCCCAAAAACAACTACCTTCAACTGTCACAATTCCAGATTCGATACCTGTATCTAGCCAGGGCACATCTGAGAGTGATCAGTTTCCAGACTCGATTCCTGTATCTAGCCAGGGCACGTCTGAAGAGTTCAAAGATTCGACTCCTGTATCCAGCCAGGGCACATCTATCAACTACAACAGCTCCAGATTCGATTCCTGTATCCAGCCAGGGCATATCTGTTGACCACATTTCCAGACTCGATTCCTGTATCTAGCCAGGGCACGTCTGCAGAGTCCAAAGATTCGACTCCTGTATCCAGCCAGGGCATATCTATTGACGACTATTTCCAGATTCGACTCCTGTATCCAGCCAGGGCACATCTGTGAGCAACCGATTGTAGATTCGATACCTGTATCTAGCCAGGGCATATCTGCATAAGGAGACTGAAGATCAAACACCTGTAACAAGCCAGGGAAACATCTGTCTTTCTTAAATACACAAGTTCTCGCTAAGGAACCTCTTATGCGATCAACACTTCCAAATGGCATCTATAAGCCCATTCCCGACAAAGTTCTGTCACTTTTCCAGATGGCATCTACAAAGCCCATCTCCCTATTCACCATCTCTCCAAATGGCATCTATAAGCCCATTCTCGACACCACATTGTTGAGACTCCAGCATGCAAGTGCAAATTTCCGGGCACTCTAGTGTCCAATCTCCTTTTACCCTCGAGTCACGAAAGGCAAACTTGCCAATCTAACTCTTCAGGTCCAAGAAGATTGAACAGGGGCAACTGTTGTACCCCAAAATTTGCCCTCCCATTTCCTCAACATTTTCTCATCACAAGACCTTTGAAGATCAAGATCCAGTTAGGGTTTCCTCTGCTCAAGACTTCTCCTTGTACTGTGGACTCAAATTAGGGTTTGTGTTTGCCTAAGGATGTTTTGACCTAAAATGCCTAAGATGACTTTCATGCTTCATGTTGGACTCCCAAGTTTACCTATACCAAGTTTCAAGTCTTGATTCCAAGTTTTACCCAGTCAATTGGACAGTTGACCTAGAAATCAGCTGTATTGGGGAAAAAGTCAACTATGGCCAATTGACAGTCAAACCTCATGAAAATTGACCCACATCAACATTTTGAATTCATATGAACCATTTGATCAAGTTTGGATCACAATTCCACAAGAAATTTGATCAGATCACCAAAAGGGCAAAATGGTCATTTTTAGGGTTTTGACTGCACAAAGGCAATTTTTGACTGTTTGACATAGCCAATGGCAAACCAAGTTCACATATGGACTCAAGGACCCCATGGAATTATCTTGACATGTTCATCAAGCTCAAAAGATCCCAAGTACACAAGATTGATAGTTGAATTTCCCAGTCAATTGATCAATTTTGACTGTATACTGAAAAGTCAAACTTTGACTTTTTGGTCAAAATCAAGAGTCAAGATTCATTTTTCATCAAAACATGCCAAATCATGAAACTTGTTCACCAAGAAATCACAAAATGCAAATTAGGGTTTGAAAATGGAATTTTTCATAACTTAGAATTTTTCTAAGTTATGAAAAACCCTAATTTTTTCTCAACTTTGCCCCATCTTTTCACCATGATCCATTTGGATTCAAACAAAAGTCAAAACATGAAAGTTGTAGCTTGTTGCATAATCTACAACTTTGATTCACAAAGTTTTCTCATTTGAAGCTTTTATCTCAAGTTATGATTTTTTGAATAAGGGCACTAAACCATCTTTTAACTTAGTGAAATTTGACCTATTTTGACAAGGTTTTCTACCCTACTTCAAGGCCACTTTTCATACCCTTCCACTTGGAATTTTGATTTGCATTTCAAAGATGGATTGTAGTACACATTCCAAGCTTTCCAAAATGTCCAAGAACTCATCAAACAACCTCATAACTTGAGAGATTCGAATTTCACAAGTTGGCAAAAATTCACTTTTGTTCTTCATCAAGACATGTTCATAACCTTGCCAATTTGAAATCAGTTTGCTTTATGCTTGATTACAGGTCCTTGAACCATTTCATACTCAATAATTTAATGCATATTCAATGTGTTAAGGTCATGTTCTTTGTGTTCTAACATTGCATAATGGTTTAATCCTAAACTAGATAAAGTGGAATTTCCATTTTTGAAAAGTTTAGCTTTATGTCAATTGGTAAATCAAACAAGTACATAGAAGATCTGCTTAGCACAAGATTATGGGCATAACACACTGATCAAGAGGAGTTGATGCAGCACATTAGGGGGTCCTATACTGACCTAGAACACCAATTTGCTTTTGGTAGCTTAAGTGTGAAGAAAGGTCCATAACATATGCTATCTCTCATATCAGCAAAAGGACACAGCACAAAAGATATCAAACACACTCCATAGACCACATTCAAGCTTTTTGCACGAGCCATTTCCCTTTCAAACCCCCTCCATCTCAGAATCATCCTCAAACTGCACAAACAGGGGTGCCCCTGCAGTTTGAGTGCAATCTCTCAATCCCTTCAAGCATTTCTGTCCAAACCTGTTCCTCTACCTTCCTTACAACATATGCAAGCTATCCAAAAGCTAAGGCACGATCTGTAGTTGCTCTAACCACTTCCACCATTTTCACATCTTTGATTTGCAGGTGAAGTTCTATAGCTTGATACAAGAAGGTTCAAGACAAAGTGAGCATTGAAAAAGCATCCCTGGACCTCAAGGAAGCTTTTCCAATCATTACATTGCACTGAAAGTCTCTCATTCTCCACATAGAAGTTCAACTGCACAGGTAAAAGTTTGAATTCGTATCTCTCTTATTAGGCATCTTTAGTCTTAAGTTTGTGAAGAAACAAGGTCCTACTCATAGCCCTGAACATGTACATAGCTTTACTTTTCATTTCTTTTATCTGAGTAGAGAGAATTTGAGCTCTGAAAATGGTAGGAAAATTAGGTCAGAAAAGAGGGGGAGAGAAATTCTCCCTCATCTTAGAGAGATAGGTCAAGTTCTTTATATGGTTAGAACTGTCTCTTCATGCTTAACATCTTTTGTGTTGGAAGTTTGTTCAAAAAATCAAGGAATCAGGAGTTAGACATTGAAGCAAGAGGCGCGCGTTTTTTCAAAGTTTGAAGCTGGAGGTTGAAGACAGTGTGTCATTGGGCTGGGCTGTTGTTGTTCTTTCTTTTCACACCATCCTTTTTGGCTTACACCCCCCTGAGCCCATTTACTCATTTTTTGACATTTTTGACTTTTTCCTTTTTTGCTGACTTCATTTATTTTTTCTCATGCCATTAGAAAATTAAAAATATTTTTTTCATTATTTTTTGCATTTATTGCATATTTATTTGTTTATTTGTTTAGTTTGTACATAAATATATATATATATGATTATTAGAATAAAAATGTTAAAAATAATGTAAATACAATTTTATTTTTATTTACTTTCTGAAAATAGCTCACACAAAAAAAAATACTTTTTATTTTATTAAAATATTTAAATATTTATTTTTTAGAATAATACATATTTAGGGTTATATATATATATATATATTTGATTATTAATATATTTAAAACAAAGATATAAAAATACTTGATTTTTTTATTTTATTAATATTTAATACAAAAATACCTTTTTCACAATACACTTCATTTTATTTTATTTTTTTATAAATAATAAATAAATAGTAGAATTAAATTAGATAATAATACCTTTTATTTAAAAAATTAGGGTTTTTCACCCTAAGTTCAAAATACTAAAAAATAAATACATTTTTATTTTCTTTTTCCTTTTACATAAATAATATTTTCTCATACACATAGAAACTTTCTTTTTACATTTCACATATTTATTTAATTTACACTTAATTATGCATTGCAAAATATCCAATTGTTGTAATAATTTAGATTTAAATTCTTGTCAATATCCCCATTTGAACATTTGTACCCCCCTTCCCATATTTGGTTTTGTAATAGCTTAGTAATTTTAATTTCGCATTTTATTGCTTTCTAATGATAACATGTTAGAATTAGGTTTTGTATGCGAAAAAACGATAAAAAAATAGTTTGACCTAATGCAAGATAAACAAGCATGAAAATGAACACACAAATCACACTTGCACCCCCTAGGGTATTCCACTTGTTGCCTTCAGATAAATGGGCCATATTGTATGTTGAACATCTTTGGGCAAAGCAAACAGTTTGAATGATCATAGTCCCTCGATAAAACTTTTCAAAACAAACAAAACGAATGATCAAGTCCCTTAGAGAAATTGCCCAAAGACATTTAACGTCGTTACAATTATGGTCTAAACGATGACCCGCGCCTGTCCCTTTCACATCCTAACACAAGGTTGCCCACCAAATACAATGGTGGTGTAAACTTGTTAAAAGGGTTAAAGTATAGCAATAATCTTTTGAGAAATTTAGGAGTAGATAACCTCTTAGTTACTTGAATCAACTTGCAAAACAAAACACTTGCCTAATTTCAAAACCACACAACACTACACTTTCAAAACAACTTTCAAAAACAAATGAAAACCTTTTCAAAAGACATACATCTTTGTATACATCCCCACATGGATCATTACAAAGTTTGCCACCACATTGGCATCTTTTCAAAACATTTTCAAAATATTTTCAAACCCATACACTCAAGCACCATTTAAAACAATTGAAAACACAAGGCAAGTGATTTAAGCAAGTAACTAAGAGCCCATGGATAACCATGGATAGAAAGGGTGCTAATACCTTCCCTTTCTATAATCTACTCCCCGAACCCAAGAAAACATCTCAAAAGGTTTTTGCTGTGCTTTTTAACCTTTCCTTAGGATAAAATAAAAAGTCGGTGGCGACTCTTGCTAACCGCAACATTTGCGAATACGAACGCAAACCTCAAGTCAGTTCTCCCACCGTATCACAGCCATGGACATGACCGGAAGAGAAGGACGAACACAACCATGGTCTTGGGAGGAGTTTTTATGGCCTAGATTTGATTTTGGGATTGACCTACGAATTTAGCTGCGGATCTAAATCCGCAGGTAAATTTACAGGGTTTGAAGGTCAGGGACGACAAACGTGTCTCCCTCTGGTTAGACCATTCAAACTTGGCGCGTTTTTTTATATTTTTTGGCATATGATTGATTTTCCTTTATTATTATTACTATGTATATTATTAACAATTAACACATAATGGCTGAGTGGTAGTGGCGTGTATCCAATATCCAACAGGACCTGGGTTGGAATCCCAGGTCCCCCATATGCCTTGTTATTCTTTTTCTTCAGGTATTCCAGTGCAACTCCAAGCGTGCAGTCCACTATAGTCTCTCAATCATCCAATGGTCAGATGGGCAAAGGCCAAATCTGGTGGCCATGACCTGGAGGTCTACCATGGGCAAAGTCAGCGCATACACATGGAATCCAGGGAAGTCAAGCCAGGCCAATGTAATTGGGCCTCTGAATTGCTAAGCAAGCCTCCAAATCAGGCCCACACCCCCTAACTCTTTCTATTTCTTTTTTTATTTTGTTTTATTTATATTTTTATTATTAACTAACCAATCAAATCTTTTCTTTAATAAAATTAAAAAAAATACTTTTTCTTTATTAAATTAAATTTCAGTATTTTATTTTTATTAACAATATTAATTAATTAATTTAGGCCATTAATTAGGTTAACTTTAATATATTTTATAAATAATTAAAATTAACTTAGACATAATTAGGTTTTTATTAACTTTGATTAAATTTATTTTCTTTCTTTAAATATCAAAAAAACCAAAAATATTTATTTTTATTAATTAGTTTAATTAATTTTATTTAATAATTAATTTAGGATAGTTTCTTTCTTAAGATTCAAAAATAACCAAAAAATCTTTTCTTTAATGGCAAAGGGTCAAAACCCTAGAACTTGCGCCCGATTTAATTTCCCGCACACGATCCATTTTTATTCAATATTGTATTTGTTTCCGGAATGTAATAGCTTAATAGGACTTTAACTATTTTTATCGCTTTATCTATTTTTCCGCATTTAAGTTTCAAAGGGTTGCTTTTGGCGATGTAAATACCCTCAGCCTTGTAATTTAATTTCCGCAATTTATTTTCCGCAAAATATAACTGCTAGATGTTTGATAATAGGGATGCATGACAAGATTGAATGTTTAACCTAAAATCAACTTAGATAACCATTGACATGTACAAAGATAAAGTTAACTGAAAACGACACACTCGCACATGCACACTCTTAGGGTACACCCCACTTGGTTGCCTTTGTACACGGTCATTAAGTATAGGTCACTTTAGCGGTTGTCCTCTTGTCCAAAGATCATAGTCCCCTCGAAACGGTTGCCTCGGATATTGTTGCCTCAAAACAAATGATCTAAGACATTAGGGTTACCGCTAAGGCGTCCTAACATTGCTTTGGTGACCGTAAGTCCCTAATTCGAATTGACCCTCAAACTCTAACGACGGTGTTACCTACTCATTCATAGTGGGATAGCATTGTCTAAAGGAAGATAACATAGAACAATTCCTTTTTCGAGTAGGTAGATGGTTCTTAAGTACTTGCTCTTTCAAAAAAACAAAATCTTTTTCACACTTACACTTCTTTTCAAACAAAAAAACGCTTTTCAAACCCACAAACACAAAGAAAAGCAATTTTGAATACAATATGAGCAAGTGCCTAAGAGCCCGTGGATAACCACAGATAGAAAGGGTGCTAACACCTTTCCTTTCTGTAATCTACCCCCCGAACCCGAGAAATTCTCGAAAAAGGAATTTTTCTGTGCTTTTTTCCTTTCCTTGTTGGATAAAATAAAAGACGGTGACGAATCTTGCTTACCGCGACATTTTGCGAATACAAACGCAAAACGCAAACCAGCATTCCAAAAACAGTCAGTTCTTTCCCACCGTATCACAGAAATGGCGACTCTGCTGGGGAAGCTTAATAAGTGGGGTGTACCTTAGGATTAGATCATTGTGTTTTCAATTGTTTGCTTTGTATGCTTTATACTTGTGGGCTTGTATCGGAGTTACTATAGATCCTAACCCAGATCTGTGGAACACCCTTTAGGTAAATAGCAATAAACTGTGAGGGAACTGTACGGCATAGACCGATACAGTTGAAGCTGTAGCTACGTTGGTGTGGCATTTTAGTATGTACCGATATCCCTTGTGTTGGAACGAGGAGAATATGGGTCTGCTAAGGGGTCATTAAGCACCAACTGACCTTAGAACCTTTAAATTGACCAACTTGGCCATATAACAGTAGCAGTATGCTACACTCATTGAGACTAAACTCTCGCGATGATTCCGGCCGCAAGAAAAGGTTGTTAAACTGGAATTATGACCGATTGAGGGTAGTCAGTGATATTGAGATCCTCTAGAACCCGGTTACTATTTTTAGAACAGGTTTAAACCAACTGAACTGAAAGAGGGTAGTACCTAGACTCCTTGCCAGCCTGAAATCTGAGGGCTCTCTGTGTGACTTGTGTGCCTTTACCATGTTTTCTATTTGTGGATACTTGTGGTGTGCTTTCTATCATGACATCATGACATCATAACATTGCATACATCTTGCATTGGACTAACCTATTTCAAATACAGGAGGGATTCATCTTTATTCTGTTTTGTAGGTCATGGCACCCATGCGTAAGAACACCATCCGGATCAACTTTGTCCAGGTTCCCATTATGCTTAAAGAATTGGTTACAAAGATGTCCGATACTACCTCCTTCATCAGAAGACATGGGAATCTTCTCAGTTTGGTCACTTCCAAATTGGACGAGCAGATGATGAGTGTCCTAGTCTAGTTCTATGATCCACTGTACCATTGCTTTACCTTTTAGGACTACCAGTTGGTCCCTACCTTGGAAGAGTTCTCTGATCTGCTCGGTATCTCTATTCTGGAGCAGACCCCGTTTATAGGTTGGGAGAAGATCCTTAGGCCAGAAGAGATTGCTTCAGCCCTTCATATGACAAAGGATGAGGTAATGGCTAAGTTCTTGGTTGGTAAGGCTAATCATTTCTGGGATAGTCTAGACTTCAAGGCATTCAAAGATATTCTGGCTCTTCTGATATATGGCTTGGTATTGTTTCCTAATTCTGACTCCTTTGTTGATGTGAATGCGGTAAAAATCTTCATCTCTGGTAATCCTGTATCCACTCTCTTGGGTGACATTCTTCATCAGCTTTATGCCCGTACATCCCGGAAGCGGGGAACCTTGATGTGCTGTGCTCTGTTATTGGCGAGGTGGTTTATTTCGCACCTCCCCAAATCAGTGCTGAAGAACAAAGAAGGCATGGGCTAGGCTTATAGGGTTATGTCTCTCTCTCACAATGACATCATCTGGACTATTAAGGGTATGGACGAGGTGGCTATTATTGATCGATGTGGGGAATACCCCAATGTTCCACTGATAGGAACCCATGGAGGAATTACTTACAATCCATGCTTGGCCTTACGTCAGTTTGGACGAGCCAGAAGGGAAGGACCTCACGAGCTGCTGATGCCTAGTATCATCTTTGATTTTCAAGGGGATAGTGACGAGCAACGCCGCAGATTCATAAGGGCTTGGGATAGAGTTCACAGATCTGATCCACATGAGTTGGGTCCAAAGACTTCTCTTCTGATGGAGCCATATCTCGGATGGGTTCTCATCCGTGCCCAAAAGCTGGGAATGCCCTATGAAGCCGTCTTGCCTATTATTGTTGAAGTTGCTGATAAAGAGGGGGTTCCTCCTACTATCTTACACCCTTACATGCCTACTGACATTGGGGCATTAAAGAGGTCCTGGATGCAGCTGAGAGAAGAACGAGATACTTACCGAGAAAGGTATCACGAGCAAGAGCAGAAGATCTAGAAGTTGACTAGGAAGTTGGAGAAAGAGCAGATCATCAATGACTATGTCAGCACTAAAGGCAAACGACCATGGGAGCATTGATGTCCTTTGATTATTTCCAGTTTTTATTTACTTTCCAGTATTTCCTTTCTTGTAACGCCTTAAGGGCAATTTGTTGAACAATTAATTTCAAAGTTTATCTAATAAAAGTGTGTTTCATTTCCTGTTTACGAATTTGAATCTCTCGATGTCTTTGAAATCATATCATACGCATTTCATTCCATGCACCTCATAACAGGTACCCTTACAGGTTTTCTCATCTTCTTCTCTGTTTATTTCAGCATCATGTCTTCTGAACCATCGACTGAACAAGCAATCAAGGCTCTGCAGGCTCAAAATGCCCAATTCCAAGAGTTGTTCATGAATCTAGCTAAGGGTCAGCAAGATCTGAAGACCCTTATTCTGAAAGAGAAGAAGAAGAAGAGGATAGTCCTGTTTAACACGGGTCACAGGTTCGGAAACAGGCTACGAGATGAAGTTGATTTGACCACCTCGTCTGGAGGGAAAGATAGTCAGGAAGAAAGGAGGGCTTATAGCCCTGTGGTTTTAGACAATGAGACATACTTCGACGAAGACCAGTATCCTCCGGCTGAGGATAGATATAAGCAATTGGAAGACCGGTTGAGTGCGATGGAAGTTTAGAAGGTGCCTGGTATGGACTTTGGAGATCTGGGTCTGTCATCTGGGGTGGTGATTCCCCATAAATTCAAACCACCAGCCTTTGCTAAATACGACGGAATTTCTTGCCTGAAACTGCACCTCCGGTCGTATGTAAGGAAGATTCAGCCGTACACTACTGATAAGAACCTATGGATCCACTTCTTTCAAGACAGTCTCTCAGGGACTCAGCTTGAATGGTTTTACCAGTTAGAAGGAGCCAGTATCAGCAGTTGGCAAGATTTGGCTGCTGCTTTCTACAGACAGTACCAATACAATGCCGACCTTGCTCCCACGCGTACCCAACTCCAGGGTATGTCTATAGGAACGGGTGAAGGTTTCAAAGATTATGCTCAGAAGTGGAGGGATCTCGCTGGAAGAGTGCAACCACCCTTGCCTGATAGGGAGCTAGTTGATATGTTTTTTGGGACCTTGTCTGGTTCATTTTTCAACCATCTGATTGGAAGCTCTTAGTATGGGTTTATGGAGCTGATTATGACCGGTGAAAGGATTGAGGCTGGTATTAATTCTGGTAAGATACAAAATGGTGCTTCATCGAGCACCGAGAAAAAGCCTTTTAAGAAGGAGTCCAGTGCTGTTTATAGTTTGAAAATCCAGAATAGACCTGAACGCCGCCAAGCTATTAATGCGGTTGTTATTTCAAGACCTGCTGGTGCTCCTCAGCGCAACAATCAACAAAAGGCTAAGAGACCTCGAAGGCAATTCACCCATCTCAACATGACTTTGTCTCAGATTCTGCCACAGTTATTGAAAACCAATCTAGTAACTCCAAGGGAGGCTCCGCAGAATCCCAACACTGCATCGCCTAAGTACAATCCTAATGCCCGCTGTGCTTTTCATTCTGATAGCCCGGGACATGATACAGATGATTGTTTGGCTTTGAAGAAAAAAATACAGGACTTAATTGATGCTAAGGAGATCGAGTTCGTAGCACCAGAAAAGCCTAAACAAGACGCAGGGGTGAATGCTATTGGGGATGACGATGATGAAGAGTTTGATATTGACAGCTGGATATACCCAACTGCTGATGGTGGATTAAGCAACTGGATAGCGAAGGATTCTATGCCCGTTTCTGTTATCACCCAGTAATGAGACTTTTGTTTAAATTTGTAATAGACAATGTTTTAAAATCTATGGCCCGGTGTCTCACCCGGGGCACTGTGGCTTCATTTGTGAGGGCTTTATGTGTGTCATTTTCATATATCATTAATAAAAGCATTGGACGTTTCTTGAATTTCAAATTTTGCGCTCCTTGTTTTTCTTTTATTATATATTGCAAAACATTTGTTTTACACACACTCACATATACAGGTCTACATCCACTCTGGATCTCACTAGTAACGACTCTGCTACTGCCAGTTATGACTTTGAAAGTATGATCAACTTAGCCGAAGACGAAGGTGAAGATGATTGCGAAGTGCCTGGTGAACTTGCAAGACTGTTACTTCAGGAAGAGAGGGTTATTCAGCCGCACAAAGAGTCAGTGGAATCAGTGAATCTGGGTACAGAGATAGACAAGAAAGAGGTCAGGGTCGGTGCAAGTCTGGAGCTATATGTGAAGCAACGATTGATTCAGATTCTGCGTGACTACGTTGAGATCTTCGCCTGGTCTTATGAAGATATGCCTGGGTTGGATACCGATATTGTGGTTCACCGCCTGCCTACCAAGGAAGATTGTCCTCCAGTGAAACAGAAGGTTCGCCGAATGCGCCCGAATATGTCTGAGAAAATTAAGGCTGAAGTTATGAAACAGTTTGACGCCAGTTTTCTAGCAGTTACTTCTTACCCGCAGTGGGTTGCCAATGTGGTTCCTGTGCCGAAGAAGGATGGTAAAGTTCGAATGTGTGTTGACTATAGGGATCTGAACAGGGCGAGTCCCAAGGATGATTTCCCTCTGCCTCATATCGACGTTCTGGTTGACAACACCGCTCAGCATAAGGTATTCTCCTTTATGGATGGTTTCTCCGGTTATAATCAAATTAAAATGGCTCCCGAACACATGGAGAAGACAACCTTTGTTACTCAATGGGGTACCTTTTGCTACAAGGTCATGCCTTTTGGATTGAAAAATGTTGGGGCAACGTATCAGCGTGCCATGGTTGCTTTATTCCATGATATGATCCATCATGAGATTGAGGTATACGTCGACGACATGATTGCAAGGTCCCAGACCGAAGAAGAACATCTTGACCACCTTTAGAAGCTATTTGACCGGTTGAAGTTGTACAAGCTGAGGTTAAACCCGAACAAGTGCACCTTCGGGGTGAGATCTGGTAAGCTGTTGGGTTTCTTCGTAAGCGATAAGGGTATTCAAGTGGATCCTGCAAAGGTGAAAGCTATTTAGGAGATACCAGGTCCCCAAACAGAGAAAGAAGTTAGAGGCTTTCTAGGACGACTAAACTACATTGCCCGATTCATCTCACAGCTGACCGCTACTTGTGAACCAATCTTCAAGTTACTAAAGAAAGATCAAGTAGTGCGTTGGAACGATGAATTCCAGGCCGCTTTCGAAAGGATCAAAGAGTATCTCCAAGAGCCACCCATTCTGATGCCTCCAGTTGAAGGGAGACCCTTAATCCTATACTTGACAGTACTCGACAACTCAATGGGGTGTGTGCTGGGTCAGCATGATGAGTCTGGCCGAAAAGAGCATGCTATTTATTACCTTAGCAAAAAGTTTACCGACTGCGAGACCCGATACTCGTTGCTCGAGAAAACTTATTGTGCTTTGGCATGGGCTGCTCGCCGGCTGAGATAGTATATGCTGACTCACACTACTCTATTGATATCGAAGATGGATCCAATCAAGTATATCTTAGAAAAGCCTGCTTTGTCCGGAAGAATAGCGAGATGGCAGATGATCTTGACTGAGTATGAAATCCAATATACGACCCAAAAGGCAATTAAGGGAAGTGTGTTGGCAGACCATTTGGCACATCAGGCAGTGGATGATTACCAGTCAATGAACTTTGAATTTCCGGATGAGAATACCATGTTGGTAACTGACTGTGAGACACCTGGATCGGATGAAGGACCTGAGGAAGGATCCCGATGGTCTATGTACTTTGATGGAGCTTTGAACGCTTTGGGTAATGGCATTGGCGCCGTGATCATATCTCCTAAAGGCTCTCATACTCCGTTCACCGCCCGACTATGTTTCAACTGCACCAACAATATGGTAGAGTATGAGGCGTGCATTATGGGTCTTCGAGCAGCAATTGACCTAAGGATTAAGTTCTTGAGTGTTTTCAAAGATTCCGCTCTCGTGATCAGTTAGATCAAAGGCGAGTGGGATACAAAACACCATAATCTTATTCCTTACAAGGAGTATGTATTGACGTTGCTCCCACATTTCGAGGAAATAACCTTTGAACACTTCCCTAGAGAGGAGAATCAGTTGGCGGACGCGCTAGCTACGATGTCTTCTATGTTCAAAGTCAATTGGAACAACGAAGCTCCCCGGATTATCATTGAAAGATTGGACGAACCTGCACATTGCTGTGACATTGAGACTGAAGAGGTAACAGAAAAGCCCTGGTTTCACGAAGTAAAAAGGTATCTTGAGGCTCAGGAATACCCCGAGGGTGTATCTGTTAATGACAAGAAGTTTCTGAGGAGGTTCACAACAAAGTTCTTCATCAGCAATGGCATCCTTTACAAGCGTAACCATGATTCGACCCTACTGTGATGTGTGGATAAGAACGAAGCAGAAAGGATCATGACAGAATTACACGAAGGTACTTTTGGGACTCATTCCAATGGACACACCATGACAAAGAAAATCCTTCGGGCAGGATATTATTAGTCCACTATGGAAGCCGATTGTTATCAGCATTCTCGGACATGTCACAAGTGCCAAGTATATGCTGATAAGGTGCACATACCTCCAGTTCCTCTGAATGTCTTGACAGCTCCTTGGCCTTTTGCAATGTGGGGCATTGATATGATCGGCGATATCAGACCTACGGCATCCAACGGGCACCGTTTCATCCTGGTAGCCATTGATTACTTTACGAAATGGGTTGAAACAACTTCCTTTGCTACAATAACAAAGAACGTCGTGGCACGGTTCATTCGGAACAATCTGATCTGTCGATACGGTGTACTAGAGAGGATCATTACGAACAATGGTACGAATCTCAATAATAAGATGATCATTGAGCTCTGCAAACAGTTCAAGATACAGCATCACAACTCTTCTCCCTATCGGCCGAAGATGAATGGGGCTGTCGAAGCAGCTAATAAAAACATTAAGAAGATTGTGCAGAAGATGACGGTGACATACAAAGATTAGCACGAGATGTTACCATTTGCTCTTCATGGGTACCGTACCTCAGCACAGACGTCAACAAGGGCAACACCCTATTCCTTGGTATATTGTATGGAGGCAGTCTTGCCCATTGAAGTTCAGATACCCTCTCTTCGGATCATGAAGGATGCAGGTTTGAGCGAAGATGACTGGATTCAGACCCGGCTTGATCAACTGAACTTAATCGATGAAAAGAGACTTACTGCTATTTGTCATGGTCAAATGTATCAAAAGCGGATGATCAAGGCATTTAACAAGAAAGTCAGACGACAAGAGTATCAAGTTGGGGACCTGGTAATCAAGCGCATTATCTTACCTTAACGTGATCCCAGGGGCAAATGGACCCCTACTTACGAAGGGCCATTTGTGGTTAAGAACATTTTCTCAGGAGGAGCTATGATTCTAACCACCATAGATGGTGACGACCTTCGTCACCCCGTCAATGCAGACATAGTGAAAAGATACTACGCATAACTAACGACCCGCTAGGTCGACTGGCCTAGGCAAAAATAAGGGCTTCCCAGCAAACCAAAAGGGTTCGGGCAAAAATAAGGGATGAAAATGAAAAAATTTGTACACTCGGCAAGTCGAAAACCTGAAAAGGCGGCTTGGGCAAAAAAGGGTATCCCGGTGGACGAAAAACCCGAAAGGGCGGTCCAGGCAAAAATTAGGGATCAAAGTGTAACACTATGTCTCATTAGATCACCTTGCAACCAGACTTCGGTATCGACTATCAAACTCAGACGGCGCTAATCAATTTGATTCATCTTCAACCAGTAGCAAAGTGATGAGATGCTCGAAGACATAAAGGCCATAGCAGAGTTGGAACCCAGTGGGATTATTCACATAGATGTTTTGTTTTCTTTTCACAAATTGTATAAACTATATCTGTTCGGCGGCGTTCTCTTACTAGGACGTCAGCCTCTTGTACAAAAACACCTATTTACAGGCCAAACTTTAAAATCAATACAATTCGTTTTCAAAGAAATTTCAAACTATTTTTCCTTTATCTGGTTTGTTTTGCAAAGAACGTCCAATGTTCATTTTTGATATATGCAGTTGACATTAATTGCTGCTCATGAATATTTACATGCGAAACAAAAATATGATTACTGGTAATATCGGAAACAGGGGCAATAAAAATTGTCCAAACTATACAGTTGCTCTGTCCACCAGGTACAAGGTAAATTCAGCTGAAGAATATGGCTAGGATACCTTCACTCCCTGCAGAGTAAGACAGTAATGATAGCTCTCCCCAGCTGAGACTTGCAACTGTGAATGAATCGGTAATATTCTCCCCAAGCAGAGTTTATCTACCGTCAGCACTAAAAAGGCTTGATATCCCCATCGGTCTTGATATTCCCCAACGGAATATACGAATGTTCCCTGGAAGAATACAAGATATCCCCATTGGATTTAAAATTTTCCCAGCGCAGTCTGAAAAATCTTCCCCAGTGGAGTTGAAGAATCATCCCCAGTAGACTCTTGAAGTTTATCCACAGCGGAGTACAAAAATAAATCTCCCCAGCCGAGTTCAAAGGATCATTCCCAGCAGAACTCAGAGGATTATCCCTATAAGAGTCTAACAGGTTATCCCCAGTGAAGCCGCAACTGAAAGATCATCCCCAGCAGAGTTATTTCCTTTCGCAAACAGGAATTCAATCACCGATAAGATTCAATATCACCAACAACGATAATTCATCCCGACGGAATTTATCAGTGGAATCTTCAGCAGAACATCTCTTCCCCACAGTGTAATCTCTTCATCAGTTTATTCCCCCAACAGAGTCATCCTCTCCTGCAGGTTTATTCTCCTCGTTCGCCATCCCCAGCGGAAACGAAGAATCCAGCTCTATTCTTTAGCAGCTATCCGAGATTTATTTTCCCCAGATAGAAACATTACATTTCCATACGTCATGATACAGGCATATACGCATCATACCACACAATCTCATTTATTTTGAGAGAATCATTGCTTGATATATATTATGCATTTCATACATCATGACATTGCATATGACTAACTCTTTACCTTTTCAGGGAACGAAGAATCAATAAACATCGTCGACTACTTATATGACCTGGTAGTCCCCTCAAAAACTACATCTATTGAGGGTTGTTTCAGCGGATCCCTCAGAAAGATATCACAAGACCTTCTCTGGTTCATTCAGATCGACGCTAAGATCTCCCTAATTCTTATTCCAGTTGAAGATATCAGAAGACTTTCGTCTGGTTCAGTTAAATCGATTCTAAGATTTTTCTGATTCTTATCCAGTCAAAGTTAATCCAAGACCTTCTCTGGTTCGGTCAGATCGATGCTAAGATCTCCCTGATTCTTATTCTAGTTGAAGATATTCCAAGACTTTCGTCTGGTTCAGTTAAATCGTTTCTAAGATATTTCTTATTCTTATCTAGTCAAAGTTAATCCAAGACCTTCTCTTGTTCAGTCAGATCGACGCTAAGATCTCCCTGATTCTTATTCCAGTTGAAGATATTCCAAGACTTTTGTCTGGTTCAGCTAAATCGATTCTAAGATTTATCTGATTCTTATCCAGTCAAATTTAATCCAAGACCTTCTCTGGTTCAGTCAGATCGATGCTAAGATCTCCCTGATTCTTATTCCAGTTGAAGATATCCCAAGACTTTTGTCTGGTTCAGCTAAATCAATTCTAAGATTTTTCTGATTCTTATCCAGCCAAAGTCAATCCAAGACCTTCTCTGGTTCAGTCAGGTCGACGCTAAGATCTCCCTAATTATTATTCCAGTTGAAGATATTCCAAGACTTTCGTCTGGTTCAGTTAAATCGATTCTAAGATTTTTCTGATTCTTATCTAGTCAAAGTTAATCCAAGACCTTCTCTGGTTCAGTCAGATCGATGCTAAGATCTCCCTGATTCTTATTTCAGTTGAAGATATTCCAAGACTTTTGTCTGGTTCAGCTAAATCGATTCTAAGATTTTTCTGATTCTTATCCAGTCAAAGTTAATCCAAGACCTTCTCTGGTTCAGTCAGATCGACGCTAAGATCTCCCTGATTCTTTTTCAAGTTGAAGATATCCCAAGACTTTTTTCTGGTTCATCTAAATCGATTCTAAGATTTTTCTAATTCTTATCCAGCCAAAGTCAATCCAAGAGCTTCTCTGGTTCAGTCAGATCGACGCTAAGATCTACCTGATTCTTATTCCAGTTGAAGATATTCCAAGACTTTTTTCTGGTTCAGCTAAATCGATTCTAATATTTTTCCGATTCTTATCTAGTCAAAGTTAATCCAAGACCTTCTCTGGTTCAGTCATATCGACGCTAAGATCTCCCTGATTCTTATTCCAGTTGAAGATATTCCAAGACTTTCGTCTGGTTCAGTTAAATCGATTCTGATTTTTCTGATTCTTATCCAGTCAAAGTTAATCCAAGACCTTCTCTGGTTCAGTCAGATCGACTCTAAGATCTCCCTGATTCTTATTCCAGTTGAAAATATTCCAAGACTTTCGTCTGGTTCAGTTAAGTCGATTCTGAGATTTTTTCTGATTCTTATCCAGTCAATGTTAATCCCAGACCTTCTCTGGTTCAGTCAGATCGACACTAAGATCTCCCTGATTCTTATTCCAGTCGAAGACCTCCTATAAAAAATCTCCAAATGGCATCTGTAAGCCCATTCCCGACATCACAATGCTGATACCACTTCATGCGAGTGCAAATTTCTGGGCACTCTAGTGTTCAATCATCTTCCACCTTCGGATCACGAAAGCCAATCTATATCCTCAGGCTTAAGAAGATTGAACAGGGGCAGTTGTTGTACCCCAAAATTTTCCCTCTCATATTTCTCAAAACATGTCAAGAAAAATCTCCAAGTGGCTCAAGATTGCTCAAGAGTTGGACAATCAAGCTATCTCCTAAGACAGTCAACCCCAAATTAGGGTTTTGTGTTGCATCAAGATCCTTGATTCCAAATTACATCAAATTCTCCCTAATGTCCTAATATGTTATCAAGGTCATCCATGTCAAGTTTCAAGCCTTGCAGAGGAAGTTTGCTCAGTCAATTGCTCAAAGGGTCCAAAAATCGACTGTGCTTGGGCAAAAGTCAACTGTGACCCAAATACAGTCAAACCTCAAGATTTTTTGTCAACATTCTCATTTTGAAGGTTATTTCATCATTTGATCAAGGGTTTATCATGATTCATCAAGGATTGCTCAAAACTCATCAAGACTCAAAAGTTGCTAAATTAGGGTTTTGTAGGAAAAGTCAACTCAACTTTGACCAAGCATAACTTTCTCATACTTTATGAGAAATGACCCATACAAAGCCCATTTTTAATAGGATGCAATTTCCTACAATCCATATTCATACCCCAAGATCAGAAAATGCACTCACAAGAAGTTACAAATTTGGACATTATAGGTCATTTTTGAAAGTCAACAAAAACACCTTTTTTTCCAAAGCTTATAACTTGAGCATGGAATATCAAAATGCGATGAGACCAATAAGGCTGGTTAGAGGACATCTCAAGCTTTCTAAAAAGCCAGAGAACACTTCCAAAAGTTCAAAATTGAAGAAGTTATGCATTGTTGAAGTTGGGCATTTTTGCAAAATTGCCAAAAGTCAACTATCCCCAAAACTTCAAATTTTGTCAAATGGGCCCATTCTTTTCTACTTGATTTGGACTTTCCACATTGCACACGTGTCCTAGCTTCAGCCTTGTATCCATTTATCAATTTTATTATTTTATTTGATTTTTTATTGAATTATTTCATTTTAAATCAATTTAAATCAAATAAAATCCCAAAACTTGATTACATGAGATCTTTTTCTATTTTTAGGACTTAATCATCATCATGAACAACATCAAACTCGTATCAAGCATTCCATGTGCAAAAAGATTGGATTTTTGACAAATTAGGCAAGCTTTCAATGGTGGATCAAATCAAATCCCATGGCATTGATGTGCAAAGATTTAAAGCATAATTCTTGACCTAATGCATTGCATATTACATATAGAAGGCAAAGGCACGAAATTGAGACCTAGAGGCTGCAAGAACATTGAAAACAAAACTTGGAAAAAGTGGTGAAAAGTGAAAAACTGAAATCACACTTAGAGGCGTTTACAGAAGCAAAACTCAACACCAATCGATTGCTGGGTGTCTACTCAACCTTCTGCAATCCAAAGCAAGCTCTCATACGCATCAAAACGCACTGTAAGCATCACGTTTCTTGGCCCTGTATTCAAAATCGTAACACTTTATTTTTGCATCATTTTGGCAAATCAGGGACATATTTGTGATGCTTATGAGATTTCTGAACTTTTGGCAATATTTGATTTCATTTATATGGACTGTAACCCCATAGCCGAATCTAGGGTTTTGTGGTTTGTTTTTTGGGCGTTTCTTTTACAGGAAAAATTATCTCCATTGATGGCCATGGATATGACCGGAAGAGAAGGACGAACACAACCATGGTCTTGGGAGGACTTTTTATGGCCTAGATTTGATTTTGGGATTGACCTACGAATTTAGTTGCGGATCTAAATCCATAGGTAAATTTACAGGGTTTGAAGGTCAGGGACGACAAACGTGTCTCCCTCTGGTTGGACCGTTCAAACTTGGCGCGTTTTTTTTATATTTTCTGGCATCTGATTGATTTCCCTTTATTATCATTACTATGTATATTATTAACAATTAACACACAATGGCTGAGTGGTAGTGACGTGTATCCAATATCCAACAGGACCTGGGTATGAATCCCAGGTCCCCCATATGCCTTGTTATTCTTTTTCTTCAGGTATTCCAGTGCAACTCCAAGCGTGCAGCCCACTATATTCTCTCAATCATCCAATGGCCAGATGGCCAAAGGCCAAATCTGGTGGCCATGACCTGGAGGTCTACCATGGGCAAAGTCAGCGCATACACATGGAATCCAGGGAAGTCAAGCCAGGCCAATGTAATTGGGCCTCTGAATTGCTAAGCAAGCTTCCAAATCAGGCCCACACCCCCTAACTCTTTCTATTTATTTTTTTATTTTATTTTAATTGTTTGTTTTATTTATATTTTTATTATTAACTAACCAATCAAATCTTTTCTTTAATAAAATTTAAAAAAAAAACTTTTTCTTTATTAAATTAAATTTCAGTATTTTATTTTTATTAACAATATTAATTAATTAATTTAGGCCATTAATTAGGTTAACTTTAATATATTTTATAAATAATTAAAATTAACTTAGACATAATTAGGTTTTTATTAACTTTGATTAAATTTATTTTCTTTCTTTAAATATCAAAAAAACCAAAAATATTTATTTTTATTAATTAGTTTAATTAATTTTATTTAATAATTAATTTAGGATAGTTTCTTTCTTAAGATTCAAAAATAAACAAAAAATCTTTTCTTTAATGGCAAAGGGTCAAAACCCTAGAACTTGCGCCCGACTTAATTTCCCGCACACGATCCATTTTTATTCAATATTGTATTTGTTTCCGGAATGTAATAGCTTAATAGGAATTTAACTATTTTTATCGCTTTATTTATTTTTCCGCATTTAAGTTTCAAAGGGTTGATTTTGGCGATGTAAATACCCGACGCCTTGTAATTTAATTTCTGCAATTTATTTTCCGCAAAAACTGCTAGATATTTGATAATAGGGATGCATGACAAGATTGAATGTTTAACCTAAAATTAACTTAGATAACCATTTACATGTACAAAGATAAAGTTAACTGAAAACGACACACTCGCACATGCGCACTCTTAGGGTACACCCCACTTGGTTGCCTTTGTACACGGTCATTAAGTATAGGTCACTTTAGAGGTCGTCCTCTTGTCCAAAGATCATAGTCGCCTCGAAACGGTTGCCTCGGATATTGTTGCCTCAAAACAAATTATCTAAGACATTAGGGTTACCACTAAGGCGTCCTAACATTGCTTTGGTGACCGTAAGTCCCTAATTCGAATTGACCCTCAAACTCTAACGACGGTGCTACCTACTCATTCATAGTGGGATAGCATTGTCTAAAGGAAGATAGCATAGAACGATTCCTTTTTCGAGTAGGTAGATGGTTCTTAAGTACTTGCTCTTTCAAAAAAACAAAATCTTTTTCACACTTACACTCCTTTTCAAACAAAAAACTCTTTTCAAACCCACAAACACAGAAAAGCAATTTTGAAAACAATATGAGCAAGTTCATAAGAGCCCGTGGATAACCATAGAGAAAGGGTGCTAACACCTTCCCTTTCTATAATCTACCCCCTGAACCCAAGAAATATCTCGAAAAAGGAATTTTTCTGTGCTTTTTTCCTTTCCTTGTTGGATAAAATAAAAGACGGTGGCGACTCTTGCTTACCGCGACATTTTGCGAATACAAACGCAAAACGCAAACCAACATTCCAAAAATAGTCAGTTCTTTCCCACCGTATCACAACCGCCAACAACAATCAAGCGGACTACGAGGCTCTTATTACCTACATGGTTGTCACCTTAGAGATGGGAACCTCTAGACTGAAGGCCAAAAGAAACTCCTAATTAGTCGTCAAACAAGTCTCCGAGTAGTACCAAGCAAAAGAACTCAAGCTTATAAAATATCTTCAAAAGGTACGAAGTCTATCCTCTTGTTTTACTTCTTTTGAAATATAACATGTTCCCCGTGAACATAACTTTAAAGCACACCTTTTGGCTAAACTTGCCACATCAAAAACAACATTGTTAACATAATATTTATCTAGGAAACTTCTTCCTCTCCTAGAAGCGAGTCAGGCGAGGTATACTCTCTGGAATTTATCCGAGTCTAGATGGATGTCGGCCATATTGAGTTACCTATAGATCTCTGTTGTTAAACTCGGATAATGGCACGACGCGACCATTCAAAAAATTGGAACGAAACAGAAACGCGGAATAAAATGGGCGTTATTTTGGTGACGCGAATACTAATATATTTAATATAAAATATATATATGCATAAACATTACGGTAGATAAATAAAATATTATTTAAATTATAACATTAAACTAATTAACTTATTGCCTTTTATGTGGTGTATTAAAATATCATATTGTTTTCAATTTATATTATTTTTAGAGGATTTAAAGAAAACCTTTTCAACTGTATGTGGTACTGTATTTAAAGAAAATATTTTCAGTTAGATATTGTTGGCTAGGATTTTCACAAAGGGTTAAAATCCAACCAAAAGCAAAAAAGGTTCTTTGAAGACTTTGAATTATAGGAAATCGACCACAAAAGCAGTCGACCGAAAGAGGTTTCATAAAAGGCCAATTTGGGCTTGTGGACGCAGTTGACCAGAAAAGAGGCCTCATGAGGAATGGATTGGGCCCAGGAGTGTTAAAAATCCCAAAAAAGGGCAAAACTAGCAAAGTAAAGCGTTGTGAATGGAGAACATGGATTCAATAGTAGGAACGGAGAACGTGGGTTCGATAACAGAGATGGAGAATGTGGGTTCATGGAGGGAAGTGACAAGAGACACGTGGCTCATAAAGAAGCAAAGTCCGCTGAAAAGTAGTTATTTTCATGTATTATAAATAAAGCACTTAGTGCATAATGTAAGGGGTTCAAACTTTCACATTCCTAAACGCTAGTCACTCAGAGTACCCAAGTGAACGAGCGAAATGAGTCAAGCAAGGGCGATGTATGTTTCAATCAACCCATTTTTAACTATTTTGATGTTTTATCATCTATTTTTACAGTTTAAAACATCTTTGCTTTATTGCTTTTAAATTCGTTTCGCCTTAGTTGAACGAATCCTTTTGAACATACTATATGAAAACACTCGAAAACTAAAGCACTGTACTGAGATTCCCTGGTCGATCTTGGCAGTAAACTTTATGTTAAGAGACCAACATTGTTTACCAAAACCAGAGGTAAACAAATTGGCACGCCCAGTGGGATAGTGCTAATAATTTCGTATTTTGTGTGTAGTTTTACAAAGTTTCTCAATTTGGTATTTTGAGAAGTGGTAAACTTTTGTCCAAGTCTAAAATGCCACGCTCTGAAACAAACACGATACATATGCATATTTGTACACATAATGTGGATCTCACACCAGTAAGTACCACTAATCAAAGCGCGACAGTTTTATCTCCCGTAAGATCAACCGTTGTTAATGGTTCAGGGACAACAGTCACAATGACAGAACCTAGGCATTGGATATCGCCATTTGAAACAAATCGACCACTCTTTCCAAGGGGTCCAGGGTCATGATTTGTCACTTACCAATATGGTACGCCGTATACCATGATGGTTAGGTTACAGTCAAAGCTGACCACATATACAAAAAACACAATGGCCACTAGAAACCAAGGCAGTTATGTCCCAAGTGGTCGACCAGGTGGTGTTAGTTATGTCCCGCTATCGAAACCATCTTTCAATATTACTTTTGTTATGGCTTTAAGGCAAAAGACGTATGAGAGTAATTTAGAGTTAGCAAACGTCTTAACTCAATAAATGGGAGTCGCCCTTAATTCTGTATTTGACAAAATAGGTATATTTATTTACTTATTAGGGGTCTTACCAACTCAAACGAGGCATAGGTCATTGAGAGTTTTTGAAGACTTCGAGTGGGGAAATAATGAGAATCCTTTTAGACCTCGAATAGTGGAAGCACCCACTTATGAAGAGGAAGAATTTGTTGAAAAATATGAACCTAGTCCAATCGTAGTTTGGAGAAACCAAGATGTTGATCGAGTGCTAAGAAATGCCACTGTTGGGCGTAACAACATAGTGAATATGGTAGAAGAAGTATTAACATGATTTGGAGTAAACATTTCCCTCCGGAGGCCCAATTACTCTTCACCCTTGCCTGGTTACATTCGACGGGTAGAATTACCTAGGGGATGTAAGGTACCTAAACTTACAAAGTTTGTTGGTGATGCCAATGAGTCGTCCATAGAACACATTGCTAGATACAAAACAGAAGCTGGCGATATCGATAACAATGAGGGTTTAAAATTAAGATATTTTCCTAATTCATTGACAAAAAATGCTTTTAGTTGGTTTACGATGTTGACTCCAAACTCTATACGCACTTGGGAATAACTTGAGGGTATATTTCATGAGAAAATTTATGTTGGTCAGCCTAAGATAAGTTTGAAAGAGTTGTCCTCAATCAAGAGGAGGTCTTCTGAGTAAATGGTTGATTATTTGAATAGGTTTAGGGTCCTAAAGTCTATATGCTTTACTAGAGTTCTTGAAGATGAGCTGGTTAAAATGGCCGCTGAGGGTTAGATTATTCTATTAGGAAAAAGTTTTATCCTCAATCTATTACAGATATGTCCCAAATAGATGATAAAGTTCGATATGTCGAACGTTTGAAAACAGAGAAAGCTGGAGTGTCAAAGGACCATAGAAAAGGCAAAATTTCCTATGTAGACACATAAGATTATTCCATAGAGTCTGAGGATGAATACATGGAAGAAGGTGAAGTTAATGTAGCTGAACTGAAAGCTAGACCTCCATATGCATGTAAATCTATAAGATTGTCAAAAGGTAAGATAATCGAAGAACCAAAAAATGATGCGTCTAGTACTAAAACATATACCTTTGATGTGTCAAAATTTGATGAAATATTTGATGTTTTAGTTTCAGATGGTCAGATTATAGTGCCTCCAGGAAGTAAAAATCCACCATTAGAGCAGAAACAAAAAAGAGGTTTTTGCAAGTATCATAACTTTTTGGGTAATAACACTTCTCAATGTTTTCTTTTCAGGGATTTGATTCAGAAAGCTCTGAAAGATGGTCGATTAAAATTTGGTTAGAAACCAAAAAGCTCCATGAAGGTCAAATAAGACCCTTTGCATGTTGCTGATATGCACTTTGTCAAACCATTGGAAATGCTGATGATCGAGGATAATGATGGTCTTGAAAGGGAATAGACAGACATTATCAATTCACTCGCAACATTGACAATCAAGACCATTGATGATTTTGAGAGTGAACAAGATATGATCGTTGATCCAATGATAGCTGCAATAGTTGAGACTACTAAAGGTCTCAAAAGTGGCATTGGCAACCTGTATAAGCCACAAGAAATGATGGTGGTTGATATTGCTGAAGAGCCTGAAGTTAACCAAGACGACAAGGACAAAATAGATTGTGAAACTAAAAATGAAGAATTGTCTGAAGAAACAATTGCTCAGTTAATGAAGGTTGTTTTTCCCAAACCCAAAGAGGAGTTGGTGGATTTTCTCAACAGGTGCAAGCTAGGTAATTCCAGGTCTATGTTATGCCCAAATTGCAACATAGTCTATGATGAAAATGCTGCGAAGAAAATTGAGGCGTTGAAGAAGAAACGCCATTAAGAGAAAGATCTAAAGTTGGTGTTAGCACATGCGAAGGGGGCATAAAATGTCCAAGTCCCTCAAGGAAATCTTAGTTTTCTGTATCAAAGGACTTTTGTACCACCAACTGATGTTCATAACAACAATTGGGTTCATCCTTTCTATCCAAGCGGGGCAAACCAGAATTGGAAGGTGGTGAAAAAGGGTTCGGGTTCGAGTCATAAATGGGAAATGATGGAGAAGGAATCTAGTTCTTCCCAATTTGTTGAAGCTGGGATCACTTCAAAGAGGTATCACGTTCCTCCCACATACAAAGGGAAAAATCCTATGACAAAGACTCAATGGAGAAGGTTTCACAAAAAACAAGAAATATGCAAGAGAAACGGCATTAAAAGATGCTTCATCAAAGGGTGAGAGAATTCAGAAGGGAGTGCATCGTTGACCAACAAAAGAGAGGTTATCAATGTCATTTATATGTGCGTCGCCAACAAAAGTTGAAAATACTGGTGATGACAACATGGATGATGAACTATCTGACGACTTTGAAGATAATTCAAATAAAGGTTTGATTATACATTATAATATTGTGTCAGTCCTTCCTAGTGACTATGTGTTGTACCCCAAAATTTTCCCTCCCATATTCTTCAAGAAATTGCCAAGTCAAGCTTCAAAATCTCCCCAAGGGTTGCACAGTTCAAGGGCCTCCTAACAGTCAAAATTAGGGTTTTGGTTCTGACAAAGTAAATGAGGTTTCCAAGGGTCCAATCAAGTCCCACATGCCTACAAACATGGTCAAGAATCCTCATATCAAGTTTCAAGACTTTCAGAACAAAAATGCACAGTCAAAAAACCTAATTGCACTACAGTCAACTGTAGGGGCAAAATGGTCATTTGGCAGTCAAAAGTTCAAATTTTTGGTCAACATCTCATTTTTAAGCCACAAACATCATTTGATCAATGCTTGATCATGATTCTCAAAGCTTGGCTCAAAAATCATCAAGATGCAAAAGTTTCCTTATTTGGACAGTTGAAAAAGTCAACTGTAAATTGACCAGGGCATAACTTTCACATGGATTATCAGAAAAATTCCATCCAAAGCTCATTTTGAAGAGAAAGACATTTCCATCAACTCCTCTTCACACTTCAAGTCCAAGAAATGCTCTTACAAAAAGTTATCAATTTCAACATTATAGATCATTTTCAAAAGTCATCAAAAAGGGACTTTAAGTCAAAGGCCATAACTTGAGATTGGTAAATCAAAATGACATGGGACCAAAGACATTGGTTAGAGGACACAAAGACCTTTCCAAAATGTCAAAGAACATGAGCAAAGCTTAAAAATTGAGCAAGTTATGCCTTGTGGAAGTTGGGAAATTTTTGGATATTTTGAAAAGTCAACATTGATTCAAATGACCTAAAATTGCTAATGGGCCTCTTTTTCTTCCACAATTCATCATCCAAGGCATGTGCACGACCATTTGGCCCAAAGGGAAGTTTTTATCATTTCTTATTTATTTATTTGGATTTTTTATTATTAATAATTCATTTAATTAAATAAAATACATGAAAAATACTAAACCTAGGTTTTTCAATCTTTTTGTGCATATAATATCTCCAATATTTCGTGCAAATCAGATTAGGGAAGAATTGAAGATGATTGGATATGATTGAGACCAAATATGCTTGAAAAAGATTTGAAAATAATGGCTTGAAAATCAAATATATTTTTCATCAATTCATGGATTTGTGATCAGTTTCTCAACCCTAGAACCTTCACACATAAGTACCAAGTGCAACCCTAATGCATACAGACTGAAAGCTGCGCCATAGACAAGAAACAACACTTGAATTTTTTGCTTGAAAACTCAAATTTGAAAACACACTTGCAGGTCGATTCAAGCCTCAATACTTATTCCATTGGCTTGCTGAGAGTTCAAGGAACACATACAGATCAAAATCATCGCCCCTAACACAAGGAATAGGTAGCACGACCATGGCCGGTTCAAGCTTTTTTCAGTTTTCTTGAAACATCATTCATGCATTATTTGTGAATTCTAATATTGGATTTGTGCTTATTATGTCATTCTGAGGCTAACTGTGTAATTTAATTGTATTTTTATCACTCACACGCGAAATCGCCATTAAAGCATCCTAGGTTTTCAGACTTGCAAAATTAGGGATTCTCTTATCCAGAAAAATTGGAGCACAAGACCCAAACCATCAAAATCAGGACCTTCATACAAACTCAGTGATGGGGTCGCGCTCAATTTATGAGCCACCCTGAGCTAATCGCTATTTTTTAATATGGGGTATAAGGGGACAGTTCCAAAACCGTTGCTAATGATGTTTTGTTTCAGAAAAAAAAAGCCAAGCGAAGGAGATGATGAAGTGTCAAAGCATGATAGGGCCATTTGAAATTTCGCGCTGGAATTCAACTAACCATTGTTTTTATTTTATATTGTTTATCTTTTATTATATGTACAAAACGCGCTAGATGGCTCAGTGGCAAGCAATTGTGTTGATGACCTTCAGGACCTGGGTTCGATCCCAGGTCCCCACCCCTTTCATGTTATTTTTCCCTTAACGCTTATGTGCAGCTTCAGTATTAGGGTGTATCGTACATCATCAAAATCGAGCCATCCACTTGGCCAATGGAACGATCAGAGGGCCCAGAACTGGAGAGTATGGTAAACCTGAGTCAACGCCTATGCATGCTAGCTGGAAAGTCCACCAAGCCAGGGATAATTGGGCCCTAAATTGCTGGGCTTCACCTCACAACTGGGGACAACACCCCCCTTAGGTTTGCAATACTTTTTTTCATTCTTTTTTTATTTCAATTATTATTCTTTTTATTAATTCTTGTAATTTAATTATTTTCATAAAAAACACAAAAACAATAAAAAATCAGAAAAAGACAAAAATTAAATATATTTATTTAATTAGTATTTTTTGTAAATAAAGTCCATTAATTAACTTAGTTTTTAAATTAGGTTTTAACCTTAACTTTTTTTAATAAAAATCTAAAATTGGTAGAATTAGGGTTTGAATAATTTTTTATCTTTTTTTTCTTTTCTTTCATAATAGTTAATTATTAAAATAATTTACTTTTATAAATCAAGATTTGCATGAAAATAATTAGGTTAATATTAGGTTAAAATTTAATTCTTTCTTAATAAACTAAAAACAACTAGAATTAGGGTTAGCATTTTATTTTAATTAATCTTTTTTTTCATAAAAATCATAAAAATACAAAAATACCAAAAACAATTTCTCTTCATTATTAGTTTCATTAATTTAATAATTTAATTTAGTTTCATAAAAAAGGGTCCAACGCCCTCGTTTCAACTTTAATTCAAATCGCGTGATTATTTCTTTTTTCGTATAATTTTATGTACCTCTCCCAAAGCCGTGTAATTAATTTCTCGCACTTTACTGTTCTTTAATTCTTTATTTTTCTGTCAAATCGGGTTCAGGAAATTTTGGCGATGTGAACCCGCGCCTTTTGTAATAGCTTTAGAACTTTTAATTTCCGCATCTTTTTAACTGTTAAATAAATGCATGCAAGAATGAATGATAAAAATAAAAACAAACGCATAGATCGCCTATACCATGACAAGATAAAAATAAACGAATCTGACACCCGAATCACACACCACCCCTAGGGTACGCCTCACTGTTGCCTTGCCTCGAAAGGTGATCGTCGAGTAGAGGATGTCTTAGTAAGTCCTCATGATCCGGGAACCTGGCATGAGGGTAGCTTCTAAGGTGTCTTCCCATTGCTCTGGTGATCACCATGTCCGGAACCTCGAATTGACCCGAACACCTCCAACGGTGGTGCTACCTACCTCTCAATGGTGGGATGGCACTACTTTAAAGGACATTTACACAGACTAATTCCTTAGGGTAGGTAGACGACTCTAGATACTTGCTCTAATTTCAAAACAAAAATTCAAAAATACTTTTCACACCAACACATTTTCAAAAAGCTTTCGAAAGCAATTTTTCAAACACTCTTGAGGATCGATACAAGAGTCGAACTGAAATTTTCAAAGAAACTTTTTTAAAACCCACATTGAAAAGCAAACAAACCATTTTGAAAACACAAGTGAGCAAGTATCTAAGAGCCCATGGATAACCATGGATAGAAAGGGTGCTAACACCTTCCCTTTCTATAACCTACCTCCCGAACCGAGAGCAATCTCTATAAGGAATTTTTCTGTGCTTTTGTCCTTTCCATTTGGAGAAAATAAAAGACGATGGCGACTCTTGCTTCCGCGACATTTCGCGAACCAGCGTTAAACAGTCAGTTCCAGATCCACCGATCATAGAACTGGCGACTCTGCTGGGGACTCTTTATGAAGTGAGGTGTACCTTAGGGTAGTTCATAACTGTGTTTTCAATTGTATTGACTTGTCTGCTTTAACTTTGTGGGTTGCATGGGAGTTACATAGATCCTAACCCGGATCTTGGGATACCCTGTTTAGGTAGCATAAGCTGTGAGGGACCTGTCCGGCGTAGACCGACACGGGTGAAACAGTGGCTACGTTGGTGTGGCACCTTGGTCTGTACCGATATCCCTTGTGTCGCAACGAGGAGAATATGGGTCTTCTAAGGAGTCATTAAGCACCAACAACCTTAGAACCTTAAATGACACAACTTGGCCATTAGAACAGTAGCAGTATGCTACGCCCATTGAGGCTAAACTCTCGTGATGGTTCTGGCCGGAAGAAAAGATTGCGATGCTGGAGTTATGACCGATTGAGGGTAGTCAATGATATTGGGATCCTCTAAGAACCCGGTTACTTTGATAGGACAAGTATGAACCAACAAACTGAAAGAGGGTAGTACCTAGACCTCATGCTGGCCTAAACTTTAGGGGCTTGCCTTGTGTGACTTGTGTGCCTTACCATGTTTGCCTTTGTATCTATTTGTGGTGTGCTTTATCATAACATCATAACATCATGAGCATTGCATGCATCCTGCATAAGGACTGACCATTTCAAAGACAAGAGGGTTTCACCTTTGCTCTGTTTTGTAGGACATCATGATGCCTGTGCGAAGGAATACTATCTGGTTCAACTTTGTTCATTCACCTGAGTTGCTTGAGGAGTTGGTTAGCAGAATTCCAAATACCAATTCCTTCATTCAGAGACATGGTTCTCTTCTCAGTTTAGTCACTGCAAAGCGGGATCAACAGTTGATGAGCGTTCTGACCCAGTTCTATGACCCTCTATACCAGTGCTTCACCTTTCAAGACTTCCAGCTGGTCCCTACCCTGGAAGAGTTCTCTGATTTGCTTGGTATCCCTATCTTGGATCAGACTCCCTTTACTGGTTGGGAAAAGACCCTCAGGCTTGAGGATGTTGCTGCAGCTCTTCCCTTGACACATCAAGAAGTAATGGACAACTGGGTGACTAGAAGCGGAGTTAAGGGTTTCTTGGCCAAGTTTCTGATTGGTAAGGCTAACAATTTCTGGAATGACTTGGACTTTAGGGCATATGAAGACATCTTGGCTCTCTTAATCTATGGGTTAGTCTTGTTTCCTAATCCTGACAACTTCATCAATGTCACTTCCATAAGGATCTTTATGTCTCAGAATCCCGTGCCCACTCTCTTGGGTGACATCTTGCAACAACTTCATGCTCGTACTACCCGAAGACGGGGAACCTTGTGGTGTTGTATCCCTTTGTTGGTGAGGTGGTTTATTTCGCACCTCCCTAAGTTCGTGCTGAAGAACCAAGAAGGAAGAGGTTGGGCTCATAGGTTAATGTCTCTCACCGACAAAGACATCATTTGGACTTGCAGAGGTTTGGATGAGATAGCTGTTATTGATCGATGCGGGGAATACCCTAATGTTCCTCTAATTGGTACCCAAGGAGGAATCTCTTACAACCCATGTCTAGCACTCCGCCAGTTTGGAAGAGCCAGAAGAGCAGGCCCCCATGAGATGTTGGGGCCTCACATCAGTTTTGAGTTTCAAATGGATAGTGACGAGATGCATCGTAGGTTCATCAAGGCTTGGGACAAAGTTCATAAAGCTGACCCACAAGAGTTAGGGCCAAAGACTTCTTTACCTATGGAAGCCTACTACAAATGGGTTCGCATCCGTGCTCAGAAGTTAGGTATGCCGTACGAAGCTGTCAGACCCGTCATTCTTGAGTGTCCTGACAAAGATGGTGTTCCTCCAACTGTCCTTCCTCCTCAGATACCTACTGACTATGAGACATTAAAGAGGTCTTGGTCGCAATTGCGAGAAGAACGGGATTCTTACCGGGAAAAGTTCAACGAGCAGGAATTGAAGATCCAGAAGCTGACAAAGCAGTTGGAGAATGAGCGAGCTCTGAATGCCTACATCCGTACTGAGAAGAGGAGACCATGGGATCAATAAGGAGCTCTGGATGTTCTTTTACAGTTTTATTTCCCTTTTCAGTATTTCCTTTCATGTAACGCCTAAGGGCAACCTGTTGAATAATTTCGGTTTCAAAGTTGAATCTAATGAAGTGTGTTCCTTTTTGTTTACAAAGTTGATTCCCGATTGTCTTTGAAAACATAAATCATACGCATTCCATTCATCATGTGCATAGCAGGTTTTCTTCTTTTCAGGTTGCTTACCGTTCTTCGCTGTTTATTTCAGCATCATGAATCCTGACTCATCATCAACTGAGATGTCCATCAAGGCTCTTCAGGCGCAGAATGCGCAATTTCAGGAATTAATCATGGGTCTGGCTCAAGGCCAAGAAGAGCTGAAGGCTCTGCTTCTGAAGAAGGAAAAGAGGAAGAAGAGAAGAACTGTTCTGTTCAACTCGGGCCGAAGGTTTGGCAATACTCTGCAGAATGAAGAGGCTGGTTCTTCTATTGGCAAGAGTACTCCTCAAGCGGAAAAAGGTCCTAGTCCGGTAGTCTCCGACAACGAGACTGATTTTGATGAAGAGCAATATCCTCCGGCAGAAGACCGTTACAAGCAGTTGGAAGACAGGTTGAATGCTATGGAGATACAACAGGTACCTGGGCTGGATTTTGGAGATCTGGGTTTGTCAACTGGTGTGATCATTCCTCGTAAGTTCAAAGCACCATCTTTCACTAAGTACGACGGGGCGTCTTGTCCCAAGCTACATCTCAGGTCCTATGTTCGGAAGATTCAACCGTACTCAGCGGATAAGAATTTGTGGATCCACTTCTTCCAGGAGAGTCTTTCAGGGACTCATCTCGAATGGTTCTATCAGCTGGATGGGACCAAGGTTCGTAACTGGGAGGAGTTGGCTACTGCTTTCTATAAGAAGTATCAATATAATGTCGACCTTGCCCCTACGCGTACCCAACTCCAGGGTATGTCGTTAGGATCAAGTGAAGGTTTTAAAGAGTACGCTCAGAAGTGGAGGGATCTGGCTGGCAGGGTGCAGCCTCCGTTGACTGATCGGGAGTTGGTAGACATGTTCTTGGGGATCCTATCTGGGCCATTTTTCAACCATCTTATCGGGAATTCGTCTGCAGGGTTCACTGATCTGATTCTGACTGGAGAGAGAATTGAGGCTGGGTTAAAGTCTGGAAAGATTCCGAAGGGTGCATCGTCTAGTTCTGAGAAGAAACCCTTCAAGAAGGAGGCTAGTGTTGTATATGGCTCTAGGAGACCAGAGAAATTTGAGCGCCGCCAATCTGTCAGTGCGGTAAGGATTGCCAAGCCTGCTGCCGCTCCTCGGCCAACCAATCCTCAAAGGGCTGAAAGACCCCGGAGAGAGTTTACCCGTTTGAGCATGACCTTATCGCAGATCTTGCCACAATTGCTATCCACCAAACTAGTGACTGTCAGAGAGGCCCCCAAAGGTGTGAACACTGCCTCTCCGAAATACAATCCAAATGCTCGCTGTGCTTACCATTCTGATAGCCCGGGGCAATCCACTGATGACTGTTGGGCATTAAGAAGCAAGCTGCAGGACCTTATTGATGCTAAAGAGGTACAGTTTGAGGCATCTGAGAAGCCTAATGTAGTGACAGCTCCCTTGCCTGCTCATGGAGTGAATGCTATTAGGGACGAGGATGAAGTGGATGAAGCTGAGTTTGATAGCTGGATCTACCTGGCAACCGACAGTGGACTTAGCAATTGGAGTGCAAAGGACAATCTACCTGTTTCTCTTGTTACTAAGTAATAAACTTCTTTGTTTTGTTATTTGTAATAAACAATTAAAACTCTATGACCCGGCGTCTTACCCAAGGCACCGTGGTTTCATTTGTGAGGGCATATAAATTGTCATTTCATATATCATAAATGAAAATCTTGGACATTTTCTCGCATTTCAAATCTTATGCTCCTTTTCTGTCTTTCCTTCCTTTACATATTTTTCAAAACAGCTTACACACACACTCACTCATACAGGTTTCAATCCACTCTGGATCTCACTGATAACAACTCTGCTACTGCCAATTATGACTTCGAAAATCCGATCAACTTATCCGAAAACGAAGGTGAAGATGATTGCGAAGTGCCTGGCGAGCTTGCAAGACTGTTACTTCAGGAAGAGAGGGCAATTCAACCACATGAAGAGCCAGTGGAAATAATAAACTTGGGTACTGAGGCAGACAGGAAAGAGGTAAAGATTGGTGCCAACCTAGAGCTCAGCGTGAAGCAACGGTTGACTAAGATGCTACATGATTATATGGAGATATTTTCCTGGTCCTACGAAGACATGCCCGGGTTGGATACCGATATTGTGGTCCATCACTTGCCTATTAAGGAAGACTGCCCTCCAGTTAAGCAAAAGGTCCGCCGGATGCGTCCAGAGATGTCAGAGAAGATCAAAGCCGAGGTTATGAAGCAGTTTGATACCGGGTTTCTTGCAGTGACTTCTTACCCTCAGTGGGTTGCTAATGTGGTGCCGGTACCTAAGAAGGACGGTAAGGTCAAAATGTGTGTCGATTACAGGGATCTGAACAGGGCCAGCCCCAAGGATGACTTCCCTCTACCTCACATTGACGTCCTTGTTGATAATACAGCTCAGCACAAGGTATTCTCTTTCATGGATGGCTTTTCAGGTTACAATCAGATCAAGATGGCACCTGAAGACATGGAAAAGACTACATTTGTTACTCAGTGGGGCACCTTCTGCTACAAGGTCATGCCTTTTGGACTGAAGAACGCTGGGGCAACCTACCAACGTGCCATGGTTGCTTTATTTCATGACATGATCCATCATGAGATAGAAGTGTATGTTGACGACATGATCGCAAGGTCCCAAACTGAGGAAGAGCACCTAGATCATCTGCAGAAATTGTTTGACCGGTTAAAACTGTACAAGCTAAGGTTGAACCCAAACAAGTGCACCTTCGGGGTAAGATCTGGGAAGTTGCTAGGCTTCGTTGTAAGTGATAAGGGTATTCAAGTGGACCCTGCTAAGGTCAAAGCTATTCAAGAGATGCCAGTTCCTAGGACAGAGAAAGAGGTCAGAGGCTTTTTAGGACGCCTGAATTACATTGCTCGATTCATCTCACACCTAACTGCTACCTGTGAGCCAATTTTCAAGCTGCTGAAGAAAGATCAGGTAGTACGTTGGAATGATGAATGTCAGGCCTCTTTTGACAGAATCAAAGAGTATCTCCAAGAACCACCTATCCTTATGCCACCGGTTGAAGGGAGGCCTCTGATACTATATCTAACAGTGCTTGACAACTCAATGGGGTGTGTGCTGGGGCAGCATGACAAGTCTGGCCGAAAAGAGCATGCCATTTATTACCTTAGCAAAAAGTTTACCGACTGTGAGACCCGATACTCACTGCTCGAGAAAACTTGCTGCGCTTTGGTATGGGCTGCTCGCCGGCTGAGACAGTATATGCTGACTCACACTACCTTGTTGATCTCAAAGATGGATCCTATAAAGTACATATTTGAAAAGCCTGCACTGTCTGGAAGGACTGCAAGATGGCAAATGATCTTGACGGAATACGACATTCAGTACACGACCCAGAAGGCCATCAAGGGAAGTGTATTGGCAGACCACTTGGCCCATCAGGCCGTAGATGACTATCAGTCAATGAACTTCGAGTTTCCAGATGAAAGCATCATGATAGTAACTGATTGTGAAGTACCTGGACCGGATGAAGGACCTGAGGAAGGATCCCGATGGTCTATGCACTTTGACGGAGCCTCCAACGCTTTGGGAAACGGTATCGGCGCCATAATCATATCACCTCAAGGCACTCATACTCCACTCACTGCCCGGCTATGTTTCAACTGTACCAACTACATGGCAGAGTATGAGGCGTGCATCATGGGTCTTCAAGCTGCGATCGACCTAAGGATCAAGTTTCTGAGTGTCTTCGGAGATTCCGCTCTCGTGATCAATCAGATCAAAGGAGAGTGGGATACGAAACATCCGAATCTTATTCCTTACAGAGAATGTGTGTTGACCTTGATCCCCCACTTCACGAAGATAACCTTTGAACACTTTCCGAGAGAAGAGAATCAGCTGGCGGACGCGTTAGCTACAATGTCTTCTATGTTCAAGGTCAAATGGGATAATGAGGCTCCCCGGATCATCATCTGGAAACTGGACGAACCGGCATACTGTTGCGATCTCGAGACTGAATTGGTGACTGAGAAACCTTGGTACCATGAGGTGAAGAGATATCTGGAAGCTCAGGAATACCCTGAAGGTGCCTCTGTCAATGATAAGAAATTCCTAAGAAGGTTCGCGGCAAAGTTCTTCCTCAGCAACGGCATCTTGTACAAGCGAAACCATGATTCAACCTTACTGCGTTGTATGGATAAGACAGAAGCAGAAAGGATCATGGAAGAGCTACATGAAGGGACCTTTGGTACACATTCCAGTGGACACACTATGGCTAAAAAGATCCTTCGGGCAGGGTATTACTGGTCCACAATGGAAGCTGACTGCTACCAACATTCCAGGACATGCCATAAGTGCCAGATTTATGCAGACAAGGTGCATGTTCCTCCAGTTCCTCTGAATGTTCTGACTGCGCCTTGGCCGTTTGCAATGTGGGGCATAGACATGATCGGTGAGATTAAACCTACGGCATCTAATGGGCACCGCTTCATCCTAGTGGCGATTGATTATTTTACAAAGTGGGTCGAAGCAGCATCCTATGCTACGGTAACCAAGACTGTTGTGGCACGGTTCATTCGGCATAACCTGATCTGTCGGTACGGTGTCCCAGAAAGAATTATTACAGATAACGGTACCAATCTGAATAACAAGATGATCACTGAGCTCTGCGAACAGTTCAAAATACAACACCACAATTCTTCTCCTTACAGACCGAAGATGAATGGGGCTGTAGAAGCAGCAAATAAAAACATGAAGAAAATCGTGCAGAAGATGACAGTGACTTATAAGGATTGGCACGAGATGTTACCGTTCGCTCTACACGGGTACCGTACCTCATCTAGGACGTCAACCGGGGCAACTCCTTTCTCTTTGGTATGGTATGGAGGCAGTCCTACCGATCGAAGTACAAATACCCTCTCTCCGGATAATGAAGGATGCAAATCTGAAGGAAGATGATTGGATCCAGACACGACTTGATCAGTTAAACCTTATTGATGAGAAGAGACTTGCTGCTATCTGCCATGGTCAGACGTATCAGAAACGGATGATCAGGGCATTTAACAAAAAGGTCAGACCACAGGAATATCAAGTTGGGGATCTGGTAATCAAGCGAATCATTCTTCCTCAGAGTGATCCAAGGGGCAAATGGACCCCTACGTACAAAGGGCCATTTGTGGTTAAACATGTGTTCTCAGGAGGAGCCATGATTCTAACCAATATGGATGGTGACGACCTTCCTCACCCCGCCAATGCAGACATAGTAAAAAGATACTACGCATGAAAAAAAAGACCCGCTAGGCTGACATGCCTAGGAAAAAATTAGGGCTTCCCGGCGAACCAAAAGGGTTCGGGCAAAATGAAGGGATGAAATGAAAAAATATGTACACCCGGCAAGTCGAAAACCTGAAAAGGCGGCTTGGGCAAAAATGGGTATCCCGGTGGACTGAAAACCCGAAAGGGCGGTCCAGGCAAAAGTTAGGGATAAAAGCATAATACTATGTCTCATTGGATCACTTTGCATCCAGAATCCGGTATCTACATCAAGTTCAGACGGCACCGATCAATCGACTTCATCTTCAACCAAGGTCATCAAGTGATGAGACGCTCGGAGTTATAAAGGCAATAGCAGAGTTGAAACCCAGTGGATCATTCTTTTCACACAGCTGTTTTATTTTCTCTTGTACAAAATTTGTATAAATTCTTTTGTTCAGCGGCGTTCTCTTACTAGGACGTCAGCCTCTTGTACATAAAACGCCTATTTACAGGCCATTCAAAAATCAATACAAGTATATTTTTCAGCTAAAAGTGCCAATTGTTTTTCTTCTTCTGTTTTGTTTTGCGAAGAACATCCAAGGTTCAATTTGTGATATATGCATTGACAATAATTTGCTAACTCATGAATATTTGCATACGAAACAAAGGGTCAATTACAGGTAACATTAGAAACAGGGGCAATAAAGAGTTGTCTAAACAATCTAATTGTTCTATCCACTAAGGTACCAAGGTAGGTTCAGCTGGAAAACATAACCAGGTATCTCAAACCCCCAGAGAGTGAGCCAGCAAGCCAGTGCACTCTCCCCAAGCGAAGCTATAGTATCAAACTTAAGGAAGTTGGGTGTCCTCCAGCAGATCTCAACATTCCCCGGCACATCATTCTTAAACAAGCATCCCCGGTAGTCTTGGTCTAAAGATTGTTCCCCAGTGGTATATCAAGCATTCAGTGGAGTTACTTCCGATACAGCTCAAAACTTCCCCAGGAGAGTCCAATCCAGTTTCCTCAGGAAAGTTGGAATCCATCTCCCCAAGAAGTAAGCTTATCCCCAGTAGATTCTGGAAGCTTATCCTCGCAGAACACGAACGCGTCGTCCGGCTTTATTCAAAGAGTTATTTCCCTACCAGGATATAACTGGGTTATCCTCAGCCAAAAGCCACAGAAAGAGCGTCCTCGACGAAGTCTTCTTATCCCCAGCGAAGTCTATTAACACTTCCAATACGACAAGGGTATCCCCAGCAAGTTATTATCAACATTCCAGCAAAGTATCTCTCTCCCCACCGAGTATTGCTTCCCAGCAAGATCGTTAGAGTACTTTCCTCCCCGCAGAGTTATTCCATTCGCCAAGTTTATTCCCCAACGGAGTTATCTTCTCCTACCGGTATTCTTGCAATCATCATCCCCAGCAGAAGCAAAATATATTCTCCAACATCAGCCCAGGAGTGACTTCCCGGCACCCGTCAAGGATTTACTTTCCTAGACGAAAAATACATTCATAAACATCGCACTTCCATACATCATTATAGCATGCATAGACGCATCATACAAATCTCATTTATGTTGAGAACATCATTGCTTGGTCCATATCATGCATTGCATATAACTGACCTTTACCTTTCAGGAAAGATTCAGTTAAATTCTCAATCATATTTCAAGACTCTAAGACCTTATCTGGTTCAGTTAAATCGACTCCAAAGATTTCTCTGGTTATTATCCAGTCAAAGGCCTTCTCTGGTTCGGTCAGATCGACTCCAAAGATCTCCCTGTTTCTTATCCAGTTGAAGACATTCAAGACCTAGACCGGTTCAGGTAATCGACTCCAAAGATTTCTTATCCAGTCCAAGGCCTTCTATAGTCCAGCTAAATCGACCCCAAACAGATTTTTTTGATGAAGACTCAGTAGAAGTTATCCAAGGTTTTCTCAATGATTGCTATTGAGATTGTAATCGCCTATGGTTCTCTCCCCGATCCTGCGGAGACGATAATTCCATCCAAGGTTTTCTCAATGATTGCTATTGAGTTGTAATCGCCTATGGTTCTCTCCCCGATCCCGCGGAGACGATAATTCCATCCAAGGTTTTCTCAATGATTGCTATTGAGTTGTAATCGCCTATGGTTCTCTCCCCGATCCTGCGGAGACGATAATTCCATCCAAGGTTTTCTCAGTGATTGCTATTGAGATTGTAATCGCCTATGGTTCTCTCCCCGATACTGCGGAGATTATAATTCCATCCAAGGTTTTCTCAATGATTGCTATTAAGATTGTAATCGCCTACGGTTCTCTCCCCGATACTGCGGAGATGATAATTCCATCCAAGATTTTCTCAACGATTGCTGTTGAAGTTAAAGTCATCCAAGGTTCTCTCACCGTTCCTGTTGAGGTAGTAACCATCCCTGGTTCATTCGTCACCGTTTGAAGCTCCAGATCCAGCTCCTGTAACCAGTCAGGACACATCTATACAAAGCATCTGAAGATCAGATCCTGCAACACGTCAGGTACTCATTTTTTCTCTTGCATGTACGCAAGTTCTCGCTAAGGAATCTCTTATGCGATTGACATCCAGATGGCATCTATAAGCCCATCACCCTATCCATCAATCTCCAAATGGCATCTATAAGCCCATTCCACTATCACACTGCTACTATGTGAGCGCAAATTTCTAGGCACTCTAGTGTTCAATCATCTTCCACCCTCAGATTACGAAAGGCACGTCAGCCAATCTGCATCCTCAGGTCTAAGAAGATTGAACAGGGGCAACTGTTGTACCCCAAAATTTTCCCTCCCATATTCTTCAAGAAATTGCCAAGTCAAGCTTCAAAATCTCCCCAAGGGTTGCACAGTTCAAGGGCCTCCTAACAGTCAAAATTAGGGTTTTGGTTCTGACAAAGTAAATGAGGTTTCCAAGGGTCCAATCAAGTCCCACATGCCTACAAACATGGTCAAGCCTCCTCATATCAAGTTTCAAGATTTTCAGCACAAAATTGCACAGTCAAAAAACCTAATTGCACTACAGTCAACTATAGGGGCAAAATGGTCATTTGGCAGTCAAAAGTTCAAATTTTTGGTCAACGTCTCATTTTGAAGCCACAAACATCATTTGATCAATGCTTGATCATGATTCTCAAAGCTTGGCTCAAAAATCATCAAGATGCAAAAGTTTCCTTATTTGGACAACTGAAAAAGTCAACTGTAAATTGACCAGGGCATAACTTTCACATGGATTATCAGAAAAATTCCATCCAAAGCTCATTTTGAAGAGAAAGACATTTCCTACAACTCCTCTTCACACTTCAAGTCCAAGAAATGCTCTCACAAAAAGTTATGAATTTCAACATTATAGGTCATTTTCAAAAGTCAACAACAAGGGACTTTAAGTCAAAGGCCATAACTTGAGATTGGTAAATAAAAATGACATGGGACCAAAGAAATTGGTTAGAGGACTCAAAGACCTTTCCAAAATGTCCAAGAACATGAGCAAAGCTTAAAAATTGAGCAAGTTATGCCTTGTGGAAGTTGGGAAATTTTTGGATATTTTGAAAAGTCAACATTGATTCAAATGACCTAAAATTGCTAATGGGCCTCTTTTTCTTCCACAATTCATCATCCAAGGCATGTGCACGACCATTTGGCCCAAAGGGAAGTTTTTATCATTTCTTATTTATTTATTTGGATTTTTTATTATTAATAATTCATTTAATTAAATAAAATACATGAAAAATACTAAACCTAGGTTTTTCAATCTTTTTGTGCATATAATATCTCCAATATTTCGTGCAAATCAGATTAGGGAAGAATTGAAGATGATTGGATATGATTGAGACCAAATATGCTTGAAAAAGATTTGAAAATAATGGCTTGAAAATCAAATATATTTTTCATCAATTCATGGATTTGTGATCAGTTTCTCAACCCTAGAACCTTCACACATAAGTACCAAGTGCAACCCTAATGCATACAGACTGAAAGCTGCGCCATAGACAAGAAACAACACTTGAATTTTTTGCTTGAAAACTCAAATCTGAAAACACACTTGCAGGTCGATTCAAGCCTCAATACTTATTCCATTGGCTTGCTGAGAGTTCAAGGAACACATACAGATCAAAATCATCGCCCCTAACACAAGGAATAGGTAGCACGACCATGGCCGGTTCAAGCTTTTTTCAGTTTTCTTGAAACATCATTCATGCATTATTTGTGAATTCTAATATTGGATTTGTGCTTATTATGTCATTCTGAGGCTAACTGTGTAATTTAATTGTATTTTTATCACTCACACGCGAAATCGCCATTAAAGCATCCTAGGTTTTCAGACTTGCAAAATTAGGGATTCTCTTATCCAGAAAAATTGGAGCACAAGACCCAAACCATCAAAATCAGGACCTTCATACAAACTCAGTGATGGGGTCGCGCTCAATTTATGAGCCACCCTGAGCTAATCGTTATTTTTTAATATGGGGTATAAGGGGACAGTTCCAAAACCGTTGCTAATGATGTTTTGTTTCAGAAAAAAAAGCCAAGCGAAGGAGATGATGAAGTGTCAAAGCATGATAGGGCCATTTGAAATTTCGCGCTGGAATTCAACTAACCATTGTTTTTATTTTATATTGTTTATCTTTTATTATATGTACAAAACGCGCTAGATGGCTCAGTGGCAAGCAATTGTGTTGATGACCTTCAGGACCTGGGTTCGATCCCAGGTCCCCACCCATTTCATGTTATTTTTCCCTTAACGCTTATGTGCAGCTTCAGTATTAGGGTGTATCGTACATCATCAAAATCGAGCCATCCACTTGGCCAATGGAACGATCAGAGGGCCCAGAACTGGAGAGTATGGTAAACCTGAGTCAACGCCTATGCATGCTAGCTGGAAAGTCCACCAAGCCAGGGATAATTGGGCCCTAAATTGCTGGGCTTCACCTCACAACTGGGGACAACACCCCCCTTAGGTTTGCAATACTTTTTTTCATTCTTTTTTTATTTCAATTATTATTCTTTTTATTAATTCTTGTAAATTAATTATTTTCATAAAAAACACAAAAACAATAAAAAATCAGAAAAAGACAAAAATTAAATATATTTATTTAATTAGTATTTTTTGTAAATAAAGTCCATTAATTAACTTAGTTTTTAAATTAGGTTTTAACCTTAACTTTTTTTAATAAAAATCTAAAATTGGTAGAATTAGGGTTTGAATAATTTTTTATTTTTTTTCTTTTCTTTCATAATAGTTAATTATTAAAATAATTTACTTTTATAAATCAAGATTTGCATGAAAATAATTAGGTTAATATTAGGTTAAAATTTAATTCTTTCTTAATAAACTAAAAACAACTAGAATTAGGGTTAGCATTTTATTTTAATTAATCTTTTTTTTCATAAAAATCATAAAAATACAAAAATACCAAAAACAATTTCTCTTCATTATTAGTTTCATTAATTTAATAATTTAATTTAGTTTCATAAAAAAGGGTCCAACGCCCTCGTTTCAACTTTAATTCAAATCGCGTGTTTATTTCTTTTTTCGTATAATTTTATGTACCTCTCCCAAAGCCGTGTAATTAATTTCTCGCACTTTACTGTTCTTTAATTCTTTATTTTTCTGTCAAATCGGGTTCAGGAAATTTTGGCGATGTGAACCCGCGCCTTTTGTAATAGCTTTAGAACTTTTAATTTCCGCATCTTTTTAACTGTTAAATAAATGCACGCAAGAATGAATGATAAAATAAAAACAAACGCATAGATCACCTATACCATGACAAGATAAAAATAAACGAATCTGACACCCGAATCACACACCACCCCTAGGGTACGCCTCACTGTTGCCTTGCCTCGAAAGGTGATCGTCGAGTAGAGGATGTCTTAGTAAGTCCTCATGATCTGGGAACCTAGCATGAGGGTAGCTTCTAAGGTGTCTTCCCATTGCTCTGGTGATCACCATGTCCCGAACCTCGAATTGACCCGAACACCTCCAACGGTGGTGCTACCTACCTCTCAATGGTGGGACGGCACTACTTTAAAGGACATTTACACAGACTAATTCCTTAGGGTAGGTAGACGACTCTAGATACTTGCTCTAATTTCAAAACAAAAATTCAAAAATACTTTTCACACCAACACATTTTCAAAAAGCTTTCGAAAGCAATTTTTCAAACACTCTTGAGGACCGATACAAGAGTCGAACTGAAATTTTCAAAGAAACTTTTTTAAAACCCACATTGAAAAGCAAACAAACCATTTTGAAAACACAAGTGAGCAAGTATCTAAGAGCCCATGGATAACCATGGATAGAAAGGGTGCTAACACCTTCCCTTTCTATAACCTACCTCCCGAACCGAGAGCAATCTCTATAAGGAATTTTTCTGTGCTTTTGTCCTTTCCATTTGGAGAAAATAAAAGACGGTGGCGACTCTTGCTTCCGCGACATTTCGCGAACCAGCGTTAAACAGTCAGTTCCAGATCCACCGATCACACTATGGTTTCGCGTCAGAGGCATCTGGGGACAAAGAGGAGACTATGTGCGAAAAATCAGTAGGCCAGAAACCTCTATGCTAATATGTCATGAATAATGGGGTGGTCGAAGAACAAAAGGAGATGTTTTAGAAGCCTATATCTGATATGATTTACCATCTCAAGCCTTTGTTTATAAGGGCTAAAGTTGATGGTTTCCCTATGAACAAAGTGTTCGTTAATGGTGGAGATGCTGTGAACTTGATGCCACAACCATTTCTAAAAAGGATTGGTAAGTTTGACACTGACCTTAAACCACATAACATGGTTTTGTCGAACTATAAAGGAAAAAAAAGTCACATACTAGGTGTGATTCAAGTAAATTTGTCAGTTGGCTTGACTTTAAGGCCAACATTGTTTATGGTGATTGCGTCCAAAGAGAACTATAATATGTTTCTAGGACGTGAGTGGATACATGGCATTGGGGAAGTACCATCGACTTTGCATCAACGCTTATCCATATGGCTCCAAGATGGTATTGTGGAGAACATTGAGGCAAATCATAGTTACTTTACTGCTGATGCGGGTATGGTCAACAAGAAATTTTTTGACAAAGCCTTAGCTATTATACCTCTGTGTGATCCTGAAGATGCAATGTTCAAGTCATATCCTAAGGCGATCAAGATTCTAACCCTACACCTTACTCATGGTTTCATTTGGGACCAAGAAAAGATGGATACATATCCAACTATAGAAGGGGAGTTTGAACCCACAGGGTGGGAAGAACAAACTCATAATGATTCCTAAGTCAAATGCTTTGGCAAGGATTTTGGCCTATATGGCTGAAAGCAAGATAAGTTCGGCCTTAGAGGTTGGAAATATTACAAAAATGATACCTTAAGCCATTATGGTGGAAAAGCATGGAGAACCAAGCCAAACAATAACTTCAGAAAGACAGAGGCTTGACTACATATATGAAGAAGAGCCTTTGGGGTTTGAAAAAGATCCAAGAGATCATATTTTTAATATTCAAGCACAAGATCCATTGGACAAAGTCGACCTCGGTGATGGTTCGATTAGGAAAATTACATACATCAGCATTAAGATTGACAGCAAGATGAAGGATCAAGTAATTGAATTTCTTAAAGAATTCAGAGATTGTTTTGCATGGGATTACAACGAGATGCCTGGTTTGAGAAGGGAGATGGTGGAAATTAAACTACCTATAAATCAAGGCAAGTGACCAGTCAACTAGATGCCAAGGAAGTTCGTGCCAGAAGCACTATCCAAAATCAAAGTAGAGATCAAATAGTTGTTGAAGAGCAGATTCATTAGGACGACCAAGTACGTTGAGTGGTTAGCTAATATAGTCTATGTAGTGAAGAAAAATGGAGCTTTAAGAATTTGCATAGATTTTAGGGATTTAAATAAAGCCACTCCAAAGGACGAATATCCAATGCTTGTGGAAGAATTATTGCTCGATTTGGCCACATGGTATGAATATTTAAGTCTTTTGGATGGATATTCAGGCTACAACCAAGTTTTATCGCTGAAGAGGATATCCACAAAACTGTGTTTCGATGCCCGGGGGCACTAGACACATACGGATAGGTAGTCATGCCTTTTGGTTTGAAAAACACCGGGGATACTTATCAAAGAGCAATGAACTCAATGTTTCATGATTTCATAGACACCTTCGTATAGGTGTACATTGATGACATTGTAGTCAAATCGCTCTCAGGAGCTGCTCATTTAGATCACCTTCGACAGTCTTTTGTTAGAATGAGGGAATATGAATTAAAAATGAATCTATTAAAATATGCTTTTTATGTTCGTACATGAGACTTTCTAGGTTTTTAAGTACACAAGAAGGGTATAGAGATTAACCAGAACAAAACCAAGGCGATTTTGAGTACAAAAGCGCCAAATACGAAGAAATAGCTCTAATATTTGTTGGGAAAGATAAACTACTTGAGACGATTCATATCAAACATGAGTGGAAAAACTTTGGCGTTCTCTTATTTGTTAAAACTAAGTAAAGAATCTGAGTTCACGTGGGAAATAGAACACCAAGAGGCATTTTACCGATTAAAAGACTACTTGGTGAAGCTTCCAATCTTAGCACCCCCAAACAGAAACAAGGGCATGAGACTTTACATTGCAGCATCAGAGTCGACATTGGGAAGTATGCTAGTCCAAGAAGATGAGAATGGATTCAAAAGAGCCATTTATCACCTCGGTTGAGTGTTAAATGACGCTGAAACTAGATATAATGCAATTGAAAAACTATGTTTATGTTTATATTTTTCTTTTACTAAACTCAAGCATTATATAAAACTAGTTGAAGTTTCTATTTGTTCTCATTTTGATGTCATTAAGCATATTTTATCTAAACCTATCTTGCATGGTCGAATTGGGAAATGGGCGCTAGCATTAACTGAATACTCTTTAACTTATGTTCCTTTAAAAGAACTCAAATGGAAAATTATTGCAGAATTTATAGTTGACCATTCTCTGGTCGACATCAATGAAGCCTACATAAGAACTAAGTCTTGGAAATGTTATTTTGATGGTTGTAAACATAAATAAAGAACGGGAGTAGGGATCTTTATTTTATCACCAGATGGAGTTCCAACTAGATTTCGTTATGATTAAAGGCGAATGCTCTAATAATGAAACTGAATATCAAGCCTTAATAATTGGACTTCAAATTATGTTACACATTGGAATTAAGGACGTTGACATCAAAGGAGATTCAGAGTTAGTGGTGAAACAATTTACCAAAGAATACAAGTACGTTAAGGATGATGTGGTAATGTATGTGGCTAAAGCATTGTTGTTACTTCAAAAATTTGATAACGTGTCGATTAGTCATGTGAAGCGTATTGACAATCAAGAGGAGAATGACATGGCCCAATTAGAGTCTGGATGTAAAGTACCTAAAGAGAGGATAGACGAATTCGTTGAGGTTAGAGATAAATTGGTGTGTGAGACCACACAAATGACAAAAACTTGGGGGGCAGAGCCTGAAGTGATCCCTGATCTCCTGAATTATAATTATTTTGGAAATTTTGAAGTGGTAGAGGAAGTTTTTTCCATTGATGCGTTAGCTAAGAATGACAGGAGGAAACCTATAGTCGACTACTTGAAAATCCAGTTGGGACGACAGAGCGCAAAGTTAAGTACATGGAATTAAGTTACAGATTTATGGGAAACAAATTATTCAGGAAAATTCCTGAAGGAGTGTTGTTAAAATGCTTAGGAGAAAACAAAGCATATGCAGCAACATATGAAGTACATAGTGGAGCTTGTGGTACACATCAGGAAAGACAAAAAATGAAATCGTTTTTGTGTTGAATATGAGTATATTAGTCGACCGTGTTAAAAAATTGCATTGAGTTCGCCAAAAGCTTCCAATAATGCCAAAAAAAATTGGAATTCAACATGTACCAGCTAGCGAATTACACTATGTTGTCAAACTTTGGCCTTTCAGGGGATGGGCTTTGGATATTGTAGGAGAAATCAAACCTGCTTCATCGAAAGGCCATAAGTATATCTTAGTAGGTATTGATTATTTTTTTAAATGGGTAAAGGTCGTCGCTTTTGTTAAAGCAGATCAAGAGGAAGTAATGGCCTTCATTCAAAACCAAATCATACATAGGTTTGGAATACTAGAAACTATAACAACGGACCGTGTTTATAGGTCGAAAGGTAATTGAGTTCACTGCAGAGATGGGATTCAAATTGTTAACATCAATGTCGTATGATCAGTGGTATTTACACAATTATTTATCATTTATTTTAATTATCATTTATTTTATTTCTGAGTGTTTTATTTCATTTTACCGCATTTTATTCTTTGGTTGTACATTTTAGTGTTTTCAGGGTCAGAGGAATCAAACAGAACAATTCAGGGTGAAAAGTTCAAAAACTCAGAGTTTCAGAGAAACTCAAAAATCCACCTACAGGGGGCCTGACACAGGGGGTTGTGTCACCTGACACAGGCCGTGTCAGGATATGAGTGCGTGCAAAGCTGAATGCCAAGGGGGTTGAGACAGGCGGCTGTGTCACCTGACACGGGCCATGTCAGCATGTCTGGGAGTTGATTAAAGAAATTAAATACTAAAGGACCAACATGGGCGGCCGTGTCGCCTGACACAGTCCGTGTTAGCCAGTTACGCTGATTTTTCATGTTTTCCTTATTTTTCACTATTTGTGACCCAAAGGGGAATTTTTGGTATTTCCAACCGACCTAAGTGAGTGTTTGCTATTTAGAGGAGTTTTCATGATGAATTTGGGAACTTTTTGACATCGAAGATTAGGAACGATAAAAATTGGGGCTTTCAAGTGATTTGGAGACGGAGATTCCTTCATGAGAGATATAAATTAAAGATCGAAGAATCCTCACATTTTCTAATATCTAATTTTATTATTGATTTTCTTGTTAATACTATGTGAGGCTAAACCCCATAATGTTAGGGGGTGTCCATGATTTGCAAATGTATTCATTTTGAATTCTTGGTATTGATACAATAGTTGCTTTTCAATTTAATCGTTCAATGTTCTTATGCCTTTCCTATCAGACAAATAGGGATTGATCAACGATTAACAATTAGGGTTGGACCGCCATTGTTAAGGTTTTTGAACAATTAGACTATATTAGATATCACCTAGAACTAGGGATACCCTATAGGTCACCGGTAAACTCTTGATAACATAAATGCTTGGTTTCATCATGATTCACTAAGGACTTAGGTATTAGGATGAAGGATCAAAGGTTTTCTCACTAAGAACTAAGGGGAAAAAAACTAAAGATTCGGTAGTTGAAAGTAATGAACTTGTTGAAGAGATCAAGAATGAAGGTTAATACAAGGTCAAATCACACACTTACCTTAGCATGCTCCTCATATCTGTTAAAAAGCCATTTTATCTTTTTGTTGATTAAGTGACAATTTCAAAACCTTATCCCAAAGTAAAGATTTTGTTTAATTTAACTACACATTATTCTTAGTATTACACACAGTCCTCGAGATCGATATCCCGAGAAAATTCCCTATTATTACGGCAAGGAAAAATAGTACACTTGCTATTTTCCCTACAAGTTTTTGGCGTTGTTGACGAGGACTTCCGTGTTATATAGTGTAATTTAAGTTCAATTAAAATTTTAATGCTCTACAACTAAAATTTTATTTTCTGTAATTTTTATAATTTTTTGTTATTAATGATTTTTTCTAACCTTTGCAAACGAGGAGATCCCTCAGCTTAATTTCCTTTGATATACAGACTCAGATTCAGAATCAGAACCCGTAATTATGGGTGAAAACCCACCACAACTGGAGATACTTATTAGGGACTATGGAGGAGCAAATGCTCCAACAGGTCGGTTGTCTATTGTGAATCAACCAATCAATGTTGCAAAATTCCAACAATCCGCCAACTCGAGAACATATCTTTCACCGGAAAGATTGAAGCTACCGGAAAAAAACACAGAGCCGCCACCAAACATTATTTATCCCGAAGGAAGAGGAAATATCGAGAAAACCACAAGAGGATGGATAAGATGGTCTTGCAACCAAAAGAGAGGATACATAAGTTGATTATACAAGGGGAAGGTATTATCACCCCTCACATCTATTGTACTCAACGAGATCCATTTGATTGTTTGCTTCTAAGGGTGTGTCTATCTATAACTATACATGCTAAGGGGAATGAAATGGTTTTTTTATTAGTGCGTTCGTGAGGGTCTCGCAACCCTTTGCCAATGTATTCCGTGAAGGAATCAGAACACCGTAGTTCTTCTTGAAAATGTTGGGTTGTTGGTGTTTTTTAGTAGTCAACATTAACACACACATTCTAGTAATAGGCACGGCCAGTATCACGGTAGAACAGAGATAACATGTCGTTTTGAGGAAGTCTTTGATTTGTTGAGTGTTTTGTTAAGTGTGAAATGAGTTTGAATAATGAATAAGTGTTTTTGGATTTTTTGATTAAGGAGAGAAATTTTTAATTTAAATTTACAAAAGAAGAAAGAGTCTAAGGGGGCGACTGCAAAAACCTAATTGTTGTCATATAAAGATGGACCTAATGTTGAGTGTAAAAGGGAAATTCTATCCTAAAGTTATCACACATAGTTTTGACCCTAATATCTAATTCAACATGAAACGACCAACATGAATTTAATCGATTCGGGGAATCACTTAAGGGGACATGTAATCAAGATTAACCAAGTAATTAAACAAAAAACAAAGAAATTAAGTTCTTAACATTTTTATCAAGTATATAAAAGAAAATAATACTATAATATTTTTATGATATTTTGTGAAATAAATATTAAAACCTAATCCTAAATTATTTGTGTTTTCTATCATATAAATAAAATTAAAACCTAATTCTATTTTATTTGTGTTTTCTATCATATAAAGAAAATTAAAACCTAATTCTATTTTTGTGATTTTTGTATGAAATTTAAAATGAAAGAAGAAAAAACTTGAAACTTATAATTTGGAAGAAAAAAGGTAAAGCTAGGGATTTAACTCATGTCCCCTAAGTTATAACTCTCTTGCCTTGCCACTGAGCCATATTTGTTTTTCTGTTGTATCTACACCTTTAATTAAAAATAAAATAAAATAAAAGAGTTTGGGTTAAAAGGAAAAAACTGAATAATGGTAAAAATGTCTCAAGGGGGGCTCAAACCCGGGACCTCAAGCATTCAAACACATACGCTAACCACTGCATCAAGCTGCTTCATTCGTGTATATCACTAATAAGATTATTGAAGTACCCAAAATAATCATTGGGCTTAAATGGGGATAAAATGCAAAAAAAAATGGTAAAATGTTCCCAATGGGTTTCGAACCCATTACCTTGCGCCTACATTACTCACGCCCCAACCACTGCACTACGTTACTCATTCGTTATTTTTACGCTTCAATTAATATAAGAGGGAAATAAAAAGACAAAATTGGGCCAAAAGAAGGCCCAACACTGACCCGGTTTGGGTGGGGAAATGAAGGGTTTATGGAACCCTAATTGGAAAAGGGACGTGCCGCTGGTATAGGGAAGAGGAAAAAATTGTCATTGATTCAAATTAATTTTTTTTAATTCCCAAATAACTTAACAATTAAAACAAAAAAAGAAATACATCTCTCTTATCTCACGATTCTCTATTTCTTGTAACAACAAAACAAAACTCAACCCTTTCCCTTCCAATCATTCCTCTTCTCTCTGAACCAAATCTCTCATGATTTTTCTCTCCTCTCTCTCTCTCATGATATGCTCTCTGTTTCTCTCTCACTAACCCTCTGTTTCCATCTTCATCTTTTCTCATTCCCTCTCAATCTCATGTCTCTCGAATAACAGCTTCTTCAGTGAATCTCTTTTTTAACATCCCTATTCGCGATTTAGCAACAACAACGAAATATACTCAAAGAAACATATGATGCAGAAAAGGTGAAGAGAAACGGATGGATCATAACTTACCTTCGAGAAGCAACTCCTACGTTTCTTCCGATTGATGAAGATGGCGAGAAAATCTGAGAATATGAAGGTAATATTACGCGTCCTATTAAATCCTTCTTCTACTTTCTTTTTCTTGCACATTGTTGCGAGTCTTTGTTCTGTGTATTCAATGTTTATTACCCTCTACTATGATTGAGTGATGAATGTGAGTGTGTTGTTGATTTAATTTATGTTGTTGATGATTATTATGAGTAATTTAAAGTTGTTGGCCAGAGGGATTTGAAACAGAGATGGTGAAAAGTGAAGCTACAAATTAGATGAAGGTTGTGAAGTGTGTGAGTCTGATGAAGATCTTAAATGAACGTGGATGAGTGTCTAGGAGGGATTGATTAGAGTGTTGTTTTAAGTGATGAAGTTTGTTCAAGGATTATTGTTCTTAGTTTGTGGTTAGTTGATGAATGGAGTGTTGAGAGTGAAGAGTGAGGTTTTTTTTTGTGTTTTTCTCTCTTGATTTCTTCTCCTTAATATATTTTCTATGGAATTTTTTATAACATATATTTGTGTTTTTGTGTGAGATCCCCCCCCCCCTCTACTGCCTGGTCCTAAGCTGTTTTTTTATAAGTGAATGAAGTAAGGTTTTGGGGGGAAAATAGGATGAGGTTTGAACACTTTGGTCATGCTGTTTTATAGCTTTTGGATGAAGGTTTCTGTTCTTACCATTTTAGTGCAATGTTACAGCAGGTTAGAATGATACATAGGGCCGGTTTGACAGCAATGTGCAGGGCTTGAAATATGGCGATGCAATGGCATGGATTATGCAGGGCTGCAAGTCAAAGTGGAGCAACATTTGGATTGTTTTGTGTTGCTGTTTTGTGCAGGTTTGGCACAGATTTTGGACTGTTTTGTTTGGCTTGTTGTAGCAGCTTGGTGTAGAGCAAATTTTGCATCTTTTATGGATAGCAACATGGCAGAATTAGGACAACATTGTAGTGTACAGTTTGTGCATGTTTATAGAAATGTTTTTCACATTGGCATGAAGAAGAAATATTGGAGATTGAAGTAAACATGAAGCATGAAGGTCAAAACATCAAGATTAGGTTCTTTGTTTGAATAGGTTTAGAATGTCTATACACTTATGATGTAATCTTGAAACTTGGTTTGGAGACCTTGAATCGTAATTCAATTTGGTATCTTGTATCTTGAATGAAAAGAAACTTTGTGAATTTTTTATCTTTATAGATTTTGGTTCCTTGAATTGAAACTTGAATGAAGTTACTTGAATCATACTTTGTACCAATTCGTGCATTCAACAATTAATACAAACTTTATCTTTTCTTAAAAACTCTTGATTTTCATGTATGTACTATCATCCCCTTTGGCTTTTTGTATTTTGAAATGAAGTATGGAACTTGCATCTTGAACAAATTTGTAAACTTGAATGGATACTTGAGTGGCTTGGATCCTGAATGATCTTTTGAATAACTTGGGATTTATGATGCACTTGAATAAGAATTGACTCTTGAATGATATTTGAATTTTGAATTTTGATTGAAATCCTTTGGTGATAAAATGCTTGATACAAGCCACTTTTGAAAAGAACCTTGAATCAAGATGGACTTTGAATAAATTGGATGATGATGAATGAATAAAACTTGGTTGAATCTCAAACCAATCACTCGAATTAATCCAAATTCAAAACTATCTTCAATTTTAAGTCCAAATTATCTTGCATTAGAAACAACAAGTACTTGAGGGAGTAAGAATGCCTTGACTTTAACGAGCAACAAAATATTAGTGCCTTGAATCCTTGAAGATGAAAATACGACTTGAAGTGTAGAAAGAAAAAGACCGCCAAGATTATATTTGACATGAAACCATTAAGGTGATGGAAAGAAACCAAACCCTAGCTTCTCAATTAGAACCTTGATAAACCCTTGAGAATTTTCTTAAAAGCCCAGTGATAAAGAAGATGGTTTAAGATGCGAAAAAAATGCCAAAACCCTAGTCCAACCATATTTGATAAAGCAGCCAATTGAATACATCTTGAATGAAGTAGAAAGCCTCAAAGCATAAGGAAACCCTAATTTGCGACTGAACAACTTAGGAGATGGTAACTAAGGAGCAAACCCTGATTTTTAGTCACACATAGGGAAATAAACCCTAATCCAAGATCTCGATGAATTTGAATGAGAAATGGACTCGTACATGGATGAATAAGAAACTCATGATAACCATACTTCAAAACCTGATTCCACTGTCCACTGCCCAAGGAGGAGCCAAGGAAATCAAATGTAGAATGTAGAAGCCTCAAACCAAGATTAAACCCTAGTTAGCACAACCTCTGATTCTGAACCCCTACTTTATTGAATGAAAGAATAATATGAAAATGACCTAATGAAAATGATGCAAAAAATGCAAAGCCTAAGCCATATAAAAGTGAAAAGGGTAGGACAAATTTGGGGTATCACAAAGATCAATGAAGATGCCAATAAGCATTTGCAGAGATTCCTCACCATGAGTACTACTTTGAATATTGAGGGGAACTCTGAAGAAGCCAAGACATTAATGATGTTCTCATTCACACTGTCTGAAGATGTCAAAGAGTGGTTTTAGTCATTGCCTGCTAGAAGTATCACCACTTGAGAATAAATGGAGAAGACCTTTCTTGATGAGTACTTTCATGCTTCTGTTTATATTCGTAAAAGATATGATATTGTGAATTTTAAGCAAAAGGAAGAAGAATCGCTAGGTGATGCTTATAATAGTTCCAATAGGTTATTAGTAGCCTGTCCCACTCATAACATAGGTCAAATGGAGAAAATGAAAATGTTTGTAAATGGCCTTTGAATGAAGACAAATCAACTTATTGATACAGCAGTTGGTGGCTCATCCAACTTTACAACAACCACTGGTGTGAAGAAGATTATTAAACCATTATTGCAATGAGCATCTGAAGCTATATGACAGAGTTGTAAGCAAACCAGAGGGAGTGATTGATTTGAAGTTGGAAATTAATAAGCAGCTGGAAATTAAAGAAGCAATTGCTGCAGAAGTAGAGAAAAATCTTAAAGCAATGAACATGGGTACTCAACAGGTAGCTCAGGTTCAACAGGTACAAAAGGTAGCTTGTGAAATTTGTAGTGGACCACACCTTACTATGCAATGTCTTGCAACTCCACAACAAATTGAGGGGATAAAATTCTTGAGGAAAAATAACCCATATTCTAACACCTACAATCCTAGGTGAAAGAATCATCCTAACTTCTCCTAGAAAGATCAGCAGGAACAAGCTCCTCAGAAGGCAGAATGAGAGATGGCTATTGAAAATATGGCTTCCCATACTTCTCAATTTCAAGAAGAGAAGGATTAATCATAGGAGTACCAAAGCTGCAATAAAAAATTTGGAAGTTAAAATGGGTCAGATTGCATAACAGGTAGCGCTGCGGGCACAAGAAAATTAGAAAAGTCATAAGAATGTGAATGTTGTCAAAATAAAGAGTGAGAAAGTTGTTAGAGAAAAAGAAAACGAGGTGAAGTTTCATGATAATATCATAGAAGTAGAGCTAGAAGGGAGAGAGAACAAGAAAAAAGGAAGAAGCGGTATCACTTGTAAATCCAGTTGAAGAGAAGACTAAACCAGAAATTAAGTTGTCATATCCATCTCGAGTTGCAAAGAAGGACACAAAAGAGAAAGAGTTTGATAAATTTGTCCAGTTGTTCAAAAATCTAGAGATTAATATACCATTCTTTGAAGCACTTGAGAAAATGCTTGTGTATCAGAAATTCATGAAAGAGGTATTTTCAAAGAAGAGATCAACAGAAGAGGGATCAGTAGCCTGTGATGAAAAATTGTGTGTAATTGCACCCGAGAGGAAAATTGTTGTCAAGCAGAAGTATTTGAGGTCAGTTGCAATACCATGCACCATAAAAAACAAAAAATTCAAGAGGGTTCTGATTGATTCTGGATCTAGTGTGAGTTTAATGCCATTATTGATTTTCAAGAAGCTTGGTATTGAGAAGATAAGCGAGAGTGGCACAAAATTGAAATTTGTTGATCACACCATCAAGCTGTCATATGGGATATCTGAAGATGTATTAGTGAAAGTGACAATTTTGTTTTCCCAGTTAATTTTCAGATCATGGACATACCTAAAGATGAAGAGACTCTTATCATTCTTGGTCGACCATTTATGCTAACTAGTCAATGCAATTTTTATATCGAGACAAGTAATGTGAAACTGAAATCATTTGATGAGGAGATAACCTTGAAGGTGATGGAAATGAAAAAGCAAGGTGCAGGTGGAAAGAATAAATCTTCAGTCGGAATGATCAAAGTAGAAGGAGAAAGCAACATTTCAAAATCACTCCCAGAAGAAGTCTCAGGAAAAATCTCTCAGATGGCATCAATAAAAATTCCTAAACTTAGCCAAGAAAGAAAGAAGAAGGAACACTAAGTTGAGAAGATAGAATTTGGAAGTGGATGGAAGCACAAATGGGTTGATACTTTTTATTTGAATGAGTTTTGGATTGCGAAATAGACAATCAACAAGGTGTGGAAGAGGAAGTACCCCCATAAGGGTATGATCCATCGAGCAATGTGATGTTAAACTAAGCGCTTCGTGGGAGGAAACTCACACTTCTAATAACTTAGTTTTTCTTTTTGTTTTGTTTAAAGGTAATAAAAAGGGAGTCTTACTGGTGAAATCGAGGAGGAAGAAACATGTGTTGCATTACCCTCTATGAGTCACCTTCTTGAGCTTGTTCTGAAACATTTGGGTCAATGTTGAGTTCATGTTTGGGGGGATTTTATTGCTTTTCTTTTTTTTGAATTATTTGTTAGTTCTATGTGAATTGCTATGGTAATCCACGTGTTGAAGTCCTCCAAATTTGGACAAAATTTTTTGTTTTAATCAAGAACTTGGTTCTCATAGATTTCCGGAATAGTATATAGAGACAAATGAATTGATCGAGGGTGGGATGTTTGAAATAATATGACAGTGATGTGATTCTAGAGTGTAGATTTGTACCATGGTGCTTTAATCCTAAGAAGTACTCTTGAAGTAGTTTATCCTCACAGTTTGGCATAACATAGAGTCACATGCATGTATGATTGAAGTAAAGATGAATAAATTTGGCACCAAATGATGAAAAGGCAATAAAAGGCAACTAGCTCGCTAAGTTGGGTAGCCTTAATCCGGTTATTCAGCCCAAAGGGGGTTGATCCCCAAACATCGTCCAAAAGGATAATATATAACTTCAAAGTTTGAAAATTTCATCGGTAATTAAAAGTAGCCAATGCTTCTATTTGGTGCCTAAGCAAAAATTCTTGATTAGTCTTGTGCATGTGATGATTATCAAAATTCTCATTGCCTTAATTTGATTGTCCGAATGAAAAAGGAGGAAAATCAGAATGAGACTTAAGTACAAATCATAGTTAGAGAGGTATTTGAAGAGAAGCTCTAGATTTAATTATTTTTAAACAAACTCTCTGCGTCATGTGAACATCGGACGAACTGCTTTTTGGTCAACCATGAACGGATGTCTCACATATGAGTACCAGGCTGTTGTGATTTTCATAAGTTCTTGTAATGGTGGCTTGTGGTCAAGCAATGATTTAAGTTTGGGGGAGTTTGATCAGTGGTATTTACACAGTTATTTAGAATTTATTTTAGTTATCAGTTATTTTATTGCCGAGTGTTTTATTTCATTTTATCGAATTTTATGCTTTGGTTGTGCGTTTTAGTGTTTTCAGGGTCAGAGGAATCAAACAGAACAATTCAGGGAGAAAAAGTTCAAAAACTAGGAGTTTCAGAGAAAGTAAAAAATCTACCTACAATGGGCCTAACACGGGGGGTCGTGTCACCTGAAACTGGCCGTGTCAGGATATGAGTGCATGCAAAGCTGGATGCCAGGGGGGATGACACGGACGACTGTATCACATAACACGGGCTGTGTCAGCATGTATGGGAGTTGATTAAAGAAATTACATACCAGAGGGCCAACACGGGCGGCCGTATCACCTGACACGGGCGTCCGTATCACCTGACACAGGCCGTGTTGGCCAGTTACGCTGATTTTTCATTTCCCCCCCCCCCCCCCCTTATTTTTCAGTATTTGTGACCCAGAGGGTCATTTTTGGTATTTCCAACCGACCTAAGTGTGTGTTTGCGATTTAGAGGAGTTTTCATGATGAATTCGGGAACTTTTTGATGGAGAAGATTAGGAACGATAAAGATTGGGGATTTCAAGAGATTTGGAGTTGGAGATTCCTTCATGAGTGATAGAAATTGAAGATCGAAGAATCCTCACCTTTTGTAATGTCTAATTTTATTAATGTTTTTCTTGTTAATACTATGAGAGACTAAACACCCAAATGCTAGGGGATGTGTTACCTTAAAAAATCTTTAAGGTATATATTGCATAGTTACTGAGGATAATCCCATGAGTTAAGGAGAAGGTATCCTACAAATAAAGGTTATAATGAAATCTAGCTCAAGAATGAGAAATAGTTGACTGCAGAAAGTCGACACAATTGACAAACAAGCTAGTAGAAGTTTGGTCTTGTCGACCAAATTGAAATCTGAGACTTAGAGAAGTCTGGATCATCTATCTACTCTAAAGAATGGTGTCAAAGTGAGCACTGGAGAGGGATAATTTTAAAATTTAAAAATACCAGCAGTTGCAAGATAGTTTTCTAAATCAAGCGCCAAGTACGTCGTGAAAGTATAGATAAGCAATTACCTTAGACCAAATGCGTGTCAAGTGTATAGCGTGTTCTAGTACGTAGGCAGTTAGATTTGTAACTGCTATAAATAAAAGAGTCCAGTGTAGGATTCAGGGTGTTCGCTTTGTACTAGAATCACTTAACAAACTCCACATTCCAAGCGTAAGGAAGTAGAGTGTTTCAAAGGTGTGAATGTACGTGAATCACCATCTTTATGTCAATGCAAATTCCTTTCTTTTTAGTTGTTCGTTTTGAATCTTTTGCTTTCATTTTATTTACTTTTGAAAAATACTTTTATATTATAATTTACGCTTTTGAAACTCATTATATCTCTATACTAGAATTTACTAAAGAGTCACTCAACATTTATTTAATTTAAACAAGTCATAACCTATTGTCGGTCACGAGTCACCTCCAGTCAGCCAAAACATTACATTATGGAAACTCATACTTATTCAATCCTTCAGAGAAAACCGTTTCTCAAATAACAAAGTCTTACATCGGTTGAACAAGTTATACTTAGAAACATTAGCACATGTCTTAGGATCAGCTAATCGATCTTGCAAGTAACCCTTAGTTTTTAGGCTTTGGGAAGACTAGCAGTTATTTACCATTTTCCACAGTAATCAATTTGGCACACCTGGTGGCACCAGTGCTAGTGTAGTGTTTTTCAAGTTTTATTTTTTGGGTATTAGTAAATGTATGAATCTTAGAAGTGGGAATCTAACCAAAAAGTACGATAGATCACAAGTTAAGCAACGTACACCAAGGATGTCTAATCCTACCAACCCTAATATGGATGTAGTGCCACAAATAATAATAACTACCACAGACACAGTAGTATCTCAAGTCGTGTATTTGCCCTCGTTGGCAAACACAACTGCAACAATGTCGACTGTAGGTGCAGTTCCAGTGCCAATTTCTCAGGCTCCACCGATGAGTCCAAGACCAGTGATGGCCACGACCGTTAGTAATATACCTCGTTTCGGCAATGTAGATCCTCTTTATGGAATTCTGTATTCCTTAATGCCATGATATTAGTTGACATCAAACCCAGTGTTATTGGCTGATAACGCTCAAAATATGAATTCCTCGTTGCAAGGGTCTGCACCGGGAAGAAACTCCTTGAATTGGAATAATCAAAATAGAATGGGGCCTCCTCCACCAGTGTTGCCTTTAACTAATACATCGGTAGTAGTTTTGAGGCAGCAAATGGATGATAGTTACCATGAGTTAGTAAATTTATTAACCAATCAAATGAGTTCTATGATTAACCATGTAATACAGGAGTCGATTGAGACTAATAGATAGTCCGCTGAAATGAATAGGCAGGTAGTCACTCAATTGACAGTCTTGTGTAATTTCCTGGGGGCACCCCAAGTGCCTGTTCGACAGGTACAACCTGTTGTTAGACCAGTTTTCCCATTCCAAGTTGAAATGGGGGCAGTGGAAGATGAAACAGTCTACCAGGGGAAAGTGCCTAGACCACAAGTACATCAAAATCAAGTTGTCGAACTAAGAGTGGTAGAATGCCATCAGATGATATTGGTTAATCGACAACAAGATGCTGATCAAATTGTTGATCAATATCGACAAGAGGATTTAGCGGTAGAAAATAACCTAACAACTATTGTTTAAAGAATTATGGCTAGGAATGGTATGAATACCACACTACATAGGCCAACATATTCCTCTCCTTTGTCTGAATACGTTTTGCAGACTGAATTACCTAGAGGATGAAAAATCAATAAATACACAAAGTTTGAGGGTGAATCAGGTGAGCCGACAGTGGAACACATTGCTAGATATCTAACTGAGTCAGAGGATATGGAAAATAATGAAAACCTAAGGGTAAATATTTTTCCTTCATCCCTTACGAAGGCAACATTCACATGGTTTACTACCTTACCCCCAAATTCGATTGAGTCATGGACTAAATTGGAAAAACTTTTTCATGAACAATTTTATGAAGGACATTCAAAAATTAGTTTGGTAGAATTATCAAACATAAAAAGAAGGTTTGCTGAAAGTATTGATGATTATTTAAATAGGTTTCGCGCGTTGAAGGCAAGGTGCTTTACGCAGGTGCCTGAACATGAACTTGTTCAAACGGCAACTGGGGGTTTGGACTATTCCATTAGGAAGAAAATAGACCCAATGAAACACCCCAATTCTACCCGACATATATATATATATATATATATATATATATATATATATATATATATATATATATATATATATATATATATATATATATATATATATATATATATATATATATATCAGAGTTATAAAATTTTACAACTGAATCAGGATGCCTTAAATTCAACTTAAAATAACAGTATTTATTACCAACACATAACACATTAAACTCGGATGAACCAACAGAAACATAATTCAATCTTAAAAAGAAATAACAACTTTCATAACTACGCAGCGGAGTCATAATATTTAACTTAAAAGAAATGTAACATCTTTGTCCAATTAAGACAACTTCAAATAACAACCATTTAAAGAAAAACAACTTAAAGTTCAATCAACTGAAATAATAACAACAAATAAACAACAAGCGTTCATCCCCCCTAGTGTTACGTATCAGACCAATGATACCGACTCAAACTACTAAAGGTATACCACATTCACTTTGGATTACCTGCACGTTACCAACATCGGGGTAACATTCAAATAGAAGGGGTGAGATATCAAACATTATAATAGAACGCATGATAAGTAAAACATTAGAACCAGTTCATACATATTCACCACTTCTCAGGTCTTTAGCAACATAAACACAATTAAACTCAATCACACAACAACTCAGAATGCAACACAGAATACAACTCATCTTTATGCAAATGCATGTGGTACCAATGGAGCAGAACTCCCATCTTAAAACATGCCAATAAATAGAGGCATCAACAAGGCATAAGCCTTCTTTGCAATTTGCTAATTCAGACCGTCACAGAGTATGCAAATGTATATGACTCAATGAATGCACTATCACATACTTACAACAATCATCATTCATAGCAAGGCATAAGCCCACATCACCATTAATACCAATAAATAGAGGTAATTTATCATCATTTAAAGTTCCCTGCAACTTCACACTATCAACAAGAAGTTACAGCGGCCATCACAACAACACAACAACTCAACATAAACCAACATTGTCCATAAGCATACCACATCAATCAACAATTCAATTATTAAAATAATCGATCAACAACTTAACAATAATTCACATAGCACTGGTAACGACTAAAACACAGCATGTACGGGAAAAGGGATAGGGAACTATGTGCCCCTCGACATGCATAGCAACTAGGACATCCTAACTACTAATCCATACTCCTCGACACGCACAGAGAAAACATGATAATGAATAAATTATGCTCATCAGAACTTCCTGCAACCTAATACCGCTCGACAATCCAACACATAACACACAACATGCCTTGCAGCCTAAATGTCGCTCGGTACCTAACACCATCAGCATCCTCCTCGACCACTAGTTCGGCCAACAGCACAGACACAACACAATATCTTAATAACCACACCACTAAAATTCATAACTTCTGGTCAACCGCTTAGGATAACATATCAACGGGCAACTATATTTCCTATCAATAAATTCATCAAGCGTACAAGACAGTCCCGCAAAAAAACTTCCTAAAATGACCACTTTAGAAATTTACTAATTTTCCTGTCAATCTGCTCGGAATATCCTAACATCCTAACGACCACCCTGACCAGTAATTAACTATCCTAACTTATACATAGATTAAATCGGGAAGTCACTCAAATAACTCAAAACATCCACAACAAACAACCGGGCAACTTCCTAAACATGTTCATTAAACATTCGTACGATACTTCCCAAACGACCACAACATGAATAAACGGGCAACTTCGATACCAATTTCAGAAACATCAACGCACAACAGGCCTACAAACGACCAATTCCCATGTAATACACATCATAAATCCTATTATAAGGTCAAAACCCCATCCTTACCTGGATTGAAGGTCTCTCAACCAAAACTCCGACCGTAATCCTTGATTTTCTCTGCTCGACATCGTGCAGCTTGCTCCTCTTCAACGCAACTCTTTCGGTCAACGTTAATAACTTCTTATTCTCCAACTAAAACAAATCCTTGTGTCAACTTAACCTTATATATCAATCCTATTGGGCCTAACCTACACACACCCACTTTACTACTTCCAACCAATAGCATAAGTCCAACATTATACATATTCCCTTAATTCCAACATTATAATTATTATTAATCCACTAATTAATTAATTAATTAATAATAATCCAACAACTTATACCAATGATTCTTAACATCTCGCAACTTCGAAAAATAATCCAAAAATAATTTAATTAAATAATTAATTAAATTACGGGCGTTACACCAAACCTTTGTGAAAAGTATGTTGCAGTTAGCTGATAGAGTTCGACATCTTGAATGTCTGAGATTAGAAAAAGTCAAACGTACCAAGGCTAAAAAATAAAAAGTGGCCTTTGTAAACTTTGATGATACATATCCTATTTATGAAGCTGATTATATTTCACCGACTGAGGTAGAGGTCGATGTGGCTGATATGAAGCCAGGACCTTCTTATGAATGTAAACTATTATTCCCCTCTAAAGGAAAAAATCCTGTCGAGAATAATCCAAAATTTTCGATGAAAACTTATACTTTTGATGTCACTAAATGTGAAGAAATTTTTGTTTTGCTGGTTAAAGATGGTCAAATTTTAGTACCTCCAGGTGTTAAGTTACCATCATTAGAACAACAACAAAAAAAGAGGTTTTTGCAAATATCATAATTATCTTGGTCATACAACCTCTCAACATTTTCTTTTCAGGGGTCTTGTGTAGAAATCACTGCAGGAGGGAAGATTGAAGTTGGTTAACCGAAAAATGAAAATCGATGTTGATCCTCTCCAACAAGAAGAAGCGTTGTTTGTAGACACTGTCAATATCCATATGGTAGAAATCGCTGAATTTGCGGATGCAGATAAGGTCGAAGGAACTGATGAAAGTCCTGCCATAGGCTTGGCTGAAGTGTACCCCAAGCCTGAAGAAGATCTGCTAGATTTTTTGTACCGATGCAAGAACAAGGGCTCACAAGCTTGTTTATGCCCTCGATGTGGTGCTCTTGCTGACAAAATTGCAGCTGAAAACTTTCAGAGGCTACAGCTAGAGAAAAACCAAACACAAATTCTCTAACAAAAGGTTCCATCAGAGGAAAGAGGGGACTTTAAGAAATGCTGTGAGAAACTTCTAATCCAAACCAAGGAGTTTTGTTCCATCTGTCAGTTCCTCTAGAGGCACATGGATTAATCCTCAAGGAAAAATGGAGACACAAAAAAGTGTTGCCAATGCTAGAGATAAAGGAAAGTCGGTTGTCCATTATAGGCGCGAGTTCAGGTCCAAGAAAAAGAGTCATGTCTCTGAGAACTACATAGGTAAGAATCCCATGACTAGGACTCAATGGAGTCGTTTTCAGCGTCGAAGGCAGGCCAAAAGGCAAACTGCTGAGGAATCTGCTGAGAAAAATGCTGCAAACAAAGCATATGCTGGAAAGAAATACATGGTGAAAGTTGATACCACTGCAAAGGAACGGGTAAGAGAGTTCATCAGCCGACCAAGTGTCAAATGCTCAGAGGAAGTCACTGATGACTTTAATTTAGATTCTGAGGAGAGTCTGAACATCTTGGTTAATGTGTTGTCAATCTTTCTAGCTGAATATGACTGAAGTAGAAGATTCAGCAGATGTCGATGCTGAAGAAATGGCTTTACATAATCCTACATGTTATTTTTTGATGAATAATGGTTCTGTAGAGAACCAATAGGTGTTTTTTAAAAAACCAAGTATGGCTATGAAAAGCCATCTAAAACCTCTTTTAATCCGAGCTAAGGTTGAAGGGATAGCTATCAACAAAGTGTTGATAGATTGTAGTGCTACGGTAAATATTATGCCACACCACCTGCTACAGAAAATCGTAAAGTATGACACCGATATAAGATATCACAATATGGTCTTATCAAATGATGGGGGTAAAATTAGAGGCACCATGAGTGTAATCCAAGTAGACATAATTGTCGGCACCATTACCAGGCCGACTATATTTATGGTAACCAATGCCAAACCAAGCTACAACCTTCTGGTGGGAAGAGAATGGCTACATGGGGTAGGGGTTATGCCATATTCTATGCACCAACATCTGGTGATCTAGAGGGAAGATGGAATAGTAGAAAATATCGAAGCGGATCAAGGGTATTTCATGGCTGATGTGAATAATGTTGGAAAAAGGAAATTAGAGAGAAAGTTAGCTAATATCTCTCCTTGCAACCCAGCTGAAGAGGTCTATTCTAATTTGGATGAGGCATTTGTTTCTTTGAAGTTACATGAGACTCATGGTTTCATTTGGGATGTAGAGCCCTTAGAAGAATCATACTATGGAGGAATCCAACCGACAGGCTGGGGAGACATCACATATGATGATGTCTGAGCTAGAAGCTCTAAATAGGACTTCAACATATATTGCCGAAAATAAGTTGAATTCGGCTTTAGAAGCTGAAGAAGATATGGCTATCGAAGTCAATAAATATCAGATACCAAAAGAAGGAATCATTTTGGCTATTGAGCCAAAACCACCAGACAGGCCAAAAACGGATGAGGATAGCATCGAAAAGCAGCGCCTGGGCTGCATTTATGATGATGAACCCCTAGGTTTCGAGAAGGATCCAATGGCGCCAGAAAAGATGCAGCCACAAGACCCTTTAGAAGAAGTGGATCTTGGTGAAGAGGGGGATAAAAGACCAACATATATCAGCTCTAATATCGACAAAGAGCTGAAATCTGAGGTAATATCTTTACTTAAAGAATTTAAAGATTGTTTTGCTTGGGACTATAATTGAATGCCTAGTTTAAGCAGGGACTTGGTATAGCTGAAACTGCCAATAAAAACTGGAAAAAAAAGCCAGTAAAGCAAACTCCTAGGCATTTCGACCTAGCCATAATGTCAAAAATCAAAGAGGAGATAAAAAGACTCTCCAAAAGCAAGTTCATAAGAACCGCAAGGTATGTCGACTGGTTAGCAAATATAGTACACGTAATTAAGAAAAATGGAACTTTAAGAGTATGTATTTATTTTAGAGATTTAAATGCTGCTATTCCTAAAGATGAATATTCCATGCATGTAGCAGAAATATTAGTTGACTCTGCTACTAGTTTTAAATATTTAAGTATGCTTGATGGTTATTCTGGGTATAACCAGATTTTTATTGCATACAAAGATGTGCCGAAGAAGGCATTTCGCTGTCCAGGAGCCTTGGGTACCTATGAATGGATTGTCATGCCGTTAGACCTAAATAATGCAGGAGCGACGTACCAAAGGGTAATGAATTCAATGTTTTATGATTTTATTGAAGATTTTATGAAAGTATACATTGATGACATTGTGATAAAATCCAATAGTGGGCCAACTCATGTAAAACATCTTCGAAAGGCCTTTGAGAGAATGAGAAAATATGGGTTAAAAATGAATCCATTGAAATGTGCTTTTTGTGTGCAAGCAGGTGACTTCCTTGGCTTTGTGGTGCATAAAAAAGGAATTGAAGTAAATCAAAGAAAAACCAAAGCCATTATGGACGTAAAGCCTCCATCAAACAAAAAGGAGTTTCAGTCATTGTTGGGCAAATTAAATTTCCTTAGAAGATTCATATCCAACTTAAGTGGTAAAATTAAAGCATTTTCATCATTACCTCTACTGAAGAATGAGGAGTTTGTCTCACAGGAAGAACATCAAAATGCTATCAAAGAGTATTTGATGAAGCCTCCAATATTAGCACCTCATGCTAGAAATAGGCCAATGAGGTTATATATCTCAGCGTCAGAATCGACTATAGGAAGCATGTTAGCCCAAGAGGACGAAAAAGTGTCGAAAGACCTATATATTATCTTAGTCGAATGCTTAATGACCCTGAAACTAGGTATAGTGATATAGAAAAACTATGCCTATGCTTGTACTTCTCTTGTATCAAATTAAAGCAATATATCAAACCAGTAGATGTGTATCTGTCTTCTCATTTTGATATTATTAAACATATGTTGTCCAAACCAATTCTACATAGTCGAATTGGTAAATGGGCTCTAGCATTAACTGAGTATTCTCTGACATATATGCCTTTGAAAGAAATGAAAGGGAAAATAGTGGTTGATTTACTTGTCGACCATTCAATGGTCGGAATGCCCCTGAATTATTTGGAAATAAGGCCATCGAAGTTATATTTCAACGGTTCTAGCCATAAAAATGGAGTTGTTATAGGAGGAATTATAACTTCTCAAGTGGAATTCCAGCAGAATTCAAGTACATAATCGACGATGTATGTACAAATAATGAAGCAGAGTATGAGTCTTTGATAACAGGACTTGAACTTCTGCTAGAATTAGGGGCAAGGAATGTCGAAATTATCGGAGATTCTGAACTGGTAATTAAACAAGTATCAAAAGAATATAAATGCGTTAAGGAAAACTTAATAATGTATTTTGTGATCACCGTCAGACTGCTTAAATAGTTTGAACAAGTGAGTATTCAACACATACCCCGACAGGAGAATCAAGAAGCTAATGATCTAGCGCAAGAAGCTTTAGGATATAAGGTTTTGAAAGACCAAAATGAAGAATCCGTTCAAATAAGCAACTTTGTTGTCGCCTTCAGACTTGTCGATAATAAAATTAGGGGCCGTGGATGCCGAAAATTTTGAGATCCTGACCATCAACAATTGTCAGGAGACGATTGGCGAAAACCACTAATCGACTATATAAAATCCCCTACGGGTTTGATAGATCGTAAAATCAAATATCATGCTCTCAATTACGTCTTGGTAGAGAATGAGTTATTCACAAAGACAGCTGAAGGAGTATTGCTTAAATGCCTTGGAGAAAGTGAGGCATATATAGTTGTGTCGAATGTGCATAGTGGAGCTTTTGTTCCGCATCAGGCTGGACAAAAAATGAAGTGTCTCTTAGTGCGTATGGGTGTCTATTGGCCATAAATGTTGAAAGATTGCATTGAGTTTGCTAAAGGTTGCCAAGAATGCCAATTGCATGGGGGCATACAACATGTACCTACAAGTGAATTGCATGCAGTAATAAAACCTTGTCCTTTTAGAGGATGGGCATTGGATTTGATTGTAGAAATAAGACCAACTTCATCAAAATAACAAAAGTATATTCTAGTCGGCATTTATTATTTTACAAAATAGGTCGAAGCCATAGCTTTGGTGAATGTCGACCAAGAAGCTGTTATAGAATTTATCCAAAATCACATCATGTGTCTGTTTGGGATTCCAGAGACAATTACAACCAACCAAGGGTCAGTCTTTACTGGACGGAAAATGCAAGATTTCACAAAAGAAGTTGGGATTAAACTGTTAACGTCTACTCCTTACTATTCCCATGCAAATGGTCAAGTCGAAGCAACCAATAAAGTTATAATTAGCCTGATCAAGAAGCATGTGGGAAAGAAACCAAAAAATTGGCACAAATCGCTAGATTAAGCTTTATGGGCATGTAGGACATCACCAAAGGAGGCAACATGGACTACACTGTTTAGACTAACTTATGGACATGATGCAGTGCTACCAGTAGAGATCCATGTTTAGTCAATGAGGATTCAAAGACAACATGAAATACCATCTGAAGATTATTGGAGTATGATGGCAGATGAACTAGCTGACTTAGATGAAGAAAGAATGTTGGCCCTAGACTCGTTAAGAAGACATAAGGAAATAGTTTCCAAAGCTTACAATAAAAAGGTAAAGGACAAGGTATTTTCTGTCGATGATTTAGTTTGGAAAGTCATATTGCCTATGGATAGAAATGATAGGGTTTTAGGAAAATGGTCCCCAAATTGGGAAGGACCTTTTAAGGTAGTGCACGTTTTTTCCAGCAACGCTTATGAAATTGAAGAATTGGCCTTAGATCTACGAATCTTAAGGGTGAACGGGATGTACTTGAAGAAGTATAGGCCTATTCTTCAAGAGGTCAAAATTTTGACAGAATAAACATATGTCAAGTAAATAAGTTGGAGAAAATGGAGTTTGAAACTAACTAAAAGGCATATATAGTGCATGCAATAAATAAAAAAAGAGCGTTACTGTAAAAGGTGGCTCAAGGCCATTGTTAAAATATTACATAAAATATTCTAAGACTTATACAATGATTAGAAATGCCGAAATTTGGCCTGGAGTGCTTGCAGTTCAGCATTTAAATGTATGGCCCGAGATTCAAAATCCTCTGCTTCAATTTTAAGTCTCTTTATCTCTGCTTCGATAGAACATATCTCTTCACCTATGGCCACAACATCCAATGCAGTCTGTTCGACTTATTCTTGATTCGCATTGATAATCTTATCAATGATTTCTCCCTCCTGCTCAACAATATATTCCAATTCTTTATGTAAAGCAACAATCTGAAGGCGTATTTCAGCAGCCCTTTGTTGTTTGGTAATCAAATCTGCTTTCTTCTCCTCAATCATTGCCAACATCTTGGTGACCTCTTTGTTGGCTTTTACCACCACCTCCCAACTCTCCTTTACAAAAGTCTCCTTTGACTCTACCAATTGCTTGCTTTTATGATATTCTCAGTGTTGTGGAGCATAGGGACAAACAATTTCTCAAACGCAGACATCATGGTTCGAGCGACTTCTAAAATATTGAGCCCTTTCAACTGAGCAAGCGCGTCCAAAATCTCTGGACCAATAATTTGTTCAGTAAGAACAAAATAAGGCAAATCTGGATTCAACGCATAAGTACGAATCTTATCCGTCAAGATCTTGGCCTTTGTTGCCTCATGTCCCAGTTTTCCACCATGAAGTTGACATTGGTCGAAGTCAGAAGAAAGTTCACGAGAGCTTATTAAACTACATCATATTGAAATTTCCTCCAAAGTAGTAGAAGGTTTTATCACAACTTTCTTTGACAATGTAGGCGAATCAACATTTTTTGGAGGCACAGTTTCAGAGGTGGTGGCATCTTTTTTCGCCCCTGAACCCTACAAGGAATCTGAAAGACTAGAATCAGAACTAGTTGAGCTAGGATCCCTAAGCGTGGAAGGACTAGTAATTGAGTCAGAATCACTATAATTAGCCTGAATAGTCAGATCGACAAACTCACCAACTTCAAAGACGGGAGTTCCTTGATTATGAGGAGAAGAACCCATTGACAGCGGGTTGTATTCGACCATACTTTGGGGCCGTCGATCAGAAATCTCATCCTAAAAAGAGAAAATATATTAGTAAGATGAATCCAACGAGTTGGATGAGAGTGGGATAGGTTAATACCTGTGCCGACAAGTGAAGATTCACATTTAAATTCTCTTCAACAGGGACAACAACAATGGTCTCGGTTGGCCCTGATGCTCCAACAATCTTGGGGGAGGAAGTGGGTAGACAATTGTTGTGTCCACCACTAAGGTATTAGTAGCCAGATTAGGGCTAGCCTCAACATTATCGGCCAAAGGTGCCTTGGTTTTATTTTTCTTCTTTGCTACTCCACTCTTGGAAGGATAATCCTTCTTTTTTTTTGTGGCCTTTGGATTTGTGGGAATGATTAGGGGATTGAGTATCAGGAGATGGCTAAAGATAATAGAAGGAAATATAAGATACAAAAAAAATAAAGGTATCTAAGCCGAAACAAATACCTCTATCCCCACAGTATAATGATGCTTGTACTTCTTGGACCTTTTGGATTTGGTGGAGGGAGCAGTCAAATCCGTCGAACGGTTTTGACTCTGCCGATAGATAAAGTGTTAGCAATCGTTCAAACTATAAGGAAAGTTAAAGAAATATTGTACAAACATACGTATTGAAGAACTGTGTTTCTTAAGAACAGTCGAGATGGTGTCATCATTAGAGGGAGATTTATCAGGAGTAACCTACGAGGTTTAAAAATTGGCTAAGTGTATGATTCTAAAAAAAAAAACTAACAAGAAATCAGCAAAGTTCAAACCTGAACCTTTTATGTCGAAGGACCAGTCTGGTCGACATGAGCACCCCCTTGGTCTATTTGAATGGTTATAAGGAAAGAACAATCAAATAAGTGACAAGAGCCAAAAGAGTAAGGAGGAAAGCTTTCCAAAATAACTGTTACCAACTTGCATGGTAGAGCATACTCTAACATATTAAGGATCAATATGAAGAGGCCTTGAGTAGTTGGGTAGATAATGCTTCATTGGTACCACTCTCTCGGCCTTTTTCTTATAAGCGTTTTCAACATCTGACCAAGGGCTATACCACCAGTCAGGAATAGGTGGACCAAAGGCCAAAGCCAAGGGGCTAGATGGAAAAGGAGGAAATTTATTTTTTCCAAAATGAAGGGCGTAAAGATACTTATCTTTCGCGTAACCAGGAATTTTAAGTTTTAGGATCCTGTCAGTTACCTTCTCCTTTAATTCTTTGGCTACCTCAAAAATGGTCCTATGCAGATCATTAGGTCGATACACAACTCAGAAATACTGATGGAAAGCTTGAATGTTTTGGCATAAGTAGTCTTACATTTGGTTTCCTTCGCCTACAAATTGGTAAAAGCTTCGGTTAGTTCAACTAGATTTTCCTCAGGGTCACCAACATATGCAGTAAGATATAACTGTCACCAAGTTTCAAATTCCTTGGTACATTAAAATGCAGGTTGAAAATGGATAGAACCAAGCTTAGGCCTCTTTTCCCAAAAATTCTCGACATTTTCTCTGAAGACATCATAAGGTTGATCTCTGGTGATGTTAAAAAGTAACTCAAAGGTAGGAAATAGAGATTTGGGGATAAATTGACAGAGCCCAAATTGTCGAGCCACTAAATTAGGTTTGTAAGAGACCAAGCCTGGAGTGGTGCCAACAATTACAGTTGACAGAAACCGAGGAACCAAAAAACGCCTCCAGATAACTAAAGAATTACTCTTATCTTCATTTCTTGGAGGAGGAAAAGCTCTAGTAAACCATTCAGGGCCATCGGGTCTATTACAGAAAAGAGCCATTGAAGGTTCAAAATTGACACGAGTCAACATGATGTTGAACAATAGTCGAAATACCTCGATGCTGGGTGAAGTTTTATCACCATGGGTCATAGGAATTAGGCTTTTCCAAACAACGTGACGTTCAGCTGGAGGACACACCACTCTTCTCATCCCATATGGCTTAATATCTTTAGAGAAAGTGGCATTAAGCCACAATTGTAAGAACCAAAAGGGGCCATGGGCCAAAACGTTCTTCTTCTTGGAATTGGCTGGGTCGAAAGTTTTGATTTGAGAAACGACATCAGATAATGACTCATAAAGAGAAGTCGATATCAGCTGACCAAAAGCAATGTCACGACCTTGATGTAACTGAGTAGCTAAATAGGAAAATTGTTTGGCTATCTGCATAGATCTTAAACAAAAAACAAAGCGAGACAACCATAAGGTCAGAAACGCTACATGCTCTTCAGGAGTCACAGGGCCTGGGGTCTTGGCATGATAGTCGATGAAGTTATTATACATCGGTTTACCAGAATCACCTACATCAAACTTCAAAGGTATGAGGTCTGCATCCCCATGATTGAATACTCGAACAGTCGGTTTTAATCCAGTAATGTCAGCAATGTTTAAGAGTGTGGGAGTAATCATGCCACACTTTGTATGAAAGGTATTGTTTGAACCCTCCCAAAATTGGATTGTAGCCAGGAGCATATCGCAGGAATAAGGAGGATCACAACAAGAAATTTGTAAAAGGGTGTAGATACCTAAATTTTTCCATTGATCAAGTTTTTCTGCTTCTAAATGTGTCATCTAGGCACGAAACTTAGGGAAATTTCTGGGAGGAGCAGTCCTAAAGTTTCTATCTACATAGTGTAGTGACAAAGGTTGTTCAAGAGAAACCAGTGTTTTAGTAAGGTAATTGGTTGGGAATGATGCATGTTTATCCATAGAAATCTTTGGTTTACGTTCTTCAGGAAGAGGACCTAGAAATGCCAGAGGTTTATCATCTAGTGAGAAAGGATTAATACCTTTGATTTCCATATCTTTGTTTTTTATTCTGAAAAAGGTAGCTTAGGAACGTACTCCTTTCCATCAATAAGGAGTGGATGTGGGAGTGTTGCAGAAGAAGGAATATTTCTACTGGAGCTTGCCATTGGAAAAGACGGAGAGGCTTGAAGAAGAAGAAGATTGAAAAAAAATTATGAAGACAGAATGTGTTGAGTCAGGTTGAAGAGAAGAGTCAAAAAGAGAAGAAATGGGTTTTATAGAAAGAAAACTCTAAGTGAAAGGGAAAGAAAATAATCAAGAAAAACGATTAAAATTTCTTTTTCCCAACTCCTCAAAATCGTGTCACGTAATTTTTGGACACGTGGTGAGACGGGGTACATAAATGGTGGGCCACGTCTCCCACTAATAAAAAGAAATGATGGAGAATTGATAGTTGCACGTCTCGAGGAGAAGGTGTGATACGTTATCATGATGGAGTGACATCATAAGTAAAGGGGGAACAATTACGCCAAATAAGGGAGAAGTGGAAGCAATTGACTTGTTGAAAGAATGGTCAACATTTCAAAGATACCATTGTCTCATGTTGGCCAAAACGCGAAAATGGCATCTCTGGGGGGCATTTTGTTACCTTAAAAAATCTTTAAGGTATATATTACGTAGTTAATGAGGATACTCCCACGAGTTAAGGAGAAGGTATCCTACAAATAAAGGTTGTGAGGAAATCAAGCTCAAGAATGAGAAATATTTGACAGCTAAAATTCGACACAATTGACAAACAAGCTAGTCGAAGTTTGGTCTTGTCGACCAAATATAAATATGAGACTTAGAGAAGTTTGGATCATCTATTTACTCTAAAGAATGGCGTCGAAGTGAGAGCTTGAGTGGGATAATTTTAAATTTTGAAAATACCAGCAGTTGCAAGATAATTTTCTAAATCAAGCGCCAAGTACGTGGTGAAACTATAGATAAGAAGTTACCTTAGGCCAAATATGTGTCAAGTGTATAGCATGTTCTAGTACGTAGGCAGTTAGATTTATAACTACTATAAATAAAAGATTCCAGTATAGGATTCAGGGTGTTCACTTTGTACCAGAAGCACTTAACAAACTCCACATTCCAAGCGTAAGGAAGTAGAGGGTTTCAAATGTGTGAATGTACGTGAATCACCATCTTTATGTCAATGCAAATTCCTTTCTTTTCAGTTGTTCCTTTTGAATCTTTTGCTTTGATTTTATTTAATTTTTAACAATCATTTTATATTATATTTACGCTTTTGAAACTCATTCTATCTCTATACTAGAATTTTCTAAAGAGTCACTCAACATTTATTTCATTTAAAAAATTCATAACCTACCGTCGGTCACGAGCCACCTTCAGTCGGTCAAAACATTACATCATGGAAACTCATACTTATTCAATCTTTCAGAGAAAACAGTTTCTCAAAAAGAAAATTCTTACGCCGGTTGAACAAGTTATACTTAGATACATTAGCACATGTCTTAGGATTAACTACTCAATCCTGCAAGTAACCCTTAGTTTTTAGGCTTTGGGAAGACTAGCAGTTGTTTACCATTTTCCACAGTAAATAGGGTGTCCATGATTTGCAAATATATTGGTTGTGAATTCTTGGTATTGATACAATAGTTGTTTTTCAATTTAATTTCTAAATGTTCTTATGCCTTTCCTATCATACAAATAGGGATTGATCCACAATTAAAAATTAGGGTTGGACCGCCATTGTTAAGGTTTTTGAACAATTGGCCTATAGTAGATATCAGCTAGGACTAGGGATACCATGTAGGTCATCGGTAAAATCTTGATAACATAACTGCTTAGTTTCATCATGATTCACTAAGGACTTAGGTATTAAGATGAAGGACCAAAGGTTTTATCACTAAGGACTTAGGGAAAAACAAACTAAAGATTCAGTAGTTTAAAGTAATGAACTTGTTAAAGAGATCAAGAATGAAGGTTAATACAAGGTCAAATCACACACTTACCCTAGCATGCTCCACATATCTGTTAAAAAGCCATTTTATCTTTCTTTTGATTAAGTGACAAGTTCAAAACCTTATCCCACATTAAAGATTTTGTTTAATTGAACTACACATTATCCTCAGTACTACACGTAGTCCTCGAGATCGATATCTGGGGGAAATTCCCTATCAAACCTCCTTTATTGAAAGGCCATAAGTATATCTTAGTCGGTATTGATTATTTTTCAAAATGGGTAGAAACAATAGATTTGGTTAAAGTGGATCAAGAGGAAGTAATGGCCTTCATTCAAAACCAAATCATATATAGGTTTGGAATACCATAAACTATAACAACGGACCAAGGGACTGTATTCATAGGTCGAAAGGCAACTGAGTTCCCTGCAGAGATGGGGTTTAAATTGTTAACATCAATGCCATATTACGCTCAGGAAAATAGGTATGTCGAAGCAGCAAACAAGGTCATTATGTGTTTGACCAAAAAACATGTTGGCCAAAAACCTAGAAGCTGGAATATATCTCTGGGCCAGGCATTGTGGGCATGTTGAAACTCGTCAAAAGTGTCGACTAACATAACACCTTCAACTTAGTTTATGGTAACGAAGCAGTATTGCCTCTAGAGATTCATCTGCAATCAGTCAGAGTGCAAAGGCAATCAGATACTCCTACTGAATATTACTGGGGAATAATGTATGATACGTTGGTAGATGTTGAAGAACATAGGCTAGCAGCATTAGATACTTTGTTCAGATAGAAGGAACAAGTAGCAAGGGCCTATAACAAACGGGTTAATGTAAAGGCATTCGTCTTTGGAGATATAGTCTGGAAAGTGATCCTGCCTATGGATAGGAGGGATAGAGTCCTTGGAAAATGGTCACTAAACTAGGAAGGATCATTTCGAGTAGTGCAAGTTTTTTCCAACAATGCTTATGATATTGAGGAGCTCACACCAAAAGGTCGAATACTACGAGTAAATGGAAAATACTTAAAGAGGTATAGGCCTATGTTGCAAAAAGTTATGATAACCATATGTTAAAATTCATTGCATAATAAGGAGGCCACCAAGGGGCCTGAAATATGAATTAAGCATTACAAATAATTATGGAAAGAACAAATTCAGATTACATGTAAAATTGAAAGGCTAAAAATGGAAATTATTCTTGAGGGTTATATATTCTCGAGCAAGTTCCAGACGAGCATAGGTTAACGAGATAGAGGTTTCAAGGTCATCTAGCTCAATATCCAAAACTCCAACAAGATCTAGATGAGTGACCCCAACCAGAGCTTCATTATTCAGCACCTGTTCAGCTGCGTCAAACCCAAAAGCTTGAAAATTCTCTGCCTCATCAATTTGTTTCTCCAGCCTTTCAATTTGTTGCTTCAACATTATGATCTGATGTTACCATTGAGAAATATTTGTGGCCCTAGTGTTAAAGTTTGCTATTTATTTGTCAAAATTTTCCTTCAGTTCTTCACTAGCAGCCATGGAAGAATTCACAAAAGCCAACTCAACAGTGCACTCTTTCTCCTTGGGAAGGCGTCTTTCCTGGATCTCTTTATTTTCGTCCAAGTCGACCAAAATCTGATCAAGGAAGGTAGACGCTTCAGCCATAAATTTTAGGACTAAAGGAGAAGCAGCGTGAACGTTAACTTTCTTCAGCATTTCTTTAATCTTAATACCATCAGAGGGATACGCCTCTAAATGGGTGATCAAACCAACATGAAAGAGCATGCTTTTAAGACGATTAAGAACTTCTTCTTGAGTACCAAGAGAATAGATACTTTCAGATGCAATAGAAGTACTGGAGCCTCTGTCATTCAAATGATTACTGGTGTTCACCAAAAATTGTAAATACTCAAAGGGGTTGGTTTGCCTCAGAGCAACAACTTATTGGGGTAACATAGTGTTGGTCGCAGGAATCATGTTGGGAGGGGTCAAGATGGTGCCAAAAAAGGTTGGTGCCTGAAGAGTAACTTCTTCCATTTGGAAGGGATTTTGGTTGGCAGTTGTGGTGACATCAACAACAGCAACATGTTCAAGATCCTTTGAGTCATCATCTCTAATACCCTCCCCCAGGATCTCATTATTGGAGTTGTCCACCAATCCCTCACTGATGGGAGAATACTCAGAAGTACCCTGGGTGACAGGAGATTTGAGGTCGCTCCTAGAAGGCTCACTATCAGTTGAGACCATAATTAGTTTCCTTTTGTTCTTGGGAGATTTCAAGACAATCTTAGTGGGGAATTTTTTATTTTTAACTGCGAGTCACTGAAACAATAAAGGCAAGTGAGAAAAGAATCATCAAAAGCACAAACAATTTCTAAGATAAAGAGTCTTTGAAGAAGAAGGTACCTGATGGTCTCCCTCGGGACTAGAGTTAATTCTTTCTGGTCGAGTTGGCACATGCTACAAAACTCGTTCTCTTACTACCACCGGAGCAGGCATAGTGGCAGAAGTGGCTTTTTTGAGGCAACCTCGGATCGAGTCGACTGGAACCTTTTAGATTTTTTGGAGATGTCAGGCGGAGACGCTTCGTCAGCTTATTTCTCTTAATTAGAAGAGAGTTTATGTCTCTTTGGGGACGACTCAGGAGGGATGACGATGTTAGCTTCAGGGGCCTACGAACGTGTCAACATAATCATTGGGTTAGAAAGAGAACGCGAACAACTAGTAAAATATCAAGTTAGCAAAGTACTCGAGAAGAAGTTCTAAAGGCCTCATCAGCTAAGGGAGAAACAGTTGCACCAGTGATAGCTTCCCTGGCGCGTTTCTTGTGCTCAGCCACTGAATAAGGCAATAACATTAGACAAAGCGTTACAAGTCAAAACATAAATAAGAAGGCGACTAACGATTACAATATTAAGTCATACCTCTCCTAAACTTTTGCTGCATGGCTTCAAAAGCATGGTTCATTAGAGATTTGAAGGACTCGAGAGTCCCATTACTTTTTGCAAAGTGCACAATCCACCAATCATAAAACTCCTTAGTGGTGTAGAAGAGGGTTTCCAAGGCGACAAGAGTTATCTTGGGGACATCAGAAGAAAAATGTTGAAGTCATTGAGCATATTCTCTCTCACTGTAGCTAGTAAGACACAGTTCATATGATGGCTTATAAAAGTTGTGAGGAAAATGTTGGCACAAGACAAACTGTCTAGCCACCAGATTAGGCTGATAACACAGGAGTGTCATGTCATCATTAGCTCCTACCCTAGATGCTATGAGCCTAGTGGTCAAAAAAGCTTGCCAAATGGCTTTGGATTCAGGGACCTGCACAGGATCGGCATGAGGAAATGGTCGAGTGAACCACTCAGGACCATGTGGTCTAGAAGCAAAGGGTGCCATGCTTGGCTGAAAATAATTGCAAATAAATAAAAACTTCAAGTTTTTCTCAAGCGACTCCTCTCGAGTCATGTCATTGTTAGAAGGCGTCATTGCAGTAAGACGAAGGCTTTAGTTGGCATGTTGGATGAATCTAGTCTCTTGTGCTTCAGAGAGGCCCAGTTTGAGCTGGCTCATAAAAGTGGAATATAACCATAATTGAAGCATCCAAAAATGCCCAACAAGCAGACAAATTGCAGTAGATGAAAGTGAGATCATATGATCGACCCCCACGCTGAGTGATTCATAAAGAGACCCCAAAATAAGTTTGCTCAGGCATATGTGTTGACCCAGATGGAGGTGATGAGCTAACACAATGAATCATTTAGCTACCTTCAGAGATCGACTATAGAAAACATACTTGGAAAGCCACAAGGCCAAGAAGGCAACGTGTTCTTCATCAGACACAGTGTCAACACCTTTGGCATGAAAACGCTCCATATATTTGATGAAGCCAACGATGTCCTTTTCATAAGGAATAATGTTTTTGTCTGCTTCAGTGGGAAGAAACGCTTCACCTGTGGGGCGGAGACCAGTGATAGCTACAATGTCAAACAGGGTGGGAGTAAGCACCCGGACTGCAAAATGAAAGGTGTTTGTAGAGCCTTCCCAGAAGTAGAGTGTGAAAATCAGCATGTGATTGCAATAACTAGGGTCAACCATAGAAATCTGAATCAAGTCAAAAATCATTGAGCCTTCCAAACGCCACCATTCACTTTCTCTACTTTATTCAACCATGCAATGTAATCTTAGTTGACAATAGGGGTGATGTAACACCCCAAATTCTACCTGGTAGTTATAACGAAAATCAGAGTATTTAAAAACTTCCAACACATTTGGGATATCACATTTCAACATGTTACAACACATAAACAGATACATAACACTTTAATTTCGGAGGATCATATAAGAACTTGCATCAGCTTTTAAAACAAAACCACTTCTTTTATTAATAACGCATCAGAATCATAATTACAACTTCAAGTAGCTTCATATGTTTCGTTCAACTAAACAACTTGAGAGGCAACATATTATTTCATATAATTCAACTTAGGATTCGACAACTAAAGCAATTTCAACAAGTAAACAACTATTCGATCATTCCCCCCCCCCCCCCCCCCCCCGAGTGCTACGTATCAGAGCGACCAACCGACTTTGAACTAATAAGGCTAAGAAAATATTCATTCTTTAATACCTGCACGTTCCCAAAAGAGGGCAACATTCAAACAGTAAGGGGTGAGATTCTTAAATCGTATAAGTGAGCGCATGATAAATTATATATTAGAATCAGGTCATGCAAAAATCATCACTTCACAACATCAATCGCAATAAGATATCATCAAAATGCAACAATTAATTCATCAACACAACAAATCAATTGTACAACTTAGATTACGACTCAATGTCATGCAAATGCATGTGGTACCATTGGAGCAGAACTCCCAACTTAGAAAATCTGCCAATAAATAGAGGCATCAACAAGGCATAAGCCTTCAACTTTATATTTTTCCAATCCAGGCCAACATAGTGCCAATCCAGGCCAACTTAATAATGTAAATGTATGTGACTTAATGAATGCAATAATCATATACAACAACGACAATATACCCAACAACATTGTCATAAGCCTACAACTTAATCAACTTATCAATCACAACATATTCAACAACAATAATGTATTCAACAACGTTGGCATAAGTCTACTACTTAGTATGTCACAACAACAATATCATGTCAACGATTAGTAATGTGACAACCACATAACTTATTCGATAATAACTTATTCACAGCAATAACCAACAAAACAATCCCATATATCGGAACCATTCAACTTAATTCGACTTCACATGCAAATCAACTTGATTCTACATAACTCTAACAAAACCAAACATCTAAAAATACCCACATGTATATATGACTTATTCCGACAATTTCAACTAATTCCGGTTAACCAATTTTACCGCCCAAATCTACAAATTTGACTAATCGATATTGCTTAATATACTATTATTTCTACTTTTTATTTATACTACTACTAATCAATTTATTATACTAAATTATGTTACCTCTGCTAAATTATTACATTTGTCACTAATATACTACTCTATTAAATTATTCATTTCCAACTCTACGACTAAAAACCATCACTGCTATTTTAATTTCTACATCTACTACTAACATAATTCTACTAATTATTAACTCTGCTACTTTGCTCTACTGTTCATCTAAATTTACTACATTATTATTATCTCTGCTATTATCTTCTATCACATAGAACAACTCTACAAAAATATTCTATTAATGTTCTTCCTGCTATAACATGCTACTGATAAGAATAGCTTAATTTGTTCCCTAACTGCTCTTGTATTTAATAAACTCCATACTGATACCATATAAAAATTATGCAGCATAGTGCCATAGATAGACAAAATAGAGAAACAGAGAAATAGAGAAACAAAGAAACAGAGAAACAGAGAAACAGAGACAGAAGCAAGCGCCCCTGCCTCACAGTGCCAAAGTGGCACTTTCCTCACTACTACCCTAGTGTCGATCGGCACTTCTCCCTTTCATCTCAAGGTTGCCAAGCGGAAACCCTCATATACAGCAACCAGCTTCCGTTCGACAGCATCCATCCAATAACAAGTTGTCATTCGGTAGCATCCAGGCACAGGCCATCAATATTTTCTTCTTCTTTCGTCCACTCGGTATTGTTTTAATAGATTTTCAACTACTATCTACTATTCCAAATCCAATCCAAACAAGTATATAACACAGTAATACACCAATTCCTTGACAATTCTTTAATCACATCAATTATTAATAATGTTTATCACAAACCAACACAAATCACAGACAGTAATAATCCATAAACTAATTCCCACATACAAAATATCATATACCCCATTATAGGATAAGAAACTCTACCCTTACCTGATTTGGTTTGATGACAACTCTATGTGTCTTCGATTTGAATCTCCTCTTGGCCTCTTGGTTCAACTTCACGTGGCTCTCTTCTTCTCCAAAAACCCTATTTTCCTCTTTCTCTTCTCTTTCTTGATAACACTAACTCTCTTCCTCTTTCTTACTTTCTAATAATAATATATATTATTCTATTAATCCAAATAATTGTGTTCCTGTTAGTGGGCCTACATACACACCCCACTATTACTACTATCACCACATAAGCCCAATTTAAATAAATAGTCACATAATATAATCTAATATTATTTCCAATAATATTCTTCAACTATGACCGATTCACACTTTAAATAATACTAACTTGCAAATAATATTCTAATAATAGTTCTTCGACTAAACCGTCTAATTTATCCGACTACCAACTTACCGCTCAACTCGACATATTTATCCAATTATGCTTCTTAGAATAATACTGATAATTCTCAAATTAATTCCACCAAATTAAATCTGATTATTCATCATGCCACTAAATAAAATAATTTCGACTTCGACGATAAAAATTCAAATTAATATAAAATATTCAAAAATATTTAATTAAAAAAATAATTAAATATCGGGGCGTTACTGTTAGAATATAGTTTGATTCTACAACCCTCAGTTAGAGTTTTGATGATAACAAAATACAAGATTAAATAAATTGTAAGATTTATAAGACATATATGCTACTTACAATTATATTGTGTATTTACAGAAACTCTGATGGAATCAGTATCAGAATATCAACATCAGCATCAGAAGATATGTCAGCATCAGAAGATCAAACATGTGCTATACACGAAATCCTGATGAACAGAATCTGCGCAAAACATACTCTGACTCTGATCAAGATCCTATCCACATCATCAGCATTCAGAAACGCCAGAATAAGCTAAAGCCAAGAACACTCTGATTATCATTAGCAGAACACTCTGAAGTGTCAACGTTACTGCATTCAAGGAAGATTAATTACCAACAGCTTTATTCCAAGACAAAGATCTTCTCAAAAAGGAAAGAACGTTATGAGCATTGAAATGGAATTATGGACAACAACGTATCTATTCCAAGGCTATTTAAACAAATCAGTGAGAAAAGAAATGACTAATTCTTATATACGCACATACGCATAAGCCAATCATTTTTACGTTCTCACTCATCCAGTTTGCTAAATTTCTCAAGCGCTTACTCTATAGCTCTAGCAATCTAGTATTATCTAAACTTCATATTGTGTATTATCACAGTTGTGATATATAGTTTTTCTAGAAAACATCAAACACACATTTGTTCATTTATCTGTAAGAGAATTACCTTGAGATAAACCGGTCTGTGGTTAGACTCAAGAAGGCTTTAACAGTTGTTAAAGCAGTTGTGTATTCAGTTGAATATAGTGGATTAAGACCTTGTTGGAGAGAGGCGAAATCACCTTGACGGGTGGACTGGAGTAGTTTGAGATCAAACGAACCAGGATAAAATAACGTGTTGTCAGCATTTGATTTCAAGTTTTACAATTCAACCCCCCTTCTTGTGTTTTTCACATCTTCAATTGGCATCAGAGCGCCTGGTTCTGAGCTTATAACACTTAACCGTGTCAGTACAAGATCCAGCATTGAAAAACACTATGGCAGGACCACATCAAAACATCAGCAATGACAACAATGAAGAAAGAGACAGATTCAGTGGCAAACCTCCAGTCTTTGATGGAGAGAACTTTGATTACTGGAAAGACAAAATTGAAAGCTCCTTTCTGGCCCACGATGCTGATCTGTGGGATATGGTGACTGATGGATACACGCACCCAGTGAATGCAAGTGGTCAGAAGATTGACAGGAAAGCAATGTCTGATCAACAAAAGCGTGACTTCAGAAATCATCACTGTTGTACCCCAAAATTTGCCCTCCCATTTCCTCAACATTTTCTCACCAAAGGACCCTTGGAGTTCAAGATCCAACTAAGGTTTCCTCTGCTCAAGACTTCTCCTTGCACTGTTGACCCAAATTAGGGTTTGTGTTTGCACAAAGATGTTTTGACCTAAAATTCCTAAGATGACTTTCATGCTTCATATTGGACTCCCAAGTTTATCCATACCAAGTTTCAAGCCTTGATTCCAATCTTTGCCCAGTCAATTGGACAGTTGACCTAGAAATCAGCTGTATTGGGGAAAAAGTCAACTGTGGCCAATTGACAGTAAAACCTCATGATTTTTGACCCACATCAACATTATGAACCCATATGAACCATTTGGTTAAGTTTGGATCACAATTCCACAAGAAATTTGATCAGATCACCAAAAGGGTAAAATGGTCATTTTTAGGGTTTTGACTGCACAAAGGCAATTTTTGACTGTTTGACTTAGCCAAGGGCAAACCAAGCTCACATATGGACTCAAGGACCCCATGGAATTGTCTTGGCATGTTCAACAAATTCAAAAGATCCCAAATGCACAAGATTGACAGATGAATTTTCCAGTCAACTGAGCCAAATTTGACTGTATACTAAAAAGTCAAACTTTGACTTATTTGGTCAAAATCAAGTGCCAAGATTCATTTTTCATCAAAACATGTCAAAATATGAAACTTTTTCATCAAGAAATCAAGATTTGCAAATTAGGGTTTAAAATGAAGAATTTTCATAACTTAGAATTTTTCTAAGTTATGAAAATCCCTAATTTTTTCCTAACTTTGTCCCATTTTTTCATTAAGATGCATTTGGATTCATACAAAAGTCAAAACATGAAAGTTGTAGTCCATTTCTAAATCTACAACTTTGATTCACAAAGTTTCCTCAAAATAAGCTTGTAGCTCAAGTTATGATTTTTGGAACAAGGGTGCAAAACATTCTTAACTTAGAAAATTTTTTGACCTATTCTAGGCAGGATTTTTGCCTAACTTCATGGCAACTTTTCACATGCTTCCACTTGGAATTTCAACTTGCATTACGAAGATGGATTGTAGTACACATTCCAAGCTTTCCAAAATGTCCAAGAACTCATTAAACAACCTTGTGGTTAGGGAGAATCGAATTTGGCAATATAGGCAAAACTCACTTTGCTCATGGCCAATTTTCATGTTCATACACTTAGGCATTTTTGAACTCAGCTTGCACTCCTAGATTACAGGCCTCAAATCTCATTTACACTCATAAATTCAATGCTAATCCATTGTGCCAAGACATTATTTTGCTCATTTGGTCATTACATGGAAGTTTAAGCCATAAATGGAAAAAGCATTTTATCTATTCTTGAAAAGATTAACTTTATGTCAAATTTGCAATCCAAGTAGTACAAGGCAAATCTCTTTGGCACAAGTTATTGAGCTAATCCCACTGATCAAGGGCAAGTTTAGCAGCACATTAGAGGGGCCTAGAGGAGCCTGTACCAGCACTTGGCATTTTGACTTACATTACAAGAAACTTGGCATTTTGTAACACCAACACACATTTGCTGCAACCACAAGCTTAGACAAACTTCTTGAGCATTTTCCAAACATCCAACCTGACCTGAAACACGAGCCTATCACCTTCAATATCTCCCCATTCACAGAAACACCATAAAACTGCAAAAACATGGCATAAGCTGCAGTTTGAATCCCATAGCTCAATCCACTCGTGCATTTTCATCCAAACCAGTTCAAACACATATCCTACCATCCATACAAACTGTCCCAAGCATTGGAAGCAGACTGTAACACCTCTAACCAGTTTTGCCATTTTCACTTTTCTCTCTTGCAGGTTGACTTCTGCAGCTTGATATAGCAAGATTCAAAGTACACCAAGCATTGGAATAGCATCCTTGGACATCAAGCAAGCTATACAAATCCTTACCTTGCCTTGAAGGTGCCTCCATTGCCAAGCACGATCCAAGCTGAACAGGTAAGTTCATGGATCTCTATCTCTCAATCTAGGAAGAGTTAGGCTTAGATTTATGAATGAAAAATGTCATGCTCATGGCCCTGAAACTATACATATCTTCACTTTCCATTTATATTGCATATGCTGAGAGTATTTTGAATCTGAACATTGATAAAAACTTAGGTCAAGAATTAGGGATGGAGAAATTCTCTCTCATTTCTGAGAGTTAGGTTAAGTTTTTTATATGTCTGGATTCGTGGTTCAATGCTTGACATTTTTCATGTTATGAGTTTGTGCTGAAAATTAAAGAATCAAGAGATAGCAAGCAGGGAAGAAAAGGCGCGTATTTTTTCAAATGTTGTTGTCTGAAGGTTGAAGACAACCTTTCATGGGCTGGGCCTGTGATTTTTCTTCTTTTTACACCACATTCTCACATATGCACCCCCTTGGCCCATTGCATTTTATTTTTATTATTTTTGACTTTTGATTTTTGTTTCTGATTCATTTATTTTATTTAAACATGAAAAAATATTAAAATTATTTTTCTCACATTTTTACATTTTTATTTGATATTTATTTGATTTTATTTAGTTTTGTACATAAAATAAACATAATACTTTTATTTAAGATAACTAAAAACAATGCAAATATTTTTACTTTCTGATTTTATTTTATTTTACCCTTTTGAAAACATTTTATAAAAAATATACTCTTTTTTTGTAAATATTAAATACTTAATTTTTGTATATATTTAATATATTTGATAAATAATGTAAATACTTATATATTTATTAGTATATTTAGGTTAAAAACATAGAAAATAATACATTTTTATTTTATTAATATTTAAACTTGAAAATCATTTTTTGACAATATACTTTCTTTTTTATTTATTTTTTACACATAATTAATAAATATTGTATATAATACTTAATAAATAATTAATGCCTTTTATTTAGCAAAATTAGGGTTTTTGCCCTAAACATGAAAATATTCAAAAAAATTAACTTTCTTTTAATTATTTTTATTTTATTTGTGAATAAAATATACACTTACATAAAAATACCTTCACATATATATTGCTTTTACATTTACATTTGCGCAATTCAATTTGGTTGTAAATATTGGACACTATCCTCCTATGAAGTCTCATCCCCATTTGAACATTTGTATCCCCATTCCCATGATCATTGTGTAATAACTTAGGACTTTTAATTTCGCATTTTTAAGCTTTCTAATTATACCATGTTAGAATTAGGGTTTTGTATGCAAATCAAAAACAACAATCAGTTTGGCCTAAACTCAAGATAAACAAGCATGAAAATGGACAACATTAATCACACTTGCACCCCTAGGGTACTCCACTTGTTGCCTTCAAAAATGGGCCATATTGCATGTTAGGTATCTTTGGCAAAAATCAAAACAATCAAATGATCATAGTCCCTCGATGACGCTTTCGAAAGTTGCCTAAAAAATGATCAAGTCCCTTAAAGGAAAAATTGCCCAAAGATACTTGGCACCATTGCAATCATGGTCTAAATGATGACCCGCGCCTGTCCCGTTCACATCCTAACACAAGATTGTCCACCAAATATAATGGTGGAACAAAATTGTTAAAAGGGTTAAAACATAGCAAAGATCTTTGAGAAATGTAGGGTAGATAACTTTTGGTTACTTGCCAACTTACAAAACAAAAAAACACTTGCCTATTTTTCAAAACCACACATCACAACACACTTTTAAAACAACTTTTAAAAACATGGAAAACCTTTTCAAAAGACATACACCTTTGTATACATCCCAACATGGATCATTACAAAGGTTGCCACCACATTGGCCTCTTTTCAAAACATTTTCAAAACCCACACACAAAGCACCATTTCAAACAATTGAAAATCAAGGCAAGATGATCTAAGCAAGTAACTAAGAGCCCATGGATAACCATGGATAGAAAGGGTGCTAATACCTTCCCTTTCTATAATCTACTCCCCGAACCCAAGAAAACATCTCAAAGGTTTTTGCTGTGCTTTTTAACCTTTCCTTAGGATAAAATAAAAAGTCGGTGGCGACTCTTGCTCAACCGAAACATTTGCAAAAACAAACGCAAACCTCAAGTCAATTCTCCCACTGTATCACAGAACTGGCGACTCTACTGGGGATAAATTTAAAAGTGGGGTAACCTTAGGGCTTAGATCACCTTTGTTTTCAATTGTTTGCTTTGTTTGCTTTTATATTTGTGGGCTTTGCATCGGAGTTTCATAGATCCTAACCCGGATCTGGGGAATACCCTTTTAGGTAGCATAATATGTGAGGGACCTGTCCGGCGTAGACCGACATGGGTGAAGCAGCGGCTACGTTGGTGTGGCACCTTAGTCTGTACCAATATCCCTTGTGTTGCAACAAGGAGAATATGGGTTTTCTAAGGAGTCATTAAACACCAACCGACCTTAGAACCCTAAATTGACCAAACTTGGCCGTCGAACAGTAGCAGCATGCTACACTCATTGAGGCTAAACTCTCGCGATGTGTCTGGCCGCAAGAAAAGATTGCGATGCTGGAGTTATGACCGATTGAGGGTAGTCAATGATTTGAGATCCTCTAGAACCCGGTTACTTTTGATAGGACAGGTTTTAACCAACGAAACTAAAAGAAGGTAATACCTAAACTTCATGCTGGCCTAAAACCTAAGGGTTGTCTTGTGTGACTTGTGTGCCTTATCATGCTTGCCTTTGTGAATACTTGTGGTGTGCTTCATCATAGCATCATACCATCATACCATTGCATGCATCCTGTATAAGGACTGACCCATTTCAAAGACAAAAAAGTTTCATCTTTGCTCTGTTTTGTAGGACATCATGATGCCCGTGCGTAGGAATACTATCCGGCTCAACTTTGTTCAACCACCAACTTTGCTCAAGGATTTGGTTGATAGGATTCCAAACACTACTTCCTTCATCAAGAGGCATGGTTCTCTCCTTGGCTTGATCACTTCAAAGTGGGACCAAAAACTGATAAGTGTCCTGACCCAGTTTTATGATCCCCTGTATCATTGCTTTACCTTTCAAGACTTCCAGCTGGTCCCTACCCTGGAAGAATTCTCTGATTTGCTTGGTATCCCTGTTTTGGAGCAAACTCCATTCACTGGTTGGGAGAAGGCTCTTAGGCCTGAAGAGGTTGCTGCAGTCCTTCCCTTGACCAAAGAAGAGGTATTAGCTAACTGGGAAACTAGAAGTGGAGTTAAGGGCTTTTTGGTTAAATTTCTGGTTGGAAAAGCTAATGATTTCTGGAATGACTTAGACTTCAAGGCGTACGAAGACATTCTGGCTCTTTTAATCTATGGTCTGGTATTGTTTCCAAATCCTGACAACTTTATCAGTATTTATGCCATAAGGATCTTCATGTCTCAGAATCCTGTACCCACTCTTTTGGGTGATATCCTGCAACAACTTTATGCTCGTACTGCCCGAAGACGGGGAACTCCATGGTGTTGTGCTCCTTTGCAAGTGAGGTGGTTTATTTCGCACCTTCCTAAGTTCGTGCTGAAGAATGAAGAAGGAAAGGGTTGGGCTCATAGGTTAATGTCTCTCACTGATAATGACATCACTTGGACTCTCAGAGGTTTGGATGAGGTATCTGTTATTGATCGTTGCGGAGAATACCCTAATGTTCCATTGATCGGCACCCAGGGAGGAATCTCTTATAATCCATGTTTAGCTCTCCGTCAGTTTGGAAGAGCCAGAAGAGTAGGGCCTCATGAGATGTTGGTTCCTCACTTCCATTTTGAATTTCAGGTAGACAGTGACAAACTACGCCATGGATTCATTAAGGCTTGGGACAGAATTCACAAAGCTGACCCACATGAGTTAGGACCAAATACTTCTCTACCAATGGAACCTTATTGCAGATGGGTCTGCATTCGTGCTCAGAAGTTAGGTATGCCATACGAAGCTGTCAGACCTATCATTCTTGAATCTCCTGATGAAGACGGGGTTCCTCCAACTGTCCTCCCTCCTCAGATACCCACTGATGTTGATACACTGAAGAGATCTTGGGCGCAGCTAAAGGAAGAACGGGATTTTTATCGGGAAAAGTTCAACAAACAGGAACAGAAGATCCAGAAGCTGACTAAGCAATTGGAGGAAGAGCGGATCCTGAATGACTATATCCATACTGAGAAGAGGAGGCCATGGGAGCACTGATGGGCTTTGAATGTTTCCTTTTACAGCTTTTATTTCCTTTTCAGTATTTTCATTCCTGTAATGCCTAAGGGCAAGTTGTTGAACAATTTAAAGTTTGAACCTAATGAAGTGTGTTTCCCTTTTATCTACAAAGTTGAATCTCGTTTGTCTTTGAAAACATAAATCATACGCATCTCATTGTATCATATGCATAACAGGTACCCTTTTACCACAGGTTGCTTAATCTTCTTCGCTGTTTATTTGAACAGTCATCATGAATCCTGAATCATCCAACGAACAAGCTATCAAGGCCCTCCAGGCCCAGAACGCCCAGTTTCAAGAGCTGGTCATGAGCTTAGCCCAAGGTCAACAAGAGTTGAAGACTCTACTCTTGAAGAAGAAGAAGAAGAAGAGGACTGTGTTGTTCAACACTGGACGCAGGTTTGGGAATACACTCCATAATGAGGCTGATCAGGCTACTTCCTCTGCAGAGAAAGACAGTCCCCAGGGGGGAAGGGCTCCTAGTCCTGCAGTCTCCGATAACGAGACGGATTACAATGACGAACAATACCCTCCTGCTGCAAACAGATACAAACAACTAGAGGACCGTTTAAGTGCCATGGAGATTCAAAATGTGCCGGGGTTGGATTTCGGAGATTTAGGTTTATCTTCTGGGGTGGTAATCCCACACAAGTTCAAGGCGCCTGCCTTTGCGAAGTACGACAGGGCTTCCTGTCCTAAGCTGCATCTCAGATCATATGTAAGGAAGATCCAACCTTACACGACAGACAAGAACCTATGGATCCATTTCTTTCAGGATAGCCTTTCGGGGTCTCAACTCGAATGGTTCTATCAGTTAGATGGAGCCAGTATCCGAAACTGGGAGGACTTGGCTACTGCGTTTTATAGACAGTATCAGTACAATTCTGACCTCGCTCCCACGCGTACCCAACTTCAGGGTATGTCACTGGGAACGGGCGAAGGATTCAAGGAGTATGCGCAAAGGTGGAGAGACTTGGCTGGCAGGGTACAGCCTCCTTTGACTGACTGTGAACTTGTTGACATGTTTCTAGGGACCCTGTCTGGTCCATTCTTCAATCATCTGATTGGTAATTCTTCCGCTGGGTTTACAGATTTGATCTTGACTGGTGAAAGGATAGAAGTTGGTATCAAGTCAGGGAAGATACAGAAAGGTGCCTCCGCAAATATTGAGAAGAAGCCTTTCAAAAAGGAAGCTAGTGCCGTTTATGGTCCCAGAAGACAAGTTAAGCCGGAACACCGCCAAGCTGTCAATGCATTGGTCATTTCAAAGCTAGTTGCTGCTCCTCAGCAGTTTAATCAACAAAGGGGTGAGAGGCCCAAAAGGCAGTACACTCGGCTTAACATGACCCTGTCTCAGATTTTGCCGCAACTACTGTCAACCAATCTGGTAACTGTCAAGGAAGCTCTGAAGGTGGTGAATACAGCTTCTCCAAAATACAACCCCAACGCCCGTTGCGCTTATCACTCTGATAGCCCCGGGCATACTACGGATGATTACTGGGCTCTGAGGAATAAAGTTCAAGACCTTATAGATGCTAAGGAAATACAGTTTGAGGCGCCTGAAAGACCCAATGTTGTGACTACTCCCATGCCCCAGCATGGAGTGAGTGTTGTGGAAGAAGACCGATATGTATCCTCCGTGGAAGAGATTGTTACTCCGTTATCAACTGTTAAAAGGAATCTGTTGCTAGCCGGTTTATTTCCGGGATGTGATAAAGATTGCCTTCTATGTGCTGTTTCGCCTTTTGGTTGTCCTTTGCTGAAATCAGGTACCCAAAGCTTGATGGATAGCAAGGAAATCTTGTTTGAGAAGATTGTCGTTCCTGCTGTCCCTACCGAAGAAGTTTCTATTGTCACTATTTTCAACAAACCTCCCAAGGCTCCTTCAAAGAAGCCTGTCAAAATTATGTCCACTCAGAAAGTTGCTCCCATCATCATTACAGTTCTGGGGCCTCTCCCTTATACATCCGACAAAGCTGTCCCGTGGCACTATGGGGCAGATGTTTATGTGCTTGGAGTGAAGCAAGAATTTGATACAAGTACCGGTGTCAGTAGCATCACCGGACCTGCCAAGATTACTCGCAGTGGTAGGCTGTTTTCACCAGATATTTCACCACCAGTTATTCAGAAACCTCTTATCATCACACCCGCAAGTGTGCATGTTTCCCTTCCAAATCAAGTTCCTGTGTCTACCCCTGCCGCCGAGTCCTCTAATGCTCGAGGCAAAGGGGTTGCTGCTGATTTGCCTGCCTTGACGGAGGCGCCGAAGACAACCGCTGTTGAAGCCTCCCAGCAAGAGATGGAGGAGATCCTCAAGATTATCAAGAAAAGTGATTTCAATGTTGTTGAGCAGTTGGGGCACACCCCATCAAAAATTTCTATGCTATCACTGTTATTGTGTTCAGAGGCCCACGCCAAAGCCCTGATCTCCTTTCTGAAAATAGCTCATGTGCCACAAGAAACATCTGCTGATCAATTTACTGATTGTGTGGCTAACTTGACTGCTGATAACGGGTTGGGCTTTTCTGACGCTGATCTGACTGCAAGAGGAAAGAACCATAATGATGCCCTGCATGTCTCTATTGAATGTAGGGGCACTACTCTGGCCCATGTGTTGGTGGACACCGGTTCTTCATTGAATGTATTGCCCAAGAAGGCCCTAGAAAGATTGGGTTGTGAGGGTCTGGAACTCAAGCCCAGTAACATTGTTGTCCGAGCCTTTGACGGTTCGAAGAGGATGGTACATGGCGAGGTTGACATTCCAATCAGGGTTGGTTCCCAAGTTTTTGATTCTACTTTCTATGTGATGGATATCCGTCCATCCTATTCCTGTTTATTGGGTCGTCCATGGATCCATAAGGCTGGAGCGGTGACCTCCACACTACATCAAAAGCTTAAGTACCCAGTCATAGGAAAGATTGTTATAGTCCAAGGGGAAGAAGAGTATATGGTCAGCCACTTGAACTCGTTCCGATACATAGAAATGGATGGGGAATTCATTGAAACCCCCTTTCAACACTTTGAAGAGGTGCCTCAGACGTTGGTGTCGGCTGAAACTGTGATTGAAGACCCTCCTTTGAAGATGGCTTCCTTGAAGGACGCTCGGGCTGTGATTGAGAAAGGCGAGTGCGCAAACTGGGGTCGACTTCCTGACTTCACTCCGAAGACTGACAAGTTTCGGCTGGGCTTCACTGCAGAGGCTCAGAGGGTTGTTCATAAATAAAGGATCGGAAAACCTCCGGTGTTCATCACCAACCCAGGAGTGAATGCTATTGAGGACGACGTGGAGGAAGCGGAATTTGACAGCTGGATCTACCCAACAATCGACAATGGACCAAGCAACTGGACTGCCAAGGACTTTACACCTATTACTTTTGTCACTCAATAATGAACTCTTTTGTCTTCAATTTGTAACAAACAATATGTTGAAACTTTTATGGCTCGGTGTCCTACCCGGGGCATCGTGGCTCCATTTGTGAGGGCTTTTGTATGACATTTTCATATATCATTAATCAAAACATTGGGCGTTTGTTGCATTTTAAATCTTGTGCTCCTTTTCTTTCTTTATCATATATTGCAAAACAACTATATTTACACACACTCACTTATACAGGTTCCAATCCACTCTGGATCTCACTGGTAACGACTCTGCTACTGCCAGTTATGACTTCGAAAATCCGATCAACTTAGCCGAAGACGAAGGTGAAGATGATTGCGAAGTGCCTGGTGAACTTGCAAGACTGCTACTCCAGGAAGAGAGGGCCATTCAGCCGCATGAAGAGCCAGTGGAAACGGTAAATCTGGGTACTGAGACAGATAGAAAGGAAGTCAAGATTGGTGCCAATCTAGAGCTCAGTGTGAAACAACGGTTGATTCATATGCTGCATGACTACATGGAAATCTTTGCTTGGTCTTACGAAGACATGCCTGGTTTGGATGCCGACATTGTGGTTCATCACCTGCCTACCAAGGAAGACTGCCCTCCGGTAAAACAGAAGGTCCGCCGCATGCGTCCAGAGATGTTCGAGAAAATCAAAGCTGAGGTTATGAAACAATTTGATGCCGGGTTTCTAGCAGTGACTTCTTACCCTCAGTGGGTTGCCAACGTGGTTCCAGTGCCAAAGAAAGATGGTAAAGTCCGAATGTGTGTTGATTACAGGGATTTGAACAGGGCCAGCCCTAAGGATGATTTCCCTCTGCCTCATATCGATGTTTTGGTTGATAATACTGCTCAGCATAAAGTTTTCTCCTTCATGGACGGCTTCTCCGGTTATAATCAGATCAAGATGGCTCCTGAAGACATGGAGAAGACCACTTTCGTTACTCAGTGGGGCACCTTTTGCTACAAGGTCATGCCATTTGGGTTGAAAAATGCTGAGGCAACCTACCAACGTGCCATGGTTGCTTTATTTCATGATATGATCCATCACGAGATAGAAGTGTACGTCGACGATATGATTGCAAGGTCTCAAACTGAGGAGGAACACCTTGACCATCTACGGAAGCTGTTTGACCGTCTGAAGTTGTACAAGCTGAGGTTGAACCCAAACAAATGCACCTTTGGGGTGAGGTTTGGAAAATTGCTGGGTTTCATTGTAAGCGACAAAGGTATTCAAGTGGACCCTGCCAAGGTGAAAGCCATACAAGAGATGCCGACTCCCAAAACAGAGAAAGAAGTCAGAGGCTTTCTAGGACGTCTGAACTACATTGCCCGATTCATCTCGCATCTAACTGCTACCTGTGAACCAATCTTCAAGCTGCTAAAGAAAGATCAAGTAGTACGTTGGAACGATGAATGTCAGGCCGCTTTTGAAAAGATAAAAGACTATCTCCAAGAACCACCCATCCTTATGCCACCAGTGGAAGGGAGACCTCTAATACTATACTTGACAGTGCTTGACAACTCAATGGGGTGTGTGTTGGGGCAGCATGACGAGTTTGGCCGAAAAGAGCACGTTATTTACTACCTGAGCAAAAAGTTTACCGACTGTGAGACTCAGTACTCACTGCTCGAGAAAACTTGCTGCGCTCTGGTATGGGCTGCTCGCCGGCTGAGACAGTATATGTTGACTCACACTACTCTGTTGATTTCAAAAATGGATCCAATCAAGTACATACTCGAAAAGCCTGCTCTGTCCGGAAGAATAGCAAGATGGCAAATGATCTTGACGGAATATGACATCCAGTACACAACTCAAAAAGCAATCAAAGGAAGTGTATTGGCAGACCATTTGGCACACCAACCTGTGGATGATTACCAGTCGTTGAACTTTGAATTTCCAGACGAAGATATCATGGTAGTAACTAATTGTGAAGTACCTGGACCGGATGAAGGACCTGAGGAAGGATCTCGATGGTCTATGCATTTTGACGGAGCCTCGAACGCTTTGGGTAATGGTATTGGCGCTATGATCATATCCCCCAAAGGCACTCATACTCCACTCACCGCTCGGTTATGTTTCAACTGCACCAACAACATGGTGGAGTATGAGGCCTGTATCATGGGTATCCAAGCTGCAATTGACCTAAGGATCAAGTTTCTGAGTGTCTTCGGATATTCCGCTCTTGTGATCAATCAGGTCAAAGGCGAGTGGGATACGAAACATCCAAATCTTATTCCTTACAAGGAGTATGTATTGACATTGCTTCCCCACTTCGAAGAGATAACTTTTGAACACTTCCCAATTGAGGAGAATCAGTTGGCGGACGCGTTAGCTACGATGTCTTCTATGTTCAAAGTCAAATGGGACAACGAAGCGCCCCGAATCATTATCTGGAAATTGGACGAACCTGCATATTGCTGTGATCTTGAGGCCAAAGAGGTAACAGAGAAACCTTGGTATCATGAAGTGAAGAGGTACTTGGAAGCTCAAGAATACCCCGAAGGTGCATCTGTTAACGACAAGAAGTTCCTGAGAAGGTTCACGGCAAAGTTCTTCCTCAGCAACGGCATTCTGTACAAGCGAAACCATGACTCAACCCTACTGCGTTGTGTGGATAAGACTGAAGCAGAAAAGATCATGGCGGAGATACATGAAGGTACCTTCGGAACACATTCCAGTGGACATACCATGGCAAAGAAAATCCTTCGGGCAGGATATTTCTGGTCCACAATGGAAGCTGACTGTTACCAACATTCTCGGATGTGTCACAAATGCCAGATCTATGCTGACAAGGTGCACATTCCTCCGGTTCCTCTAAACGTCCTGACGGCACCTTGGCCTTTTGCAATGTGGGGCATCGATATGATCGGTGAAATCAGACCGACGGCATCCAACGGGCATCGTTTCATCTTGGTAGCGATTGATTACTTCACGAAATGGGTTGAGGCAGCTTCCTACGCCACCGTAACCAAGAGCGTCATGGCACGGTTCATTCGGCACAACCTGATCTGTCGATACGGTGTACCTAAGAGGATCATTACGGATAATGGTACCAATCTTAACAACAAGATGATCACTGAGCTCTGCGAGCAATTCAAGATACAGCACCACAACTCTTCTCCTTACCGGCCGAAGATGAATAGGACTGTAGAAGCGGCAAATAAGAATATTAAGAAGATTGTGCAGAAGATGACAGTGACTTATAAGGATTGGCACGAGATGTTACCGTTTGCTCTCCATGGGTACCGCACCTCAGCACGGACATCAACAGGGGAAACTCCTTTTTCCTTGGTCTAAAGCATGGAGGCAGTCTTGCCTATTGAAGTACAAATACCCTCTCTCCGGATAATGAAAGATGCAGACTTGAGCGAAGATGACTGGATCCAGACTCGACTTGATCAATTAAATCTAATTGACGAAAAGAGGCTCACTGCTATTTGTCATGGTCAGACGTACCAAAAACGGATGATCAGGGCATTTAACAAGAAAGTCAGACGACAAGAGTATCAAGTCAGAGACTTGGTAATCAAGCGCATAATTCTCCCTCAAGGTGATCCCAGGGGCAAATGGACCCCTACGTACGAAGGGCCATTTGTGGTTAAACATATCTTCTCGGGAGGAGCTATGATTCTAACCACCATGGATGGTGACGACCTTCCTCACCCCGCCAATGCAGACATAGTAAAAAGATACTACGCATGAACTAAGGACCCGCTAGGTTGACACACCTAGGAAAAAATAAGGGCTTCCCGGCGAACCAAAAGGGTTCGTGCAAAAATAAGGGATGAAATGAAAAAAATCTGCACACCCGGCAAGTCGAAAACCTGAAAAGGCGGCTTGGGCAAAAATGGGTATCCCGGTGGATTGAAAACCCGAAAGGGCGGTCCAGGCAAAAGTTAGGGATAAAGCGTAATACTATGTCTCATTGGATCACCTTGCATCCAGAATTCGGCATCAACTATCAGGGCTCAGACTTCGACATCGATCAATCAGCTTCACCTTCAACTAAGCAGCAAAATGATGAGACGCTTGAAGACATAAAGGCGATAGCAGAGTTGGAACCCAGCGGGATTAGTTTTCACATAGCTATTTTGTTTCCTTTTTCAAAATTGTATAAACTCTATGTTATTCTGCGACGTTCTCTTACTAGGACGTCAGCCTCCTGTACATAAGCGCCTATTTTACAGACAAAATTCAAAATCAATACAAATTCAATTTTTCAGACAAATTATCCATTGTTTTTCCTTTTTCTGTTTTGTTTTGCAAAGAACGTCCAATGCTCATTTTTGATATATGCATTTGACATTAAATTGCTAGATCATAAATGTTTACATACGAAATAAAGGATTAATGACAGGTGACATCAGAAACAGGGGGCAATTTTGAAGTAACCAAGCGGTCTAGTTGCTTTGTCCGCCAAGGTACCAAGGTAGGTTCAGCTGAAGAACATGACCAAGCTACCTCAACAATCCCCAGCGGAGTATAGACATCCCTCAACCAGCACCCCAGTACAGTCTCAAAAGAAAATTTTTCCCCAGGAGAGTGGAATCCATATCCCCAGCAGGTCTCGGAGCTTATCCCCAGTAGATTCTGGAAGCTTATCCCCTGCAGAGTACGAACGACTCTCCCCGACTTTATTCAGAAGTTATTTCCCATCAGGGCTTATAACTGGGTTATCCTCAGCTGATTACCACGGAAAGTCCGTCCTCGGCGAAGTTCTTCCTATCCCCAGCGGAGCTCTCATCAAAGCCTCAGCGAACTATCTCTTCCCACGGAGTAATTCCCCTCAGAGTAATTCCCCTCAGAGTAATTCCCCTTAGAGTAATCTCTCCAACAAGTTTATGCCCCAACGGAGTCATCTTCTCCTATCGGTTTATTCTTGCAACCATAACCCCCAGCGGAAACGAAGAACTCTTCTCTTCAACATCAGCCCAGGATTTGATTCCCCGGCCAGTCGTCAAGGATTTATTTTCCTAGACGAAAATACATTCATAGACGTTTCATATTTCATACATCCTATTTACATACATGACAAAGTGAATACAACACTAACTCATTTTGAGCATCATGACATCATGCATCTCATACATCATGACATTGCATACCACTGATATTTTGCCTTTTCAGGAAAAAGATCAATCCAAAAGATGATTACTATCAAATATCACAAATCCAGATTCGATTCTTGTATCTAGCCAGGGCACATCTGTGAGTGATTGATTGTAGATTTGATACCTGTATCTAGCCAGGGCATATCTGCATGAAGAGTTTGAAGGTCAACCCCTGTAACAAGCCAGGAAATTATCTTTCATTCTCAGGTCAGAGGTTTACACCTGTATCCAGCCAGGAAAGCCATCTCTACCAACCTTTTACAATTCCAGATTCGATACATGTATCCAGCCAGGGCATATCTGTAGACAACAATTCCAGATTCGATACCTGTATCCAGCCAGGGCATATCTGTAGACAACAATTCCAGATTCGATACCTGTATCCAGCCAGGGCATATCTATAGACAACAATTCCAGATTCAATACCTGTATCCAGCCAGGGCATATCTGTAGACAATAATTCCAGATTCGATACCTGTACCCAGCCAGGGCATATCTGCATGAAGAGACTGAAGATCAACACATGTAACAAGCCAGGAAACATCTTCCTTTCTCAAAGTACGCAAGTTCTCGCTAAGGAATCTCCTACGTGATCAACACTTCCAAATGGCATCTATAAGCCCATTCCCGACAAGGTTCTGTCACGTCTCCAAATGGCATCTATAAGCCCATTCTCGCCATCACATTGCTGATACTCCAGCATGCGAGTGCAAATTTTTGGGCACTCTAGTGTCCAATCTTCTTTTACCCTCGAGTCGCGAAAGGCAAACTTGCCAATCTAACTCTTCAGGTTCAAGAAGATTGAACAGGGGCAACTGTTGTACCCCAAAATTTGCCCTCCCATTTCCTCAACATTTTCTCACCACAAGACCCTTGGAGTTCAAGATCCAACTAAGGTTTCCTCTGCTCAAGACTTCTCCTTGCACTGTTGACCCAAATTAGGGTTTGTGTTTGCACAAAGATGTTTTGACCTAAAATTCCTAAGATGACTTTCATGCTTCATATTGGACTCCCAAGTTTATCCATACCAAGTTTCAAGCCTTGATTCCAATCTTTGCCCAGTCAATTGGACAGTTGACCTAGAAATCAATTGTATTGGGGAAAAAGTCAACTGTGGCCAATTGACAGTCAAACCTCATGATTTTTGACCCACATCAACATTATGAACCCATATGAACCATTTGGTTAAGTTTGGATCACAATTCCACAAGAAATTTGATCAGATCACCAAAAGGGTAAAATGGTCATTTTTAGGGTTTTGACTGCACAAAGGCAATTTTTGACTGTTTGACTTAGCCAAGGGCAAACCAAGCTCACATATGGACTCAAGGACCCCATGGAATTGTCTTGGCATGTTCAACAAATTCAAAAGATCCCAAATGCACAAGATTGACAGATGAATTTTCCAGTCAACTGAGCCAAATTTGACTGTATACTGAAAAGTCAAACTTTGACTTATTTGGTCAAAATCAAGTGCCAAGATTCATTTTTCATCAAAACATGTCAAAATATGAAACTTGTTCATCAAGAAATCAAGATTTGCAAATTAGGGTTTAAAATGAAGAATTTTCATAACTTAGAATTTTTCTAAGTTATGAAAATCCCTAATTTTTTCCTAACTTTGTCCCATTTTTTCATTAAGATGCATTTGGATTCAAACAAAAGTCAAAACATGAAAGTTGTAGTCCATTGCTAAATCTACAACTTTGATTCACAAAGTTTCCTCAAAATAAGCTTGTAGCTCAAGTTATGATTTTTGGAACAAGGGTGCAAAACATTCTTAACTTAGAAAATTTTTTGACCTATTCTAGGCAGGATTTTTGCCTAACTTCATGGCAACTTTTCACATGCTTCCACTTGGAATTTCAAATTCCATTACAAAGATGGACTGTAGTACACATTCCAAGCTTTCCAAAATGTCCAAGAACTCATCAAACAACCTTGTGTTTAGGGAGAATCAAATTTGGCAATATAGGCAAAACTCACTTTGCTCATGGCCAATTTTCATGTTCATACACTTAGGCATTTTTGAACTCAGCTTGCACTCCTAGATTACAGGCCTCAAATCTCATTTACACTCATAAATTCAATGCTAATCCATTGTGCCAAGACATTATTTTGCTCATTTGGTCATTACATGGAAGTTTAAGCCATAAATGGAAAAAGCATTTTATCTATTCTTGAAAAGATTAACTTTATGTCAAATTTGCAATCCAAGTAGTACAAGGCAAATCTCTTTGGCACAAGTTATTGAGCTAATCCCACTGATCAAGGGCAAGTTTAGCAGCACATTAGAGGGGCCTAGAGGAGCCTGTACCAGCACTTGGCATTTTGACTTACATTACAAGAAACTTGGCATTTTGTAACACCAACACACATTTGCTGCAACCACAAGCTTAGACAAACTTCTTGAGCATCTTCCAAACATCCAACCTGACCTGAAACACGAGCCTATCACCTTCAATATCTCCCCATTCACAGAAACACCATAAAACTGCAAAAACATGGCATAAGCTGCAGTTTGAATCCCATAGCTCAATCCACTCGTGCATTTTCATCCAAACCAGTTCAAACACATATCCTACCATCCATACAAACTGTCCCAAGCATTGGAAGCAGACTGTAACACCTCTAACCAGTTTTGCCATTTTCACTTTTCTCTCTTGCAGGTTGACTTCTGCAGCTTGATATACCAAGATTCAAAGTACACCAAGCATTGGAATAGCATCCCTGGACATCAAGCAAGCTATACAAATCCTTACCTTGCCTTGAAGGTACCTCCATTGCCAAGCACGATCCAAGCTGAACAGGTAAGTTCATGGATCTCTATCTCTCAATCTAGGAAGAGTTAGGCTTAGATTTATGAATGAAAAATGTCATGCTCATGGCCCTGAAACTATACATATCTTCACTTTCCATTTATATTGCATATGCTGAGAGTATTTTGAATCTGAACATTGATAAAAACTTAGGTCAAGAATTAGGGATGGAGAAATTCTCTCTCATTTCTGAGAGTTAGGTTAAGTTTTTTATATGTCTGGATTCGTGGTTCAATGCTTGACATTTTTCATGTTATGAGTTTGTGCTGAAAATCAAAGAATCAAGAGATAGCAAGCAGGGAAGAAAAGGCGCGTATTTTTTCAAATGTTGTTGTCTGAAGGTTGAAGACAACCTTTCATGGGCTGGGCCTGTGATTTTTCTTCTTTTTACACCACATTCTCACATATGCACCCCCTTGGCCCATTGCATTTTATTTTTATTATTTTTGACTTTTGATTTTTGTTTCTGATTCATTTATTTTATTTAAGCATGAAAAAATATTAAAATTATTTTTCTCACATTTTTACATTTTTATTTGATATTTATTTGATTTTATTTAGTTTTGTACATAAAATAAACATAATACTTTTATTTAAGATAACTAAAAACAATGCAAATATTTTTACTTTCTGATTTTATTTTATTTTACCCTTTTGAAAACATTTTATAAAAAATATACTCTTTTTTTGTAAATATTAAATACTTAATTTTTGTATATATTTAATATATTTGATAAATAATGTAAATACTTATATATTTATTAGTATATTTAGGTTAAAAACATAGAAAATAATACATTTTTATTTTATTAATATTTAAACTTGAAAATCATTTTTTGACAATATACTTTCTTTTTTATTTATTTTTTACACATAATTAATAAATATTGTATATAATACTTAATAAATAATTAATGCCTTTTATTTAGCAAAATTAGGGTTTTTGCCCTAAACATGAAAATATTCAAAAAAATTAACTTTCTTTTAATTATTTTTATTTTATTTGTGAATAAAATATACACTTACATAAAAATACCTTCACATATATATTGCTTTTACATTTACATTTGCGCAATTCAATTTGGTTGTAAATATTGGACACTATCCTCCTATGAAGTCTCATCCCCATTTGAACATTTGTACCCCCATTCCCATGATCATTGTGTAATAACTTAGGACTTTTAATTTCGCATTTTTAAGCTTTCTGATTATACCATGTTAGAATTAGGGTTTTGTATGCAAATCAAAAACAACAATCAGTTTGGCCTAAACTCAAGATAAACAAGCATGAAAATGGACAACACTAATCACACTTGCACCCCTAGGGTACTCCACTTGTTGCCTTCAAAAATGGGCCATATTGCATGTTAGGTATCTTTGGCAAAAAACAAAACAATCAAATGATCATAGTCCCTCGATGACGCTTTCGAAAGTTGCCTAAAAAATGATCAAGTCCCTTAAAGGAAAAATTGCCCAAAGATACTTGGCACCATTGCAATCATGGTCTAAACGATGACCCGCGCCTGTCCCGTTCACATCCTAACACAAGATTGTCCACCAAATACAATGGTGGAACAAAATTGTTAAAAGGGTTAAAACATAGCAAAGATCTTTGAGAAATGTAGGGTAGATAACTTTTGGTTACTTGCTAACTTACAAAACAAAAAAACACTTGCCTATTTTTCAAAACCACACATCACAACACACTTTCAAAACAACTTTTAAAAACATGGAAAACCTTTTCAAAAGACATACACCTTTGTATACATCCCAACATGGATCATTACAAAGGTTTCCACCACATTGGCATCTTTTCAAAACATTTTCAAAACCCACACACAAAGCACCATTTCAAACAATTGAAAATCAAGGCAAGTTGATCTAAGCAAGTAACTAAGAGCCCATGGATAACCATGGATAGAAAGGGTGCTAATACCTTCCCTTTCTATAATCTACTCCCCGAACCCAAGAAAACATCTCAAAGGTTTTTGTTGTGCTTTTTAACCTTTCCTTAGGATAAAATAAAAAGTCGGTGGCGACTCTTGCTCAACCGAAACATTTGCGAAAACAAACGCAAACCTCAAGTCAGTTCTCCCACCGTATCACAATCACAAAGCCAGAACAATTCTTCTCAGCGCCATCTCTTACTCTGAATATGAAAAGATATCTAACAGAGACACTGCAAAGAACATGTTTGACTCTCTGAGAATGACGCATGAAGGAAACATTCAAGTTAAAGAAACTAAAGCTCTTGCGCTCATTCAGAAGTATGAGGCATTCAAGATGGAAGAAAGTGAATCAATTGAAACGATGTTCTCAAGATTTCAAATTCTGGTTGCTGGTCTCAAAGTTCTGGACAAAGGGTATTCTACTGCTGATCATGTTAAGAAGATCATCAGAAGCTTGCCAAAACAGTGGAGGTCAATGGTCACAGCACTGAAGCTAGCTAAGGATCTCAACAAAATCTCTTTGGAGGAACTTGTCAGCTCCCTCAGAAGTCACGAGATAGAGCTAGAAGCTGATGAACCTCAAAAACAAGGTAAGCCATTAGCTTTAAAATCTAACAGAAAATCTGACTCCAAAGTTTTGCAGGCTGTAGAAGAAACCTCTGATGGGTCCTCATCAGAAGAAGATGAACTGTCTCTCCTCTCTAGAAGGGTGAACCAACTGTGGAAGCAAAGGCAAAGAAAGTTCAGGAATCCAAGAAGATCAGAGAATCAGAATGAATCCTCCTCCAGATACAGAAGGTCAGAACCCTCCTCTGGATACAGAAGATCTGAAGGCTCGTCAGGAAGCAGAAAGCCAAACAACAAAGACATCATCTTCTATGAATGTAACGAGCAAGGACACTACAAGAGTGATTGCCCAAAGCTTCAGAGGGAAAAGCCCAAAAAGAAGTTTGGCAAGGAAAAGAAGAAAAGTCTCATGGCTACATGGGATGACTCTGACACATCTGAAGCTGACTCAGAATCAGATGATGAGAGAGCAAACATAGCTCACATGGAAAACATAACAGAAGACAGTGAAGCTTCTGAATCAGACTCTGAATCAGACACAGAAGAGGTATTTCCTGATTTTGCTATTAACTTTACTAAGGCTGAACTAGCTAAAAGCCTTAATGAAATTCTGGAAAGATATCAGCAGATCAGAATCAAATTCAGAAACCTAAAAAGGAATCTTGCTTCTGACTCCGATAAAACTGAGAGTCTCAAATTGGAGAATTCTGAGTTGAAAGATATAGTTTCAAAATTAGAAAATCTATTGCAAAACTCTCAGAATGAAACAATTCCTGAAACTCCCAGCAGTGCTGATGAGATCATCAAGGAGTATGATCACAGCTTTCAGAAGTTTCTAGCTAAAAACATAGATAGAAGCAAAATGGCTTCAATGATCTATGGAGTTAGCAGAAATGGCAGAAAAGGAATAGGATACCAAGGTAAGGTACCTACACCAAAGAATGTCATGGATTTAGTTATTAAATGAACTCCACTTAACTCACACTTTGTATATGGGCACACACACGACATCAAATATACTAGTAGTAATTATTCTGTCAAACCAAAATTCAACCAGAGTTTTGGTAAAACTAAAAAATCAGGACCCAAGAAAATATGGGTACCTAAGGATAAAATAATACATGTTGAAGATATCTTTAGCAGCAAAGCATAAACACCAGTCATGGTACCTGGACTCTGGCTGCTCATGACACATGACGGGAAGAAAGCATATGTTCCAAAGCCTGGAACTTAAGCCTGGAGGCCACGTAGGCTTTGGAGGCAATCAGAGGGGAAAGATCATTGGCTCTGGAACTGTAGGTAATGGAAATCTTCCCTCTATAAGTAATGTTTTATTAGTAGATGGATTAATGCATAATATGTTATCCATAAGTCAATTAAGTGATAACGGTTATGATATAATCTTTAATCAAAATTCATGCAAAGCTGTTAGTTAGAAAGATGGGACTATCCTATTTAATGGAAAGAGGAGAAACAACACTTACAAAATCAAACTTTCTGAACTGAAAAGTCAGAATGTAAAGTGTCTTCTGTCTGTTAACAACGAGCAATGGATCTGGCACAGAAGATTGGGGCATGTTAGTATGAGAAGAATATCTCAGATTAACAAACTCAATCTGGTCAGAGGACTTCCTAACCTGAAGTTCAATTCAGATGCTCTGTATGAAGCATGTCAGAAATGCAAGTTTGCAAAACCAGCTTTCAAATTTAAAAACGTTGTTTCCACCTCTAAACCATTAGAACTTCTGCACATTGACTTATTTGGACCAGTTAAAACTGCTTCAGTCAGTGGCAAGAAGTATGGGTTAGTAATCGTAGATGACTATAGCAGATGGATATGGGTAAAGTTCTTAAGACACAAGGACGAGTCACACTCTGTGTTTGTCACCTTCTGCAACCAAGTTTGGAATGAAAAGGATCTTAGAATTGTCAAAGTCAGAAGTGATCATGGTGGAGAGTTTGAAAACAAAGATTTTGAATCATTTTTTAATGACAAAGGCATTATGCATGATTTCTCCTGTCCTAGAACTCCCCAACAAAATGGAGTTGTAGAACGAAAGAACAGAACATTGCAAGAAATGGGAAGAACCATGATCAACGAGACTAACGTTGCTAAGACCTTCTGGGCAGAGGCAATAAACACAGCGTGCTACATTCAGAATAGAATCTCTATAAGACATATTCTGGAAAAGACTCCATATGAATTGTGGAAGAACAGAAAGCCCAACATTTCATATTTTCATCCATTTGGATGTACTTGTTTTATTTTGAATACTAAAAATTATTTGAACAAGTTTGACTCTAAAGCACAGAAGTGTATTATGTTAGGATACTCTGAACGCTCAAGAGGGTACAGAGTATACAATACAGAAACACAGATTGTGGAAGAATCGATCAGTGTACGTTTTGATGATAAGCTTGACTCTCAAAAGTCAAAGCAGAATGAATTACTTGTAGGTATGGAAGTTGAATTCACAGGTACTGAAGACAAGTCATCAGAAGCTCTCAACAAAGACACTCCCTCAACATCAGAAAGAGGCACTGCAAGCAATCCAGCATCTTCTGTTGATCTACCTCAGAAAAGACCATCCAGAAGCAGTATGGATCACCCAGAAGAAACAATCTTAGGAAGAAAGGAAGATCCAATCAGAACAAGAGCCAGCTTCAGAAACTCTGAAGAATCCCTCATGGGACTTGTTTCTCTGATTGAACCATCAACAATTGATGAAGCACTTCTGGACAATGACTGGATTCTAGCAATGCAAGAGGAGCTGAATCAATTCACAAGAAATGACGTATGGGATCTTGTTCCTAAACCAAAAGGATTCAACGTCATTGGAACAAAATGGGTGTTCAGAAACAAACTGAATGAACAAGGTGAAGTCATCAGAAACAAGGCACGATTGGTAGCACAAGGTTATAGTCAGCAAGAGGGGATAGACTATACAGAAACCTTTGCACCAGTCGCCAGGTTAGAATCTATCATACTTTTAATTTCATTTGTTGTTAATAAAGGCATCACTCTGTATCAGATGGATGTTAAGAGTGTATTCTTAAATGGCTATATAGAATAAGGGGTATATGTGCACCAACCCCCTGGTTTTGAAAGTTCAAAAAATCCAGAATATGTTTTCAAACTAAAGAAGTTACTGTATGGTCTGAAACAAGCTCCCATAGCTTGGTATGAAAGACTGAGTAACTTCCTGTTAGAAAAGGAATTCATCAGAGGGAAAGTGGACACAACCTTATTCTGTAAGACAGTTAAGAATGACATTTTAGTATGTCAGATTTATGTTGATGATATCATTTTTGGATCTACTAAACCCTCTCTGGGAAGAAAGTTTGCTAAGTGTATGCAGGCAGAATTTGAGATGAGCCTAATGGGGGAACTGAAATTCTTTCTGGGCATTCAGATCAATCAAACCCCAGAAGGAACTTACATTCATCAGAGCATTTATGTCAGAGAACTTTTGAAGAAATTTGATCTCTCAGAATGTAAGCCATCAAAGATTCCAATGCATCCCACGTGCATTCTGGAAAGAGAAGAGGTAAGCAAAAAGGTGGAACAGAAGGTCTACAGAGGTATGATTGGTTCTCTTCTTTATCTGACAGCTTCAAGGCCTGATATTTTATTCAGTGTATGCATTTGTGCAAGATTCCAATCAGATCCTAGAGAATCTCACTTAACAGCTGTTAAGCGAATTTTCAAGTATCTGAAAGGTACTACTAATCTGGGTTTGTTTTATAGAAAATCCAGTAATTACAGCGTAGTAGGATACTGTGATGTTGACTTTGCTGGAGACAGAGTTGAACGTAAAAGCACTTTTGGAAGCTGCCAGTTTCTGGGAGAAAATCTGATCTCTTGGTCCAGCAAAAGACAATCCACAATTGCTCTATCAACAGCAGAAGCTGAATACATAGCAGCAGCTAGATGCAGCACACAAATGCTCTGGATGAAAAGTTAACTTGAGGACTTCCAGATTTTTGAGAGTAACATTCCTATCCTCTGTGACAACACGTCTGCTATTTGCTTAAGTAAAAATCTAATTTTGCATTCTAGGGCTAAGCATATAGAAATAAAACATCATTTTATTAGGGACTATACTCAGAAAGGAATCTTAAACTTAAAATTTATTGATACAGACCATCAATGAGCTGATATTTTCACAAAACCACTTTCTGAATATAGGTTCAACTTCATTCTGAAACATCTCAGCATGAAGCTCTGTCCAGAATAAAACTGTTTTAATTTTATATATTAACCTTCAGAATTGTGTTTATTTCTCTGTGAACTTCTGATCAATCCTCTTTCTGAATTTTAGAAATGCAGATTGTATCAAAATTTATCCATGAAGATCTGAGCGCTTCAGTTCAAGGATAGATGTGTTGTTCACTCAAGCAAACAAGTGTCATCCAGTCATCAGTTGTTTCCTGAGGCTGAACACGCGTTCACGCTTCTGAAAAGGCAAAGCGCTGATTGGATGCATTGAGACACATGTCATGGGTAACCGTTTAAGTATCTTTCTGAATCCCCTAAAATCATCTAACATTAAATGCTAATAATCATGATTTAATTCTCTCTCTTAAACGTTTATGCTTTCAAAAACTTTTTAGAAATCTATTTAAACACTTCACACCACTCACACCTTTTACCCTTACTTTCGTTTTCTATCAACATTTCTGATCTCTGTGTTCTTCCCTCTCAAGAAAACCCTTTCAATTTTTCTTTCAAAAACCTCGTGTGAACATGGCTTCTTCCAGCAATCCTTCTTTAGGTTCCCAGAAAGATGCATCATCTGAACAATATGAAGTTCCTCTCAGAACGCTTCTCACTCCAGTTAAGAACCTTGAAGTTCTGTCAGAGATAATAGTGGATTTCAACTGTCTCAAGGAAAACGGTTTCGATTTATCAGAAGAGATTCAAGCTCAAAGATGGGAAAAGTACTTCGACAGGCTGGTGGGTCCAACTTTTCCTATTCTAGTAAAGGAATTTTGGATTCACGCTTCTTTCTCAAATCACCAAGTCACGTCATACATCATGGGGAAGAAGATTATGATTACTGAAGACCTGATTGCAAGACTGATAGGGTACAATGGAGGTGGTATTCGTTGTATTGATATGGCAGAAAGGTGTGCAGATGCTGCTGTTATAGCAAGGGAAATTTTCACGCTGGGGCTTCCCTCCAGCAAGATAAGGGACTTGAAAGACAAGCACAAAATTTGGGAAAAGATCATTCTGGGTTGTTTCAACCACAGGAAGCCAACCAGCTCTCCTGATTACATAAACATAGATCAGCAGTTCCTGCTCTATTTTATCTCTCAGAAGGTCAAGATTAATCTAGCTCATCTTCTGTTCAACCATCTCAGAACAAGTGTCAAGGAAACAAGGTAAGAGGAACGTACTAAAAGGGATTGGATACCCTTGGGAAGACTGATATCAGATATTCTGACAGAGAATAGGCTGATTGAACATTTGACAGAGGCACAAGAAATCAACACCCTGGAACCTTCTGTTGGCAAGCAGCTGAATGCCAAAAATCTGAAGAAAATGAAGCTGATAGAGAAAATTAAGAAGGAGCCCAGCGTCACTCCTTTTGCTGAAATCTCCAGCAAAAGAGTCCCTCTGGACGACTTCCCTATATTCTCAGAAATTGACTCTAAGCCTCAAATAATTCTTAGATATTTGGATGCTTGTAAAGCTGATGGTACAACACCTAATCTGAATATTCAAGATCTTCATCAGAAGGCTCCAGAGGTTGTTCTGAAGAAGACAAAGAAGAGAAAAGCTGCTCCAGAAGGATCATCTCAACAGACTCCAAAGAAAAGAGGTAATCCTGTTTCTGTAACTGTTTTAGATTCAACTGTTGTTTCCACATCTATTCCAACTCCATCTGAAATCCCAACACCCCAAACCTTTGATGATTTTGACGTAGACTTTGACCCTTCTGAGTCGTTAACCCTCAGAAGATCCCGCTCCAAACCATAAAATCCAAATACTGCAACCATACCAGAACCAAAACTGGCACAAGTTCTTTCTGATATAGACCAACACACTTCCGTTCCCCAACCAGAAAATCCAAATCCAAACACAAAAATTCCTATCTCGCCACAACCTGAAACTCCCCTCTCACCAATACCAGAAACTCCACTCTCTCCAATACCAGAAATACCACAACCTTCATCTCCCCAACCAGATATTAATCAACCCTCTCCTCAACATGCACAATCTCCACAACCTGAGACTCAAAACTCTGAGGCTCAAACCTCTGAATCTCCTGAACCACAACCTTTGGCCATCCAATTGCCCTGTGGTACCACTGTGAATATGTCTCAACTTCCCTCTTCACCAGAAACAACTCCACCAAACACCCCATCAAGTCCAATCGTAAAATACAGAAAACCACAGCAAGACATTCATTGATCCAACAGTATTTGAACGCCTTGCTGCTTTACACCACAAAACTGCCATCCCTAAACCAAAACAACCAGATGTTGGTTCCAGCATATTGAACTTTGAAACAGATATGCAGAAGTGGATCACTTCTTTGAAACAAGCAAGTCTGGAAGTGGTTGATCCTGATGTATCAGACCTCCTCTGGACTCAATTCAGAAGATGGGTATGCGCTGAAACCTTTAAGTTGCGAGACCAGAGCTATGGACAGGCTCAACAAAACTTCAGCAATCTGCTGAAGGAAATGGAAGGTCTAGTTCTGAGCAAGCTGCTGAAGGAAGAAGTTCTCCATCTGGACACTGCGCCTTGGTCTGAAAAGCGTCCAGCATCTAAAGTTCAACCTGCAGAAGAACAGATAATTCAAGCTGAAGACTTGGGTCAAGCAGAAGAAACTACAGAAAGCTCTGAGAAGCAGCCTGTATCTGAAGATCCTTAAGCTTCATCTCTTGACAGGCAGACTCTGGAGGATTTGAAGAGATCTGATATGTTGATGAATGAAAGGATGGACAAGCAGGATATCAAGATTGATTCTATAGCAAACATGGTATCTAAGCAACAGGAAACCAGCGAGCAAATCAAGAGCATGTTGGAAGCTCTGTTCACACGACTTCCTTCTTTTTCTTAGAATTTTCCTATGTTTTCCCTGTTTTCTTTACATGTTTTTCTGTAATATTTTTACTTGTTCTACTATCATTGCTTCTATTTTAATACAAACGTTTTTTTTGCTCTGATCATTTTAACTCTGATTATTTGTGCTTTTTGATAGCTGACAAAAAGGGGGAGAAAGAATGATATTTTTCAATAACGGATTACTGAGACATAAGTCTCAAACATTCTAACATTCCTATATACTTGAATTTCTTTGTTCTGAAAAGCTTACAGGTACAAGAATCTGATGAACTCTGATAAAGCAAAATTCTGATACTCAAAGAAAGTTCAGTAAAGTTCTGATGCTCAAGGTCTCAAGGAATCAAAGGGAAGTAATCAACTCAGGGGGAGTTTTTCTCTTCATTACTCTGACACTTTTTACTCCTTATCCTTTTATCTCTGATACCTTCTATTCATTAATTGATTAGCTCTGATAACTTTTCTTCTCTATCCGTAATCTCTGATACCCTTATTCTTTTATTTCAATTGAAAAAAATCTGGTTTTTGTCATCATCAAAAAGGGGGAGATTGTTAGAACATAGTTTGATTCTACAACCCTCAGTTAGAGTTTTAATGATAACAAAATACAAAATTAAATAAATTGTAAGATTTATAAGACATATATGCTACTTAAAATTATATTGTGTATTTACAGAAACTCTGATGGAATCAGCATCAGAATATCAACATCAGCATCAGAAGATATGTCAGCATCAGAAGATCAAACATGTGCTATACACGAAAGCCTGATGAACAGAATCTGCGCAAAACATACTCTAACTCTGATCAAGATCCTATCCACATCATCAGCACTCAGAAACGCCAGAATAAGCTAAAGCCAAGAACACTCTGATTATCATTAGCAGAACACTCTGAAGTGTCAACGTTACTGCATTCAAGGCAGATTAATTACCAACGACTTTATTCCAAAACAAAGATCTTCTCAAAAAGGAAAGAACGTTATGAGCATTGAAATGGAATTATGGACAGCAACGTATCTATTCCAAGGCTATTTAAACAAATCAGTGAGAAAAGAAATGGCTAATTCTTATATACGCACATACGCATCAGCCAATCATTTTTACGTTCTCACTCATCCAGTTTGCTAAAGTTCTCAAGCGCTTACTCTATAGCTCTAGCAATCTAGTATTACCTAAGCTTCATATTGTGTATTATCACAGTTGTGATATATAGTTTTTCTAGAAAACATCAAACACACATTTGTTCATTTATCTGTAAGAGAATTACCTTGAGATAAACCGGTTTGTGGTTAGACTCAAGAAGGCTTTAACAGTTGTTAAAGCAGTTGTGTATTCAGTTGAATATAGTGGATTAAGACCTCGTTGGAGAGAGGCGAAATCACCTTGACGGGTGGACTGCAGTAGTTTGAGATCAAACGAACCAGGACAAAAATAATGTGTTGTCTGCATTTTATTTCAAGTTTAACAATTCAACCCCCCTTCTTGTGTTTTTCACATCTTCAGTTACAACTCTCCCCCACATATAATATTTCCGTCCTCGAAAATCTACTCGATACAACCATCCTCAACTTCGTTTCTAACCTTTCTTATCCTCAGTTGCGCTTGGCAACACTTCTACTACTACCTTTTGATATAGTAACAACTCAATCCTTATGTAAATCTACTACACGCATGCTAATCACTCAACACACTTACGACATACCCGTTAATAACTTACCAACCTTTTCGGTAACACTCTGACATAACAACTCCCACAGTATAAATATAACAACCATAACTCACTTATACTTAGATATACCACGTAACCTCTTAACAACTTTCCCAACACCAAAGCGTGTATACAACTTTATTCTCATATGTATATGTATGTCAACTATCAATAAAATATCAACAATTCTATTCACCATTATAGTGACATCAACATGGTCAGCAAAATTAATTTCGTCATATTATGGAGTATTATTCATCCTTTATGGCAACCAACAAAAACATCACGACAATGGGAACAAAATCATTACAACATCGACTTAACTGTATAAATCAACAATTATACACACAACTCACCATCAACTAACAACCACAATAATTTTCGTCAAACATATGGTTTACAAGTTTCCATCTAGTTTCGGACTTTCCTCAACATCCACCATAAAACCATTTTTCACTTGATATTCTCAATCTTTCAAATTTGCAACGTTAGCTCGCATATAACTCGATACTCCTACTTGTTCCACGATGTAGCATTAACCAATTTACACCATTATGGTAGCACAATAAATCTATATCATCCAACATGGTTTCGTCTACTATCAACAATAGATTAAGGGTGATCAGTTCCTCAATTTATCAATAGATAGTCGACAATCATAATGGAGTATAAACTATCGTTACTAACTATAATAGTGTTCCTTTAGAACTTGCAATCAAGTCACCTAAAGCAGCATAATCCAATAATTTCCAATGAGTTTTACAAATACTCCCACAATTTCCCTTTCATTCCAATCACACTCTCAACATTATTATCTCATCTAACAACATTTCATATATATCTACACCTCAAACAACTACGATAGTAATCATCTAAGCTCAACAAGCTATTAACCTCTATAACAGACTTCGTCGTTCTCCAACTTAGAACTGCATCCACCTTGAATGGATCCACATACACTTTCACTTAGAAATAAATTACTTAAGAGAACTCTTCTCCCAAAACTATAACATACATCCTGACAACTTAGCATAAATCTTCCTCCTTTTTGACACCGTAAATTCCTCACAACTTTGCACTATCGTCTTTCGTTCTAATTAATAGCACCAAAACTTCCTAAATGATACCTTTGATTTCACAATTTACTTTAAATAAGTCTTCCAATTGCATCTTTAATTCACCAAACTCGGACACTGACGTCCTGTACAACACTGAAGAACAAGTCTAGTCCCAAGCACAAGCTTAACAATAAACTGCACTTACTTCCAATATCATCACGTGATAAATGAATCTATTACAGCGGCTGAAACCATTTTTAAAATAAATCTCATTTTTTTAGCTTTTCAACGCTTCAAACGGAACTCAAATCGGATGCCCGAAACTCTAGTTATAAATTTTCAAAGTCCCACAACAATTCTACAGTTCCCTACTACTCGCTTACGGAAATTCCACTCTGAAACTCATGTTTCTTCAACTTAGACATATTTCAAACAACTCTTAACATATCTTGTGCTCCAAAACTTCTTATAACTCGAGAGATGCATTCCTTCGCCAAAGTTCAGGTTCCAAAACACCGGGGCAACAATTCTTGCACTGTCGTCGTCGACAGCACACCGAAGCAACAACTTTCAATTGAACATATCTGAGAAGCAAAGCTTCTCTCCCACTTATCTTCAACTAACTCCTTGCATACAACTCGATTAGAAAAACAACAAGCACCGACAATGTTTCACACACTTGTCGCGCACTAAGGAATAAACGACATTAGACAACTTGGTCGGACGGACCGACCTGCTCTGATACCACTACTGTAACACCCCAAATTCTACCCGGTAGTTATAACGAAAATCAGAGTATTTAAAAACTTCCAACACATTTGGGATATCACATTTCAACATGTTACAACACATAAACAGATACATAACACTTTAATTTCGGAGGATCATATAACAACTTGCATCAGCTTTTATAACAAAACCACTTCTTTTATTAATAACGCATCAGAATCATAATTACAACTTGAAGTAGCAGCATATGTTTCGTTCAACTAAACAACTTGAGAGGCAACATATTATTTCATATAATTCAACTTAGGATTCGACAACTAAAGCAATTTCAACAAGTAAACAACTATTCGATCATCCCCCCCCCCCCACCGAGTGCTACGTATCAGAGCGACCAACCGACTTTGAACTAATAAGGCTAAGCAAATCTTCATTCTTTAATACCTGCACGTTACCAATAGAGGGCAACATTCAAACAGTAAGGGTGAGATTCTTAAATCGTATAAGTGAGGGCATGATAAATTATATATTAGAATCAGGTCATGCAAAAATCATCACTTCACAACATCAATCGCAATAAGATATCATCAAAATGCAACAATTAATTCATCAACACAATAACTCAATTGTACAACTTAGATTACGACTCAATGTCATGCAAATGCATGTGGTACCATTGGAGCAGAACTCCCAACTTAGAAAATCTGCCAATAAATAGAGGCATCAACAAGACATAAGCCTTCAACTTAATATTTTTGCAATCCAGGCCAACGTGGTGCCAATCCAGGCCAACTTATTAATGCAAATGTATGTGACTTAATGAATGCAATAATCACATACAACAACGACAATATATCCGACAACATTGGCATAAGCCTACAACTTAATCAACTTATCAATCACAACATATTCAACAACAATAATGTATTCAACAACGTTGGCATAAGACTACTACTTAGTATGTCACAACAACAATATCATGTCAACGATTAGTAATGTGACAACCACACAATTTATTCGATAATAACTTATTCACAGCAATAACCAACAACACAATCTCATATACCGGAACCATTCAACTTAATTCGACTTCACCCGCAAATCAATTTGATTCTACATAACTCTAACAAAACCAAACAACTAAAAATACCCACGTGTATATATGACTTTTTCCGACAATTTCAACTAATTCCGCTTAACCAATTTTACCGCCCAAATCTACAAATTCGACTAATCGATATTGCTTAATATACTTTTATTTCTACTTTTTATTTATACTGCTACTAATCAATTTATTCTACTAAATTACGCTACATCTGCTAAATTATTACATTTGTCACTAATATACTACTCTGTTAAATTATTCATTTCCAACTCTGCGACTTAAAACCATCACTGCTATTTTAATTTCTACATCTACTACTAACATAATTATACTAATTATTAACTCTTCTACTTTGCTCTACTGTTCATCTAAATTTACTACATTATTATTATCTCTGCTATTATCCTCTATCACATAAAACAACTCTACAAAAATATGTTACCTCTACTAATGTTCTTTCTGCTATAACATGTTACTGATAAGAATAGCTTAATTTGTTCCCTAACTGATCTTGTATTTAATAAACTCCATATTGATACCATATAAAAATTATGCAACATAGTGCCATAGAAAGACAAAACAGAAAAACAGAGAAACAGAGAAACAGAGACAGAAGCAAGTGCCCCTGCCTCACAGTGCCAAAATGGCACTTTTCTTCACTACTACCCTAGTGTCGATCGACACTTCTCCCTCTCATCTCAAGGTTGCCGAGCGGCAACCCTCATATACAGCAACCAGCTGTCATTCGGCAGCATCTATCCAACAACAAGCTACCGTTCGGCAGCATCCAGGCACAAGCCATCAATATTTTCTTCTTCTTTCGTCCACTCGGTATTGTTTTAATATATTTTCTGCTACTGTCTACTATTCCAAATCCAATCCAGACAAGTATATAACACAGTAATACACCAATTCCTTGACAATTCTTTAATCGCATCAATTATTAATAATGTTTATCACAAACCAACACTAATCACAGACAGTAATAATCCATAAACTAATTCCCACATACAAAATATCATATACCCCATTATAGGATAAGAAACTTCACCCTTACCTGGTTTGATGACAACTCTATGTGTCTTCGATTTGAATCTCCTCTTGGCCTCTTGGTTCAACTTCACGTGGCTCTCTTCTTCTCCAAAAACCCTATTTTCCTCTTTCTCTTCTCTTTCTTGATAACACTAACTCTCTTCCTGTTTCTTATTTTCTAATAATAATATATATTATTCTATTAATCCAAATAATTGTGTTCCTCTTAGTGGGCCTACATACACACCCCACTATTACTACTATCACCACATAAGCCCAATTTAAATAAATAGTCACATAATATAATCTAATATTATTTCCAATAATATTCTTCAACTATGACCGATCCACACTTTAAATAATACTAACTTGCAAATAATATTCTAATAATAGTTCTCCGACTAAACCGTCTAATTTATCCGACTGTCAAGTTACCGCTCAACTCGACATATTTATCCAATTATGCTTCTTAGAATAATACTGATAATTCTCAAATTAATTCCACCAAATAAAATCCGATTATTCATCATGCCACTAAATAAAATAATTCTGACTTCGACGATAAAAATTCGAATTAATATAAAATATTCAAAAATATTTAATTTAAAAAAAAATTAAATATCGGGGCGTTACAACTCTCCCCCACTTATAATATTTTCGTCCTCGAAAATCTACTCGATACAACCATCCTCAACTTCGTTTCCAACCTTTCTTATCCTCAGTTGCGCTTGGCAACACTCCGACTACTACCTTTTGATATAGTAACAACTCAATCCTTATGTAAATATACTACCGCATGCTAATCGTTCAACACCCTTATGACATACCCGTTAATAACTTACCAACCTTTTCGGCAAAACTCTGACATAACAACTCCCACATTATAAATGTAACAACCATAACTCACTTATACTTGGATATACCACGTAACCTCTTAACAACTTTCCCAACACCAAAGCGCGTATACAACTTTATTCTCATACGTATATGTATGTCAACTATCAACAAAATATTAACAACTCTATTCACCATTATAGTGACATCAACATGGTCAGCAAAATTAACTTCGTCATATTATAAAGTATTATTCATCCTTTATGGCAACCAACAACAACAACACGACAACGGGAACAAAATCATTACAACATCGACTTAACTGTATAAATCAACAATTATGAACACAACTCACCATCAACTAACAACCACAATAATTTCCGTCAAACATATGGTTTACAAGTTTCCATCTAGTTTCGGACTTTCCTCAACATCCACCATAAAACCATTGTTCACTTGATATTCTCAATCTTTCACATTTGCAACGTTAGCTCACATATAACTCGATACTCCTACTTGTTCCATGATGTAGCATCAACCACTTTACACACCTTTAAGGTAACACAACAAATCTATATCATCCAACATGGTTTCCTCTACTATCAACAATAGATTAAGGGTGATCAGTTCCTGAATTTGTCAATAGATAGTCGACAATCATAATGGAGTATAAACTATCGTTACTAGTTATAATAGTGTTCCTTTAGAACTTGCACCCAAGTCACCTAAAGCAGCATAATCCAATAATTTCCAATGAGGTTTACAAATACTCCCATAATTTCCCTTTCATTCCAATCACACTCTCAACATTATCATCTCATCTAACAATATTTCATATATATCTACACCTCAAATAACTATGATAGTAATCATCTAAGCTCAACAAGCTATAAACCTCTATAACAGACTTCGTCCTTCTCCAACTTAGAACTTTATCCACCTTGAATGGATCCACATACACTTTCACTTAGAAATAAATTACACAAGAGAACTCTTCTCCCAAAACTATAACATACATCCTGACAACTTAGCATAAATCTTCCTCCTTTTTGACACCGTAAATTCCTCACAACTTCGCACTATCGTCTTTCGTTCTAATTAATAACACCAAAACTTACTCAATGATACCTTTGATTTCACAATTTACTTTAAATAAATCTTCCAATTACACCTTTAATTCATCCAACTTAGACACTGACGTCTCGTACAACACTGAAGAACAAGTCTAGTCCCAAGGATAAGCTTAACAATAAATTGCACTTACTTCCAATATCATCACGTGATAAATGAATCTATTACAGCTGCTGGAACCATTTTTAAAATAAATCTCATTTTGTTAGCTTTTCAACGCTTCAAATGGAACTCAAACTGGATGTCCGGTACTCTAGTTATGAATTTTCGAAGTCCCACAACAATTCGACAGTTCCCTGCGACTCGCTTACAGAAATTCCACTCTGAAACTAATTTTTCTTCAACTTAGACATATTTCAAACAACTCTTAACATATATTGTTCTCCCAAACTTATTATAACTCGAGAGATTCATTCCTTCCCCAAAGTTCAGGTTCCAAAACACCGGGGCAACAATGCTTGCACTGTCGTCGTCGGCAGGACACCGAACCAACACCTTTCAATTGAACATATCCGATAAGCAAAGCTTCTCCTCCACTTATCTTCAACTAACTCCCTGCATACAACTCGATTAGAAAAACAACAAGCACCGACAGTGTTTCACACACTTGTCACGCACTAAGAAATAAACGACATTAGACAACTAGGTCGGATGGACCGACCTGCTCTTATACCACTATTGTAACACCCCAAATTCTACCCAGTAGTTATAACGAAAATCAGAGTATTTAAAAACTTCAAACACATTTCGGATATCACATTTCAACATGTTACAACACATAAACAGATACATAACACTTTAATTTCGGAGGATCATATAACAACTCGCATCAGCTTTTAAAACAAAACCACTTCTTTTATTAATAACATATCAGAATCATAATTACAACTTGAAGTAGCAGCATATGTTTCGTTCAACTAAACAACTTGAGAGGCAACATATTATTTCATATAATTCAACTTAGGATTCGACAACTAAATCAATTTCAACAAGTAAACAACTATTCGATCATTTCCCCCTCCCCCCCCCCCCCCTGAGTGCTACGTATCAGAGAGACCAACCGACTTTGAACTAATAAGGCTAAGCAAATCTTCATTCTTTAATACTTGCGCATTCCCAACAGAGGGCAACATTCAAACAGTAAGGGGTGAGATTCTTAAATCGTATAAGTGAGCGCATGATAAATTATATATTAGAATTAGGTCATGCAAAAATCACCACTTCACAACATCAATCGCAATAAGATATCATCAAAATGCAACAATTAATTCATCAACACAACAACTTAATTGTATAACTTAGATTACGACTCAATGTCATGCAAATGCATGTGGTACCATTGGAGCAGAACTCCCAACTTAGAAAATCTGCTAGTAAATAGAGGCATCAACAAGGCATAAGCCTTCAACTTTATATTTTGCCAATCCAGGCCAACATAGTGCCAATCCAGGCCAACTTAATAATGTAAATGTATGTGACTTAATGAATGCAATAATCATATACAACAACGACAATATACCCGACAACATTGTCATAAGCCTACAACTTAATCAACTTATCAATCACAACATATTCAACAACAATAATGTATTCAACAACGTTGGCATAAGTCTACTACTTAGTATGTCACAACAACAATATCATGTCAATGATTAGTAATGTGACAACCATACAATTTATTCGATAATAACTTATTCACAGCAATAACCAACAACACAATCCCATATATCGGAACCATTCAACTTAATTCGACTTCACCTACAAATCAACTTGATTCTACATAACTCTAACAAAACCAAACAACTAAAAATACCCACATGTATATATGACTTATTCCGACAATTTCAACTAATTTCGGTTAACCAATTTTACCGCCCAAATCTACAAATTTGACTAATCGATATTGCTTAATATACTGTTATTTCTACTTTTTATTTATACTACTACTAATCAATTTATTCTAATAAATTATGCTACCTCTGCTAAATTATTACATTTGTCACTAATATACTACTCTGTTAAATTATTCATTTCCAACTCTGCGACTAAAAACCATCACTGCTATTTTAATTTCTGCATCTACTACTAACATAATTCTACTAATTATTAACTCTGCTACTTTGCTCTACTGTTCATCTAAATTTACTACATTAATATTATCTCTGCTATTATCCTCTATCACATAGAACAACTCTACAAAAATATGCTACCTCTATTAATGTTCTTTCTGCTATAACATGCTACTGATAAGAATAACTTAATTTGTTCCCTAACTGCTCTTGTATTTAATAAACTCCATATTGATACCATATAAAAATTATGCAGCATAGTGCCATAGAAAGACAAAACAGAGAAACAGAGAAACACAGAAACACAGAAACAGAGAAACAGAGAAACAAAGAAACAAAGAAACAGAGAAACAGAGAAACAGAGAAACATAGACAGAAGCAAGTGCCCCTGCCTCACAGTGCCAAAGTGGCACTTTCCTCACTACTACCCTAGTGCCGATCGACACTTCTCCCTCTCATCTTAAGGTTGCCGAGCGGCAACCCTCATATACAGTAACCAGCTGTCGTTCGGCAACATCCATCCAACAACAAGCTGCCGTTTGCCAGCATCCAGGCACAGACCATCAACATTTTCTTCTTCTTTCGTCCACTCGGTATTGTTTTAATGGATTTTCCGCTACTATATACTATTCCAAATCCAATCCAGACAAGTATATAACACTGTAATACACCAATTCCTTGACAATTCTTTAATCACATCAATTATTCATAATGTTTATCACAAACCAACACAAATCACAGGCAGTAATAATCTGTAAACTAATTCCCACATACAAAATATCATATACCCCATTATAGGATAAGAAACTCCACCCTTACCTGGTTTGGTTTGATGATAACTCTATGTGTCTTCGATTTGAATCTCCTCTTGACCTCTTGGTTCAACTTCACATAACTCTCTTCTTCTCCAAAAACCCTATTTTCCTCTTTCTCTTCTCTTTCTTGATAACACTAACTCTCTTCCTCTTTCTTATTTTCTAATAATAATATATATTATTCTATTAAACCAAATAATTGTGTTCCTCTTAGTGGGCCTACATACACACCCCACTATTACTAATATCACCACATAAGCCCAATTTAAATAAATAGTCACATAATATAATCTAATATTATTTCCAATAATATTCTTCAACTATGATCGATCCACACTTTAAATAATACTAACTTGCAAATAATATTCTAATAATAGTTCTCCTACTAAACCGTCTAATTTATCCGACTGTCAACTTACCGCTGAACTCGTCATATTTATCTAATTATGCTTCTTAGAATAATACTGATAATTCTAAAATTAATTCCACCAAATTAAATTCGGTTATTCATCATGCCACTAAATAAAATAATTCTGACTTCGACGATAAAAAATCGAATTAATATAAAATATTCAAAAATATTTAATTAAATAAATAATTAAATATCGGGGCGTTACAGGTGGAACGAAAGACTTTAGACGTACGATAGATGTGTGAAAAATCTATAGGGAAATCTCTATTGATAGGGGGTTTGTTGGTTTTGTAAGTAGGGAAGCAGCCTTCAAAGTGTTTAGGTATCCTAACATCATCAAGAATAGGTCCCAATAGAGCGTAAGCAGTGTTGTTGTAGATGAATGGAAGCAATAGTTGGGAGAAAAAAGTTTGGAGATTGCATGTTGGCATTGGTTCTAAGACAAAAGTGTTTTGATCATGAACTAAGAACTCACTCATGTTGAAAACCAGTTCAATTTCCTAGGGAGTTTAAATGTGTTCATAGATTTTTCTTGAAGCGGCCATGGAGATAATGGAAAGTTTTTTCTAGGTAAAAATGAAAATGAAAGTTTATGTGGTGTATGAAGACAAAGAGCTTGAGTATGGAAAGAAATTTAAAGAGGAAATTGGAGAGATGAAAGAGGTATTTATACCATCAAGGAGACCAAACGTTAGGGAGAAAGTGGAAAAAAACTGTGGCTACACGATCGACACGTGTCAAACATATGGCAACTGAGTTAAAGAAGTTGGTGAGTTGGAGGCCACGATTATCATAGGAAGTTGAAACTAGAAAATTGGGAAATGGCTATGTGATCACTGATGTAACGTTTGAGGGAAAAGGTCATGATTACAATGACATCACTTCACACTAAGAGAAAAGGATTAAAATGTCCATTTCTGTTCTTCAGTCGAAAAGGACATTTTGGGGGGAAATTTGTTGGTTAGGATTTTCACAAAGGGTTAAAATCAAACCAAAAGCAAAAAAGGTTCTTTGAAGACTTTAAATTATAGGAAATCGACCATAAAAGTAGTCGGCCGGAAGAGGTTTCATAAAAGGCCAATTTGGGCTTGTGGGCGCAGTCGACCAGAAAAGAGGCCTCATGAGGAATGAATTGGCCCAAGAGTGTTAAAAAGCCCAAAAAATGACATAACTAGCAAAGGAAAGCGTTGGGAATGGAGAACATGGGTTCGATAGCAGGAATGGAGAACATGGGTTCGATAATATGGATGGAGAACATGGGTTCATAGAGGGAAGTTACAAGAGACACGTGGCTCATAAAGAAGCGAAGGCCGTTGAAAAGTAGTTATTTTCATGTATTATAAATAAAGAACTTAGTGCATAGTGTAAGGGGTTCAAACTTTCACATTTCTACACGCTAGTCACTCAGAGTACTCAAGCAAACAAGCAAAATCAGTCAAGCAAGGGAGATGTATGATTGAATTAACCCATTTTAAACTATTTTGATGTTATGTCATCTATTTTTACAGTTTAAAATGTCTTTGTTTTATTTTACAATTCGTGCTTTATTGCTTTTAAATTCGTTTTGCCTTAGTCGAACAAACCCTTTTGAACACACTTTGTGAAAACACTCGAAAACTGAAGCATTGTATTGAGATTCACTGATCTATCTAGCCAGTAAACTTTCTGTTAAGAGACCAGCGTTGTTTACCAAAACCAGAGGTAAATAGATGCCTCTTTCGATTTAAACCATCTTGTCAAAAAATAATTTATTTTATTATATTTTGAATAATCAGAGCTGAAATAGTACTATTTTATACAACTGGAAAAAGAGATAAGCGGTAGTATGAAAATAGATAGATCTGGAACTTTTAAAACAGAGAGAGAAAGTATTAATATTAGGGTTTTTTAACTTTGGAAAATGACAAAAGTAACCTCGCAATAGTTGTAAATCTGGGAATAAAGGAAAATTGGCCGCTCTGACCCATTTCATGGCCGCTCCGACACTGCTCCAAAATAGATTTCGCGGTTGTTCCATCCGTGATGTCCATACGCGTTGTTTTGGTACTGAGCGACTCATTTTCTTAGCTGCGCCATTTCATGCCGAGATCTCGATCATTCTGACCAAGTTTGACAACAGAGTTGTAGATAAATGAACTTCTGCTAGACGAGGGGGAAGCAAGGAAGATTTTAAAATAGAATTCCAAGTACACCTTCTTCTATTAAAAACTCTATAAAATTGGGAGGGTTACTCCCATTCTACGATGCCTATACGAGCATGAAACTACCCCAGTGGTTGCAGAAGTACACAAGAGAGCCTGCAGCAGTCACATTGGTGGAAAAACCCTTGCCCACAAGCTATTAAGGGTGTGCTATTATTGGTATAATATAATGAAGGATAACATCTCCTTTTTTAAGAAGTATGATCAGCTCTAAAGACACGATGACCTTCACCACACCCCAATTGAACTTCTTCAGTCGATGACTTTGCCCGGGCCTTTTTACCAGTGGGGGCGTGGAGATCCTTGGTCCGTTTCCCTCGGTGCCAGGCATGTTGGACTTAAGACTCCACTCTCCAAGAATTGATCTTAAGAGTTTCCTATAATAATTGCGAGCTTTTATTAGGAAAGACTCACGAACGCCTTTATACAAGTAAATGACGGTTAATCTTCAACCAAATATTACAAGACGATGGATGTCGGTGTTTGCATCTTTTCTTCAATAAATTGCTGAGAGTGAAATGGCCAATTTTTGTTCCCAATGGTGGATTGAAGAAGTTAGTCTTCTTTCCACAAACACGGATCTTGGAGCAGTTAGTCTTCATGTTTCAAAAAATATGAGCTCAATACATTGGTTTTAACAGGGCTTACCAAAAACCTGTGAGATTTTAACTGGGATAATCTCGAACTTATGAAGCTTATAATACCGGACTGATCTTCAATGTATCTTGGTTTTAATCAGGCTGACCAAGAACCTATGAATATTTTAACACTGGCTAATCTTCAACCAAACCTAAGACTGATCACACAATTCCTAAATATAAACTTTTTATAGGATGAACTTATAACCTAGATAAATCCCTAAATGGACGGTATTCAACCAAGATGTATAAAAAAATTCTCTTGGTGAATTTTACAATTCCACCCTTTTCATAATTACAGATATATTCTCACTCACAAATGAACTTTTCTCACAAAGGTATTTGGCTAAAACATTTAGTGAGAGAATTTTAAATAAAACTTTATATAGATTAAGATATTGAGAGAGAGAGAGATAGAGAGAGAGAGAGAGAGAGAAAGAGAGATAGAGAGAGAGAGAGAGAGAGAATGTGTGTGTGTGTGTGTGTGTGTGTGTGTGTGTGTGTGTGTGTGTGTGTGTGTGTGTGAGAGAGAGAGAGAGAGAGAGAGAGAGAGAGAGAGAGAGAGAGAGAGTTTAAAGTGTCAAAACACAATTCTGGATTCTTTGAAATAAGAAATGAGACATTTGTTTATAGGAAAGAGTTTGGCTCAAAAAGGAATTTACATTTAACACATTTTACAATTAGCTAATCGATTAGACCAAGTTTCTAATTGATTAGATGATGCAAATATATGTTTGTAAGTTCTCAAAATGGAAAGTTAAAATATATAGTCGTTGCACATAATCAAGGTGCATTCAAACCAGTTTGGGCTCAAGTTTGTCATTTCTAAACGATTAGGCACATGCTCTAATCAATTAGAAAAGACAAAATTTCACCCATGGCTTATTTGATTGCTCCCAATGCATCTGATACAACATCCATATGTTTTTCAAAGTATTTTCTTTTGGTAAATCATTTTGAAATTTTTTTAGTGTGTGTGTGTGTTTTAGCCTTGTGCTTTTATGAAAAATCCCATTTGCTTTACATATGATCATTCACTTACTAAATTAAGAGATTACTCATTTTCTACAAGCTTTTAGCACGTGCTGCTCTTTATGTTGACATTGCTTGAGATCTCTTGATATAAGGATTTATATGATTTCCATTTAATTTTCCCTTATTGAATAGTCAAGTTTATCAAACCATAATATTTAGGTTTGCATCTTTAACCACTTAATCACTCATTCTTGACTTATCATAGTTGTTATCACTATTGTCATCATGATGGTTGTCATCATCTAAATTAGATGTCATATTATCTGCAAAACAAGGTTCCACATTCTCCCAATTTTTGATGATGACAACCCATCTGTCAGGAGAGCTGATAAAAGAAATAATATATTTGGAGTTATTAAATACCCCTTGGTTTAGATAGAAAATACACCCTCTTTCCTGAGAGTATACTTCTCCCCTTTTCTCAAAATAAAAAAGACGGGTAAAGATGTGTTGCGAGAAATAAATATGCAAAACAAGTGCAATTTAGACTTTTAAAAAAGGAAAACATCACACTCATGTTATTACTAAAAAGTTCAAAGTACAAAGGGAAAATTTGTTGAATTGAATCATATGAAAGTACTAAAATAAATTGAAGGACACAAGGAAACCATGCAATTGAGACTACTCTACATCAAGATCATCTAAATGGAGTAGGTCTTGGCTTGTTGAAGTACTGGTCTACGAAGTGTTTCCAGTGATTTCTGGTAAACAACCGCTAGTCTTCCAAACTATCGAATAATCTTTCTTACTGTTATTCAATCCCTCTGGTAACTCACAGGATCGACTAGATTGATCCTAGGACTCCTTGGATATTAAGGTTACTCTCACAATCGAACAATTACTCATGGTTGATATTGTATAGGTGTTTGGCTTATTTCGATTTCTCTCTAAAGATGTAGTCAAAATGTGTATAAAAACTAAGTTACACGAATAGATGCTAATTGTAATGCTGAATTGTAAAGACATATAAAACTGCATGAAAATGAAGTAAATGGTTTCGACTTACAAAACGGTTAACATAAAGGGTTTCTGGAACATAAAAGTTTGAAAATAAGGAGAAAACGTTTAATGCAAGAAATCTATAAATGATTTTAAGTAAAAGTATGCGTTCGAAGGGCAAGACTTGAATGTAAAGGTATGGAAAATGTGATAGTTTTCAGAAATATAAAATGCTCGAAACATAAAGACAACATTAAAGTGTAAGACTTTGAAGAAGAGATTTCGAAGTGAAAAGGGTGTGAATAAGAAAACTTGTAAATGTTGTTTGACAAAAGGAATAAAGGAAAGTACTGGAAATGGTAAAAGGTTTTCATTAAATCAGAAATACATGGTGTTATCATACATACATTTCTCTTGCATTCGTTTCCCTTGCCATGTGGTAGTTTGAATGTTATTGAGTATTTTGTATAATAGATATGACACACGAAATCCTAATACTAAGACTCCTATTTATACTAATTCGACCCTAACGGTCTCGCTATAGGATTATGCCACGTTTCGAACATGCAGGACAATGTTTCTTTCATCTTTCCACGTGTCCCCAAATGCTCCAACACATAACTTTCAAACTTTGAAAGTCCCGCTCCCATTTGAATTTAAAATGCTTTGGTGTTTCTCCGTTTCGAACGCTTTTCCCAAACATAGCCTCGCTGTTGTTTCGAGACTCCTTTAGATATGTTCCCATAATTGCCGCTCGAAGCTTCAAGCTTTGACACACTTATTCGAAACACTGCTTCTGCAACTTCGAAATATGGCGTTTAATTCCATTTCGATCAGAACGTTTAACTCTTTTGGCTTCTAAATAACATTATCAAAATCTTCAGCCAACAAATTGCCCCTTTAAAATATGTATTTCGATTCCTTTGAGAAATACCTATTTTAAACATTTACACAAGATTTTGATAGGACTTTCGAATCATCGTAACATTTAATGCATTTGACTCCAGTCACATCAATCACAGCACCTTTTGGATTCCTTAACCGCCCGGAGTCACTTTACAGCGTGGTGCAGTTATAAGTAATGATTATCTTTTAAATCACGCCTATTACCTATATCAACCTCACGCCACCTCTTCATCACACCAACCCATGATCTCCATGTATCACACTTCTATTCGGTGGATGCTTAAACTTCCCCATTATAAAACATCAACTTAATCTTCTTCTTTCCTTTTCACACTCTAAATCTTTCATACTCTGAATTTTTACCCTCCTTCTCTCATAAAACAATCTAAGCTTTCAAACATCTTCCAAAATGTCTTCTTCTACTTCATCTCAACTCAAGAAAGTCTCCAAGAAGAAAGGAAAAACTACAGGAGCTACCATGGAAAGTAAAATCATCACCATTCAAGGCCAATCTGCTCTTGCTCCTCAAATGATTTCCAAAGAAAAAGAAATGTTGTACGCATCACAGGTACTCATTCCTACCCACGTTGCTGGTAAGAGGTTAGCCTTAAATGGCCCTCTTACGGTTTTTGAAATATTAAAGGACACTAGGAAAATTTTTCCCGTCTGTTATAGCTTCAAACCCTTATTCAACAAAATGGATGCCCCTAGGGCAGTAGAATCTCCTAGTTCAAATACCATAGAAACCCCAACTGTTCTTCCCAAGGACCCCTTTGTTTTGGATTATGTAAAAAGCAATTTTAAGCCATTTCGATCTTGCCCTACTTCTGATATTGCTTATCAAAATTGGTTCACAAAAGTAGAAGCCAAGAAATCCCAGCAATGGGAAGAATTAGGCATTTATAACCTGATTAAGCTATCGAAACCTGGATTCACCTACAGCCATCCTCTGCTATTCGCGTCCCTTTATTTCTGGGACAGTACCTACAACACTTTCCATCTCCCAGGTGGAATGATTACCCCAACCTTCTTCGATATAGCGGCCATTACTGGGCTGTCGCCAGTGGGAGAAACTTATGTTCCTGACAACGAAGAGCACTCAAGCATAATTGACTTCGAAGTCAAGTTAGCCAGCTTTTCCAAATTTATCAGTCATTATCATGCTGAAGGGGACAATGTGTCTGACGTTGAGCACATTGCTTTTTTAACCCTGTGGCTGTCTAGATACGTTTTCTGCAGTAGATCCCTGCAGGTGGCTAGTAGGTTCATTCCTCTAGCTAGGGATTTACATGAAAATCGAAAAGTGTGCCTAAGTGAATTACTCTTAGTTGACCTCTATGAAAGCCTGAGGTCAGCTGTTTCGAGCCTCAAATCCCACACCTCCAAAAACATTTTATTGGCTGGCCCATTTTGGTTACTCCAACTATGGCTAAATGCCATGTTCGAACCTTCCTTATCAACCTCCAATACCATTGATGAGCAAGATTCTGAGATAAGTGATAGGATAGTCGAAGGCACTAGGCTTCGAAGACTAACTCCTAATGATGACAAAGATGACTTCAAAGTTCAATTCTCGAAGTACATCATGATATTCTCCAAAAGGCACAAGTTCGAAGAGAGCATCGCGCCTTTTTCTTCGAGGGCTCATGGACCTTCTTGGTTCACCATGGCTCTTTCAGAAGCCATCAAGAGCAAGGAGATTCAGGATGTATGGAGAGCTTTCTTGCTGCCTAGACTCATCTCTTCAAGGATAACCCCAGCCAAGAATCAAATTCTTCTCTTTGCCTACCAACCCAACTTCGTTTCGAGGCAGTTTGGCTTATGCCAACTGATTCCTGAACCTTTGTTCCAAACTGAGAGCGCTATCACTTCTGGACGAACTTTCAAGGCAAGGGAAGCCAAAATCCAACAAGAACAATATCAAGGCTTTGCCCAATTTGAGCTGATAGCCTTCGAACCTACCCATCTCGCGGCTAAAGGATTTCTGGAGTGGTGGATTAAGTTTTATCAAACTTATATGTTCGATACACTTACAATTCGACAGAAACTAATTGATGCCTTCGATGTGCAGGTACCAGCAAAGAAAGGTATGTTTACTCATGCCAAAGAGATTAAAGCTTTTCAAAATTATTTTGAAACTACTTACGACCCCACGCGCTTGGACTCCACTGTGCATCAAGCAGCTGAGACCTTGAAGGAAAAATTTAAACAAAAAGTCTCTAAGTTAAAACTTCCTTCAGGGCTGTCACCTGAGGATAGGTATAGGTTGGCATTCGAAATGCATCCACCTAAATTTCCCAGATTACCTACCTCAGAACTGGCTCTGGCTTGGTTTCCCCCATATCCATGGTGGTTTACTTGCAAAGAGATGTTCAAATATCTTCAAAGGAAACCAAAGCCATCTGAGACTGTGACATGGGCTCGATACTGGCTTCATGATTTCCCAGGACACCTTCGATACGACCTTTCTGCCATGTCAATTAAATCTGATCAAGGCACAGGTGCGAATGCTTGGGAAAATCCCAAATGTCTTTTATTTTTTATATCTTTAACCTTTGCTTTAATTGTTTCGATTCTCAGCTATCAGGATAAAGACAGCTGCCTCGAAGTCGAAGGAAGGGAGTGCCTCTCAAGCCTCCATCGAAACTACTGACAAAGTGACTCCACCCGAAACAACTACTACTGCTGAAACCACAACAACAACAATAACGCCAACAACAACAAGTGCTCCAATTCCAACGGTAATCACTTAGCCTTGATGTTTCGAATTCACTCAAGCTTTATGGTTTATATCTAACTGTCCGTTAAAACTCTTTCAGACCAACAAGCTTCCTCCTACTACTCCCAAGAAGCGGAAATCAAGCACCACTGGGGAAGACCCCAAGGCTGGAGGAAACTTAAATACTGCTTCGAAGAAGAAGCTAAAGAAAGATACTTCTAAAAGCACTGTTCCGACTAGTGTCTCTGGACTCGATTCCAGGGATGCTGCTCCCTTACCCAAATCCAAAAATCCACCTTCGACCTCCAACCCACCGTTGGAACGTATAGCTAGTAACCTCTCCTCTGAGGGTCCACAGGTAAATTGAACCTCTAAAAATTGTTTCTAATACTAACTTCTTACTACCTTGGTGAATGTTTTCTTTAACATTCTGCTGTTCCTTGCAGAACATCTTGAATCCAACTTCCACCATTTCGACCTCACCATCCAAGGCTGCTGCTCCGCTCAACTCCTCTCCTCAAGGAGATTCCAGCAACTTGGTCCAAAATAAAGGTTCCTCCAATATGGCGGTTCTGGCTGGAACTTCTGAACAGCAGGATGATCAAGGTACCTCCATTCCTCTGACAGAGGTGAACGAAACAATACTTCAAACGTCTGCAGAGGATTCACAAAGGGCTTCTCTTCAAAAGTCCCCTCTTGAAACTCTTCAAGAGGACCCAAAGGACACTCAAACTGAAGAAGAGAAAGCTGATTCTGGGCAAAGAGCCGAAGAATCTGCAGACGAAGAATCTGAGGAGGAAAATGCCAATGACGAGGAAAATGTCAATGACGGTTCGACTGCTGGGACGGAGTCTAACGCAAATAGCAGCGAAAGGGATGGTATCGAAGTGGTAGATTTGGACGAGGATGAAGAAGATCAAGAGCACGAAGCAAATGAAGGGGATGGTAATGCAATCAACGAACCCCTAGACGTTGAAACAAACGTGGTTCCCCTACGCGTGGAACTCCCCCAACCCTCTCTGTCTCGAATGACTGACGAGGAACTGGCACTTCTGAGACGAAATGACCCTATTGGGTACATGAAGGCAAAGTTGGCTCAGAGGGACGTCCCACTCGCTAGGGCTGGCAGAAGTTCAACCAGTTATCTCCTTCCCACAGATGAAAGAGTTGTTCTTCTTAACAAAATTAGGAGAACTATTCTCAATGTGGATATATTCGAAGTGCTTAAGCAAGATAGTACTGCTTGCTATACTATGAAGGAGCTGCTCACAAAGGTCAATCTTTCCACCTGCTCCTTGCCAGTTAGTACTCTCTTGTTTGATCTTCAGAATTTGCTGGACAACGTGACTGGCTACCTTCTCCAAGACGAATCTGCTGCCAAGAAGGTTCAAGAGAAACGCATTGCCATGGATGCCGCTTATGAACAAGCTTCGAAACTCTCTCAAGAAGCTGAGGATCAAGCTGTGCATCTGAAGCAGGCGAAAACTGATTATGAGGCTCGAGCTGAGTCCATTCTCATTTGGGAAAGGCAGATTCTGGAACTTCAACAGAAAGTTAAGGAGGCTAAGGAACAACAACTAGCCTTCGAAACTAATCCTGCAGGTAACCAATTCGAAGAGCTTCTCAACCAGGGGCTTGCAGAAATGGAGACTGCAGAACAACTTAAAGGAGAAGTGGCAACCTTGGAAGGAGCCAGGCGGTTCGCTCAGCAGAAACTTGAAACATTTCGAAGCACCTTTAATCGATTGAAAAATAATGCTTATTTCTAGATTTTGATGTTTATTTGACTATGATTTTGGTTTCTTACATGTAATATTCGAACAACGCCATTTTGGCATTCTATCTTGCCATCTTGGCTTTTTATAATATTTTGTTTACGTTGTTACTATTCGAATCTCCCGCAGGCTTGGCTTATATTTCTTTAAATATTTCCCATTAACCTTTAGGACACGTTTATCATCCAAGAGTTCTTCAACTTCGTATGCATTGTTTGAGAACACTTTTAATATTCGAAAAGGTCCTTCCCAATGAGGTGACCATTTACCTAACGCTTTATTCTTCTTATCTATAGGCAATATGACTCTCCAAACTAAGTCATTAATAATGAATACTTTTTTCTTCACCCTTTTATTGTATGTTCTGGCCACTCTTTCTTTTTGCCTCATCAAACTTTCCAACGCATGTAATCTAATTTCGTCCAACTCAACTAATTCATTCATCATCATTTCCCAATATAATGCAGTTGGAATTTCGTTTTGTCTCTGAATTCGAACTGATTGCAGATGAATTTCTACTGGTAACACTGCATCATGACCAAATGTAAGTTGGAAAGGCGTAGTGTTAGTAGCTTCCTTAGGAGATGTTCTACAAGCCCATAACACTTGGTCCAGAGTTTTGTGCCAATTTCTTGGCTTCTTGCCAATATGCTTCTTGATTAATCCTATTATTACTTTATTTGCTGCTTCGACTTGTCCGTTTGCTTGAGCATAATATGGTGTTGATGTTAGCAATCTAAACCCCATTTCTTGGGAAAATCCTTGCATCTTTCTACCAGTAAATACAGAGCCTTGGTCTGTAGTTATGCTTTCTGGCAATCCAAACCTATAGATAATGTGCTTTTGTATAAATTCAATAATTGCCTCTTGATCAGCAACTACCAGAGGTATAGCTTCGATCCATTTGGTAAAATAATCTACTCCCACCAAGATGTATTTCTGTCCTTTGGACGAAGCAGGATTTATTTCTCCTATCAAATCCAATGCCCATCCTCTAAATGGCCATGGTTTGATGATCGAATGCAACTCACTTGCAGGGGCATGTTGAATTCCTGCATGTTTCTGACATTCCTCACATCCTTTAGCAAAGTCTATGCAATCTTTGAGCATGCTAGGCCAATACAAACCGTATCGAAATAGCAACCATTTCATTTTATGGCCTGCTTGGTGTGCCCCACATGCCCCATTATGGACTTCAGACAATGCTAAATATGCCTCACTCTCTCCTAGGCATTTCAATAATACACCATCTTGGGTCTTTTTGAACAATTCGTTCCCCATGAGGAGATATGACAATGCTCTATATTTTGTTTTCATATCCACCTTTAGAGTTGGGTCTGCTAAATAACTCTTCAATGGACTTCGCCAATCTGCATCTGACAAAGTATTTATGGCTAGTATTTCGAATCCCTATTTCTCAGCATATCCCAATCTCATACTTTCTAGATCTGATGGTGTGAATCTAGTAGCCATAACTCTTCCCCTTAATTCGACCAAATCCTTAAAGTTCTTGGTAGACACTTTATAACCTGAAGCCAACTGCGCTAAGTCATTTGCTTCTTGGTTCTCTATTCTTGGTATGTGTTGAATATCCATGTATTCAAATTTCTTTAATAGCCTATTGACTATGACGAAATATACCATTAAATTTTCCTTTATGCACTTGTATTCCTTTGTGATTTGTTTGACCACTAATTCAGAGTCTCCTTTAATTTCGACTCTGGTTGCCCGCAATTCCAACAAAGCTTCAAGTCCAACAATGAGCGCTTCATACTCAGCTTCGTTGTTCGAACAACGAGGACCATCTAATTTATACTTGAATTTTGTTGGAATTCCTTCAGGAGAAATTAGAAGGACTCCAACACCACTTCCATTCCTGTGGGTTGAACCATCAAAGTACAATTTCCATGGTTGCATTTCGACGTAACTCATGCTTGTCTGCTCAACCAACGAATGATCCACAATGAAATCAGAAATCACTTGACCTTTCATAGCTTTTAAAGGCATGAAAGTCAATGAATACTCTGTTAAGGCTAAAGCCCACTTGCCAACTCTGCTATGCATTATTGGTTTTGAAAGCATATGTTTAATGACATCGAAGTGAGATGAAACATAAACATCAACAGGTTTTATATAATACTTGAGTTTCATACAAGAAAAATACAAACAGAGACATAGCTTTTCTAAATTGCTATATCTGGTCTCTGCATCATTTAGCACTCTACTTAAATAGTATATGGCTCTTTCGACGCCATTGCTATCCTCTTGTGCTAGCATACTACCTATACTAACTTCAGAGGCAGATATGTACAATCTCATGGGCTTCCCCCATGATGGTGGAGACAAAATAGGAGGCTGAGAAAGATATTCTTTTATTCTGTCAAACGCCTCCTGGTGAGCTTCGTTCCATTCGAAGGCTTGACCTTGCTTCAGACGAAGTAATGGAGAGAAAGCTTGGGTTCTTCCACTCAGGTTCGAGATGAATCTTCTGAGGAAGTTGATTTTCCCTAGCAGAGATTGCAACTCCCTTTTTGACGCAGGTGCTTTCGTCTCCATTATGGCTTTGGTTTTGTTCTGGTTGATTTCGATTCCTTTCTTGTGGACCACAAAACCAAGAAAATCTCCAGCCTGCACAAAAAATGCACATTTAAGGGGATTCATCTTTAAGCCATGCTTTCTCATTCGTTCGAATGATTGGCTTAAATGATGCAAATGTGCTTCTGAAGATATAGATTTGATGACTATATCATCAATATACACCTGCATGAAGGTTTCGATGAAATCATGAAAAATTGAATTCATCGCCCTTTGATAAGTTGCCCCAGCATTCTTTAAACCAAAAGGAATTACCACCCATTCGTAGGTGCCTAAGGCTCCTGGGCAACGAAATGCTGTTTTTGCAACATCTTCTTCAGCAATGAAAATCTGGTTATACCCAGAGTATCCATCTAACATACTCAAGTATTCGAACCCTGCAGCAGAATCTACTAGCATTTCTGCCACGGGCATGGAATATTCATCCTTAGGGGTTGCAGTGTTTAAATCCCTAAAGTCTATGCAAATTCTTAAAGAACCATTTTTCTTAATAACGGGTACTATGTTTGCTAACCATTCAACGTACCTTGTTGTTCTGATGAACTTGCAGCGTAGCAACCTTTCGATCTCAGCTTTAATTTTTGTGAGAACCGCTGGTGCGAATCTTCTGGGAGTTTGTTTGATGGGCCTCTTGCCATCTTTGATTGGTAGTCTGTGTTCGACCAATTCCCTCTTTAAACCAGGCATCTCATCATAATCCCATGCGAAGCAATCTTTGTTTTTCTTAAGGACTTCGATCACTTTCTTCTTGAGGCCTGGACTAAGTTTAGCACTTATGTAGGTTACCCTTTTCGTTTTTTCATCCCCTAAGTTGACTTCTTCGAGCGGATCCTGTGCCAACATTTTGGCACCTGCATTTATGGGGTCCCTTTCGAAGCCTAAGGGTTCTTTATCATAGATGGCATCCAACCTTTGATCCATCTCAGACTCTTTGAAGGGTGAGCATTTCTAACCCTCCCCACTAACTTCATTCGTCTTTATAGTTGATTTATTTATTTCAGCCTCTAAGGCCGCTTTTGATTTGTTCTCAGCCATATAGGCCGAAATCCTTTCGAAAAAGGTAGACTCAATCATGGCTAAGGTTGTCGAAGTCCCAGCCTGCTGGCCGTTTTTGTATAGTGCTTTCGACTTCCTCTTCTTCACTGATTATTGTTCTATCCCAGTAAAGGTCGTCATGACGAAGTGTCATGTAGTAGTGGGTGTTTCTAGTTTCATTAATCTCATCATTTGGAACACATGGAGCAATCTTTGCCAGATTTTTATCATAGTCCCTTTTGTCAACTAAATTGACAGTTGACATAAAGTAACTCTGGTCTGCTTCGATGTTTTCCACGATTCCATCATCTCTCCACAGAACTAGTCGCTGATGCATTGACGAAGGGACTTCCCCCACGCCATGGATCCACTCTCTTCCCAGCAGTAGGTTATAGTTGGCCTTGGCTTCGATCACCATAAACATGGTGGGCCTACAGCTTGAGCCTATTGTCAATTCCAACTGGACCACCCCCAGTGTTTTGCCCACTTTTCCCTCATAATTGGACAGAACCATATTATGGGGTTTGATATCTCCTTCGCGGATCTCTAATCTTTTTAGCATGAAATAGGGTATCGAATTGACTGCAGCACCCCCATCCACTAGAACTTTGTTCACACCATGGACACCCACTTTCGCCCGAATGAAAAGTGGCTTGAGATGATTCTTCATTGCAGGTTCTGGACGTTCGAAGAACGCATTTTGTTCCTCAACAGCCCCATTGTCCATCACGTAGTAGCACACGGGCCTATGTTTCATCAAATCTGTGGTGTCTTCCTCCTCATATTTGTTGATTTCGGTTTCTTGCCCAAATTCGCAGGGAAGCACAGACACCACGTTACAGTTCAAGTTGAATGAAGACTCCCCCTCCGATTCGAAGTTATCTGTTATCATATCTTCGTCCTCTTCCGGGCCTGGAGTGTATTCCTTTGGTTCATCGCGTTGTTCTTCAGAGAAGAGCCTCCTATTGACTGGAGGTTTATCTTTAGTTTGATTTTTTGGTTTGTTGGTGCTATATTCACCTTGGTTTTTCATTGAAGTATCCCCTTTGTTTGCCACAGCTTCTCTCTCAGCCTTTCGAATCCTTTGTTGTCTGCGCCACTGGGATCTTGACATGGGGTTCCTTCCTTTGTAATTCTCTAATCTCACTTCCTCCCTTTTTGCTGTGTTGAATTGCCTCCTGTATGTCACAGCATGGCGTGCATTTCGTTCAGCATTTCTCCATCTATCTTTGCCTTTGTCATTTCTGACTTGTAACCATCTATCGGTTGGCACTTCAGCAGGGAGTCTGAAAGTTACTCTTCGAGCAGCCTTGGGGTGAGGGCTATCAGGCCTTCGCTGTTTGTGTCTGCTGTCGAAACGTGGGCCCATCTGGGCAGTTTCTTAATGGTTCCAGCAAGGGGCGAAGGGAATCGTTTCGAAGGCCCTGGCCATGCTTTGGTCATACACAGCAGAACACCTTGGGCAAATCAAGCACTTGGTTGCCCCTTTGTAGCATCGAAACACAAACTCCAGCAAGCTTTCTCCAGCCTTGGGATAACACCTAAAAAGCTGGTTATCCTGGCGCCAATTGTTGCCAGTTCGAGCCCTCTGTACCCTTTCGAAATTCACAGCAATTCTTTGATTGTAGAGGATGCTGCACCTGGGGCAAAATATCATGCCCGAATCTCCTTTGTGGCATGTCATGAGATAATCTTTGAGACTAGCATCTCCAGTGTGATTATCCCCCATTCTGTACTTTTCTTTTTCTAAGTATTTTTCCACTTCCTCCATCTCAGAGCGAGGTCTTTCCATATCCACCATATTTATTTCCACATCCCCCTCTTTAGCTTCATCATCACCCCATCCTGTGGGCTTTATATCCCCAATCTGAACCTTCGAACTCTCTGGGGCAGAATATTTGACCAAATAGTCAAATTTTCCACTGGGTTCCCCTAGAGTGTCCCATATTTCCTTCTGAGGGGAAATTGGCTGCGTGATTTGGACTTTCTCCAATTCCAGCCTCAAGCTCTCAGTGCCTTGTGTTAATCCTTCATTTTGATTCCCCTGGCCTTCAGTAGCCTGGGTTTCTCCTGCAACAGCTATAGGTGCAGCAATCGAAATCTCTGGCGTATTCTGGATGTCTTCAGTGACCTCCTCGCTGACTTCGACCATCACCCAGTTTTCAATTCCAGTACCCTTCTCTTCTGTTAGGGCGTCGCTTCGATCAGTTTCCACCATGTTGACCTCTCCAATGCATGCAGGCTCGGAGTAGTTGGTGTCTGCGACGTCCAAGGGATCTTCGTCCACTTTCATCTTCACCTTATCAGCAAACTTTAGTCTGCCATCTTTGATCGCGTTTTGAATCAAGTCCCTGAAAAGAAAACATTGTGAGGTCTTGTGGCCTAGGAAACTATGATATTTGCAAAATCCCCTCTTCTTTCTCTGATCCAAAGGAGGTATTTTGACATTTGATGGCACAATTAGTTGGCCATCCTTGACAAGCAAGTCAAAAATTTCGTCACATTTAGTGACGTCGAAGGTATAAACCTTCTTTGGGAATTTGTCACTTTTCTCATTTTCAACAATATCTTTCCCTTTTGTGGGAACTAACATTTTGCAGGAGTAAGGCGGGGCCTGTTTTAATTCAGCGAGGTCAATTTCGACCTCTTCGAATTCGAATTCAGGATATTCTTCTACTTCCTCAGTCCCAACATAGGAAATCCTTTCTTTCTTGCTATTCTTAAAGACTCTGGCTTTTTCGGCCTTTAGTCTTTCGACCTGTCGAACCCTATCGGCTAACTGAGCCATATCCCTCAAATACTGAGTGTCTAGTTTCTTTCGAATAGAATAATCCAAGCCACCAGCGGCCATTTCGACTAACTCATGTTCAGGCACTACTGTGTAACATCTGGATTTCAACAGCCTAAATCTATTCAAATAATCATCTATGGGTTCGGTGAATTTTCTCTTAACACTCGCCAATTCCTTCAAACTTATTTTCGATTGTCCCATGTAAAATTGTTCATGGAATAATCTCTCTAAGAGAGTCCAAGTGTCAATGGACCCAGGGGGCAAAGTGGTAAACCATGTGAAGGCGTTTTTTGTCAAGGAACTTGGGAAGTATTTGATCCTGAGATCTTCATTATTGGCTATATCTCCCGCTTCGGTTAGATATCTCGCTATGTGTTCGACTGTTGACTCATTGGTATCCCCAGCGAACTTTGTAAATTTAGGGACTTTATATCCCCTTGGTAAATCAGTATGCATTATACAATCCAATATAGGAGAAGCGTAATTTGGCCTCCTCATTCCTGTGTTGAGGCCATTCTGGGCCATGACCCTCTCTATCATGGTGGTTAGGTTGTTTTCGTCCAGGATGTTATCGTTTCGAATCCTATGAACGACGGCATCGGCATCTTGATTTCGACCAACCAAAACCACTCCCCTAGGTTGTTCTTCTCGAAATTCTGGGGCTTCTGGCCTTTCGATCCTTGCCCCTGGTTCCATAACTTCCCTTTGTGGACCCGGGATTATTGGGGCTTCTAACCTTGGTGTCCTGGCCCCTAAGTTAACTTCTTCTCTCGGTGGTCTATAAATTGGGTCGTTAGCAATTTGTTCTATAACAGGCGTGTTTGTTCGAAATCCCGCCTGATTCTGCCTACGCCTTTCTGGAGGAGCAAAGAAATCTGCTATTCGACTCATATTGTCAGCGTTTTCCCTGTTCGTCACAGTCACATTCTGCACTATTGGGGCAAATATTTCCTGCATGGTTTGCGCTAACACCCCTATCATATTATGCTTACTGTCATCCATCAATTGCCTAAAAGCCAACTGGTTATCTGTGGTTAGGATAGGCAATGTGCTATAACCCACTGACCCTTGGTTATTTGTCATAAACTGATTCGCCCCAGACCCAGACCCTAGTTGTGGAGATGAATTCGATGTGGAATTGTGTAAACCTGCCATAAAATATGTTGGCATTCCATACGAGGGATTTCTGATTCTATTCCCATCGAAACCGGGTGGTCTAGTTAATGGGGTGGCGGAATGGGATTGTGTCCCTGATGGTAGAACGAGTCCCCCAGGGTAGCCCATAGTTCCAGTATTTCCTAAGATCGAACTATTAGTTGATATGCCACTTATTCCATTGATGGCTATGTTACTGGTCGAAGATGCAACAGACTGTGCATTCGAAGGGATTACATTAGATGTTCCGCTCGAAATGGACGCGTTAGTGCCTGTTGCGTGTGGGCCGCTTTGGTCCCCTTGTTGATTGTCTGAATTAGACATTTTGTCCAAACATTTTCTTCTAGATAAAGGTTGGTTGCTGTTGGTTATCTTACCACTTCTCAGGTTCATAAAACAGCAAACTTCTCAAGTTCCAACGTTTTTGTAATGGTTATGTCTCAACAATCCTTAATTCTGATATCCAATTATTGGTCCCACCGGGTGTGCCAATTTGTTTCCAGTGATTTCTGGTAAACAACCGCTAGTCTTCCAAACTATCGAATAATCTTTCTTACTGTTATTCAATCCCTCTGGTAACTCACAGGATCGACTAGATTGATCCTAGGACTCCTTGGATATTAAGGTTACTCTCACAATCGAACAATTACTCATGGTTGATATTGTATAGGTGTTTGGCTTATTTCGATTTCTCTCTAAAGATGTAGTCAAAATGTGCATAAAAACTAAGTTACACGAATAGATGCTAATTGTAATGCTGAATTGTAAAGACATCTAAAACTGCATGAAAATGAAGTAAATGGTTTCGACTTACAAAACGGTTAACATAAAGGGTTTCTGGAACATAAAAGTTTGAAACTAAGGAGAAAACGTTTAATGCAAGAAATCTATAAATGATTTTAAGTAAAAGTATGCGTTCGAAGGGCAAGACTTGAATGTAAAGGTATGGAAAATGTGATAGTTTTCAGAAATATAAAATGCTCGAAACATAAAGACAACATTAAAGTGTAAGACTTTGAAGAAGAGATTTCGAAGTGAAAAGGGTGTGAATAAGAAAACTTGTAAATGTTGTTTGACAAAAGGAATAAAGGAAAGTACTGGAAATGGTAAAAGGTTTTCATTAAATCAGAAATACATGGTGTTATCATACATACATTTCTCTTGCATTCGTTTCCCTTGCCATGTGGTAGTTTGAATGTTATTGAGTATTTTGTATAATAGATATGACACACGAAATCCTAATACTAAGACTCCTATTTATAATAATTCGACCCTAACGGTCTCGCTATAGGATTATGCCACGTTTCGAACATGCAGGACAATGTTTCTTTCATCTTTCCACGTGTCCCCAAATGCTCCAACACATAACTTTCAAACTTTGAAAGTCCCGCTCCCATTTGAATTTAAAATGCTTTGGTGTTTCTCCGTTTCGAACGCTTTTCCCAAACATAGCCTCGCTGTTGTTTCGAGACTCCTTTAGATATGTTCCCATAATTGCCGCTCGAAGCTTCAAGCTTTGACACACTTATTCGAAACACTGCTTCTGCAACTTCGAAATATGGCGTTTAATTCCATTTCGATCAGAACGTTTAACTCTTTTGGCTTCTAAATAACATTATCAAAATCTTCAGCCAACACGAAGTCACTGATATCTTTTATTGTGGGTATATTAGGAAGGGGATTTTTAGAGCTTGATAGGAAGGGACTCTTTTTGATTGATTGTGGTCTTATAATAATCTTTTCATTTATAAGCTCAAGCTTCATTGATGGTAAAACATAGATTCCTATCATCGTTGTTTCTTCCTTGAACTCTTCATCTTTAAAATTGAACTGAATTTAATTTAGAATTTTTGTGACTAGGTTTATGTACGGTAGGTGTGAGCTTTTTTCCTTGTTTTTCATCATGTAGTTAATTACTTGTTGTGCCCAATTTAGTTTGACCTTGTTTTCTATCATCCACATAATTTCCACATCGACTTGGGTTAGGAGACCAAAGTTACCTTTTCTGGAATAGAGGATATGATTCATAACATAGTGAATCATTCAGGTTGGATGCATCCAACGATGAATGGATAAGGTATGTGTGATGAGGGTTCTTTCACGAGGGAGGATGCAGTGGTGATGTATTTGCATCTGTCGGCTTTGTCTCCAAGTTTAATAATTCTGCCTTCATAAGAAAGAATTTAGGGAAACTATTTCAGACTTAAGCTAAACACAATGCATTATCAATCTGACTCATAACCTAGTACTCATTGATTGATCCTCAACGGACAATATGGGGCATGGATGAAAACAAATAACTAGACACAGGACAATAATGATGGAATAGTGATCCATCATAAATTCAATCATATTTATGATATTCTCAGAACATATGTGTTTTGGGTTGGCCACAAACTCAAAGTCAATGCCAAACCCCGATGCAAGTTCAATCCAAACAACCTAACGTATAAAAGGACCCACAAAATTCAAGGTACATTCTTCTAATCTCTAATTTTCACTATATTTATTTTTAGACTCTAAACTGACTTGAGGGTTAGAATGTTAACATTGTAGATCAATCCTATACCACCACATTGGAGATTAGTAGTGCCGATTCGGAGTCCTTTACCATTGATCAACATTAGTTTTAATTCCAACACAGGACGATATATATATAAAAATTCTAAAATTAGAAAGAGAAGTGCACAACAAACCATCTCAATTCTTCTTCTTTACTTAGTGATTCGAGCATTATTTGCATATATCATCCTTGTCGTCCATCAATCCCTAGAGTTTGCTAGTTCCCTCTTCATCTTTAAAAGTAGTTTATCTCGATTTACTTCGACCAACTAGTTCCAATCAATTCCTTTTCCATGCATTCAAATTATCAAGACTTGGCTAATGTCTTTGAGAGAAAAAGAATACCAAACAATTCCACAAATCAAAGATCAAATTCCTATTAGCTTTTCATATAATTTTACAATCATCAAGGAAGTTGGCGACCACGTACAAAACAAAAAGCCCAACTTTGTTTATATAATGTGGCTGAGTTATGGAAGTACATCAAGAGAGAATGTCTCCCAACATTTCTTTTGTTTATCAATTGCTATCTTTTATTTTTAGATTCAAATATTTCTGTTTCGGTTGGATATTATTATTCCATGTTTTTTGAGTAGAATAGAAATTTTGATATTATTGTCAAAAATAACAATTACATGTATTAAGTTTTGATTCAAGTGTTATGTCGACAGCCTAACAAAACGACATGCTGCCAAAAGAAGTGAACGTCGACAAGACAACCGAACAGGGGGCTCACGAATCATGATGATATTTATCAACACTATATTTTTTTTCTTTCCTAAAGAGACCCTATCTCTCTCTCTATATATATTACAGCGTCCATTAATTTCTTTCATCTCTCTCACCAACCAAGACACTGCACAGAAAGCTTCTAAACCACAAAATGACAGACTCCATAACTGGTAGTACTAATTTCATAGCAATAGCAACCTGGTTTGCACCTTCACCCCTTTTCATCCTTGTAAACCTAGTCATTGGTACCATAGCCCTCGTTTCTTGCTTCAGCGTTGCACCCAAAACCAAAATCTTCCAACGACCCAAGTCTTTTAATACCCGTCAATACTACAACCACCAAGAACAAACATCTAGTGTTACAGAACCCGAGTCAGGATCCGAGTCTACTCAAACGGTTGTTCAAACACCAACCTTGTTAAAGCGAGTAGTGTCCTTCAATCTCTCCCTTCGTAAACTTGCGCCAGTAAAAACACATTACCTTCAACCTGAAACCGAAACCGAAAACTCGTCTGCGGAACTGGATCCAAAACTGGTTTGTGATTGGGGTGAGGAGGAGAAGAGGAAGGTGGAACTGAAGAGATCGGTGAGTGAGAAAGAGTGTTCGATGACGTTGGACTGGGAGGAAGAGGAAGAAGAAGCGTTGGAGAGAAGGAGACCAGCGACGGCGATGGCGAGAAGTGAAACGACGACCTGTACGGAAGATGAAGGTGTGGATGCAAAAGCGGATGATTTTATCAACATGTTTAAGAAGCAACTGAGGTTGCAGAGGCTTAATTCTTTTGTCCGCTACAGAAACACACTTACACTTCCCTCCTTTCAATAGTCATATACTTGTTCATGGATAATATTTATATAAAGAAAACAATACTCTTGTATAACATGTTTGATTTCGAGACTAGTTTCTCAGAAATTTAATACCACAATATTATTTCACCATGGAGAATTATGATATTTTGTTCAAGTAGGCTTTGATAGATTTTTTTAGGGAATTGATTTACTGTATGTTACAAGGTGCCTTCTACCTGGGAACTCAATTGACATAAAAGATATCAATATTGTTAGGTTGGAAGTTAATACTAGAGTTGGAACTCTATCTTTAATGATTGTGTGGGTGAGTTTTAGATATTATTACCATTTGTCCTTCCTACCGATTTTTTTCATTAATATAATATATAAGATTCACGTGTTATTAAAAAGAAATATCATTAGTTTTAAAAAAATAAATATTATATATTTTTCATATTTTGACAAAAGTTGTAGTATAGTACTAAATGATAAGAAGATTAAAATGAATTCCAATAAACCCATAAGAAAAAGAAGAAGTTCAATCTTATTTTATGTTGTTTACAAAAGAAGTCCATGACCTATTTATATTTCTAAAACCTTAGCTTTTAAAGTGTAAGTTTCAAGTTGTGTTAACGAATTAAAATTCAAAATTTTGTTTTGATGCATTTTTTCTTTGCAACTTAAACCTACATTTCAGTTTTTGCTGTAATTTATTATTGGTATTTTCATTTCTTGATTCAGTGTCTCATAGACCTACATATCCATCATATAAGGACTTAGATTATGCTATTTAAGCCTTCTCGTGAACATATTGAAGATGTAATCAACCACTCTCATTATCAAATAAATGAGAGATTTTATGAAACAAGTCTAAATTTGGAACAACTTCTACAATAAAATAGATATAATCAACGACAATTCTAGATTCTAGATATGAATTTGTTACGACCCTTCTCGTCAAATTAATGTCTCAAAGTGGATTGCAACAATGCACTAATATTTACCCAACAACATCCTTTTCAAATATACTTTCAATCTATCAATTTCCCATGGTTATAAATATGTTATTACACCTATTATTGCACCTACTACTCCTATATTTACTCATGATAGTCTCGTTCCTACTCACAACTATATTTTTTCATAATCACATTTGGACGCTTGTGTTTGACGGTGCTTCCAATGCCATGGGCAACAACATCGAGGCTATTATCACATCTCCTGAGGGATTTCACATTCCTTTCACAACTCGTATTTGTTTCGATTGTACTAACAATATGGTCGAGTATGAAGCTTGCATTTATGGTATTGAAGCGGTGATAGACCTGCGAATTGAAAGTTTACGGGGATTCCAATCTTGTTATCAGACAAATTAATGGAGATTGGGAAACTCGTCATCAGAACCTGATTCCCTATCGTGAGCATGTTATGAAGTTGATTTCGTACTTCGAAGAGATCACGTTTGGACATATTTCCAGAGAAGAGAACAACCTAGCTGATGCACTGGCAACTTTGTCCTTCATGTTCAAAGTTAATTGCGATAAAGAAGCACCTTTCATTATCATCAGAAGGTTGGATGAGCCAGATTTTTGTTTTGAAGCCGATTTGGAATCAGACGATAAACCTTAGTTTTCTGATATCAAAAGATATCTTGAAACGCAAGAGTACCTTAATGAGACGTCCGTCACAAACAAGAAGTTCTTGAGAAGATTTCCGGCCAAGTTCTTTCTCAGTGGTGGTGTGTTGTATAAGAGGCATCATGATGGTTTACTGTTCAGATGTGTTGATAAGAGAGAAGCAGCTAGAATCATTGAAGAGATACATGAGGGTGACTTCGGGACTCATTCCAGTGGGCATACCATGGCCAAAAAGATTTTGCGAGTCGTTTATTATTGGTCCACCATGGAAACTGACTATTATAGTCATGCACAGATTTGCCACAAATGTCAAGTCTATGTTGATAAAGTACATGTGTCGCCCGTGCCACTAAATGTCTTGACTTCACCTTGGCCGTTCGCGATGTGGGGAATTGATATGATTGGCAAGATCAAACCAACTGCATCCAACAGACATCGTTTCATTCTGGTTGCCATCGATTATTTCACTAAATGGGTCTAAGCTGCGTCTTATGCCAATGTCACCAGACAAGTGGTAACTCGGTTCATTAAACACAACATCATCTGTCGTTACGGAGTACCTGATAAGATCATCGCCAATAATGGATCCAATTTGAACAACAAAATGATGAAGGAGCTTTGTGAGTCCTTCAAAATCAAGCATCATAACTCTTCTCCGTATAGACCGAAAATGAATGACGATGTTGAAGCGGCCAATAAGAACATCAAGAAGATTGTACAGAAGATGGTAGTAACCTATAAAGATTGGCATGAGATGCTTCCTTTTGCTTTACATGGTTATCGTACCACTGTGCGTACTTCGACTGGGGAAACCCCATTTTCTTTGGTCTACGGCATGGAAGCAGTGTTGCCTGTAGAAGTCAAAATTCCTTCTCTTAGGATCATGAGGGATGTTGAGCTTGACGAAGGTGAATGGGTACAAAATCAGCTAGATCAGTTAGAACTTATAGATGAGAAGAGGTTGACGGTTGTATGTCATGGTCAGGTATATCAGCAAAGGATGAGGAAAGATTTTGACAAGAGGGTACGGCCTCAGTGTTACAAGCCAGGTGACCTTGTGCTAAAAAGGATAATTATTCCCCAGGGAGATCGCAGAGGCAAGTGGGATCCGACTTATGAAGGATCATTCGTGGTCAGAAAGGTTTTCTTGGGTGGAGCAATGATGCTCGCGACCATGGGTGGAGAATGCTTCCCTCTCCTTGTGAATGCTGACGTAGTTAAAAAATACTTTGCATAAAAAAAGGAGAACCCGCTAAGTTGAAAACCCGAAAGGGCAGCTTAGGCAAAAAGAGGGTGTCCTGGTGAATCGAAAACCCGAAAGGGCGATTCAGAAAAAAGTTAGGGACTTAAAGAAAATGACTACACTCAGCATGAGTTCCCTTGTTTCTTTTTCTCTTTTTTTTGGTCACCTGGCAGAAGCTCGGAACTAGTCCAAGAATGTTTTGTCAGGAAGCAGGAAGATGGAAGCGTTAAAATCATAAGAGGTATAGCAGAGTCGGAAATTGATATATGTATTCACATTGCCATTTGTAAACACTTGTTTGTTTTGTTTTAGCAATTATCTCTTTCTAAGATATGTCTACAAATGTAAATGCCTTTTTCATAGGCTGATTTCTCAAGTAAATGAAAGATCCTCTTTTATATACGTGCACATAACTTTCTTTTTTACTATTTTGTTTGCAAAAACATCCAATATTTTCATAAACATGTGCATATAAACGTTGTTGGCTCTACATGAACATGATAATCAAAGTTATAGTTGCTTGCAATACGAATAACGAGTACAATTGTCATACTATGCGAGGGGCATATTTAATTTTCTTCTAGATGGAATACTCAGCTACTTTCTTGTGGATATTTTGCTAAGTTGTTTCATGGCTCCGTACTGGTGGCAAAGGTTTACCTCACCCCATTGAATACTCATTTCTCCGGAAAGACAAACGAAAGAAAAACCATTTGCAATTTCCTTTCATAATATAGAGGTCATGGGTCAGGATACTGTCAGGATTGCAGTGCATCGTCAAGATTGACAAGTCAGGATGGAGTCGATTCTCTTCCATGGTGGAATTTTTCTCTGCTGCATTTTCATGTGTATTTTGATTGTCTGTTTTAACATTGTCTGCATGTATGGAACTTGTTTGTTTTCGAGTGTCAACCCTGATGCACTGAATATGTTTGCCTTGAATAAATTCTTTTGTTTTTACTTAAACCATTCATTATCACTCTTTAAATGATTTTTCTGGAATTTTGATACCAACTGTGCCAACTCTTTTGCCTAGTCAAAAGATTGGATGAAGGATGACGATAGTTAAAGTCGATATCTCTGATGGTATGCTTTTGAGTAGAACCTTGTTGATGATGTACAAGCCTTGTTTCAATCCCCAAACACCGGAGATATAAGGGAGATAGACCCTCGTTAACCCCTCTGAGCCTTTGAAGTAGGAGTTTCTTTTCTGTTCGAAAAAACCCTTATTTTTAACCCCGGGCAAGGTAGATATCAGTTAATTTGATCGAACATTCAAAATCTCAGAAGGAGTGTCCCATCTGAGGATCACCATATTTTATCCCTCTCATTATGAGGTCGGGAAAAGATCAAAACCACATTGGTTATTTACTCACAAAAATCCTGAGGTCGAGATCAAATTGATACAACAATGGTTATCCCTCACCGACCAAGGAATGAGGCAGTCACTTTCCTCAAAAAGTTCAAAGACTTAGGGTCACACGACTTGTTCAAAGTGGAAAGTATGAATAAGAAAGAAAAAAAGCCCGCTAAGTCGAAATATGAAAACAAGTCGCTTAGGAAAAAGTTAGGGCACCCCGCTGGACTTCCAAATTGAAATTCAAAATAATTGGTCCAGGCAAAAATTAGGGAAAGCTAAAAGGAATTTGAAAAGCCTGAAAGGCAGGAAAATATTATCTAATAAAAATCTTCATCAGAAGAAAATCCGTGTGATCAAACACCAAAAACCAAAGGTTAAATGACTGTCGTGTCCAAGAAATTGTTGTGGTTCCTCAACCATCATAAACTCCTCTTGAGAGATGAATGTCCGTATCAAGATTAATTGAATTTAGGACTGGAGAAAATCACGAAGTGGGTGGGCACCAAATAACTTGAGCCTTAAAAACTTTTTTCAAAAAACCATGAACCAGACCACGTTACAACCTTTAAAAGTCCTAACTGAAACATGGGGTTTAACTCGAAATCATACTACAACAGGATAATTTTTCCTAAACTTCCAAATATGTGTTACATATCCATGTTGGTATCCTATTGCCTGCATCATGTTCGTGTTTAAAATAAAAAGAGAAGAAAAAGTTTTGAAATTTTACACTCTAGCTAGTGACTCATTCACAACAGAGATGTGACATCTTTTCATTCAAAGGCTTTCAATTTCAAGTTTTACATAGTTGTCGCATCAGAGTTGTCATCCCCATAATAAACATCCTTCTGCATACAAAACAATTGTTTGACAACAAAATGAGCTTACACAATGAACATCAGTGAAGAGCTTAATATTGTCAGGAGAGGAAGATTTGACTACTCCATTGGACAAAGGCCATTCATGCCATGAAAGAGTGTTAATTTCAAAGTAACCCCTTACCATTTTCGGTAGTGTTGATGATTGGATGAATTTTCTGCTTCCTTATTAAAGTTGATGATGTTCGACTATCTCCGGGGTCTATTTTATGATTGCATACCAAGGGTTCAGGAATCCCCAATAAAACACTCTTCAACAAAGTTTTATTTCTTCAGCGAAGTTCCATTTCCTCAACAAAACTTTGTTTCCCCAGCAAGGGTTTCATTTCCCACATTTGATTTGTCATCTTGGTGTCACTCTCAACGCGGCTGCACGCCATCTTTTCCAGAGATTACAGTCTCGCCCTGATCCTCCCTGGTAACGTCCAATCTTAATTGGAACCTCTTTTCATATATTACAATTTTGATCTAATCTTCTCCAGCAGAGTGCGCAATTTATTTTTGCAACTCCTCTCAGTGTTTGTAGTCGTTTCTACTAGTTACTCAGTTGTTACTCCCCACGGAGTTTCAGCTCTTCAAGGGTTTTCTCCTCAGCGATTCCTTATATCTTCTTTTCTCCAGCAGATTTTGCAATTTATTTTTGCAAGTATTTTCAGATTCGAACTTCTTGGTTGTTGGCTTCTCGATTTGCAATTTCCCAGTGAAGCATTTTAAACATTCATCATTACATTGCATCTATCAAAACATGTAGCATTTCCATTATATGGAGCATTGCGCTATAATTTTTTTTTCAAACATGCGTTGGAACATAAGCCATTACTGTTTCTGTTTCCCCCTAGTGAATTTGCTAATTCTTCATATTATATCCCCAGCGAGGTCTTCATCCTCATTATCTCAGTTTCACCCCATACAAATATCCTTTTAATGTTAATCATTTGATTGGTTAAGTGTCTACTCTTGATTGTAGTTCAGTTTTTCCCTGACACAGTCTTCTCGGGTTTAGTCTTCACTACCCTTACTGGTTCATTATGAGGCTTATTGATGTACCTTTTAAATACCAGTTTCGTCTTGACATTCGCTTTCAGTAGGTTTTTAGTTGTACGCCCTAATTACATTGCTTTGGGTCGAGCTTTGAGTTTTGTCTCCTCACCTGCGCATGAAATCCAGTGTCATCCTGGTACTCATCTAGTTTAGTTTCTTCTAACTAGTTATAATGAGTCGAGTTTCGTCTCGTTTTGTTTTCATACCTTGGACCCTTTATCAGTTTTCATTTACCGAGTCTCTTTGCAGTGTTTGTATTGCGTCCCTGTTTGAAATCATCTTTTTTGTTCCTTGGATTCTTCTATCAGTTTTCGCTAATATTTATCCATTGGTCTGAGGCCAGTAAGTGCTCTGAGAAACATGCTCTCTCATCACTTTACTTTGGGTCTAGTTTCGATCTCGTCGCTTGTGAATGAAATCCATTTTCTTCCTGGTACTCATCTAGTTTAGTTTTGTCTAACTAGTTATAATGAGTCGAGTTTCGTCTCGTTTTGTTTTCATACCTTGGACCCTTTATCAGTTCTCGTTTACCGAGTCTCTTTGTAGTGTTCATACTGCGTCCCTGGTTGGAATCAATCTCTTTTGTTCCTTGGATTCTTCTATCAATTTTTTCGTTACTGTTTATCCATTGATCTGAGACCAGCAGGTGCTCTGAGAAACATGCACTCTCATCACTTTTTCTATGGGTCGAGTTTTGCCTCGTTACCTGTGCATGAAATCCAGTTTCGTCCTGGTACTTATCTTGTTTAGTTTCGTCTAACTATTTTTTTATGGGTCGAGTTTCATCTCGTTTTATTCCTCACTCTTGGGATTCTTTCAGTTCCTTCATACTGTCTATCTTAGGTTGAGATTAGCAGGTGCATCTAGAATCACGCACTCTAGCCACCTTGCCCCGCGTACTTTTCCAGAGTTTAGTTTCGCCTATTCTTGTGGTTCGAGTCTTATCACCCCTTTTTGTGGTCCAGTTTTATCCTGGCACATTTATTCTGAAGTTTAGTTTCGTCTACTCTTCTAAGTTTTAGTTCTGTTTCAATTTTATTAAAATTTGCGTTACAACTTCATTCTGATGCATGTCTTGGGAGGTCTAATGTTCATTAAACCGTCTGTTTGATAAATCCAAATTCATTTGGCATCTTCTAAACCCCGCGCCTGCTGGCATTCTTTGTCTTTGGGGGGTTCTACTTCTTCTTCAATAGTATTTTCGGGTTCTCTTGTATTCAATCATCTTCAACTCTGAACGCTCGAAAGTTGTCACTTTTCTCACTTACCCAGTTAAAGATAATTGAATAGGGACAACTGTTGCACCCCCAAAATTTACCGTCTTGATTTCATAAATGTTATTGCATTCATATATTGTGATGGGATCAAAGTGTTTTAGTTGTCAAAGTCTTCCTCAAGCTTTGGAAGATTTATTGTATTGACAAGTTGCTCAAGTAGAGCCTTATTATCTAAACCTCTGGATCTTTCAAGCCCAAAGGTATCACATATCTCAAGATATCTTATCCACCTCATTGGATCATCAGAAGATTGAGTATTATCTTGTTTATAAGGAGAATCACATCCTTTGGATTCATCAGTCAAAATTAGGGTTTTGCCCAAATTGAGTAATTGGGGTCTAGATGAGTCAAGTATTGAAGCATCATTCTCTTATCATCATTGGAATCAATTTTGTTTAAGGTATCTCCTAATGTAGAGTGCAAAACTAGGGTTTCAGTTTTAATCAGGGATTCTTTGGAATTTTGAGTGGAAACTCTTTACATATCCTCTATGTATTTGGAATATCATATGTTTGAAGTTTTGTTCACCAATTTTGAAGAGAAGTGGTTCAATTGAATTAAAGGGGAAAAATAGTCATTTTACTCAAAAGTCAATAAAGTCAAATTTGACCAAGTGAACTTTTGGTCAACATGAAGCATTTGACATGTATTTTCATGTGGGATTATCATTGATGATTAATTTTAATGAGAATTGCAAGTTTGAGAGGTTACTTAGATTTGAAGTTATCTTGGTGATTGAAAATTTCACTAAGTATTCTTGATTTTGGGCCTGACTATGCAAGGGCATCACTTTCTCATTTTTCAGGTAAGTTTTGTGGTTCTTTTTTCCAATTAAATAGGGGAAAGAGATCTACAAGGGCCTACAGGGGACAAAAAACACACTTCTTACTCAAAATCAAAAGTTATGAGCCTTTGAAGTTTAGGGCAAGTTGGGCATTTTTTGAGGCATCTTGGGCATCTGGCCAGGCAAGGCAAGGCATTTGGCCTAGACAATTCACCAAACAGTTGGTGACATGCCTGTAATTGTTTATTCAAGGCATAATTCAAAAATGTGCCTCGTGCATTTTAAAGAGCGCTATGAAAGCTTCTCATTAAATTTGTAATCACTCGATTTGGTTTAAAATCGAAGAAGTTGTGATTTGAGGAAGTTGGGCATCGAAACTGGAAATTCTAATGGCTCTCTTCGATTTCCTTCAGTTTGGACCAGTTGAAGTGACTTTGTGGGCTGGTCAAAGCTTCCTCCTGCTCTCTTTGATTTCCTTCATCTTGGACCAGTCGAAGTAACTTTGTGGGTTGGTCGAAGCTTCCTCCTGATCTCTTCGATTTCCTTCAGCTTGGACCAATCGAATTGACTTTGTGGGATGGTCGAAGCTTCCTCATGCTCTCTTCGATTTCCCTCAATTTGGACCAATCGAAGTGTTACCTTATGGGTAGGCCAGTGCGCGTGCGGTCTTGGGCAAGTTGGCTTGACTTGCCCAGGAATTCTAAGCCTCATATCTTGCTCATCTCTCCATCATTTTTTTTGAACCTCGGCTTGTTTCGAAGCTTAGGGTATGTTCTTTAATTGGCTCAAGGAAAATTTGAGAACGCACGAGCCAATTTCCTATGGCCTCAGTTGGAAGCCAACTGACTTTTGGTGCATGCATGGGTTGAAAATTGCAGATTTTGTGCACCCTTCGATTATGTTTGGTTTTAAGTTGATACTGCATATGCTTGGCACGAATTGGACACCTTATTTATTACTTCTTTTGGCCAAGCAATCACAATTTCCTTGCCTTCCCATGATTTCTAATTTATTTTGCCAAAATTGGTAACTTTCACCTCAAGAAAAATTACACCATGTGCTTATACTACCAGCTCACCATTCCTCACTCATTCCACTCACTCTCAGCTCAGCAAAATGCAGCATAGCCTGGCCAAACAACAAATGAAACACAGCATACACTCTCTCACTCCATTTTTGCAAAATGACTTCATATTCCCTTCCAACGGTTTCCTTCATTGATAAGTCACTTCTACACTCACTTTGACTTCTCTATTTAAGCTCTCATCACTCTCAAAAGCACACACGAAAGCTGCATTGGAGGAAGCTCAAATTTGAAGTCACTTTTTTCTCAAAAATCTATTTCTTCGAATTTCTCTTATTGCTTGATCTTTCCTCGACTTTCTTGTTGATTCTTCATCCTCAAGTACTGAGGAAGACGAAGCCAAGCTTGGTTTGCATCTGGAGAGAAGGAGTCAGTAGATTGCTTTTTCCTTGAGGTAGGTTTTCATGGACTTTGATTCTTATGATTAAGCTTGAATTGATGATGTAAATCGTGTGTATTGTGGTTTAGCTGGCCAGACTTTAGGTATGATGTATATTTGATGCCATGTTGAAGCTTGAATTGTGCATTAGAGATCTCTGCAACTTGTGTGTTTGAGTATTTTGTGCTATTTTCTCATGCTCGTTTCTCTCTGATCTTGGATCTATATCAAAATTTGGGAATATCATGATGTAGCTTGTTAGTTCAGCTTTAATTTACGCTTGATTTGGTAAAAAATGATTGATAAATGAGTATGTGATGATGATCTGAACATTAAGCCCTAGCATCTGTTTTTTCACGTGTTTTGGTTGTGTTTGAAGGTTGAAGAAGAAGCGTGTCATATCCTGATTGGTCCATTTGATTTTATTTTTTTTAATTTTAATTTTGTTTTATAACTTGAACTTGCTGATCTTATTTCTTGCTCAATAATTATTGAAAAATTATGAAAAAATCCAGGAAGCTTTAGAATAACATTTCTGACTTTGTGTATCTTTTTTATAAATTTTTTTATAAATTTTTTTGATTGGTTTTAAAATTCGTATGATTAATTAATTTTTTGTTTGATATTTGATTTTATTTTAATAATTCCCTTGATGAAAAATTCTAAAAAAATCATGAAACTTAAAAATAATGTTATTGACCTTGTATATTTTTTTCCAGAATTTTAGGAAATGTTTTGATTGGTGAAAAATTCGTGCATTAATTAATTTTGTTTAATTAGTTTTTTAAATAACATTTTTTTGTTAATTTTTGTTCCTGACCTTTCCTTTGTACAAAAATTATATAAAGAATATTTTGAACACTTTGATTGGTCCATTTTAGGATTATGAATTTTATTTTATAATTTTCTTTCTTTTAGTTGACTAATTAATTAATAGAATTTAATTGATTCTTTTGTTTTCTTCAATTATTTTAACCATGCTCTTAATATAGGAAAATTCCATAAAAAATCATGGATACTTTTTTTTAATTCTAATATTTGAATATAATTTTGGTTGGATATTTTTCTGATTTTTTATTAGAATTTTATTTTGAGATGTGAATTTTTGTTTAATTGATTAATGGTTTGAATTTTGATTTTATTTTTGACTTTTCTTTAATTATAAAAATGTGAAAAAATATGTCTTCCAATCTTTAGGGTTCCCTTGTGATTTATATGTTCTTGGTTTGAATTGTTTCAATTTTGATCTTATCTAATTAATATTTGAGATTAAAATTCAAACAATTAGGGTTTTGTGGCTTACATGGCAAGTTTCAATTTCAAAACCAACTTGCCCTAAGTTTCAATTAAATTTAGCTCTTGTTTGAAGTTCATTTATGAATTAAGGATCTTAAAAATATTTTTCTTGAATTATTTAATAAGATTTGGTATTTTCCAATTATTTATCTTGAAAACTTGTCTAGATTGTTGGTTTCATCAACTAGTTTTGATGTTTGAAGTTTGATTAATCCTTTCCTCATCCATCCATGAACTTAAAAAATGTTTTCAGACTTCTATACATCTCAAAGGTACTGATAAATTTTTTGTTTGAATTATGGAAATCTTTTTCTATTTTTGATGTATTTTTGAAGTGAAAGTGACCAATTGATGTTGCATTCTTTGTTGCAATTTGTTTGATGGCCAATGAACTTGTGTGAGGCCTATAGTTTGGAACTTAATGATCATATTGCTTATATTTTATAACATCAATTCAATTCAATCCTATTGACTTCTCATAATTGGTTGATGAGCATTTTTTGATCCATACCTCCTAAGTGATGTTCCTGTGTGAATTTTGCTTTAAATTTTGAATTTTTGCCTAGAGTTTGAGGTCATCAAATGACCAATGATGACATGTTGAGGAATGAGACATCAAGGATAGTCTCATAAAGACTTGATATCACTTGAACTCTAATGTTTGAACCATCTCATCTTGTTATGAATTTGGTGTTCAATCTTTTCTTTTCTTTTGAATCTTTGAGGTACATTGAATGCACTTGTGCAACATGCTTTAGAATCAACATTTTAAACTCTTGATCATATCCTCATGCCATTTTAAAAGCTTTATTTCAAGTCTTTGAATGGTTTAAGTCTTATAACTTTGTCTTTGTTTGAATTCCTTTCCCTGCTAACTTATGATCCAAGCTTTGTGATACATTTTGTGGTACCCCTCTTTTGTTATGCTTGTGAACCATAATAAAGTGAATGAGTATGGATGTGTAGTGTTTTCTAATGATCTCCAAGGTCTTTTTTTGTATTCTTCTCTTTCTCCTTTGATCCTTGATTGATATTTACTTGTCAATTCAACATGGTGATAAAAAAGGTGCAACAGTTCTTTAGTTTTGACCTAATTGTTACATGTGCATACTTGATGCTTCTTACATCTACTGTTTGGATGTTTTGCTATCATGTTCTTCCATTTCTTTATCATATAATCATCCATCCCTTATTGGTTCATCAGTTCTTTTTGAAATCACTAATTTGTCTGATGAATGTGCGAGGTACTCTGAGGATAGTCTTCCATTTAGACTTGATGTTTTAGTGTTCCACTTTATTTTGGGAACACAATTGGTTGTTCTTGCACCATTCTCGTGCTTTGTATATTTGTTATTCTTTTGCAGGATATATATGTGATTGTGACTGCTATACATCACTTATGGGATATGTTCATTTGAAGCCTCAATGCTTATATTTGATGGCGTGATTTCTGACTTGATTTGTTTGCTGATGCTAGCTTGCTTGAAGTTCTCTAGGTTTCTTTTCCTTACTCAGTTGCTACAGATAGTTATCCGTTTGGTATTGAACTATTTCCTTTTTACTATTTTCGCTCTTTATTGCTTTCTATTGCATGACGGGACCTCCGTTGCTGATATATGTCAAGAGTCCCTCTAGTTTATTTAAAGACCTGTTTAAGGCAATTATGTCAGTGTGCTAATTGTGATTGTTTAAAATCCTACCTTCGGAGTAGGTATTATGAACGTGTGTTTATATTTTTGCCCGCACTATATTACAGGTGAAAATCCCTCAAAAGGAGGTGAGCGGAAAGGATTCGTAATCGACCCCCGCACATTCCAGTCCATGTCGTTCCTATGCTCACTTTCTACAAGTAGATGCTCTAAACGTGTGCCCAAGATCTGAATGAATTTAAGTCCTTTAAAGGCAAGTGAAAAGGGTTCCACAATCAGATCCCCACGCTTTCTTTAGCTCGTGTTGACCAACACTGATGCTTTGTGTATGCATGCACTACGTCTTTTCCCCAAGATCTTTCTTGCCCTGGTAATTGATATCACGGTTAAGGACTCTTTTATACTCCTAAAATTATATAGCTTGTTGACTCGGGTGATACGCTCCCCTTGGCTATGGCTTGGCCCTTGGTATGATGCTTGGTTGCTTGTCTATGGCAGGACCCCCCTTTCTACTACTAAGCCTACACCTTGTAGATGTTTGATATTTGAGTGATGCTCGAGTTTTTGTTTGTCCAGATGTTTTGCCATCTGTTTGCTTGGTTTTGTCACAGGATCTGTGACATTTTTGTTGCTCCCTTAGGATTGCTCGATTAGAGTAGCTTTCGAGCTAGGTATTAGGATAGATATCCATGCATGTTAACATAGGTTAAAGACTTCCCTTTTCATTCTCAACCTTAGGGTCAATCATTGTATGATAACATTAGGGCTAGAGATTAGGATAATCTCCCTTAATTGTTTTCTTTTCTTTGCATATTGCATCTTAAAACTAAAACTTTTTCTTGGCAAATCATAAAATGTCTCTAATAAACTTAAATCCTTCTTCAAGGTAAAAAATACAAACCAATCTTAATTGTTTGTGTGCCTTTTGGATTTGTTTTAAACCTTGTCAGATTGATGTTTTGCCATCCTTGCCGTGATATTTTGTTATCTTTTCGCCGATGTTTCGTCATCACACATGTTTGTTATCCTACTTTGATTCTCAATATCATTGTTAGGTGTGATGTTTTATCATCTGAGTTATTGATGTTTCTCAATCTTTGCCATGTTATCTTTCTATCTTTTAGCCGATGTGTCGACATCGCATATGTTTGTTTCTGATGTTTCGCCATCGCACATGTTTGTTATCCTACTTTGATTCTCAATATCATTGTTAGGTGTGATGTTTTATCATCTGATTTATTGACGTTTCACCATATTTTCCATGTTATCTTTCTATCTTTAAGCCGATGTTTCTCCATCGCATATGTTTGTTGTCGATGTTTCTCCATCGCACATATTTGTTATCCTACTTTGATTCTCAATATCATTGTTAAGTGTGATGTTTTATCATCTGGGTTGTTGATGTCTCGTCATCTTTGCCATTCTATCTTGCTATCTTTTCACCAATGTTTCTCCTTCGCATATGTTTTGTTTCCGATGTTTCGCCATCGCGTATGTTTGTCATCCTACTTTGATTTTCAATATCATTGTTAGGTGTAATGGTTTGTCGTCTTGTCTGATATTTCGCTATCATGCTGACGCTTTATCATCTTATTTGAGTTTATGTTACCATGTGATGTCTTGTTATCCTTTTTTTTTTGCTTTATCATCATTGTTGATGTTTTGTCTTTTTATCTAATGTTTCGCCTTCTTGATTGTTGCTTTTGTCTTAACTAAAAAACACAAACCAACCAAAATATATTAGCCGAACTACGGCTGCTCTGATTCCTTAAAAGAGATACGTAGGAATTGGGGTAGGACCCGAATGAGCACAACTTTTATTTTCCCTACATTATTTTCTCTTTTCTTTTGCATGCATTCCCTCTTGCATATTTCCCTTTTAGCTTTTAAGCTTAGACATGTATTTCTCACACCTTGAGATTAGAACAAACAAGAGTGGATATTGTAGAGTACTACGGGCGTGTGGGGTTCTAATACCTTCCCCTTGCGTAACATATTCCCTTACCCGATCTCTCGGTCGCAAGACCGTGTTTTCACCTCTTCAAGTTTTCTCGATGTCTACCTTTCCCTTTCGGTGTGATAAAAGACATTCGGTGGCGACTTCATTGATTTTATATCAGATGACGGTTCAGCCGGTTGTTTCTAGATGGAATTTCTTATATGGCTTTGACTTTTGCAGGATCTACCTCAATAGCTTTTCCACCAACAACGAAGCCTAGGAGTTTTCTAGACCTCACCCTGAAGGTGCATTTGTTGGGATTCAGCCTCAATTTGTATTTCTTCAATCTTTCAAATAGCTTGTGTAAGTGATCAAGGTGTTCTTCCTCAGTTTGTGATCTTGCAATCATGTCATCAACATAGACTTCTATCTCATGATGAATCATATCATGAAATAAATCTACCATAGCTCATTGATAAATTGCGCATGAATTCTTCAAACCGAAAGGCATGACCTTATAACAGAAGGTACCCCACTGTGTGACAAATTTCATCAAGACATGTTGAAATACAAAGTTTGTTTCATCAAGAAATTCAAAAGTCAAAATTACTTTGGAAAAGTCAAAATTCTAAATACTTAGAATTTTTCTAAGTGTTTAAGAAATATGACAAGTTCAGAACTTCTGGCCAAATTTCCACAATGATGCAGCTGATTCTGGAAGAACTACTAAGTCAAGAGTTTTATACCTCAATGAGACCTAAGACACTGCAGAACAGAACTTCTTCTATAAATGCTGGGATTTCAAGTTATACATCCTCAAAGTCACATCCCTGAAACTTAAACACTTAGTAAATTCTGAGCATTTTTTAAGTCAGAAGTTGTCTACAACTTCTGGGCCAGTTTTCATGTGAGTTCAGTCAGAAGTTGCAAGAGTAATTCAAAGAGGTCTTACAAAGCATGTCATAAGCTCTCTGGAAAGTCTGAGAACTCCCTCAGAACATGCTGGAGTGAAAAGATTAAAAAAATCAGAAGTTGGATATTGGTTCTAAGTTGCACTGATGCTGAACTTTTGACCCAGATTTAAGCTATGATGCATAATCTCATAGCGCAGGATTTCTGTTTTGATAAATCTCATCATCATTTAATGCTCACAACCACTTTTGAGTTTTTTATCCAAAGGATTTCCCCACGTGTGACATAGAAGTACATTGTTGTCCTTGAAAAAGAAAACTCTTGTATAAAAGTATGTTGGGCCCGTGCTTTGCTTTTGCATTTGAGGGTACTTTTCGTTAATTCATGCTTACAAATCTAGCTTAGGCATGGCTAAAACCTGCTAACCACCATACTTTTTTATCTTGCTTCAAGAACATGCCAACACGCTAGCATGATGTTGGTACTTTTGACTTCTCCAAGCTACAAAGTTCTTGCCTATAAATTGGACTTCATTTGCAACTGTGAAAAGGGGGCCGGTGGGAAAAATTGAAAAGAAAAAGCTTTGAAACCTTGCTAAAAAATTCTAGGAATTCGAAACTGCAAACACAAATACAAAACCTGCTAGTTTTTTATTCTTGCACTCAAACTCAAACTTCCCTCAAGTGTTTCTTGACCAAATCATCCATACAGCTTCTAATTTTTCCAGCCATTTGTAACCCAAGTTAAAGGTTGTTCCAGTCAGCTGAGCACGCGAGGAATCTGATCAGAACATTACAAACAGTCAGAACCAGGCTCCAGTTCATAGGAATTTCTCCAGCTGCAAGGTAAGCTTCTGCTGACTCTCATCATATCACTTAGGCATTGTTAAACTTGCATGTCCAAAATATAATGTAGATATCCTAATTCTGATGCTGTACATATTATGAGGTTTCATGTATTTAACTGCTTAAGTAGGGAGAACATAAGTTCATAACTTCTTAAGGAAACTAGGATTAGCAGATACATGTTTGTTTTTTACTTACAATCTTGAATCTTGTTTATGTTTCTGAAACCATGTATGAAACCTGCCATAACTGATATGTGTGCATTTTATGTTTTGTTGAGAAATGACTAAGCTGGAGATATTCTGATTAGCATGGAGAAAGAAATGGAGTTCATCATCAGAGTTTACTTTGTGATACATGTTTATGCTTGTACTTCTGATACCGGATGTACAACCACCCCAGTGGTAGACAGTGTGTGCGCATAAGACATTAGTACTATGGGTCCTGGGTTCTAACCCCAGAAGCATTTTTTATATATTTATTTAATGACATTTTCACCCATTTATCTGTTAGACAATATTCCTAAATCATAACTTCTAGACAATCTTACCCAACAACATTATCGCCTCACTCTCTCAAATAGCTAGAACTTTTGACATACTAGTGATGTATGAACTTCTAGATTCCCAGATACATTATAGCTTCTGAACCCCCTCAACAATCAGAACCTCTAGGTTTTCCTTTATTCCCAGCAACCTCAAAACTTGGTGTACCCAGGCCCAGAACTTCTGACCTTCTACTTTCCTACTAACATTTTCTCTCTTGCAGTGTATTAGAGTCAGAACTTCTGTTCCTTCTCATTTCAGCAACGTGTTGATTTTGACTCCCTTTTTCTCTTATTTATCTTATTTTAGCTTTTAATAACCAAAAACCCCAAAAATATTTCATATTCACATGTTTTATTTTATTTCTTTTAGAACAAAAAGATCTAAATATTTTCTTAAGTAAACTAACTTCTTTACTTAAACAAAACAAATCCATTTTACATTTCTTGTATATTATTTCAATATGGTTGTAATAGATAATTAGGATTTTAATTTCTTGTAATCCCCATTTTTAATTTTTACACCCATCCCTTTAATGATGTAATAGTGTAGGACTTTACTTTTCTGCACTTTTATTGATTTTATATATTGCTAGTAATTAGGTGTGTATGGCAAGATAAAAACAACAAATAGACCACCCAAAAATCAAAGACTAAATGCATGCAATCAAATACACCATTCACACATTCACCCTTAGGGTAATCCCACTTGTTGCCTATCAAAAAATAGTCATGTCCCTCGAACATGGGTGTTTTAGCAAAGACCCTCGATAAAAGATTGTAGTCCCTCGATGACCCTTGATATTGCCTTCGGTAAACGATCTAGTCCCTAAAACGACATTGCTAAAACATCCCATAGTTTACTTTCTATGACTATATAAACGTCCCACACCCATCCCTTCACATCCAACGATGGGGCTTCTTACCAAAACAATGGTCAGATAGCAACATCTAAAGGAGGAGGAAAAGAACATTTAAGACCTTTTGAGTAGGTAGAGTCGCTCCTAGTTTCTCGCTTGCTCACAACAAAAACATTTTATACACCCACTGTTGTACCCCAAAATTTGCCCTCCCATATTCTTCAAGAAATTGCCAAATCAAGTCTCAAGATTCCCCAAGGGTTGCACAGTGCAAAGGTCTCCTATACAGTCAAGATTAGGGTTTGTGTTCTGATCAAGAAAATGAAGTTTTCAAAGGCCCAATCAAGTCTCACATGCCTACAAATATGGTCAAGCATCCTCATATCAAGTTTCAAGGCATTCAGCACAAAATTGCACAGTCAAAAACCCTAATTGCACTACAGTCAACTGTAGGGGCAAAATGGTCATTTGACAGTCAAAAGTTCAAATTTTTGGTCAACACATCATTTTGAAGGCACAAACATCATTTGATCAATACTTGATCATGATTCTCAAAATTTGGCTCAAAAATCATCAAGATGCAAAAGTTTCCTTATTTGGACAGTTGAAAAAAGTCAACTGAAATTGACCAGGGCATAACTTCACATGGATTATCAAAAAAATTCCATCCAAAGCTCATTTTGAAGAGAAAGACATTTCCTACAACTCATATTCATACTTCAAATCCAAGAAATGCTCTCACAAAAAGTTATCAATTTCAACATTATAGGTCATTTTCAAAAGTCAACAAAAAGGGATTTTAAGTAAAAGGCCATAACTTGAGATTGGTAAATCAAAATGACATGGGACCAAAGACATTGGTTAGAGGACTCAAAGACCTTTCCAAAATGTCCAAGAACATGAGAAAAGATTAAAGATTAAGCAAGTTATGCCTTGTGGAAGTTGGGAAATTTTTGGATATTTTGAAAAGTCAACATTGATTCAAATGACCTAAAATTGCTAATGGGCCCATTTTTCCTCCATAATTCATCATCCATGGCATGTGCACGACCACTTGGCCCAAAGGGAAGTATTTTCTCATTTTTTATTTATTTATTTGAATTTTTATTTATAATAATTCACTTAAATCAATTAAATATGTGAAAAATATTTAACTTAACCTAACAAATCTTTTTATACATGTTTTAGCCTCAAGATTTCGTGTATATGCAGATAAGGAAAGATTTGGAGAGATTGGAGATGATTTGAACCAAAAACACATGAAAAAAGATTGAAAAAAATCTTAGAAAATCAAATTTCCAAAATCAATGAATACAATGGATTTGATTGATTTTTCTTGACCTAATGGACTCAATACAAAAGCCTGAATACAATCCTAGTGCAAGAATACACAGAGCTGCGCAGAAAGGCATCAAAAGAACTTGAAATTTTCTCTAAAAAAGTCAAAACTGAAAGTTCACTTCCAGGGCGATTCAAGACATAATTCTTGTTCCATTAGCTTCCTTGAAGGTCACTGGACATATTCCAATCAAAAACAACCAGCAAAACGCAAGGAATTGGTAGACAGCATTCAAGATATTTCATGGAAAATTCATAATCGTACTTTGAAATCTATGCATTTTTATGGCATCTCAATTATTGATTCTTATTCCTCATTTGATTCTGAAGCTAACCCATGTATTCAATTGTGTTTTTGAGCTATACACGCGATTATGCCATTGTTGATATTTAGGGTTCTTCAACCTTAGAATTAGGGCTTTTGAAATAAGGCAAAATTGGAGGCTGAGACCAAGGCCAGTGGATTCAACGTGTTTGGACGAATAGAAACCAACACTCGCGCTCAATTTATGAATACTATAGGCCTAATCGCTATTTTCCCAAAAACGGCCTAAGAGAACGTCATGAAAACCGTTGCCTGTTCTTTTATGTTTTCAGGAACATGAAGAAGACGAAGTCGTGGCAAAACATGATACGCTGGTTTGAATTTTCGCGCGTGGATCCACTAACCTTTTGTTTTATTTTTATAATGATTGTTAGTTGCTTATTAATCAAACGCGTTAGTTGGCACAGTTGGTAAGCGAGAACGTTGGCAATGTATATGACCTGGGTTCGAGCCCCAGGTCTACGTTATTTCTATATTATTTTGCAATACATGTTCATATGCAGTTTCAGAAGTGGAGCGCACCGTACATCTTCCTAAATCAAGCGTCCACGTGCCCAGCTTCAACAATCACAAGGCTAAGAATTGAGGAACATAGTGGATCCCAGTCAACGCCTCTGCACGTGAATAAAAAAGTCCAATAAAGCCACAGTCAAATGGGCCTGAATTGCTAACAAGAGACCTCCATATTGGGGACTGACACCCCCCTAGGTTTGCTTTTTTTTAATATTTCTTCTTTGCATTATTTCTATTCTTATTAATAATTGTTTTGTTTAATTAAATTAATTATTTTTTACAAAATACAAAATACACATAAAAATCAGAAAAAGGAAAAAATAATAAAATATTATTTATTTTAGTATTTTCATAAGCAAATTTGCATGTAAATAAAATTAGTTTTAAATTAGGTGTTAACTTTAATTCTTTTAATAATAAATCTAAAAAATGTAGAACTAGGGTTTAATTAATAATTTTTCATCTTTTTATTTTTTTTCTCATAATGATCAAACAATTAAATATTTATTTTATTTATTTTTATAATTAAACTTGTAAATTAATTAGGGTTTCATTTAGGTTAAAAACTTTAATATTTTTCTTAATAACTTAAAAGCCATTAGAATTAGGGTTAGCGTTTAATTGCAATTAATTTTTTCTATCAAATCATAAAATATTGAAAAACACCAAAAAACAATTTCTTTTCTTAATTAATTAATTCATGTAATTTTAATATTTTGCAAAAGGGTCCAACGCCCTCGTTCCGATTTAATTAATTCGCATACTTATTTCTTTTCCGTTTAAATATTTATGTAATTCTCCCAAGGCCTTGTAAATTATTTCTCGCACTTTTAATTCTTTTACTTTCTTTATTTTTCTGTCAAATCGGGTCCTGGTTAATTTTGGCGATGTGGACCCGCGCCTTTTGTAACAGCTTAGAATTTACTTTCCCGCAAATATTTTAACTGTTAATCAAAAGCATGAAAGAATGTATGAACCAAAATAAAAGCAATGCGTAGGACGCCAATGACATGACAAGATAAATACAAACGAAAACGACACACAAATCGCACACACCACCCCTAGGGTACGCCTCACTGTTGCCTTGCCTCGAAAGGTGATCGTCGAGTAGAGGATGTCTTAGTAAGTCCTCATGATCCGGGAACCTGGCATGGGGGTAGCTTCTAAGGTGTCTTCCCATTGCTCTGGTGATCACCATGTCCCGAACTTCGAATTGACCCGAACACCTCCAACGGTGGTGCTACCTACTTCTCAATGGTGGGATGGCACTACTTTAAAGGACATCTACACAGACGAATTCCTTAGGGTAGGTAGACGACTCTAGATACTTGCTCTAAATTTCAAAACAAATTCAAAAATACTTTTCACACCGACACCTTTTCAAAAAGCTTTCGAAAGCAATTTTTCAAACACTCTTGAGGACTGATACAAGAGTCGAACTGAAATTTTCAAAGAAACTTTTTTAAAACCCACAATTGAAAAGCAAACAAACAATTTTGAAAACACAATGAGCAAGTATCTAAGAGCCCATGGATAACCATGGATAGAAAGGGTGCTAACACCTTCCCTTTCTATAACCTACCTCCCGAACCGAGAGCAATCTCTTTAAGGAATTTTTCTGTGCTTTTGTCCTTTCCATTTGGAGAAAATAAAAGACGGTGGCGACTCTTGCTTCCGCGACATTTCGCGAACCAGCATTAAACAGTCAGTTCCAGATCCACCGATCACACCCACACTTTCATTTTGAAACATTTTCAACAGACAAACACTTTGTACGCGTTCTTATAGAAACAAGAGCCATTACAAAGAAGACACCTTTTCAAAATCCCTTTCAAAAACACATGCCACAAACACCTCTTTGAACTATTTTCGAAACAACACTTTGTACGCGTTCTTATAGAAAGGAGAACCATTACAAAGACATTTTTAAAATACTTTCAAAACCCACACCACAAGCACACTTTCAAACAAAAGCAAGTGATCTAGCAAGCAACTAAGAGCCCGTAGATAACTACAGATGAAAAGGGTGCTAATACCTTCCCTTTTCATAATCTACCCCCCGAACTCATGAAAACATCTATAAAGGTCTTTCCTGTTCTTTTCAGCCTTTCCTTTTGGATAAAAACAAAGTCGATGGAGACTCTTGCTAACCGCAATATTCGTGATAAAATGAAAAACACCCAAATCAATTCTCCCACCGTGTTACAGAACTGGCGACTCTGTAGGGGATTGTTTAAAAGTGGGGTTTACCTTAGGGCTAGATCACCTTTACTTGCTTTCCTTTGTTTGATTTTTTTGCTCTACATTTTGGTTCCTTGTTTGGGATTTGTTTTGATCCTCTACCTGGACCTGGGGCACCTTTTTTAGGTAAGTAGCAATAGATTGTGGAAATTGTGCGGGGTAAACTGACATGGTCTAAAACAATAGCTACGTTAGTGCGACGCATTAGTTGGTACCGGTATCCCTCGTGTTGAATCGAGGAGAATACGGGGCCGCTGAGCGGCGTAATGAAGCACTAACTAACCTTAGAACCTTACTCGACCAACTTGGCCATTAGGAAGTAGTGAGATAGCCGATTTCAGTGTAAAGCTGAAAATTGGTTGATACTCGATGCTACACTCAATGAGACTTGACTCCTGAGCTTTGTTTGGTTGCGAGTCAATCGCCTATCGAACGAAGCTTGTGGCAAAGGTCAGTGATATTGAGACCTCTTAGAATCCGGTTACTATTAACTAGGACAGGTTGATCCAACTAAACTTCAAGAGGGTACTTACCTACAAACTCCATGCAAGCCTAAACCTAGGGACTTGTCTGCTTTGTGTGTATATGATTATAAACTTGCTTACTTTGCATACTTGTATATAACATCATACCATAGCATTTTCAATAACCATTTCAAGGATCTCAAGGGTCTATGATGCAGGGTCACGTTGAACCAGACGTCTAGCAAGGGGAAAGAGGATTTATTTTCCTCTAACCAAATGCCGTCAAAGATCAAGTACAACAACTTGAGTCAAGGGATACAACCCACTTGACATGGTGAGCTTAATTCTCGTGGAAGGACATCCACCGATACAAAGTTCCCCAATCAAAACTGTAAGTGACTACTAACCTCACGAGATCCTTGAAAACATGCATCCACATATCATGCATCATATCATGACAGGTTTCTCCCATACAGGTCTCCTTATCTTCCTACTTTTTATTTCAGTAGAGATGGCCCTAGAACAGACCATTAAGAGCATTCAGATTCAAAATGCTCAACTTCAAGAGATGTTCTTGAACCTATGTAAGGGACAAGAAGAGGTCAAGGCGCTCCTCACCAGGGGCATGATCATGGGAAATCTGGAGGACAACAAGGATAACCAGCTGGAGCGGCTATAAACCGAGATAGCTATAATGAAGGTTCAAATGATGGGACAACTGGTGGGCTAGATGGATGTTATCCAAAATCTGGCTCAAGGACAAGAAGAACTGAAAGTTCTTGTCAACCAACTTCGTCAAGACGGTTGCAACCGTATGGGGTAAACAGCCAGAATTGGAAATCAAGTCACTGCTCAGCCTCCCATGAGACAAGAAGCCGGAAGACCTTCCCAATTTGCTGCCACGAGCCCAACAACGACTTCGTCAACATCAACCAGAAAATCAGTAAAGGCAAAGCGAGCCCAAAATATAGTTTACCAACATCAACATACCACTGTCCCAAGATTTGTAACACATGCTGAGGATGAATCTGATTACACCAATAAGACCTCATCCAAATCCCAAAATTTTTCTCCCAGCTAGAATCCCGGTGCCAGGTGTGCCTATCATTCCAATAGTCCTGGGCATGATACAAACAATTGTTGGGCGCTGAAGTACAAGATTCAAAACCTGATCGACAAAGGAATGTTGGAGTTCACACAAGATGGCCATACTGAATTCTTCTGCCATCCCTTAAAGGCTCACCACCTAAAGTGACAAGTTCAGACAACGAGGCTTCTGTTCATTTGAATTTTCAGTTGTAATTCCTTTTGCTATTCAAACAATTATCTATTAATGTCAAACTTTGTTTCATTAATGCATTGCATATGTTTGTCTTGAATCCATCCATTCGTTTTCACCATATTTAAACTATGATTTCTACTTTCTTTATGACATTTAACTCTTGCTAAAAGTTACAAGCCTTTAGAGGGAGGATGACGAAAACAATGTCAAAATCTCATACAATATGCTTTTGGATAGACCTTGCTGATGATGTACAGGCATTTCTTTCAAATCCTAAACACTGCAGTTATAAGGAAGATAATCCATAATGAACCCCTTCGAGCCAAAGAAGTAGAAGTTTTCTTTTTTACACAAATTAAAACCTTTTAATCAAAACCTGGGGCAGGGCAGTCTCTCAGTTAATTCAAATGCACGTTCAGTCGCAAACTTTCATTTCATAATACAACGAATGACATCAAAAACATTCCCTTGGAATCAAAAGACAATGATGGTTCCCTACCAAATAGGCAGTCATTACCTCTCAAGAGAAAAGCCTACTAAGTCAAAACCTACAAAGGAGACTTAAGAAAACGGAGGCATCCCGTTGACCGTAATCTCAAAACAAGAATAGTCAGGCAAAAGTCAAGGATAACAAATAAAAAAGAAGTCACTACAAATCCTCAACAACATGAAAAATGCTGCAAAAAATGACTGCCTTCCGATGAACTAAACTTGTCTGAACCATCACCAAAACGTCATTCCAGACTCAATTGGAGTTCAAACATACAATTAACTGAGTTTAGGACTGAAGATCATCACAAAGAACGGGTGGGTACAAATACACATTGAGCCTTTATACTTTTTTCTTAAACCGTGAACCAAGCCACGTTACAACCCTTCAAAAGTCCTAATTGAAGTATGGGTTAGTTCGAAAGCATATTGTTACAAAAGGTGTCCTGACTCCTGTAAGGCTTTACTCTAAATCATGAGTTTGAATTTTCTTACAAAATTTCTTTGCTTGTTAAAATGCATTTTCAAAACATCAAGACAAGCATAAACTTTGCATTATTTGAATATCGTTGTTTGCATATGGCTATTTGTTTGACAGCGGAGAAATTCACACAACGAATATCTGATGAACGAAAGCTCTCTCAGTGAACAAAATCACTTCAAGTGGGATGACATTTCCAATGACAAATCTTCTATCAACAAGGGGGAATGATGTGTCACTATCCAGCACACCTGGGGAAGTCCAGTCAAGATTCCAAGAAATCTCTCAAGAAGTGTATAATAACCAGGGTCAAGTCTCCATCTAAATCACTTGGGGCATTGAACGCAAATCCCGACAGAGGGTTACGTACAGTCAAACATTTCTTGGTAGTGCCACAAACACTTTCTACTAGGGGCAATGACAAATTTCCACAAAGTCCTTCTCATAGGATGACTCCCAGACAGAGTTTCAATCTCTGAAAACCTTTTCCGTAGCTAAGTCGACCTCAAGAATCCTCGAGTATTTTCTCCAATGAAGTTGTCGCCTCTCCAACAGACTGACAACAGGGTTTATTTCCCCAACAAACTACGAATTCCCCAGCTTAAGTTTGCCTCTCTGACTTATACAAATCAAAGGACCACAATTCCTCTTCCCCAGTAGACTATTCTACAATCCTCATTAAGTTACTGTGAAGCCTGGAAACCGACCAGATAACAGTTAACTTCAGTAAGTTGTTATGAAGCCTGGACCCGATCAGATATCAGTTCAACTTCATCCTTTCAAGAATTTGTTATGAAGCCTGGATCCGACCAGATAATAATCAAATTCAGTAAGGTGCTGCGAAGCCTGGAATCCGACCAGATAGTAGTTCACTTCTTCAAAGACTTTGTGAAGCCTGGATTTCGACCAGATAACGGTATAAGGTGCTGCGAAGCCTGGAATCCGACCAGATAGTAGTTCACTTCTTCAAAGACATTGTGAAGCCTGGATTTTGACCAGATAACAGTATAAAGCACTGTGAAGCTTGGAATCTGACCAGATAGCAGTTTACTATGTCAGTTACTATGAATCCTGGACTCGACCGGATAGTAGTATACCTCAGATTCAACTTGAAGCCTGGACCCAACCAGATAACAGCTTAATCACCAAAGCCTGGATACAACCAGATAATAGTTCAATGTAGCAAGTTACTGTGAAGCCTGGACCGACAGGATATTAGTTCAACTTCGACTCTCCAGTAGAGCAATAGACAATCGGGGCTCCTGAACTCTTTTCCCCAAACAAGAATCAACACTCTCCACAGATTTTTCAACATTCCCCAGCGGAGTTATCCTCAACAAAACAAGAATCCTCGGTAGAAACATTCCAAGCAAAGTCTGAAGACACACCTACTCTTCAACAGCAGTCCGGGATTTAGTGACTCCCCAGCATTTGTCAAGGATTTATTTTCCAAGACAAAAATACATTCATCAACATTTCGCATTTCATACATCCTATTTTACATACATGACAAGTGCATACGACACAATCTCATTTATTTTGAGAACATCATCACACAATGCATTTCATGCATCGCATATAATTAATCCTGTACCTTTTTCGAGAAAGATGGTTATCATCCACAATTCCAACAGTTCAAGATTAAATACATGAAGCTATACATGTCATATCTGCAGACAACTAATGGAAAATCAGTTCCCGAAACCAAACGGGTCAACTAATATACATGATCAAATGAGGTAGCCCTACTATCCAGGATTTCATTTCGAAGTAACCCTACTATCCAGGTTCCTTCTCATAGCCCTACTATCCAGGATTTTATTTCGAAGTAACCCTACTATCCAGGTTCCTTCTCATAGCCCTACTATCTAGGCTTTCATTTCAAAGAAACCCTACTATCCAGGTTCCTTCTCATAGCCCTACTATCTAAGCTTTCATTTCGAAGTAACCCTACTATCCAGGTTCCTTCTCATAGCCCTACTATCCAGGCTTTCATTTCGAAGTAACCATACTATCCAAGTTCCTTCCCATAGGCCTACTATCCAGGCTTTCATTTAGAAGTAAACCGACTATTCAGGTTCCTTCTCATATCCCTATTATCCAGGCTTTCATTTCGAAGTAACCCTATTATACAGGTTCCTTCTTATAGCCCTACTATCCAGGATTTCATTTCGAAGTAACCCTACTATGCAGGTTCCTTCTCATAGCCCCACTATCCAGGCTTTCATTTTGAAGTAACCCTACTATCCAGGTTCCTTCTCATAGCCCTACTATCCAGGTTTTCATTTCGATGTAACCCTACTATCCAGGTTCCTTCTCATAGCTCTGTTATCCAGGCTTTCATTTCGAAGTAACCCTACTATCCAGGTTCCTTCTCATAACCCTACTATCCAGGCTTTCATTTCGATGTAACCCTACTATCCAGGTTCCTTCCCATAGCCCTACTATCCAGGCTTTCATTTCGAATTAACCCTACTACCCAGGTTCCTTCTCATAGCTCTACTATCCAGGCTTTCATCATGAAGTAATCCTACCCAGGTTCCTTCTCAGACAATTCCAAATGCAGTTTTATACGGACTCATCATGAAGCAGTCCTACATAGGCCCATCATAAATTTAACAATATTCAAGACCTCTGTCGGTTCAGTTTAAATCTCTCAAAGGTTTATCCTGATTCTTTCCAGTAGACATTTTCTCTGGTTCAGATAAATCGCTCCAAGATTTATTCTGATTCTTTCCAGTTAAAGAAAATTCAAGACCACTGCTGGTTTAGTTTAAATCTCTCAACGGTTTATCCTGATTCTTTCCTGTATACATTTTCTCTGGTTCATATAAATCGCTCCAAGATTTATTCTGGTTCTTTCCAGACCTCTGTTGGTTCAGTTTAAATCTCTCAACGGTTTATCCTGATTCTTTCCGGTAGACATTTCTCTGGTTCAGATAAATCGCCCCAAGATTTATTTTGATTCTTTCTAGACCTCTGTTGTTTCAGTTTAAATCTCTCAATGGTTTATCCTGATTCTTTCTGGTAGATATTTTCTTCTGGCTTAAATAAATCGCTCCAAGATTTATTCTGATTCTTTTCCAGTTGAAGTCAAGCTTAGACTTAGTCAAATTTCTGTCAACAATCACCTTTGGATGGCATCTATAAGACCATCTCCAACAACTATCCATCATTTCTCCAAATGGAATCTTTAAGCCCATTCCCTACACGATTAACCATGACATCATCAAGTGCAAATTTCTGGGCACTCTAGTGTTCAATCATCTTCCACCTTCGAGTCACGAATGGCAGATTCGCCAATCTAAACTCTTCAAGCGTAAGAAGATTGGACAGGGGCAGCTGTTGTACCCCAAAATGTTCCCTCTCATTTCTCAAAGGATCATTCTAGACCCTCAGGTTTGCTTTCATCCAATTCCAAGTTTCGAATTACAAATTCACAAGAAAGTCATTCACAAGGGCAAAATGGTCATTTGTGTACTGAAAAGTTAAACTTTGACTTTTGGATCAAAGTTAAGTTTCAAGAGTCAAATTTCATCAAGATATGTTGAAATACGAAGTTTGTTTCATCAAGAAATTCAAAAGTCAAAATTACTTTGGAAAATTCAAAATTCTAAATACTTAGAATTTTTCTAAGTGTTTAAGAAATATGACAAGTTCAGAACTTCTGGCCAGATTTCCACCATGATGCAAGCTGATTCTGGAAGAACTGCTAACTCAAGATTTTTAGACCTCAATGAGACCAAAAATACTGCAGAACATAACTTCTTCTAGAAATGCTGGGATTTCAAGTTATACATCCTCAAAATCACGTCCCTGAAACTTAAACACTTAGTAAATTCTGAGCATTTTTAAGTAAGAAGTTGTCTACAACTTTGGGGCCAGTTTTCATGTAGGTTCAGTCAGAAGTTGCAAGAGTAATTCAAAGAGGGCTTACAAAGCATGTCATAAGCTTTCTGGAAAGTCTGAGAACTCGCTCATAACATGTTGGAGTGAAAAGATTAAAGGATCAGAAGTTGGATATTGGTTCTAAGTTGCGTTGATGCTGAACTTATGACCCAGATTTAAGCTATGATGCATAATCTCATAGCGCAAGATTTCTGTTTTGATAAATCTCATCATCATTTAATGCTCACAACCACTTTTGAGTTTTTTATCCAAAGGATTTCCCCACGTGTGATATAAAAGTACATTGTTGTCCTTGTAAAAGCAAACTCTTGTACAAAAGTATGTTGTTCCTGTGCTTTACTTTTGCATTTGAGGGTACTTTTCGTTAATTCATGCTTACAAATCCAACTTAGGCACGGCTAAAAGCTTCTAACCACCATACTTTTTTATCTTGCTTCAAGAACAAGCCAACACGCTAGCATGATGTTGGTACTTTTGACTTCTCCAAGCTACAAAGTTCTTGCCTATAAATTGGACTTCATTTGCAACTGTGAAATGGGGGCCGGTGGGAAAAATTGAAAAGAAAAAGCTTTGAAACCTTGCTAAAAAATTCCAGGAATCCGAAACTGCAAACACAAATACAAAACCTACTAGTTTTTGATTCTTGAACTTAAACTCTAACATCCCTTAAGTGTTTCTTGACCAAATCATCCATACAACTTCTAATTTTTCCAGCCATTTGTAACCCAAGTTAAAGGTTGTTCCAGTCAGGTGAGCACGTGAGGAAGCTGATCAGAACATTACAAACAGTCAGAACTAGGCTCCAATTCACAGGACTTTCTCCAGCTGCAAGGTAAGCTTTTGCTGACTCTCATCATATCACTTAGGCATTGTTAAACTTGCATGTCCAAAATACAATGTAGATATCCTGATTATGATGTTGTACATATTCTGAGGTTTCATGTATTTGTCTTCTTAAGTAGGGAGAACATCAGTTCAGAACTTCTTAAGGAAACTAGGATTAACAGATACATGTTTGTTTCTGACTTATAGTCTTGACTCTTGTTTATGTTTCTGAAACCATGTTTGAAACCTGCCATAACTGCTATGTGTGCATTTTCTATTTTGTTGAGAAATGACTAAGCTGCAAATATTATGATTAGCATGGAGAAAGAAATGGAGTTCATCATCAGAGTTTACTTTGTGATACATGTTTATGCTTGTACTTCTGATACCGGATGTACAGCCACCCCAGTGGTAGACAGTGTGTGTGCATAAGACATTAGTACTAAGGGTCCTAGGTTCTAACCCCATAAGCATTTTTTTATAGATTTATTTAATGACATTTTCACCCATTTATCTGTCAGACAATATTCCTAAATCAGAACTTCTAGACAACATTACCCAACAACATTATCGCCTCACTCTCTCAAATATCCAGAACTTCTGACTTACCAGTGATGTATGAACTTATAGGTTCCCAGCTACACTATAGCTTCTGAACCCCCTCAACAATCAGAACCTCTAGGTTTTCCTTTATTCCAAGAAACCTCATAACTTAGTGTGCGCAGGCCCAGAACTTCTGACCTTCTACTTGCATACTAACATTTTCTCTCTTGCAGCGTATCAGAGTCAGAACTTATGTTCCATCTCGTTTCAGCAATGTGCTGATTCTGACTCCCTTTTTCTCTTATTTATCTTATTTTAGCTTTTAATAACCAAAAACACCAAAAATATTTCATATTCACATGTTTTATTTTATTTCTTTGAGAACAAAAAGATCAAAATATTTTCTTAAGTAAACTAACTTCTTTACTTAAACAAAACAAATCCATTTTACATTTCTTGTATATTATTTCAATATGGTTGTAATAGATAATTAGGACTTTAATTTCTTGCAATCCCCATTTGTAAATTTGTACACCCCATCCCTTTAATGATGTAATAGTATATGACTTTACTTTTCTGCACTTTTATTGCTTTCATATATTGCTAGTACTTAGGTGTGTATGGCAAGATAAAAACAACAAATAGACCACCCAAAAATCAAAGAATAAATGCATGAAATCAAATACACCATTCACAAATGCACCCTTAGTGTAATCCTACTTGTTGCCTATCAAAAAATAGTCATGTCCCTCGAACATCGGCATTTTAGCAAAGACCCTCGATAAAAGATCGTAGTCCCTCGATGACCCTCGATGTTGCCTTCGGTAAACGATCTAGTCCCTAAAACGACATTGCTAAAACATCCCATAGGTTGCTTTCTATGACTATATAAACGTCCCACGCCCATCCCTTCACATCCAACGATGGGGCTTCTTACCAAAATAGTGGTAAGATAGAAACATCTAAAGGAGGAGGAAAAGAACATTTAAGACCTTTTAAGTAGGTAGAGTCGCTCCTAGTTTCTCGCTTGCTCACAACAAAAACATTTTATACACCCACACATTTATTTTGAAACATTTTCAAAAGACAAACACTTTATACATGTTCTTATAGAAACAAGAGCCATTACAAAGAAGACACCTTTTCAAAATCCCTTTCAAAAATACATGCCATAAACACCTCTTTGAACTATTTTTAAAATACTTTCAACATCCACACCACAAGCACACTTTCAAACAAAAGCTAGTGATCTAGAAAGCAACTAAGAGCCCGTAGATAACTACAGATGAAAAGGGTGCTAATACCTTCCCTTTTCATAATCTACCCCCCGAACTCAAGAAAACATCTCTAAAGGTGTTTCCTGTTCTTTTCAGCCTTTCCTTTTGGATAAAAGAAAAGTCGGTGGCGACTCTTGCTAACTGTAACTTTTTGCAATAAAATGCAAAACACCCAAGGCAGTTCTCCCAACGCGTTATAGGTTGTAACCGGAGAAGCCATCCATGAAAGAGAAAACTTTGTGTTGAGCATGGTTGTCAACCAAGACATCAATATGTGGTAGAGGAAAGTCATATTTGGGGCTTTCCCTATTTAAATCCCTATAATCCACACACATATGGACCTTTCCATCTTTCTTCGGAACTGGAACAACATTTTTAACCCATTGGGGATATGATGTTACTGCTAGGAAACCTGCATTAAACTGTTTCATTACCTCAGCTTTGATCTTCTCAGACATATTTGGCCGCATACGATGAACCTTTTGCTTGATCGAAGGACAACCTTTTTTCATTGGTAGACGATGAACTATGATATCAGTATCAAGCCCCCAACATATCTTCGTATGACCAAGCAAACACCTCAACATAGTCATGCAATATCTGAACCAATCTGCCCTTGACACTGTCTTCTAAGTTAGTGCCAATCTTGACTTCTTTCTTATCTGCTTAATACCCAAGTTTATCACTTCAATTGGTTCCTCGTGCGGTTGAATGGCCTTTTCCTCTTGTATCAGAAGTCTGGCGTGTTCCCCAGGTATCTCACAATCTTCTTCACCTTCATATTCGGCTTGATAGATTGGATTCTCAAAGTCATATATGGAAATAACAGAATAGTTGTCAACGAGATCCGTAGTGGATACAGATTTGCAAATGTGTGTGTGTGCATGTAAGGTCACATGGCTATTTGAAAATGCAGTAAAGTGAAAGAAAGACAAAGAGCACAAAATTTGAATGCAAAATAGTCCAATTTTTTTCATTAAAATGAGCATATGGCATATGAAAATGACAGACCCTTAACAAATAGACCATTGTGCCCCGGGCAAGGCACATGGTTTAAAGTCATTGTTTTAATGGAAATTACAGACAAATTTATCAAAGTAAAAAAAAAGGAAATGGAAATTACTCCTGGCTGAAGGATATTGAGATGAATTCCTTGGTCTTCCAGTTGTTGATTCCTCCATCAGCGGTTGGGTAGATCTAGTCGTCCCAGTCACCGTCACTGTCAGAGTCTCCAAGAGCATTAACTTCATTGTTGCTAATACAAAAAGGAGGTTTCCATGCACGAGTATGTCGAACCTCTTTTTGAGCCTTAGAAGTGAAGCCCAACCTAAAATTGTCTGACTTGTATGGAATATCAGGAAGTTGTCCCCAAATGGTGCAACCTCCATCTTCAACTACGACACGAGCATCTTTGAGAGAGGCCATCCTTGGTGTATCTTTAGCAGCTTTGGGAGTGGTAGGAGTAGTCTTGGAAACAACAATCGTTGGAGGGACCACTTCAAAAGCTTGACAAGGAGTCTCAATGAATTCGTCATCTATTTCAACATATTTGAATGAATTCAAATGACTGGGTACTTCAGCTTTTGGTGTAGTGTAGAGGTAATTGCACCTGCCCCATGAATCCACGGGCGTCTGAGTAGGCAAGAATAATCCGGGCGAATATCCATCGCATAGAATGTTAAGTTGAATACTTGAGACCATTCCTTGATAGCAAGATCAGCCTCTCCATGGACCATTCTCTTTGATCCGTCAAAAGCTCTCACCCCGATGTCACTAGGTTTTAGCATTAAACCTTCACAGTCCAACCTATCTAGAGCACCTTTTGGTAAGACATTTAGGGAGGACCCATTATCCACTAACACGTGTGCTAAAGTGGTGCCTTTACACTATATGAAAACATGCAGAGCCTTATTGTGATTCTTCCCTGTCAGGATTAAATTTGCGTCAGAAAATCCCAAACCATTGTCAGCAGTCAGGCTTGCTACATAGTTTTCAAATTGGTCATCCGTAGTTTCTTGTGGGACATGTGCATTTTTCAGGAATTTTAAAATGGCTTGGACATGTGCCTCAGAGCATAGCAAAAAAGACATCATGGAAATCTTCAAGGGTGTCTACCCTAACTGTTCCACTATCTTGTAGTCGCTTTTTCAGATAATTTTTAAAATCTCCTCCATCTCTTGGGTAGATGGGTCCTCAACTGCAATATCTTTTGTGGGCACCTCCGTCCGGGAAGGCTAAGTCATTTTTTCCTTTCCTCGAGTATCAGCAACAGGTTTAACAGCAGTAATACGAATGGGTGTAGTGGTGTTTGTCAGAGGTGAGATCTCTGGTTAGAAGATCCTTCCCTTCCTAGTAACTTTACTTGATCCTACAATGTTTGTAACTTCAACATTATCATTCTCGGTGATCCATGGTTCTTGTTTGATACCATGGTAATACACTTCTGCCCCATAGTTCCAAGGCACAACTTTATCAGAAGAGTAGGGGACTGGCCCCAGTGTGGTGATAATTAGTGGCGTTATTCTTAGTTCAACGGAAATCCTAATAGGACCTTTGGAGGTGATCTTAATAGGAGTGCTTGAAATGGTAAGATGAACACGTCTTCAAACTCTTGAGATACACTTTGGGTCAAAATTTTCACAGATGGAGTTTTCTCAAATAGAAATTCATGGCTATTCATCAGGTGTTGGACACCTTTCTTTAGCCATGTGCAACCATTAATTTGTGTAGCACAATGGTAACAGTCTTCAAAATAGCTTGGGAATATCCCGACTTTCAAAAAATTCTTTTTAACATTTTTCAAAAGAGTGGTCAAATCATTGATGGAGGAAACAAAATAGGCGTCTTCAATAGCATTGACACACTTACCATGACTGGGCATGGGTGCAGTGATCATATTGGGAGTTGGAGGAGGATTGAATTCAATTGTCTTGTTATCAATAAGGTCTTGGATTTTGTTCTTTAATTCCCAACAGTCATTAGTATCATGTCCGGGACTATTTGAATGGTAAGCACATTTTGCGTTGGGGTTATATTTCGGGGAGGATGTGTTAGGATTAGTCGGGGGATCTCGTAATGTCACTAGATCAGCTTTCAATAGGTGTTGCAAAGATTGGGATAATTGCATATTGATTCTAGTAAATTTTCTTTTCGGGGCATCCAGTCTTTGTTGATTGTTTTGTTGACATGGCCGTTGGCTCGGAGTTGGGTTGGAAATCAATATTGTCCCTACTGAATGATGACGGTCATTCTTAATACGACTTCTTGATCCATACACATCATTAGTATATTTTTTACCAATAAATGGTTTTTTCACAACATTAGAAGTGGAGGCCATTAGTATCTTTCTGCTTTTAATTCCACTCTCAACCCTCTCGCCAGTCAAGATCAATTCAGTAAACCCGGATGATGAACTTCCAATCAACAAGTTGAAGAAAGGACCAGTCAATGTACCCATAAACATGTCTACCAATTCTCTATCAGTTAAAGGTGGCTGCACCCTACCAGCCAAGTCTCTCCACTTTTGGGTGTATTCCTTGAAGCCCTCATTTGAACCCATGACCATGCCTTGTAGTTGCACTCGAGTTAGTGCAAGATCAGCGTTATATTGATATTGGCGGTAAAAGGCAGCAGCCAAATCCTCCCAAGTATGAATATTAGCCCCTTTCAATTGGTAAAACCACTCCAACTACGTTCCCGATAGACTCTCTTGGAAAAAGTGCACCCATAGTTTCCTATCAGTAGTGTGCGGCTGAATCTTACAGACATATGATATTAGATAAAGCTTCGGACATGAGATACCATCGTACTTGGCAAAGATAAGGATTTTGAATTTGTGGGGGATGACTACCCCAGGTACCAAACCCAAGTCTCCAAAGTTCAAGCCAGGAACAACTTGGATCTCTACAGCCTTTAGTCTATCTTCTAGCTTCTTATATTTGTCATCGGCGGGCGGGTATTGCTCATCAGAATAATCCTCGTCCTCAGAAATTTGGTTATTCCCACCCCTAGCACGGGTGCTTCTATCATCTTCTTCTTGATTATCATCCTCCTCGGAGGAGTCCTCTTTAATTTGAACTTGTCGGGTGAGGCCTTTGTACCTTTACCCCATGTTGATCAAAACTTTCTTCTTGGCCTTTTTCTTCATGATGAGAAGTGTCATCATTTCTTGTTGCCCCTTTTCTAAGTTGAGCAGAGTCTCTTGGAATTGAGTGTGTTGAGTTTGCAAGTTCTTGATGGTTTGCTCGAGATCCATCTTATACTAAAATAAATAGTAAAAAGATGAGGAAACCTGTGTCGAAAAAATTTCTTATGATATGATGCTTGTTATGCGAATGTAATGTTTTCAAGGACTTTAAGGAATTTAATTTTTCTAGACAAAGAGAAGACAAAAACATCAATTACATTAATAAGTTCCAAAATTAAAAATGCCTCTTGGGCTTACAATGGAAAAAAGTAAAAAGGTCTTAAAGAGGTGATAAAATAAACTCCTAAAATAAAAAGACTCAAGTCTCCCATGAACGCATCCTCTTTGGTGCAATGTAGGCATTCAGGCTTCACTCCTCGTGAAGTTGCCTTGTGAGCTCTAATACTTTCTTCTCGCTTTCATAAAATTGAGCTTCAAAGGTGTCTCATTCCCTCTTGAGTTGAATCCATGATCTCTAAAATTCCTTGAAGTCAGTAGGCATGTTAGGATGGAGAATGGTATAAGGAACGTCCCTTTTGGAAATTGGTTCCATAATCACATGTAGGATGGATGGATATTGCATCATGAGACTTTGAGCACGAGTACATACCCATTTGAGCTAAGGCTCAAGAGGGATGAAATTATTATGCCCCAAAGTCTTGCTATCAAACTTGCTTACCATGCCCCAACCTCGTACAAACCTTTGACGATAACCTTGGACATCGCTTTCATAGTCGAATACCAAACCCTAGATGAGCGTATTATGGGGACCATCTCTTCGTGCATATCGAAACTATCGTAATGCAAGAGAAGGGTAATAAGTGATACCCCCTAATGCCCATGGGGAACATTAGGGAATTCTCCATAATGTTCAATGATGGTAACATCCTCTAGGGATCGGGGACACCAATATATATCCGAATGAGAGAGCGGCATTACCCTTTGAGACCACGTCAAACCTTGTTCATTCTTCAATATTGATCGAGTTAGGTGTGAAATAAACCACCTAGACAGAAATGGAATGAAACACAAAAGAGTCTCACTCTTCTTTATAGTGCGAGTGTGAAAACAACGTAGAACGTCTCCGAGCAGAGTAGGCGTGGGGTTACGAGAAAGAAAAACCTTGACGGTACTCACATATATGAGTTGGTCCGGATTGGGGAATAGAACCAAACCATAGATTAGAAGGGCCAAGATATCTTCAAAATCTTGAAAATCCAAATCTTCCCAAAACAGCCGAGCCCTCTCTAATAGAAACTTGGCTAGAAGACCCTTGACTCCACTCCTTGTTTCCCAATTTTCTACAATGTCGGATCTCTTCAAATGCAAGGCTTTCGCAATAACTTCAGCCTTTGGAGTTTCCTCTAAACTGATTAATGGTATTTGATCAAGCACATACACTCCTAGTAGTTGAGAGAATTCTTCCAATGTAGGCACCAATTGATAATTGGGAAAGGTAAAGCAATGATGCATAGAATCAAAGAATTGAAAGAGCACACACATTATTTCTTCTTGAAAGCTTGAGTTAGCCAAACTGAGAAGTCGACGATATCTTTTGGTGAAGGAAGAATCTTTAGGAACCCTTGATGCCAACTCTTGAAGTTGTGGTGGCACTTTCACGAATCTGATTCGGATGGTATTTCTACGAGTGGAAGCCAACTCCTACAAAACAGAACAAAGATAAATTCCTCGATCCTTGAAATGGTTAGTGAGAATGTTATGGCATGATCTCATGATGTTTATGATGACATGAATATTTAATCACAAATAAATCACACAATGACCTTAGGTTTAGGCTTTCATGGGGTTTATGGGTAAGTACCCTCCTGAAGTTGTAGTTGTTTCAACCTGTCCTACAAAGTAACTGGGTTTTAGGGAATCTCAATATCATTGATCTTTCTTCATCAGGAATTATCTCAGCACAATCAATCTTTTCTTACGGCCGAAATATCCCGAAAGTCCGATCTCAATGAGTGTAGTATGGAGTATCAACCAATATTCAGTTTTCCACCAAAGACGGCTATCTCACTACTTCCTAATGGCCAAATTGTTCAAATAAAGGTTCTACGGTTAGTTAGTGCTTCATGACACCACAAAGTGGCCCTGTATTCTCCTTGATTCGCCACAAGGGATACTAGTACCAACAAATGTGTCACACTAATGTATCCATTGTTTCAACAATATCGGTCTATGTTGTACAGTCTCCATAATCTATTGCTACTTACCTAATAATGCCTCCCAGATCCGGCTAGAGGATCTATACAAAACCCAAACACCCTTTTAAGAGTAAAGAAAGAAAGTCAAACAATGAAAGCATTTAAATGTGAACTAATCTCTAAGGTAACCTCACTTTTAAGTTTAGTCCCCAACAGAGTCGTCAGTCTTATATGGTGGGAGAATTGAATTGGGTATTTTGTGTTTTATCTCAATTGTTGTGGATAGAATGAGTCGCCATCGACTTTTCTTTTATCCAATAAAGGAAAGGGTGAAAAGAACAGGAAATACCTTTTGAGAATTTTCTTCAGTTTGGGGGGTAGGTTATGAAAAGGGAAGGTGGTAGCACCCTTTTCATCTGTAGTTATCTACGGGCTCTTAGTTGTTAGCTCACTTTGAAAATTCTTTGTAAATGTGCTTGTGTTTGTTTGAAAGTATTTTTGAAAAGTTCCTTCATTTAGGCAAACTTTGTAATGATTCTCGACTCTATAAGAATGTATACAAAATGTTGGCTTTTGAAAATATTTCATGAAAAGTGTTAGTGTGTTTGAAAGATGTTTGTTTTTAAATGTTTGTGAGCAAGCAACTACGAGCGTTCTACCTACTCAAAAGAAAGTCTTTATTATTTTCCTCCTCCTTTAGATAGTGTTATCTTACCATTAGTTAGTAAGCGACCATATCATTGGATGTGAAGGGACAGGCGTGGATCATCGTACAGTCATAGAATGCAACATTGTAGGATACCTTATAAATTTGACGTAAGGGTCTAAGATCGTTTACCGAATGCAATGTCGAAGGTCATCGAGAGACTACGACCTTGTAATCGAGGGTCTTTGCTAAAGTATCCCATGTTCGAGGGACATGACTGTTTTAATCTAAGGCAACAAGTGTGGGTTAATCCTAGAGGTGAAAGTGTGCAAAGTGTATTGATTTCATTTAATTTTGTCTTGGATTAGGGTTGTCTATTGTTTGATTTTAAGTCTTTCCATACAAACCCTAATTACTAGCAATAATATAGAAAGCGATAAATTGCGGAATTTAAATATCCTGCACTATTACAATACTTTACGGGATGGGGTACAAATTACAAATGCGGATGACAAGTAAAATAAACCCTAACTATTACAAGGCTTTGATAATTACATTATCATAGTATGAAATAATAAAATATGCAAAGAAATATAGAGAAAAGAATTTTAAAAGAGAATTGTTTTTATGGTTTTTTGGTATGAAAAGGTTTTGAATAATTAACCCATCTAATTAATTAGAAAAAGGAGTTAATTAAATAAATTTTAAAAATCTAAATTAATTTAATTAAAAGTGAAAACAAAAATAAAACCTAAATTTAACTTGGTTTAATTAATGTTAAGAAAGAAAATGCTTTTTAGGGTTTTGGTGATTTATGAAACAAAGTAATGTAGGGATAAAATAAAAATAAAAATCTTTTTTATTTAATTATTTATGAAAATATATTAGTGTATTTTTTGATTGAAAATAATAATAATAAAATAAAATAAGAAAAGAAGATAAAGTAAAATAAAAAATATAAATTTACGAGTCAGGGGGTTAGAAAGCAAAATTGTTTTTGTTTAGGGCCCAAACCAGTTTTTGAAATTAGAAATAAAAACAAAATAAAAAAAGTGTAGTGGGTTGCATGTTGTGAAGAAAGCAGGGGGTGATGGGAAGAAAAATATGATGGCCCATCAGGAGGAAGGCCCGGGCGTGCCAAACAAAAAAAGAAACAAAGAAAAATGTTGAGGAAAAGAACAAAAGGTCTCTCTGGGGCTCGAACCCAGGACCTTATAGACCAAAGCCTTACGCACGCATTCTCTGTCACTAGGGTGGCTGTTTCATCTGTTATAGAAACAACAACTAATAAATATAAAATAAATTGAGTTCTAAAGGCAACTTCATGTTCTTCCTCGCGACATCCCTTGTATCAATTTTTTTTTGGAAATTGTATCTTGTTCATCTCTCAACCATTTTAGAAATTGTAAACATCAAACTTGTTAGAAATTTCACCACGATTGTAAATATGTAAACAACATAAACAATGGATCAAAGATGAGCACGGATTTTACTTGGTACCAAATCTGACCTAATTTTTTTAGGAAGTCCAAACTCAAAATTCACATTACTCAAGCAATATAAATGAAATCTATGGGCATGGTTAGCTTCAGGGTTATGATGTCTACATTTTATCTTCACAAATCAGAGACAAATGATGCTTGTATGAAGAGATAGAAGTTAATAAAACTCACCTTGCAGATGGAGATCGTGTTTTGAGTTTGAGCAATCCCCAAGATATTGTAATGATCTGGTTATCTTCCTTGAACCTCTAGGAAGCTAATGCAATGCTTATATTAAGTTGAGAGTGGTTGTAATGTCCTAGAGAAGTCAATGTGCAAGTTGTTGATTTTGAAAATAGAGGATGGTGATGGAGGTGTTACACTCGTGTAACAGGTGTTTGGTTAGGTTCTAAATGATATGGAGATGCTCTGTGATTGATTTTGAGGAAGAACGCATGAGTGATTTGTTAGATGGAAGTGTAAGGTCAGAATCTGCACAAAAATGGTGTTGTAAGGAAACTTCTAGATTAAGGGAGTTTGGGAGGATTTTTAGGCTTTCCAAATCGTGTCTTAGGTAGCAAATGACTCTTCTATTTATAGGCAAGAGGTTTGGGAACTTGATGGGATTAGAAACAAGAGATCACATGTTATGGGTTTTTTGCCTTGTTTTTGAAGTAACTTGATAAACATAGTACCAAGGAATGGTACAAGGGCTTGTAGAGTGTTTGATCACTTTAAACATGCTCCTTCTAATCTTGTAGGTTTAGTGTATGCATAAGTAAAAAGTTAGAGGCTCAATGCATTGACTTTTGCAATAAATCTTGCTTTTCCAAAATGGAAGTGTTACCTTTGTGCCATAAATGGAAATGCAACTTGGATAATGTCTAAAATGCTTGGATCAAAGCTCTAAAAGTTGTGTAATTAATTAATTATGGAGTGAAACACAAGTTAGAAGCCTGCGAAGTAAGATTATGCAGCATAAGTTAGGGTTTTAGTCAAGTGTTCATCACAAAAATGACTTATAATTCAAGAATGGATGACTAACTTCTTGTCTTCGATTCTCTTAGATCAATAATTATATCTTAAAGTTATTTGACATTTTGAAAAGCTTGAAAAATTGTCTACAACCTTCATGTTGACCATTTTGACAAAATCAAATTGGAACTAGGTGAAAATTAGCCAAGAAATTAGGTAAAAAATCTACCTAAACTTGTCAAAATTTTCACGAAGTGTTTTATGAAAATGTCATGACTTCATGGACTTATATCTTCAAATATAAGCATTTTTTGACATCAACCCTCTAATAAAAAGTTGTAGAATTCATCAAGATCTACAACTTTCATGTTGAAAGTTTTTCTTTGAATCATCTTGCATCTTGGTGAAAAAAGGTCACGAAGTAGTGAAATTATCAAGATTTAAAACACTTAGAAATTTTTCGAAGTCTTGAAAAGTTTGAATTTTTATATTAACTATTGAATTTTTTGATTCCTTGATTATCAAGCTTCATATTTCTGAATGTCTTGATGAATCTTAACTTTTGAAACTCAATTTTGACCAAAAAGTCAAAGTTTGACTTAAGTGTATCAGTTGATTTTTCATCAGTTGATCAAATTTCAAATATCAATCAATTGATCTTGAGAAAGGATTTGAGTCATGAAATTATGTCAACATGTTTTGTTTGAAACCTTGATATCATACTTCAAGTCATTAGGTCATGTAATAGGTCAAAAGTCATTGATCAGTCATTTTCAGTCAAAACCCTAATTTTGACAATTTTTCCTCTTTGATGATTTGAATACTTTTCTTGTGGAATTATGATCCAAACTTGATCAATTTATGAATATGACTTCAAAATGTTGATATTGGTCAAAAATCTTGAAGTTTGATTGCAAGTTGGTCACAATTGACTTTTTAACCAATACAACTGATTTTCAGTCTCTGAGCAATTGACTGAGCAATTTTGAGATGCAAGACTTGAAACTTGGTATGATCAATATTGGAGGTCTATAATAAACCATTCAAGTCATTGGAAGCATCACAAGTCCAATTTTCCTTGTGAAAATCAAAACCCTAATTTGGGGTCTCAATGCTTAGGAGGTGGTTTGACCTAGTCAACACTTGTGCAAGCTTGAGCCGTTAAGGATATTTGTGAGAACTGTATTGGGAAAATGGAGGGAAAATTTTGGGGTACAACAGATAAGTTTCTTTTTTTTTAGTTTTGTAATTAATGTATATATTGTATAGAATGTGTACATAAACTTGTCTATTTTTACTTGTACATGTTTTGTGTTTACTTTCCATACTTGTGCATATATGTGTTGTACCCCATTTTTTGCCCCTATGATCCCTACATCATACCATATTGATTCAATCACAACAAGATCACATTAGGGATTTTGGATCTCCTCCCAATCTCTAGCTTTTCTCTTTGAGGAATCACCAAGCACCTTGACTTGTTTTTCTTTTGTGATCATTCATGTTTTGTTTTGACTTTACTTTTAATTAATAAAATGAAATGTTGGTTTGTCTTACTTGTTAATAATGTAGGTAAAGGCAATATGGCTTGGCAATTTGATTCATGGGTTCATGAGTTTATTTTCATGCCCTAATAAATAAAGCTTCAGAAATTCAAACCTCACCATTGAATTTTTTTTTGAAGAAAGGGCATGGCAAGGTTATATTGGTTCACCATATTTAAAAGTTATCAAGGTTGATTCAAAAGTACAAGGGGTTAATTAAAGAAGTTGTCATGGTTGGACAAGACCTTGTTCCCATTGGTCACCAGTGCATATTTCTCTCATTTCTCAAGATATGGAAGTGGTTTTGGTGGCTATGAGTTCTCATTATCATCCTCAACAACTTCTATTTACAAAGAAAGATTTTTGGTACAAGAAGGTTGTTCAAAATTGTCAAAGTTCCTCAAAGCATTTTCTTGATCTAGGAGCTAGGGTTTTGAACTTCAAAGAAGTATATCTTGCTCATCTTTTGGTATTTTTGAGTTATTTCGAAGACATCCTTCTCTTTAAAGGTTTATTAACAAATCACTTCAAAAGTTTCAAGGAGTTTTCATGTGGAAGAAACTTGATGTTGAAGAAAGATTACAAGTCCTCCAGATGAACCCCCAATTTCCCATGTGTGACTTTAAATGATCATAAGTTGGTCAATTTTTATCACCTTTAGCCCACTCTTTTTCCATAATGATCTTGAGGATTTGAATTTTATTCCTTATTTCATGTGCAAAGTGAGAAAATGGATGGAAGATACCCTAAGGATACAAAAGATTATAGGTCATTCATTGATTTTTTACCAACTTCAACAATTCATAACTCTCTCAATTTTTGGAGATTTTGAATGGTTCAAGTTTCAAAATGTCATTCAAGAGGTCTATTCCATGCCATATGTTTTGGTCAAGAACAAATTCCAAGTGGAAGGCCATGTTTGGATGCAAAAGATTATAGGTCACTTTTGAAGAAAAACTTGAAATATTTCTAAGTATGGAAAGTCAACTTCTTTTTCCCAACTTTGACTCATTGCAACTTTCAGCTCAAGCATCCATTTGATTTCATTATTTTCCCATTGCAAAGCTTGTAATCTCATCTTTCTAAAGCACAAAGAATCATGCCTTAAGACCCTTGAGCTGAGAATTCCATTGATTTGAACTTGGTAACTTAGAACTGAAGTTTCTTCAAAAGTCAGAATTTGAAATCCTTGATTTGGCTTCTAAACACATTATTTCTGCGCGTTTTTGCTTCTAAACATGTTTAGTGAACTTCCAGAAGTGATTAGCATAGCAAAACGCGCGTTTTGGATGAGTTCTGATCAATATAGAAGTCACACTTTTCTTATTTGCAACTTCACACGATTTCCCTCCAAACTTCATCATTTCACACGCTTGAACATTCCATTTGATTCCCTATAAATAGAGGGTCATCCCTCATTTATTTCCTCAAGCATGAACAACCAGAATCACCATGCCAAAATTGCTCCATAACTCAATTTTATGTAACTTCGAAATCAGTGTTCAAGCCTTTTTCAATCCAATTTTTCTATCAATTCACCTTCCCTGATCTTCCCTGAAGTTAACCATATAATTACCTTCAAGAATCATGACCTATATTGATCCATAGAAGTCCAGTTTCAGAGCTCTGCAACTCAACTTCAATAGGTAGATTTCTCCATCAATTCTTCAAAACATTGATATAATTGTGAAGCTCTTATTGCCTTGGTTCTTGTCGTAACACTTGCTTTTATTCAGAAACGCGTTTTGACCATGAAATTTCAAATCTCTTTTCAAAACTTTCCTTCCAAATTGCTAGAGCTATAGTTTATATAAATTTGTCGCGAATGTGTGGGTGTCTTCGTCTTGAAGAGACGAAGCGAATGGCATAGGTCTCGTGCTCTAATTTTACAGATTGAGAAACCTGGTTTTGGGACTGACTGGAGGTTGAAGATGACCAACGTGTCACCTTCCAACCAATGATGGCGTGCCATTTGTATTGTTTTGAAAATCTGATTTATATTTGATTATATGCTTTATTCAGTAATGACCATGATATGCATAGCGCGCCATATCCCTTGGATTTGATTACTAACGCATTTTGACTCTCATCCAATGGTCCACATATTTTTGAATTTATTTTTTATTTCTGATTTTGATATTTAATTGCTTTAAACTTCAAAAAATCATAGAAAATTCATTTTTAGATCAAAAAATCTAAAAAAATCATGAAAAACATTTTTAATTTTTCTCTTTTTAATTCTTATTTTTTCAAAATTTTATTTTGTGTTTTAATATTATTTTATAAATTTTCACTTTATTTGAATTGTTTTAAATGTTTAAAAATACTTTTATGCATTTTTAAATTCTGAAAAAAAAATGGAATGATCCAATGATATTGATACAAATATTGGTGACTTCATTTATTTTTTATTTCTGACTTTGGTAATTTTTTTATCATTTTTGGTTTATTTTACTCATTTCTTTTAATTTTAAAAAATAGTTTCTGACTTTAAAAAATTACCAAAAAATTTATAAAAATGTTTGAGTTCATTTCTAATTTTTCTATGATCTTACTTAATATTTCTTGATTAGTTTGAACATAGTTGGTATTTCTTTTTCTTATTTCTATTTTAAAACATTTTTAAAACCTTTTTAATGTATATATTAAATACAATATTATTTGTGATTATTTTTTGGCTGATCTTGTGTTGAATTCTTGATCATAAACTTTATTAATATGATTGGATCCATGGTGTTGAGTCTAACTCCACAAAAATGGATGAACGATTTTAATAATAGTTTGATTAAATTTTAATTCAAATGTGGTTTATATTCTTTCCCACCCCTCTTCGTCTCATCCCTTTCTTATTGCACTAAGTGTTATTGGAGCATGATCTCTATATCATGTCTCAAAATAAATGGTGCATAGATTGCTATTGACCGGCCTCAAAATAGGTGCGACTTCTATATAAGTCCACTTACGATTGCTTAACATAGCGCTAAATTTTGTCCTGATTCTAATAAATGATCATTCGTGGCCCAAACCTATGTTTGCAAGCCAAAGTATGTTAATTTGATCTCTTTGATCCAATAACCTTGAGATTCATTGTGTGGAGGCTTTGGTTCTACCAATCCTCTAATGGACCTTCATCAATTTTGGTCAACGCGGATCACTTAAACATCGTTGATCATTACATGTTACTTTTGAGGATTCCAAATGTATGATATACTTGGCAAAAAGCAAATTCAACTTGTTGTGTGGAGGCTTTGGTTCTACCAATCCTCTAATGAGTTCCAAATGCAAGTTTCAAGATGGTCATCCAACTAACCACTAATTATTAAATTGTTTTTACTTTATGCTTTTATTTTTATGCTTCATGTACCATTTACATTAAGCATTACATTTCATGCCATTTTTATTTTGCTCACTTGAGCATTTATATTCTTGTTATTTTTATTTTGCTCACTTGAGCTTTTTTTTTTCAAGACACCTAATAATCAACATGAACCCTAAGAAAAATCTTTAATGATACTTGGACTATTTGGTTACTCTCCTTGGCATTATGGAGCATTGGACTTCTTGGACTTAGGATTAGAAACCTTGGCATATGTTAGAGACCTTGTGACCTTAATTGATATTTTGTCTGGAGTTCTTGAGGTTTACCTCAAGACATTGGGTTGTTTGTTTGTTTTATGTGCAGGTTATTGTGATTACATACTTTTTCTGTAATATGGAATTTACCCGTATACAACCGTTACTCTGCCCAATTTTTGTGAAGACTTAATACATTTGAAGTTTGGTTCTCTCAAGAGGTCTAATATCTCTGCTTGTTTGGTTTCAATCCAAAGAATGGGAATTCTATCTTGACTCATAACGTCAAGTATTGGCTTCTTGTTGGTTAAATGGTTCTTATCCCTAGCTTTTACCTTATGCTTTAGGATAGTCTCTTCTTCTCCTCCCATCTTCTTTAATTTCAAAAATCTTCTCCCTCCTTTTGAAAACTCTTCTTGTTTTTAAACTTGAACCACTTTCATAATAAACTTGGACCTAGGTCCATGTATTTTCAAAAACCTTTTCATAAATAAACTTCAATCAATTTAATAATACCTAGACTTTTTTTGTGAGAAGACTAAAAGTCAATCAATCTCATTTCAAACCATTTTTTCCACTTTGGCCTTTTACTTTAAAACTTTTCTCGAAAACATTAGATTCTTGTCAATCCTTGTAGTGATGCAAACAACTATACTTCTACAATATGTAATGAAGTGCGATATTTTCCACTTGGGTGTTGAGTGAGGCATTGATGATTTTAAAATCCAAGACATATCATCCACTTTGAGATGATGCAAATTCTCCTTTCTCATGATTGTGAGTAGTAAGTATGTTTCCCACACGGACAATGACAATGATGTCTTATCTCATAAAATTAACCAACACACTTGTGTTTTAAAATTTCTTAAAGAGGAACTACGTGTACCCTGATCCCCTATTGCACAAAAGGTGGTAGGTAGGCAATAAAGGTTCGCAAGTTTGGCGGGTACAAAAATCATAAAAGTATATTTCTTTTCTCACCTTCACCATCTATTTTACATACAATATTTTATAGCCAAAATATACAGATTTTTCAAAGAGGTTCCTGTGGAGTACCGTAGATGTTTAGGGTGATAATACCTTCCCTTTGCATAACCAACCCCCTTACCTTGAATCTTTCCCCCTCTTTTTGGGTTATTCGCTCTTTTCCCATTCCTTTGGAAACAATAAAGTGTGGTGGCAGTTTGTAATTTGATCTATATAAGTCTAGTCAATCCAATGGCTTAGTCTTAAACATTTTTACCTCTACAGAAAAATGGCGACTTCACTAGGGAAAAATTAACCTCTTGATGGTTCATCCCTAAGTGGGTTGAGCCTATCTTTGTTTATATATGTATATGTGCTGTTGTTGTTTATATGTTATATGTTGTATATATGTTTGTTTGGATTTTCCTGGTTTTCAAGGTGCTTGGTGATTACTTATAAGTCCTATACCCGGACTTGAGAAAACTTTAAGATAGGACGGACGGTATAGTCATGTTAACTTTGAGGGAGTAATCCCATAAAAGGAAGCATGAGATCCCACACTTAGTAGAGGCCCCTTTGACTATAGTGTCGTTTACCGAGTAATCGGGAAGATGTACTGCTTTCGACCTGGGAGCCTGCTGAAGCTGAGGACCGTAGAATACCTAACCCATCTTGGCCTTTTAGGTGTAGTGCGGAAACTATGACGGAGTAATCCGAAAATAGTTGTCACGCAATACTACGCTCGGACGAGTTTTTCTTGAGAATATTACTAATTACCGAGTTAATCGATAAGTTGGTAATATCCGAAGGAAGAATGCAGACTCTGGGAATCTCTAGAACCTTGTTCAGCACGTGATAACTTTTAGACCATACCTTACGGGTAGTACCTTCGACCTCATGCTCGTGACGTTGAACCTATGAACCCTATGTTTGTGATCTTATGTGTGATTGTTGCATCTTGCATCCATGCACTCATAAGAATCTTTTGAAGTAATTTTATTTCAATGGACTTGAAAGTTGACCATTTGTGAATATCTCAGGTACCTTTTGACCATGGATTCTGGAAAAAGAAAGACCAGAAAATACAGTTTCAAAGATCCCAAGATAGATGAGTTGATCAGTCTAATTCCCGACATTGAGTATTCTGCATATTTCCGGAAGAAGTATGGATCCATCATCCCTATCATGAAGCATAGGATGAATGAGGGTATTCTCTCGACCTTGGTCCATTTCTATGATTCGATGTATCATTGCTTTACTTTCCCGGACTATCAGTTGATGCCTACACTAGAGGAGTATTCTTATCTGTTGGATTTACCTATTACCGATCGTGTTCCTTTTATTGGTTTGGAGGGTGAGCCAAAACCACACGAGATTGATGCTTTAATCCATCTGGGGAAGTCTGAGGTTGAATCCCATTTGACTGCTAAAGGAGGGATTAGAGGATTACTAGCTCATTTCTTATTGGAGAAAACTCGTTACTTTGCCAGGATGAAGAGTACAATCGCTTTTGAAGCCATCTTTGCTCTACTTGCTTACGGGTTATTCTTATTTCTTAATGTGGACAAGTTTGTTGACATTAATGCTATCAAGATCTTCATGATTGGAAACCCAGTTCCTACATTGTTGGATGATGCTTATTACTCTATTCATCTTCAGAATTCTTATCATGGGGGGATGATTATCTATTGCACGCCTTTGCTGTACCGGTGATTTATTTCTCATATGCCTCAGTCTGATGCTTTTTGGGATGTTAGGAAGGAACCCCGTTGGGCTCCTAAGATCATGGCACTTACTCACTCGGATATTTATTGGTATCATCGGGCTTACCAGGATGTAGAGATTGTCGACAGTTGTGGTAGTTCCCCCAATGTACCTCTTCTTGGTACAAAGGGAGGAATTAACTACAACCTTGTTCTTGTATGACGACAGCTTGGTTATCCGATGAGGGATAAACCAAATAGTATTCATTTGAGTAGTTTCTTTCTGAAGGAGGGAGAAGACCATAAAGAATCTAGGGAGAAGATTGTGAAGGACTGGTGTCACATTCACAGGAAGAGTAGGAAAGAATTGGGACCTAAGGGGCCTGTTTCTTTGGAGCCTTATCTTCAGTGGGTCCAAACGAGAGCTATTTAGTTGAAGATGTCGTATTCCCGGGAAACACCTATGCCTGATTTGTTTGTGAATACTCCTCCTCCCTTATTGGATGATATAGAAGAGCTACAGCTTGCTTTGGTCAGGATGCAGCAGGAAAAGGATGCTTGGAAGAATAAGTTCCAAACTTTAGAGATTTCCTATAGAGCAGACTTGAAGGAGAAAGACGACTTGATTGAGATTCTTGAGAGTCGGCCTGTAGAGACAATGGAGAGGCAAGGGGATTTATTTTCTCCTAAGCCACAGTCAGATGCCAATTGCTCACTTCAAGATTAAAATGATTGGAAGGAGGTTGCCACCAGATATGCGGAAGAAAATCAGAGGTTGAAGGCTCAGATTTCCAGGCTTACGGGGAAGCGCCAGCGTATAGAGTGATCTCCATCAGTTTTACTTCTTAGGGTTTTAGAATTTATTTTCATCTTGTACTTGAGATTATTGAAACTTGTAATCCATTTTGAAGTTATTATAATAAAAAATTTCAGTATTTTAAATGTGTTATTACTTTGATATTTGCAATGTGTCTACAAATCTTTAAGTCCCTTGAAATATTAATAATAAAAATAAATCATGTGCATTGCATATCATGCATCATATTGCACATATTTCTTGCATTTGTTATGCATATCCATGTGTCTTACGAAGCTTCTTTACTTCGTTCAGCAAGTTGTCTCACCACTACAATACTCGAGCTAATTTCAGAAGGAAGATGGATAACTTAGAACAAGAGAATGGGGAGCTGCACGAGGAAGTTTTTGCTTTGAAGGCCGGCATGGCCAATCTCAGTGCTCTGATGGAATCTCTGGTGGCTGCTCAGAATCAGCCACCGAGTGTTCAACCTCAACAAACATGTGTTACTATTGAAGCTCCGACTGTTCCTGTGTCTGCTACTCCAGCTGTTGTTCAGAATCGCATGCCTCAAGGTTGTCCCTGGGGAATGCCAGAGAACTTTGCGCCTGAAGGTTTCCATCTTGGTCCTCAAGATACTCCAGTTGTTCAGACTACTGTTACTCCTACATCTCTTATGGTGCATGTTACTCCTGCTGCACCTCCTTCGGTAAATGTGGTCCCATTTTCTAATTATAATATGTATCGTCCTTTTCATCCACCAAGTGAAGACTTGGGTCTCTATGATAGAATGGATGATTTTCAAGAGTAGTTTGACAAGATGCAGAGGGAGTGATCCGCGGTCGCGCGCGGATCAAAATGAGTGTTTTTGCCAAATGGTTTCAAAACTGTAGTATTTAACGACAACTGTAACTCGGATATTGTTCTCACAAGGATTCTTGATTTTATTAAACAACAGAAATCGAATTGAGGGGGGAGGGGTTAGTTTTAAGGACGATTTATAAAAAAGAAAAAGAAAATAAGCGCTTAAAATAAGTGATTATGGAATAAGTCGGTCTACTGTTTCGGGTTCCTACTATCATCGATTAATACAATTTAACTTCCCTAAGCGGATTTCTATTCAAATTCGATCACAATTTCATCCAACAAGCGAGAATGAAAAAAAAAGAATTATGTTCCCTTTTCACCGAATTAAGCAAACGGTTAATCAACAAACAGAATAACGAATTAAGCATACGATATAACACAATTATAATTGGGAAACATAATTCAATCGAACTAACAAGATTACTCTAAGATAATTCGAATTAAGCAAACAAATATAAAAGGAAAAATTGATATGAATAGAAATTGAATTGTAAATTATATTAACCTCAAGTTTTTGGAAACCAAGTTACAGCAGATCAACTCTAACGGATTAGTTCTCCATTCCCGTTCGTACAAAATTGTTTTTTCCCTTTGTCTACAGTAAAAACATGATAAAATCCGCCGTTATGCGGCTGCCCCCCGGTTAAAGAGGAACAATCCATTCGGTTTACAAACCAACTGGGTTGAAAACATAACCCAGGCCCAAAACTACTAACTCAAAACTTAAAAGTCTAAAGTTGCAACTTCAACGACTTTTTCAACCTTTCTGCACTTCGAATCAGCTTCTGTCCAAAACTATAAAGTTGTAGGCCATTTTCTTAGCTTTCCAACGCATGGTCAAACGCCTCGATCCGATTTTTGTAGAATTAGTTATGAATTTCTTCACGAAAGCTACAGTTGCTGAAAATAAAATACGAAAATTAATTAAATGCAAAAATAAAATAAATTAGCAAAACATATTAAAACATAAAAATAAACACAATAAAATAAAGAAATACATTAGTACAATCGTGGAAGGATGTGCATCAAAATGTACTGATCAAATTCCCCCACACTTGAACTTTTGCACTCCGAGCAAAATGCAATCCAAAGAAACGCAAAAGCATCATCAATTACTCATCCTAGGCTACAAATTCATCTTCGGTCAAGATTGCAACAACAGGTACTAGTCTCGTACACTAAGGATATCATAGGAACACTAGTCTTGCCTCTTGAATATTCAAACCAATATGAATCATATTATTGTGCAAAAGCCTAACTTACTCATCCTTATTTTTTTTCTTTTTCATTCTGGTGCAATCACATTAAGCCTGTTATCTCCACACACTCATAGCAAAGCGACCGGTTAGTGACTCTGATCCTTTTTTGCATGGGGTTCTGGTATTTACATGGCATAACCCTTTGCTTACTCAGTTGCAGTTGCGGGGGATCGGACCGTAATCCGCCCTACCAAGTTCAGCACCAGAAACCGCAGAACCAACTAACAACGAGTCTTATTCTCAAAAAACATTTTTGTAGGCACTACGACTGTTGGGTTAAGTGACCGGGTGAGGGTCACCAAACTTAGAAGGTGCATTCCTTTTTTTCTTTTTCTTTTTAAAACACTTTTTTTCCAGAACACTCACTTATATTCATCGACTTCCTTGCGTAGCGTATGTGAGATGGTGCTGACTGCTGAAATAAACTACTCAAGAGCTATTAGAGAGTGATAATTCAAGGCTAATACATAATAAGAATTCAAATCAATTTCCATATGCAGGAGACTTACAGTGTTAAGACGATACCGATCTTGTGAGATTTTCCCAAGTCTCCACAAACATAACCTCAAATTAGTCTGCAACCCAAAACTTTCAAATAAATGCATTTTATTATTAACCCAAAACAAAACAAAACAAAAATAAAATAAAGGAATCCCTCCCCCACACTTAAAACATACATTGTCCTCAATGAAAGGACATAACTATTTAAAATAGAGAGAAGGAAAGAAGAACTCCCTGGTCAAGTTGCAGGGTAGTTTGGCGCCTCCAAAGAAAGATCTTCTGTGGTTGCATCTTCAGCTACTGCACTTTCATGAAATGGCTTTAGGCGCTGCCCATTGACCTTAAAAACTTTGTTGGTACCTTCACTTTTAATTTCTACTGCACCATGAGGGAAAAAATTAGTAACAACAAAAGGGCCAATCCATTTGGATCAGAGTTTCCCAGCTATAAGCTTAAGGCGGGAGTTAAACAATAAAACCTGTTGGCCCACATAAAATTCCTTCCTATAAATAATTTTGTCATGGAAGTGTTTTGTTTTCTCTTTATAAATCCTAGAGCTCTCATAAGCCTCTAGTCTCAGCTCTTCAAGTTGTTGCAATTGGAGTTTTCTTTCAATACCTGCTTGTTGCATCTCCAAATTATAACTTTTCACCGCCCAATAAGCACGGTGTTCTAACTCAACAGGAAGATGACATTCTTTACCAAAAATAATTCGAAAGGGAGACATCCCAATGGGAGTCTTGAAAGCCGTTCTTTGAGCCCAAAGTGCATCTTCTAGACGATGACTCCAATCTTTCCTGTTTGGTTGCACCATTTTCTCTAAAACCTGCTTGATCTCCCTATTTGAAATCTCAGCCTGCCCATTACTCTGTGGGTGATATGCAGTAGACACTCTATGCACGACTCCATACTTCCTGAGCAAAGCTTCCATGGTGCGGTTGCAGAAATGAGTGCCTTGGTCACTTATGATAGCTCGCGGTATTCCAAACCTGCAAAAGATATTAGACCTGACAAAATCTGCAACAACTCTAGAATCATTAGTCCTAGTGGGGATAGCTTCCACCCACTTTGAAACATAGTCAACAACAAGTAAAATATAAAGGAAACCAAATGATACAGGAAAGGGACCCATGAAATCAATTCCCCATACATCAAATACCTCACAGAAAAGCATAGGCTGCTGAGGCATTTCACTCCTGTGAGTGATGTTTGCACCTGCTATCTGGCACTCTTTACATGTGCGGTAAGTCTCAAAAGCATCCTTAAAGATGGTGGGCCAGTAGAATCCATAATCTAAGACTTTTCTAGCAGTTCTTTGCGGGCCAAAGTGTCCTCCAACTTGAGATGAATGAGCAAAATTCAAAATAGATTCAATTTCATAGTCAGGGACACATCTCCTGATTACCCGATCACTACCAAACTTCTAAAGATATGGATCATCCCAGACATAATATTTGGCATCACTCTTGAGTTTGTGGATTTGTGACTGGGATGCACCTGTAGGAAAAACACCGACAACAAGATAATTAACAATGTCAGCAAACCAAGGAGTTACCCCATGCAAAAGTAAAAGCTGCTCATCAGGAAAGTCATCTTGAATGGGGAAAGGATCTTCATCTCTTTCTATCCTGCTCAAATGATCAGCCACTAAGTTTTCAGCACCACTCTTGTCTTTAATCTCTACATTAAACTCTTGGAGCAACAACATCCACCGAATAAATCTTGGTTTTACATCTGGCTTTTTCAACAAACACTTCAAAGTTGCATGGTCAGTAAAAATAACAACCTTGGAACCTAGCAAATATGATCTGAATTTATCGAGAGCAAAAACAATAGCTAGAAGTTCCTTTTCAGTGGCAGTGTAATTTGACTGTGCAGAATCTAAAGTCCTAGAAGCATAGTAAATAACATGGGCAGCCTTGTCAAATCTTTGTGCAAGAACAGCCCCAACAACATAATTAGAAGCATCACACATAAGCTCGAAAGGGAGGGTCCAATCAGGGGGTTGGATTATCGGAGCGGAGGTCAATGCTTTCTTCAAGAAGTCAAACGCTTGCTTGCATTTATCATCGAAGTTGAAAGTAACATCATTCTTCAATAGGTTTGACAGCGGAAGAGCTATCTTGCTAAAATCCTTGATGAAGCGCCTATAAAAGCCTGCATGACCAAGAAAAGAATGAATCTCGCGAACGCAAGAAGGTTAAGGCAATGTAGAAATCACATCAATTTTAGCAGGGTCAATAGAAATACCTTCCTCAGAAATTATGCGACCAAGAATAATTCCTTGCTTAACCATAAAATGACATTTTTCATAATTTAACACAAGATTAGTCTCAATGCATCTTTCCAAAACCATATTCAAGCTACTCAAACATGCATTAAAAGAGGAACCATAAACAGTGAAGTCATCCATGAAAACTTCCATGCAATTTTCAATGAAATCAGAGAAAATGCTAATCATGCACCATTGGAAAGTGCCAGGAGTGTTGCAAAGACCAAAAGGCATCTCCCGATATGCAAAAGTATCGAAGGGACAAGTAAAAGTGGTCTTCTCTTGATCTTCCGGTGCAATATGAATCTGAAAATAACCTGAAAAACCATCAAGAAAACAGTAATGTGATTTACCAGCTAGCCGTTCAAGCATCTGGTCAATGAACGACAAAGGAAAATGGTCCTTTCTAATCGCTTGGTTCAATCTCCTGTAATCAATACAAACTCTCCAACTGTCTTAACTCTAGTGGGAACAAGTTCGTTCTTTTCATTTTTCACCACTGTGAGTCCAGATTTCTTAGGTACAACCTGCACTGGACTTACCCATTTGCTGTCAGAGATAGGATAAATGATACCTGCTTGCAAGAGTTTGGTTACCTCTTTCTTCACAACATCGAGGATCAAAGGATTAAGCCTCCTTTGGGGCTGCCTTACTGTTTTCGCTCCCTCCTCAAGTAAAATCCTGTGCATGCACATGGACGGACTAATACCAGGAAGGCCGGCTAATGTCCATCCGATTGCCTTCTTGTGCTTTTTCAGAACCTGCAAGAGTTTATTTTCTTGATCGAGATCAAGGTTAGAAGAGATAATAACAGGAAGTTTTTCGTTATTCTCCAAATAAACATATTTCAGATTTTCCGGAAGTTATTTCAACTCTAAGGACGGGGGCTGCTCTATGGATGGAGCATTTGGGGCAGCCGGGATGTCAAGGGTATCAACTGTAAAAATAGCTTCATTAGCAAAAACTTCACTGGTGGGAAACACATCATCCTGCAAGGCAGCCTCTATTTCAGCACACACAACACACAAGTTATTGTCAGTACAATCAGAACACAAGTAAACATCATCAAATCCAGATAGAGAAGGAAAATCAATGGAAAATAAATCAGAACAAGTGTCATCGACCAATTCCGAAATTAATTCGATGTGAAAAACCGAATGCTCCTCCGAAGGATGTTTCATGGCATCAAAAATGTTGAATTTCGCGACAATGTCACCAAATTCCATGGACATGGTTCCATCGTCAACATCAATCTTTGTTTTTTCTGTTTTCATGAATGGTCTGCCTAAAATGATAGGAGCTCGGCTGGACTTTGTTTCTCCTTACATGTCTAGAATGTAGAAATCTGCAGGAAAAATCAAATCGTTAACTTGAACAAGGACGTCTTCGACTATGCTGGTGGGGCAGGCATTGCTCCTATTTGCCAACTGAATGATTAAACCTGTATGCTGCAGAGGATCGAGACAAAGGTTATTATAAACAGAAGTGGGCATAACATTAATTCCCGCTCCCAAATCAAGCATGCAATTATCGAATTTACTGTTCCCGATGGTGCAAGGAATAGCAAATGTTCCTGGATCCTTCTGCTTCTGTGGTAGAACCTGAGTGGTGGTGAGGGCTGAAACATTTTGCTCACCCATAACTTTTTCGGATGAAGGTTTAGGCTGAATAAAAGCAGAAATATTTCGGCCCAAGTTAACTCTTTCACTTCCCGTAATCCTTCTCTTGTTGGTACACAAATCCTTCAAAAACTCTGCATACTTCGGAACCTGTTTAATCACATCAAGGAGCGGAATATTTACTGCAACTTTTCGGAAAATATCCAAAATCTCTTTTTCTTTCTCTCCTTCCTCAATTCTTTTATTTTTCAGAATTCTATGTGGGAAAGGAACTGGTGGCACATAGTCTCTTTCTGTAATTCTTTCAGTTTCCACCGCAATAGGAGAAGGTGGAGAAGGTTCAGATGAAACAGATTCAGAAGGTGAAGAAGTAGAAGGTTCAGATGTTACCTCAATATTTTTCTCAGGGGTTGTTCCTGCTACCTTTCCATATCTCAAAGAGATTGCGCTAACATTGACATTAGGACCACCATTCGGATTGGCAACAGTTTGGGCTAGAAGTTGGCTCGACCCTTGGGTAACGCAGCAATGGTAACAAAGCCCAAAATACCAACAATGTCCCTAAAAGCAAAAACAAACACAAAGAAGGAAAACGATTAAATTTTTTACAAAAAAATAAACTGAACATGAAATTCTTCTAATGGGCGAAAAATAGAATTTTGATAATTTTTTTGATTTTTTCCGACTATGAAAACAGTAAATAAATCATAAAAAAAATAGGAAAATGATGAATTTGGGAAATTGAGACCAAAGTCCCTTAACTACTTCGTAGTATGGGATAAATGAGCGGAGAATTTTTTCGCAACGGATGGTCAAGGCAGAATTCTAATCGGATGCGATTTACCCAAAAACCGATTTTTTTTTACTATTTCGACTCTACAACACGAATTGGACGAAATTGCGATGAAACTAACGCCTAGACTCAAAGAAACTGACCCTATGACTCTAAAAACAAATAATAATACCAAGAATCCCCGGTAACAGCGCCAATTTGATCCGCTATCCCGCGCGGATCAAAACAAGTGTTTTTGCGAAACGGTTTCAAAACTGTAGTATTTAACGACAACTGTAACTCGGATATCGTTCTCACAAGGATTCTTGATTTTATTAAACAACAGAAATCAAATTAAGGAGGGGGTGGTTTTAAGGACAATTTATTTATAAAAAAAAACAGAAAATAAGCGCTTAAAATAAGTGATTATGGAATAAGTCGATCTACTGTTTTGGGTTCCTACTATCATCGATTAATACAATTTAACTTCCCTAAGCGGACTCCTATTCAAATTCGATCACAATTTCATCCAACAAGCGAGAATGAAAAAAAAAAGAATTATGTTCCCTTTTTACCGAATTAAGCAAACGGTTAATCAACAAACGGAATAACGAATTAAGCATACGATATAACGCAGCTATAATTGGGAAACACAATTTAATCGAACCAACAAGATTACTCTAAGATAATTCGAATTAAGCAAACGAATATAAAAGGCAAAATTGATATGAATAGAAATTGAATTGTAAATTATATTAACCTCAAGTTTTTGGAAACCAAGTTACAGCAGATCAACTCTAACGGATTAGTTCACCATTCCCGTTCGTACAAAATTGTTTTTTCCCCTTTGTCTACAGTAAAAACGTGATAAAATCCGCCGTTATGCGGCTGGCCCCTGGTTAAAGAGGAATAATCCATTCGGTTTACAAACTAACTGGGTTGAAAACATAACCCAGGCCCAAAACTACTAACCCAAAACTTAAAAGTCTAAAGCTGCAACTTCAACGACTTTTTCAACCTTTCTGTACTTCGAATCAGCTTCTGGCCAAAACTAGAAAGTTGTAGGCCATTTTCTTAACTTTCCAACACATGGTCAAACGCCTCGATCTGATTTTTGTAGAATTAGTTATGAATTTTTCCGTGAAAGTTGCAATTGCTGAAAATAAAATACGAAAATTAATTAAATGCAAAAATAAAATAAATTAGCAAAACATATTAAAACATAAAAATAAACACAATAAACTAAAGAAATGCATTAGTACAATCATGGAAGGATGTGCATCAAAATGCACTGATCAGGGAGATGAATGCCCTCAGGGGAAAGGAATTGTTCGGGCAAAATGTGAATGATTTATGCTTGGTCCCGAATGTTAAGATACTTGTAAAGTTTAAAGTCCCAGAATTTGAGAATTACAAGGGAAACACTTGTCCTCGTGCTCATCTTGTGATGTATGTAAGAAGAATGTCTATCCATACTGATGATCAGCGTCTGCTGATTCACTTTTTTCTGGATAGTTTGACTGGTGCTGCATTGAAGTGGTATATGAGTTTGGACAGCGTCAATATCCATACTTTCAAAGACTTGGGAGAAGCATTTATCAGACAATACAAATACAACGTGGACATGGCGCCTGACCGTGATTAACTCAGGGCCATGGTCCAGAAGGACAGGGAATCATTCAAAGAATATGCATAGAGATGGCGTGAGGTAGCCGCCCAAGTGATTCCTCCCATGGAAGAGAATGAGATGACTATGATTTTCTTGAAGACCCTGGGTGCTTTCTACTACGAGAGGATGGTAGCGAGTGCGCCAAGTGACTTTACTGAAATGGTAGGCATGGGTATCCGATTATAAGAGGCTGTAAGAGAGGGTCGTCTAACAAAAAGTGAAAGTTTCGGAAGTGCTTAGAAGCCCTCCTTTGGGTTTTCCAAAAAGAAGGAAGGAGATACAAACGTTGTCATGCAAGAAAGGGGGGTTAATCCTCCTAGAAGAAATTATCAGCATCATCAACAGGTTGTCTCAGTGACTCCAGTTGTTGGTGTAGCTCTAACTACCGTTGCTTATCAGAGACCATCCCATCAGGGGAATCAAGGGTATAATCATAGAATGGAGAGTTATGATCCTATTCTTATGAGCTATACATAATTACTCCCGGCGTTAATTCAGAAGAAGTTGGTTCATACCAGACCACCTCCCGTTGTACCGTCACCGTTGCCTTGGTATTACAAGGCAGACCAAACATGTGCTTTTCATCAAGGAGAACCACGACACAATGTTTAGAACTTCTATCCTTTGAAAACTGAAGTACAACAATTAGTGAAGTATGGTAATTTGTCCTTCAAGGATGTTGGCCCTAATGTGAAAGATAATCCTCTACCAAAGCATGGAGGGGAAATGTTGTGAACATGGTGGCCGATTGTCCAGGCGACTTCCGAATTTTTGATGTTAATTTGGTTAGAGGGGATTTGGTGAAAATGCATGCAGACCTCTGTGAATTTAGCTACTATACGCATGACCATGCTGGTTGTGCTATTTGCAGTATAAATATACATGGTTGTGACAAGATAAAGGCGGATTTGCTGGAGATGATGGATGAGGGCCTCATCCACATAATCAGGCCTAGGGTAGAGTATGAAGAGGAGGTAAACATGGTTTCCGGATGTCCTGGAGAGTTCATAATATTTGATGTGTAATATATGAATGAGGATCTTGTACAATTGCATTCTACTTTCTTCCACATGGTTGGTCAGATAGGACATCAGTATGGATCTTTCCAAATTTGCAGTCGGGATTCCCGAGGATGTTCAATTGTAAGGAAAGGTGTTCAGTTGTTGTTGGTAATGGAACCATCAAGGTTACAGGTCAAAGGGATGATTACCATGAAGTTGATGTGGTTGAGGTTTGTTTGGCTGAAGAAGAGTCAGATGATGAGTATGCCTCTGTGGATGAGTTTTTCTCCTCGGATGAAGATATGTTTTCTAGAGATGACTCTGTAATGACTGATTGTGTTGAAGAGGGAGTAAATGTTATTGTGCCTTGTTTTAGTGCACCTACCCATTTTGAAGTTGAATATCATAACAAGCCAACTATTACTCCATTGGTGATTAGTTTGCGGGTCTTGTCCCCTACAAGTCATACAAGGCGGTACCCTACAAATATAACTGTTGTACCCCAAAATTTGCCCTCCCTTTTTCTCAACATTTCTCATCACAAAACTCTTGAAGCTCAAGATCCAATTAGGGTTTCATCTGCTCAAGACTCCTCCTTGCACTGCTAACCCCAAATTAGGGTTTGTGTTTGCACAAAGATGTTTTGACCTAAAGTGCCCAAGATGACTTTCTTACTTCATATTGACCTCCTAAGTTTATCCATAACAAGTTTCAAGTCCTGATTCCAAATTTTGCCCAGTCAATTGGACAGTTGACCTAGAAATCAACTGTATTGGGGAAAAAGTCAACTGTGGCCAATTGACAGTCAAATCTCATGAAATTTGATCCACATCAACATTATGAACTCATATGAACCATTTGATCAAGTTTGGATCACAATTCCACAAGAAATTTGATCAGATCACTAAAAGGGCAAAATGGTCATTTTTAGGGTTTTGACTGTACAAAGGCAATTTCTGACTGTTTGACCTAGCCAATGGCAAACCAAGCTCACATATGGACTCAAGGACCCTATGGAATTATATTGACATGATCAACAAACTCAAAAGATCCCAAGTACACAAGATTGACAGTTGAATTTCCCAGTCAATTGATCAGTTTTGACTGTATACTGAAAAGTCAAACTTTGACTTTTTGGTCAAAATCAAGAGTCAAGATTCATTTTTCATCAAAATATGCCAAATCATGAAACTTGTTCACCAAGAAATCACAAATTGCAAATTAGGGTTAGAAAATGGAATTTTTCATAACTTAGAATTTTTCTAAGTTATGAAAAACCCTAATTTTTTCCCAACTTTGCCCCACCTTTTCACCAAGATCCATTTGGATTCAAACAAAAGTCAAAACATGAAAGTTGTAGCTTGTTGCATAATCTACAACTTTGGTTCACGGAGTTTTCTCATTTGAAGCTTGTATCTCAAGTTACAATTTTTTGAATAAGGGCACTAAACCATTTTTAACTTAGTAGAATTTTAACCTATTTTGACAAGGTTTTCTACCCCACTTCAAGGCCATTTTTCATACCCTTCCACTTGGAATTTCAATTTGCATTTCACAGATGGACTGTAGTACACATTCCAAGCTTTCCAAAATGTCCAAGAACTTCTCAAACAACCTCATGGTTAGAGAGAATCGAATTTCACAATATAGCAAAAAACCACTTTGTTCATGACCAAGTTTCATGTCCATAACTTTGCAAATTTGAACTCAGCATGCTTTAGGCTAGATTACAGGTCCTTAAACCAAGTTACACTCCATAATTTAATGCTTGTTCATTGTGCCAAAGTGTTGTTCCATGAGTTCAAGCATTGTACACAAGATTGATCCATTTTTAGATAAAGTGAATTAGCCATTTTGGTAAAAGTTCACTTTATGTCAATTTAGAAATCCAACAAGTACAAGCTAAATCCTTTTGGCACAAGATTATGGACAAATTGCTCTGATCAAGAGAGGATTATGCAGCACATTAGGAGGCCCCCTACATGCCTAGAAAGCCAACTTGCTTTTGTTGCTTAAAGAAGAAGAAAAGTTCCATAACTTGTAACAACTTCCATCTCAGCCTTAGAACAAGAAAGCAAATATTGTAGACACATTCCAAACATCCCAACCAAGCTTTTGCACGAATCCTTGACCTCTCAAACACTCTCCATCTCAGAAACACCCTCAAACTGCTCAAACAGGGCAGGGCATGCAGTTTGAGTGTCATCTCTCAATCCCTTCAAGCATTCTTGTCCAAACTTGTTCCTCTACCTTCCTTACAACCTATGCATGCTATCCAGAAGCTAAGACACGATCTGTAATTGCTCTAACCACTTCCACCATTTTCACATCTTTGACTTGCAGGTGAAGTTCTACAGCTTGATTCAGAAGCTTTCAAGACAAAGTAAACATTGGAATAGCATCCCTGGACCTCAAGGAAGCTTTTCCAATCATCACCTTGCACTGAAAGTTCCTCATTCTCCAGATAGAAGTTCAACTGAATAGGTAAAATTTTGAACTCGTATCTCTCTTATTATGCATCTTTAGTCTTAAGTTTGTGAAGAAACAAGGTTCTACTCATAGCCCTGAGCATGTACATAGCTTTACATTTCGTTTCTTTTGCCTGAGTTGAGAGAATTTAAGCTTTGAAAATGGCAGAAAGTTTAGGTCAAGATTTGGGATTGATAAAATTCTCTCTCATTTCTGAGAGTTAGGATGAGTTTTTTATATATTTGGAATCGTGATTCAATGCTTGACATGTTTTGTGTTGAAAGTTTGTGCAAAATCTCAAAGAATCAGGATGTTTGAATCTCTGTAACAAGGCGCGCGTTTTTGGCCAAAGGTTGAAGAAGAAGTGGATTGGGCTGGGCCTGTATCATTTTGCTATCCACACCATTTTTTCTGTTTCACACCCCTGAGCCCATTTGCTTCATTTTTTAATATTTTTGACTTTTTCTTTTTTTGTTTGACTTGTTTATTTTTTCTCAGCATATTAAAATTTTGAAAATAATTTTCTCATCATTTTTTGATTTTATTTGGTATTTATTTGATTTTCTTTTGATTTATACATATATGTATATACATTATTATTTAGGATAAATAGAAAAATAGTGTAAATACATTCTCATTTTCATTTTTTATTTTATATTACCCTCTGAAAATATTTCATATAAAAAATACTATTTTCTAAAAAATATTAAATATTATTATTATTGTTTATCCATAATACATATTTAAAATAATGTAAATATAAATACATATTTGTTAATATACTTAGAATAAAATATCAGATAATGTACATATTTTATTTTTTAATATTTAATACTAAAAAAGGCCTTTTTATAAATATACCATATTTTATTTTATTTTTGTATGTAAATCATAAATATTATGTGAATTAGTTAATTAATATACATTTTGATTAAAATTAGGGTTTTTGCCCTAAATATGAAAATACTCAAAAATAATACCTTTTTATTTTCTTATTTTATTTTACACAAACAACATTTTTTCATACGTATAAAAACTTTCTTTTTGCATTTTGCATATTTATTTAATTTCTATTTAATTATGCAATTTATTTACCTTGCAAATATTATGTAATAATTTAGATTTAAATTCTTGTCTAAATATTCCCCATTTGTAAATTTGTACCCCCCTCCCTATATTATTATGTTGTAATAGCGTAGGAATTTAAATTTCGCACTTTATACGCTTTCTAATTATGCCATGTTAGAATTAGGGTTTGCATGCGAAAAACGATAAAAAATAGTTTGACCTAATACAAAGATAAATGAGCATGAAAATAAACAACACATCTCACACTTGCACCCCCTAGGGTATTCCATTTTGGTTGCCTTTCAAAAATGGGCCATATTGCATGTTGAACTTCTTTGGGCAAAACAAACAAATTGAATGATCATAGCCTTTCGATAAAACTTTTCAAAACAAACAAAAACAAATGATCAAGTCCCTTAAAGAAAATTGCCCAAAGACCTTTAACACTATTGCAACTATGGTCTAAACGATGACCCGCGCCCGTCCCTTTCATCTCCTAAGACAAGATTGTCCACCAAATGCAATGGTGGAACAAATTTGTCAAAAGGGCTTAAAACATGACAAAAATCTTTGAGAAAGCTTTAGGGTAGACAAACTCTTAAGTACTTGTCAATTTGCAAAGAAAACACTTGCCTAATTTCAAAACCCACTTCACAAACACTTTCAAAATCAACTTTTTCAAACCCTTGAAACATCTTTTTAAAAGATAAAACACCTTTTGTAAAACATTCGAGTAAAGAATTGTTACAAGGTTAGCCTAGCACAAGGCATCTTTTCAAAACATTTTCAAAACCACACACAAAGCACCATTTCAAACAATTGAAAACCAAGGCAAGATTGATCTAAGCAAGTACCTAAGAGCCCATGGATAACCATGGATAGAAGGGGTGCTAATACCTTCCCCTTCTATAATCTACTCCCCGAACCCAAGAAAAATCTCAAAGGTTTTTGCTGTGCTTTTTAAACCTTTCCTTAGGATAAAATAAAAAGTCGGTGGCGACTCTTGCTCAACCGAAACATTTGCGAAAACAAACGCAAAACCTCAAGTCAGTTCTCCCACCGTATCACAGAACTGGCGACTCTGCTGGGGAGAATTTTAAAAGTGGAGTAACCTTAGGGCTTAGATCACCTTTGTTTTCAATTGATTGTTTTGTTTGCTTTTACATTTGTGGGCCTTGTATCGGAGTTTTATAGATCCTAACTCGGATCTGGGGATACCTTCTTAGAAATTAGCAACAAGGCTGTGAGGGAACTGTGCGGGGTATACCGACATGGTTGAAGCAGTCTGCTACGTTGATGTGGCACTTTGGTGTGTACCGGTAACCCTTGAGTTCAGTCAAGAAGAGTACGGGGCCGCCGCGTGGTGTCGTGAAGCATCAACTGACCTTAGGAACCTTAATTGAACCATCTTGGCCTTTTTTAGGGTAGTGAGATAACTGACTTTGGTGCAGTCCGAGGTTGGTTGATACTCGATGCTACACTCAATTGAGGGTTGCTTTCCTGGAATATTTCAGTCGCCAGTTCAGTGGCTAAATCGAAACGATGAACAATGAAAGCAATCCAGTGATATTTGGACCCTTAGAACCCGGTTACTTTTGATAGGACAGGTTTTAACCAACAAACTGAAAGAGGGTAGTACCTGAACCTCATGCAAGCCTAAACCTAAGGCCTTGTGTGCTTTGTGTGAATATGTTTGCCTGTATATACACTTGCCTGCTTTTCGCATACATGTACATAACATCATGACATCATACCATAGCATTTTCAATAACCATTTCAAGGATCTCGAGGGTTCTTTTGATGCAGGGTTACGTTGAACCAGACATCTATCTAGGGGCAAGGGGGTTCCTCCTCTAACCAATCCAACCAAAAATCAAATACAACAACTTGAATCAGTAGCTATGACCCACTCGACATGGTGAGCTTGATTCTCGTGGAAGGACGCCCATCGGTGCAGAGATCTCCAATCCAAGAGCAAAGTTCAACCTCTAACATTTTCTTGTGTTTACCCCAAGAGATCCTTGAAAGCATGCATCCACATATCATGCATTTGCATTTTGACAATCTTTCCTTTTTCAGGTTTCCTTACTCTCCTGCTGTTTATTTCAGCAAGAGATGGCTCTAGAAAGGTCTGTCAAAGACATCCAAGACCAGACTGCTCAGCTGCAAGAGATGTTCCTGAACTTGTCTCTGGGGCAAGAAGAGATGAAAGCTCTCCTCACCAAGGGCTTGGGGAATTCCAACAAAGCCAGGAGTGATCAGATTGCGGAGCTGCAGTTTGATCTGACAACACTGAGGACTCAAATGATGGGACAGTTGGTGGGCCAGATGGCTCTCATCCAAGACCTATCTCAAAGACAAGAGGAACTCAGAGTTCTTGTCCGCCAACTGCTTCCAAACAACCAACTGGGGCAAACATCTGAGGTCGAAGAGCCAGTAACCGCTCAGCCACCATCCACTCAAGAAGACAAAGGGAAAGCTCCTTTGTTTGCTTCAGGGTCACAAACCCATCAACAACCTCGCCAGCGTCAACGGGGCAATCGGCGTAAACAAGAAAAGTCGAGAAGACAGTTTACAGAGACTGAAATACCATCATTCTTCATACTGAAGCGCCTGTTGGAGGTCGATTTGCTCACCTTAAAGGACCCTCCTCAGAAGCTCAATATCTCCTCTCCTCACTTTAACCCCGACGCATTCTGTGTTTACCATTCCCACAGCCCGGGACACGGCACCAACGACTGTTGGGCCTTGAAGAACAAGATTCAAGATCTGATCGACATTGGGGTGCTGGAATTCATGCCAGACGGCGAGATGAAAATCTTCCGTTAAAGGGTTCTCCATCTGAAGTGACGAAGCTCAAGCTGAAAGACTTTTGCTTCTTTTTGAATTTTCAAAGTTGTAATTTCTTTTTGCTGTCAAACAATTATCTGTTGATGTTAAACTCTGTTTTCATTAATGCATTGCATATGTTTGTCTTGAATTCATCCATTCGTTTCACTACTCTTATGCTTTTCTTTATGATATTTGACTCTTGATAAAAAGCTACAAGCCTTTAGAGGGAGGATGACGAAACAATACCATGATCTTATACAGTATGCTTTTGAACAGACCTTGCTGATGATGTACAGGCATTTCTTTCAATTCCCAAACACTGGAGTTATAAGGAAGTTAATCCCTAGTCAACCCCTTCGAGCCAAAGAAGTAGGAGTTTTCTGTTCTAAACAATCAAAACCTTTGATATAAACCCGGGGCAGGGTAGTATCTCAAAAGAAAATGCGCATTGAAGTCGCAAACTCTCAATTCGTAATACAACGAACGATGTCAAAAAAAAAGAAAGCATTCCTTTGGAATCAAAAGACAAGGGTGGTTCCCTATCACATAGACAGTCAATCTCTCAAAAGAGAAAAGCCCGCCGAGCCAAAACCTATAAAGGAGGCTTAAGAAAGCTGGGGCATCCCGCTGACAGTAATCCCGAAAACGGTAACAGTCAGGCAAAAGTTAGGGATAACAAATCAAAATCAAAATAGTGAGGTCGTTACAAAGTCCTCAACAACATGAAAAACGTTGAAAAAGAAGATGATGACTGTCTCCCCAAATTCAACTGGTGAACCATCGCCTAAAAGTCGTTCCAAACTCAAAACAGAGTGTGACGCACAATTAACTGAGCTTAGGTATGAAGAACATCACGAAGAGCGGGTGGGTACAAATATACTTTGAGCCTTTATCCTTTGTTTCTTAAACCGTGAACCAGGCCACGTTACAACCCTTCAAAAGTCCTAATTGAAGCATGGGTTAGTTCGAAAGCATACTGTTACAAAAGGTATCCTGACTCCTGTAGGGCTTTGCTCTAAATCTTGTGTTAACTTGTCTTATGAAAAGTATTCTGCTAAAAACGCATTTTTCAAAACTTCGAGACAAACATAAACTTTGCACTATTCGAATATCACTGTCTGCATTTAACCCTTTTGTTTGACAGCGAAGAAGTTCATACAGCGCATGTTCGGAGGAACGAAAACTCTCTCAGTAAGTCAAAGTCACTTCAAGAGGATAACACTTCCATCAAATCCTCCTATCAACAAGGGGAATGACATGTCACAATTCAATTAATCTGGGGCAGTCCAGTCAAGGTCCAACAGATCTCTCACCATTCAATTAACCTGGGGCAGTCCAGTCAAGATTTCAAGAAATCTCTCAATATGCAGAGTAATCTGATTCAAGACTCCTTCTTCACCACTTGGGGCATTCGAATGTCAAAAGTGTTCAACAAATCAACTACATTATTTCCAGACTCGACTCCTGTATCTAGCCAGGGCACGTCTGAAGAGTTTGAAGATTCGACTCCTGTATCCAGCCAGGGCATATCTATCAACTACAACATTTCCAGACTCGACTCCTGTATCTAGCCAGGGCACGTCTGAAGAGTTCGAAGATTCGATTCCTGTATCCAGCCAGGGCATATCTGTTGACCACATTTCCAGACTCGACTCCTGTATCTAGCCAGGGCACGTCTGAAGAGTTCGAAGATTCGATTCCTGTATCCAGCCAGGGCATATCTGTTGACCACATTTCCAGACTCGATTCCTGTATCTAGCCAGGGCACGTCTGAAGAGTTTGAAGGTTCGATTCCTGTATCCAGCCAGGGCATATCTATCAACTATCACCTTTCCAGATTCGATTCCTGTATCCAGCCAGGGCATATCTATCAACTATCACCTTTCTAGATTCGATTCCTGTATCCAGCCAGGGCATGTCTGAAGAATTCCAGATCAACACCTGTAACAACCCAGGAAACATCTGTGAACGACCGATTGTAGACCAACACCTGTAATAAGCCAGGATGTATCTACATCACCACTTGGGGCATTCGAATGTCAAAAGTGTTCAAAACCCGATGCAGTTTTTACACAAGCTCATCTTCAGGGAGCCCTACACCGGTTCCTCTTCAAGACTTCTGAAACAAGTTTACGGATTCTTCCCGAGTAACGGATGTTAATCTATCAGCTTGTTCAGATGCAACCCTTTGAATTTAGTTTACGGATGCTTCCCAACAACGGATGCGGCTCTATTGCTGATTCAACTTCAAGATTTCTGAAAATAGTTCACGGGTTCTCCAAGTAAACGGATGTTAACCTATCGCTTGTTCAGATTCTTCTCAAGCTAACCACCATGGAAGATCGCGCTCGCCAAAATTCTTCCTATCTCCAGCGGAGTTCATCAAAATTCCCCAGCAGTAACTTATCTCTTCCTATCCCCAGCCAGAGAATCCTCCGGAATTCAATTCCCCTCAGAGTTTAAGCTTCAGTATCCCCAGCAGAGCCAGACCATTGAACCTTCTCCCCACAGAGTTTTGGAAAGGGCAAATCTTGAGTTCCCCAGTGAAGTCTCCAGAGTTACTTCCCATCAAGCCGAAGATTCTCAATCTGGCCTCCCCAGCATGAGTCTACTAGTTTGGAGCTCCCCAGTAGAGGTCATCAGGAATTCTCTTCCCCAGCAACAGCCAAGGATTTATTTTCCCCGGCAGCAGTCAAGAGGCTTTTATCTTCAGCCATCTCGGATTCATGTATCCTCGGCAAGATTAGCTCATCAGCTTACATGCGCATTCATTACATTCATAGCATAAACATTAATGTCACAGGCATTGCATCGTACATCATAGCATTGCATACAACTAACCCTTTGCCTTTTCAGGAAAGATCAGTCGACAGACACAGATCAACTCCCAAGATTCATCCAGAAATAGTTCAGATGTGACCCAGACACGGCGACATTCTGATACTTATTCCAGATTCATTCAGAAACCCTACACCGGTTCCTCTTCAACTTCAAGACTTCTGAAGACAGTTTACAGATTCTTCCCTACAACGGATGTCAATCTACCAACTGATTCAGACTCTTCTCAACTTTTGAAGACAGTTCACAGATTCTTCCCTACAACGGATGTCAATCTACCAACTGATTCAGACTCTTCTCAATTTTTGAAAATAGTTTACGGACATGTCCCAACAACGGATACTGCTCTATTGCTTGTTCAATCTCAGATAGTTTACAGATTCTCCAGACATGGACGTCAATCTGTTGCTTGTTCAGACCCCGATTCAGAGATGTCCCAAAACAGGGATGCCTTTCTGACACTTATCCACTCACTTTTGACATACAGTTCAACATGTCCAGATGGCATCTATAAGCCCATCCTCCTACCAGCAGTCGCCGAATGGCATCTGTAAGCCCATTCTCAGATGGCATCTCTAAGCCCATCCCCCGACAAATTTCTCTCGCACCAGATGGCATCTTTAAGCCCATCTCCAAATGGCATCTCTAAGCCCATTCCCGCATCCTGTGCTTTGATGAGTGCAAATTTCCGGGCACTCTAGTGTCCAATCTCCTTTTACCCTCGAGTCACGAAAGGCAAGCCTGCCAATCTAACTCTTCGGATTCAAGAAGATTGAACAGGGGCAACTGTTGTACCCCAAAATTTGCCCTCCCTTTTTCTCAACATTTCTCATCACAAAACTCTTGAAGCTCAAGATCCAATTAGGGTTTCATCTGCTCAAGACTCCTCCTTGCACTGCTAACCCCAAATTAGGGTTTGTGTTTGCACAAAGATGTTTTGACCTAAAGTGGCCAAGATGACTTTCTTACTTCATATTGACCTCCTAAGTTTATCCATACCAAGTTTCAAGTCCTGATTCCAAATTTTGCCCAGTCAATTGGACAGTTGACCTAGAAATCAACTGTATTGGGGAAAAAGTCAACTGTGGCCAATTGACAGTCAAATCTCATGAAATTTGATCCACATCAACATTATGAACTCATATGAACCATTTGATCAAGTTTGGATCACAATTCCACAAGAAATTTGATCAGATCACTAAAAGGGCAAAATGGTCATTTTTAGGGTTTTGACTGTACAAAGGCAATTTCTGACTGTTTGACCTAGCCAATGGCAAACCAAGCTCACATATGGACTCAAGGACCCTATGGAATTATCTTGACATGATCAACAAACTCAAAAGATCCCAAGTACACAAGATTGACAGTTGAATTTCCCAGTCAATTGATCAGTTTTGAATGTATACTGAAAAGTCAAACTTTGACTTTTTGGTCAAAATCAAGAGTCAAGATTCATTTTTCATCAAAATATGCCAAATCATGAAACTTTTTCACCAAGAAATCACAAATTGCAAATTAGGGTTAGAAAATGGAATTTTTCATAACTTAGAATTTTTCTAAGTTATGAAAAACCCTAATTTTTTCCCAACTTTGCCCCACCTTTTCACCAAGATCCATTTGGATTCAAACAAAAGTAAAAACATGAAAGTTGTAGATTGTTGCATAATCTACAACTTTGGTTCACAGAGTTTTCTCATTTGAAGCTTGTATCTCAAGTTACAATTTTTTGAATAAGGGCACTAAACCATTTTTAACTTAGTAGAATTTTAACCTATTTTGACAAGGTTTTCTACCCCACTTCAAGGCCATTTTTCATACCCTTCCACTTGGAATTTCAATTTGCATTTCAAAGATGGATTGTAGTACACATTCCAAGCTTTCCAAAATGTCCAAGAACTTCTCAAACAACCTCATGGTTAGAGAGAATCGAATTTCACAATATAGCAAAAAACCACTTTGTTCATGACCAAGTTTCATGTCCATAACTTTGCAAATTTGAACTCAGCATGCTTTAGGCTAGATTACAGGTCCTTAAACCAAGTTACACTCCATAATTTAATGCTTGTTCATTGTGCCAAAGTGTTGTTCCATGAGTTCAAGCATTGTACACAAGATTGATCCATTTTTAGATAAAGTGAATTAGCCATTTTGGTAAAAGTTCACTTTATGTCAATTTAGAAATCCAACAAGTACAAGCTAAATCCTTTTGGCACAAGATTATGGACAAATTGCTCTGATCAAGAGAGGATTATGCAGCACATTAGGAGGCCCTCTACATGCCTAGAAAGCCAACTTGCTTTTGTTGCTTAAAGAAGAAGAAAAGTTCCATAACTTGTAACAACTTCCATCTCAGCCTTAGAACAAGAAAGCAAATATTGTAGACACATTCCAAACATCCCAACCAAGCTTTTGCACGAATCCTTGACCTCTCAAACACTCTCCATCTCAGAAACACCCTCAAACTGCTCAAACAGGGCAGGGCCTGCAGTTTGAGTGCCATCTCTCAATCCCTTCAAGCATTCTTGTCCAAACTTGTTCCTCTACCTTCCTTACAACCTATGCATGCTATCCAGAAGCTAAGACACGATCTGTAATTGCTCTAACCACTTCCACCATTTTCACATCTTTGACTTGCAGGTGAAGTTCTACAGCTTGATTCAGAAGCTTTCAAGACAAAGTAAACATTGGAATAGAATCCCTGGACCTCAAGGAAGCTTTTCCAATCATCACCTTGCACTGAAAGTTCCTCATTCTCCAGATAGAAGTTCAACTGAATAGGTAAAATTTTGAACTCGTATCTCTCTTATTATGCATCTTTAGTCTTAAGTTTGTGAAGAAACAAGATTCTACTCATAGCCCTGAGCATGTACATAGCTTTACATTTCGTTTCTTTTGCCTGAGTTGAGAGAATTTAAGCTTTGAAAATGGCAGAAAGTTTAGGTCAAGATTTGGGATTGATAAAATTCTCTCTCATTTCTGAGAGTTAGGATGAGTTTTTTATATATTTGGAATCGTGATTCAATGCTTGACATGTTTTGTGTTGAAAGTTTGTGCAAAATCTCAAAGAATCAGGATGTTTGAATCTCTGTAACAAGGCGCGCGTTTTTGGCCAAAGGTTGAAGAAGAAGTGGATTGGGCTGGGCCTGTATCATTTTGCTATCCACACCATTTTTTCTGTTTCACACCCGTGAGCCCATTTGCTTCATTTTTTAATATTTTTGACTTTTTCTTTTTTTGTTTGACTTGTTTATTTTTTCTCAGCATATTAAAATTTTGAAAATAATTTTCTCATCATTTTTTGATTTTATTTGGTATTTATTTGATTTTCTTTTGATTTATACATATATGTATATACATTATTATTTAGGATAAATAGAAAAATAGTGTAAATACATTCTCATTTTCATTTTTTATTTTATATTACCCTCTGAAAATATTTCATATAAAAAATACTATTTTCTAAAAAATATTAAATATTATTATTATTGTTTATCCATAATACATATTTAAAATAATGTAAATATAAATACATATTTGTTAATATACTTAGAATAAAATATCAGATAATGTACATATTTTATTTTTTAATATTTAATACTAAAAAAGGCCTTTTTATAAATATACCATATTTTATTTTATTTTTGTATGTAAATAATAAATATTATGTGAATTAGTTAATTAATATACATTTTGATTAAAATTAGGGTTTTTGCCCTAAATATGAAAATACTCAAAAATAATACCTTTTTATTTTCTTATTTTATTTTACACAAACAACAATTTTTCATACGTATAAAAACTTTCTTTTTGCATTTTGCATATTTATTTAATTTCTATTTAATTATGCAATTTATTTACCTTGCAAATATTATGTAATAATTTAGATTTAAATTCTTGTCTAAATATTCCCCATTTGTAAATTTGTACCCCCCTCCCTATATTATTATGTTGTAATAGCGTAGGAATTTAAATTTCGCACTTTATACGCTTTCTAATTATGCCATGTTAGAATTAGGGTTTGCATGCGAAAAACGATAAAAAATAGTTTGACCTAATACAAAGATAAATGAGCATGAAAATAAACAACACATCTCACACTTGCACCCCCTAGGGTATTCCACTTTGGTTGCCTTTCAAAAATGGGCCATATTGCATGTTGAACTTCTTTGGGCAAAACAAACAAATTGAATGATCATAGCCCCTCGATAAAACTTTTCAAAACAAACAAAAACAAATGATCAAGTCCCTTAAAGAAAATTGCCCAAAGACCTTTAACACTATTGCAACTATGGTCTAAACGATGACCCGCGCCCGTCCCTTTCATCTCCTAAGACAAGATTGTCCACCAAATGCAATGGTGGAACAAATTTGTCAAAAGGGCTTAAAACATGACAAAAATCTTTGAGAAAGCTTTAGGGTAGACAAACTCTTAAGTACTTGTCAATTTGCAAAGAAAACACTTGCCTAATTTCAAAACCCACTTCACAAACACTTTCAAAATCAACTTTTTCAAACCCTTGAAACATCTTTTTAAAAGATAAAACACCTTTTGTAAAACATTCGAGTAAAGAATTGTTACAAGGTTAGCCTAGCACAAGGCATCTTTTCAAAACATTTTCAAAACCACACACAAAGCACCATTTCAAACAATTGAAAACCAAGGCAAGATTGATCTAAGCAAGTACCTAAGAGCCCATGGATAACCATGGATATAAGGGGTGCTAATACCTTCCCCTTCTATAATCTACTCCCCGAACCCAAGAAAAATCTCAAAGGTTTTTGTTGTGCTTTTTAAACCTTTCCTTAGGATAAAATAAAAAGTCGGTGGCGACTCTTGCTCAACCGAAACATTTGCAAAAACAAACGCAAAACCCTAGTCAGTTCTCCCACCGTATCACAATAACGCTACAATTTTAGAGGATGGTGTGGAAGTTCCCATCCAGCCAATGCCTAATGTGGGAAATATTGCTGATACTAGAAGAATGACCCGCAGCGGTCGTGTATTTTCACCAGTTGTTCGTGGAGATGTTAGTACTAGAAAGAAAATTATGGAAAATGTTGAGCCCAAGAAGGATGTGGGTGAATCTAGTGGAGCTACGCTAGAAAAAGAGGTGGACGATATTTTAAAGATAATAAAGATGAGAGACTACAAAATTATAGATCAGCTACTGCAGGCTCCTTCAAAAATATCTATCTTGGCTTTATTGATGAACTCCTCTGCTCACAGAGAATCTTTGATGAGGGTATTGGACCAAGCTTTCGTGGAAAGTGATATGCTTGTAGACCAATTCAGCAGTGTGGTAGGGAACATTACGTCATGTAATAACCTGAGTTTCTGCAACGGTGAACTGCCCGATGAAGGAAGGAATCACAATTTGGCCCTCCACATCTCTATGAACTGCAAGAATGATTCATTATCCAATGTGTTGATTGATAATGGATCCGCATTGAACTTTATACCGAGGAGCACACTTATGAAGTTGAAATATCAAGGAACGCCCATGCACCTAAGTGGCATTACTGTGAAAGAGTTTGATGGATCAAGGAAATATGTTATTGGTGAAATGGACTTGCCTATTCATATAGTCCCACATTTGTTTCAGATTACTTTCCAGGTCATGGATTTGTACCCTCTTATAGCTTCTTGTTGGGATGGTCGTGGATACATGAGGCAGGGGCTGTCACTTTGAATTTACACCAGAAGTTGAAGTTTGTACGTGAAGGAAAAGTGGTAATTATAAATGGAGAACATGCATTATTGATATCTCATTTGTCCTCTTTCAGTGTCATGGAGGCGGATGAAGCTGCTGTTAGAACCCAGTTCCAAGATTTATCCATTTATAACATAAGAGGAAATGAGAACTATGTGGCTTGGTTTAAGGATGCGCAGTAGGTTATGCATAATGGCCATAGTAAAGTATGGGGGAAGATTGTTGATCCACCTGTAAACAAGAATAGAGCTGGCTTGGGGTTCTCCATGAATAATGATAAAGGTAAGGGTATGATGCCGAAGTCTGCTGCAGGAAAGTATCATGACATATTTCATAGTGGGGGTTATCTTCATCCAATTGTTTCTGGGATTAATGCCATTGTGGAAGATGAAGTAGAGCCAGAAATACCAAATCATGTGACACACGGAGTTAGGGTTCAGAACTGGATCACCATTGATGTTCCCTCTTGCATACATGTTTCAAAGTAATTTGTTGTTGTTAATCTTTTTGAAAAGCTTTCATTCTGCCCAAGGTAAAAGTATTAATATTGTATGGGATTATCTGTTTGCTGTGATTTTTTAAAATCAATAATAAAAGTTGTCTTTGTTTCCCAAATTGTGTTTTTATTCTTTGCTTTTTCTTGGAAAATGGTAATCAGAAAAAAAACCTTTCAAAATAAATAATAATTGAAATTTAATCTGCATAATCACTTGTTATATGTGTCAGTTTCTAAAAGCAATCATAAATCATATGTGCAGATTAATTAAAAAACCCGTTGAATACAATGACCCTGCACCCTCTCCCAACTTTGAATGTCCTGTGTATGGAGCCAAATAATAAGACTATGATGAGATTCCAGAAGAGGTATCACAGTTTCTTGAGCGCGAGGAAAATGCCATTAAGCCGTATAAAGAGCCATTGGAAGTAATCAATTTGGGTTCAGAAGAATACCCGAAAGAAGTCAAGATTAGAGCATTGCTGCATCCCGATGTGAAGATCAGGTTGATTGAGATGTTGAGAGAATATATGGATATTTTTTCTTGGTCTTACCAAGACATGCCTGGTCTAGATACAGATATTGTAGAGCACCATTTGCCGCTGAAGCCAGAGTGCCTGCCAATTAAACAGAAGTTGCGAAGAACTCACCCAGATATGGAAGTGAAGATTAAAGAGGAAGTTCTAAAGCAGATTAATGTCAGTTTTCTTGTGACATCAGTGTACCCTCATTGGATTGCCAATATTATCCTAGTACCGAAGAAAGGCAAAAAAATTTGTATGTGCGTAAATTACAGAGATCTAAAAAAAGCTAGTCCAAAAGATGATTTTCCATTTCCACACATTGATATATTAGTGTATAGCACAACAAAATTCAAAGTTTTCTCGTTCATGGACGGATTTTCTGGGTATAATCAAATAAGGATGGCTCCTGAGGACATGGAAAAAACAACGTTTATCACATCGTGGGGAACATTTTGTTACAGAGTGATGCCCTTTGGGTTGAAGAACGATGGTGCAACGTACCAGAGGGCTATGACAACTCAATTCCAGGATCTGATGCACAAGGAAATTGAGGTATATGTTGATGACATGATTGCTAAATCCCAGACTGAAGAAGGGTATGTAGAAGATTTGTTGAAGTTGTTTCAACGTTTGAGGAAGTATCATCTTCGCTTGAATCCAAATAAATGTACCTTCTGTGTTCGATTAGGGAAATTGTTGGGTTTCATTGTTAGATAGAGAGGTATTGAAGTTGACCCTGATAAAGTCAAAGCAATTCAAGAAATTCCAGCGCCGAGAACTGAAAAGCAAGTCAGAGGGTTCCTTGGTTGTTTGAATTATATTTCCAATTCATTTCCCACATGACTGCAACGTGTGAACCGATCTTTAAGTTGTTAAAGAAAGAACAAGGTTGTGTATGGACAGATGACTTCCAAAGGGCATTTGAAAGTATTAAAGAATATCTTTTTGAACCTCCTATCTTGCTCTCTCCTGTTGAAGGAAGGCCACTAATTATGTATCTGACAGTGTTAGATAACTCCATGGGCTGTATTTTGGGACAACAAGATGAAACAGGGAAGAAAGAGTATGCCATTTATTATCTCAGTAAAAAGTTTATTGATTGTGAGTCACGGTATTTCATGTTGGAAAAGACTTGTTGTGCTCTGGCCTGGGCGGAAAAACGTTTGCGGCAGTATATGTTGAATCACACTACTTGGTTGATCTCCAAAATGGATCTAACCAAGTATATTTTTGAAATGCCTGCTCTTACTGGGAGAATTTCCCGCTGGCAGATGTTGTTATCTGAATATGACATCGAATACTGCACTCAAAAAGCTATTAAAAGTAGCGTGTTGGCAGATTATCTTGCTCACCAGCCAGTTGATGATTATCAGTCTTTGAAGTATGATTTCCCCGATGAGGATGTGATGTTTTTTGAAGGTGAAAGATTGTGATGAACCTTTGCCTGAGGAAGGTCCTGATCCTGAATCTCGCTGGAGTATGATATTTGATGGATCTGTGAATGCTTATGGTAAAGGAATTGGTGTTGTGATTGTCACTCCACATGGATCACACATTCCTTTTACTGCAAGGTTGACATTTGATTGTACTAATAATATGGTAGAAGATGAGGCTTGTATCATGGGTCTCGAGGAAGCTATTGATCTCAGAATTAAAATTCTTGATGTGTATGGCGATTCAGATTTGGTAATAAATCAGATTAAAAGAGAGTGGGATACTCGTCACCCCGGCTTGTTCCCTTACCAAGATTATGCTAGAAGATTGTTACCCTTATTTAATAAAGTTGAATTCCATCACATCCCCAGAGACAAAAATCAAATGGAAGATGCTCTTGCAACTCTGGCTTCTATGTATCAAGTGAATACTTGGAATGATATACCTTGAATTATAGTTCAACGACTGGATAGACCCACTCATGTGTTTACAACAGAAGAAGTAGAAGATGAGAAAACTTGGTATTACGATATCAAGCATTTTCTCCAGGCTCAAGAATACCCGATTGGTGCATCGAATAAAGATAGAAAGACATTGAGAAGATTGGCTGGCAGCTTCTTCCTCAGTGAAAATGTGTTGTACAAGAGAAATTATGACATGGTCTTTCTCAGATGCGTGGATAGACACGAAGCAGTCATGTTGATGAATTAGATTCATGAAGGTTCATTTGGCACTCATGACAATGGACATTCGATGGCTAAAATGATCCTAAGGGCAGGTTACTATTAGCTGATAATGGAATCTGACTGTTACGAATTTGTAAAGAAGTGCCATAAATGTCAAATTTATGCAGACAAGATTCATGTGCCTCCAACACATCTCAATGTTATTTCTTCCCCGTGGCCTTTCTCTATGTGGGGTATTGATATGATCGGGATGATAGAACCCAAATCTTCGAATGGGCACCATTTTATCTTGGTAGCAATTGATTACTTCACCAAATGGGTGGAAGTTGCTTCATTTTCTAATGTTACTAAGCAGGTGGTTGTGCGCTTCATTAAGAATAATCTCATATGTCGGTATGGTGTGCTGAGCATAATTATCACTGACAATGGCTTGAATCTGAACAACAAGATGATGACAAAACTTTGTGAAGAATTTAAGATTGTCCATCACAATTCATCTCCGTACAAGCCGAAGATGAATGGGGTTGTTGAAGCTGCTAATAAGAACATCAAGAAGATCATCTAGAAGATGGTTGTTACTTATAAAGATTGGCATGAAATGCTCCCTTTTACTTTACATGGATATCGGACATCTGTCCGCACATCAACATGAGCAACCCCATTCTCCCTTGTGTATCAAATGGAAGTTGTGCTCCCAATCAAGGTTGAGATTCCATCTTTGTGTGTGATAATGGAAACCAATTTGACAGAGGCTGAATGGGTCCATAATAGGTTTGACCAATTAAATTTGATCGAAGAGAAGAGAATGACGGCTTTGTGTCATGGGCAGTTATATCAGAAGAGAATAAAGAAAGCTTTTGATAAGAAGGTCAAACCTCGTGAATTCATAGAAGGCGACCTCGTGCTTAGGAAGATCATGTCTTTTAACGCTGATTCTAGGGGAAAGTGAAATCCCAATTTTGAAGGCCCATATGTTGTCAAGAAAGCCTTCTGACGGTGCATTAATTCTTGAAACTATGGATGGCGAGGATTTCCCACGTCCCATGAATGTTGATGCAGTCAAGAAATACTTCACCTAAAGAAATAAAAGAACAACTCGCTAAGGTGAAAACCCGAAAGGGCGACTTAGGCAAAAAGGAGAATCTCGATAGGCCGAAAACCCGAAAGGGCGGTCTAGGAAAAAATTAGACATAAACAGTTAGGGACTTTCTTGGCAAGTGACTGCATCAGACAAGACTTGATCATTGAAGCAACAATCTTCTTGGATTCTCACCATACTTCAACAGAAGTTGCTGCTCAGGATTTCAAAGTTGTTAGAGGGAATAGTGGTCATTGTATCTCAATGTATCTTTTCCATTATATATTACCATTTTCCGAACTTTGTAATCATCCGTGGAGTCTCGCCATTCGCGGACTACCATTCTATCAATAAAATTTGAGCTTTTATCCAATTCTTTGTAGTTCTTATTTTTATTCAGCTTACGAAGACTCCATTTATTATTGATAATAATTTTCAAAGCAAAAGGATTAAATAACAAAATTGTTTTTCAAAAAAGAATTTACAACTTACTTTTTCTTTAAGATTTTGTGATTCAAGAGGAAAACAAAAGTGGTGATCCCAGGAATGGATGAACTCCAGTAATTTTGAGAAGCTTTGTTTTTCCCAGGAAGGTTTTCTCATGTCATTTTCGCTGGTATGCGCATGATTTTTGTATATTAAAGACGATACCAATTGGCGTAAGGTGTAGTATCGGGTTTGTGATCTCAGTGTCCCCAATCAAGTGTTGGTTCATTTTCTGATTTTTGGGTTGGCTTGGTATGAGGTCTCTATTCCAAATTCCCCAGCGAAGTCTTCTCTCATATGACGAAAGGTCTTGTCCCCTTTGGTGTGCTGAGATGGAATTATTTGCAGAATGTTGCTCTTTTTGGCAGTGTTGGCATTATTATTGATATTTATTTCCCAGGCAGCTGGACCAGGGCAGTATATTTTCTAAGAATTGTTGAGACAATTGTCAACTTTTTGAGTTTTCACTCGCCAAGTGTTGGGTTTGATTTAAAATCCCCAAGAGTTTGACTCTTTCTATATGTTGATTTCTTGATTCCCCAGGAAAGGTATCCCAGGGCATCTTTTGTTGGAATAGGTTTGATCCGAGATTTCCCAATGAAGGCCTTGCTTATTTGATAGAAGTATTTTCTCCCCGTGCATGCTGAGTTTAATTCATTTACAAAGCATCTTCCTTTCGATAGTTCTTGCATATTGTTTGCTCGATAATCAGGCAAGGGCAGTGTTTTATTTAAGAAGTGGTGAATTGGTTATCAACTTTTTGGGTTTTCACTTGCCAAGTGTTGGGTTTGATTTAAAATCCCCATAATTTTGATTTCTTGCTATTATGTTTTAATTTTTAAACTCTCCAAGTTGTTATCCCCATGAGATTTCATACTTTCCCCCAGAGAAGTTGGTGCAATGCTTACTCTCAATATTGAAGAACGTATCCATGTTTTCCCTAATGAAGAACGTATATGGGTTTCCCCTCTTCGATTTGGTGTTGGTATCTCCCCAGTGAAGTCAGCACGAGGTCCTCAGTTGATATCTCGATGATGAGGCACTATCTCCCCTAATGAAGTCTGTATGGTATTTCTCCATTAAAGTCAGCTCGAAATCCTCATTTGATGTTTTACCGATATGATTTCCATTTACCTTATTTTATATCAGCATTGCAATCCCCAGTAGAAGTGAGGACCATGAAAACATTTGTTTTCCCCCATTGAAGTATGAGTGATATTCCCCGGTGAAACTTGGAGAAGGATGTTATATCCCTATATCTGTACTATTTTGTCGCTATGATTTGTTACTTCCAGATTATGTTCCTTCCGGGTGAAGTTAAGCCGCGAAATAAGATTTTGTTTCCACAATTGGTGCTTATTTTTCTTATGGGATGTTCATCCTGGATGAGATTTAGCCGAGTGTTATTGGTGCTCGAGTTAGCTTTGCTTGGTTATCCCTAGTGTTATATTCATATATTCATATATTCATATATTCATACATACATCATTCATAGTTAAATTTAGCAAATCATTGCTCATTAACATTATTTAATATTTTGTTGACATATTACCATGTTTTACAGATTTGTGTTATCCTCTTTCCAATAGAGTGTCAGTCTTAAGCAGAAAGTGTATATTATTTCAATTTCTCCACTGAATTATCCCTCGTGGAAGATTTTATCTTTAGCCTTCCTGTACAGCTGTTTGTCTGGATGATTTGGGTTTCCCTCTTGAGTTTATTTCTCAAAGGATGTATTTTGGTTGACTGTCTCATTCCAGTTTATTTCTGATTTGAATCTTTGTTTCCCAACAATAATATTACTTTGGATTTCTGCAAGCTTCGAGCTTTGGTTTGAAAATGTGCATTTATTTTGCACGAGAAGAATTTATCTACTCAACAGGAATATGTTGGCATTTCCCCAGGAAGTCATATCTCTTTCCCCAGGAAGCCATATTGTTTTCCCCAGGGAGTAATTTTTCAATCCTTCTTATAACAGCAAGTAACAGGTCTCTTTATTTGAGCAACTTGTACTTCCTCGTAAAATTCGACATTACCTTTTTGCTATCTTCTCTATGAGTGGATAGTTTGCAGTTTGTTGTCAAATTACTCTAGTGGATGGCAAGTCTTTCAATATCGCAGAGATAGTTTGTTGAAAAATCTTTGCAAGTGGTAGTCTCTTTATTTGAGACAACTTATATATTACCCTTTCCAGGCAGAGTTCCTCGGTTAAAGAAGAAGTTGAGACCCGTTCTAAGTGAAACGCCAGAATTTTGGAGAAACTTGATATTCTTTTTGCTACCTTCAGTAAACGTTGGTAGTTCACCATCAGTGAACGTCGATGTTATGATATTTATTTTCTCTCTACCTTCAGTGAAAGTTGGTAGTTCATCATCAGTGAACGGTGATGCTATGATATTTTCTATTTCTACCTTCAGTGAAAGTTGGTAGATCACCATCAGTGAAAGTTGGTGATTTTTATCTTTTTGCTACCTTCAGTGAATGTTGATAGTTCATCATCAGTGAATGGTGATGCTATTATATTTCTTTTACTTCTACCTTCAGTGAAAGTTAGTTGATTACCATCAGTGAAAGTTGGTGATTGTTATCTTTTTTCTACCTTCAGTGAATGTTGGTAGTTCATCGTCAGTGAACAGCGGTGCTATGATATATTTTCTCTCTACCTTCAGTGAAAGTTGGTAGGTCACCATCAATGAAAGTTGGTGATTGTTATCATTTTGCTACCCTCAGTGAACGTTGGCAGTTCATCATCAGTGAACGACAGTCCTATGATATATTTTTCTCTCTACCTTCAGTGAAAGTTGGTAGGTCACCATCAGTGAAAGTTGGTGATTGTTATCTTTTTGCTACCCTCAGTGAACGTTGGTAGTTCATCATCAGTGAACGGCGGTGCTATGATATTTTCTCTTACTACCTTCAGTGAAAGTTGGTAGGTCACCATCAGTGAAAGTTGGTTATTGTTATCTTTTTTCTACCTTCAATGAATGTTGGTAGTTCATCGTCAGTGAACGGCGGTGCTATGATATATTTTTATCTCTACCTCTAGTGAAAGTTGGTAGGTCACCATCAGTGAAAGTTGGTGATTTTTTTCTTTTTTCTACCCTCAGTGAACGTTGGTAGTTCACCGCCAGTGAACGGCGATGCTATGATATTTTCTCTTACTACCTTCAGTCAAAGTTGGTAGGTCACCATCAGTGAAAGTTGGTGATTGTTATCTTTTTGCTACCCTCAGTGAACGTTGGTAGTTCATCGTCAGTGAACGGCGGTGCTATGATATTTTCTCTTACTACCTTCAGTAAAAGTTGGTAGGTCACCATCAGTGAAAGTTGGTGATTGTTATCTTTTTGCTACCTTCAGTGAATGTTGGTAGTTCATTGTCAGTGAACGGTGGTGCTATGATATATTTTTCTCTCTACCTTAAGTGAAATTTGGCAGGTCATCATTAGTGAAAGTTGGTGATTATTATCTTTTTTCTACCCTCAGTGAACGTTGGTAGCTCATTGTCAGTGAACGGCGATGCTATGATATTTTCTCTTTCTACCTTCAATGAAAGTTGATAGGTCACCATCAGTGAAAGTTGGTGATTGTTATCTTTTTGCTACCTTCAGTGAACGTTGGTAGTTCATCGTCAGTGAACGATGGTGCTATGTTATATTTTTCTCTCTACCTTTAGTGAAAGTTGGTAGGTCACCATCAGTGAAAGTTGGTGATTGTTATCTTTTTTCTACCCTCAGTGAATGTGGGTAGTTCATTGACAGTGAACGGCGGTGCTATGATATATCTTTTTCCTCTACCTTCAATTAAAGTTGGTAGTTCATCGTCTGTGAACATCGATGATTTTTTTCTCTACCTTCAGTAAACGTTGGTAGCTCACCTTCATTGAACATCGATGTTGTTATTCTTTTCTCTTTCTACCTTCAGTGAACGTTGGTAGTTTCGCCTTCAGTAAAAGTTGGTGTATCCTTTGACCTTTTTACCATCCTCTATGAGTCGGGTCTTTTGATCCACCAGTGATTTATTTTCCTTGTTGGGTTTCTCTTTTAATCTTTATTTCCATTTCTATATTCCCAGTGGTGTTTTGCGTCCTTTTGAAGTTGTTCATATGCATTCATGCTCATAAGTATTGCATGGCATCTTAGGGCCAAAAATAGGGTTTGTTTTATATTTGAGTATCTTCGATCGCGTCGACACAAAGATTTTTAACCTTCATATCTCTGGATAGAAGAAACTTAAATAAGGGCAGCTATTGTACCCCAAATTTTGCCCCTAAGATCCCTACATCATACCATATTGATTCAATCATAACAAGATCACATTAGGGCTTTTGGTTCTCCTCCCTATCTCTAGCTTTTCTCTTTGAGGAATCACCAAGCACATTGACTTGTTTTTCTTTTATGATCATTCATGTTTTGTTTTGACTTTCCTTTTAATTAATAAAATGCAATATTGGTTTATCTTACTTGTTAATAATGTAGGTAAAGGCAATGTGGCTTGGCAATTTGATCCATGGGTTCATGAGTTTATTTCCATGCCCTAGTCAATAAAGCTTAAGAAATTCAAACCTCACCATTGAATTTGTTTTGAATAAATGGCATAGAAAGGTTATATTGGTTCACCATATTTCAAAGTTATCAAGGTTGATTCAAAAGTGCAAGGGATTGATTGAAGAAGTTGTCATGGTTGGACAAGACTTTGTTCCCATTGGTCACAAGTTCATATTTCTCTCATTTCTCAATATATGGAAGTGGTTTTGGTGGCTATGATTTCTTATTATCTTCCTTAACAAATTCTATTTACAAATCAAGAATGTTGGTACAAGAAGATTGTTCAAAATTGTCAAAGTTCCTCAAAGCATTTTCTTGATCTAGGAGCTAGGGTTTTGAACTTCAATGAAGTCTATCTTGATCATATTTTGGTATTTTTGAGTGATTCCAAAGACATACTTCTCTTCAAATGGTTATTAACAAATCATTTCAAAAGTTTCAAGGAGTTTTCATGTGGAAGAAACTTGATGTTGAAGAAATATTACAAGTCCTCCAGATGAACCCCCAATTTCCCATGTGTGACTTCAAATGATCATAACTTAGTCAATTTTTATCACCTTGAGTCCACTCTTTTTTCACAATGATCTAGAGGATGTGAAATTTATTCCTTCTTTTATGTGTAAAGTGAGAAAATGGATGGAAGATGCCCTAAGGATACAAACGATTATAGGTCATTTCATGATTTTTTTTTCCAACTTCAACAGTTCACAACCCTTTCAATTTTTGGATATTTTGAATGCTTCAAGTTTCAAAATTTCATTCAAGAGGTCTATGCATGCCATCTTTTTTGGTCAAGAACAAATTCCAATTGGAAGGCCATGTTTGGATGCAAAAGATTATAGGTCACTTTTGAATAAAAACTTGAAATATTTCTAAGTATGGAAAGTCAACTTCTTTTTCCCAACTTTGACTCATTGCAACTTTCAGCTCAAACATCCATTTGATTTCATTCTTTTCCCATTGAAAAGCTTTTAATCTCATCTTTCTAAAGCATCAAGAATCATGCCTTAAGACCCCTTGAGCTGAGAATACTATTGATTTGAACTTGGTAACTTGGAACTGAAGTTTCTTCAAAAGTCAGAATTTGAAATCCTTGATTTGGCTTCTAAACATTGTTTCTGCACGTTTTTGCTTCTAAACATGTTTAGTGAACTTCCAGAAGTGATTCGCATAGCAAAACGCGTGTTTTGGATGAGTTTTGATCAATATAAAAGTCACACTTTTCTTGTTTGCAACTTTACACGATTTTCCTCCAAACTTCATCATTTCACACGCTTGAACATTCATTTGATTCCCTATAAATAGAGGATCATCCCTCGTTCATTTCCTCAAGCTTGAACAGCCAGAATCACCCTACCAAACTTGCTCCATAACTCAATTTTCTCTAACTTCAAAATCAGTGTTCAAGCCTTTTTCAATCCAATTTTTCTATCAATTCACCTTCCTTGATCTTCCCTGAAGCTAACCATACAATTACCTTCAAAAATCGTGACCTATATTGATCCATAGAAATCTAGTTTCAGAGCTCTACAACTCAACTTCAATAGGTAGATTTCTTCATCAATTCTTCAAAACTTTAATATCATTGTGAAGCTCTCATTGCCTTGGTTCTAGTTGCAACACTTGCTTTTATCTAGAAACACATTTTGACCATGAAATTTCAAATCCCTTTTCAAAACTTTCCTTCCAAATTGCTAGAGCTATAGTTTATATAAATTTGTCGCGAAGGTGTGGTTGTCTTCATCTTGAAGAGATAAAGCGAATGGCATAGGTCTCGTGCTCTAATTTTATAGATTGAGTAACCTGGTTTTGGGACTGGCTGGAGGTTGAAGATGACCAACGTGTCATCTTCCAACCAATGATGGCGTGCCATTTGTATTTTTTTTTGAAAATCTGATTTATATTTGATTCTATGCTTTATTCAGTAATGACCATGATATGCACAGCGTGCCAGATCCCTTGGATTTGATTAATAACGCATTTTGACTCTCATCCAATGGTCCACATATTTTTGACTTTATTTTTTATTTCTGATTTTTATATTTAATTGCTTTAAACTTCAAAAAATCATAGAAAATTCATTTTTAGTCCAAAAATCTAAAAAAAATTATGAAAAATATTTTTGATTTATCTCTTTCTGATTTTTATTTTTTCACGATTTTATTTTGTGTTTTGATATTTTTTATAAATTTTCATTTTATTTGAATTGTTTAAAATATTTAAAAATACTTTTATGCATTTTTTAAATTCTGAAAAAAATATGGAATGATCCAATGATATTGTGACAAATATTGGTGACCTCATTTATTTTTTATTTCTGACTTTGTTATTTTTTATCATTTTTGGTTTATTTTACTCATTTCTTTTAATTTTAAAAAATAGTTTCTAACTTAAAAAAATTACCAAAAAATTTATAAAAATATTTGAGTTCATTTCTGATTTTTCTATGGTCTTACTTAATATTTCTTGATTAGTTTGAACATAGTTGATATTTTTCTTTCTTATTTCTATTTTAAAAGATTTTTAAAACCTTTTAATGTATATATTAAATGCAATATTATTTGTGATTATTTTCTGGCTAATCTTGGGTTGAATTCTTGATCATGAACTTTATTAACATCATTGGATCCATGGTGTTGAGTGTAACTCCACAAAAATGGATGAATGATTTTAATAATAGTTTGATTAAATTTTAATTCAAATATGGTTTATATTCTTTCTCACCCCTCTTCATCTCATCTCTTTCTTATTGCACTAAGTGTTATTGGAGCATGATCTCTATGTCATGTCTCAAAACAAATGGTGCATAGATTGCTATTGACCGACCTCAAAATAGGTGTGACTTCTATATAAGTCCACTTACGATTGCTTATCATAGCGCTAAATTTTGTCCCGATTTGAATAAATGATCATTCGTGGCCCAAACCTATGTTTGCAAGCCCAAGTATGTTAATTTGGTCTCTTTGGTCCAATAACCTTGAGATTCATTGTGTGAAGACTTTGGTTCTACCAATCCTCTAATGGACCTTCATTAATTTTGGTCAACGGGGATCACTTAAATATCGTTGATCATTACATGTTACTTTTAAGGATTCCAAATGGATGATATACTTGACAAAAAGCAAATGCAACTTGTTGTGTAGAGGCTTTGGCTCTACCAATCCTCTAATGAGTTCCAAATGCAAGTTTCAAGATGGTCATCCAACTAACCACTAATTATTAAATTGTTTTTACTTTATGCTTTTATTTTTATGCTTTATGTACCATTTACTTTAAGCATTATATTTCATACCATTTTGATTTTGCTCACTTGAGCATTTATATTCTTGTTATTTTTATTTTGCTCACTTGAGCTTTTCTTTTCTTTTTTTCAAGACACCTAATAATCAACATGAACCCTAAAAAAACCTTTAATGATACTTGGACTATTTGGTTACTATCCTTGGCATTATGGAGTATTGGACTTCTTGGACTTATGATTAGAAACCTTGGTCTATGTTTGAGACCTTGTGACCTTATTTGATATTTTGTCTAGAGTTCATGAGGATTACCTCAAGACATTGGGTTGTTTGTTTGTTTTGTGTGCAGGTTATTGTGATTACATACTTTGTCTTTAATCTGGAACTCACCCGTATACAGCCGTTACTCTGTCCAATTTTTGTGAAGACTTAATACATTTGAAGTTTGGTTCTCTCAAGAGGTCTAGTATCATTGCTTGTTTGGTTTCAATCCAAAGAATGGGAATTCTATCTTGACTCATAACGTCAAGTAATGGCTTCTTGTTGGTTAGATGATTCTTATCCCTAGCTTTTACCTTATGCTTTAGGATAGTCTCTTCTTCTCCTCCCATCTTCTTTAATTTCAAAAATCTTCCCCCTCGTTTTGAAAACTCTTCTTGTTTTTAAACTTGAACCACTTTCATAATAAACTTGGACTTAGGTCCATGTATTTTCAAAAACCTTTTCATAAATAAACTTCAATCAATTTAATAATACCTTTACATTTTTTGTGAGAAGACTAAAAGTCAATCAATCTCATTTCAAACCATTTTTGCCACTTTGGCCTTTTACTTTAAAACTTTTCTCCAAAAGATTAGACTCTTGTAAATCCTTGTAGTGATGCAAACAACTATACTTCTACAGTATGTGGTGAAGTGAGATATTTTCCACTTGGGTGTTGAGTGAGGCATTGATGATTTTAAAATCAAAGCCATATCCTCCACTTTGAGATAATGCAAATTCACCTTTCTCATGATTGCGGGTAGTAAGTATGTTTTCCACACGGATAATGACAATAATGTCTTATCTCATAAAATTAACCAACACACTTGTGTTTTGAAAATTTTAAAGAGGAACTACGTGTACCATGATCCCCTATTGCATGAAAGATGGTACATAGGCACTAAAGATTCACAACTGCGGAAGATGAAAAAAATCATAAAAATATATTTCTTTTCTCACCTCCATCATCTATTTTATATACAACATTTTATAGCCAAAATATACAGATTTTTCAAAGAGGTTCCGGCGGAGTACCGTAGATGTTTAGGGTGCTAATACCTTCCCTTTGCATAACCAACCCCCTTACCTTGAATCTTTCCCCCTCTTTTTGGGTTATTCGCTCTTTTTCTATTCCTTTGAAAACAATAAAGCGCGGTGACGATTTTTAATTTGATCTATATAAGTCTAGCCAATCCAATGGCTTAGTCTTAAACATTTCTACCACTATAATATATGTTTTTCTTTATTTTCACATATTGTTATGAATTGCCTCATTTTCGTAACATTTGTTGTGTGGATGTTAGGACACTTTCTTTAGGTTTGTGCGGTGTAACAATACCATGACATGACGAGAGAATGTTACTAGGTCGTACAATAAAGGTGTCGAGCTTACGACATAAAACAACAATGTTTTATTTGTATTTGTTTATGTATGTGTTGACTTGTGTTTTAACAAGTTGAAATTGGACCTATTTTAAATTCTCAAATTTTTACTTTTCAACTTGTTAATTCACTTTCAGGCATTTGTTTCGCTATGTTAACTTCTGTTTTTCCGCAAGCTTGTTGTTTTTAGCTTGTGGAAGTGTTTTTGTATGTTATAAATATTGTACATGTGTTTGAGATTGTGTAGGTGAATGTGGAGGCTGCACAGTTGTTTCTGTTCCTATTTTTCTGCAACTGGTGTAGCGCACTAAGGGTGGTTTAGGCTACTTAGCACGCTCTCCTGTGCTGCACCAGTGAAGTTTTTTTTAGTGTTCGCTTGGTCTTCATTTTTCTCACTTTCACCAAGGCCTTGTAGTAGTAAATAAAATTAGTATTATTTTTATTTCTTTTGTTTATCTTTGAGCTTGTTGTGAATAGCTTGTAGTCTCTTTTGGTGATTTTCCAAATTTGAGTGTTTCAACTTGCAAATGCATGGTAATAATTTTGTTAAGTTTTATACACGTTTGAGGTATGTTTTTATCGCTTTTTATAATTTAGCATATTTATGATACTTAGAATTCTTACAATTTTATGCCATTCATTCTTTTGTATACTTGTCCATTTGTGAATCACTTTAGTTCCTACTCTTTTTGTGAGGTAGCTTTCCATTGTTCAAATATGCTGGAGGCCATAACTCTTATTTTAACTGGATTTTCTTATGCTTAATATTTTGTTTGTATTGATTGTATGAAATCTTGAACATGATCAAAGCATTTTTTTTTGTTTCATTTTGAACACAACTACCTTGGCCAAATAGTCAATTCACCTTGTGAGTGTGTGTTCTTTTGTTAACCCTTTTGAGCTTTTTATCGATATCCATGATGTTTTTGTTAAATTCTTGTCTATGAGTGTTTGGTTTATTTTTATATCGATGTTAATTCTTTTGTTTTCTTGAACCCTCAACTATGATTTTTAGTTGAATTTTTATCTTGCCTTAGAAAGTAGGGAGTATTCACATTATGATGATGGTTGAATTCAAGTTGGGGAGAGGAATGTTTATATGGTTATGTTGTGATTGCTATGAGGTTGAAAATAAAAATAAAAAAATAAAAAAATGTGAAAAAGAAAGAAAAGAAAAAGAAAGAAAAAAATGAAAAAGTTTTGAAAAACAAAAACAAAAAGAGTTTGGAATAATGTTGTGCTAATAAGTGATGTGTGTTGGTTCAAAATGTGTGGTAAAGAAGAATTTTGATTGGAGTTCTATTGTTTGAAACTTTGTGGAAGTAATTACTCCCTTAGGTTTAGGCATGTTTTTGTTTCAATTAGCATTAGGACTTATCCCTTGTTTGTTAACCAAGCCCCCTTACAACCTTGAAAAGCCCTTGAGATTCTTGCCTTTGTATGTTCAATGTGAATTTTGGATGAATGAATAATTTAGTCTTTTGTTTGCAAGATTGTGGATGAGTGAAAATACCTTACTTTGTATGTTTTTCATCTACCGATGATTGTTTTTGCTAGGTGTGATTCCTTTGTGAACCAGTATTATTTTAGAATGTTTGGCATGTTCTTTATATTTATCTTTTTTTTTCGTGTTTATGTTATCGTTGTAGTTAAGTGGTAAGTATGTTTCATCGTGTGTACCATTTTTCATTTGAACCATTGCATTTGTTTTCTGTTTTCAAAACTTGTTGATTCATGATATCTGGGTTGATTACTTTTGGTTCTTTTAGTTGTTTGGCTTTGTTTGAGGACAGACAAGTTCAAGTTAGGGAGAGTTTGATAAGTGAAAATTGTATCTATTTTTGTATATACTTTTTGTTGCACTTATCGACTTTTTGTTGTTAATATCGTTGAATAAACCTGACTTTTATGTAAATACGTTTAGTTTGTGTTTATTTGTGTTTTTGTGTACATAGTGTACCGTTTGATGTTTTTCCATTCATTTTGTAGGTATTTGTTGCATTTTAGAGAATTGAGAAAAAAAGTGTCGAAGGCAGGACTCCGGTTGCGTGTTTTTAAAATAAAAGTTTTGTCCAGGAGAGCCTACTTAGCGCGCAGAGGCTGCTAAGCGCGAGTGAGATCAACGCATTTTGTAGTGCACTGCTTGCGTTTGACAATTTGGCAGAACCAATGTTTTAAAGCCCGCTTAGCGTGGATAGCGCGCTTAGCGTGATTTAGGTTGTTTTTATGTGTAAAAGAAGGAAGTCGAGCTTAGCGCGCTAGGCCCACTTAGCGCGGTCTGCTGAGATTTATTTTATAACTTCATTTCATTTATTTTTTAGGTTATGTTTTTAGGGATGTTTCTGCTCCCAACTCCATCAACCTTTAATTTTGGTAGGATTAGCTTAGAGAACAACTATGGAGCTTGCATATGATTGATCTGAAGTGGATTGCTCATCGATCGGCATTGACAAACCGCTAGATTTGTGGTTCATTTATCTTTTTCTTTGTGTATTCTCTATTGGTTAGGTTTGTATATATATTTACTTTGAACTCATGTATATTTGTCTCTCTTAGTGTTATATAAAACTTGCTTTACAAATCTTTGTCGACTGTTATCTTTGACTTTTGCTTTGTGCTAGGGATTTGAGTTGTTATATACATATACTACTTAGATTCTTATCTAGGATGATTATCTAATAGTATCTAAATTCTAGAGATAGATTTAGCACTCTTATTCACTTAGGGTGTCTGAGATTAATGCCTCTGTGTTGTTTGTGTCGCTCTGAGATATAGTCGATTCAAGCGAGCCCAGTTGACTTCTGTGTTGTTGAGATAGTTGAGAGATCGCTACCGATGTAATGCAGTAGGCCTCTAAATTTAGTGACACGTGATGACATTGATGAATATTGTAGGCTGAGTATAATAGTTTGATAGGTTTAAGTCTGTGAGAAGTTGCATATATGCATGCTTGATAAGTTATTCCTTTTTTACTTTTTATACATTTATTTTCTGTTAATACTTTTACTTTCACCCCCATTTATCCCCAAACTCATTAACGATAAAATTGTCAAACGAAGAATCAATAACCAATCTCTGTGGAAATGATACGATATAACCTAAATATCACCCGATAAATTAATAACTTACTTTTTGCTTTCCGATATACCACAACAACAAGCACTGGTCTCGTCGACGCACTTTAAGAATGGGATGGAGAATCTTCTTCGGTAGATTTTGTCATCGATCAAGACATAGGACCACGCTCTTCGTTTGGTCACACTGGCTTCCTTTTGGTCGAAAGACAATGCTCCCGTCGTAAGGTAGTGGTACACCACCATTGTCCAACAATCCTAATCTCCGATGGCATTCATGTCGAGCATCGTGGAGGGTTTTTTTATGCTCGAGTGAGGGAGGATTTTTGGGATGACTCATTTGTTCCTGCCTTTCTTCCTTGTGCTTTCCAGTTGACAGGATATTTGCTCGGGTGTTATGCTCGCGAGAAACATGCTTGACTTCTACAGAGAGGAACTTGTTTATCCTTTATTTTACGAGAGCTAAGTACTATATGAGATGGTCGTTCTAGGTTTGGTATTCTCCTCGCACTTGAGAGGCGATGAGTTGAGAATCAGTGAAGATTTATATTTCCTCAGTGCCCAAGTCTTAAGCCAAACATAGCCTTGCGAGGAAGGATTCATATTCGGCTTGGTTGTTTGATGTCGGAAGGATAAAATGAGGGAGACCTCGATTAGAATTCCATCCTCATTTTCGAGAATGATGCCCGCTCCACTTCTTGTCGAGCTCGAGGCACCGTCTATGAATATTGTCCACTTGTGGGCTCCGCCCTCCGGGGAAGTCATCATGGTCATTTTTGCCACAAAGTCGGCTAGGACCTGATATTTAAGGGCCATTCTTCTCTCGTATTGGATGTCAAATTCTGATAGTTCCAGCGGCTATTTCAGCATTCTACTGGTCATGTTTGGACGACTGAGTAACTGCTTTATGGGTTAATCAGTTCGTACGACGAGTGTGTGGGCTTGAAAATAGTGTCTTAGTCTCCTCGCTGAATTGATAAGGGCCAAGGCGACCTTCTCGATTTGTTGGTATCTTATTTATGGGCCTTGCAGTGCCTTGTACGTGACGTATATTGGCCTTTGTCCATCGGGCGTTTCATGAATGAGCGCCGTGCTGATGGCCTCAAAAGAGGCGACCAAGTAAAGGTACAAGGTTTCACCGACTTCTGTCCGAGAGAGGACTAGTGTTTATGATAGGGCTTGTTTAATAAGGAGGAAAGAATGCTCACACTCTTTTGTCCACTCAAATGTCGCCTCCTTGTGCAGTAGTTTGAAAAATTGTATTGTGTGCTAGGCTGATTTGGGCACGAAGCGAGATAGAGAGGTGAGCATCGCGTTCAGGGATTGGATCGATTTTTTCGAGTTCGATGTTGGGAACTCGTAGAAAGCTTTTCACTTTTAGGGTTGGCCTCGATTCCTCCCTCGGTTATGTAGAAACCGAGGAATTTTCTAGCTCGTACGCTGAAAGTGAACTTCTCTAGATTGAACCTCATCCTGCATTTCTTAGCCTGGTCGAAGACTTTTTTAAGGTGGGCAGTATGATCGTGGGTTCGGGGGGTAGATTATGAAAAGGGAAGGTGCTAGCACCCTTTTCATCCATGGTTATCCATGGGCTCTTAGTTACTTGTTTTAGATCACTTGCCTTTGCTTTTCAATTGTTTGAAACGGTGCTTTGTGTGTGTGGTTTTGAAAATGTTTTGAAAAAGATGCCTTGTCTAGGCAACCTTTGTAATGATTCTTGTTTGAATATATACAAAGGTGTGTGTCTTTTTGAAAATATAATTCAATGTTTTGAAAGTTGTTTTGAAATTGTTTTTGAAGTTGTGTTGTGAAGTGTGTTTGAAAAATGGCAAGGATGTTTTGCAAGATTTTTGATCAAGTAACTAAGAGTTGTCTACCGTATTTTACTCAAAGATTTTCTTGTGTTTTAACCCTTTTAACAGTGTTGTTTCACCATTGTGTTTGATGAACAACCTTGCGTTAGGATGTTAAACAGGATAGGTGCGGATCATCGTATACAATCGTTGAAGGCAACTTGTGAGACGCTCTAGCTATTTTGTAAGGGACGAGATCATTTTATCGAAGGCAACATCGAGGGTCATCGAGGGACTACGATCTTTGTTTATCCAAGGGACATTTGCTAGAGTGTCTCATACTCGAGGGACATGATTGCATTTTCAGAGGCAACAAGTGAGGTTACCCTAGAGGTGCCAGTGTGAATGGTGTATTGATGTTTGTTGTACCCCAAAATTTTCCCTCCCATATTCTTCAAAATTTGCAAAGAGCATGCTTCAGAATCTCCCAAGGGTTGCACAGCTCAATGGCCTCCTAACAGTTAAAAACTAGGGTTTTGGTTCTGGCAAAGAAATTGAAGTTTCCAAGGGTCCAATCAAGTCCCACATGCCTATAAACATTGTCAAGCATCCTCATGTCAAGTTTCAAGACTCACAACATAAAATTGCACAGTCAAAAACCCTAATTGCTCAACAGTCAACTGTAGGGGCAAAATGGTCATTTGACAGTCAAAAGTCCAAATTTTTGGTCAACATCTTATTTTGAAGCCACAAACATCATTTGATCAATTCTTTATCATGATTCTCAAAGCATGGCTCAAAAAGTCTCAAGATGCAAAAGTTTCTATTTTTGGACAGCTGAAAAGTCAACTGCAAATTGACCAAGGCATAACTTCCACATGGTTTATCATAAAAATTACATCCAAAGCTCATTTTGAAGAGAATGACATTTCCTACAACTCATATTCACACTTCAAGTCCAATAAATTCTCTCACAAAAAGTTATCAATCTCAACATTATAGGTCATTTTCAAAAGTCAACAAAAAGGCACTTTAAGTCAAAGACCATAACTTGAGATTGGTAAATCAAAATGACATGGAACCAAAGGCATTGGTTAGAGGACTTCAGGACCTTTCCAAAATGTCCAAGAACATGATCAAAGCTTAAAAATTGAGCAAGATATGCCTTGTGGAAGTTGGGAAATATTTGGGAATTTTGAAAAGTCAACTTTGCTTCAAATGCCTCAAAATTGCTAATGGGCCTCAATTTCTTCCAAGAATCATCACCCAAAAGCTATGCACGACCCATTGACCCAAAGGGGAGTTATTTTCTTATTTTTTTATTAATTATTTGAATTTTTAATGTTATTAATTCACTTAATTAAAATTAAACATGAAAAAATACTAAAGCATGTATTTTAAATCTTTTTATGCAGCTAATAGGTCCATTAAAGCCTCAATATTTCGTGCATCACAAAAAGGGAAAGATTCTATGCAATTATCAATGGTTTCATGGCAAAAGATTGGATTTTTATATCATTGAAAAACCAAATATTTGAATCATAAATGCAAAGGATTATGGACTTGGATTTCTACCCTAATTCATTCCATATACATACACAAACCTAAACCTAATCTCAGGGACAAGCAAGTTGCGCCCAAGAACACAAAACACTTTGCACTTTTCTCTCAAATTTTTCAAAACTGAAATCACACATAGAGCACGTTCCAAGGCCTAAGAAGGATCCCAATAGCTTGCTTGCACATCCAGGAAGCTTACTGAATCAAAATCACGTCCTCTAACCTCAAGAATTGGTATAACCGTGTTCCACTTTTCTTGAAAAAAATTGATAATCGTATTCCATTTTATATGCATGATTGATGTCTTTTAACTGTTGTTTTGCACTAACATGAGCATTCTAAAGTTGTTGGTATCTTCTAATTGAACTAACGTGCCCTGTACGAGAATCTGCCATGGAAATTTTCTAGGTTTTCATAAGCTTGAAATTAGGGACTTTTGCATATGGAAAAATTAGATAGCAAGACCTATACCATTGAAATCGTGACGTTCCAACGAATCCACAACACTCATCGCGCCTTTTTTATGATTGTTCAATTTCTATTCGTTATTTTTTGTTGTTTCAGATTGTGGGGGTTTAAAACCCCCGCTATCTAGCTTGTATTTTCAGGTAAAACGAAGAACGATGGGGAAGACGCTGGCGTGGCTTGGCATGATTGGTATATTTGAAACTTAGCGCATTTTTTATTTGGTTCCAGAATAATTGCATGTTTCATATATATTATTTCTATCTTATTATATGTCAAAACTAACGCGCTGGCTCAGTTGGTGGAAAGGAGTGGTTACAAGCAATGGGACCTGGGTTCGAATCCCAGGTCCCCCATATTTCTCTATGTTTTTCATATTTACATGTTCAGGTGATCATCACACCCAGGGGAGTACCATACAACTTCACCCTCTGGCTTGCCACGCGCCCAGGGACTCCATCCAACAGCCAAGATGTGCAGATCACCATATGCATTAGTCAATAGCTCCATACACAATCAGAAAAGTCAACGTGGCCAGCCCCCCTAATGGGCCCAAATTGCTTACCACTGACCTCCAAATTGGGTCAACTCACCCCCTATGGTTTGCATATCTTTATCTTTTTTCTATTTTTTATTCTTTTATTTGCCTTATTGTTTTCCTTTAATTCACCAATTAATTTTTATAATACCAAAATACAAAAAATCAGAAATCACAAAAATATAAAAATATGTTTATTTAATTTAATTTAATAATTTTCTTTTTGTAAATAAATTTTGTTAATCAATTTAGTTTTAATTTAGGGTTTAAATTTTTACTTGTTTTCTAAATAATTAAAAAAGGTAGAAATTAGGTTTTAGATTTTTATTCTTTTTCTCAATAAAATAATTTCATCTTATTCTTATTATTAATAATTAATTATTTTTGTAAATACTTGTAATTAATCAATTAGGTTAAATTAGGTTAAACTTCAATTTTTTTTAATAAATTAATAAACAATTTAGAACTAGGTTTTTATTTAACTTTTGATTCCAATTAATTTTCTCATTAAATTCCATAAATACAAAAACTCCAAAAAAATAAGTTTCTTTTTCTCATTTAATAATTAAATCAATTTTCAATTCCAATTTAATTCCTTAAAGGGTCCAACGCCCTCGCACTCGATTATAATTTCTTTTCGCATTTATTTTTATTTTGTGGATATAATGTACTTGCCCCAAGGCCTTGTAATAATAATTAGAGACTTATTTACTTTCCGTACTTTTATTCAAATCGGGTCTTGGTTTAATTTGGCGATGTAGACCCGCGCCTTTGTAATAGCGTAGGACCTTTATTTTTTTCCGCACTTTAAATTCCCGCACCTTTTAACTGTTAATAATCACATGAAAGAATGTATTCCCAAATAAAAACAAGCGTAGAACACTCAATGCATGATCAAGACAAATATAACTGAAAATGACACACAAATCACACACCACTCTTAGGGTACGTCTCACTGTTGCCTTACCCCTCGAAACGTGGTCGTCGAGTAGAGGACGTTTTAGTAAGTCCTCATGTCCATGAACATGGCATGGGGGTAGCTTCTAAGGTATCCTCCTATTGCTCTGGTGACCACACTGTCCCTAACCCTCGAATTGACCTGAACACCTCCAACGGTGGTGCTACCTACCTCTCAATGGTGGGATGGCACTACTTTAAGGACATTTACACAGACTAATTCCTTAGGGTAGGTAGATTACTTGTAGATACTTGCTCTAATTCAAAACAAATCAAAAACTTCTTTTCACACCGACACTTTGCAAAAAGCTTTCGAAAACAACTTTTCAAACACTCTTGAGGACTGATACAAGAGTCGATCTGAAACTTTCAAAGAAACTTTTTTCAAACCCACACACTTTTGAAAAGCAAACAAACATTTTGAAAACACAAATGAGCAAGTATCTAAGAGCCCATGGATCACCATGGATAGAAAGGGTGCTAACACCTTCCCTTTCTATAAATCTACCTCCCGAACCGAGAACTAATCTCAATAAGGAATTTTTCTGTGCTTTTGTCCTTTCTATTTGGAGAAAATAAAAGACGGTGGTGACTCTTGCTTCCGCGACATTTCGCGAACCAGCGTTAAACAGTCAGTTCCAGATCCACCAATCACAGAACTGGCGACTCTGCTGGGGACTCTTTATAAAGTGAGGTGTACCTTAGGATAGTTCATAACTGTGTTTTCAATTGTTTTGACTTGTTTGCTTTAAATTGTGGGTTGCATCGGAGTTACATAGATCCTAACCTGGATCTGGGGATACCCTGTTTAGGTAGCATAAGGTGTGAGGGACCTGTCCGGCGTAGACCGACACGGGTGAAGCAGTGGCTACGTTGGTGTGGCACCTTGGTCTGTACCGATATCCCTTGTGTTGCAACGAGGAGAATATGGGTTTTCTGAGGAGTCATTAAGCACCCACAGACCTTAGAACCTTAAATGACACAACCTGGCCATTAGAACAGTAGCAGTATGCTACGCCCATTGAGGCTAAACTCTCGTGATGGTTCTGGCCGCAAGAAAAGATTGTGATGCTGGAGTTATGACCGATTGAGGGTAGTCAGTGATATTGGGATCCTCTAGAACCCGGTTACTTCTGATAGGACATGTCTTAACTAACGAACTGAAAGAGGGTAATACATAGACTCCATACTGGCCTAAACTCTAAGGCTTGTCTTGTGTGACTTGTGTGCCTTAAAACCTGACTACTTGCATGCTTGTTATCTGACACTTGAGTTTCTTGCAGGTTATGTTTACAGTCCTTAATCTGGGCTTATAACAGGGTTTACTTACATCACTCCACGCATAGCATAACATCATGCCATCATACCATTGCATACATCCTACATAAGGACTAATCCATTTCAAGGATCTCAAGGGTTTGTGATGCAGGTCATGATGTCTAGCAAGGGGCAAAAGGGATTTATTTTCCTCTAGCCAAAGTTGACAACTTGAGTCAGGGGCTATGACCCACTGGATATGGTGAGCCTTTGACCCTTGAAGAAGGACTCCCAACAATATGCAGTTCCTTCCATCAAGCCACCAGATACCAGCTCTAACAAATTTCTTGTTTACCCCGCGAGATTCTTGAAAACATTGCATGCATACATGCACATCATTGCATAGCAGGTATCCTGGTTGTAGGTCACTTACCTTTCTTGCTGTTTATTTCAGCAATGGCTTCCCAATCAGATAACCAGGATTTTCATGCTCAAAAGACCCAGTTCGGGGAAATCCTCCTGAATCTATCCAAGGGGCAGAAAGAGCTAAGAACACTCCTCACAGGGACTTGGGTCAGGAACAGTGCTGAGGACGACAAGGACGAACGGCTAAAACGTCTACAAGCTGAGGTAGACACCTTGAAAAACCAGATGCTGGGGCAAAGGGCTCTCATCCAAAGTTTAGCTCAGGAGCAAGGAGAGCTGAGAGCCATGATCAGTCAGCTTCATCAAGACATGAAGCAACCAGCCCAAGTCAGGGACCAAGTCATTAATCAGCCTCCAAGAAGTCAAAGGTTTGGGCCTCTCCAAGCTGCTACTACTTCACAGGTCCAACAACGACCTCGCCAAGAACAACGGACTGATCAGAGCAAGCCAGACAAGCCTAAAAGGCAGTTCACCAAGCTCAACGTGTCACCGTCTCAAGCTTTACAACAATTATTGAGGTTGAATCTGGTGATGTTAAGGGACCCTCCTAAGAATCTCAACACAGCCTCCCCAAAATACAATCCTAAGGAAAGATGTGCATACCACTCTGACAGTCCAGGACATGACACCGGCGACTGCTGGGCTTTGAAGAATAAGATCCAAGACCTGATCAATGAAAGGGCTGTAGATTTCACCCAGATGGGCCAGGCTGAATGCTCCTGTCATCCCTACAAGATGCACCAGTTAAAGTAACAAGCCCTGAGACTAGAAGACTTTTGTTTATTAGAATTTTCAAGTTGTAACTTTCTTTTGACTGTTCAAAACATTTATTCATAATTAAATGTTGTTATTTCATTAATGCATCGCATATGTCTGTTTTGAAACAATATATTCACATTCACTATATGCAAACTGTTTTCATGTTTTTTTTCTGTGATGATCAACTCTCAGTTAATAATAATTCTAAGCCTCTTGAGAGAGGATGACGAAAACGATACCACGATCTTTACAATATGCTTTTGAACAGACCCCGCTGATGAGGTACATGCATTGTTTCAATCCCTAAACACTGGAGTTATAAGGAAGATAATCCCTCGTCAACCCCTCTGAGCCAAAGAAGTAGGAGTTTTTCTTTTCGAAAATTAAAACCCTTTATCATAACCTGGGGCTGGGTAGTTCTCTCAGTTGATCCAAGTGCATAACAAATGGCACCTAAGAGGTCCTTATGAAAAAAAGAAGACAGTGATGATTCCAAATAATCATAAGGATAGGCAGTCATTACTTCTCAAAATAAAAATCCATTAAGTCAAAACCTATGAAGGAGACTTACAAAACTGGGGCATCCCGCTGACTGTAATTCTAAAAAGAAATAGTTCAGGCAAAAAACAGGGATAATGAAAGAAAAAGAAAGAGGTCTTACAAACCCTAAACCAAACAAAAATGACTGCCTATTCAAATAAACGTTCAACATCCGAACCATCACTGGAATTTCAGAGCAAAGACTCAAACAAGGTCTAACGCACGATCAGCTGAGTTTAGGTTTGAAGAACATCACGAAGAGCGGGTGGGTACAAATAATTTGAGCCTTTATCCTTTGTTTCTTAAACCGTGAACCAGGCCACGCTACAACCCTTAAAAGTCCTAGCTGAAGCATGGGTTAGTTCGAAAGCATACTGTTACCAAAGGTATCCTGACTCCTTAAGACCTACGGTAAATACGGAGTTGACATCACGTTTTACAAACATTCACTTGTTTTATGAAAAAGAATGCATTTTCAAAATCTTCAAGACAGACATAAGCTTTGCATTTTTGATATAACATTGTTTGCATATGACTATTTGTTTGAACAGCAGGGAAATTCGCACGATGAATACCTAGTGAACAAAAGCACTTCCAATCAAGGGGCAGACGTGATTATTGTCCATCATCTGGGGCAATTAAGTCAAGATTCGGAGAATCTCTCAAAATGCCAAGATAACCAGGGGCAAATCTCCGCCTAAGTCACTCAGGGCATTGGACAGGAATTCCAGCAATGAATCTTGCCTGATCAGGTATCTTCTAGTAGCATGGCAAAACCCTTCTAACTGGGGCAACTCACTACATTCTGAGAGCATGGATATAGCCAAAAAAATATACTACGCATAATCAAAGACCCGCTAGGTTGACACACCTAGGCAAAAATAAGGGCTTCCCGGCGAACCAAAAGGGTTCGGGCAAAAATAAGGGATGAAATGAAAATAATTTGTACACCCAACAAGTCGAAAACCTGAAAAGACGGCTTGGGCAAAAATGGGTATCCCGGTGGACTGAAAACCCGAAAGGGCGGTCCAAGCAAAAGTTAGGGATCAAAGCGCACGACTATGTCCCGTCATCTTGTCACTTGCTTACCAGAAGAAGATTTGTCAATCGGCAATCGTCAAGCACCTCCACCGGTATCTTCTCCCACAGAAACATGAGCAGTAATGAGTGGTCTAAGCGATCTAATTGTTCTGTCCACCAAAGTACCGAGGTAAGTTCAGCCGAAGAACATAACCAATATACCTTAATTCCCCAGAGAGTGAGCCAGCAAGTCAATGCGCTCTCCCCAAGCAGAGTTATCCTGTCAGCCTTAAGGAAGTGGGGCATCCTCCAACAAATATCAAACATTCCTCATCAGAGTACACAGATATTCTCGACAAGCATCCCCGGCAGTCTTGGTCTAAGATTGTTCCCCGGCGGTATACCAGGCATTCAGTGGAGTCACTCCCAGTACATCTCAAAATTTCCCCAGGAGAGTCCAATCAAGATTTCCCCAGGAAAGTTTGAATCATATCCCCAGCAGGAAGCTTATCCCCAGTAGATTCTGGGAGCTTATCACCTGCAGAGCACGTACGCATCCCCCGGCTTTATTCAAAGGTTATTTCCCTACCAGGATATAACTGGGTTATCCTCAGCCAAAAGCCACGGAAAGATCGCCCCCGATGAAGTCTTCCTATCCCCAGCGAAGTCTATTAACACTTCCAACATAACGACGGTATCCTCAGCGAAGTTATCATCAACATCCCAGCAAAGTACATCTCTTCCCACAGAGTACTGTTCCCCAGCAAGGTAGCTAGAGTAACTTTCTCCCCGCAGAGTAATCCATTCGCCAAGTTTATTCCCCAACGGAGTTATCTTCTCCTACCGGCATTCTTGCAACTATCACCCCCAGTGGAAACAACAAAGCACTATTCTCCAATATCAGTCCAGGACGTGACTTCCCGGCACCCGTCAAGGATTTACTTTCCAAGACAAAAACATACATCCATAAACATCGCACGTCCATACATTATAGCATGCATATACGCATCATATCTTACAATCTCATTTATGTCGAGAACATCATTGCTTGATCCATCTCATGCATTGCATATGACTGAACTTTACCTTTCAGGAAAGATCTAGTTAAGTTCTCAACTAGATTCCAAGACCTTATCTGGTTCAGTTAAATCGACTCCTAAAAGATTTTTCTGTTTCTTATCCAGTCAAAGGCCTTCTCTGGTCCAGTTAAATCGATTCCTAAAGATTTTCCTGATGAAGACTCAGTTGAAGATTCCAAGACCTTATCTGGTTCAGTTAAATCGACTCCTAAAAGATTTTTCTGTTTCTTATCCAGTCAAAGGCCTTCTCTGGTCCAGTTAAATCGATTCCTAAAGATTTTCCTGATGAAGACTCAGTTGAAGATTCCAAGACCTTACCTGCTTCAGTTAAATCGACTCCTAAAGATTTTTCTGTTTCTTATCCAGTCAAAGGCCTTCTCTGGTCCAGTTAAATCGATTCCTAAAGATTTTCCTAATGAAGACTCAGTAGAAGACGCCCCAGATTCTCTCATCGTTACTGTTGAGGTAGTAATCGCCCCAGATTCTCTCATCGTTACTGTTGAGGTAGTAATCGCCCCAGATTCTCTCATCGTTACTGTTGAGGTAGTAATCGCCCCAGATTCTCTCATCGTTACTGTTGAGGTAGTAATCGCCCCAAATTCTCTCATCGTTACTGTTGAGGTAGTAATCGCCCCAGATTCTCTCATCGTTACTATTGAGGTAGTAATCGCCCCAGATTCTCTCATCATTACTGTTGAGGTAGTAATCGCCCCAGATTCTCTCATCGTTACTGTTGAGGTAGTAATCGCCCCAGATTCTCTCATCGTTATTGTTGAGGTAGTAATCGCCCCGGATTCTCTCATTGTTACTGTTGAGGTAGTAATCGCCCCAGATTCTCTCATCGTTACTGTTGAGGTAGTAATCGCCCCAGATTCTCTTATCGTCACTGTTGAGGTAGTAATCGCCCCAGATTCTCTCATCGTTACTGTTGAGGTAGTAATTGCCCAAGGTTCTCTCATCGTTCCGTTGAGGTAGTAACCATCCCTGATTCATTCATCACCGTTTGAAGCTCCATACCCGACTCCTGTAACCAACCAGGGTGCGTCTATATAAAGAGTTTGAAGACCAACTCCTGTAACAGGTCAGGTAATCATCTTTATTTTTCAGGTACGCGAGTTCTCGCTAAGGAATCTCTTACGCGATCGACACCCAGATGGCATCTGTAAGCCCATCTTCCTATCCATCAATCTCCAAATGGCATCTGTAAGCCCATTCCCATCATCACACTGCTAATATATGAGCGGAAATTTCTGGGCACTCTAGTGTTCAATCATCTTCCACCTTCGGATTACGAAAGGAACGTCAGCCAATCTACATCCTCAGGTCTAAGAAGATTGAACAGGGGAAACTGTTGTACCCCAAAATTTGCCCTCCCATATTCTTCAAAATTTGCAAAGAGCATGCTTCAGAATCTCCCAAGGGTTGCACAGCTCAATGGCCTCCTAACAGTCAAAAACTAGGGTTTTGGTTCTGGCAAAGAAATTGAAGTTTCCAAGGGTCCAATCAAGTCCCACATGCCTATAAACATTGTCACGCATCCTCATGTCAAGTTTCAAGACTCACAGCACAAAATTGCACAATCAAAAACCCTAATTGCTCAACAGTCAACTATAGGGGCAAAATGGTCATTTGACAGTCAAAAGTCCAAATTTTTGGTCAACATCTTATTTTGAAGCCACAAACATCATTTGATCAATTCTTGATCATGATTCTCAAAGCATGGCTCAAAAAGTCTCAAGATGCAAAAGTTTCTATTTTTGGACAGTTGAAAAGTCAACTGCAAATTGACCAAGGCATAACTTCCACATGGTTTATCAGAAAAATTCCATCCAAAGCTTATTTTGAAGATAATGACATTTCCTACAACTCATCTTCACACTTCAAGTCCAATAAATGCTCTCACAAAAAGTTATCAATCTCAACATTATAGGTCATTTTCAAAAGTCAACAAAAAGGCACTTTAAGTCAAAGACCATAACTTGAGATTGGTAAATCAAAATGACATGGGACCAAAGGCATTGGTTATAGGACTTCAAGACCTTTCCAAAATGTCCAAGAACATGATCAAAGCTTAACTATTGAGCAAGATATGCCTTGTGGAAGTTGGGAAATTTTTGGGAATTTTGAAAAGTCAACTTTGCTTCAAATACCTCAAAATTGCTAATGGGCCTCAATTTCTTCCAAGAATCATCACCCAAAAGCTATGCACGACCCATTGACCCAAAGGGGAGTTATTTTCTTATTTTTTATTAATTATTTGAATTTTTAATGTTATTAATTCACTTAATTAAAATTAAACATGAAAAAATACTAAAGCATGTATTTTAAATCTTTTTATGCAGCTAATAGGTCCATTAAAGCCTCAATATTTCGTGCATCACAAAAAGGGAAAGATTCTATGCAATTATCAATGGTTTCATGGCAAAAGATTGGATTTTTATATCATTGAAAACCAAATATTTGAATCATAAATGCAAAGGATTATGGACTTGGATTTCTACCCTAATTCATTCCATATACATACACAAACCTAAACCTAATCTCAGGGACAAGCAAGCTGCACCCAAGAACACAAAACACTTTGCACTTTTCTCTCAAATTTTTCAAAACTGAAATCACACATAGAGCACGTTCCAAGGCCTAAGAAGGATCCCAATAGCTTGCTTGCACATCCAGGAAGCTTACTGAATCAAAATCACATCCTCTAACCTCAAGAATTGGTATAACCGTGTTCCACTTTTCTTGAAAAAAATTGATAATCGTATTCCATTTTATATGCATGATTGATGTCTTTTAACTGTTGTTTTGCACTAACATGAGCATTCTAAAGTTGTTGGTATCTTCTAATTGAACTAACGTGCCCTGTACGAGAATCTGCCATGGAAAATTTCTAGGTTTTCATAAGCTTGAAATTAGGGACTTTTGCATATGGAAAAATTAGACAGCAAGACCTATACCATTGAAATTGTGACGTTCCAACGAATCCACAACACTCATCGCGCCTTTTTTATGATTGTTCAATTTCTATTCGTTATTTTTTGTTGTTTCAGATTGTGGGGGTTTAAAACCCCCGCTATCTAGCTTGTATTTTCAGGTAAAACGAAGAACGATGGGGAAGACGCTGGCGTGGCTTGGCATGATTGGTATATTTGAAACTTAGCGCATTTTTGATTTGGTTCCAGAATAATTGCATGTTTCATATATATTATTTCTATCTTATTATATGTCAAAACTAACGCGCTGGCTCTGTTGGTGGAAAGGAGTGGTTGCAAGCAATGGGACCTGGGTTTGAATCCCAGGTCCCCCATATTTCTCTATGTTTTTCATATTTACATGTTCAGGTGATCATCACACCCAGGGGAGTACCATACAGCTTCACCCTCTGGCTTGCCACGCGCCCAGGGACTCCATCCAACGGCCAAGATGTGCAGATCACCATATGCATTAGTCAATAACTCCATACACAATCAGAAAAGTCGACGTGGCCAGCCCCCCTAATGGGCCCAAATTGCTTACCACTGACCTCCAAATTGGGTCAACTCACCCCCTATGGTTTGCATATCTTTATCTTTTTTCTATTTTTTATTCTTTTATTTGCCTTATTGTTTTCCTTTAACTCACCAATTAATTTTTATAATACCAAAATACAAAAAATCAGAAATCACAAAAATATAAAAATATGTTTATTTAATTTAATTTAATAATTTTCTTTTTGTAAATAAATTTTGTTAATCAATTTAGTTTTAATTTAGGGTTTAAATTTTAACTTGTTTTCTAAATAATTAAAAAAGGTAGAAATTAGGTTTTAGATTTTTATTCTTTTTCTCAATAAAATAATTTCATCTTATTCTTATTATTAATAATTAATTATTTTTGTAAATACTTGTAATTAATCAATTAGGTTAAATTAGGTTAAACTTCAATTTTTTTAATAAATTAATAAACAATTTAGAACTAGGTTTTTATTTAACTTTTGATTCCAATTAATTTTCTCATTAAATTCCATAAATACAAAAACTCCAAAAAAATAAGTTTCTTTTTCTCATTTAATAATTAAATCAATTTTCAATTCCAATTTAATTCCTTAAAGGGTCCAACGCCCTCGCACTCGATTATAATTTCTTTTCGCATTTATTTTTATTTTGTGGATATAATGTACTTTCCCCAAGGCCTTGTAATAATAATTAGAGACTTATTTACTTTTCGTACTTTTATTCAAATCGGGTCTTGGTTTAATTTGGCGATGTAGACCCGCGCCTTTGTAATAGCGTAGGACCTTTATTTTTTCCGCACTTTAAATTCCCGCACCTTTTAACTGTTAATAATCACATGAAAGAATGTATGCCCAAATAAAAACAAGCGTAGAACACTCAATGCATGATCAAGACAAATATAACTGAAAATGACACACAAATCACACACCACTCTTAGGGTACGTCTCACTGTTGCCTTACCCCTCGAAACGTGGTCGTCGAGTAGAGGACGTTTTAGTAAGTCCTCATGTCCATGAACATGGAATGGGGGTAGCTTCTAAGGTATCCTCCTATTGCTCTGGTGACCACACTGTCCCTAACCCTCGAATTGACCCGAACACCTCCAACGGTGGTGCTACCTACCTCTCAATGGTGGGATGGCACTACTTTAAGGACATTTACACAGACTAATTCCTTAGGGTAGGTAGATGACTCGTAGATACTTGCTCTAATTCAAAACAAATCAAAAACTTCTTTTCACACCGACACTTTGCAAAAAGCTTTCGAAAACAACTTTTCAAACACTCTTGAGGACTGATACAAGAGTCGATCTGAAACTTTCAAAGAAACTTTTTTCAAACCCACACACTTTTGAAAAGCAAACAAACATTTTGAAAACACAAATGAGCAAGTATCTAAGAGCCCATGGATCACCAAGGATAGAAAGGGTGCTAACACCTTCCCTTTCTATAAATCTACCTCCCGAACCGAGAACTAATCTCAATAAGGAATTTTTCTGTGCTTTTGTCCTTTCCATTTGGAGAAAATAAAAGACGGTGGCGACTCTTGCTTCCGCGACATTTCGCGAACCAGCGTTAAACAGTCAGTTCCAGATCCACCGATCACAATGTTCATGCATTTATCTTGTATTAGGTTATCTAACGGTTGATTTTGAATCTTCGCATACAAACCCTAATTACTATACAGTATATGGAAATCTGTAAATTGTGGGAATTTAAAGTCTAAGTTATTACAAATAAGTATCTGGGGATGGGGGTACAAATGTTTACAAATGGGGATGAGTCTTATCAGAATAGTAATGTCCAAATATTATGTTACAACCAAATCGAAACGTCGCATTCTCAATGTAAAAATATAACAAGGTATAAGAATCAAAGAGAATCAAAAGTATTGTGAGATGTATGTGGTTATTTATAAATGATTAAATAAAATATTAACCTAATGCAAATTAAGTATTATTATTTTTTGTGTTTTTGTTAGTTATATATAAACAAAAGGTTTTTAAAGAAAGAATTATTTAACTTTAAAAAAATCTATTATTTATATATTTTGAGTGTAATAAAAAAAATTTGTCAATAAAATTTTAATATGTTCTCTTTATAAAACAAAGATTTAGGTTATAGAGAAAATGAAAATAAAGTGATAATAATAAAAAAAGGTTTTAAAACGTTTTTAAAAGAGAAAAGACAAATGGGCTTTAGGTTGTATGCAATTAGCCAAAATAAAAGGAACAGGGTCAGACTAAAGGGGGGTGTGGCGCCAGTTTGTTTGGGCTTTAGGATAGTTTGTGGTTTATGGGGCAGGCCCAGACTCATTGCACAAATTTGTTTAGGGTTTTGTATTGTGCTTTCAGAATTTAGGGTTTGGAGTTTTTTGAACGGCGGCGCCCTTCGTCTTCATCCTCGTTGTCTTTCTCGACCCAAAGCAATTGATGCTCTCCATGTCCGGCTACTGGAACGCCGCCCCCTTTCACTCTTTCACTTTCTCCCAGTGATCCAAGTTTGGTGTTTCGAAAGGTGAGAATTGTTCATTTAGGTTTTTCAGAGTTACATTAGTGTGATTCCTGTATGTTTATCACTTGCATGTTTTGATTCTTATGCTTTTTTGTTGATGTTTATATGTAGTACAAGCTTGAGGGTTTGAGAGACGTACCTTGAATGTCTTGCTTCTGAGAACGATGGAGGGAGGAAAGGGCTTGGTGGCGCCTCCTTGGTGGCCGGAGGAGGGAGGGTGTGATGGAGCTGCTTGCTTTCTGGTATTTTGTATCTTTCTCTTCGTTTTGTGATGAACCCTAATTCTGAAAACACTTGTTCATTCGTTTATGACTCTCTTCCTCTCTTGGGCTTTGTTGATTTTCAATGATGAGCTTTTATTCTGAGATTTGTTTTTGACAAGTTCTTCTTTGTTGGCTTGACGAACTTTGAAGTTTGTTTGTTGTTCTTTGGTTTTGGTTATGTTGATTCTGATGATGGACAATTCTGAAAATGCTTATTTGCTTCTGACTTTTCCCTCTTCTTTGGGCTTTGTTGATTCTGTGATGAATTCTATTCTGAGAATGCTTGTTATTATTATTGTGGATTTGGTGTTTGGATTTGTTTGAGTTTTGGTTTTGACAGGTTTTTGCAAGTTTGATAACTTGCAGACTTGGCTTTTGTTGTGCAAGTTTTTATGGTAGTTTTGGGGAGGCGGGCTTGTTGGGCATTTTGTGTTTTGCAGTTTGAAACAGGTTTGTTGTATATGGTAGTTTTGATGCAGGCTTGGATCTATTGTTTGTGGTTTTACAAGTTTGAGACTTGCTTGTTTGGTGAGGAAGGCAGGTTGGTGTTTTGCTGGTTTTAGGCAGGCTTGAAGGCTTGCTTGTTTGTTACAGTCAGAAAGTTTTGTTTGTGGTTTTCTGCAGGTTTGAAGTTATGCAGGCTTAAGTTTTACCAGGTGTTTGCAAGCTTGAAATGGATTTAGGCAGGCTTGAGGCTTCCTGTTGGTTTTGAGTTTGTTAGTTCACAGGCTTGGTGTTTTTGTATATGTAAGGAAGGCTTGTGCTTGATAGTTTTTGATGCAGGTCTGGATTTGTTGTTTGGAGGTTTTATGCAGGCTGGAAGTTATGCAGGCTGGAAGGCTTGTTACTTCTGTGGGTTTGGTGTTTGAACAAGTTTTAAGGCTTGTTGTGCAGGCAGGCTTACCCTTCTGTAGGTTTGCTTGCAGTTGCAGTTGAATTGGCTTGAGTTTTAACAGGTTTTGGCAAGTTGATAACTTGCAGCTTTGCTTCTGTTTACAGTTTTTTGGTTCTCTCTGTGCTCTCTCCTTTTGAACTGTTAGAAAATGTTATATTTATCTTCTTCTTTAAGCCTGCCAGAACTACAATCCTTTACTCTCTTTCTCTCTCCATAAAGCATTTTTTAATTGCTTAACGTCCTTTCTGAAAAGATTGTTGGCCAGGGAAATGATGAAAAGTTTTCTTTGATAAGCTTACTTGCTTGCATCTTGGTTTTCCTCTGCATTATGTCCTTCCTTCCAGATTTTCTGCATTGTTCTTTTTGATAACTTGTATACAGTTTTTCTGTTTTGACAGTTTGGTTGACAGTTTCTTGACAGCTTGTGCAACTTGGTTTTCTTAGTTTGAACTTGTGCAGCTTGTGCAACTTGGTTGACAGTTTGTGCAACTTGGTTTTCTTAGTTTGAACTTGTGCAACTTTGTGCCTTGTATTATATGCAGCCTTGTGCCTTCTATTTAATTGATCTATATGCTTGCAAAATTAATTTTACTTTTCCTCTTTGTGAACCAAGAAGAGAAATCTTCTTGTGATTTGCAAAGAGGACGAGTAAAACATGATGAAACCAAAACGATCTAATTCCGGCCAACAATCTTAAATGATGAGCTTTTATTTATCTGTTTAAAACTGCTTTTCAATTTAACTGCACTGATTTCTTTCTTCTGTCTTTGTAGGTAAATACCAGTTGGGATAATGGAAGTAGCAGTAGAAGATAGAAGACTTCAAGAGACTTAGATTTTAAGTTTATTTTCTTTTCAATTATTGTAATAAATATTATTGTAAACATTATAAATAAATTTACAGTATTCAAATTACATTTGTAACAACAATTAAAATAAATAAAAATCTTTGTCAGATATTTCCTTATCTCTTCTGCACTGTCTATTTAATTATTTAAATTTCTTGAATTAAAATAATTGGAAATGCATCCCAATAATTGTAACTCAGATAAAATAAATAATCAACAAACGTTGCAGTCTCACAACCTTGCATTAACCACCATACGCCCGACATTCCAGTTAACCATATGCATTGTACAGTTAAACAAACAAACATCCATACACCTTTCACTTCACTGATCAAACCAACGCTTCAACCTTTCAATCAAAAGCCTCAGCTCCTAGCCCAGATGTTTAGGTTTTGAGAAACAAACAACAATCTTGAACAAACATAAAACAATGTAACAGTCAATTGAAAAACTGTGGATTCAAATTCTTCTGAGAAGTACGAGTGAAAAACCCTAATTCCAGATTTGCTGTCAAAGAAAAGTCTACTTGATCAAACCCTGAGCCAAACTCAACCAAATCAATAGAAACCCTAATTCTGGATTAACTGATAAGAAAAATCTGTTTGACTGATTCTTGAGCCAATCTGAAAAAATCAGGGAGAACCCGAAGTTGTGATTTCTTGTGAAAAAGGGAGGGAAACTTTTGGGGTACAACACAAACATATCAACATTCTCCCTTAGGTATGCTTTTATTATCTTCCTCGCCAAGTCGGGGAACCCTGTTCTAATCTTCACGCCTTTTCTGAATCATTGTCGAGGAGGACGAATTCAAAATCTCCATCTGGGATGGGGCGCATGGGGTGAAGAGGCTCCATGTCGCCCGCGAGTCGGTCTGCTTCTTCCTCCCCCTTCTCTTCTCTCAGCTCATCTTTGGTGAAGCGGGTGTAGAGGTTCATTAAACTGATATGGGGTGGCGGCTTCTACTTTACAGGTGTCGTTGTCTGGGCCGACTTCACCGACAAGTCGGGCTTGCTTGTTGGCAGTCTTGGCCATTGTATACATTGAATTGTGTTCTTTAGCAGTTTCATTGAAACGTCTTTTGGAAGCTTTGATGTCTCTTTTCATGATGACGATGCAACCTCTCTTGGTGTAGTACTTCATCTTCAAATGGAACCTAGAAGGCACGTCAGTCAGCTCGACCAGAGTTGTTCTTACCAAGATGCAGTTATAGAGATACAGGAAGTTGATGACCAGGAAGTGGATTATGACTTGTCTGGTTGTCGCTTCTTCCCCAAAGGTGACCATCAGCTTGACGTAACCCCAAGATTTGAAGGTTGCATCATTGAAACCCTATAGGTCAGAGCCCACGTACGGTGTCAAGTGGGTGTGGTCGAGCTGAAGAGTAGTGAACAGGTCCACATACATAATGTCGACGGAGATGCCCTTGTCGACCAGGATTCGGAGGATGTCGAAGTTCGCCATTTTTGCTCTCACCTTTAGATGAATGCTAGCATTCAATGCTGAGTCGGGCAGTTCTTCAAGATAAAAGGTAATGGGTTCATACTTTCCCTTGAATATTTCGAGAGTAATGTTCTTAGTTGAGCTCACGTTGATCAACTCCTTGAACTTTATTTTGATTGATGTGATGGTAGTCTGATTGAATCCCTCGTAAGATATAACCATAGCATCGGGGAATTCTTCTCATATGCAGCGGGTGGAGATGGGCGTGTCATCCTCCTCGTCGAGGATGAAGAAATCCTCTGGTCGGGAGACGCACATGGCTACCTGCAGGGGTGCGTCATTTAAGGGTCGGTGTCCTCCTCGACCCTCTTCTTCTCGCGAATGTCTTATCGGGGAGCCTCGCTTATGTTGGTGTGTTATCTGAAGCGGCCTTCCTGGATGAGATTCTCAATGGAATCCTTGAGGTGGATGCAATCCTATATGACATGGCCGTGACTCCTGTGGAAACGGAAGTACTTGGATTTTTCCATATTGGGCTTGGGGGGGGGGGGGGGGGGGGGTCAGCTTGGGAAGTTGAACTCCAACTTTCTTGAAATCAGAGTTGATACACTCCATGAGATTTCGGTCGTGGGGAGTGGTCTGCAGAGTATATTGGCAAAGCGACCCGCAGGGCCCCTATGCTCGCGAGATTCACAAGGCCGATCCTCCCTTCTTTTATCCATGCCTCGACGGGGAGCCACGGTGTCGTCATGCTTCGAGATTATAGAGTTCTCCTAAATCCTCGAGTCTCGGGCGTTGTCGGCTACCTCTTTCTCCTCGTACGTGATATAAGATTGGGCCTTGTAGAGGAGATCCTCCCACGACTTGGGAGCCTCGATTCCGACTTCTTTTCTGAAGACGCTGCTAGGGTGTAGCCCTTTCTCGAGTAGGTACCTCTTCATCGAGATGGTAATGGCGACTTAGATGGCTTCGCAGTTGAACTGCTCAATATATTCCCTGAGGGATTCGTCATTCCCCTGAATGATGGCCTCGAGGGATGCCTCAATTTTGGGGTGTCGCCGAGAGGCTGTGAAGTTTCTACTAAAATGAGTTTTCAGGACCTTCCACAAGGTGATCGACTCTAGGGCGAGGCTTTTGTACCACGCCATGGCACTTTTCCTCAGAGTCGTGGAAAATAACCTACATTTAATGGCACCCGTGACATTATGGTAGTGGAGCATCGCCTCAAAGCTCCTGAGGTGATCGTTGGGGTCTGTGGCGCAATCGTAGGTTTCCAAGGGCATAGGTTTTTCCATCCCTTTAGGAATGGGGGCCTCCATGATCACCCGGGATAATGGGCCGCTGGGGTTATCTTCATCGCTTCAGTCTGGAGAGCGAGACATGAAGGAGTCAAACTGGGGGCCTCTGTGGCATGAAGAATTTCTTGCCCGACTCCTCTACTTTTCAGGCTAATCTTTTCCATTGTTCCTCTTAGGGGCAGGGGATCGTCACTTCTTGCATAGTGGTGTGTGGTCACGCTTCTTAGTGGTTCTAGGAGGGGGTCATTCCAGTCAAGGGACTCACTTTGTTCGACGAGGAGAGAGGCTTTAGGACTCATCTTGTTGATGTCTTCGCGGGGGAGAGTGGGAACGAGCCTCTCGTCGTTGCAGGGACGGGCTGTGAGATTCGGGTCCCTGACGTCTTCTTATGGGGGAGCAGGATAGCTGACCCTTCTCCAGCCTTCCAATGCATTTATTCTACTGGGAAAGCAGGTAGTTAGTCTGATTGATGGCCATGAACAGGACCACAATGGTGGGATCAGCATTGGCGGGCACATGAATTTCCTGATATTCTCCAGGCTGCACGCCCTGTTGAAGTGTGTCGAGGGGATGTTGTAATGCCCGTTAATTTTATTAATTATTTAATTAAATTATTTTGGAATTATTTGTTGAAGTTGTGAGATGTTGAGAATTGTTGGTATAAGTTGTTAAATTATTATTAATTAATTTATTAGTTGATTAATAATAATAATAATGTTGGAATTAATGGAATAATATAAGATTAAGTTGTTGGGCTTAGTTATATGGTGGTACGAAGTAAGGTGAGAGTGTGTAAGTAGGCCCAAATGTGATTAATAAAATAAGGTTAAGTTGATATGAGAAATTAGGTTAATTAGAAAAATAAGAAGTCTTGGAGCAGTAACGTAGGAAGTGGCAGAGAAGAGGAATAAGGAAAAGAGGCAAAGCTAGATCGATCAGAAAATTGTAGAGCGACCTTCAATCCGAAGTAAGGGTGGGGTGTTGAATCCATAATAGGAATCATGATGCATATTATGTAGGAATTGGGTTGGTGTAATGTTGTTATGCATATGTTGTTGTTGTTGTTTCATAAATTGATTGTTATCATGTTGTTATCATGTTATGGATGTTCCTGAATTGTTTGCAGAATTAACTATCTGTTGTTGGAAATCATAATATTGCTGATATAGTCGTTATATTGCTATGTCGATGTAATACTGCGGTGTATCATGTGTTGTGAAAATACTGTTAATCGAAGGAAGATTTGGAGAATTCTGTGTTGAATTAGTAAATGTGCATGAGAAACACTCTTTGTCGGAGGGCACGAGTGTTGTGTCGGATGACATATGGTGAAGGAACATGCCGAGGGGCACATGAGTATGCCGACCGGCATGGAATGGATATGATTGTGCTGAGGGGCACCCTAAGTGTGACGAGGGGCACGTCCCTAAAACTCTATTTTTCAGTTGTCTTATTTGTTTCTGGATATGTTACTTAAATAGTTCTAATTATTAAGTGTATTAGCAGCAAGTTTAATTAAGTAGGCGAGTTAACGATAATAAGTAAAATAATCAGTAAATAATAGCAGAGACTATTTGTTGGTTACCAAAGTAAACAAATTGTAGATTAGCATATATAGCATGTAGGATTAATAGATGAGAGTAAAAATGCTAACAGGTACAATTATTAAATTGTTGTGATGATGTTGTTGTTAATTATGAAGTTGCAGGTAGTGATGAATTTTGCTTTGTTGCCTGTATTGATTGGCTAAAACCAAGTTGTAGACCATTAACAGTAAAACAATAATAAATATAATTCATGGTAGTAGGAGATAATTCATGGTAGTAAGATGTAACTGCAGGAACCTTATCGGAAAACTATAACAGTATAATAGCATAGAATATGTAGCAGGAATAAGTTGACAATATGAGTTAATTGTGACATAATAACAGAAAGCTATTAGCAATAAAACAACAATAGAGAATTAATTAGTAGTACTAGCAGTAGTTGAAATTGTTGATAGCAGTAATAACTTATATAATAGTTGCAGCATGTTAATATTAGAGGAACCGACGCAGAATGTCTAATAACCGAGTATAGACGTATAGCTGAATAATTATGTAGTGTTATTGCAATGGGTTTCAATTGTATTTGTGAATTTTATTATGTTGTTTTAATGTCAATATTGTTGGCGATGCGAAGTTGTAGAATATACCAATGTTGTTGAAATGCCTATAATTCTTGGCAGATAAGTTGTAGGCTTATGGCCAACATTGATTTATGTTGAGTTGATGTTGAATTGTTGTTGATGTTATAGGCTTATGGCAAATGTTGATTTATGTTGAGTTGTTGTTTGTTGTTGTTGTTGCTACATTCATGTTGTGTCGCATACATCGCATATCAAGTTGGAGCTAATGTTTGTTAAGTTGGCCTGGACTAGCAAAATATTAAGTTGAAGGCTTATGCCTTGTTGATGCCTCTATTAATTGGCAGATTTCTAAGTTGGAATTTTTTCTCCATTGGTACCACATGCATGTGTGTCGTATAAGCCGCATTCAATGTTGCATAATTATGTAATTGTGTAGCTGACTTATGATTGATGTTGGTTAAAAGTTGTGAAGTGGTGATTTTATATGATCTGATCTAATACATTATTTATCACGCATCCGATTATATTGTTTGATATCTCACCCCTTCTGTTTGAATGTTACCCCTATGTTGGTAATGTGCAGGTAATCCAGAAAGAAGGTTGTTTACCTTCATTAGTTCGAGTCGGTGTCGTTGCTCTGATACGTAACACTCGGGGGGTATGAACGCTTGTTGCTTTATTGTTGTTATTACATCAGATGTTGAATTTTAAGTTGATTTCGTTAAGTAATTTTTGTTTTGAAGTTGTTTTCAGTTGGACAAAGATGTTATGTCATTTGAGTTGGAAGTTATGATTTCGCTGTTTAAGTAATAAAGTTGTTTCGTTTTAAAGACTAAAATTATTGTTATCTATTCATCTGATGATTTAAGTGTTATGTATCTGTTTTATATGTGACTAAATATCGTTGTTATAAGTTGAAAGTGTAGTATCCTATTTATATGTCGAATTTTATAACTCAGATTTAATTAATATTCGTCAGGTAGAAATGGGGTGTTACATTAGTGCTATCAAAGCAGGTCAGTCTGTCCGACCAAGTTGTTGAGTCTGTAGAGTAGTGTGACAGTTGAATATTGTTGATGTGTTGTTTCTTAGTACGTGTGTGCAACACAATGTCGATACTTGTTTGCTTTTGCAATCGATTGTATGCAGGAGTTGGTTTGAAGATAAGTGGGGGAGAAGCTTTGATTCTCGGATATGTTTCGTTTGTAAGATGTTAGTTCAGTATGCTGTTGATGGCGGCAATGCAAGTATTGTTGAAGTTTTGTTGTTTCCCGAATCCGAAGGTGACATGGATTTAAAATTTTGTTTGTTAATCAAGTTGGAGTGTCTTGAGGGAGGATGATCAGACGTTGTTGATGTTTACTTCTCGAAGGATGAGGAGCAATGTAAAGGTTGTTGATATACGAGTAGAGTGAAAATCCCTGATGTTTCTGAAGGGGATTGTTAAGTAACAAGGATAATTTTTAAAAGATGGAATTTAGAAACTTGTGATGTTTCAGCGCTGTTGGTGGACTATGAAGTTGTCAGTTTGTGTATCCCTTGCATAAGATGTCAATGTTCGAATGATGATAGAGTGACAGAGTGTTGTAGACCTTGTCGTGGGATCCTTGTGATTGATTGTAAAAGTTGTTAAAGTTGTTGGAATGTTTTGAATCGCGAGTCGGAGTTAGAAATGCAAGGAGATGAGTACGATTTCAGGAATGGTAAGTGTTGGTACTAGTACAAAGAAATTTTGTTATGATGTTATCATAAGGTGTGTAATAGTATGTCGCTGCATGACGTCGGTGTTCGCATTTTCGGATAACTACGAAAATTCATATCTTGTATTTTGAGTATCGGTTGATGTTCCATTTGAAACTGTGAGGAGATAGAGATGTATTCTATCCTATGAAAGTGTTTTCTAATATGGTATATGCATTCCTATGTGGAGGGACTCTGAATTCGGTTACGAAACTAGAGGCTTTTTGGGCATAAATGGTTTTTATCACAGTTGTTCGAGACGAGGTCAAGCGTAATATATTATTGGAGAATAAGTTGAGAAATGAGATGTTCGGTATTAAAAGGATGTGAAAGTCTTTGAGAAGCGCATAGAGTTGCATCTTATGATGATTAACAATGACTATAATGAAGATGTCCTTTTAAATAAAGATGCTTTTAAGAGGAACTATAGTCGTATTTATGATGCCAAGGTAGTGGCATGTGTAAGAGAAGAATTGGAGAGGTTCTATCACCAAAACAGTGTGGAACGGCATTGTTGAGATTTCAATTGGGACGAGACGACGTGTAATGTACTGGTATCATAGTAATTCTTGAGTTGGAAAATACTTAACCTTCGTGTGAGGCTAAGTGAGTGTAATATGGACCATGTAATATGTTGAGCGTATGTGTCTCATCGACACAATCGAATGAGAGGGAAATTATAGGAGTATTTGTAAACCTCATTGGAAATTATTGGATTATGGTGCTTTAGGTAACTTGAGTACAAGTTCTACAGGAACACTATTATAATTTGGTAATGATGATTTATGCTCCATTATGGTTGTTGGCTATCTATTGACAAATTAAGGAATTGGCCACCCTTAATCTCTTGTTGATAGTAGACGAGATCGTATTGGATGGTATAGACTTGTCTTGCTATCTTAATGGTGTGTAAAGTGATTGATGTTATATCGTGAGGATAGTCTCTCACCAGTTTGTGTGAAGTAATAGAGGAGTGGCTATGAAAGAGTTAAGACGTATTGAACAATTTGGAGTAGCAGGCTTATATGCGAGCTAATGTCACAAAGTGAAAGATTGAGAATATCAAGTGAATAACGATTTTATAATGGATGTTAAAGAAAGTATGAAACTTGATTGAAACTTGTAAATCATATAGTTGACAGAAATTTTAATGAGGACGGTGACTTAAGATGGATGGTCAGAGTTGCGCAGCTGAAACATGATGTGGCGTAGTTGTATGCGTGTACGACTCGTTAGAAGTGAAGGACTAAAAATCAGAAGCCTATGGGAGTGATATGTCTTGATCTACATGCTTGATTTTGTGGATTGTTGATATAGGGATGATGTGTCAGGGTATTGTGTTTTCTCGTAAATATTTGCTGATTTTCTAAGGATATTAATGTGGATGTTGGTTGATGGTGAGTTATGTGTATATTTATTGAGTTATATTGTTAAGTTGATGTTATAATGATTTTGTTTCCGTTTTCATAATGTTGTTGTTGGTTACCCTAAATGATGGATAGTACTCCATAATATGATGAAGTTGATTATGTTGACTATGTTGATATCACTATAAGGGTGATACGACGATATGAATAGAGTTGTTGATATTTTGTTGATAATTGACACACACACACACAAATATATATATATATATATATATATATATATATATATATATATATATATATATATATATATATATATATATATATATATATATATATATATATATATATATATATATATATATATATATATATATATATATATATATATATATATATATATATATATATATATATATATATATATATATATATATATATATATATATATATATATATGGTAATGAAATTATGTATGCGTTTTGGTGTTGGAAATGTTGTTAAGATGATAATGTGATGTTGTATATCCAAGTATAAGTGTGTTATGGTTGTTAGTACTTTAAATGTTGATATGTCAAGATATTTTTGAAGTGGTTGATAAGTTATTAACAATTATATTACGAAGGTGTTAAATGATTAGCACGTGTGTATTTGAATTAAATCGTGTTGAGTTATTGTTATATCGAGAAAGTAGTGGTCAAAGTATTGCCAGACGCGACTTGGGAATCAGAGAGTATGATGCAAAATTCGTGTTAAGAGTGGTAGTATCGAGTAGATTTTCGAGGACGAAAATATTCTAAGTGGGAGAGAGTTGTAACGCCCGTTAATTTAATTAATTATTTAATTCCATTATTTTTGGATTATTTTTTGAAGTCGTGAGATGTTGAGAATTGCTGGGTTGTTAGATTATTATTAATTAATTTATTAGTTCATTAATAATAATAATAATGTTAGAATTAATGGAATAATATAAGATTAATTTGTTGGACTTAGTTATATGGTGGTACGAAGTAAGGTGGGGGGTGTAAGTAGACCCAGAGTTATTAATGAAATAAGGTTAAGTTGATATGAGAAATTAGGTTAATTAGAAAAATAAGAAGTCTTGGAGCAGTAACGTGGAAGTGGCAGAGAAGAGGAACAAGGAAAAGAGTCAAAGCTAGGTCGATCGGAAAATTGTAGAGCGACCTTCAATCTGAGGTAAGGGTGGGGTTCTTACTCTATAATGGTAATCATGATGCATATTATGTAGGAATTGGGTTGGTGTAATGTTGTTGTGCGTATGTTGTTGTTGTTGTTTCTGAAATTGGTTGTTATCATGTTGTTATCATGTTGTGGATGTTCCTGAATTTTTCACAGAATTAACTATCTGTTGTTGGAACTTATAATATTGCTGATATAGTCGTTATGTTGTTATGTCAATGTAATACTGCGTTGTATCATGTGTTGTGAAAATACTGTTAATCGAAGGAAGATTTGGAGAATTCTGTTTTGAATCAGTAAGTCTGCGTGAGAAACACTTTGTGCCAGGGGAGCACGAGTGTTGTGTCGGACGGAACAAGGTGAAGGAACGTGCCGAGGGGCACACGAGCATGCCGACCATCATGGCATGGAGATGATTGTGCCGAGGGGCACCCTAGGTGTGACGAGGGGCATGTCCCTAAGACTCTATTTTTCAGTGGTTCTGTTTGTTCCTGGACCTGTTACTTTATTAGTTTTAATTATTAAGTGTATTAGCAGCAAGTTTAATTAAGTAGCTGACTTAATGATAATAAGTAATAGAATCAGTAAATAATAGCAGAGACTATTTATTGGTTACCAAAGTAAAAAAATTGTAGATTAGAATATAGAGCAGGTAGGATTAATAGATGACAGAGTCAAAATACATAGCAGAGACCATTATTAAGTTGTTGTGATGATGTTGTTGTTAATTGTGAAGTTGCAGGTATTGATGAATTTTGCTGTGTTGTCTGTATTGATTGGATAAAACTAAGTTGTAAGCCATTAACAGTAAAACAATAACAAAGATAATTCATGGTAGTAAGAGATAATTCATAGTATTAAGATGTAATTGCAGGAACCTTAATGGAAAACTATTAACAGTATAATAGCATAACATATGTAGCAGGAATAAGTTGACAGTAGGAGTTAATTGTGAAATAGTAACAGAAAGCTATTAACAATAAAACAATAGTACAAAATTAATTAGTAGTACTAGCAGTAGTAGAAATTGTTGATAGCAGTAATAGCTTATATAATAGTTGCAGCAGGTTAATATTAGAGGAACCGTCGCAAAACGTCTAATAACCGAATATAGACGTATAACTGAATAATTATATAGTGTTATTGCAATATGTTTCGATTGTATTTGTGAATTTTATTATGTTGTTGTAATGTCAATATTGTTGACGATGCGAAGTTGCAGGATATACTGATGTTGTCGAAATGCCTCTAATTTTTGGCAGATAAATTGTAGGCTTATGGCTAACGTTGATTTATGTTGAGTTGATATTGAATTGTTGTTGATGTTATAGGCTTATGGCTAACGTTGATTTATGTTGAGTTGTTTTTTGTTGTTGTTGTTGCTACATTCATGTTGTGTCGCATACATCACATATCAAGTTGGAGCTGATGCTCGTTAAGTTCGCATGGATTGGAAAAATATTAAGTTGAAGGCTTATGCCTTGTTGATGCCTCTATTAATTGCCAGATTTCTAAGTTGTGAGTTTTGCTCCATTGGTACCACATGCATGTGCATCGTATAAGTCGCATTCCATGTTGCATAATCATGTTGTTGTGTAGCTGACTTGTGATGATTGATGTTGGTTGAAAGTTGTGAAATGGTGATTTTATATGATCTGATCTAATACATTATTTATCATACATCTGATTATATTGTTTGATATCTCACCCCTTCTATTTGAATGTTACCCCTATGTTGGTAATGTGCAGGTAATCCAGAAAGAAGGTTCTTTACCTTCATTAGTTTGAGTCGGTGTCATCGCTCTTATACGTGACACTCGAGGGGATGAACGCTTGTTGCTTTATCGTTTTTATTACTTCAGTTGTTGAATTTTAAGTTGATTTCGTTAAGTAATTTTTGTTTTGAAGTTGTTTTCAGTTGGACAAAGATGTTATGTCATTTGAGTTGGAAGTTATGATTTCGCTGTTTAAGTAATAAAGTTGTTTCGTTTTAAAGACTAAAAGTGTTGTTATCTATTCATCCGATGATTTAAGTGTTATGTATCTATTTTATATAAGATTAAATATCATTGTTATAAGTTGAAAGTGTAGCATCCTATTTATATGTCGGTTTTTATAACTCTGATTTAATTAATATTCGTCGGGTAGAAATGGGGTGTTACAGATGTTCCCTGGACGAGGAGGATGTAGTTCGTCCATCCCTGAGGTCACCCTGGTTGTGACCAACTATTCTGTTGTTTTTGTGTTCTCCGTTCTCGGTGAAGGAAGTTTCGTTGATGTTGTCATTTTTGTGATGACTGGATATGATGATCAGAAAGTTGAAAGAGTTTACTTTAGTCTTGAGTTATAAGAAGATGGGGAAGCAATTAATTCCCGCAGACGGTTCCACTGGTCGTACCTGACCATAATAGATCGTTTATGGCCTGTAACACTTGAACTTCGACAGTTGTTGAAGTGAATGGGGGGGGGGTACCTGCAAGACAATTTGATGCCAAAGTAGAGTTAAAAGTAGAATAAAGAATGTACCTGGCCCTCTGAGAGGGTATTTATAGCCCTTAACACTGGGCGAAGGTCTCCATTTGGGCTAGGTGTCTAGGCCCAATCTGGAGACTGCCAAGGTTCACGTGGGTGAAATGCAGCAGCGTGTGCCCACGATCCTGGATCAACTGCCCCGCAATCCTCGGATAATGGAAGACCAATTCTTCGTGTAGGGCAAGAAGTTCAGTGAAATTCAGGACAGTTGGCCACATGCCCATGGTGGGGCACATGAGAGTAATTTCATAACGATCATGACTAATTGGGCCATAATGTTAGGCCTTTCTTGAGATGGTGCTAGAATGGGCCATGCTCTATAGTGGGCCAGCCGCGGACCCAATCCAGAACAATATTTAATATATTTTACTACTAATATGAGAAACACAACACAACAACCACCACCACCACTAGAGATTCCTCAACATAACCAACAACCCCTATTTAGAACACCAAAATTTGAAATTGTTGTGTTTGATGGCTCTGATCCTTTAGAATGGTTGTTTTAAGTTGGATAATTTTTAAATTTTTATCAACTAACACTTGATAGTCTTTTACCATTAGTTGTTTTATACATGAAGGGTAAAGCTCTATACTGGTTTAAATATATGCAAACAAAATAACCAATTGTTATAGATTGATTTTCATTTACAAAAGCATTAAAGTTACGACTTATCACTTCCACTTATACTAATAATCAAACAAGTATTTAAGTTAAAACTATAGGGTTTTGCAATTAATTACCAAACTAAATTTGAGAAGTTGGGAAATCAAGTTGGGGATTTTTCCTTGATAAGTTATTCTTAACTATTTTAATTTTGGTTTGCCACAAATAATTAGAAATGAAATGGCTATTCATAGACCTTTCTAAATTTCTCAAGCAATTTAGCCTTACCAAAGCTCGTTGAAGCCAAATTAAAATATGAGAAACCAGAATTTCAAAAACCCTTTGCTACCCTCTTTCAACGGCACAAGTTCCAAAACCCCCAAACTCAATCTTCCCACAATATACTTCTTATCCTAAACCCTCATCCACATCCCAACCACCTAAACTTCCCATAAAACGCCTCTCATAAGATCAATTACAAGAGCGACGTACCCAAGTTATTTGTTATAATTGTGATGAAAAGTTTGTTCATGGATACAAACATGCTTCTAGTAGGTTTGTCTTACATATGGTTGAGGATGACATACTACAAATATAACAATTACAAGAGTTAAATAATATAGAAGAAGTTGTTAAGGTGGTATTCGCTGGTGCTTTTGGAGAATAATCACGAGTTTGATTAGCTTGTGAGATTAAATAGAAAATTCTCGGGAGTAATATGTGTAAATTAAATGTAGGGGAAATGTGTATTTACAAATTGAGTGTGCACGTTTATACAAACACAAAAATGACATAAACTTTAATTAATGAAGAGTTTGGATAAAAGCAGTGAATGAAAAGTGAAATAAATGATATTAAATGAGAATGTGCAGTAAATTACATTAAAATAAGAGTGTTTCAATTAAGGAAACATAAAGACAAATAAAATAAAGGGACACAAACTCGTACATGTTTCTCACAAACTATTTCGCTCTTTGACTCAGGTACTTTAGTTCTATAGAGAGATCTATAAATGTTTTGACCTCGAACACAGTATATGAGTCTCCTATTTATATTAATAACTCTCGATATTAGTTACTTCGTAAAAGATCAAACACGATTCCCTCTGCTTGAATGACCATGTTCAGACTTGCTTCCTCACGTTTTCAGAGAAATAATTGTTGAAAAATTGGACGTTGTGCCGATAATCGTATTTCCATGTGTCTTGAACTTCCCAACCGCCTTTAAACCTATCTGATTCAATTCCACTAGCATTTGACAAAGCACTTGCTTGACACTAGGACTTATAAAAATATTCTAAGTCCTTAACAACTGGTGACCTTGTCGAATCTGACCATTATGTCGAAATCTCCTTTTCGATATTTTGGTCATGTTTAGAGGAGAGAGTGATCCTAACTTTATGGATTTGTTCTTGAGATTCTTCCAAACCAACTTACCATGCTTTGTCAAACGCTCTTGAGTCAATGTGTTTGACACGTTGAAGCCCCTTTGTATCGAGATTCCTCAATAATTGTCATCTTTCAACGTAATTAGCTAGTCTTATTTGTTGGCTTTCTTCACCTAGAATTTTTAGGCCAACAGATCCCCCCAAAAATGCATTTTTCGATCATATGTTTCAGAAGGAAGAAAAGTGGTGTTTTGTGACTGCTTAACACTTTTAGGGTAGCTTGCACGTGTCTTGGTCATCGTGACCACTTTCCACCAAACCTTCACGTCACAGACGTGCGTGCAGTTGATAATCATTATGTATGATTTCAAAGAAGATTAATGAGCCACTAAGTGCATGTTTGGTTTGGTTTTTGGAAGGGCCAAAAGCAATTCTAGAGGTGTAGAATTGATTCTGAGTGATTTTGAGATGTTTGGTTAGGCAAAAGTAGAATTGATTATGTCTCCAAAATTGATTCTACTTGAAGATAGAATTTGTAGCTTCTGCCTTCAGAATTGATTTTGGATGATTTCTGCACTGGAATTTATTGTTCAACTCACTTTTACATAAATGTATCCAAATATAAATCAATTCTGCTAAAGTTAATTATGATAAAATCAATTCTATCAAACTCAATTCTTCTAGAATCAATTTTATCCAAAGGCAATCCAAACACACCCTTAATTAAATATAATTAAAAGAATTTTTTTAATTTCACTTTTCCCCATAAGTTGGCATGACATCCGTCAATTTGGACATGCTATTTGTCCAACTTCTGGTGGGATCACTGAAACGCCTTCTTCCTGTCGCGGCTAGAAAAATTACAGAGTTGTCACCATATTTTATTCATTCCTAAGGAATAGGGGAAATAATGATAAAATCCTAAAGAAAAAGGATGAGACGGTCATCGCAACTGAATATGGATTCAGGAGTCAGTTAACTGAGGGGAAAGTGTTAGGCACCCTCACCTTTGTTTTATTCAACGGGAACTTCCTATAGTCTAGGATTAAGTGTATTTTCCTAATTATTTATTTCTTGCTTTTAGATGCTTACAATGAAAGGGTTATATACAAAAGGTTAAAACAAGAAAGATTTAATTAAAGTTAGTGGACTCGCCTTGGTTTCACAATCTTGTGCCTACGTATTCTCATCGAGTGATGATAAAATTAGAGTCATCGTAGTTCATAGTTTGTTTGGTTAGTTGATTTTAGTTTATGAAAAATGTATGTCGCACGGAGCAAAAAAAGTTTGATTTATCACTCGGAGTGAGAAGGGTTGATTTATCGCATGGACAAAAAAAGATAGTTTGAGTGAGTTTGATGAATTTTAAAGTGTGAATTGATGTTTTTAATTTTTGAATGATTTTCAATTAGACCTATATGCAGGTTAGTGACGACGAAGGTTTTATTTACAATGGTGATGATGGTAAATTATCGGAGGACCCTAGGAGTTATGTACGACCAAATTAATTTAAAAGGAAAAAATTTAGAATCATGTTTTTTTGTATTTTTGATAATAATAAAGGGGAAAAAACATTTTTTTGGGATTTTCTAACTACATGCATTTTTGAGTTTTTTTATGTTATTAATAAGTAAACAACCTAAATCAAATTAATAAAAACCAATAAAACAATAAGACTAACCTAATTTATTTGGTTAAGTAAATTAAACAAACTAAGTTTAAACTAACAAAATGAAGAGTTATAAAAGAGAATTGGGCAGATACGGACTAGATCAAGGACAACACTAATTGAGAAATGATAAAGAAATTACAAAAAAAAATTAAAAACAAAGATAGTAACAGTAAAGTTGGGGCGACGCCCTTTTTATTTGCATCATCCATGTTCAATTTTTTTATTAACATAAAATATGGAGTTGACTATTCAACCCTCTGTTCCCCCCTATGATGTGTAGACCCTGAGTTGATGGACTATTCTGATGCTTCAGCTGACTATGTCTTTTACATTGTCTTTGTTCCTACGGAAAATTCATATGAACCAAACTCTCTTGATGTCATCAGCATCTATTAGCCCAAAAGTCATTGACATCACTTCTACTCCTTAGAAAATCCCCTCTGATTCTAAAAAAGCAATTCTAAAGATCATTGACAGAGGACCATGTCCTTACTTCACCCATTCTGACCAAACCTTCCTTGGAACCAACATTCGATCCCCTCAAATGGATGAAATAATAATGTGTTTTGGTACAGAAGTTAGTGTTTATTTTCACTCTATGAAGCATGTTTGCACTTTTGGTGTAAATCCTGCTGAGAGTGATTCAGTATGGACAGATTTCAGAAGATGGATGATTTCATGCACTCTAGAGCTAAAAAATCTATCCTTTCTGGATACTGCTAAGTGGTTTCATGCTAGACTTTTAGAAGTCGTTCAATTGATGCTGGATACGTAGCGGATTTTGTGCCTTCTAGCCACTGAAACTGTAATGCTTCTAACTAGTTCAAAAGAAGTTATTTCTAAGATGAATCACCATCATGCAGTCACTTCTACATTTGATGACATGTGGTTTTTACACAATTATTTACTGTTGATTTTAGTTATCTTTGTTTTATTTTTTCAACCGTTTTATTTCATTTTTCTATATTTTATGCATTGATTGTGTGTTTAAGTGTTTTCAGGCTTAGAGGAATAAAACATGATAAATCAAGGCGAAAAACTGCAAAATTCAGAGTTTTAGACGAAGTAAAAAAACCATGCTACAGGAGGTCTGACATGGCCACCCGTGTCACCTGACACGGGTCGTGTCAAGATGAAGATGTTGCAAAAGTGAGATGCCAGGGGGATGACACGGGCATCCGTGTCACCTGACACAAGCCATATTAGTAAGTATGGGAGTTAAAAGTTGAGAGGACGTGGTAGAAAGCCAACACGGGCACCCGTGTTGCCTGACACGGATCGTGTTGGCCAGTGACGATGTTTTTTCCGTATTTTGCTAATTTTTCACTATTTATGACCCGAAGAGAGGTGTTTTGGGCATTTTCGACTGAGACAAATGGATTATTCACTATTTAGCCAAGTTTTGAAGAGGAATTAGGGGACTTTTTGCCAACGGAGAATTTCTATGATTGAAGAGTGAAGCATATGCAATTTGTTGGAGAACAAAGACTTTTCATGAGCGGAAGCAATTGAAGATCAAAGTTCACAAGTAATTTGTAATTTCTAATTTTTATGTTATTGAAATTCTTTTGAACAATATGAGTAACTAAACCCCCCAATGCTAGGGGGTGTCCCTGATTTGATTTTGTAAAAAACTTTGATTTCTAGTTTCATCAATATATTTGTTTTCTTATTCAATTTAATCATGCGAGCTTTTTAGGCTTCTTTTTTCCGGGCTAACATGAATAGTTTACGGTTAACAATTACCTAGACCACGGTTGTTAAGGTTTTGATACGATTAGTCTGTAGTGGATATCACCTAGGACTAGGGATACCCTATAGTTAACGGTTAACTCTTGATAAAACAAAGGCTTGAATTCATCATAATTCTCTAATGACTTAGGATTTAAGATAAATGTCCAAAGGTTTTACCACAAAAGACTTAGGGGAAAATAACCTAAAGGCTTAGTAATTGAATTTTATGAACTTGTTGAAGAAATCAGGATTCAAGATTATTACAGGGAAAATCATACATCTTCCCTAGCATGTTACTCATATCTATCAAAACAGTCTTTCACATCTATTTATTTTATTTGCAATTATTTTATTTTAGCAAATCAAACACAAACTCTAGTTTTTGTTTAATTGAACCACAAATTGAACTCGATACTTGCACGTAGTCCTTGAGATTGACATTCAGGTAATTTCCCTATTATTAGAAGAGGAAAAATAGTACACTTGCTATATTACATGATGAAAATAATTCAGTTTAGTTAACTTTGGTGATTTGTTACTTAACAGTATATATAGTACTGTCTTGTACATTCCAAAATAATAATAATACAATGAGCTTATTCCAAAATTAACATGGTATCAGTTTGAAAATTCCTTTCCGCGCCTCCTTTCATCTTCTTCGCGCCTTCTCCTTCTTCTTCGCGTCTGCGCCTCTTCGTTTTCCTTTGAATGCTTCAGCATTGACTATGGCGCTTCCTTACTCCGATTTCGCTACAAACCCTTCCAATCCTTATTATATGCATCCTAACAAAAATCCCTCTCTTGTTCTTGTTCAACCAGTTCTTGATACCAAGAACTACCAGATCTGGTCTAGATCGATGAAAGTAGCTCTTATCTCCAAGAACAAGATCAAGTTCGTTGATGGCACTCTTTCTCCTCCGCCTATCTCCGACTCTCTATACTAACCTTGGCTGCGACGCAACAATCTCGTCCTCTCATGGCTTCAACGCTCGATTTTTGAGGAAATTGCAAAATCTCTTCTCTGGTATGATCGTGCTTCTCTTGTATGGAAAAGTTTGGAAAATCGTTTTTCTCAGGGAGACATTTTTCGCATTGCTGACATTCAAGAAACTGTTGCTCGTCTTCAACAAGGAACTCTCGATATCTCTTCGTTCTTCACGAAATTGATGACGCTTTGGGAAGAAATCGAGAACTTCCGGCCAATTCGTGATTGTACTTGCGCTATACCGTGCTCCTGTGGTGCTGCTTCAGACTTACACAAATTCAAAGAACAAGATAAAGTTATCAAGTTCTTGAAGGGCCTTGGTGACCAATACGCTCATGTTCGCTCGCAGATTATGTTGATGACCCCACTACCAACTCTTGATAATGTGTTTAATCTGGTTCTTCAACAAGAACGTCAATTCAACCTTCTTTCACCTTCTGCTTCTTCAATTGAGTCTCAATCATCTGTGAATCACCTTTCTCAAGCACCTTCTCGTTCTTCTCACAACCCTGGTCGTGGTCGTGGCCGTGGAAACCGACTCTGTACTCATTGCAACCGCACCAATCACACCATTGAGACTTGTTTCATGGAACATGGTTATCCCCCTGGATTTCAACAACGCAAGCCTACTACATCTGTGGGGAATTCTGTTGATTCTACAGTGAACTCGATTCAAGATGCTGCTTCTCCTTAACTTGAGGCATTATCTTCCTCTGCTTCCACATCAAACACCAGTCCAAGTGCTTTGTCTACGATTCAAGAGCAATACACTCAGATTTTGCAGCTCCTCCAACAGTCTAATTTGCAATCTCCTCCACCTTCATCAATTAATTCAGTTTATACTGCTAATTTTGTGTCCCATACCTCTCCTCATACTTCCTCTGGTAAGAATTCCTCAAATCTTCCTTGTCATAACTGGTGGATCATTGACACAGGTGCCACTGATCACATCACCCATATCTTTGCCAGTTTCCTTTCCACATACCACATTGCACCTAAATCTATGACAATGCCTAATGGTGACTCTGTCACTACAACTATTGCTGGTTCAGTTTTACTATGTGATTCACTTGTCCTTCATAATGTTTATTACTTTCCTTCATTTCATGTCAATATTATCTCTGTCACCAATCTTTTTGACTCCACTTTATATGATGTGAAATTTTCCCCTAATTACTGTCAAATTATGCAGTTGTCCCAATCCAAGATGACTGGATTTACAGCTAGGAGGATTGGCAAATTGTATGTTCTTGATGCCACCCCACCTAAGGCCATCTCTCCCACATCTGGCTCTGTCAACACCTCCTCTTCTCCCCAATTAGAACCTGTTAAACATGATCCTGCTACTATTTGGCATCTTAGGCTTGGACGCTTAAGTCCTTACATACACAAATGTATTTCCTCTCAATTTCCTTTTGTCACCTACAATGACAATCATAAGCCCTGTAATACTTGACATTTGGCTAAGAAAAAACATTTTCCATTTACTCACAGTAATACTAAGTCTGTTTCCATCTTCGATTTACTTCATGTCGATATTTGGGGCCCTCTTTCCACACCTTTCATATGTGGCCACAAGTATTTTTTAACCCTCGTAGACGATTACAGCAGGTTTACTTGGACAATTTTTATGGCCAACAAAAGTGAAACCAGAAACCATTTAATTCACTTCATATCTTTTATCGAAACTCAATTTAACAAGAAACTCAAGTGCATTCATAGTGATAATGGTCCTGAGTTTCTCATGACCATTTTCTACCTTTCTAAAGGAATCATTCATCAAAGGTCTTGTGTGGAAACGCCTCAATAGAACGGTATCGTGGAAAGAAAACATCAGCACATTTTGAATGTTGCTCGTGCCCTCTCTTTCCACTCTCACCTCCCTCACAACCTTTGGCACCTTTCCATACAATAGGCCATTCATATTATAAATCGTCTTCCCACTCCTCTTTTAAACAACCACTCTCCCTACCAAAAACTCCATTCTACTCCTCCCAGCCTTAACCATATGAGAGTCTTTGGTTGTCTTGCCTATTCTTCGACCTTGCTTAACCATCGCACTAAATTCGAACCAAGAGCAAGGAAATCTATTTTTCTTGGCTACAGGGAAGGCACAAAAGGCTACCTTCTCTGATCCTATCACACATGAATTTTACATTTCAAGGAATGTATTCTTTTTATGAAACTGTGTTCCCTTTTGCATCCATCCCACCTGCACCTAATCCTATAATTCCTACTCCTGACCCTCCTCCCCTTGATTCACCTGATATTTTCACCAACATTCCACCCATCTCACCTCCACCATCAAATGAACCTTCCTCTCCTACCTCTCTCCCCCAGCCAGATTCTCCCACTAACCTCTCTTCTTCCTCAAATGACACTAACAACTCCCCTTGTCCCTCCCCTCCTGTGCCAACCAGAAAATCCAATCGAAATATTAAATCTCCAGCTTATCTATCTGATTATCACTGCAATTTGTTATCCCCCATGCTGCCAGCATCTGACTCAGGTTCCTCTAACTACCCTCTCTCTTCTGTATTATCTTATAGCCAATGTAGTCCTGATCACAAATTATTTTGTCTGTCCATAAGCTCTTTCGCAGAACCCAAAACATATAAACAAGCCTGCAAGTTTGATTGTTGGAACAATGCTATGAAATCTGAGTTAGATGCTCTTGAATCTACAAATACTTGGTCTGTTGTTGATTTGCCTGCAGGCAAACAATCGATTGGTTGCAAATGGGTCTACAAAATCAAACATCATGCTAATGGATCCATCGAACGATACAAGGCCCGTTTGGTAGCAAAAGGATATACTCAGCTGGAGGGTGTGGATTATTTCGACACTTTCTCACCTGTTGCGAAGCTTACTTCTATTCAAACCCTTCTCTCAGTAGCTGCCATTAAGAATTGGCACTTGGAACAACTCGACGTCAATAATTCCTTCCTTCATGGTGATCTACATGAGGAAGTGTATATGGATCTGCCTCCTGGATTCCTTCCCCCTGCTTCTTCGACCAACAAAGTTTGCACTTCTTCGACCAACAAAGTTTGCACTTCTTCGACCAACAAAGTTTGCACTTCTTCGACCAACAAAGTTTGCAAATTGCATAAGTCATTATATGGCCTGAAGCAGGCTAGCAGACAGTGGTTTTCAAAATTGTCCACTGCCCTTATCTCTCTTGGCTACTCATATTCTTCTGCTGATCATTCTTTTTTCACAAAATCACATGACTCTTCTTTTACTGCCTTATTAGCCTATGTTGATGATATTGTCTTAGCCGGTAATGATTTGAAGGAAATCCAATATGTCAAATGCTTCCTTGATTCGACTTTCAAAACCAAGGACCTTGGTAGGCTAAAATATTTTCTTGGTCTAGAAGTTGCCAGATCAACTCATGGCATTTTTCTCAATCAGAGAAAGTACGCTTTGGAATTGCTCGAAGACAGTGGCTTATTGGCTACTAAACCTTGCTCTACTCCCTTCGATTCCTCCTTGAAGCTTCATGATGATAACTCACCACCTTTCGAAGACGTCACAACTTATCGAAGGCTTGTTGGAAAACTTCTATATCTGACTACCACCAGACCTGACCTTGCATTCATCGTTCAACAGCTCAGCCAATTCATCTCACATCCTATGCAAGTTCATCATTCTGCAACAATTCGAGTCCTCAAGTATCTCAAAGGTGCTCCTGCCAAGGGTTTATTCTATTCTTCTTCCTCTCCACTCAAACTCTCTGGCTTCGCAGACTCAGATTGGGAAAGTTGCCCTGCTACCCGCAGATCTGTAACTGGATATTGTGTGTTCCTTGGCAATTCCCTCATATCCTGGAAATCCAAAAAGCAGTCTACAGTATCCAAATCAAGTTCAGAAGAGGAATACAGGGCCTTGGCAAGCTTGACTTGTGAATTGCAATGGCTGCAGTATTTGTTTAAGGATCTCCACATCTCCTTTGATTAACCTAGCTCAGTCTATTGTGACAACAAAAGTTCTATCTACCTTGCTCACAACCCCACCTTCCATGAACGGACAAAACATATCGAAATTGACTGCCACGTCATTCGTGAGAAAATCCAAACTGGTCTCATCCACCTTTTACCAGTTTCTTCTGCTGCTCAATTGGCAGATGTTCTCACCAAGCCTTTGGCAGCTCCCTCTTTCGATTCTCTTGTTTCCAAGCTTGGTCTATTAGACATCCATAGTCCAGCTTGTGGGGGGCTATTACATGATGAAAATAATTCAGTTTAGTTAACTTTGGTGATTTGTTACTTAACAGTATATATAGTAATGTCTTGTACATTCCAAAATAATAATAATACAATGAGCTTATTCCAAAATTAACATGCTATTTTACCGATCACCTGATCCTACAATTGCTTATGGTCCTTCTACTTCTTGACATGTTTCACTGAAGCATGCTTCTATACCAGCTTTTGTGATTGTCACTTCTTATGAAATTGAGAAGTCTCATACTCCTGATTCTCAATCTATCTTTCATATTCTTGAGGTTCTCAAGCAAGATAAAGTTGTTGTCAGAACGCGTCTGAATAATTAGGATGAGAGATACAAAGAACAAGTTGAGACAAACTCCAAGATTACAAGCATGCTAGAAGTGATTATGTCAAGACTTCTGTAACGCCCTATTTTATTTAATGTATATTATATTAATATTTTCGAATTACCGTTTGACTTTTATTTTTGCGATGAGAATATTTATATGAACCAATATATTTGTTAATATATTCAGCGACGTTTTATTCGGACCGATAATTATTTTATTCGGTCTGGTATTTGTTTTGAGGGACCGGTAATTATTTTATTCGGTCCGGTATTTATTTTGGGGGACCGGTAATTATTTTGTTCGGTCCGGTTTTTATTCTGTTCGGTTCAGTAAAATATTATTCGGACCGATATTTAATTTTTTGGAGTTATTTTAATTGTTTGGGTTAATAATATTATTTGATATTATTTAGTGTTAATTAGTAGTATATTTTAAGAAGGGTTTTTTGGTATTTTGCCTAGCTTTTGTCTTGCATCAAAACAAACCAAACACACTTGTTTTATGACATAACATACAAAACACACTTTGTGAGGGTTAGAGAGAACAAGAAGGTCTTGGAGAGAAGAGCAAGAAGAACACCATAGCTTGGGTTTTGGGTTGGTTGAAATCATCAAGAATCATTTCAAGTATCTAAGGTAAGGGGTTTGATTTTCCAATGCTTATAGTTAGGGTTGATTTGATATATTTTGGATTTGGGGAAAAAATTGATGTTAGGGTTTTTGAGTTTTGTTGAGGATTTGTGATAGAAATTAGAAGAGTTAATTAGGTGTTGTTGTTGAATTAGTATTAGGTTAGTTAAATTGGAATTAAAAAGAAAATAGAAGTTATATTAACTAAAACTAACTTATGCAGTATAGTTATTAAGTGAAGTTAGAAAAACTAAAAAGTAGCAGTATGTTAGTATAAGGTTAGAAAACTAAAGTTTAGAAATCAAATGTACTAGCAGTAATTATAGAAATAGAAGTTAGTTAGTTTTCAAACTAAGTAATAGAAGTGAAGTTATAACATTAGCAGTATAGAAAAAAAAGAAACATAAAGCTAGCAGTCTAAAAAGCTAGCAGTATTTCATTAAAGTAAGTTTAGAAAATTCTTTAATTTATGTTTTATTTCTTTTATTTTCTTAAAATAATATATTAAGTATTTATATTAATTAAATACAAATATGACATAAGTTATCCGATTTAATTTGGAACTCGATTATGTTCCGATTTCCCAATTTCGGCAATTTCGGCGACAAAGCAAGTTGCTCCGAATTTAACGAAAATTGACGTGCTAGCTAATTTTAACGTGTAGAACGTCGTGGTGAAGTTAGTTTTTCGAGATTTCGAGTTTTTATGTAGTGACCCGAAATAGGCCAATTTATGATTAATTTGAAATGGGTTGCGTTTTAGTCAGTTTAAGTCGCGTATGGACAATCCGATTACGACGTTAATGATTATGATTGATGCCGATTATTATGAATGAATTTCGCGACGATTATTAATGTTTGACTATTTTTCCGTGTTTGAAATTTAGTGAATTATTTGATAATGATGTGGTGTGATTAAACATGATGTTTGCGACGGTTTATTTATAATGAATACTTGATGATATGCGATGCGATGATATGTTTATCTTGATATGGATAAATATGGCGACGTGAGCTTTATAACAATTTTGATGTGCGATGATGATGTTTTGTTGTGTCGTTTTTATGATGTCGTGTTGTCGAGTCACATACATTGCATTGGTGATGAGGGCTTTTATGCCAAGCGACTAGGGCTTTTATGCCAAAACGACGATGGGCTTTTATGCCGAATGTCCTTAGTTATGGACAAAGAGACGGGTACCACATGCATAACATAGTCGTGTCTCATAGAGTCGGTTATGTTTATGTTTGAGTCTTTTGGCGTTGAGTTTTATTTGATGGCTTATGACGAATTGCGATGTTATATGATACTTTGTTTGTAATGATTTTTATGTTGAACATAAAGTGAATATATGTGATGATCTCATGATGAGTAAGCGATGAATACAACATAACGGTAAAGCGGCGATATGAGTTATGACGATGGAGTTTATGTTTTGTTTTGATATGATTATGGTGATTATGTGATGAATTTAAAGTGCTGATTTTATACACTAAATGATGATTTTAAAGTATGTGAGATTTTGATATTTGTTGACATATTCTTATTAATCCTATATCATTTATGATTCCAAAACTTTATATATTTTATCATGCCTTTAATTATATGTTTTGGAGTATCTCACCCTTTACATCTTTTGTCGTTGCCTTTATATTGGTAACGTGCAGGTGATCCGCGAGGATGATGAGGATTAACTCGAGTCTCTTTATTTTGAGTCGCTCTGCTCTGATAGTAGTAACACTCGGGATTTAGGCAACATTATTATTTTGATAGGATAGTTTATGTATACTATCTTATGACTTTATGTATTGATGATAACATGATGATATGTACATTTTGTGAACACATCCGTTGTGCTATGAATATTCATATGTTTATATGATGATTGGTGATATGAATCGGTATATCTGACTTTTGATTTTTGTGATGTGCATTATAATGCAAAGTGATGGAAACACGAATATGTGATACCTCAATTTATGTTTGGATGAAATTTTGAAACTCTGATTTTATTATTAATTACAAGGGGTAGAATTGGGGTGTTACATTAGTGGTATCAGAGCAGGTCGGTATGTCCGGCCAAGTTGTTGAGTTTGTTGTTGTCTAACAATAAAGTATTGTTATTTGTTGATTCTAATCCTTATTTTATTTTGAGCAGAAGTTGTTATGGCTGGAAGGAACACTGGTAGGAATGATTAGGCTCTTGCTGCTGCTATGCAGGAAATGGCTTAGGTTTTCCAAAACCCGCCGAATGCTGATGAGAACGCTGGGTCTCGTAGTTTGGCAACCTTCCAAAGATAGAATCCTCCTACTTTCCAAGGAAAGTATGACCCCGAAGGTGCTTTGGCGTGGTTGAAAGAGATTGAAAGAATCTTCCGTGTGATGGATTGCACTCCTGTGCAAAGGATTCGTTATGGTACTCAAAAACTAAGTGCTGAAGTAGATGACTGGTGGGTTGAAACCCGTCAGAGGCTTGAGATTGCTGGTGAGGAAGTGACATGGGAAGTTTTCCGAAGGAAATTCATGAGGAAGTATTACCCGGAAGATGTTCGGGGAAAGAAGGAGATAGAGTTCCTTGAGCTAAAGTAAGGAAGCATGTCTATCACTGATTATGCTGCAAGGTTCACTATGTTGGCCAAGTTCTATCCGCATTATGATGGGCCGAATGGCGAGTTCTCTAAATGCATCAAGTTTGAAAATGGTTTGCGTCCTGAGATTAAGAAATCTGTTGGTTATCAGAAAATCTGTGTCTTTTCGGATTTGATTGATAGTTGTAGGATCTTTGAGGAGGACAATAATGCTCATTATAAGATTATGTCTGATAAGAGAAACAAAGGTCAGCAAGGCCGTGGAAAATCGTATGATGCTCCAGCTGGTAAAGGGAAACATAAAGCGTTTCAAGGGCGAAGAACTAGTGGGGGAGATGCTCCCGCTAGTATTATTTGTTACAAGTGTGGGAAACCTGGCCACAAGAGTAATGTTTGTCGAAGCGATGTTAGAGCTAAGGAGAATGAGGTGAGATGTTTCCGATGTGGAGAAGTGGCCCATATGACTCGCGATTATAGACATAAGGATGTGGTATGTTTTAATTATGGCGAGGGAGGTCACATTAGTGCTCAATGTAAGAAGCCTAAGAGGACTCAAGGAGCAGGAAAGGTGTTTGCTTTGTCGGGTGCTCCAACGGCAAACGAGGATGGTCTTTTTCGAGGTACTAGTTTCATTAATAGCTTTCCTCTTATTACTATTATTGATATTGATGCTACTCACTGTTTTATTATTGTTGATTGTGTAAAGAGATTGGGTCTCACTTTTTCGTCTCTGGATAGAGATATGGTGGTAGAAGTTTCGGCTAAGGGAATGGTTACTACTTATTTTGTGTGTGCAAGTTTCCCTTTATCAATCTTTAATAGAGACTTTATGGTGGATCTTGTTTGTTTACCGCTTGTCGGGTTGGACGTGGTTTTAGGTATGGACTGGTTAAATGCTAATTATGTCCATATCAATTGCTATGACAACACTGTGAGGTTTTCTTCCTTAGTAGAAGAAGAAAAATCTATGTTGGTGTCGACGAAGCAGTTGAATGAGTTAATGAAGGATGAGGCGTTGGTTTTCTTGTTGGTGGCAACTCTTTCTGTGGAGAGTCAAGTTGTGATAGCAAACTTTCCGGTGGTGTGCGATTTTCCCGAAGTATTCCCTGATGAGATTCCTAGTGCACCTCCATAAAGAGAGGTTGAATTTTCTGTGGATCTTGTCCCTGGTACCAGACCTATCTCTATGGTACCATACAAGATGTCTGCACCCGATTTAGCAGAATTGAAGAGCCAATTAGAAGATTTGCTCGAGAAGAAGTTTGTTAGACCTAATGTGTCGCCGTGGGGAGCTCCTGTGTTATTGGTGAAGAAGAAAGACGGTAGCATGAGACTTTGTATTGATTATCATCAGTTGAATAAAGTGACTATCAAGAATAGGTATCCACTTCCTAGAATTGATGATTTGATGGACTGATTGGTTGGCGCTCGCATGTTTAGTAAGATTGATTTGAGATCGGGTTACCATCAAATAAGGGTGAAAGAAGAGGATGTTCAAAAAACTGCTTTCAGGACGAGGTATGGACATTACAAATATTCGGTGATGCCTTTCGGTGTCACTAATGCACCGGGAGTATTCATGGAGTACATGAATCGTATTTTCCATCCTTACTTGGATCGTTTTGTGGTTGTTTTCATTGATGATATTCTGGTTTATTCTAAATCGGAAGAAGAGCACGTAGAACATTTGTGCATCATGTTGGAAGTTCTGAAAGAGAAGAAGCTTTATGCTAAGTTGTCAAAGTGCGAGTTCTGGTTAAGTGAAGTGAGCTTTTTGGGGCATGTCATTTCTGGTGATGGCATTGCAGTTGATCCTTCTAAAGTTGATGTTGTGTTGAGATGGGAAACTCCTAAGTCTGTTACTAAGATTAGAAGTTTCTTAGGATTGGCTGGTTACTATAGAAGGTTCTTGAAGGTTTTTCTAAGTTGGCGCTTCCTTTGACAAAGTTTACTTGTAAAGGAGCTGCGTTTGTGTGGGATGTCAAGTGTGAAGAAAGTTTTGTCGAATTGAAGAAAAGGTTGACAACGACTCCGATCTTGATTCTACCTAATCCTGAAGAACCGTTTGTTGTTTATTGTGATGCTTCTAAGATGGGTTTAGGTGGTGTACTTATGCAAAATGGCAAAGTGGTTGCTTATGCTTCTAGGCAATTGAAGATTCATGAGAAGAATTATCCTACGCACGATTTGGAGCTTGCAAAAGTTGTTTTTGTGCTTAAGATTTGGAGGCATTATCTTTTTGGTTATAGATTTGAAGTATTTAGTGACGATAAAAGTTTGAAGTACTTGTTCGATCAGAAAGAGCTTAATATGAGGCAAAGACGGTGGCTTGAATTGTTGAAAGATTATGATTTTGGATTGAATTACCATCCTGGTAAAGCTAATGTGATGGCCGATGCTTTAAGTCGAAAGACTTTGCATATGTCACTTTTGATGGTGAAAGAGTTGGAATTGATTGAGCAATTTAGAGATATGAGTCTTGTAGTAGAAGTGACGCCGAAGAGTGTTATCTTGGGAATGTTAAAGATCAATAATGATTTCCTTGATAGTGTTAGAGAAGCTCAGAAGCTTGATATGAAACTTGTTGATTTGTTGGTTGGTATTGGACAAACTGAAAATGAAGATTTCAAGTTAGATGCTCAGGGTGTTTTGAGGTTCCGTGATAGGATTTGTATTCTCGATGATATGGATTTGAAAAGAATGATCTTGGAAGAAAGTCATAGAAGCAATTTGAGTATTCATCCCAGAGCGACCAAAATGTATCGAGATTTAAAGAAACTATTTTGGTGGTCGGGCATGAAGAGAGAGGTGGCTCAGTTTGTTTATGCTTGTTTGACTTGTCAGAAGTCTAAAGTGGAGCATCAGAAACCTGCAGGGTTGATGCAACCGTTAGAGATTCCAGAATGTAAATGGGATAGCATTTCTATGGACTTTTGTAACGGGGTTACCGAATACACCAAGAGGACATGATGCGATTTGGGTGATTGTTGATAGGCTTACGAAGTCGACTCACTTTATTCCTATTAACATCACTTATCCCGTATCGAAGTTGGCGGAAATTTATACGCATGTGATTGTGAGATTACATGGTATTTCTTTGTGTATTATTTCGGATAGAGATCCGAGGTTTACTTCTGAATTTTGGAAGAGCTTGCAAGAGGCTTTGGGTTCAAAGTTGAGGTTGAGTTCGGCTTATCATCCTCAAACTGATGGTCATATGGAAAGGACGATTCAATCGTTGGAAGACTTGTTACGTGCTTGTATTCTTGAACATGGTGGTTCATGGGATACATATCTTCCTTTGATTGAGTTTACTTATAACAATAGTTTTCATGCTAGTATTGGAATGGCACCGTTCGAGGCTTTGTATGGTCGGAGGTGTAGAACTCCTTTGTGTTGGCATGAGTCGGGTGAAAGTGTGGTGCTTGGACCAGAATTGGTTAGAGAGACTACTGAGACGGTGAAGATGATTAGAGAAAAGATGAGAATTTCTCAAAGTCGACAAAAGAGTTATCATGATAAAAGGAGAAAAGACTTGGAATTTCAAGATGGTGATCATGTATTTTTGCGAGTTACTCCTACAACCGGCGTTGGGCGAGCATTGAAGTCGAAGAAGCTAAGTCCTCGCTTTATTGGTCCTTACCAAATTACTAGTAAAGTGGGAAAAGTGGCTTATAGAGTGGCGTTGCCGCCAAATCTTTCGAACTTGCATGATGTGTTCCATGTGTCGCAACTTCGGAAGTATGTTCCGGATCCTTCACATGTGATTGAGATGGATGATATTCAAGTGCGAGACAATCTTACGGTGGAGATGATGCCATTAAGGATCGAAGATCGTGAGATGAAGTCTCTTCGTGGCAAGGAGATCTCCTTGGTTAAAGTTGTTTGGATAGGAGCATCTGGTGAAAGTGCGACATGGGAGTTAGAAAGCAAGATGTGGGATTCCTATCCCGAGCTTTTCGAGTCAGGTAATTTCGAGGACGAAACTTTTTAAGTGGGGGAGAGTTGTAACGCCCTGTTTTATTTAATGTATATTATATTAATATTTTCGAATTACCGTTTGACGTTTATTTTTGCGATGAGAATATTTATATTAACCAGTATATCTGTTAATATATTCAGCGACGTTTTATTCGGACCGGTAATTATTTTATTCGGTCCGGTATTTGTTTTGAGGGACCGGTAATTATTTTATTCGGTCCGGTATTTATTTTGGGGGACCGATAATTATTTTGTTTGGTCTGGTTTTTATTCTGTTCGGTTCGGTAAAATATTATTCGGACCGATATTTAATTTTTTGGAGTTATTTTAATTGTTTGGGTTAATAATATTATTTGATATTATTTAGTGTTAATTAGTAGTATATTTTAAGAAGGACTTTTTGGTATTTTGCCTAGCTTTTGTCTTGCATCAAAACAAACCAACCACACTTGTTTTATGACATAACATACAAAACACACTTTGTAAGGGTTAGAGAGAACAAGAAGGTATTGGAGAGAAGAGAAAGAAGAACACCATAGCTTGGGTTTTGGGTTGGTTGAAATCATCAAGAATCATTTCAAGTATCTAAGGTAAGGGGTTTGATTTTCCAATGCTTATAGTTAGGGTTGATTTGATATATTTTGGATTTGGGGAAAAAATTGATGTTAGGGTTTTTGAGTTTTGTTGAGGATTTGTGATAGAAATTAGAAGAGTTAATTAGGTGTTGTTGTTGTTGAATTAGTATTAGGTTAGTTAAATTGGAATTAAAAATAAAATAGAAGTTATATTAACTAAAACTAACTTATGCAGTATAGTTATTAAGTGAAGTTAGAAAAACTAAAAAGTAGCAGTATGTTAGTATAAGTAGTATGTTAGTATAAGATTAGAAAACTAAAATTTAGAAACCAAATGTACTAGAAGTAAGTATAGAAATAGAAGTTAGTTAGTTTTCAAACTAAGTAATAGCAGTGAAGTTATAACATTAGCAGTATAGAAAAAAAAGAAACGTAAAGCCAGCAGTCTAAAAAGCTAGCAGTATTTCATTAAAGTAAGTTTAGAAAATTCTTTAATTTATGTTTTATTTCTTTTATTTTCTTAAATTAATATATTAAGTATTTATATTAATTAAATATAAATATGACATAAGTTAGCCGATTTAATTTGGAACCTGATTATGTTCCGATTTTCCGATTTCGGCAATTTCGGCGACGGAGCAAGTTGCTCCGAATTTAACGAAAATTAACGTGCTAGATAATTTTAACGTGTAGAACGTCGTGGTGAAGTTAGTTTTTCGAGATTTCGAGTTTTTATGTAGTGACCCAAAATAGGACAATTTACGATTAATTTGAAATGGATTACGTTTTAGTCGGTTTAAGTCGCGTATGGACAATCCGATTACGATGTTAATGATTATGATTGATGTCGATTATTATGAATGAATTTCGTGACGATTATTAATGTTTGACTATTTTTCCGTGTTTGAAATTTAGTGAATTATTTGATAATGATGTGGTGTGATTAAACATGATGTTTGCGACGGTTTATTTATAATGAATACTTGATGATATATGATGCGATGATATGTTTATCTTGATGTGGCTAAATATGGCGACGTGAGCTTTATAATAATTTTGATGTGCGATGATGATGTTTTGTTGTGTCGTGTTTATGATGTAGTTATGTCGAGTCACATACATTGCATTGGCGACGAGGGCTTTTATGCCAAGCGACGAGGGCTTTTATGCCAAAGCGACGATGGGCTTTTATGCCGAATGTCCTTAGTTATGGACAAAGAGACGGGTACCACATGCATAACATAGTCGTGTCTCATAGAGTCGGTTATGTTTATGTTTGAGTCTTTTGGCGTTGAGTTTTATTTGATGGCTTATGACGAATTGCGATGTTATATGATACTTTGTTTGTGATGATTTTTATGTTGAACATAAAGTGAATATATGTGATGATCTCATGATGAGTAAGCGATGAATACAACATGACGGTAAAGCGACGATATGAGTTATGACGATGGAGTTTATGTTTTGTTTTGATATGATTATGGTGATTATGTGATGAATTTAAAGTGTTGATTTTATACACTAAATGATGATTTTAAAGTATGTGAGATTTTGATATTTGTTGACATATTCTTATTAATCCTATATCATTTATGATTCCAAAACTATTTATATATTTTATCATGCCTTTAATTATATGTTTTGGAGTATCTCACCCTTTACTTGTTTCGCTGTTGCCTTTATATTGGTAACGTGCAGGTGATCCGCGAGGATGATGAGGATTAGCTCGAGTCTCTTTATTTTGAGTCGCTTTGCTCTGATAGTAGTAACACTCGGGATTTGGGCAACATTATTATTTTGATAGGATAGTTTATGTATACTATCTTATGACTTTATGTATTGATGATAACATAATGATATGTACATTTTGTGAACACATCCGCTGTGCTATGAATATTCATATGTTTATATGATGATTGGTGATATCAATCGGTATATCCGACTTTTGATTTTTGTGATGTGCATTATAATGCAAAGTGATGGAAACACGAATATGTGATACCTCAATTTATGTTTGGATGAAATTTTGAAACTCTGATTTTATTATTAATTACAAGGGGTAGAATTGGGGTGTTACAACTTCCGCCTCCACCTAACCCATAAAACCTTTTATTTTACCTCTTACTTTTAAATGTTTAGTTTTATTTTATGGTGCTCTGAATCTGTATCTTTGTCATTTTTTTAATTAATGAAGTTCTTTTTGCTTTCAAATCTTTTAAGTCTTTTTGATTAATGACAAAGGGGTAGAAAGTAAATGATTTTGATATACCTATTTTTGCATAACTTATCCCACACATGTTCTGATTATTTTTTCCTCTACATATGTTTCATTGATCAGGAACTTTGAGAAAGTTCACTGAATTTTTCTAAACAGGTAATTCATAAATGTTCTTATATCATGTTCAGAAACTTCAATCATGCTCATAAAATCTGAAGAAATACATGATCTGATATTCAGAAGTCATGATTAACCATGCCTTTATTAAAAGGAAATCCAACTAGACTCAGATACAATAACTAGGTTCTGATACTTCTATCAAAACCAAGTTCTAATACTTCATCAAGTTCTGATAGCAATCCAGGATCTAAGACGATGAACCAGACATTACTATTCATACTCTGATAGTACCTCAATCAAGAAAGTATTCATTTCATGATGATTGAATTGTTTTTATACTTCAAAAAGTATTTTATAAGTCTTGAACTTAGGGGGAGCCTTTGAACAAGCAAAAATAAGTTTTGGTAGTATAGAACTCAAGGGGAGATTTATAGTTAATTCTGATGTATTTTATGTAATTAAAACAAGTAAAAATTGTTCATCAAAATGCATGGTTTTGTCATCATCAAAAAATGGGAGATTGTAAGAACAAGATTTGGTTCTACATCTAGCCTTTAGTTTTGATGATAACTATACATTGTTTCTTAAAGAATACTTTTTTACCCTAATGGTTTTATCTAATGTGTAGCTTTTTCTAATAGGTTATGACTCTGAATAATTAGAGTGTGACGTTATTAGTTTTTGAACCCAACACACTTTGGCTCTAGAAAGATACAAATGTGAGCTTTACAAAGATCTAGTCAAGTTTGGAACGCTTCTAAACAAAGGTTCCGAAGAACCTTTGTCTTAAATATTCTGGTTGTGACTATGATGGAAGAGCTTCTGAATATATCAAGATCTAAAGATTATGAACTCTCAAGTTATGAGGTTCTGAAGAACAAGTTTAGAAGACTCTGAAGACGTGGTTCAAAAGACTTTGAAGACAAGGTTATGAAGACTCTTTTCCTGCTTTTGATCCTTCTAAACATGCTTTATCAAACACACATTTTGAATCCTTTAAAGATTAGAAGATAATATCAAAAAGGTTTTATGTGAGTGATTAGTACTTAGTAAAAGATCAAATATACCTTCCACTACACTGATTTCATGGTGCAAGGACAATACTATAGTATGATGTTGTCTACCAATCTCACTGACCGTTACGTAAGAATACAATTGGAATTTTGGTATTCCTATTCTACCATCCAACGAATCTTTCTATGCCTATATAAGAAGCCCTTGTAAGAATGGAAAGAAGAACTTTTACAACAACTTTTCACATGAAGATTTGCCAAGAGAAATATTTCATATTTGTGAGAAAAGATGTAAAGCAAGGAACTTTTGTTGATATATTGGCGCAAGGACAATACTATAGTACAATGTTGTCTACCAATCTCACTAACTGTTATGTAAGAATACAACTGGAATTTTGGTATTCCTATTCTACCCTCCAACGAACTTTTTTATGCCTATATAACAAGCCCTTGTAAGATTGGAAAGAAGAACTTTTACAACAACTTTTCACGTGAACATTTGCCAAGAGAAATGTTTCATATTTGTGAGAAAATCTATAAAGAAAGGAAATTTTGTTCATATACTTGCTCAAAAATAATTTTGTGTTAATCATTGTATTTCAATTTTGTAATTTGCTTTCATAGAAGCATATTTGTAAACACGCCCTTTGTATCACAACTTGTGATTTGTTTATTCCTTGAGAGACTATGGTATAGTTAAAAGTCTCAAGAAGACATTGATAATAGGTCTTTATGGTTGTAATCAGTTTGGTTATAGTGGATTAAGTCTTTGTGAGAAGGCAAAATCACCTTGGCGGGTGGACTTGAGGTAGTTTCCAGCGAATCAGGAAAAAAATATTGTGTTCATTGTAGTATTCCAAGTTCATTTTTATTGGTTTTGGGTCACAAAAAATTTCAATCTAGAAACCCAATTCAAACCCCTCATTTCTTGTATTTCCTTAACCTTCAGACAAAGGCCGCATGCCACGATGAAAAGTTGAAGTGGTGGTTGATTTGCCTAGTAGGGTTGTAACTCTCGCCAGATGGATGAAGGTTTGTAATGGAAGTTATATCCATTAATGTAGGGGTTATCATCCCACATTTCAGTTGGATGGTATTGGTCGAACCCTCCAAAAAAAACAATGTTGTAATGAGAATTTGGTAATTATAGTTGGGCCTACTTCTGGACATTTGAATCATGTCATAGATCCCTTTATACTTTTGGGATTTCTTTCCCTTAATTGTGTTAAGCCAGTCCAAGTAGGAACCTTGTTTAACGTAATTAGCATCACGAAAAGCTTGATAAGGCACACTCATGAAACCCATCTCATAAGGACCTTTGGAGAAAATACTGGGTTTGGAAGGTTAGTAACAACAAAAAAATTCCCTCAATTTTACGGGGTCAATAGGTGAATCGGGAAGAGGGCCCAGGAATGCATGAACACTATCAGAAACAGTGAAAGGAATGAGTACCTGTGATCTTAAAATCAACACTTTCTCTTCCTCCAATGAGGGTTATTGAACATAGGTTTTCCCTTCAGCGTGAATCAGAGCTTTCATGGGGGAATATACAAGAATTGGAAGAGAGTTTGAAAGATCGGATGAAGATGCCATTGTTAGAGAAAAGTTGGGAGAAAAATGAAGAAAGAATGGAGTCTTTTGGGTTTTCTTTCAGAAATGTGGAAGAAAAAGTGTAATGAAAAAGATGAGAAGGGGTTTTATAGAAAAAATTGCCACTTCTATCCTCCTATCAAAATTGAACATGTGGGTAGTCCTAGGATAGCGTATCCTTTTATTCCAGATGCAAAGTGGGGAAGTGGAAAGTTATTTGAGTTAATGAGACACGTTTAATCCTAGGAAGTTGGAGTCATCATGTCTCCTATACATGCATAGTTTTGAAAAGATGTGTTAGATATAAGTATTAATTATTATAGTGACGTTAGTGCAATACCTTGAAGAGTGTTGGAAGTTATCTCAAAAAACGTCATCTCTCTTAAGTACCAAAAGGTTTGGTCGAACATGACATTTTTAGGGGCTATTCGTTAGATAACATTTTTCGACATTAAAAGTGGGGTCTGAATTTAAAGACCACTTTATAATAAAAAAAATCTTTATGGAAGTCAACCATTTCCAGTCGAAGTCAACCTAGGGTTTTATCTCACTCTGAAGGACTTAACGTATTTGGTGGTGATTTCCACACAACAACTACAATTTTGACTACAAGAAGTTACTTCACTTACAAAAGGATAAGATCAAATAAAAACCAAATACATGAGCTTGGATGTAGAAAACACGTGGAACTAAGCCACCAACCTTGAAGCCATGTAAAAAAGATATGTGTCGATGATAAGTGTAAATTGTAGCTATTTTTGTATATACTTTTTGTTGTACTTATCGACTTTTTGTTGTTAATATCGTTGAATAAACCCGACTGTTGTATAAATACATTTAGTTTATGTTTATTTATGATTTTGTGTACATAGGATACGGTTTTATGTTTCTCCATTCATTTTGTAGGTATTGATGCGTATTTTGAGCATGAGCAAAAGTCGTGTCGAAGACACGACTTCAAACGTGCAATTTTGAGCAACTCGTCAATGAATAAGGCTCAAAATAAAATAATAAAAAATCATAAATTTGGTTTATATTTTTTCATTTTTAGAAAGAGCATTGAATAAGTTTCCAACACTTCGAACTGGGTGCGAATCGGAGTTACGGTTTAAAAGTTATGGCCGAAACAATGCAGAATGTTGTGCTAATTTTTCAACATTCTGTCATCCGTCGTCGGGTGAAACTTTTGGTCATCGGGCGATGCTATGCGAGCTGTAGCATGGGAAAACGTTGTTTTGGTCACCGGGCGACGCTTTTTGGTCGTTGGGCAATGCTGGACAGCCAGAAATGCGTATTTAGGTGTAAAAATACATTTTTTGGGCATGGTTTTGGGCATTTTTTACCCCAACTCCATCAAAATTCATTCTTCGATAGGTTTAGCATAGAAAAAAATATTGAAGCTTGCATACGGATGATCCAGGGTGGATTGCTCATCAACCGACGCTGACAAACTGAGAGATTTGTGGTTTATTTCTCTTCCTCTTTGTGTATTCTTTATGTGTTAAGTTTATAAATGTATTTACTCTGAACTTATATATATTTGTTGCCCATGGCGTTATATTAAACTTGCTTTACAAATCTTTGTGGATTGTTGTCTTAGATTTTTGCTCTGTGCTAGGGATTTGAGTCGTTATAGACATATACTACTTAGATTCTTATCTAGGATAATTATCTATTAGTTTCTGAACTCTAGAGATAGATTTAGAGTCGACATCTACTTGAGCATCTGAGCTTAATGTCTTTGTGTGGTTGTGATATGCTGAGAGATCGTCAGTGCGATTACATAGTTGTCTTCTGTGTTGTTGAGGAGGTAAAGAGATCATTTCCTTGGTGATACAGTCGGTCTCTCAATTTGGGTTAGAAATAACTTAGGTTGTGAGTGATACATGGTGACATTGATGAGTATTATTAGGTTGAATGTAACTGGTCGATAAATTTAAGTCTGTGATGAGTAGATTATATGCATGCTTGATAAGTTCTTCCTTAGTTTTTACTTTTGTTTATATTTATTTTATGTTGATAACATTTTCTTTACAAACCCATTTATCCCCAAACTCATTAACGATAGATTTGTCGAACGACAATTCAATAACCAATCTCTGTAGACACGATAAATTCTCAGATAAATATTTCTAAAACTTTTGTTGCTTGCTGTTACACCGCTTCCAAAAAAATGGCATCGTTGTCGGGGATTGGTTCTATTGATTTCACATTGCGGTAACTTTTTTGTTTTTGAGTTTTGTAATTAATGTATATGTTGTATAGGAATCGTACATTAACTTATATATGATATTTGTGCATATATGTGTTTTCACGTACTGTTGTTAATCGTCTCGTTTTTGTAACATTTGTTGTGTAATTGTTAGGACACTTTCTTTAGGTTTTCACGGTGTGACAATACCGTGGCATGATGAAAGGAGGTTACTAGCTCGCACAATAAAGACGTCGAGCTTACGACGTAAAACAATCATGTTTGTTTGTATTTGTTTATGTGTGTGGTGATTTGTGCTTTAACATGTTGAAACAAGGAAATATTCTGAATTTCAAATCTTCACTTTTCAACTTGTTAATTTATTTTTACTCGGTTTTCATATCGTTATTTGTATTTATTTTGTTATGTCAATTTGTGTTTTCTAAAAGCTTGTCGTGTTTATCTTGAGGAGTTTTGTTCGTTGTATATATTTTAAATTTTGTACATTGAAATTTTGTAGGAGTATTATTTTCCTAATTCTTTTGTTGTTGTTTGCACTCAAGTTTTAGTCCAGTAACTTGTAGAATATTGAGGTGATTTGTCAAGTTTGATCGTTTCGACTTGCGAATGAGTGGTAATGATTTTGTTAATGTTTTGTACACGTTTGAGATATGTGTTTATCGCTTTCTATACTTTAGTATATTCATGATACTTAGACTTTTTACAATTTTTATGTCATTCATTCTTTTATATACTTGTTCAATTGTGAATTATTTTAGTTCCTACCCATTTTGTGAGGTAGCTTTCCATTGTTCACATATGTTGGAGACCACAATTCTTGTTTTAACTGGATTTTATTATGCTTAATCTTTTGTTTGTGTTGATTGTATGAAAGCTTGAACATGATCAAGGCAATTTTTTGTTTCATTTTGAGCACAACTACCTTGACCAAATAAGTCAATTCACCTTGTGCATGTTTGATCATTAGTAACCCCTTTAAGCTTTTTGCTGATATCCATGTTGTATTTCCTAAATGCTTGTCTATGAGTGTTTAGTTTCCCTTTTTGCATGGATGTTGATTTGTTATTTTCTTGAACCCTTAATCATTGTTTTGGTTTGAATTTTTACCCTGCCTTAGAAAGTAGGGAGTATTCACATAATGATACGGTTGAATTCAAGTTGGAGAGAAAAATGATTGTGTATTTATTGGTTGATTGCTATGAGATTGAATAGAAAAAGAAAATAAAAGAAAGAAAAAATGTGAAAAATAAGTGATAGAACAAGAAAGGAAAAAAATAGAAAAGCTTTGGAAAAGAAAAACAAAAAAAGTATGGAATGATGTTGTGTTGAATAAGTGATGTGTGTTGGTTTAAAATTTGGGATGAAGAAGAAGATTGATTAAAATTCTATTGTTTGAAACATTGTGAAAGTAATTACTCCCTTAGGTTTAGGCAAGTTTTTGTTTCGATTAGCTTTAGGACTTATCACTTGTTTGGTAACCAAGCCACATTACAACCTTGAAAAGCCCTTGAGATTCTTGCTTTTATATTTTTAATGTAAATTTTTGGATGAATCCATAATTTAGTCTATTGTTAGCAAGATTGTTGGATAAGTGAAAATACCCCACTTTTGTGTATTTTTCATCTACCGATGATTGTGTTTGATATGTGTGATTCATTTGTGAACTAGTATTATTTTAGAATGTTTTGAATAATTTTTGTATTTGACATTTGTTTCATGTTTATGTTATCGTTGTAGTTTAGTGGTAAGTATGTTTCTTCGTGTGTACCGTTTTTCATTTGAACCACTGCATTTGTTTTCTGTTTTTAAAACCTGTTGATTCATGATTCTTTGATTTATCATTATTTGTTCTTTATGTTATTTTGACTTTGTTTGAGGATAAACAATAGTTCAAGTTGGAGAGAGTTTGATAAGTATAAATTGTAGCTATTTTTGTATATACTTTTTGTTGCACTTATCGACTTTTTGTTGTTAATATCGTTGAATAAACCCGAATTTTGTATAAATACATTTAGTTTGTGTTTATTTATGTTTTTGTGTACATAGGATACGGTTTTATGTTTCTCCATTCATTTTATAGGTATTGATGCGTATTTTGAGCATGAGCAATAAAGTGTCGAAGACACGACTTCAAACGCGCAATTTTGAGCAACTCGTCAATGAATAAGGCTCAAAATCAAATAATAAAAAATCATAAATTTGGTTTATATTTTTTCATTTTTATAAAGATCATTGAATAAGCTTTCCAACGCTTCGAACCTGGCGCGAATCGGAGTTACGGTTCAAAAATTATGGCTGAAACAGTGCAGAATGTTGTGCTGATTTTTCAACCTTCTGCCATCCATTGTCGGGAGAAACTTTTGGTCGCCGGGTGACGCTAGGCGAGCTGTAGTGTAGGAAAAACACTATTTTGGTCGTCGGTCGATGCTTTTTGGTCGTCGGGCGATGCTGGACAGTTAGAAATGTGTATTTAGGTGTAAAAATACATTTTTTGGGTATGATTTTGGGTATTTTTGACCCCAACTCCATCAAACTTCATTCTTTGATAGGATTACATTAGAAAACAATATTTAAGCTTGCATACGGATGATCTGGGGTTGATTTCTCATCAATCGGTGCTGACAAACCGGGAGATTTGTGGTTCATTTCTCTTTCTCTTTGTGTATTCTTTATGTGTTGAGTTTGTAAATGTATTTACTCTGAATTTATGTATATTTGTCGCCCATGGTGTTATATTAAACTTGCTTTACAAATCTTTGTGGATTATTGTCTTATATTTTTGCTCGGTGCTAGGGATTTTAGTCGTTATAGACATATACTGCTTAGTGTCTTATCTAGGATGATTATCTGTTAGTTTATGAACTCTAGAGATAGATTTAGAGCTGACATCTACTTGGGTATCTGAGTTTAATGCCTCCGTGTGGTTGTGTTGTGCTAAGAGATCGTCAGTGCGATTACATAATTGTCTTCTGTGTTGTTGAGGAGGTAGAGAGATCATTTCCTTGGTGATACCGTCAGTCTCTCAATTTGGGTTACAAATGACTTAGGTTATAAGTGATACATGGTGACATTGATGAGTATTGTTAGGTTGAATGTCACTGGTTGATAAATTTAAGTTTGTGATAAGTAGATTATATGCATGCTTGATAAGTTCTTCCTTAGTTTTTACTTTTGTTTACATTTATTTTCTGTTGATAACATTTTATTTACAAACCCATTTATGCCCAAACTCATTAACGAGAGATTTGTCGAATGGAAATTCAATAACTAATCTCTGTGGACATAATAAATTCTCGGATAAATATTTCCAATAATTTTGTTGCTTACCGCTACACCGCTTCCAACAGTCTAGCATGCACATAATAATCATAGAAGATAGTTACAAATCTAGTAGTATATATAAGTAATCCTGGTGTCAGGATTAGGGTTCACAAATTCACAGACAACACTAAAAAACTTAAAGAATTTGCATTACAGAGAGAAATGAGTATGTGAGAGAATGTATGATCTTAAGTACCATCTTTTTCATTTCTTACACTTTTTATTAAAGCAATTTCATTTATTTAAATTATCTTTTCATTGGTTTTCCTTGCTTTCACTTTACTTTGCATCCAATCCGACTCAGTTGATAATTTCCTTCTAACTTCTTTTTACTTTACAATCGAACTAATGGATACTCTGAACAAATCTAAGAATTCTTGCATAAATATGTCCTAGAATTTACTAGTTGATCCTGCAAGTAACCATCTTTTTGGACTAACACTTGTTTTTGAAAAATACTGGTAAACAAGGGATCAAGTGGAGTGAGGTATGAAAAAAAACGAAAGAGGTTTGGAAGTCAAAAGTTTGAAGACACTAAATGTATCATTAATTAGTAAATGGAAGTGAATGTTTTGAATTATAAAGAAGAAATATGGAGATGGATCCTTGAATATAGGTATGGAGACTTAGATTGGAAAATGATCAGTCATGAAACAAAGAGATGATGCAAGAAAGTTCACTTTGGTGGAGGGATATTCAGTCACTTGGAGACAGTATAACAAGAAATCCTGGATGGTTTGTAGAAAATGTGAGTAGCAGACTTGGTGAAGGTTTGCGCAATGTTTATGGATTGGCTCAAAATTTTTATCTAAGGCTTTTCAAGATGTTTAGAATTTGGCAGAGAATAAATTGGGATATGGATACAAATGTGTGTGATACGGGTTCAGAGCCCCCTTCAAACCAAAATTCTGCTATTGGGCCTAATGAGGCTGGAGGCCCAGTGTTGAGAAAGAGTCAAAGGGCTAGAAAGCAATTGTTGTACCCCAAAATTTTCCCCCTCATTTCTCAAGGATTTTCTCACAAGATCTTCTATGACATCAAGTTTGCAGCACTGATACATCAATTTAGGCTTGGAATTGGCAAAAGGGCAAAATGGTCAATTGCATACTAGAAAGTCAAACTTTGACTTTTTGGTCAACATTACATTCCAAGGATCAAATTTCATCAAGACATTCAAAAATATGAAACTTGATCATCAAGGAATCAAGAAAGTCAAAAGTCAATGTGAAAGTTCAAACCCTTCAAGACTTAGAAATTTTTCTAAGTGTTTTTATACATGATAATCTACTTTCTTCATGCCAACTTTTCACCTTGATGCAAGATGATTCAAGAGAAGCTTCCAACATGAAAGTTGTAGATCTCTATGATATCTACAACATTTCTTTACACAACTTCTCCTAAACAAGCTTGGATCTCAAGTTATAAATTCATGAAGTCATGACATTTTCATTTAACACTTAGAGAAATTTTCAGCAGTTTTGGTTAGGTTTTTATCTCAACTTCTTGCCCGTTTCTCATCAAGTTCCAGTTTGATTTAACAAAAGTGGCCAACATGAAATTTATAGAGGGTGTTTCAATCTCTCCGAAACATCCAAGAGCATGAATTTATCATATTTGAGCTAGAAGATACAAGGATCTGAAGTTGAGCATCCATTCTTGAATTACAAGCCATTTTTGTTGAAGAACACATAATCCAATTGGCATGATGTGCTGCATAATCTCACTTTACAGGTCTTGCAACTTGCAAATCTCAACATAATTTAATGTTTACACAAGAGCTTGAGCTATTACCCAAGTGTTTGAGCCATTGTCCAAAAGATCTTTCCATTTATGGCATAAAGGCACCATTGCTACTCTTGAAAAGCAAGCCTTTTGGTACAAAGTTTGTCTTGAGCCTATACCTTGCTTGTTTCTGATTTCACTCCACCATAAAACATGGAAACCAACCCCTCTAAACCAGGAAGTTTGGTACTTGATCTTGGAACCATGGAGTACTTGACATAGTTTGATACTTACATCCCAACCAAACCATAACATGTTGTGTTGTAAACATATTCAGCCTTTGTTCACAAACCTCCTGCCTATAAATAGAAGAAGCATTTGCAAGACAAAGAGGTTAGAAAAAGGATAGAGAGAAAATCCAGAAGTTATATTGGCAAACCCTCAAAAATCTCATATTCACAAAAGCCATAACAGTCCAAAAAAAACTCCACTCTTGGGTTTTAAAGACCAAACCTTTGAACCTCTCATACCTTGCAAGTTCTGCCCAACCATCCAAACATTTCATACCATACAGAGGTTGTTTAGTAACCTTCAACAAAAAGGAAAGTCTAGCAGCCTGTTAGAGCTTCCTTAAGGTTCATAAAACATCTTAAAGGGTGTTTGGATTCAAAACCTAAAGTGCAGTTTTAAGGTAAGTCATCTTTACCTTGCCTTTTCCATACATCAATTTTTCTGTTTATAGGATATAGCAATCACTATTTTTCAAGTTAATCATTTATTTGTTGTTCCTGTTATTCATTCATATGTTAAAAACTAACTGATGTATGCAAAGAATGATGTTTAAGGCAAAAAAATGCAGCATGTATCGACACATATCCACATGTGTTGACCCATCTTAGTGAAAATGCAGGGTATGAGTCGACACATGACCCTCATACATCGACCCATACTGAGTTCAGGTCACAAAACAGAAACTGGAAAGGACTATGAGTCGACACATACGCATTTTGCATCGATGCAAAAAGGTGTATGAGTCGATACATCCCATTATGTGTCGACTCATACTGAACAAATTTCACAAAACAGAAGCTGGAAAAGCTTAAGAGTCGATACATACGCGTTTCGCGTTGATACAAGAAGATGCATGAGTCGACACATCCCATTACGTGTCGACCCATACTGAATTGATTTTTTTTACAGGAGCAGGAGAAGCTATATGTCGATGCATAGCAGCATGGGTTGACACATAGCAGTTTAAAAGTGCATTTCCCTTTATTTTACACTGTTTTCACATTCTTTTCATTATCATTCGATATGGTTGTAATATTTTAGTTCCTACTTCACCCCATTGCTAAATTGTACCCCCATCCCCCTAAAGTGATGTAATAGCTTAGATTTTACTTTCCGCCTTTTACTTGCTTTTCATATATTGCTAGTAAATAAGTGTGTATGGCAAGATAAAAACAACAAAATAGGCCACCCTAATCAAAGACTAAATGCATGCAAATCAAACACATTATTCACACATGCACCTCTAGGGTAATCTCACTTGTTGCCTATCTGAAAATAGTCATGTCCCTCGAACATGGGCGTTTTAGCAAAGACCCTCGATAAAAAATCGTAGTCCCTCGATGCCCCTCGATGTTGCCTTCGATAAACGATCTAGTCCCTAAAACGACATTGCTAAAACGTCCGATATGTTTCCTTCTATGACTATACAAACGTCCCAACGCCCGTCCCTTCACATCCAATGATGGGGCTTCTTACCAAATCAATGGTAAGACAACCACATATAAAGGAGGAGGAAAAGCACATTTAAGACCTTTCGAGTAGGTAGATTCGCTCTTAGTTACTCGCTTGCTCACAACAAAAACATTTTTACCCACACTCATATCTTTGAACTATTTTCGAAACAAACACTTTGTAGGCGTTCTCATAGAAACGAGAACCATTACGAAGTTCCATTTTCAAAATACTTTCAAAAACACATCTCACAAACACACTTTTGAACTATTTTCGAAACAAACACTTTGTAGGCGTTCATAGAAACGAGAACCATTACGAAGTTCCATTTTCAAAATACATTCAAAACACACACCACAAGCGCATTAAAACAAAAGCAAGTGATCTAGCAAGTAACTAAGAGCCCATGAAAAACCATGGATGAAAAGGGTGTTAGCACCTTCCCTTTTCATAATCTACCCCCCGAACTCAAGAAAACATCTCAAAGGTCTTTCCTGTGCTTTTTCATCTTTCCTTTTGGAAAAAAGAAAAGTCGGTGACGACTCTTGCTAACCGCGACATTTGCAATCAAACGCAAAACACCCAAGTCAGTTCTCCCACTGTATCACAGAACTGGCGACTCTGCTGGGGATTTTTTATAAAAGTGGGATTGTTTGACTTGTTTGCTTTACATTTTGGTCCTTTGTTTGGGTTTGAATCCTCCACCTATATTTGGGAAACATTATAGGTAAATAGCAATACATTATGGAAACTGTGCGGGGTATACCGACATGGTCTAAGCAATAACTATGTTAGTGTGACATATTTGTGGGTACCGGTAGCCTTTGAGTCAATCAAAGAGAATACGGGGCCGCTGAGTGATGTTGTAAAGCACTAATGAACTTCTATAACCTTTACTTGACCAACTTGGCCTTTAGGACGTAGTGAGATGACAGACTTTGGTACAGTCCGAAGTTGGTAGATACTCGATGCTACACTCATTGAGGCTTGACCCTTGAGTTTTGTTCGGTTGCGAGTCAATTGCTTATTGAACGAAGCTTGTGGGAAAGGTCAGTGATATTGAGATCCCTTAGAACCCGGTTACTTTTAACTAGGACAGGTTGAGCCAACTAAACTTCAAGAGGGTACTTACCTATGAAACCCCATGCAAGCCTAAAACTAAGGATTTGTTTGCTTTGTGTGAATATGATTATTTGTATATAAACTTGCTTACCTCGCATATCTGTACATAACATCATAACATCATACCATAGCATTTTCGATAACCATCTCAAGGATCTCGAGGGCCTATGATGCAGGGTCACGTTGAACCAGATGTCTATCAAGGGACAAGAGGATTTATTTTCCTCCGATTAAACACCGTCAAAGATCAAGTACAACAAACTTGAGTCAAGGGCTATGACCCACTTGACATGGTGAGCTTGATTCTCGTGGAAGGACATCCACTGATACAAAGTTCTCCAATCAAAGATGTTGATCAAATTTCAATCTCTAACTTTTTCTTGTGTTTACCCTGCGAGATCCTTGAAAACATGCATCCACATATCATGCATCATATCATGACAAGTTTCTCCCATACAAGCCTCCTTATCTTCCTATTGTTTATTTGAGTAAGATGGATATGGAACAAACGGTGAAAGATCTCCAAGCTCAAAATGCTCAATTCCAACAAATGCTTCTGGCTATGGCTAAGGGGCAAGAGGATCTGAAAGCTCTCCTTCTCAAAGAAAAGAAGAAAAAGTCCAAGAAGTCAGTAGGCGTCTTGAACTTGAGAAGAAGACCTAAAGTCCTAGATATTTCAACTCCATCCAACATAGGGGATAGTCTTGAAGAAGACCACAATTTGGAGATTGATGAAGTTGAAGCTGACTACTCCGAGGAACAATATCCTCCCACTTATGACAAGTACAAACAGTTGGAGGATCGCCTCAGTGCTATGGAGATTCAACAAATACCTAGTTTGGATTTAGGAGACATGGGTTTGGTTTCTGGAGTGGTCATCCCGCCAATGTTCAAAATCCTTACTTTTGCCTTGTACGATGGAGTCTCTTGCCCTAAGATGCACTTAAAGTCTTATGTCCGCAAGATTCAACCATACATAACTAATCCAAAGCTTTGGATCCATTTCTTCCAAGAAAGCCTGGCAGGGACTCAACTCGAATGGTTCTATCAATTGGAGAGTTCTCGAATCCACACCTGGGAGGATTTATCTGTTGCTTTCTACAAGCAATATCAGTACAATGTTGATCTTGCACCAACTCGTGTGCAATTGCAGAACATGACCATGGGTTCCAATGAGAGCTTCAAAGGATACGCCAAAAAGTGGAGAGATCTGGCTGGTAGAGTGCAACCCCCTTTAACTGACAGGGAGCTGATTGACATCTTCATGGGAACTTTGACATGGCCTTTCTTCAAACACTTGATCGGAAGCTCTTCAGCCAGGTTCACCGAGCTAATACTGACCGGCAAAAGGGTCGAAGCTGGCATCAAAAGTGGGAAGATTCAAGAAGCTACACCTTCTGATGCTCAGAAAAAGCCCTATAATGGGAAGAAAGAGTCCAATGCGGTGACTGGTCAAAAGAATCGTCATGACCAACACGTGGGGGAAATCCTGATCTCTAATCCCACGCCTGTTCAACAAAGACAGAGCAATAGGCGTAGTGTAAGATATCAAGAAAGGAAGTACACTAACATCAACATGCCTTTGTCTCAAGCGTTACAACATTTGCTGAAGTTGAAGCTGCTCACGCTAAAGGATCCTCCTCAAAACCCTGACACCTCCTCTTCTAAGTATAATCTGAGCGTAAGATGTGCTTATCATTCCGATAGTCCTAGACATGACACCGATGACTGTTGGACTTTGAAGAACAAGATTCAAGACTTGATTGATGCCAAGGAGATCGAGTTTGACCCTCCGGAGACTCAAACGTGATCACTGCTCCTATGCCAAATCATTGAGAGCGTCTTTGTTTCATTTGAATTTTAAAGTTGTAATTCCTTTTGTTATTTAAATAATTATCTATTAATGTCAAACTTTGTTTCATTAATGCATTGCATATGTTTGTCTTGATTTGATCCACTCATTTTCATTACATTTAAACTGTGATTTTTACTCTCTTTATGACATTTAACTCTTGCTAAAAGTTACAAGCCTTTATAGGGAGGATGACGAAAACAATACCATAATCTCATACGGTATGCTTTTGGGCAGACCTTGCTGACGATGTACAGGAGTTTTTTTAAAAATCCTAAACACTGGAGTTATAAGGAAGATAATCCCTAGTCAACCCCTTCGAGCCAAAGAAGTAGAAGTTTTCTATTTTAACACAAATTGAAACCTTTAATCAAGACATGGGGCAGGGTAGTCTCTCAGTTAATTAAAACACGCGTTAAGCCACAAACTCTCATCTCGTAATACAACGAATGACATCAAAAACATTCCTCTGGAATCAAAAGATGGTGATGGTTCCCTACTGTGATACAGTGGGAGAACTGACTTGAGGTTTTGCGTTTGTGTTCGCAAATGTTTCAGTTTAGCAAGAGTCGCCACCGACTTTTTATTTTATCCTAAGGAAAGGTCAAAAAGCACAGGAAAGACCTTTGAGATGTTTTCTTGGGTTCGGGGAGTAGATTATAGAAAGGGAAGGTATTAGCACCCTTTCTATCCATGGTTATCCATGGGCTCTTAGTTACTTGTTTAGATCACTTGCTTTTCTTTTCAATTGTTTAAAATGGTGCTCTTCAATTGTTGAAATGGTGTTTCGTGTGTGATTTGGAAAGATATTTTGAAAAGAGGCCATCATTGTGGCAACCTTTGTAATGATTCTTGTTTGAATGTATACAAAGGTGTTTTTGTCTTTTGAAAAAGTTTTCAATGTTTGAAAGTTGGATTTTGAATTTGTGTTGTGAAATGTGTTTGAAAATAGCAAGGATATTTTTGCAAGCTTTTGATCAAGTAACTAAGAGTTGTCTACCCTATTTTACTCAAAGATCTTTCTTATGTTTTTAACCCTTTTAACAGTGTTGTTTCACTATTATATTTGGTGAACAACCTTGTGTTAGGATGTTAAACGGGACAGGCACGGGTCATCGTATAGACCATGATAGCAATGGTGCTAAGTATTTTTTGGCAATTTTCTTGAGGGACTTGATCATTTTGTTTAGGCAACTCAGATAGGGTCATCGAGGGACTATGATCTTTTGTTTTCTTTTTGTTTTACCAAAGTACTTAACAAGCATGCCATGACCCATTTTTGAAGGCAACAAGTGGATTGTAACCCTAGGGGTGCAAGTGTGCATTGTGTTTGTTTTTCATGCATTTTTGTCTTTGATTAGGTCAAACTATTTGTTGGTTTTGGTTTTGTATACAAACCCTAATTCTCTAATCATGGCATAATTGAAAGCGTTTAAGTGCGTAAAAAATAAATCTAAGTTATTACAACTTTGATATAGGGAGGGGGTACAAGTTTTGAATAGGGGATAATTGACAAGAAATATAAACCCTAAGCTATTACAACCAAATTGAATTATAATGCATAATATTTAAATGTATTAAATAATAATAATAAATAAATATTAAATAAAATGTATTTATGCAAAAAAGAAGTTTTTATTTGTTTATGTATGTAAAGCATTTTTATGTGAAAAAGGTGTAAAGAATTAAAATAAAAAAAGTTGATTTTATTTAATTAAAGGGTAAACCCTAATTTTCCTTAAGAAAAATAATATTACATATTATTTATATACAAAAATATATAAATATGTACAAAAATGAAATATATTGAAGAAAATGTATTTTATAGTATAAAAAAATAAAAAGGTAATATTTTTATATTTTTTATTCTAATTATTTAATACAATGAAAGTATATATATATATATATATTAAGTATGTATAAAATAAAATAAAATATTTACAAAAATAAAATATATTCAAGAAAATATTTTCAGTGTGAATAAAAATAAAAGTATTATTTACATTATTTTTCAAGTCTTAATAATATATAAAAAGTAATTAATATGTTTTCTATATTAGAAAAAATAAAATAAAATGCCAAATAAATGTAAAAAATTATAAAAATATTTTTGGAGCATTTTTTATGTTTGAAAATAAAATATCAAAGTCAGAAACGAAATTAAAATTCAAAAATAACAAAAATACAAAAAATTGGGCCAGGGGGTGTGAAAAGCAAGCATAAGGGTGCAAAAAGTGAGAAATAGCCAGGCCCAACCCAGCTACTTCATCTTCTTCCTTGTGACAACAGAAAACGCGCGCCCTGTATCCAACTTTGAACATCCTGGAAACGTGACTTTTTGCCAAAACTCACAACATCAAACTTGTAGAGAATTTAAATACGAATCTAACCATATAAAGCATTGAATCTAACTCTCAAAGACCAGAGAGAATTTCTTTGGTCCTAAAATCTAACCTAACTTTTTTAGCATGTTCATGTATGAAATTCTCCTAGCACACTTAATATAAATGAAAACTGAGCATATGTATGTGTTGTACCCCAAAATTTGCCCTCCCATATTCTTCAAAGTTTTGGCAAGCATTTACTCAACTCTACTCAAGGGCTACACAGTCAAGCATCCTCCTAAGGCAGGCAAAATTAGGGTTTTGGTTCTTGCAAGGAAGCTGAGGTTTTCAAGGGCTCAATCAAGTCCCATATGCTCATATACATTGTCAAGCACCTACATGTCAAGTTTCAAGGCTCACAAAGGTCAAGTTGCACAGTCAAAAGTCCCATTTGCTCAACAGTCAACTGTAGGGGCAAAATGGTCATTGGCAGTCAAAAGTCAAAATTTTTGGTCAACATCTCATTTTGAAGCCACAATCATCATTTGATCAATTCTTGATCATGATTCCACAAGCATGGCTCAAAAAGTCTCAAGATGCAAAAGTTTCTATTTTTTGGACAGTTGAAAAGTCAACTGTAACTTGACCAAGGCATAACTTTTTCATGGTTCATTAGAAAAATCCCATCCAATGCTCATCTTGAAGGGGAAGACATTTCCTACAACTCATATTCACATTCCAAGTCCAAGAAATGCTCTCACAAAAAGTTATCAATTTCAACATTATAGGTCATTTTCAAAAGTCAACCAAAAGGCACTTTAAGTCAAAGACCATAACTTGAGATTGGTAAATCAAAATGACATGGGACCAAAGACATTGGTTAGAGGACTTCAAGAACTTTCCAAAATGTCCAAGAACATGTTCATAGCTTCAAAATTGAGCAAGATATGCATTGGAGAAGTTGGGAAATTTTTGTGAGATGGCCAAAGTCAATTATCCTTGAAATTTCATTTTTGACAAAAGGGGCCCACTTTTCCACTTGATTCAGCTTGGCCATGCCTCCCACGTGTGCCACAATTTATTTCAAGATTTAAAATTAATTTTTTCATTTTTATTTAATTTTATTTGATTTAATTCATTTCAAATCTTTAAAATTCAAATAAAAATCAAAGAAATTAATGGAGGGATATATTTTGTGTTGAATAACTTTGAATCACCTTGAAATACCTTCCAAATTCGTGCAAGGCCTATTATGGGCATAGAAATTCAAATTTTGACACAAAAGGCAAGTTGTTTCAATGTTGGTTATGGAGGAAATCTCAAACATGAATGCAAGGCTTCAATGACCATAATATTGTTTGATACACATTACACACTATATATACAAGCCTTCCTAACCTCATTCAAAAAAGGGAGTGTGTGCATAAACGGCCAAGAGCAAAACCAAAAATTATTCAAAAAGTGAGAGTTCTAAAACATAGTTGCGAGCATCTTCAGATCAAAACAAGCACGTGGCTAAAGCAAACTTTGCCAAGTCCTGAGGCTCATACCGCGCTGTAAGTTCTTCCCAGGTCCCCCATAATTCTCATATCATTTTTGTTAACGCGTTCTTGTGCAGTTTCTCAAGTAGTTTCCACCAAAAGCCTCACCCATCCAACAAGCCAAGTGTCATTGGAGACAGATCTAAAGGCCCAAAACGCAAGAGTACTATGCTCTGGAGTCAGCGCATACGTAGGCAACCGAAAAAAAGTCAAATAAGGCTTCTTGTTGTTGGGCCAGAATTACTTCAGAAAACCTCCATGAAGGCCATCTCACCCCCCTTGGGTTTATTTACTTTTTTCTTATTTTATTTTGTTTTGTCATTTTCTTTTCTTTTATTTATTTGCCTTATTTTATTTTTTTAATAATTAGCATAATTAACACATTTTCATAAAAAAATCAAAAAAATAGAATTAACATTATTATTATTATTATTTTATTTTGTAAATAAATATTAACCAAAATAGTTTAATTAGGCAATTTTAATTCCTTTCTTAAATAATTAAAATAGATCTAGAATTAGGTAAAGTTAACTTTTAATTTTATTTTATTTCATAAAAACATAAAAACAAAAAAATATTTCTTTTTAATTAAATTAATTAATTAGTCATTAATTAGCTTTAATTTCATTTTAATTACAAGAAAGACAAAAAAATCAATTTCTTTTCTAAAAAAAAAAGGGTCAACACCCTTAGACATTCCCGATTAATTTATTCGCGCGCATTTAATTTGTTCGATTATTATGTAATTGCTCCGGATATGTAATAGTAAATAGGACTTTTACTGTTTTTTTATCTTCCGTACTCATTTACTAAAAAAACGGGTCTTTGTAATTTTTGGCGATGTATAGACCCGCGCCTTGTAATAGCGTAGGATTTACGTTTTCCGCAATTTACTTTTCGCACCCCCTTAACTGTTAACTTGTATGAAAGAATGCATGCCAATTAAAAACAAGCGTAGCTCACCGTGCCATGATCAAAGATAAACTTAACATGAAAATAACACACAAATACACACACCACTCTTAGGGTACGCCTCACTGTTGCCTTGCCTTCGAAACGTGGTCGTCGAGTATAGGACGTTTTAGTAAGTCCTTATGTCCATGACATGATCCAGTTGCCTCGAAACGGTTGCCTCAGAATTAAAAAGGATCAATGGCATAAGGGTAGCTTCTAAGGTGTCCTACTGTTGCTCTGGTGACCACACTGTCCCTACAAACGAATTGACTCGAACACCTCCAACGGTGGTGCTACCTACCTCTCAATGGTGGGATGGCACTACCTTAAGGACATTTACACAGCCTAATTTCTTAGGGTAGGTAGATGACTCATGGATACTTGCTCTATTAAAAAACAAATCAAAACTCTTTTCACACCGACACTTTCAAAAAGCTTTCAAAACAATTTTTCAAACACTCTTGAGGACTGATACAAGAGTCGATCTGAAATCTTTAAACGAAACTTTTTCAAACCCACTCACACTTTGAAAAGCAAACACTTTTGAAAACACAATGAGCAAGTATCTAAGAGCCCATGGATAACCATGGATAGAAAGGGTGCTAACACCTTCCATTTCTATAAATCTACCTCCCGAACCGAGAAACATTCTCAAAGAAGGAATTTTGTTGTGCTTTTGTCCTTTCCATGTTGGAGAACATAAAAGACGGTGGCGACTCTTGCTTACCGCGACATTTCGCGAAACCAGCTTAAAAAACAGTCAGTTCTATTTCCACCGATCCCAGAACTGGCGACTCTGCTGGGGAAACTTTAAGTGAGGTGTACCTTAGGATAGCTCATACTTGTGTTTTCAATTGTCTGAATTGTTTGCTTTATTATTGTGGGTACTGTCTTGGGATTTCTATAGATCCTAACCCGGATCTGGGGATACCCTTTTAGGTAGCATAAGCTGTGAGGGACCTGTCCGGCATAGACCGACACGGGTGAAGCAGTGGCTACGTTAGTGTGGCACCTTGGTCTGTACCGATATCTCTTGTGTTGCAACGAGGAGAATATGGGTCTTCTGAGGAGTCATTAAGCACCAACCGACCTTAGAACCCTAATGTGACCTAACTTGGCCATAGAACAGTAGCAGTATGCTACACCCATTGAGGCTAAACTCTCGCGATGGTTCTGGCCGCAAGAAAAGATTGCGACGCTGGAGTTATGACCGATTGAGGGTAGTCAGTGATATTGGGATCCTCTAGAACCCGGTTACTTTTGATAGGACGGGTCTTAACCAACGAAACTGAAAGAGGGTAGTACCTAGACCTCATGCTGGCCTAAACTCTAAGGGTTGTCTTGTGTGACTTGTGTGCTTTCAAACTTGACTACTTGCATGCTTGTTATCTAACACATGAGTTTCTTGTAGGGTTTGTTTACAGTCCTTAACCTGGACTCATAACATGGTTTACTTACATCACTCCACGCATAGCATAACATCACGCCATCATACCATTGCATACATACTACATAAAGACTAATCCATTTCAAGGATCTCGAGGGCTTGTGATGCAGGTCATGATGAATCAAAATGACTAGCAAGGGGCAAAGGGGATTTATTTTCCTCTAGCCAAGGTTAACAGCTTGAGTCAGGGGCTATGACCCACTCGATATGGTGAGCCTTGACTCTTGAAGAAGGACTCTCAGCAACATGAAGTTCCTTCAATCAAGCTACAAAATTCAAATTCTAACAATTTTCTTGTTTACCCTGCGAGATCCTTGAAAACATCGCATGCATACATACATATCATTGCATTACAGGTACCCTTGGTACAGGTCTCTTACCATCTTCGCTGTTTATTTCAGCAATGGCTTCCCAACAAGACAACCAAGATCTTCATGCTCAAGAGACTCAGTTCGGGGAAATCCTCCTAAATCTATCCAAGGGGCAGGAAGAGCTGAGAACACTCCTCATGGGGACTTTGGTCAGGAACAGTCCTGAAGACGATAGGGACGAACGGCTGAAACGTCTACAAGCTGAGGTGGATACAAGGAGAACCCAGATGCTGGGGAAAATGGATCTTATCCAAGACTTATCTCAAAGACAAGGAGAGCTCAGGGTTCTCGTCAACCAACTGCTTCGGGATAACCAACTGGGGCAAACATCTAAGGTTGAAGAGCAAGCCATTATTCAACCACCTGTGGGGAAAGAAGACAAGGGAAAAGCTCCTCAGTTTGCTTTGGGGTCACAAGCCCAACATCAACCTCACCAGCGTCAACAGGGTAATCGGTGTAAGCGAAATACGTCTGGAAGACATTTCTCGGAGACTGGTGTGCCATCCTCACTAATACTGAAAAGCCTGTTGGAGGCCAAGCTGATTGCTTTAAAGGATCCTCCTAAGAAGCTCAACATAACCTCCCTAAAGTACAATCCTGATGAAAGGTGTGCCTACCATTCTGACAGTCCTGGACATGACACTGACGACTGTTGGAGCTTGAGGAACAAGATCCAGGACTTGATCGACGGAAGGGTGCTGGAGTTCATGCCAGGTGGCAAAATGAAAATCTTCTGCTGAGAATCTTCCATCTGAGATGACTAGTGCAAACTAAGGAGCTTTTGTTCATTCGAATGTTCAAGTTGTATTTTTCTTTGATTGTTCAAACATTTGTTCATGTCAAACTCTTTTACTTTATCAATGCATCGCATATGTCTGTTTTGAATCAATATATTCGCATTCGCTATATTCAAACTGCTTTCATTTTTTGATGTCAACTCTCAATTAATAATTCTAAGCCTCTTGAGGGAGGATGACGAAAACGATACCACGACATCTACAGTATGCTTTTGAACAGACCCCACTGATGAGGTACAGGCATTATTTCAATTCCTAAACACTGGAGTTATAAGGAAGATAATCCCTCGTCAACCCCTTTGAGCCAAAGAAGTAGGAGTTTTTCTCTTCAAAAATTAAAACCCTTAACCATAACCTGGGGCAGGGTAGTTCTCTTAGTTGATCCGAGTGCACAACGAATAGCACCAAAGAGGTCCTCACAAAACAAAAGACAGTGATGGTTCCGAATAATCATAAAGACCGGCAGTCGTTATCTCTCAAAATCAAAAGCCCAATAAGTCAAAACCTATGAAGGAGACTTACAAAAACTGGGGCATCCCGCTGACTGTAATCCTAAAAGAAACAGTTCAGGCAAAAAAAAACAGGGATGAAAATTATCAAAAAAGAAAGAGGTCCTACAAACCCTTAACCAAAAAATGATGACTGCCTATTCAGAATAAATTGTCAACGTCTGAACCATCACTGGAAAATCAAAGCAAAAACTCAACAAGGTCTAACGCATGATCAGCTGAGTTTAGGTTTGAAGAACATCACGAAGAGCGGGTGGGTACAAATATAATTTGAGCCTTTATCCTTTATTTCTTAATCCGTGAACCAGGCCACGCTACAACCCTTAAAAAGTCCTAGCTGAAGCATGGGTTTAGTTTGAAAGCATATTGTTACCAAAGGTATCCTGACTCCTTAAGACTTGCGGTAAAATAACGAGTTGACATCACAGTTTACAAAATTCACTTGATTTTTACTGAAAAATGCATTTTTAAAAACTTCGAAACAGGCATAAGCTTTGCATTTTAAATACCATTGTTTGCATATGATTATTTGTTTGAACAGTAGAGAAATTCGCACGACGAATATCCAGTGAACAAAAATCTTCTCAACAAAAGCTCAAATAGAAGAAACACTTCCAATCAAGGGGCATGGCATGATCATTGTCCAACATCTGGGGCAGTTAGGTCAAGATTCGGAGAATCTCTCAAAAGGCCCACCTGCTTGGGGAAAATCTCCATCTGGATCACTTGGAGCATTGGACAATCAAACGAAGATCTTCTGGTGGTATGGCAACACAATGCTACCAACAGTGACAACTCCCTACATCCTGAGAGCATGGACATAGTCGAAAAAATACTACGCATAATCAAAGACCCGCTAGGTTGACACACCTAGGCAAAAATAAGGGCTTCCCGGCAAACCAAAAGGGTTCGGGCAAAATAAGGGATGAAATAGAAAAATTTGTACACCCGGCAAGTCAAAAACTTGAAAAGGCGGCTTGGGCAAAAATGGGTATCCCGATGGACTGAAAACCCGTGAGGGCGGTCCAGGCAAAAGTTAGGGATCAAAAGCGTACGACTATGTCCCGTCATCTCGTCACTTACCTACCAGAAGAAGATTTGTCAATCGGTAGTTATCAAGCACCTCCACAAGGTATCTTCTTCTCCCACATCAGAAACAGGGGCAATAATGAGTTGTCCAAGCGATCTAGTTGCTCTGTCAACCAAGGTACCAAGGTAGGTTCGGCTGAAGAACATAACCAAGAGACCTCCACTCCCCGGGAGTAAGACAAGGTTCAACAATACTCTCCCCCGAGCAGAGTTGGTCTCCCATAAGCCCCAAAAGGCACAGTATCCCCAACAAGTCAGCGATACTCTTCCCAAACAAAGTTAATCTACTGTCAGCCTTAAGGAAGTTGGGTATCCCCAGAAAATCTCAATATTCTCCAGCAGTATACAGATGTTCCAAAGCAAGCATCCTCGGCCGTCTTAATATAAGATTATTCCCCGGCGGAATACCAGACACCCCAGTGGAGCCATTCCCCAGTACAGTCCAAAAGTCTCCCCAGGAGAGTTAAATCATCATCCCCAGTAAATTCTGGAAGCTTATCCCCAGTAGATTCTGGAAGCTTATCACCTGCAGAGTACGTACGTCTCTCCCCGACTTTATTCAAAGGTTATTTCCCCACCAGGGACTAACTGGGTTATCCTCAGCTAATTACCACGGAAAGGTCGTCCTCGGCGAAGCTCTTCCTATCCCCAGCGGAGTTCATCAAATCTTCCAACATAATTTATCAACAGTGTCCCCAGTGGAGTCATCATCAAAACCTCAGCAAGGTATCTCTTCCCACAGAGTAATTCCCCGCAGAGTAATCTCCTCAATAAGTTTATTCCCCAACTGAGTCATCTTCTCCTACCGGTTTATTCTTACAACCATCATCCTCAGCGGAAACGAAGAACTCTGTTCTTCAACATCAGCCCAGGATTCAACTTCCCGGAATTCGTCAAGGATTTATTTTCCTAGACGAAAATACATTCATAAACATATCACCTTTCATACATCTTTCTTACATACACAATGCATGCACATACGCATCATATCACACAATCTCATTTCTCCCTGAGAACATCATGACATCATGCATTGCACAACTGATGTTGTGCCTTTTTCAGGAAAAAGGTCAATCCAAAGACGATTACTATCAACTATTGCAATTCCAGATTCGATACCTGCATCTAGCCAGGGCATATCTGTGAGCGATTGATTGTGGATTCGATACCTGTATCTAGCCAGGGCATATCTACATTAAAGAGATTAAAGAGATAGTTGGGAAATGCTCCAGACATGGATGCTGTTCTTTTGCTTATTCAGATTTTCCTTTCAGAGATAGCTTGGAAATGCTCCAAATATGGATGATGTTCTTTTGCTTATTCAAGACTCCTTCTAGATATAGTTCAGATGTGACCCAGGCATGGCGACGTTCTGATACTCATTCCAGATTTCCTTTCAGAGATAGCTTGGAAATGCTCTAGATATGGATGCTGTTCTTTTGCTTATTCAAGACTCCTTCTAGATATAGTTCAGATGTGACCCAGGCATGGCGACGTTCTGATACTTATTCCAGATTTCCTTTCAGAGATAGCTTGGAAATGCTCCAGATATGGATGTTGTTCTTTTGCTTATTCAAGACTCCTTCTAGATATAGTTCAGATGTGACTTAGGCATGGCGATGTTCTGATACTTATTCCAGATTTCCTTTCAGAGATAGCTTGGAAATGCTCCAGATATGGATGATGTTCTTTTGCTTATTTAAGACTCCTTCTAGAGATAGTTCAGATATGACCCAGGCATGACGACGTTCTGATACTCATTCCAGATTTCCTTTCAGAGATAGCTTGGAAATGCTCCAGATATGGATGCTGTTCTTTTTCTTATTCAAGACTCCTTCTAGATATAGTTCAGATGTGACCCAGGCATGGCGATGTTCTGATACTTATTCCAGATTTCCTTTCAGAGATAGCTTGGAAATGCTCCAGATATGGATGCTGTTCTTTTGCTTATTCAAGACTCCTTCTAGAGATAGTTCAGATGTGACCCAGGCATGGCGACGTTATGATACTCATTCCAGATTTCCTTTCAGAGATAGCTTGGAAATGCTCCAGATATGGATGCTGTTCTTTTTCTTATTCAAGACTCCTTCTAGATATAGTTCAGATGTGACCCAGGCATGGCGACGTTCTAATACTCATTCCAGATTTCCTTTCAGAGATAGCTTGGAAATGCTCCAGATATGGATGCTGTTCTTTTGCTTATTTAAGACTCCTTCTAGATATAGTTCAGATGTGACCCAGGCATGGCGACGTTCTGATACTCATTCCGGATTTCCTTTCAGAGATAGCTTGGAAATGCTCCAGATATGGATGCGGTTCTTTTGCTTATTCAAGACTCCTTCTAGATATAGTTCATATGTGACCCAGGCATGGCGACGTTCTGATACTCATTCCAGATTTCCTTTCAGAGATAGCTTGGAAATGCTCCAGATATGGATGCTGTACTTTTGCTTATTCAAGACTCCTTCTAGATATAGTTCAGATGTGACCCAGGCATGGCGACGTTTTGATACTCATTCTGGATTTCCTTTCTGAGATAGTTTGGAAATGCTCCAGATATGGATGCTGTTCTTTTGCTTATTCAAGACTCCTTCTAGAAATAGTTCAGATGTGACCCAGGCATGGCGACATTCTGATACTCATTCCGGATTTCCTTTCAGAGATAGCTTGGGAATGCTCCAGATATGGATGCTGTTCTTTTGCTTATTCAAGACTCTTTCTAGATATAGTTCAGATGTGACCCAGGCATGGCGACGTTCTGATACTCATTCCAGATTTCCTTTCAGAGATAGCTTGGAAATGCTCCAGATATGGATGCTGTTCTTTTGCTTATTCAAGACTCCTTCTAGATATAGTTCAGATGTGACCCAGGCATGGCGACGTTCTGATACTCATTCCAGATTTCCTTTCAGAGATAACTTGGAAATGCTCCAGATATGGATGTTGTTCTTTTGCTTATTCAAGACTCCTTCTAGATATAGTTCAGATGTGACCCAGGCATGGCGACATTCTGATACTCATTCCAGATTTCCTTTCAGAGATAGCTTGGAAATGCTCCAGATCCGGATGCTATTCTATTGCTTATTCAGATTTCCTTCTAGAGATAGTTCAGATGTGACCCAGGCATGACGACATTCTGATACTTATTCAGATTTCCTTTCAGATATAGCCTAGAGATGCTCCAGCTCTGGACGTTATTCTATTGCTTATTTAGATTCAAACTTCTAAAGATAACTTAGAGATGCTCCATCCCGGATGCTATTCTATTGTTCAGTCCAGATACTATCCAGATTCGGATGACATTCTGTTAGTCATGCAGTATGGATATACCCCAGACATGGCGGTCATTCTACCATTTATTCAGACGTCAGCAATCAGACACATACTAGATATGCTCCAGACACGGAAGCTATTCTATTTCTTATTCAGATTCACCTATCCACCGTCTTTCCAAATGGCATCTATAAGCCCATCCCCGAAAAGGTTCTGTCACACTTCCAGATGGCATCTTTAAGCCCATCCTCCTACCCACCATCTCTCCAAATGGCATTTTTAAGCCCATTCCCGCCATCACACTGCTGATACTCTACTATGTGAGTGCAAATTTCTGGGCACTCTAGTGTTCAATCATCTTCCACCCTCGGATCACGAAAGGCACGCAAGTCAATCTACATCCTCAGGTCTAAGAAGATTGAACAGGGGCAACTGTTGTACCCCAAAATTTTCCCTCCCATATTCTTCAAAGTTTTGGCAAGCATTTACTCAACTCTACTCAAGGGCTACAGAGTCAAGCGTCCTCCTAAGGCAGGCAAAATTAGGGTTTTGGTTCTTGCAAGGAAGCTGAGGTTTTCAAGGGCTCAATCAAGTCCCATATGCTCATATACATTGTCAAGCACCTACATGTCAAGTTTCAAGGCTCACAAAGGTCTAGTTGCACAGTCAAAAGTCCCATTTGCTCAACAGTCAACTGTAGGGGCAAAATGGTCATTTTGCAGTCAAAAGTCAAAATTTTTGGTCAACATATCATTTTGAAGCCACAATCATCATTTGATCAATTCTTGATCATGATTCCACAAGCATGGCTCAAAAAGTCTCAAGATGCAAAAGTTTCTATTTTTTGGACAGCTGAAAAGTCAACTGTAACTTGACCAAGGCATAACTTTTTCATGGTTCATTAGAAAAATCCCATCCAATGCTCATCTTGAAGGGGAAGACATTTCCTACAACTCATCTTCACATTCCAAGTCCAAGAAATGCTCTCACAAAAAGTTATCAATTTCAACATTATAGGTCATTTTCAAAAGTCAACCAAAAGGCACTTTAAGTCAAAGACCATAACATGATATTGGTAAATCAAAATGATATGGGACCAAAGAAATTGGTTAGAGGACTTCAAGACCTTTCCAAAATGTCCAAGAACACGTTCATAGCTTCAAAATTGAGCAAGATATGCATTGGAGAAGTTGAGAAATTTTTGTGAGATGGCCAAAGTCAATTATCCTTGAAATTTCATTTTTGACAAAAGGGGCCCACTTTTTCCACTTGATTCAGATTGGCCATGCCTCCCACGTGTGCCACAATTTATTTCAAGATTTAAAATTAATTTTTTCATTTTTATTTGATTTAATTCATTTTAAATCTTTAAAATTCAAATAAAAATCAAAGAAATTAATGGAGGGATATATTTTGTGTTGGATAGCTTTGAATCACCTTGAAATACCTTCCAAATTCGTGCAAGGCCTATTATGGGCATAGAAATTCAAATTTTGACACAAAAGGCAAGTTGTTTCAATGTTGGTTATGGAGGAAATCTCAAACATGAATGCAAGGCTTCAATGACCATAATATTGTTTGATACACATTACACACTATATATACAAGCCTTCCCAACCTCATTCAAAAAAGGGAGTGTGTGCAGAAACGGCCAAGAGCAAAACCAAAAATTATTCAAAAAGTGAGAGTTCTAAAACATAGTTGCGAGCATCTTCAGATCAAAACAAGCACGTGGCTAAAGCAACCTTTGCCAAGTCCTGAGGCTCATACCGAGCTGTAAGTTCTTCCCAGGTCCCCAATAATTCTCATATCATTTTTGTTAACGCGTTCTTGTGCAGTTTCTCAAGTAGTTTCTACCATAAGCCTCACCCATCCAACAAGCCAAGTGTCATTGGAGGCAGATCTAAAGCCCCAAAACGCAAGAGTAATATGCTCTGGAGTCAGCGCATGCGTAGGCAACCGAAAAAAAGTCAAATAAGGCTTCTTGTTGTTGGGCCAGAATTACTTCAGAAAACCTCCATGAAGGCCATCTCACCCCCCTTGGGTTTATTTACTTTTTTCTTATTTTATTTTGTTTTGTCATTTTCTTTTCTTTTATTTATTTGCCTTATTTTATTTTTTTAATAATTAGCATAATTAACACATTTTCATAAAAAAATCAAAAAAATAGAATTAACATTATTATTATTATTATTTTATTTTATAAATAAATATTAACCAAAATAGTTTAATTAGGCAATTTTAATTCCTTTCTTAAATAATTAAAATAGATCTAGAATTAGGTAAAGTTAACTTTTAATTTTATTTCATTTCATAAAAACATAAAAACAAAAAATATTTCTTTTTAATTAAATTAATTAATTAGTCATTAATTAGCTTTAATTTCATTTTAATTACAAAAAAGACAAAAAAATCAATTTCTTTTCTAAAAAAAAAGGGTCAACACCCTTAGACATTCCCGATTAATTTATTCGCGCGCATTTAATTTGTTCGATTATTATGTAATTGCTCCGGATATGTAATAGTAAATAGGACTTTTACTGTTTTTTTATCTTTCGTACTCATTTACTAAAAAAATGGGTCTTTGTAATTTTTGGCGATGTATAGACCCGCGCCTTGTAATAGCGTAGGATTTACGTTTTTCGCAATTTACTTTCCGCACCCCCTTAACTGTTAACTTGTATGAAAGAATGCATGCCAGTTAAAAACAAGTGTAGCTCACCGTGCCATGATCAAAGATAAACTTAACATGAAAATAACACACAAATACACACACCACTCTTAGGGTACGCCTCACTGTTGCCTTGCCTTCGAAACGTGGTCGTCGAGTATAGGACGTTTTAGTAAGTCCTTATGTCCATGACATGATCCAGTTGCCTCGAAACGGTTGCCTCAAAATTAAAAAGGATCAATGGCATAAGGGTAGCTTCTAAGGTGTCCTACTGTTGCTCTGGTGACCACACTGTCCCTACAAACGAATTGACCCGAACACCTCCAACGGTGGTGCTATCTACCTCTCAATGGTGGGATGGCACTACCTTAAGGACATTTACACAGCCTAATTCCTTAGGGTAGGTAGATGACTCATGGATACTTGCTCTATTAAAAAACAAATCAAAACTCTTTTCACACCGACACTTTCAAAAAGCTTTCAAAACAATTTTTCAAACACTCTTGAGGACTGATACAAGAGTCGATCTGAAATCTTTAAACGAAACTTTTTCAAACCCACTCACACTTTGAAAAGCAAACACTTTTGAAAACACAATGAGAAAGTATCTAAGAGCCCATGGATAACCATGGATAGAAAGGGTGCTAACACCTTCCCTTTCTATAAATCTACCTCCCGAACCGAGAAACATTCTCAAAGAAGGAATTTTGCTGTGCTTTTGTCCTTTCCATGTTGGAGAACATAAAAGACGGTGGCGACTCTTACTTACCGCGACATTTCGCGAAACCAGCTTAAAAAACAGTCAGTTCTATTTCCACTGATCACAGTATGGTTTCAGGGCAATGAGTACTACATCTTTCATTCACAAACCTAAGGCTAAATGTTCCTAAATAGAGAGATAGAAGTTGATGAAAAACTTGTTTCAGTTGGATTCGAGTTGGTCAATGCAGCAACTTTCAGTGAGGGCTGAGGTTCTTTTGAGCTTGCTTGATGTTTCCTGGACCTTTCCCAATGCTTAGTTTGCCTTGAATGTCTCTGAATCAACCTCTAGAAGTCAACCTGCATAAGCTTGAAACGAAAATGGTGAACACTGTAAATGGAGTTACAGTTGGAAATGGAGGTCTGGGATAGCTTGAGTGAGTTGAATGGAAGGTATTGAAATAAGTTTGGGGAAAAACGCACGAGGCAATGTGAAGATGGAAGTGATTCTGTAGGGCCTGCCCTGTTTTGCAAGAAAATATGGTTTTTGTGTACAAGGGTGTATGAGGGATGAATGGCTCGTGTTTCTGGCTCCAAGAGATGTGCAAAGCTTGTTTGGAATGTTGGCTTTAGTTGATTTTATCAGATATGCAAGTTATGTCCTTTTGGCAAGTTGACTTGTTTTGAAAGAAAAGTGTGAAGTGAAATGAGATAGGCATGTACAGGCTATCTCCAAGCATGCACAAGTTTCTTGTATCTTTGCCTAAGTTTGTGGAACTTGTTTGCTGCAAAGAAAGAGGTCCAAGTCTCAAGAGAAACAACTTTTCAAAAGTTATGCTTTATGAAAATGGAAGTGTTATCTTTATGCCCAAAATGGAATTATTCATTGTATAATGCTCCCTTGATCAGAACAATGCCTCTAACCAATGTGTTTGCATTCAATTTTTGAGTGTAAATTGGTTTAGAGACCTGTAATCAAGTACAAAGCTAGTTTGGTCAGATTTTGCAACTTGTATGAACATGTATTGGTCATGGTTACAAAGTGAGTTTTTGCCAACTTCAAGCATTCGATTCTCTCTAACCACAAATGTGTTTGAGGAGTTCTTAGACAATTTGGAAAGCTTGAAATATGTACTATAATCCATATTTGAAATGCAACTTGAGACTCCAAGTGGAACTATGTGAAAAATGGCCAAGAAGATGGGTCAAAATCCTGCCTAAACTAGGGCAAAATTTCTCTAAGTTAAAAGTTTTAGGGACCCTTGTTCCAAAAATCATAAATTGAGATCCAAGTTTCTTTTGAGAAAACTTTGTGAATAAAAGTTGTATACTTTGTGGAGGACTACAACTTTCATGTTGTAAGTTTTGTTTGAACCCATTTGCATCATGGTGAAAATGTGGGGCAAAGTTAGGATAAATTAAGAAAATTTCATAACTTAAAAAATTTCTAAGTTATGAAAATTTTCAATTTCAAACCCTAATTTGTAATTTTGGGTTTCTTGATAAAAAGGTTTCATAATTTTACACATCTTGATGAAAAATGACCCTTGGCACTTGATTTTGACCAAAAAGTCAAAGTTTGACTTTTCAGTGTACAGTTAAATATTGATCAGTTGACTGAAAAATTCATCTGTCAATCCTAGGCATTTGAGATCTTTTGAACTTGCTGAATAAGTCAAGATTATGCCATTGAGTCCTTGAGTCCATAGTTGAGCTTAATTTGCCATTGTCTTGGTCAAATAGTCAAAAAATGACCATTTTGCCCTTTTGGTGATCTGATCAAATTTCTTATGGAATTGTGGTCCAAACTTGATCAAATGGTTCATATGAGTTCATAATGTTGATGTGGGTCAAAATTCATGAGGTTTGACTGTAAATTGGCCACAGTTGACTTTTTCCCCAATACAGCTGATTTCTAGGTCAACTGTCCAATTGACTGGGCAAAAATTTGATTCAAGGCTTGAAACTTGGTATGGGCAAACTTATGAGTCCAACATGAAGTATGAAAGTCAATTTGGGCATTGAATGTCCAAAAATCCTTGTGCAAACTCAAACCCTAATTTAGGTCATCAGTGCAAGGAGATGTCTTGAGCAGTGCCAAATCCTAATCCTGTCTGGAGTTCAAAGAGTCTTGTGAGGGGAAATCTTGATAAAATGAGAGGGAAAATTTTGGGGTACAACAGTTGCCCCTGTTCAATCTTCTTGAACCTGAAGAGTTAGATTGGCAAGTCTGCCTTTCGTGACTCGAAGGTAAGAGAGGATTGGACACTAGAGTACCCGTAAATTTGCACTCGTCAAAATATTGTTGAGGGAACGGGCTTAAAGATGCCATTTGGAGATGGTAGAATCTTGTTGGAGATGGGCTTAAAGATGCCATCCAAGATGTTTGTTGAACTGCAGTTTTGTAGGTCAGAAGAATGAGCGTCAAGATGGTATCTGTGTCTGGAATGCATTTGAACTGTATCTGGAGACTGAGTCTGTATGAGAAAAGGAATGGCATCCATGTCTGGAGCGTATTTGAGTTACAATTGTATTTGAACTTTGAATGAATATCAGAATGACTGTCGTGTCTGGAGTGTATCTGTATTTTGAATGGGTAACAGAGAAACATCTGTGTATGGAGCAACTGTGTGCTGGGGATAAGTTCTGAATGAGTGACAGAATTGCAACCGTGTCTGGAGCGTATCTGGACTGTATCTGAAGTTGAGATCTGTATGAGTAGAAGAATGACTTCCGTGTCTGGAGTGTATCCGTACTGTAACCGGGATCTGAATAAGTGACAAAATGACTTCCCTGGCGACTGCACTGGGGAGAATCAAACTTCTGGTGTAAGGGCCAGAAAGGCATCCGTGTTTGGAGCGTATCTGAACTTTGATGTTGATAGTTGAATCTAAATGAGAGATAGAATGGCTGTCGTGTTTGGAGCGTATCTAGTCTGTATCGGATTGCTGGAGTTTGAATGAGTAATAGAATGACCGCCGTGTTTGGGGTGTATCCACACTGTATTTTGCTGGAGTCTGAATGAGTAATAGAATGATCGTCGTGTCTGGGGTGTATCCACACTGTATTTTGACTTGAAATTTTGAATGAGTAATGGAATGACTGTCGTGTCTGGGGTGTATCCATACTGTATTTTGACTTGAAATTCTGAATGAGTAATGGAATGACCGCCGTGTCTGGGGTGTATCCATACTGTATCTGAATAGTTGTTAACGATAGCCTTTTAATCTTATCCTAAAAAGGGTAAAATGTTAGCTAAAACACAAAGTCATGTTGCATGATATGTATGATGCAATGAATGGTGTTTCATCAATGTTTATGGTATATGAATGTAATGGATGTGCATGTAAGCTGAGTAGCTGTCTTGCTGAGGAAAATAAATCCTTGATAACTAGAGATAAAGAAATCTTTGACTGCTGTTGGAGAAAATAAATCCCTGACCGATGTTGAGGATTCAAAAATCTTTGATTGTTGAAGATGATAAATCCTTGCTGACTGCTTGGGGATTAAAGATCTTTGGGTGACTTGTGGGGATTAACAAGAGCATTGACAACTTCTGCAGGGAATGAGAATCCTCCGTGGAAGGACTTGATCATCTGTTTTTGATACGTCTGACCATGACAAATAGCAGTAAGTTGTTTCTCATCGATCAAGTTAAGTTGATCAAGGTGGGTCTGAATCCAATCGTCTTCACTCAAACCAGCATCCTTCATAATCCTCAAGGAAGGAATCTGAACATCCATAGGTAAAACAGCTTCCATGCCATATACCAAAGAAAAGGGGGTTGCCCCTGTTGAAGTACGCGCCGTAGTAAGATATCCATGCAGAGCAAACGGTAACATCTCATGCCAGTCCTTGTAGGTGACTGTCATCTTTTGAATGATCTTCTTGATATTTTTGTTCGTGGCTTCAACAACACCGTTCATCTTTGGTCGATAGGGAGATGAATTGTGATGATAAATCTTGAACTGCTCGCACAGAGCGGTGATCATAGTGTTATTCAAATTTGTACCGTTGTCTGTGATGATCCTGTCGGGGATACCATACCGGCATATGAGGTTCTGCTTGATGAAGCGGGCAACCACATTCTTTGTAACTGAGGCGTAGGAAGCTGCTTCGACCCACTTAGTGAAGTAATCAATAGCCACCGGGATGAAACGATGTCCATTGGATGTCGTAGGCTTGATCTCTCCAATCATGTCGATACCCCACATTGCGAATGGCCAAGGAGCCGTTAGAACGTTGAGAGGTACAGGAGGAATATGTACTTTGTCGGTGTAGACTTGGCATTTGTGACAAGTACGGGAATGTTGATGACAATCAGCTTCCATGGTAGACCAGTAGTAGCCTGCCCTTAGAATCTTCTTAGCCATCGTATGTCGGCTTAAGTGGGTGCAAAATGTGCCACTGTGTATCTCGGTCATGATCAGCTCAGCTTTAACCTTGTCCACACAACGAAGTAGAACACAATCATGGTTGCGCTTATAAAGGATGCCATTGCTCAGGAAGAACTTGGCAGTAAATCTCCTTAAGAACTTTTTGTCATTGACGGAAGCTCCTTCAGGGTATTCTCGAGTCTGGAGATACCTTTTGATTTCATGAAACCAGGGTTGTTCCACTACTTCTTCGGTATTAATCTCATGACAGTGCGCAGGTTCGTCCATTTGCTCGATGGTGATTTGGGGAGCCTCATTATCCCAGTTGAGTTTAAACATGGAAGACATTGTAGCCAGAGAATCTGCTAGCTGATTTTCTTCTTGCGGGAAGTGCTCGAAAGTAATCTGCTCGAAATGAGGCAACAATGTCTGGACATGTTCTTTGTATGGGATAAGATTAGGATGTCTAGTGTCCCACTCTTCTTTGATTTGACTGATAACCAAAGCCGAGTCCCCAAATACGACCAAATATTTGATTCCCAAGTCTATAGCAGCCTTGAGACCAAAGATGCAAGCTTCATACTCATCCATGTTGTTGGTACATTTGAAGCAAAGTCGGGAAGTGAAGGGTGTATGGCAACCTTCCGGAGAAATGAGTACCGCACCGATACCGTTGCCAAGTGCATTTGAAGCACCATCAAATTATAGGGTCCATCGGGATCCTTGTTCGGGTCCGTCATACGATCCGTTACCTTCAATGTTGTCCAATGTCATGATGTCCTCGTCAGGGAAGTCGAATCTCATAGATTGGTAATCTTCGACGGCTTGATGAGCTAGATGGTCAGCTAGTACACTCCCCTTTATAGCTTTTTGGGTAGTATACTGGATATCATACTCAGTCAGGATCATTTTCCATCTAGCGATTCTTCCAGATAAAGCAGGCTTCTCGAAGATGTACTTAATCGGATCCATTTTAGAAATCAGCAAAGTGGTATGAGTCAACATATACTTCCTTAGCCGGCGAGCAGCCCATACTAAAGCGCAGCAAGTTTTCTCGAGCAGTGAGTAGCGAGTCTCACAGTCGGTAAACTTTTTGCTAAGGTAATATATGGCATGATCTTTTCGGCCAGACTCGTCATGTTGGCCCAGTACGCACCTCATTGAGTTATCCAAAACAGTCAGATACATGATTAACGACCTTCCTTCGATGGGTGGCATCAAGATAGGAGGTTCCAGCAAATACTCCTTGATCTTATCAAAAGCAACTTGACAATCATTGTTCCATTCAACTACTTGATCTTTCTTAAACAGCTTGAAGATTGGCTCACAGGTAGATGTTAGGTGAGAGATGAACCTCGCAATATAGTTTAAGCGTCCCAAGAATCCTCTAACTTCTTTTTCAGTGCGGGGGCCAGGCATTTCTTGTATAGCTTTGACTTTAGCAGGATCAAGTTCAATGCCTTTGTTGCTGACGATAAATCTCAAAAGTTTACCAGACCTGACTCCAAAAGTGCACTTTCTTGGGTTCGGTCTGAGCTTATACTCCTTCAACCTGACAAACAGCTTTTGCAGATGATCAATGTGTTCTTCTTTTGTCTGTGAACGGGCTATCATGTCGTCTACGTAGACCTCAATCTAATGATGTATCATGTCATGAAACAAATCTACCATAGTGTTGTACCCCAAAATTTTCCCTCCCATATTCTTCAAGATTTGTCAAGAATCATCTTCAAATGGTTCAAGCCTACTCAGGGATTGCACAGTCCAACCACCTCCTAAGCCAGCTAAAATTAAGGTTTTGGTTCTTTCAATGAATTTGGGGTTTTCAATGGTCCAATCAAGTCCCATAGGCCTATATACATTGTCAAGCATCTACATGTCAAGTCTCAAGACTCACAAGGTCAATTTGCACAGTCAAAAGCTCCATTTGCTTCACAATCAACTACAGAGGTAAAATGGTCATTTTGCAGTCAAAAGTCAGAATTTTTGGTCAACATCTTATTTTGAGCACACAATCATCATTTGATCAAGTCTTGATCATGATTCCTCAAGCATGGCTCAAAAATCATCAAAGATGCAAAAGTTATTATTCTTGGATAGTAGAAAAGTCAACTGTATCTTGACCAAGGCATAACTTTTTCATGGTTCATCAGAAAAATTCCATCCAATGCTCATTTTGAAGGGGATGACATTTCCTACAACTCATCTTCACATTCCAAGTCCAAGAAATGCTCTCACAAAAAGTTATCAATTTCTACATTATAGGTCAATTTCAAAAGTCAACAAAAATGCACTTTAAGGGTTCGGGCATCCAAATAGTCAGGGGCAAATCTCCGCCTGGGTCACTTGGGGAATTGGACATGAATTCCAGCGACGAATCTTGCACGATCAAACATCTTCTGGTAATATGACAACACAACACTACCGACAGTGATAACTCCCTTCATCCTGAGGGAACGGACATAGTCAAAAAAATACTACGCGCAATCAAAGACCCGCTAGGTTGACTGGCCTAGGCAAAAATAAGGGCTTCCCGGTGAACCAAAAGGGTTCGGGAAAAAATAATGGATGAAAATGAAAAAATATGTACACCCGGCAAGTCGAAAACCTGAAAAGGCGGCTTGGGCAAAAAAGGGTATCCCGATGGACTGAAAACCCGAAAGGGCGGTCCAGGCAAAAATTAGGGATCAAAGCGTACGGCTATGTCCCGTCATCTCGTTACTTGCCTAGCAGAAGAAGATTTGTCAATCAGTAGGCCTTCTTCTCCCGCGGAAACTGGGGCAATAAGAACTGTTCGAACTGTACAAGTTACTCTGTCCTCCAGGTACAAGGTGTTCAGCTGAAGGATATGTCCAAGATACCTTCACTCCCCGTAGAGTAAGACAAATCAACAATATTCTCCTCAAGCAGAGTTGGTCTCTCAGCCCTAAAAAGGCACAATATCCCCAGCAAGTCAGCAATGCTCTCCCCAAGCAGAGTTAGTCTACTGTCAGCCCCAAGGAAGTTGGACATCCCCAGAAGGTCTCAATATTCTCCAGCAGAGTATACAGATATTTCCCAGCAAGCACACCCGTCAGTCTTAATATTCCCCGATAAGATTGTTCCCCGATGGAATACAGACACCCCAGTGGAGCCACTTCCCCAGTACAGTCCAAAAGTTTCCCCAGGAGAGTTGAATCATCCTCCCCAGTAGAGTCTGGAAGCTTATCCCCAGTAGAGTCTGGAAGCTGGTCCCCTGCAGAGTGCAAATATCTCTCCCCGACCATGTTCAGAGGTTATCCCCCACCAGAGCCTATAACTGGGTTATCCTCAGCTAATTACCACGGAAAGATCGTCCTCGGCGAAGTTCTTCCTATCCCTAAGCGGAGTTCATCAAATCCTCCAACAGAGTTTATCAACAGAATCCCCAGCGGAGTTATCATCAAAATCTCAGCGAAGTATCTCTTCCCATAGAGGAATTCCCCGCAGAGTAATATCTTCACCAGGTTTATTCCTCAACGGAGTCATCTTCTCCTACCGGTTTATTCTTGCAATCATCATCCCCAGCGGGAACGAAGGACTCTATTCTTCAACATCAGCCTAGGATTCAATGAACTTCCCGGCATTCGTCAAGGATTTATTTTCCTAAACGAAAATACATTTACATCACATTGTCATACATCATGATACCTGCATATACGCATCATGTCATACAATCTCATTTATGTTAAGAACATCATTGCTTGATCCATATCATGCATTACATAGGACTGACCTTTACCTTTCAGGAAAGATGCAGTTAAACTCTAAATCCAGTCAAAGAAGACAAATCCAGTCAAAGAAGACAAATCGATTCCTAAAGACTTTTCTGATGCAAACCCGTCAATAAAGACAATTCGTCAATAAAGACAACCCGTTGTTGAAGACAACCTGTCATTGAAGACAACCTGTCATTAAAGACAACCCGTCATTAAAGACAACCTGTCGTTGAAGACAACCCGTCATTGAAGACAACCCGTCATTGAAGACAACTCGTCATTGAAGATAACCCGTCATTGAAGACAACTCATCATTGAAGACAACTCGTCATTAAAGATAACCCGTCATTGAAGACAACCCGTCATTGAAGACAACTCATCATTAAAGACAACCCGTCGTTGAAGACAACCTGTCTTTGAAGACAACCCGTCGTTAAAGACAACCCGTCGTTAAAGACAATCCGTCATTAAAGACAATCCGTCATTAAAGACAACCCGTCAATAAACACAACCCGTCAATGAAGACAACCCGTCAATAAAGACAACCCTTCAATAAATACAACCCATCAATGAAGACAACCCGTCAATAAAGACAACTCGTCCATAAAGACAGCCTGTCAATGAAGACAACCTGTCAATAAAGACAACTCATCCATGAAGACGACCCGTTAAAAGAGACAACTCGTCAAAGAAGACAAAACCTCCCCCGGTTCAGTTAAATCGATCCCTAAAGATTTTTCTGAGAGAATCTGTCAGTAGAGACAACCCATCCACCTTTTAAGTTCTAGATTCGATACCTGTATCTAGCCAGGGCATATCTGTGAGCGATTGATTGTAGATCTATACCTGTATCTAGCCAGGAAAGTATCTGCATGAAGAGTTTGAAGATCAATACCTATAGCAAGCCAGGAAACCATCTTTCTTTCTCAAGTATGCAAGTTCTCGCTAAGGAATCTCTTACGTGATCGACACCCCTGGATGGCATCCTTAAGCCATCTCCACAACCATCCATTACATTTCCAAATGGCATCTATAAGCCCATTCCCGACAAGATTCTGTTACATCTCCTGAGGGAATCTATAAGCCCATCCTCCTATCCACCATCTCTCCAAATGGCATCTATAAGCACATTCCCGACGTCACATTGCTGATACTCCACTATGCAAGTGCAAATTTCTGGGCACTCTAGTGTTCAATCATCTTCCACCTACGGGTCACGAAAGGCACCCAAGCCAATCTACATCCTCAGGTCTAAGAAGATTGAACAGGGGCAACTGTTGTACCCCAAAATTTGCCCTCCCATATTCTTCAAGATTTGTCAAGAATCATCTTCAAATGGTTCAAGCCTACTCAGGGATTGCACAGTCCAACCACCTCCTAAGCCAGCTGAAATTAGGGTTTTGGTTCTTTCAATGAATTTGGGGTTTTCAATGGTCCAATCAAGTCCCATAGGCCTATATACATTGTCAAGCATCTACATGTCAAGTTTCAAGACTCACAGGGTCAATTTGCATAGTCAAAAGCTCCATTTGCTTCACAATCAACTGCAGGGGGTAAAATGGTCATTTTGCAGTCAAAAGTCAGAATTTTTGGTCAACATCTTATTTTGAGCACACAATCATCATTTGATCAAGTCTTGATCATGATTCCTCAAGCATGACTCAAAAATCATCAAAGATGCAAAAGTTACTATTCTTGGACAGCAAAAAAGTCAATTGTATCTTGACCAAGGCATAACTTTTTCATGGTTCATTAGAAAAATTCCATCCAATGCTCATTTTGAAGGGGATGACATTTCCTACAACTCATCTACATATTCCAAGTCCAAGAAATTCTCTCACAAAAAGTTATCATTTTCTACATTATAGGTCAATTTCAAAAGTCAACAAAAATGCACTTTAAGTCAAAGACCATAACTTGAGATTGGTAAATCCAAATGGCATGGGACCAAAGGCATTGGTTATAGGACTTCAAGACCTTTCCAAAATGTCCAAGAACATGTTCATATGATCAAAATTGAGCAAGATATGCATTGGAGAAGTTGGGAAATTTTTGTGAATTTGCAAAAGTCAACTTTGCTCAAAACACTTTGTTTTTGCTAATGGGCCTCAAAATTCTTCTTGAAACTTTATCCAAGGCTTATGCACGACCCATTGAGATTAAATTGAATTATTTTCTTATTTTTATTAATTAATTGGATTTTTAATTGATTTTTAATTCATTTAATTAATTTAAAATATAGGAAATTCAAAGATATGATTTCTCAATCTTTTGGTGAAGCAAAGATGACCAATATATGCTGGAGATTTCGTGTGCTAATCAAGGATATCAAAAACTCCAAATTTAGAAACTTTCTTCAATCAAAAAGATTGAAAAATATTTGATTTCCAATCAAATATTGAAACATCAATGCAATGGATTTTTGGTCAAAGATTTAACCTAAATTCAATCCATTATATATACAAAACCTAACCCTAATGCATTACACGTGAGAATTGCTACAGAAAGCCATAACCAATATTGAAAAAAATCAAAGAAAACTCAAAACTGTTTTCCAAGTTCCAGCACGATTCAAAGCAATTTGAGGATTCAAACACATTGCTAGGACTTCCAGAAACGTATTGGAATCAAAACCAAGTGTTAAAACTTGAGAAATCACTCTACACGAACTCACGGTTTGCTTATTTTTTCCATAATCGAACCTCATGATTTGTGCATCATTAACATGATTTCTTGTATGTTTTGTGTTGCTTGAATCCACAGGAAGCTCTTGGCATAGGTTAATTGGACTGAAACGCCCTGAATCACAAATCACCATTGATAAATATTAGGGTTCTGAAGCTTTGATTTTGGGGCTTTCCACATCCAGTAAAATTGGAACCCCTAATGCACATGATTGAACTCGTGAGAATCATACGAATTCAAAGGACATATCGCGCCATATTTATATAGCATAGGGAGCTAATCGCTATTATTCCTTGTTCTATATTGTGGGGGTTAAAAACCCCCGCTATTTGTTTGTGTTTTAGAGGAAAAAGGAAGACGGTGATGACGTGCTGACTCCTGGTTGGTTTATTCAAATAGCGCGCGCTTGTTTTGTTTGTACAACATAGGGATTACTTTTGATATATTATATTTATTGCTTATCCTAATATCAAAGCGTGCAAATTGGCTGAGTGGCTAGTGAGGTGGACGTTAACCATTGGGACCTGGGTTCGATTCCCAGGTCCACCCCACATTTGTTTCTATTTTTCATAACATAATCATGTGCAGGCACTCAAAAGTATTCCACCATATCCCTCAAACAATCAGGCGCCAGGTGGCCTCCAATGCAAATCCCATGGCTCATGTTGAAAGACTACCATGATCTTCAGTCAACAAACGCCTAGCCAATTCCCAAAGTCAAACAGGCTGGAGATCACAATGGGCTTCCAATTTCCAAATGAACCTCCTTCTGGGCCCATCACCCCCCTGGTTTTATTACTTCTTATTATTTTTTATTTTCTTTCTTTTCTTTTAATAATTATTATTATTAGTATTTAATTAACAAATTAATTATTTTTCATAATAAAATCAGAAACCTAAAATATTATTTATTTTATTATTTATTATTTTTATTATTAATTATTATTTTAAATAAATGTGATTAATTAATTTAGTTGTTTTAAATTAGGTTAACTTTAATCTTTTTCGCAATAAATAAAATTAACTTAGAATTAGGGTTTTTTACTAACTTTCAATTCCTTTTATTTTATTTTTATTAAGACATTAAAAAACATAAAAAATACTTTTTCTCTTTTAATTAATTAATCAATTAGTAAATTAGGTTTAATATTTAATTTATTGCAAAAAGGGACCAAATTCCATTCTTTTCTCAAAAAGGGTCAAAACCCTAAGGACGTCCCGATTCAATTCTTTCGCGTGCATATTTATTTTTAATTCATTATTTTAATTATACTTATGTAACTACTCCGAGAATGTAATAGATAGTTAGGACATTTATCGCTTTATTTTATTTCTCGCAATTTATTTTCAAGGGTTATGTTTTTGGCGATGTAAATACCCGACGCCTTGTAATAGCGTAGATTCACTTTTCGCAATTTATTTTCCGCAATTATTAACTGTTAATTATGCATGACAAGACTTGTATGAAAAATAAAATCAACTCGTAGCTCACCACAATACCTGTGCAAAGATAATATGAATTGAATCCTGACACACATGCACATGCCACTCCTAGGGTACGCCTCACTTGGTTGCCTCGAGGTGGTCATCAAGTATAGGGTGTTTTAAAGGTCGCCCTCCTGTCTAAAGATCCAGTTGCCTCGAAACGGTTGCCTCGGATAAAAAGGATCTAGGACATTAGGGTTACCGCTAAGGCGTCCTACTATTGCTTTGGTGACCACACATGTCCCTATAATCGAATTGACCCGAATAACTCCGACGACGGTGCTACCTACTTCTCAATAGTGGGATAATACTGTCTAAAGGACTCTTACACAGCTTAATTCCTTTAGAGTAGGTAGATTTCTCCTGGGTACTTGCTCTTTCAAAAAACCAAAACAACTTTTCGCACTTACACTTTCAAAAAGTTTTCAAACAAACACTTCATACACTCTTGAGGACTGATACAAGATTTACCTAGAAGTTTTCAAAACGAAACTTTTTCAAAACCCACAAACACTTGAAAAGCAAACAATTTTTGAAAACATAGTGAGCAAGTACCTAAGAGCCCGTGGATAACCACGGATAGAAAGGGTGCTAACACCTTCCCTTTCTATAATCTACCTCCCGAACCGAGAAACATCTCGAAAAGGAATTTTGCTGTGCTTTTGTCCTTTCCTTGTTGGAGAACATAAAAGACGGTGGCGACTCTTGCTTACCGCGACATTTTGCGAACCAGCTTTAAAACAGTCAGTTCTATTTCCACCGATCACAGAACTGGCGACTCTGCTGGGGATACTTAATAAGTGAGGTGTACCTTAGGATTAGATCACTCTTGTTTTCAATTGTATGCCTTGTTTGCTTTTATATTTGTGGGCTTGCATCGGAGTTTCATAGATCCTAACCCGAATCTGGGGAATACCCTTTAGGTAGCATAAGTTGTGAGGGACCTGTCCGGCGTAGACCGACACGGGTGAAGCAGTAGCTACGTTGGTGTGACACCTTGGTCTGTATCGATATCCCTTGTGTTGGAACGAGGAGAATATGGGTCTTCTGAGGAGTCATTAAGCACCAACCGACCTTAGAACCCTAAATTGACCCAACTTGGCCATAGAACAGTAGCAGTATGCTACACTCATTGAGGCTAAACTCTCGCGATGGTTCTGGCTGCAAGAAAAGATTGCGATGCTGGAGTTATGACCGATTGAGGGTAGTCAGTGATATTGAGATCCTCTAGAACCCGATTACTATTTTCTAGGACAGGTATTAACCAACGAAACTGAAAGAGGGTAGTACCTAAACTTCATGATGGCCTAAAGTCTAAGGGCTGTCTTGTGTGACTTGTGTGCCTTATCATGTTTGCCTTTGTGAATACTTGTGGTGTGCTTTATCATAACATCATACCATCATACCATTGCATGCATCCTGCATAAGGACTAACCTGCATATATCTTGCATAAGGACTAACCCATTTCAAGGATCTCAAGGGTCTGTGATGCAGGTCATGATGAACCAACTGTCTAGCAAGGGGCAAAGAGGATTTATTTTTCCTCTAAGCCAAGGTTGTTTGGAGATCAAAACAAGGTAACTTGAGTCAGGGGCTATGACCCACTCGATATGGTGAGCCTTGACTCTTGAAGAAGGACTCTCAACAATATGCAGTTCCTTCAATCAAGCTGCAAAATTCAAATTCTAACAATTTTCTTGTTTACCCCGCGAGATCCTTGAAAACATTGAATACATATACATACATATCATTGCATTACAGGTACCCTTTTTACAGGTCAGTTACCTTCTTCGTTGTTTATTTCAGCAGTCATCGTGTCTACTGAACCTTCCACTGAACAAGCTATCAAGGCCCTCCAGGCCCAGAATTCCCAGTTCCAAGAGTTGGTTATGAGCCTAGCCCAGGGTCAACAGGATTTGAAAACTTTGATTCTGAAGGAGAGGAAGAAGAAGAAGAAGAGGACCGTCTTGTTCAACACTAGACGCAGATCTGGGAATGGACCGCAGAATGAGGTTGAGCTGACTACTTCATCTGTAGGCAAAGACAGCCCCCAAGAGAGAAAGGTTCTTAGTCCCGTAGTCTCCGACAACGAGACAGATTATGATGAAGAACAGTATCCTCCTGCTGAGGATAAGTACAAACAGCTGGAAGACGGGTTAAGCGCTATGGAGATACAGAAGGTGCTCGGCCTGGACTTCGAAGATCTAGGTCTGTCCTCTGGGGTGGTGATTCCCCATAAGTTCAAGGCACCTGCTTTTGCAAAGTACGACAAAGCTTCCTGTCCTAAGCTGCACCTCCGGTCGTATGTGAGGAAGATCCAACCGTATACAGCTGACAAGAATTTGTGGATCCATTTCTTCCAGGATAGTCTTTCAGGGACTCAACTAGAATGGTTCTATCAGCTGGATGGAGCCAGTATTTGTAACTGGGAGGACTTGGCTACTGTGTTCTACAAGCAGTATCAGTATAATTCCGACCTCGCTCTTACTCGTACCCAACTCCAGGGTATGTCACTAGGGATGGGTGAAGGATTTAAGTAATATGCCCAAAAGTGGAGAGACCTGGCTGGAAGGGTGCAGCCACCTCTAACTGACCATGAACTTGTGGATATGTTCTTGGGGACCCTGTCTGGTCCGTTCTTCAACCATCTGATTGGTAACTCTTCTGCCGGGTTTACAGACCTCATCTTGACTGGTGAAAGAATAGAAGCTGGTATCAAGTCTGGGAAGATACAGAAGGGTGACTCCTCGAACACTGAGAAAAAACCGTTCAAGAAAGAATCTGGTGTTGTCTATGGTTCAAGAAGACAGAATAGGTCCGAACACCGCCAAGATGTCAACGCGGTAGTTATTTCAAAACCGGCCAGTGCTCCTCAACATCGCAACCAACAAAGGGAAGAGAGACCTAGAAGGCAATTCACTCCCCTCAGCATGACCTTGTCCCAGATATTGCCACAGTTGCTGAAGACCAATTTGGTAACTCTAAGGGACCCTCCTAAGAATCTGAACACTACACCTTCAAGGTATAACCCCAACGCCCGCTGCGCTTATCATTATAACAGCCCGGGGCATGCTACAGATGATTGTTGGACTTTGAGGAACAAAGTTCAGGACCTAATCGATGCAAAGGAGGTCGAGTTCGAAGCGCCTGAGACTCCCAATGTGATCAGTGCTCCCTTGCCAAGACATGGCTAGGATCGAGAGACTTTTGTTCATTTGAATTCTGAAGTTGTATTTTTCTTTGCTTATTCAAACAATCATTGTCATGGCAAACTTTTTATTTCATTAATGCGTCGCATATGTCTGTTTTGAATCAATCCATTCGTATTCACTATATTCAAATTGCTTTCATTTTTTTTGTGATGTTCAACTCTCGATTAAAAATTCTAAGCCTTTTGAGGGAGGATGACGAAAATGATACCACGATCTTTACAGTATGCTTTTGAACAGACCCCGTTGATGAGGTACAGGCATTGTTTCAAATCCTAAACAGTGGAGTTATAAGGAAGATAATCCCTAGTCAACCCCTTTGAGCCAAAGAAGTTGGAGTTTTTCTTTTCAAAAATTAAAACCCTTAATCATAACCTGGGGCAGGGTAGTTCTCTCAGTTGATCCAGGTGCACAATGAATGGCATCAAAGGAGTCCTTCCAAAACAAAAGACAGTGATGGTTCCGAATAATCATAAAGACAGGCAGTCATTATCTCTCAGAAATAAAAGCCCATTAAGTCAAAACCTATGAAGGAGACTTACAAAACTGGGGCATCCCGCTGACTGTAATCACAAAAGAAACAGTTCAGGCAAAAAGATAGGGATAATAAAATCAAAAAAAGAAGAGGTCCTACAAACCCTCAACAAAAAATAAATGATTGCCTATTCAAAATAAACTGTCAGTATCCGAATCATCACCGGAATATCAGAGCAAAGACTCAAACAGGATATAAATGCACGATTAGCTGAGTTTAGGATCGAAGAACATCACGAAGAACGGGTGGGTACAAATAAAATTTGAGCCTTTATCCTTTGTTTCTTAAACCGTGAACCAGGCCACGTTATAACCCTTAAAAGTCCTAGCTGAAGCATGGGTTAGTTCGAAAGCATACTGTTACAAAAGGTATCCTCACTCCTGTAAGTTTTGCTGTAAAATCCTGAGTTGACATCACATTTTACAAAAAATTCACTTGTTTTATTGAAAACTGCATTTTAAAAAAAAAAAAAAAACTTCAAGACAGACATAAGCTTTGCATTCTTAAAACAACATTGTTTACATATGACTATTTGTTCAACAGCAGAGAAATTCGCACGACGAATATCTAGTGAACAAAAACCTTCTCAATATAAAGGTCACCTCAAGTGGAAGAAACACTTCCAACCAAGGGGCAGACATGATCATTGTCCATCATCTGGGACAATGAAGTCAAGATTCAAAGAATCTCTCAAAAATGCCAAATAGCCAGGGGCAAATCTCCGCCTGGGTCACTTGGGGCATTAGACATGAATTCCAGCGACGAATCTTGCACGATCAAACATATTCTGGTAATATGACAACACAATACTACCGACAGTGATAACTCCCTTCATCCTGAGGGAACGGACATAGTCAAAAAATACTACGCGCAATCAAAGACCCGCTAGGTTGACTGGCCTAGGCAAAAATAAGGGCTTCCCGGTGAACAAAAAGGGTTCGGGCAAAAATAAGGGATGAAAATGAAAAAATTTGTACACCCGGCAAGTCGAAAACCTGAAAAGGCGGCTTGGGCAAAAAAGGGTATCCCGATGGACTGAAAACCCGAAAGGGCGGTCCAGGCAAAAATTAGGGATCAAAGAGTACGACTATGTCCCGTCATCTCGTTACTTGCCTACCAGAAGAAGATTTGTCAATCAGTAGGCCTTCTTCTCCCGCGGAAACTGGGGCAATAAGAACTGTTCGAACTGTACAAGTTACTCTGTCCTCTAGGTACAAGGTGTTCAGCTGAAGGATATGTCCAAGATACCTTCACTCCCCGTAGAGTAAGACAAATCAACAATACTCTCCTCAAGCAGAGTTGGTCTCTCAGCCCTAAAAAGGCACAATATCCCTAGCAAGTCAGCAACGCTCTCCCCAAGCAGAGTTAGTCTACTGTCAGCCCCAAGGAAGTTGGACATCCCCAGAAGGTCTCAATATTCTCCAGCAGAGTATACAAATATTTCCCAGCAAGCACACCCGGCAGTCTTAATATTCCCCGATAAGATTGTTCCCCGGTGGAATACAGACACCCCAGTGGAGCCACTTCCCCAGTACAGTCCAAAAGTTTCCCCAGGAGAGTTGAATCATCCTCCCCAGTAGAGTCCGGAAGCTTATCCCCAGTAGAGTCTGGAAGCTGGTCCCCTACAGAGTGCAAATATCTCTCCCCGACCATGTTCAGAGGTTATCCCCCACCAGAGCCTATAACTGGGTTATCCTCAGCTAATTATCACGGAAAGATCGTCCTCGGCGAAGTTCTTCCTATCCCCCAGCGGAGTTCATCAAATCCTCCAATAGAGTTTATCAACGGAATCCCCAGCGGAGTTATCATCAAAATATCAGCGAAGTATCTCTTCCCACAAAGGAATTCCCCGTAGAGTAATATCTTCACCAGGTTTATTCCTCAACGGAGTCATCTTCTCCTACCTGTTTATTCTTGCAATCATCATCCCCAGCGGGAACGAAGGACTCTATTCTTCAACATCAGCCCAGGATTGAATGAACTTCCCGGCATTCGTCAAGGATTTATTTTCCTAAACGAAAATACATTTACATCACATTGTCATACATCATGATACCTGCATATACGCATCATGTCATACAATCTCATTTATGTTGAGAACATCATTTCTTGATCCATATCATGCATTGCATAGGACTGACCTTTACCTTTCAGGAAAGATGCAGTTAAACTCTAAATCCAGTCAAAGAAGACAATCCAGTCAAAGAAGACAAATCGATTCCTAAAGACTTTTCTGATGCAAACCCGTCAATAAAGACAATTCGTCAATAAAGACAACCCGTTGTTGAAGACAACCTGTCATTGAAGACAACCTGTCATTAAAGACAACCCGTCATTAAAGATAACCTGTCGTTGAAGGCAACCCGTCATTGAAGACAACCCGTCATTGAAGACAACTCGTCATTGAAGATAACCCGTCATTGAAGACAACTCATCATTGAAGATAACTCGTCATTGAAGACAACCCGTCATTGAAGATAACCCGTCATTGAAGACAACTCGTCATTGAAGACAACCCGTCATTGAAGACAACCTGTCGTTGAAGACAACCCGTCGTTGAAGACAACCCGTCGTTAAAGACAACCCGTCATTAAAGACAATCCGTCATTAAAGACAACCCGTCAATAAAGACAACCCGTCAATAAAGACAACCCGTCAATAAAGACAACCCATCAATAAAGACAACCCGTCAATGAAGACAACCCGTCAATAAAGACAACTCGTTCATAAAGACAACCTGTCAATGAAGACAACCTGTCAATAAAGACAACTCGTCCATGAAGACGACCCGTTAAAAGAGACAACTCGTCAAAGAAGACAAAACCTCCTTCGGTTCAGTTAAATCGATCCCTAAAGATTTTTCTGAGAGAATCTGTCAGTAGAGACAACCCATCCACCTTTTAAGTTCCAGATTCGATACCTGTATCTAGCCAGGGCATATCTGTGAGCGATTGATTGTAGATCTATACCTGTATCTAGCCAGGAAAGTATCTGCATGAAGAGTTTGAAGATCAATACCTATAGCAAGCCAGGAAACCATCTTTCTTTCTCAAGTATGCAAGTTCTCGCTAAGGAATCTCTTACGTGATCGACACCCCTGGATGGCATCCTTAAGCCATCTCCACAACCATCCATTACATTTTCAAATGGCATCTATAAGCCCATTCCCGACAAGATTCTGTTACATCTCCTGATGGCATCTATAAGCCCATCCTCCTATCCACCATCTCTCCAAATGGCATCTATAAGCCCATTCCCGACGTCACATTGCTGATACTCCACTATGCGAGTGCAAATTTCTGGGCACTCTAGTGTTCAATCATCTTCCACCTACGGATCACGAAAGGCACGCAAGCCAATCTACATCCTCAGGTCTAAGAAGATTGAATAGGGGCAACTGTTGTACCCAAAAATTTGCCCTCCCATATTCTTCAAGATTTGTCAAGAATCATCTTCAAATGGTTCAAGCCTACTCAGGGATTGCACAGTCCAACCACCTCCTAAGCCAGCTGAAATTAGGGTTTTGGTTCTTTCAATAAATTTGGGGTTTTAAATGGTGAAATCAAGTCCCATAGGCCTATATACATTGTCAAGTCTCAAGACTCACAGGGTCAATTTGCACAGTCAAAAGCTCCATTTGCTTCACAATCAACTACAGGGGTAAAATGGTCATTTTGCAGTCAAAAGTCTGAATTTTTGGTCAACATCTTATTTTGAGCACACAATCATCATTTGATCAAGTCTTGATCATGATTCCTCAAGCATGGCTCAAAAATCATCAAAGATGCAAAAGTTACTATTCTTGGACAGTAGAAATGTCAACTGTATCTTGACCAAGGCATAACTTTTTCATGGTTCATCAGAAAAATTCCATCCAATGCTCATTTTGAAGGGGATGACATTTCCTACAACTCATCTTCACATTCCAAGTCCAAGAAATGCTCTCACAAAAAGTTATCAATTTCTACATTATAGGTCAATTTCAAAAGTCAACAAAAATGCACTTTAAGTCAAAGACCATAACTTGAGATTGGTAAATCCAAATGGCATGGGACCAAAGGCATTGGTTAGAGGACTTCAAGACCTTTCCAAAATGTCCAATAACATGTTCATATGATCAAAATTGAGCAAGATATGCATTGGAGAAGTTGGAAATTTTTGTGAATTTGCAAAAGTCAACTTTGCTCAAAACACTTTGTTTTTGCTAATGGGCCTCAAAATTCTTCTTGAAACTTTATCCAAGGCTTATGAACAACCCATTGAGATTAAATTGAATTATTTTCTTATTTTTATTAATTAATTGGATTTTTAATTGATTTTTAATTCATTTAATTAATTTAAAATGTAGGAAATTCAAAGATATGATTTCTCAATCTTTTGGTGAAGCAAAGATGACCAATATATGCTGGAGATTTCGTGTGCCAATCAAGGATATCAAAAACTCCAAATTTAGCAACTTTCTTCAATCAAAAAGATTGAAAAATATTTGATTTTCAATCAAATATTGAAACATCAATGCAATGGATTTTTGGTCAAAGATTTAACCTAAATTCAATCCATTATATATACAGAACCTAACCCTAATGCATTACACGTGAGAATTGCTGCAGAAAGCCATAGCCAATATTGAAAAAAATCAAAGAAAACTTAAAATTGTTTTCCAAGTTCCAGCACGATTCAAAGCAATTTGAGGATTCAAACACATTGCTAGGACTTCCAGAAAGGTATTGGAATCAAAACCAAGTGTTAAAGCTTGAGAAATCACTCTACACGAACTCACGGTTTGCTTATTTTTTCCATAATCGAACCTCATAATTTGTGCATCATTAACATGATTTCTTGTATGTTTTGTGTTGCTTGAATCCACAGGAAGCTTTTGGCATAGGTTAATTGGACTGAAATGCCCTGAATCACAAATCACCATTGATAAATATTAGGGTTCTGAAGCTTTGATTTTGGGGCTTTCCACATCCAGTAAAATTGGAACCCCTAATGCACATGACTGAACTCGTGAGAATCATACGAATTCAAAGGACATATCGCGCCATATTTATATAGCCTAGGGAGCTAATTGCTATTATTCCTTGTTCTATATTGTGGGAGTTAAAAACCCCCACTATTTGTTTGTGTTTTACAGGAAAAAGGAAGACGATGATGACGTGCTGACTCCTGGTTGGTTTATTCAAATAACGTGCGCTTGTTTTGTTTGTACAATATAGGGATTAGTTTTGATATATTATATTTATTGCTTATCCTAATATCAAAGCGTGCAAATTGGCTGAGTGGCTAGTGAGGTGGACGTTAACCATTGGGACCTGGGTTCGATTCCCAGGTCCACCCCATATTTGTTTCTATTTTTCATAACATAATCATGTGCAGGCACTCAAAAGTATTCCACCATATCCCTCAAACAATCAGCGCCAGGTGGCCTCCAATGCAAATCCCATGGCTCATGTTGAAAGACTACCATGATCTTCAGTCAACAAACGCCTAGCCAATTCCCAAAGTCAAACAGGCTGGAGATCACAATGGGCTTCCAATTTCCAAATGAACCTCCTTCTGGGCCCATCACCCCCCTGGTTTTATTACTTCTTATTATTTTTTATTTTCTTTCTTTTCTTTTAATAATTATTATTAGTAGTATTTAATTAACAAATTAATTATTTTTCATAATAAAATCAGAAACCTAAAATATTATTTATTTTATTATTTATTATTTTTACTATTAATTATTATTTTAAATAAATGTGATTAATTAATTTAGTTGTTTTAAATTAGGTTAACTTTAATCTTTTTCGCAATAAATAAAATTAACTTAGAATTAGGGTTTTTTACTAACTTTCAATTCCTTTTATTTTATTTTTATTAAGACATTAAAAAACATAAAAAATACTTTTTCTCTTTTAATTAATTAATCAATTAGTAAATTAGGTTTAATATTTAATTTATTGCAAAAAGGGACCAAATTCCATTCTTTTCTCAAAAAGGGTCAAAACCCTAAGGACGTCCTGATTCAATTCTTTCGCGCGCATATTTATTTTTAATTCATTATTTTGATTATACTTATGTAACTACTCCGAGAATGTAATAGATAGTTAGGACATTTATCGCTTTATTTTATTTCTCGCAATTTATTTTCAAGGGTTATGTTTTTGGCGATGTAAATACCCGACGCCTTGTAATAGCGTAGATTCACTTTCCGCAATTTATTTTCCGCAATTATTAACTGTTAATTATGCATGACAAGACTTGTATGAAAAATAAAATCAACTCATAGCTCACCACAATACCTGTGCAAAGATAATATGAATTGAATCCTGACACACATGCACATGCCACTCCTAGGGTACGCCTCACTTGGTTGCCTCGAGGTGGTCATCAAGTATAGGGTGTTTTAAAGGTCGCCCTCCTATCTAAAGATCCAGTTGCCTCGAAACGGTTGCCTCGGATAAAAAGGATCTAGGACATTAGGGTTACCGCTAAGGCGTCCTACTATTGCTTTGGTGACCACACATGTCCCTATAATCGAATTGACCTGAATAACTCCGACGACGGTGCTACCTACTTCTCAATAGTGGGATAGTACTGTCTAAAGGACTCTTACACAGCTTAATTCCTTTAGAGTAGGTAGATTTCTCCTGGGTACTTGCTCTTTCAAAAAACCAAAACAACTTTTCGCACTTACACTTTCAAAAAATTTTCAAACAAACACTTCATACACTCTTGAGGACTGATACAAGAGTTACCTAGAAGTTTTCAAAACGAAACTTTTTCAAAACCCACAAACACTTGAAAAGAAAACAATTTTTGAAAACATAGTGAGCAAGTACCTAAGAGCCCGTGGATAACCACGGATAGAAAGGGTGCTAACACCTTCCCTTTCTATAATCTACCCCCCGAACCGAGAAACATCTCGAAAAGGAATTTTGTTGTGCTTTTGTCCTTTACTTGTTGGAAAACATAAAAGACGGTGGAGACTCTTGCTTACCGCGACATTTCGCGAACCAACTTTAAGACAGTCAGTTCTATTTCCACCGATCACACATATCACGTTAATAGGTTGCCCCGACATTCTTCAGTCCGAATGGCATCACTTTGTAGCAGAAGGTACCCCACTGCGTAACGAAAGTAGTCTTCTCCATGTCTTCGGGAGCCATTTTGATCTGGTTGTATCCCGAGAATCCATCCATGAAGGAGAATACCTTGTGTTGAGCTGTGTTGTCAACCAAGATGTCGATGTGTGGTAGTGGAAAATCGTCTTTAGGGCTAGCCCTATTTAAACCCCGATAGTCCACACACATTCTGACTTTGCCGTCCTTCTTAGGCACGGGCACAATGTTAGCAACCCATTGTGGATAGGAAGTAACAGCCAGAAAGCCAGCGTTGAATTGCTTCATTACCTTAGCTTTGATCTTTTCAGACATGTCGGGCCTCATTCGGCGAACCTTTTGCTTGATCAATGGACAGTCTTCTCTTGTAGGGAGACGGTGAACCACAATATCTGTGTCTAATCCTGACATGTCTTTATAGGACCAGGAAAAGATCTCAACATATTCGTTCAACAACTGCACTAAGCGCTCTTTGACACTTGGTTCCAGGTTGGCACCCACCTTAACCTCTTTCTTGTCTTCCTCTGTTCCCAAGTTGATGGTCTCTAGCAACTCTTCATGGGGCAGAATAACCCTCTCTTCTTGTTGTAGAAGTCTGGCTAACTCTCCCGGCACTTCACAGTCTTCGTCAACTTCGTACTCAACGTGATTGACCAAATCTTCAGAGTCACCGAAGGCTAAAGCAGAATAGTCACCCATGGAATCTGGAGTGGATGGGTACCTGCATTTGTGAGTGTGGGTGTGTGTAAGGGATAGCCATCCTTTAAACAAAACAAAATTCAAGAGGAAAGAAAGTGAACACAACAGTTTATAGATGAAAACATCCAATGATTCATTAAAACATGGCATATGATAATGAAGAAAATCAAGCCCTTACAAATGGACCTACATGCCCCGGGCAAGGCATAAGGTGAAAATAGTGTACGAATTGTTTAGTTATTACATACCAAAATAGGAAATTGTTCAAAGGTAAATTATTGGTTGATGAAAGTGATGGGAATGAAGTCCTTCGATTCCTAGTTGCTTAATCCTCCTTCGACGGTTGGAAAGATCCAATCTTCAAAGTTGTATTCTTCATCATCATCTTCTAAGGCATTAATTCCATGGTGAGTGATTTTTACGGGTGGTCCTCTGGCCCTGGAGCAACGCGTAGCTTTCTGGCCAGCAGCAGTAAAACCTAGTCCGAACTTGTCCGTCTTATGGGGAAAATCAGGCAGTTTCCCCCACACTGTACTCCTTCCTTCTTTGATTACAGCCTCTGCATCCTTTATAGATGCCATCCTAGACACATTCTTGGGAACGATAGGCACATCAACTATTGTCTTCGCAACTACGACCTCGGGAGAAACTTCCTCAAAATGTTGGAAAGGTGTTTCTATGAATTCGCCATCCAACTCCACATAGCGGAAGGAGTTGAGGTGACTTATCATGTACTCTTCCTCTCCGTGCACCGTTATAATCTTACCCTGAACAGGATACTCTATCATTTGGTGTAAAGAGGAGGTAACTGCCCCAGCATAGTGGATCCACGGCCTTCCCAATAAGCACGAATATGAAGGACAAATGTCCATCACATAAAAGGTATAGTTGAAGGTCTCGGTTCCCACTTTGATAGGAATGTCCACCTCCCCATGAACCATCCTCTTAGAACCGTCGAAGGCTCTAACAACGATGTTACTGGGTTTGAGGGTCAATCATTCGCAATCTAATCTATCCAACGCCTTTTTCGACAGCACATTCAAGGATGAACCGGTATCAACTAGGACATGGGAAAGTGTGGTTCCCCTGCATTCTACTGAGACATGCAGCGCGTTGTTGTGCTTCCTTCCCTTGGGAGTCAAATCATCATCGGAAAAACCAAGACCATTATCAGCAGTAAGGCTGGCCACGCACTCCTGAAACTACTCAGCCGAAGTTTCTTGAGGCACGTGTGCCGTCTTTAAAAATTTGATCAAGGCCTTAGCATGGGCCTCAGAGCAGAGTAGAAGATCCAACATGGAGATTTTGGAAGGGGTCTGCCCTAGCTGTTCCACGACGTCGTAGCCGCTCTTTTTGATTATCTTCAAGATTTCTTCCATTTCTTTCTGGGTGGTCTCGGGGATTACCACAGTCTGAGCCTTCATCCTGACAGGCGCTTCTAGTATCCCCTTACTTTGGTAGTAGCATCAGAGGGTCTAACTTCAGGTACATCAATTTCTTCAATTATCGGGCCTTGCACAGATGGCCTAACAGGCACAGAAGCTTTCGAGGGTCCGAAGACTGCTCGAGGGGGAGCAATCTCCGGAGAGAAAATTCGTCCGCTGCGAGTTATCTTGCTTGTTCCCGCAATGTTCCCTATATCAGGGGTTTCATCATCAGAATTCTCTTGGACTGATTCAATCTGTTTGACACCATGGTAAAAGATTTATCCTCCGTAGTTCCATGGTATCGTCTTGTTAGATTGATACGGGACAGGCCCCAGCATGGTGATTTTTAACGGCACAAACTTAGGATCAGGCATAATCTTGACAGACCTTTTGCAAGCCTTGGGAAGATTGTCGGAGATGGTTATCATTGCAAAGTCATTGGTTGAAGTAACAAAGGTAGCAGGAGTAACAGGAGTGAAGGTATCAGCAGGAGTCTTTTGAAAGAGTATCTCTTGGGTATCCATCAGGCGTTGGATGCCTGATTTCAATAGTGGGCAGTCAGCTTGTATGTTTAAACAAAAGTAACAGTCCTTTCCACAGCCTGGGAATATCCCGGCTCTCATGAAATTCACTTTAATCACTGGTAACGAAGTCAAGAGGTCAGCAATATTGGTAACATGAAGGTCTTCCATAACGGCGTGAACATTATGACCGTGCTTGGGAATTGGGGCAGAAATCACATTCGGCTTTTCGAGCATATCGAATTCTACCTCCTTGGCGTTGATCAGGTATTGGATTTTGTTCTTAAGAGCCCAACAGTTGTTGGTATCATGCCCTACACTGTCAGAGTGGTAAGAACATTTTGCATTGGAGTGGTAATATGGAGAAGAGGTATTAGGGTTCTTTGGCGCTTCCTTCAAATTGGTGAGATTCAGCTTTAGCAAATGAGGGAGTACTTGAGTCGGTGTCATGTTGATTCGGGTGAACTGCCGTTGTGGCCTTTCTACCCTTTGCTGATTAGATCTTTGTTGATTGCTGCGAGGTTGATCATTTGAAGAGTTTTGGATCATCATAGCCCCTACAGTTGGTCGGCGCTCGGTTCTTCCTTGACTTTTCTAAGAATAAACAGCAGAAGCTTCCTTTTTAGATGGGAAGGTCTTCTTAATAGCAATGGACGCGGAGGCATCTTTCTGAATCTTACCACTTTTAATGCCGGCCTCGGCCCTTTCACCGGTCAAAATTAACTCGGTGAATCCTGCAGAGGAACTCCCGATTAAATGATTGAAGAAAGGGCCAGACAGGGTCCCTAAAAACATGTCAACCAACTCTCTATCCGACAATGGTGGCTGCACCCTTCCAGCCAGATCACGCCACTTCTGGGCATACTCTTTAAATCCTTCATTATAAGCCATACCCATACTCTGTAGTTGAGTACGAGTAGGCGCTAAATCAGCGTTGTATTGGTATTGTCGGTAGAAAGCAGCAGCTAAATCTTCCCAGTTATGAACCTCCGATCTCTCGAATTGATAGAACCAGTCCAGTTGTGTGCCTGACAAACTATCTTGGAAAAAATGGACCCAAAGATCCTTATCAGATGAGTGGGGTTGGATATTTCGGACGTAGGATCTTAGATGCATCTTTGGACACGACAAACCAACATACTTAGCAAATGTAGGAACTTTGAACTTGAGAGGAATGACGATCCCAGCGACCAATCCTAGTTCTTCAAAATCTAAACCAGGTACCCTTTGCAACTCCATGGCTGCCAACCGATCCTCAAGATTTTTAAATTTAACATCCGCCAGGGGATATTGTTGTTCGGAGTAATCTTCGTCTTCTTACTCTTTCTCTTCTTATCCTTCAACTTCAGATTCAGAAGGCATTGCAATTCCTTTTCCTTTACCAGCCCCTTCATCAGACGTCGAGGGGAACTCGAGAACTTTTCTAGCATTGCTTTCAAACCTTCTTCCCATGATGACTACACCAGGTCTTTTCTTCTTTTTCTCTTTATCTTTCTCCAACAGTTCTTTAAGTTCCCCTTGACCCTTTGCTAAGGTCATGAGGTGTTGCTGGAATTGAGAATTTTGTGCTTGCAGATCCTTAACCGTCTGCTCCAAATCCATCTTGCTGAAATAAACAGCAGAAAGATAAGGAAACCTGGTGTGAAGACCTGTTTATGCATATGATAAATGATATGTTATTCATGTAATGCATTCAAGGATTCAGAAAATTCAAATTTGTTGCAAACAAAAAGAACACACGTCATATTAAGAAGAAATTTGTTAGTACATAAGTGCCCCATGGGAAAAATATTACAAAATTCTTAATGTAAAAAGACATTGTGCATCCTCTTTGATGCGATGTAAGTGTTGAGAGTTTCCTCCTCATGAAGTCGGCGGGTAAGCTCCAAAACCTTCTTCTCACTAGCATAGAAGCTGGCTTCAAAAGTATTCTGTTCTTCTTTGAGTTAGATCCAACTCTTTTGTAATTCTTCCAATGATGTTGGCATGTCAGGATATAGGAGGGTGTATGGAACCTCTCCTTCCATAACAGGCTCTTTGATCACAGGGAGAATGTGAGGGTATGGCATCATAAGATTCTGGGTGCGGGTTCGTACCCACTTAAGGTAAGGCTCAAGGGGGATGGAATTCTTGTGCCCCAGTGTCTTACTATCCACTTTGTTGGGCATCCTCCAAGCTCTGATGAACCTTTGTCGAAGTCCTTGCGCATCGTTGTCGAAGTCAAAAACTAGGACAGGAATCAGCATATCATGAGGGCCATCTCTCCGGGCATATCCAAACTGCCTTAGAGCTAAACAGGGGTTGTAGGTGATGCCTCCACTAATGCCAAGTAGTGGGACATTAGGGAATTCCCCACAATGATCAATGATGATGACATTTTCTCTGGACCGAGAACACCAATGAACATCAGAATGTGTGAGGGTCATCAACCGTTGTGACCACCTTAAACCCTGCTCATTCTTCAAAACTGATTATGGAAGGTGAGAAATAAACCACCTTGCTATGAGAGGAGTACAACACATGAGAACACCTATTTTCCTCATTGTTCGTGTGTAAAATGAGTGTAGGATGTCCCCAAGCAATGTAGGCACAGGATTCCGAGATATGAAAATCTTGACAGCATTCACATCTATAAGCTGATCAGGGTTTGGGAACAAGATCAACCCATAGATGAGGAGTGCCACAATCTCTTCAAAAGCTTGTAGATCTAGAGAGTTCCAGCACTCTTGTGCCTTCTCAAATAGAAACTTTGCCAAGAAACCCTTGACACCACTCCTGGTTTCCCAATGACCCTTGATATCAGATGGTTGCAAATGTAATGCTTGAGCAACATCTTCAGGCTTTGGTTCTTTTTCCGTACCGTTGTAGGGTATTTGATGAAGAATAAGAATCCTCAGAAGTTGAGAAAATTCCTCCAAAGTAGATACTAGTTGGTAATCAGGGAATGTGAAACAATGGTGTAGGGGGTCAAAGAACTGGAAGAGAACTTTCACCATGTCTTATTCAATGTTAGATTTGACCAAGTTGAGAAGTCTACCATGTCTTTCACTGAAGAGAGAATTCTCTGGAATCTTGGAAGTAAGCTCTTTGAGTTGAGGAGGGATTCTCACAAGGTTGACTTGAATAGTTTTCCTGCGAAGAGATTCCATGACCTACAAAACAAGAACAAAGATGAAGATCCGAACCCTTGAAATGGTTAGTGGATGCATATGATGTTTTATGATGTTCATGATGTATGCACAAGCACATGTACAAACAATTCACACAAAATCCTAGTTTCAGGCTTGCATGTGGTTTCATAGGTAAGTATCCTCTTGAGTTTAGTTGGCTCAAACCTGTCCTATAAATAGTAACCGGGTTCTAAGGAGCTCAATATCACTGGATTATTTTCTATGTTCATTGTTTTGATTTAGCCACTTAACTGGCGGCCAAAATATTCCAAGAAAACAATCCTCAACGGGTGTAGTATCGAGTATCTACCAACTTCGGACTGCACCAAAGCCGGTCATCTCACTACCCCTAAAAAGGCCAAGATGGTCAAGTAAAGGTTCTAAAAGTCCATTAGTGCTTCATGACATCACTCAGCGGCCCCGTATTCTCTTTGATTAACTCAAAGGCTACCGGTACTCACAAATATGTCGCACTAATATAGCTATTGCTTCAACCATGTCGGTATACCCTGCACAGTTTCCACAATGTATTGCTATTTACCTATGAATGTTTCCCAAATCCGGGTGGAGGATTTCAAGCCCAAACAAGAGAACCAAATGTAAAGCAATCAAAGCAAACAAGATAAGCATGCAAAAGGTGATCTAAGCCCTAAGGTTACTCCACTTTTAAGGTTTTCCCCAGCAGAGTCGCCAATTCTGTGATACGGTGGGAGAACTGACTTGAGGTTTTGCGTTTAAGTTTGCAAATGTTTCGGTTTAGCAAGAGTCGCCACCAACTTTTTATTTTATCCTAAGGAAAGGTCAAAAAGCACAGGAAAAACCTTAGAGATGTTTTCTTGGGTTCGGGGAGTAGATTATAGAAAGGGAACGTATTAGCACCCTTTCTATCCATGGTTATCCATGGGCTCTTAGTTACTTGTTTTGATCACTTGCTTTGCTTTTCAATTGTTTGAAATGGTGCTCTTCAATTGTTTGAAATGGTGCTTTGTGTGTGATTTGGAAAGATATTTTGAAAAGAGGCCATCGTTGTGGCAACCTTTGTAATGATTCTTGTTTGAATGTATACAAAGGTGTTTTTGTCTTTTGAAAAAGTTTTCAATGTTTGAAAGTTGAATTTTGAAGTTGTGATGTGAAGTGTGTTTGAAAATAGCAAGGATGTTTTTGCAAGCTTTTGATCAAGTAACTAAGAGTTGTCTACCCTATTTTACTCAAAGATCTTTCTTATGTTTTTAACCCTTTTAAAAGTGTTGTTTCACTATTGTATTTGGTGAACAACTTTGTGTTAGGATGTTAAACGGGACAGGCGCGGGTCATCGTATAGACCATGATAGCAATGGTGCTAAGTATTTTTGGCAATTTTCTTGAGGGACTTGATCATTTTGTTTAGGCAACTCAGATAGCGTCATCGAGGGACTATGATCTTTTGTTTTGTTTTTGTTTTACCAAAGTACTTAACATGCATACCATGACCCATTTTTGAAGGCAACAAGTGGATTGTAACCTTAGGGGTGCAAGTGTGCATTGTGTTTGTTTTTCATGCATTTTTGTCTTTGATTAGGTCAAAGTATTTGTTGGTTTTGGTTTTGCATACAAACCTTAATTCTCTAATCATGGCATAATTGAAAGCGTTTAAGTGCGTAAAAAATAAATCTAAGCTATTACAACTTTGATATAGGGAGGGGGTACAAGTTTTGAATAGGGGATAATTGACAAGAAATATAAACCCTAAGCTATTACAACCAAATTGAAATACAATGCATAATATTTAAATGTATTAAATAAACACAATAAATAAATATTAAATAAAATGTATTTATGCAAAAAAGAAGTTTTTATTTGTTTATGTATGTAAATCATTTTTATGTGAAAAAGGTGTAAAGAATTAAAATAAAAAAAGTTGATTTTATTTAATTAAAGGGTAAACCCTAATTTTCCTTAAGAAAAATAATATTATATATTATTTATATACAAAAATATATTAATATGTACAAAAATGAAATATATTGAAGAAAATGTATTTTTTAGTATAAAAAAATAAAAAGGTAATATTTTTATATTTTTTATTCTAATTATTTAATACAATGAAAGTATTAAATATTTTATTTTATTTTATACATACTTAATATATATATATATATATATATATATATATATATATATATATATATATATATATATATATATATATATATATATATATATATATATATATATATATATATATATATATATATATATATATATATATATATATATATATATATATATATATATATATATATATATATATATATATATATATATATATATATTAAGTATGTATAAAATAAAATAAAATATTTACAAAAATAAAATATATTCAAGAAAATATTTTCAGTGTGAATAAAAATAAGAAATAAAAATAAAAGTATTATTTACATTATTTTTCAACTCTTAATAATATATAAAAAGTAATTAATATGTTTTCTATATTAGAAAAAATAAAATAAAATGCCAAATAAATGTAAAAAATTATAAAAATATTTTTGGAGCATTTTTTATGTTTGAAAATAAAATATCAAAGTCAGAAATGAAATTAAAATGCAAAAATAACAAAAATACAAAAAATTGGGCCAGGGGGTGTGAAAAGCAAGCATAGGGGTGCAAAAAGTGAGAAATAGCCAGGCCCAGCCCAGCTACTTCATCTTCTTCCTTGTGACAACAGAAAACGCGCGCCCTGTATCCAACTTTGAACATCCTGGAAACGTGACTTTTTGCCAAAACTCACAATATCAAACTTGTAGAGAATTTAAATATGAATCTAACCATATAAAGCATTGAATCTAACTCTCAAAGACCAGAGAGAATTTCTCTGGCCCTAAAATCTAACCTAACTTTTTTAGCATGTTCATGGATGAAATTCTCCTAGCACACTTAATATAAATGAAAACTGAGCGTATGTATGGTTTCAGGATAATGAGTACTACATCTTTCATTCACAAACCTAAGGCTAAATGTTCCTAAATAGAGAGATAGAAGTTGATGAAAAACCTGTTTCAGTTGGATTCGAGTTGGTCAATGCAGCAACTTTCAGTGAGGCCTGAGGTTCTTTTGAGCTTGCTTGATGTTCCCTGGACCTTTCTCAATGCTTAGTTTGCCTTGAATGTCTCTGAATCAACCTCTAGAAGTCAACCTGCATAAGCTTGAAACGAAAATGGTGAACACTATAAATGGAGTTACAGTTGGCAATGGAGGTTTGGGATAGCTTGAGTGAGTTGAATGGAAGGTATTGGAACAAGTTTGGGGCAAAACGCACGAGGCAATGTGAAGATTGAAGTGATTCTGTAGGGCCTGCCCTGTTTTGCAAGAAAATGTGGTTTTTGTGTACAAGGGTGTTTGAGGGATGAATGGCTCGTGTTTCTGGCTCCAAGAGATGTGCAAAGCTTGTTTGAAATGTTGGCTTTAGTTGATTTTATCAGATATGCAAGTTATGTCCTTTTGGCAAGTTGACTTGTTTTGAAAGAAAAGTGTGAAGTGAAATGAGATAGGCCTGTACAGGCTATCTCCAAGCATGCACAAGTTTCTTGTACCTTTGCCTAAGTTTGTGGAACTTGTTTGCTGCAAAGAAAGAGGTCCAAGGCTAAAGAGAAACAACTTTGCAAAAGTTATGCTTTATGAAAATGGAAGTGTTATCTTTATGCCCAAAATGGAATTATTCATTGTATAATGCTCCCTTGATCAGAACAATGCCTCTAACCAATGTGTTTGCATTAAATTTTTGAGTGTAAATTGGTTTAGAGACCTGTAATCAAGTACAAAGCTAGTTTGGTCAGATTTTGCAACTTGTATGAACATGTATTGGCCATGGTTACAAAGTGAGTTTTTGCCAACTTCAAGCATTCGATTCTCTCTAGCCACAAATGTGTTTGAGGAGTTCTTGGACAATTTGGAAAGCTTGAAATATTTACTATAATCCATATTTGAAATGCAACTTGAGACTCCAAGTGGAACTATGTGAAAAATGGCCAAGAAGATGGGTCAAAATCCTGCCTAAACTAGGGCAAAATTTCTCTAAGTTAAAAGTTTTAGGGACCCTTGTTCCAAAAATCATAAATTGAGATCCAAGTTTCTTTTGAGAAAACTTTGTGAATAAAAGTTGTATACTTTGTGGAGGACTACAACTTTCATGTTGTAATTTTTGTTTGAACCCATTTGCATCATGGTGAAAATGTGGGGCAAAGTTAGGAAAAATTAAGAAAATTTCATAACTTAGAAAATTTCTAAGTTATGAAATTTTTCAATTTCAAACCCTAATTTGTAATTTTGGGTTTCTTGATGAAAAAGTTTCATAATTTGACACATCTTGATGAAAAATGACCCTTGGCACTTGATTTTGACCAAAAAGTCAAAGTTTGACTTTTCAGTGTACAGTTAAATATTGATCGGTTGACTGAAAAATTCATCTGTCAATCATATGCATTTGAGATCTTTTGAACTTGCTGAATAAGTCAAGATTATGCCATTGAGTCCTTGAGTCCATAGTTGAGCTTAATTTGCCATTGGCTAGGTCAAATAGTCAAAAATTGCCTTTGTACAATCAAAACCCTAAAAATGACCATTTTGCCCTTTTGGTGATCTGATCAAGTTTCTTATGGAATTGTGGTCCAAACTTGATCAAATGGTTCATATGAGTTCATAATGTTGATGTGGGTCAAAACTCATGAGGTTTGACTGTAAATTGGCCACAGTTGACTTTTTCCCCAATATAGTTGATTTCTAGGCCAACTGTCCAATTGACTAGGCAAAATTTTGATTCAAGGCTTGAAACTTGGTATGGGCAAACTTATGAGTCCAGCATGAAGTATGAAAGTCAATTTGGGTATTGAAGGTCCAAAAATCCTTGTGCAAACTCAAACCCTAATTTAGGTCATCGGTGCAAGGAGATGTCTTGAGCAGTGCCAAATCCTAATCCTGTCTGGAGTTCAAAGAGTCTTGTGAGGGGAAATCTTGATAAAATGAGAGGGAAAATTTTGGGGTACAACACCTACCACATAGGCTGTCATTATCTCTCAAAAAAAGAAAAATAAAATCCCACTAAGTCAAAACCTACGAAGGAGACTTAAAGAAAAAAAACTGGGGCATCCCGTTGATTGTAATCTCAAAGCAAGAACAGTCAGGCAAAAATTAGGGATAACAAATCAAAAGAAAGAGGTCATTATAAATCCTCAACAACATGAAGAAAAAATGTTGCAAAAATGACTGCCTTCCAACAAACTTAACTTGTTTGAACCATCACTAAAATGTCATTCCAGACTCAATTGGAGTTCAAACGTACAATTAACTGAGCTTAGGACTAAATAACATCACGAAGAACGGGTGGGTACAAATACATTTGAGACTTTATCCTTTGTTTCTTAAACCGTGAACCAAGCCACGTTACAACCCTTCAAAAGTCCTAATTGAAGCATGGGTTAGTTCGAAAGCATACTGTTATAAAAGGTATCTTGACTCCTGTAAGGCTTTACTCTAAATCTTGAGTTTGAATTTTTCTTACAAAATTTCTTTACTCGCTAAAAATGCTTTTTTTTTTAAAAAAACTTCAAGACAGCATAAACTTTGCATTACTTGAATATCACTGTTTTCATTTGGCTATTTGTTTGACAGCGGAGAAATTCACACAATGAATATCCGATGAACGAAAGCCCTCTCAGTGAACAAAATCAATTCAAGAAGGATGATACTTCCATTGTCAAAACTCCTATCAACAAGGGGACATGATATGTCACTATCCAGCACACTTGGGGAAGTCCAGTCAATATTCCAGGAAACCTCTCAAGAAGTGCAGAGTAACTAGGGGCAGGTCTCCATCTCCGTCACTTGGGGAATTGAACGTCAATCTCAGCAAAGGGTTACGTACAATCAAACATTCTTGGCAATACCATGAACATTTGCTACTAGGGGCAATGACGAATCGCTCCAAAGTCCTTCTCATAGGATGACTCCCCAGCCAGAGTTTAATCTCTGAACACCTTTCCCCAGCTGAGACAGCCTCAAGAATCCTCAAAGACTTTCCCCCAACGAAGTTGTCACCTCTCAAGCAGACCGACAACAGGGTTTATTTCCCAAACAAACAACAGGATTCCCCGGCTTGAGGTAGCCTTTCCGACTACTACAAATCAAAGGACCACAACTCCTCTTCCCCAGTAGACTACTCTACAATCCCCAACAAGTTACTGTGAAACCTGGACCCCACCAGATATCAGTTCAACTTCGACTCCCCAGTAGAGCAACGGACGACTAAGACTCCTAAACTCTTTTCCCAAGCAGGAATAAACATGCTCCCCACATAGTTTTCAATATCCCCCAGCGGAGTTCTCCTCAAAAACAAAACAGGGATCCCCAATGGAAACATTCTAAGAAAAGTTTGAAGACACACATACTCTTCAACAGCAGTCTAGGATTTAACGACTCCCTGACATTTGTCAAGGATTTATTTTCCCAAACGAAAATGCATTCATAAACATTTCACACCTCCTATTTACATACATGATAAGTGCATACAACACAATCTCATTTATTTTGAGAACATCATGACATCATGCATTTCATGCATCATGACATTGCATACAACTAACTCTTTACCTTTTCAAGAAAGATCGATCGACAGATAAAGGTTATCATTACCTTTTGGAGTAGCAGTTGTCAAAGATTCCTTCATTACCTTTTGAGGTAGTAATCGTCCAAGATTCCTTCATCATCCTGCTGAGGTTGTAGTCGTCCAAGATTCCTCCATCATCCTGCTGAGGTTGTAGTCATCCAAGATTCCTTCATCATCCTACTGAGGTTGTAGTCATCCAAGATTCCTTAATCATCCTGCTGAGGTTGTAGTCATCCAAGATTCCTTCATCATCCTGTTGAGGTTGTAGTCATCCAAGATTCCTTCATCATCTTGCTGAGGTTGTAGTCGTCCAAGATTCCTTCATCGTTCTTCTAAGGTTGTAGTCATCCAAGATTTCTTCATCATCCTGCTGAGGTTGTAGTCGTCCAAGATTCCTTCATCATCCTGCTAAGGTTGTAATCGTCCAAGATTCCTTCATCATCCTGTTGAGGTTGTAGTCGTCCAAGATTCCTTCATCATCCTGCTGAGGTTGGAGTCATCCAAGATTCCTGCATCATCCTACTGAGTTTGTAGTCATCCAAGATTCCTTCATCATCCTGTTGAGGTTGTAGTCGTCCAAGATTTCTTCATCATCCTACTGAGGTTGTAGTGATCCAAGATTCCTTCATCATCCTGCTGAGGTTGTAGTCATCCAAGATTCCTTCATCATCCTGCTGAGGTTGTAGTCATCCAAGATTCCTTCATCATCCTGCTGAGGTTGTAGTCATCCAAGATTCCTTCATCATCCTGCTGAGGTTGTAGTCATCCAAGATTCTTTCATCATCCTGCTGAGGTTGTAGTCATCCAAGATTCCTTCATCATCCTGTTGAGGTAGTAGTCATCCAAGATTCCTTCATCATCCTGCTGAGGTAGTAATCATCCAAGATTCCTTCATCATCTTGCCGAGTCCGAATACAATCACCTTCGGATGGCATCTTTAAGCCCATCTCCAACAATATTCTATCACCTCTCCAAATGGCATCTTTAAGCCCATTCCTCCTATCATCGCATTGCCGAGTGCAAATTTCTGGGCACTCTAGTGTCCAATCATCTTCCACCTTCGAGTCACAAATGACAGAACTCGCCAATCTAACTCTTCAGGTTTAAGAAGATTGAACAAGGGCAGTTGTTGTACCCCGAAATTTTCCCCCTCATTTCTCAAGGATTTTCTCACAAGATCTTCTATGACATCAATTTTGCAGCACTGATACATCAATTTAGGCTTAGAATTGGCAAAAGGGCAAAATGGTCAATTGCATACTAGAAAGTCAACTTTGACTTTTTGGTCAACATTATATTCCAAGGATCAAATTTCATCAAGACATTCAAAAATATGAAAATTGATCATCAAGAAAGTCAAAAGTCAATGTGAAAGTTCAAACCCTTCAAGACTTACAAATTTTTCTAAGTGTTTTTATACATCATAATCTCATTTCTTCATGCCAACTTTTCACCTTGATGCAAGACGATTCAATAGAAGCTTCCAACATGAAAGTTGTAGATCTCCATGATATCTACAACATTTATTTATACAACTTCTCCTAAATAGGCTTGGATCTCAAGTTATAAATTCATGAAGTCATGACATTTTCATTTAACACTTAGAGAAATTTTTAGCAATTTTAGTTAGGTTTTTATCCCAACTTCTTTCCCGTTTCTCATCAAGTTCCAGTTTGATTTAACAAAAGTGGCCAACATGAAAGTTATAGAGGGTGTTTCAAGCTTTCCAAAACATCCAAGAGCATGAATTTATCATATTTGAGCTAGAAGATACAAGGATCTGAAGTTGAGCATCCATTCTAGAATTACAAGCCATTTTTATTGAAGAACACATAATCCAATTGGCATGATGTGCTGCATAATCTCACCTAACAGGTCTTGTGACTTGCAAATATCAACATAATTTAATGTTTACACAAGAGCTTGAGCTATTACCCAAGTGTTTGAGCCATTGTCCAAAATATCTTTCCATTTATGGCATAAAGGCACCATTGCTACTCTTGAAAAGCAAGCCTTTTGGTACAAAGTTTGTCTTGAGCCCATACCTTGCTTGTTTCTGATCTCACTCCACCATAAAACATGGAAACCAACCCCTCTAAACCAGCAACTTTGGTACTTGATCTTGGAACCATGGAGTACTTGACATGTTTGATACTTACATCCCAACCAAACCATAACATGTTGTGTTGTAAACATATTCAGCCTTTGTTCACAAACCTCCTGCCTATAAATAGAAGAAGCATTTGCAAGACAAAGAGGTTAGAAAAAGGATAGAGAGAAAAGCCATAAGTTATATTGGTATACCCTCAAAAATATCATATTCATAAAATCCATAACAGTCCAAAAAAAACCTCCACTCTTGGGTTTTAAAGACCAAACCTTTGAACCTCTCATACCTTGCAAGTTCTGCCCAACCATCCAAACATTTCAGACCATACATAGGTTGTTTAGTAACCTTCAACAAAAAGGAAAGTCTAGCAGCCTGTTAGAGCTTCCTTAAGGTTCATAAAACATCTTGAAGGGTGTTTGGATTCAAAACCTAAAGTGCAGTTTTAAGGTAAGTCATCTTTACCTTGCCTTTTCCATACATCAATTTTTCTGTTTATAGGATGTAGCAATCACTATTTTTGAAGTTAATCATTTATTTGTTGTTCCTGTTATTCATTCATATGTTAAAAACTAATTGATGTATGCAAAGAATGGTGTTTAAGGCAGAAAAATGCAGCATGTATCGACACATATCCACATGTGTCGACCCATCTTAGTGAAAATGCAGGGTATGAGTCGACACATGACCCTCATGCATTGACCCATACTGAGTTCAGGTCACAAAACAGAAACTGGAAAGGACTATGAGTCGACACATACACATTTCACATCGATGCAAAAAGGTGTATGAGTCGATACATCCCATTATGTGTCGACTCATACTGAACAGATTTCACAAAACAGAAGCTGGAAAAGCCTATGAGTCCATACATACGTGTTTCGTGTCGATACAAGAAGATGCATGAGTCGACACATACCATTACGTGTCGACCCATACTGAACTAATTTTGTTTTACAGGAGCAGGAGAAGCTATGTGTCGATGCATAGCAGCATGGGTCGACACATAGCAGTTCAAAAGTGCATTTTCCCTTTATTTTACATTGTTTTCACATTATTTCATTATCATTCGATATGGTTGTAATATTTTAGTTCCTACTTTACCCCATTTCTAAATTGTACCCCCATCCCCCTAAAATGATGTAATAGCTTAGATTTTACTTTCCGCCTTTTACTTTCTTTTCATATATTGCTAGTAAATAAGTGTGTATGGCAAGATAAAAACAACAAAATAGGCCACCCTAATCAAAGACTAAATGTATGCAAATCAAACACATTATTCACACATGCACCTCTAGGGTAATCTCACTTGTTGCCTATCAGAAAATAGTCATGTCCCTCGAACATGGGCATTTTAGCAAAGACCCTCGATAAAAGATCGTACTCCCTCGATGCCCCTCGATGTTGCCTTCGGTAAACGATCTAGTCCCTAAAACGACATTGCTAAAACATCCCATATGTTGCCTTCTATGACTACACAAACGTCCCAATGCCCGTCCCTTCACATCCAACTATGGGGCTTCTTACCAAATCAATGGTAAGGCATCCACATCTAAAGGAGGAGAAAAATCGCATTTAAGACCTTTCGAGTAGGTAGATTCGCTCTTAGTTACTCGCTTGCTCACAACAAAAACATTTTTACCCACACTCACATCTTGAACTATTTTCGAAACAAACACTTTGTAGGAATTCTCATAGAAACGAGAACCATTACGAAGTTCCATTTTCAAAATACTTTCAAGAACACATCTCACAAACACACTTTTGAACTATTTTCAAAACAAACACTTTGTAGGCGTTCTCATAGAAACGAGAACCATTACGAAGTTCCATTTTCAAAATACTTTCAAAACACACACCACAAGCGCATTCAAACAAAAGCAAGTGATCTAGCAAGTAACTAAGAGCCCATGGAAAACCATGGATGAAAAGGGTGCTAGCACCTTCCCTTTTAATAATCTATCCCTCAAACTCAAGAAAACATCTCAAAGGTCTTTCCTGTGCGTTTTCACCTTTCCTTTTGGATAAAAGAAAAGTTGGTGGCGACTCTTGCTAACCGCGACATTTGCAATCAAACTCAAAACACCCAAGTCAGTTCTCCCACCGTATCACAACAACCCATTTGGATGCAAGACTTTGCCTAAGTGAAATTTCTACAGTGTTGTCGTCACTTTCTGTTTTACTTTTTACCTTTTCATTTTAATTATGTACTAGAAGCTTCCACTTGTATTGATCTTAGCAGCTGTCATGTGATCCGGAAATCTAGGGAATTTGTTAGAATGATTTCCATTTCCTTATAACCGTCTTTTACATGAATGAAAAGAGAGCGAAAAATTTCTCCCAATTTTACATTGGATTCTAACCTCTTTCTTCTTTTCTGGAGTTGCTCTAACTCGAATAGAGCCGATAGGTTAATACTCTATCATTTTGGTGATTTCATTGAGAGATGCAACCACCGTGGACCCTGTGATGTAGGAACGGATGGAAGGGGGAGAGCAGCCATAGACAGTTTCAAACAGGGTCATTTAAATGGCAGAGTGGTGAGTGGTGTTGTACCAATACTCTGCCAACGGCAGGTAAAACAGCCACTATTTTGGTGTATCCCCAGTCAAGCAACGCAAATAAGTCTCCAAATTGCGGTTGGTTACTTCTGTTTGGGGGTGGTAGGAACTGCTAAAAGCTAAGGTGGTACCCTGTAAACGAAATAGTTCACGCCAAAATTTACTCACAAAAACCTTGTCTCAGTCACTCACAATAGTCTTTGGCATACCATGAAGCTTGTAAACTTCCGCTAAAAATACAGCAGCAAGCATAGATGCGGAGAACGCAGCAGGTAGTGCTATGAAGTACGCGTACTTGAATAACCGATCTACCACAACCCAAACAGTCGTTTTTCCTTGCACCAGAGGTAAATGAGTTATGAAATCCATGCTAATGTCTTCCCAAATCTGACCCGGAATGGGTAATGGGTTCAACAGTCCGCCTGGTTTCTGCGTCGATGTCTTGTACTGTTGACAGGTTACACAATTCTGCATGTAACACTTGACATCCTTAATCATTTTGGGCCAATAATAAGTGGCTATCAAACGTGCCATCGTTGCTTTGACCCCGGAATAACCTCCTACAGCAGAAGCATGTGCCTCATGTAGCAAATAAGAGCCCAAATTGGCTTCGAAAGGAATGAATAAACGACCCTTGAAATAGAGAAGACCATGTTGCATTGTAAAGTGAATGGGTTTGCTACTGGAGCTACTCAATTTAGACAATAATTCCAGCCCAATCTGGGTATTTGCATAAAAATCAACCAATTGTGTCAACAATAGTGGCTGACTTGCTAACAGACTAGTGTATACTGACACTGTAGGTTATGGAATTCGGGACAGTTCATCAGCTACTACATTACTGCGCCCTGGAGTATAAAGTATTTCATAATCAAAACCCAATAATTTGGTGAGCCATTTCTGTTGCGCCGACGTTTGGATTGTTTGTAAGAACATGCCCCGTAAACTCTTTTGATCCGTATAGATGTGGAAATGACGACCAAGTAAGTAATGGCGCCATTTCTTCACAGCCGACGTGATCGCAAACATCTCGCGCTCGTAATCAGATGCTGATTGCATTCGTGTGCACAACTTCTTACTAAATAATGCAAGAGGGTAAGTAGCTTGAGACAACACTGCTCCAATGGCGATACCAGAAGCATCTGTGGTGACATCAAACGGGAGTTCAAAAATGGGTAAAGCCAAGGTAGGCAACTGGATCATAGCATCCTTAAGTGCTTGGAATGCCTCTACAGCTTGCTCATTCCAAATGAAACCTTTGGACTTCAAAAGGTCTATTAAGGAACTAGTAAGGGCTGCATAACCTCGAACAAAACGGCGGTAATAACCTGTCAATCCAAGAAAACCACGAAGGGCTGTAACTGAAGTAGGCACGGGCAATGCTGCTATAGCCTGTAGTTTCTCTGGGTCAGCTGCCACTCCATCGGCCGAAATAATATGCCCAAGATAACCAATCTGATTAACTCCAAACTCACATTTGGAGAATTTAGAAAACAGTTTGTGTTCGACCAAAATTTCTAACACCTGTTGGAGATGGTGCAAATGGGACTGCCAATCCTTGCTATAAACCAGTATGTCGTCAAAAAAAACAAGTACACTCTTGTGTAGAAATGGTCGAAACACCTCGTTCATTATAGCCTGAATATTTGAGGGAGAATTGGTGAGTCCAAACGGCATCACTAAGAACTCGAAGTGTTCGTCCATGGTCCGAAAAGCTGTTTTAAAAGTGTCTTCCGGTGCAAGGAGTATTTGGTGATACCCCGAACGCAAGTCTAGGTTAGAAAAAACCAAGGAGCCATGGAGTTCATCAAGAAGTTCATCAATTGTGGGAATAGGAAAATGGTCCTTAACCGTAACAACATTTAATGCACGGTAATCCACACAAAATTGCCACGTGCCATCTTTATTTTTGACTAATAAAACCAGAGAAAAAAAGGGGCTGGTACTTGGTTTAATGATTCCCTCATGGAGCATGTCATGGATCATATTTGTCATAATTTCTTTTTGGAATTGCGGGTAACGATACGTTTTTATATTGACGGGGTGAGTGTTTGGGTTTAGGTGTATATGATGGTTTTGGTGTCTATCTGGGGGAAGGCCTTTAGGGGTGTCAAAGATGGTGGCATACTGGTGAAGTAAGTCTTTAAGGGTAGGGTCAATGTTATTGTTGACTAGGTACTCTGGTTTGGTTGTGGTCTTTGAATCAGGTTTATCAAAGGAGGTAAGGTGAATTGAATGGGTAGAGTCAATGGCTTGGGTGAACATAAACCTACAAAATTGAGCATAAGATGCCGCAGTAGAGGTCATGGAAGTAGAGCCGGTGAGGGTGATCGGTTTGTTGTTATAGGTAAATTGGATGGACGGAATCGAATAGTCAGACAGAAAAGAACCCAAAGTTTGTAACCATTGAACTCCTAAGACAAGGTCTTCTCCATGAATAGGCAATATAAAGAATGAGATATAGAAATCTTGTTCAGCAATTCTCACCTACACGTCTTGACAACACCCATTACATTGAATGGAATCTCCATTGCCCACAATCACCGAAAAGGGAGTGTGTGCCACAACTGGAATGCCCAAAAACTCAGTAATCCTGGGTTTCATAATGTTGTGAGAGCTTCCTGAATCAATTAGAATTGTAACCCCTAACTCCTTAATGTTACCATTCACACGCAGAGTTTTTGGAGAGGGTGGACCTAATAGCGGTGCCCGGGAAAGCTGAAAGTGTTCAGCACTCTAATTCAGTTCCTCCACCACCGGTATAGCAACAGGTTCAACCTGCTGATCAAGCAACATAGAGTCTAACTGCAGCAGAGTTGATGGCTCTAGAGGCGGCTCCTCCTCCGCCAAAAGCAGGAGAAATTGATTTTTCTGACAACGGTGACCAGGGCTGAACTTGTCATCGCAATTAAAACAAAGCCCTCTGCTACGCCGCTCTTGCATTTCAGTAGGGGATAATCGGCGAATAGGTATAGAATACGGTGGAGGGTTTCCTGCAGGACCAAGCAACGAAGGAGAGCTGGCACTTTGTGGCGGTCTTGCATAAGAAGGTTTGGAATCTAGAATTTTCGCCTCAACCAACTTCGCCAACCCAATTGCTTGAGTAATGGAGTGAGGTTGCAAAATTGCAAGCTCACGTTGAATGTCGGCACGTAACCCTGAAATGAAACAATTAAGCAAAGATTCGGTTGAAAGACCCAACACCCGATTGGAAATCGTCTTAAATTGTAGTTGGTACTCCGTCACGGTGCCGACTTGATGGAGCTTAAACAATGCCGCTTGATGATTAACATCAGAGGAAGGGCCAAAACGTAACTCTAACGCGCGAGTGAAAACCGACCACGTCGAGAGTTGTTGAGTGGAGTCAAGCCATTTGAACCACCCAAGAGCTAGGCCTTGCATGAAGAACGGAACCAAGGCGAGCCTTTGAGTGTTTGGCATGTTCGTGAGGTCGAAATACTGTCCTGCTTGAAATATCCACTCAAGAGGGTTGGAACCATCAAACGGAGACAATCGTACCTTGGCCGCTTTGGGAACAGGAGTGGGAGGGACGGAACCACTACCTGAAGGTTTGTGGTTAACGACTTGCTCTCGGATAGATGCAATTTCGGTTGCCATTACTGTATATTGTCGTTCAAAAGCCAGTTGCATTTCTTTGATCTGAGCTAACACATCTTCTGGTGTTATTTCAGGAGAATCGCCGCGAGGCATGGTGAATGAAAGCACCAAAATGATAGGGTATTAACCTATCGGCTCTATTCGAGTTAGAGCAACTCCAGAAAAGAAGAAAGAGGTTAGAATCTAATGTAAAATTGGGAGAAATTTTTCGCTCTCTTTTCATTCATGTAAAAGACGGTTATAAGGAAATGGAAATCATTCTAACAAATTCCCTAGATTTCCGGATCACATGACAGCTGCTAAGATCAATATAAGTGGAAGCTTCTAGTACATAATTAAAATGAAAAGGTAAAAAGTAAAACAGACAGTGACGGCAGCACTGTAGAAATTTCACTTAGGCAAAGTCTTGCATCCAAATGGATTGCTTTCTAGCCCTTTAACTCTTTCTCAACACTGGGCCTCCAACCTCATTAGGTCCAATAGCAGAATTTTGGTTTGAAGGGGGCTCTGAACCTGTATCAGTGTGGTTTTCGGATGCAAGAGGATATTCCACAGAAGTCCTGCTAGTCTTTTGATGAAGGTTGGTGAAACAACAAAACATGAGGAAGCAAAATTGAAGGAGATACAAAGGGTGTGGAAAGCAAAGGTGCCTTTCAATATTCCTTATTATTATTAAGTTGGCTTAAAAAAAAACTGACATGGTTTATACAAAGTTTATTTGAATTAATTAATTAGTGACTTTTATTTATTTATTACTGAATCTACTTATGAAACATCTGTTACATATTATACTATTGTAAAAATATTTACTTATGACATAAAACATACAAGTAAATTGCTTAAGTGATTCTGTACAACAAACTAAAATAAAATAAAAATTATACAAAATAGAAAATTATTCACATTAATTTAATTTATTTAATTGAAAATCCCTTGCCCTGGTGACAATATTTTATTTGGATCAAATTGAGCCTTTCTGTTCTCAAAAACTTCCCATTTGTGACCAAAATGTTCAACCCATTCTTCATGTGTTTTCTTTTGGGGAAGATATTGCTTCATCCCTATACCAACATCTTTACAAAATTGTATTATTTGTTGGTTTTGATCTTGAAATTCCTCTAACTTATCAAATTTAGTTGTACGCAAAAGACTCACAACGTAAAAAATTTCTTCATTAGGTGTAACTGCCGACATATTATCATTCCATCTGCAGTGGCGGAGTTAGGTTAAAATTTTGGAGGGGTAAAATATTACTATAATCACGAATTTTCTTTTTATTATTGTGTATTTAATTAATTAATTAAAATATAATATTTAAAAAATATTATCATAAATCTTACTTTGTTTTGTTTATTGGGTAGACTATTACAAGTCCTGCTGTAATATTTTGTTTAAGGATAATACCCTTGAATACACCTTCATCAAAATCAGAGATTCTAGACTTTGGAACAAACATATTTAACCATGGATGTGGAATATCCCAAAGTCCTTGTGACCTTAAAGTAAGTTCATCAGAATGAACTCTATTTAAAAATTCTTCATATGATACATCTTTTTCAAATATAAAAGTAGGGACAAAGTTTAGTCCTTGAACTAAAGTTTCAATTTCCTAAACAAGAAACAATGATATTTATAAGTTAGTGATGAAATCAATTAACTATATATATCAAAATGAAAAATAATTAACATGATTAGTTAAGTTAGTTAGTTACCTGATCAACGTGATCTTGAGAGTTAGCGTCGTAATATTTGACGAGTTCAATGACGTAGATGATATTATATTGTATTATCAGAGAAGTTACGCGAGATCGATCGGTCTCGAGATAAAATGATAGATCTAGTGGTGGTTGATTTAGTAGCAACATGCCTTCTATATAATTGGGTGCATTTGTTTCATTTATTCCATTGAAAGAGATTAATTGTTCTTGATCTTGAGAAAATGTAGAAAAGTTGTTGTAAAGTAAACGGAGCCACTTCACCTACAAGAAATTAATCAAACATTTGAAATTGCATTTTTTTATAATTATTATTATGAGTATGATTTAATCCTTTTAAGCTACTTTCTAAAATTATTTGAGGTTTTATGATAAAAAATACAATAAAAAATATTTTACTTACCCTTTGTGGTGCAGGTCCTAGAGCTATTCTGGCTCTGGTTATAACCCCAAATTGGCCCAAACCTCCAAGAACAGCATAAAATAATTCTGAGTTCTTTGTTGTAGAACAAGTCACCAAGTCTCCTTCACCTATTAAATATATATTTTTAATGATAAATTATTATAATTAATTATTAATATTATTACATTTTTTAAAAGATTGAATTTTAGATTTTTGACTCATCTAACCCTAATTCAACTAGTTCAAAATTGATTTAAATTATTAAATTTGTGTAGCATTTTTAGCCAAAAAAAAAAAAATTGCTGCATATATTTTTTAATAGAAAGAAAGACAATTGCTGCATATCTTTGTTTGATTAAATGATGAATATATGGAATCTTAGTAAATATACGATGAAGTCATGTGACAATAACATTTTTATTTTATTTTTGCCTTCCCATCTATATGTGCTGCGCCAAAATTATCAAATAATAAAAACCAAAAAGTCATTCTTCTATTTTCGTTTTTGTATTAATTTAAATCATATAAATGTCCTCTTCTATTTCTAAGTACAAATTTTGTTCTTTTTCCTCTAGGCCAGGGGCTAATTTTGTTCATATCTATAATAGAACAGTATTTTAAACATTATTTTGACACAATCTATAATAAAATAGAGGACACTGAATTTTAAATATGAGTACGAGGATGGATACTATGTACAATGAATATAAAGAGATAATTTTCAACTAGCTAGTAGACATAGTTAGACGTTTTCTTTGGATAATTAAATAGAGACAAATTTAAAATCTTCTATAGAGATATGATGTGACTTACAAGATATATTCTTCAATTTCTCGCATTTGATTTAGTTGAATAAAACAAATTCATCTTGTTTTCCTTGTTTTCAAATTTGACTTATTATGAATCCGAGGAATAGATAAATAGCTTATAGGACAGACATTTATTATGATACGTGTTTTATGAATAGATTTATATAAATTATTTTTATAGTAAAAATATTTTGTTTTTAATTTTATCTATTGATAAGTTGTTTTTATAAATTATCAAAAATTATAAAATAAAAAATCAATAAAATTTATGAAAAATTGTAAGAGTGTAAGATATTTTGATTAAATCTTTTGAACATTGCTGCAAAATTTAAGGTAATAAAATTTATGTAAGTTAATTTAAAAAGTATAACTTTTTCTATAATATTAAGATTGAAAATATGTCACATCAATCAACAGATTTCTATGATTTAGTTTACTTATACTCAAATAAAATTGTACTTTTCTTAGACTGAAAATATTTAATTAAACTTTTAATATATTTATTTAGTTAAAGAAAGTTAGGTCGGATACCATAAAACAATTTCATAATCGTTTTGGATACTTATATAAATAAATATACATATTATTATTATTATAATAATAAATTATGAAGTTATTAGTTTTTTTAATAACTTAAATTTATTAATCTACATTAAATTTTTTACATATTTGAATATATTATTATTAACTAGAACTCAATATATGAATATCACATAAAAATATTAATATAAAACTTTATTATTTTAGAAAGCTTATGAAAAATAAATTAATTAATGTAAGATGTTTTTACTAAAGAATAGTTTCAGAGTTGAGTAAGATAATTCAACTAATAAGTTTAATAAGTTTAATAAGTTTAATATGTGTTAGTTGAGTTAAATTGACTTAAATAATTGGTCCATGATCTAATCTCTATCAACATAATTTATTTATAATATATTAAGGAAAAAAATTGGTGAATTTTATTAGATGTGATTTATATTTTTTTTTAATAAAAATATAATAAATATATAATTTTTTTTTTATTCTCTAAAAAATATTTTAGTATATTTATCATATTTTTATTAGAGAAAAATATAAACAACACCTATAAAATTGTATTTAAATATTCTCCGTATATTAATATAAAAAATTTATTGAATACTAATATTTAAATTTATTTAAATAAAATAAGTTAGTAGTAGATTAACAAGTCAACAAAGACTTTAGAAAGAGTGAGACTCAAGATAAAAATAACCATATGGAAAACTACAAGTCATACCTGTAACCACATCTAATTCATGAACATTAGAAATTTGAGGACCAAATCTGAAAGTTTGTCCACTAATCCCAGCATTAGAGAGTGTTCCACCAACAGATAAATACAAATAATCAGTCCAAGAAAGTGGTGTTAATCCTTTTTCAAGACATGCATGCAAAACATGAATCCAAATTTGTTCACCACCAACATCAACATAATCATCAAAAACAACAATTCCATTATTATTATTATTATTATTATTCAATTCAGTCATGTTCACCACAACACCATCATTTGTCATGGATTGTCCATTCACCGAATGTCCTTGCCCTCTAGCTGCTATAGTAAAAGGAATTAGAAGTGAGTTTGAGAATTCAATCAATTTCGATATGTCATTAATGGAGGATGGTGCAAAAATTGCAAATGCGTTTTGGTGAACTATGTGACCAAAATCTGTTGAGGCTAATGAAAGGGTTAAAGGGTCACGAATAAGCATTTGAAGAAGCTCTTTTGGTGCATCTAGTGGTGACCATGGTTGTGTTTGTGATTCTATTTTGTGGATTATACTGCTTAGAGATAGTAGAATCATCAAGGTTTTTGAAAATAGAAAATAACTAGCCATAGTTTATTTCTTGTTTGTGTTTCTGAAATTGTGTAGTTAGGTATTTATAGGAACCTTTAGGAAGAGATTATGAATTTTTATAATGTTATGTGTGTATGGATTTATACAAGTTGTAAACCTTGGATATGTAAATTAAATTACTAGCTTTTTCATTTGCACGTTTAGTCTATTGGGCACTAAAAACTTGGATTTTCTTTTACTTCCACCGTCCAACAGTCCAACGTGGCAACTTAATCCCACTTGGCTAAGTGGTACGAACTCTTAAGTATGTGTTTGAACTCATGTTAGAAAACTAAATTAAGGTGAAAATGTAATAAAATATGAAAATAATTAATTCAAACTTTTGAGTTGACGTAATTTTGATACAATTTTAATTAAAATGATGGTGATTCAAATATACAAAAAATCTTATTATGACGGTGAGTAATCACATTTTTTCAACCTTTTATGCTAGTTTATTGATATTTATTAAAAATGATGAAAAAGTATTTTCTGTTGGGGGAGATACTATGAGCATTGATATATAGTGTAGGATTAGGTATATTTGTGAAAAACACACCATTTATCCACCTAAAATCTTAAGGTGATAGGTGAGTGAGTTCTCTCATTATATATGTTTAAGTCTCCACATTTCTATCCAATGTAAGACTATTTTCCCACTTACTCACACTTGCTATATTATTTCAACACTCCCCCTCAAGTGTGAGTCCACAATGCTCCCTCACTTGTACCGCCATTGACATCTTGCAACAGAACACCACTTCCTAGGCGCATTTCGATACAAGTCTCTTCTTGTCCTTTTATCGAACCAAAGGCTCTGATACCATGTTGGGGGAGATACTAGAAGCATCGATACATAGTCTAGGACTATGCACCTTTGTGAGAGGTACGTCACTTATCCACCTAAAATCTTAGGGTGATAGATGAGTGGGTTCTCCCACTTTATATATGCTTAAGTCTCCACATTCCTATCCAATGTGAGACTATTTCTCCACTTACTCACACTTGCTATATTATTCCAACACTCTCCCTCAAGTGTGAATCCACAATGGTCTCTCACTTGTACCGCCATTGACATCTTGCAACGGGACACCACTTCTTGGACGCATTTCGATACAAGTCTCTTCCGGTCCCTTTCTCGAACTAAAGGCTCTGATACCATGTTAGGGAGAGATACTAGGAGCATCGATATATAGTGTAGGACTAGACACCTTTGTGAGAGGCACACCACTTATCCACCTAAAGCCTTAAGGTGATAGGTTAGTAGATTCTCCCACTTTATATATATTTAAGTCTCCACATTCCTATCTAATGTGGGACTATTTCCCAACTTACTCACACTTGTTATATTATTCCAACATTTTCAAAGTTAGACTAATTAGGAATTTAAAGAAAAAGAGTTTTGTCAAGCATATGGCAAGAGTCCCCTCAATCCTCGGGCTTGTAAATTCAGGTTGGTGTTTTTTGGATTAGGGTTTACGATCATCTCTAAAGTTTTGATCGGAAGCAATTAGATAGTTTGAAGAATTTGATCTGAAAGAGGCAAATACAATAGGCAAGTTTTTGTGAATCAAAGTCAAAGTTGACCTTCGTAAACCCCTTAAAACAAGAATTGTCATCAAGTATCAAGATCGACGACTCAAGGTCTTTTTCAAGTATGAAAGGCTCCTAACTTTTTGCTTTGTATGCAAAAGGATTGGACATCAGCTCAAAGATTATGAGGACCTCAAAGATTATGTACCAGGTATGAGTGAGAGAGAGAATAAGGTGATAAGCAAGGGGGCTCAGGAGTTAGTGGAGGAAATAAAGAAGTGGAGAGCATTGCAGAATCTCCATGGGTTACTATGTTATCGAAAGGTAAGAAGGTAGGAGCTAAGAAGGCAAAGGGGAAAGGGAAAAAGGGCCCACCAAAATGGAAGAGGTGGAAGGAAGGAACGATGAAGTCAAACGAAACTATAGGGAAATTAGAAGTGGAATTGGTAAAGAGACGGCTTATTGGTGGAATGATTATAATAGGTTCACCGGATGATGTCCTCGGGTGTGTAAAGAAGAGGAATCAAGGGGTGGGGAAGGATAAAGAGGTCATCAAAAGTTATCGTAGGTGGTGTTAGTTGACATACATTGCCTAAAAAAATGAAAATTTTCAGTTGAAACTATAGAGGATTAGGGAATCCTCATACAGTTTAAGCCTTATCAAGGCTCACAAGATTGGAAAATCTCACACTATTGTTTCTAATGGAGATAAAACTCAAATATACAGATATGGAGAGAGTCAGAGTTACTTGTGGCTTCAACAACTACCTTGGAGTTAGTTGTATCAGTGAAGGAGGAATAACTTTGATGTGGAAGAATACTTTGAAAATCGTTATCACCTTTTATTCAAATTATTATATTGCGACTTACCTTAAGGATGAGAATAATGGAAAAAGGGTTACTTTTGTGGGTTAAGATCCTTCCATTTCTCTTTTCCTCCATTTTCTCCATTACTATAGTTTTGTGTGTAAATTGCACATATTTTTAAGACATGTGACACATATTTAATATTTATTTAACTTTATACACACAAAATTATAGTAATGACTCTTCCATTTCTTTTTAGGAAATGAAGTGGATCCCTACTCTACTTTTGTTGGGGTCTATGGATGCCCTGAGGAGCATAATAAGAAACAAATTTGGAATTTGGTCAGAAACTAGAGGCTCATTGATGGGATATGATGATATGCTACTTTAGAGATTTCAGCAATAAAATGAGTACCACAGACAAATTTGGGGGAAACACGAGAACAAATAACAAGCCGAAATAGGGTGGATAAACTCTGGAAGATCGTGACCTCATTGATTTTGGGTTTGAGGGACAACATTTTAAATGGAACAATGAAAAATAGGGGAGCGACAATATCCAATGTAGGTTGGTCAGAGATTAGGGAAATTCAGGTTTTGTTAACATGTTTTCACCAATTTGCGTTAGAAAAGTTTGTTGATAAGATAAAAATTAATAGGGTTATTACTATTTTACCCCCTGTCATACAGGTGATTTCTGGTTTATTTCCCTGTGATTTTTTTGTTGCAAAACTAACCTTGTCACTTGAAAGTTTTGTCGTTTTAAACCTTGTAAAAAATTTGTCTTTAAAACCAACCTTGCCACTTGAATCATTCTGTCATTTTAAACCTTGTAAATTGTTTGTTTGGTAAAACAAACCTTGCCCAATCATGTTTTAGAGGGTTTAAAATGACATAATCTTCAACCTTGACCAATAATTTTGACATTGACTAACGGTGGTAACGAAAAAGACTAGCGTGGACCTTTTTGAACAATTAAAGGATCAATTTAGAACTTTTTAAACTTAATGGACCAAAATGGATCCGAGGTAAACTTAAGGGACCAAAATGGACCCGGAGTAAACTTAAGGGACCAAAAGTGGTATTTTCCTTATATATATATATATATATATATATATATATATATATATATATATATATATATATATATATATATATATATATATATATATATATATATATATATATATATATATATATATATATATATATATATATATATATATATATATATATATATATATATATATATATATATATATATATATATATATATATATATATATATATATATATATATATATAAGTGGAATTCAACTTACTCCAAGAGTATTTTTTTTAACTTACTCAAAATCATTTCATTTAAATAAATCTAATCTGATATTTAATATTTTGTAATTAACATTTTTACTTAGTTAATCATTCAAGACAACGAAGCAGAGCAACATTGTTGAAGATGGTGATAAGAACACATAGTTTTTTCACGGGAAAACTTCTCAGAGGAAGAAAATAAACACAATTGAGAAAATAAGAGACAAGGCTGGATATTTGTGGAGAAAGGTTGAGGATATTGAGAGAGAGAGAGAGAGAGATAGTTTGCTTCCTACACTACGCCAAAATTGATATTTTATATCGCCTAATTTAATAGCACTTTTAAAGAAAATGTTATTAAAAAGGAAAAAACACATTTATAATAGCACTTTATGATCGGACTCTATTATAGAATACAAACAATGTGATTTTGATAGCAATTTATGAAAAAAAATGCTATTATTAAACTTCAATAAGATAGCGCTCTCTTAGAATCGCTATTAATAGTATACACTAAGATAACACTTTTCGCTAAAATGCTATTAATATTATTCACTAAGATAACACTTCTATTAGCGCTTAAACAAAAGTGTTATTATTTTCATAATATATAATTAATAAAATAAAATAAAATAAAAAACAAAACACGCTCCTATCACTACAACATTTTTATCCTATGATTGAATCGAATACATGTGTTTTGATTAAAACAACATAAGTGAAAATTCAGTGAGTGCTAAACGTAAAATTTATTCCCAAGCCCTTTGTGAGGAGAGCTTTCATTTCTTCTTGCCCCAGAGACAAGTTCAGGAACATTTCCTGCAGTTGAGCGGTCTGGTCTTGGATGTCTTTGACAGACCTTTCTAGAGCCATCTCTTACTGAAATAAACAGTATGAGAGTAAGAAAACCTGAAAAAGGAAAAACTGTTATGATGCAATGCATGATATGTGGATGCATGCTTTCAAGGATCTCTTGGGGTAAACACAAGAAAATGTTAGAGGTTGAACTTTGCTCTTGGATTAGAGAACTTTGCACCGGTGGATGTCTTTCCACGAGAGTCAAGCTCACCATGTCAAGTGGGTCATAGCCACTGATTCAAGTTGTTGCACTTGATTTTTGATTGGAGAACTTTGTATCGGTGGATGTCTTTCCACGAGAATCAAGCTCACCATGTCGAGTGGGTCATAGCCACTGATTCAAGTTGTTGCACTTGATTTTTGATTGGAGAACTTTGTATCGGTGGATGTCTTTCCACGAGAATCAAGCTCACCATGTCGAGTGGGTCATAGCCCCTGATTCAAGTTGTTGCACTTGATTTTTGATTGGAGAACTTTGTATCGGTGGATGTCTTTCCACGAGAATCAAGCTCACCATGTCGAGTGGGTCATAGCCCCTGATTCAAGTTGTTGCACTTGATCTTTGACGGCGTTTGTTTAGAGGAGAAACCTCTTGCCTATTGGTAGACGTCTGATTCAACGTAACCTTGCATCAAAAGAACCCTCGAGATCCTTGAAATGGTTATTGAAAATGCTATGGTATGATGTCATGATGTTATGTACATGTATGCAAAAAGCAAGTGAGTGTATATACAGGTAATCATATTCACACAAAGCAAACAAGTCCTTAGGTTTAGGCTTGCATGGGGTTTAGGTAAGTACCCTCTTGAAGTTAGTTGGCCCATCCTGTCCTAAAATAGAAACCGGGTTCTAAGGAGCTCAATATCATTGGATTGTTTTCTGTGTTCATCGTTTCGGTTTAGCCACTTAACTGGCGACCAAAATATTCCAAGAAAACAACCCTCAAATGAGTGTAGTATCGAGTATCTACCAACTTCGGACTGCACCAAAGTAGGTCATCTCACTACCCCTAAAAAGGCTAAGATGGTCAATTAAGGTTCTAAGAGTTCGTTAGTGCTTCACGACATCACTCAGCGGCCCCGTACTCTCCTTGATTGAACTCAAGGGTTACCGGTACTCACAAATATGTCACACTAACATAGCTTACTGCTTCAACCATGTCGGTATACCCCGCACAATTCCCTCACAGTTTTTTTTGCTATTTACCTAAAAAGGTGCCCCAAATCCGGGTGTAGGATTTACAACAAACCCAAACAAGGACCCAAAAGATAAAGCAATCAAGTCAATCAAAGCAAGAAAGTAAAGGTGATCTAAACCCTAAGGTAACCCCACTTTTAAGCAAGTCCCCAGCAGAGTCGCCAGTTCTGTGATACGGTGGGAGAACTGACTTGTGTTTTGCGTTTGTATTCGCACTTGTTCGGTTGAGCAAGAGTTTCCACCGACTTTTTATTTTATCCTAAAGGAAAGGTTAAAAGCACAGGAAAAACCTTTTTGAGATGTTTAGTGGGTTCGGGGGGTAGATTATGAAAAGGGAAGGTATTAGCACCCTTTTCATCCATGGTTATCCATGGGCTCTTAGTTACTTGGTTTTTTAGATCACTTGCCTTGATTTTCGATTGCTTTGAAATTGTGGTGTGTGTGTGTGTTTTTGAAAATGTTTTTGAAGAGATGCCTTGTCTTAGGCAACCAATGTAATTGACTCGTGTTTGAGTGTTTTACAAAAGTGTGTATCTTTTCGAAAAGATGTTTCAAATGTTTTTGAGAGTTTGTTTTGAAAGTGTGTATGAAGTGTGGTTTTTGAAAAGAAGGCAAGTGTTTTTGCAAGTTGATCTCAAGTAACTAAGAGTTTTGTCTACCCCTATTGTACTCAAAGGTTTTCTCTATGTTTTCAACCCTTTTTAACAATTTTGTTCCACCATTGAATTTGGTGGACAATCTTGCGTTTAGGAAGTTTAACGGGACGGGCGCGGGTCATCGTATGGACCATGAATGCAATGGTGCCAAGTGTCTTTGGAAATTTTCTTAAAGGGACTTGATCATTTTGATAGGCGACTTTCGAAAGCGTCATCGAGGGACTTATGATCATTTGATTGTTTTGCCAAAGAAACTCGACGTGCAAGCATGGCCCATTTTGGAAGGCAACATGTGGGATTACCCTAGGGGGTGCAAGTGTGATTGTGTATTAATTTCATGTATTTGTCTTGTATTAGGTTATCTAGCGTTTGATTTTATGTACATACAAACCCTAGGTCTAACCATGGTATAATTCGAAAGCGATAAATTGCAAGAATTTAAAGTCTACGCTATTACAAATAGTATCCGGGAGTGGGGGTACAAATTTACAAATGGGGATGAGACTTTAGGAATGTAGTGTCCAAATAATTTACAACTCAATCGAACTGCGCAAATGTAATAAATGTAACGTATATCAATGTATAAGAATAGTAATTGTATGTGTATCAAATGTAAAGTGTATTGTGTAGGTGTAAGTGTAAGTGTATATGTATTTTATTTACAAGTTAGGAAAATGTGAATTTAATGTGTTATCAAGTGCGTATTTGTTCTTTTGTTAATTATGTACAAAAGAGTATTTTACTTAAAAGAAAGAAAAATGTTTTAAATGTTAATTATATTATGTATATAAAAAATGTATTTTAATTGATTATGTACAAATTATTTCTAAGAAGAGAAAATGTATTAACTTAAAGAGAATTTATGTATAAATCAGAATAAGTTTTAATAAAAATAAAAAAAGTGTTTTAAATAATGTATTTTTATGTATTTATGTATTAATGTTCAAATAAAAATATTTTAAATTTTATTTCTTATATATTAGTATTAATATATATATTTATACAAGAATTTTAATTGAAAGAAATGTTTTAAAAATGAGAAAACATATATTGTGTTCAAAACTATAAATATGTTATAAAAAAAAGTTATGATAATTTATCAACAAAAGAAAATAAAATATATTTCATATTTTAGAAAAAAAAGGGGTTAAGTTGTATATAGAAAGAGATGGGCTAAGGGGATAAATGGGCTTAGTCAGAATGGATATGGGAGGGTGTTAAGGGAAACATGTTTTGGGCTTAGGCTTATGAAACGGGTTAGGCCCAATGGTTTGAAACGAATAGTTTTAGGGTTCACAGTTTTTGTTCCATTTGGGGAAGGCTTTAGGGTTTACAGAGCCGTTGCTAGTTTCGTTCTCACCTTCGTTCGCCATCTTTTACCAGTTTCTGAACTCCTTCGCCCAAGCCACCAACGCCATCATCACCTCCTCTCCATGGTTAAGCACGCGATGGCTCGTTCAAGGTGACAACTTTTATCTTAGTGTTTTTTAGGGTTTCAACAATTTGTCTTGCATGTTTAGTTTGCATTCATTTGATTCTGTTTCTTGGTTTACGCGAGGTTTTGAAAAGGAATGAAAAGAAATTCTACCTTTACGAAGGAGGAGGAAGTATCTGGAGGCATTTGGAGGCTTTGATGGCGGAGAGACGGTGACGAACTTGGTGCTAGCTTCCTTGGTGTCCTGGTTTGTACTTTGCCTTTAGGTTTGATGATGGTTATGACTGAAAACTTTTTGTTACTTCCTTCTTCGTTGCCTTGATGCCTCGCCTTGTGTGCTTCTGTTTGCTTCTTTATCACCTTCTTCTCGTTGACCCTAGTTGCCTTGAGATACCTGATTTTTCTCTTTGTCTTTGTTGCCTTATGATGGAGTTTTTTGAGGGCCCTTCATATTGCCTCTTCTGTATATCTGTGAATGCTTGAGTATGTTTTTTGAATCTGTATGCTTGATGATTTTTTACGCCCAGGGATGATGTTTTCTGAGGGCTTTTGGAATGCTTGGTTCTGTATGTTTCTGAGTATTCCTTTTCTTCTTCTTCTCTTTGCCTTGCTTACATGCTTCGCGTGTTGAAATGCCTGTTTGTTTGCCTATGATGAGGGTTCTCTGAGGCTTTGTGTGTTGTTTTGGAAGCTAGTTTAGGCTTGGATATTTGGTATGCTTGTTTATGTTTGAGTTGCCTTGATGATGAACCCAGTGATGACAATGTTCTGAGGGTTTGAGCTGCCTTGAATGCTTAGGCTTGCTGTAACAGGTTTTCTGGCTTTTGGCTGTTTGGGTCTTGGCCTTGTTTGTGGTCATGTAAACTGGCTTGATGCTTATGTTTCAGCTTGGCATGGTTTGGACATCACAGGTTTTTAGGTTTGGCTTGACAGGTTTAAGGTTTGTAGAAAAGGGTCTTTGAGGTTTATGCTTCTGTTAGGCTTTATGCAGGATGATGCTTGGAAGTGTTACAGTTTTGTGTTTGGATGCTTAGGCTTCAGCTAGGACAGTGGTCTTGGCTTTGACAGTTCAGGCAGGTAAGGCTTTGGTTGAGGCTGGAAACAGATTACTGATGGTTAATGGTTTTTTTGAATGGTGAGGGCTCATGCTTCAGTTTGTAAACTAGTTTTGGACATCAGTTTTGGCTTTTGGATTTTGCAGGGCTTGGTCTTAGGTTTGTGGCCTGGGATGCAGTTTTATGTAATTGACAGGTTTTCACAGGTTTTAGGCATATGAGGTCTTTTTTTGGTGGAAGGCAGTTTTGAGACCTTTTATCCTTTTCTTATCTTTGCCTCTTGTCCACTGTATTATTTGCAGTTTTGTTTTTTTTATACTTCCTTGCCTAAAGCCAAACCTGTAAGCCTAACCACTTTTCTCTCTTCTCTCTCTCTCTCCAGTACAATTCAAAACATTAAAATATGTTATGTGTACTTTTCTGAAAGGGCAGCTGCTTGGGAAATGATGAAATGAGAAGCTTGCTTTCATTACATGTTTACTCTGCATATTTGTCTTCTCTTTTCCATACTTTGTGCTGCATCTTGTACCTTTTGATACTTTGATATCTTTGACAGCTTTTTTGGCAGCTTGTGGAAAGTTTGAATATAAACTCAGTTTGGGACTTTGTGGTTCAATTTGGATTTGGACTTTGGTGTGCTGTCTTGCTTTGAACTATGCAGTTTTTGACAAACTTTGAACTTGTGCATTTTTCAATTTTGTGCATTCCAAGTTTAGCAAGCAAATATTCATCCCTCTTTGTGAACCGGGAGAAATCCCGTGATTTGCAGAGAGGGCTAACTGATTCCAGTCAGTTGCCCTTAATGATGAACCCAAACTTTAATTGTCTGCTTTTAATTATTTATCTGCTTCCAACTTTTCTTCTTTTCTTTTGCAGATAAAAATTGAATGGAGAGGATTTAGCAACAGATGAAGAATGAAGAATTGAAGATTTAGAAAAAAATTAGGATAGTCTTATTTTAAATTTAATTATTGTAACTATTATTATTATAAATACCGTGTAAATGAATACTTGTATTTACATAATAATTTGTAACAAATATTTAAAGATGAAATAAAAATTCTTTTTATCTAATTAATTCTTTTTATCCTTTTCAATTATTTATTTTATTATTTATAATTCTAAAATTATAATAAATGGAAATAAATTCCAATTATCTAAACTCAGAATAATAAAAAATTAAATAAACAATGTTTCAGCATCGATCAACTAATAAATCTGGTGCTTCACAAATCCAAAGCAAAGCACAGTCAATCACAACAACTGCCCAGACATATTTTCCTTTTACTGACTTTAATCAAACACTGCAAATTCAAACCCAATGCATCCTTTCACTGATTTAGTCACACAAGGCGAATTCAATCCAAATCTCGGAATAACTTGTAAAGCACCGTAGAATCAAATCTTTCTGAGGAACCGCGCATAAAAACCCTAATTCCTGATTAAATGCCAAAGAACGTTTTGCCTGATCAAAGTTGAGCCAAAATCAACCAAAACCCTAAGCAAACTGTGTGAACTGTTCTAAACCCCTCAAAACTAAAGAAAACCCTAATTTTGTCTGACTGACGAGAAAAGTCTGTTTGACCGATTCTTGAGCCAGTTTAAAAAATCAGGAAACGCCTGAAGCTGTGATTTCTTGAGGAAAAATGCGAGGGCAAATTTTGGGGTACAATAGTTGCCCCTGTTCAATCTTCTTGAGCCTGAAGAGTTAGATTGGCAAGTTTGCCTTTCGCGACTCGAAGGTAAAAGAAGATTGGACACTAGAGTGCCCTAAAATTTGCACTCGGTGATGTGATGGTAGAGGGAATGGGCTTAACGATGCCATTTGGTGATGGGCTTAAAGATGCCATCTAGTGACTGCTGGTAGGAGGATGGGATTGTAGATGCCATCTGGAAATGGGCTTAAAGATGCCATTTAGAAATGTTTGTAGGAGGATGGGCTTATAGATGCCATCTGGAAATGGGCTTAAAGATGCCATTTAGAAATGTTTGTAGGAGGATGGGCTTATAGATGCTATCTGGAAATGGGCTTATAGATGCCATTTGGAAGTGTAGTGGATAGTTGTGGAGATGGGCTTACAGATGCCATCGGGAGGTGTGACGGAACTTTGTCGGGAAAGGGCTTATAGATGCCATTTGGAGTTATGTGTCGATCGCATAAGAGATTCTTTAGCGAGAACTTGCGTACTTAAGAAAGAAAGATAATTTCCTGGCCTGTTACAGGGGTTGATCTTCAGTCTCTTCATGCAGACATGCCCTGGCTGGATACAGGTATCGAATCTACAATCAAACGTTCGCAGATATGCCCTGGCTGGATACAGGTATCGAATCTGGAAATAGTCGTCAACAGATATGCCCTGGATGGATACAGGAATCGAATCTTCAAACTCTTCAGATGTGCCCTGGCTGGATACAGGAATCGAATCTGGAAATAGTCGTCAATAGATATGCCCTGGCTGGATACAGGAATCGAATCTGGAAATAGTCGTCAACAGATATGCCCTGGCTGGATACAGGAATCGAATCTTCAAACTCTTCAGATGTGCCCTGGCTGGATACAGGAATCGAATCTGGAAATAGTCGTCAACAGATATGCCCTGGCTGGATACAGGAATCGAATCTTCAAACTCTTCAGATGTGCCCTGGCTGGATACAGGAATCGAATCTGGAAATAGTCGTCAACAGATATTCCCTGGCTGGATACAGGAATCGAATCTTCAAACTCTTCAGATATGCCCTAGCTAGATACAGGAATCGAATCTGGAATTACGACGGTTGATAGTAACTATCTTTGGATTGACCTTTTTCCTGAAAAGGTGAACCATCAGTTGTATGCAATGTCATGATGTATGAAATGCGTGATGTCATGATGCTCAAAATGAGATAGTGTTGTATGCACTTTATCATGTATGTAAGCAGGATGTATGAAATGTGAAATGTCTATGAATGTATTTTCGTCTAGGAAAATAAATCCTTGACGACCGGCCGGGGAATTAAATCCTGGGCTGATGTTGAAGAGTAAAGTTCTTTGTTTCCACTAGGGATGATGGTTGCAAGAATACACCGGTAGGAGAAGATGACTCCGTTGGGGTTTGATGAGAACTCCGCTGGGGATTCCACTGATATGTTATGTTGGGGAATTTGATGAACTCCGCTGGGGATAGGAGGAACCTGACTGTTGTTGGGGGAAGGCAAGAATCTTTTGATTGTGAGAAGGAACCGGCGTAGGGTTTCCTGATGATGAGTCCGTGTAAAACTGCATCTTCCAACAGGTGATGAAGGGATTGTTGAACACTTTTGACATTCGAATGCCCCAAGTGGTGATGTAGATAATTTCCTGGCTTGTTACAGATGTTAATCCACAATCGTTCGTTCACAGATATTTTCCTGGCTTGTTACAGGTGTTGATCTGGAACTTAAGAAAGGTAACAGAATGGCAACCGTGTCTGGAGCACATCTGGACCGTATCTTCCAACAAGTGATGAAGGAATGATTGAACACTTTTGACATTCGAATGCCCCAAGTGGTGATGTAGATAATTTCCTGGCTTGTTACAGGTGTTAATCCACAATCGGTCGTTCACAGATATTTTCCTGGCTTGTTACAGGTGTTGATCTGGAACTTAAGAAAAGTTGGTCAAGGAGATATTGTCCTGGCTTGTTACAGGTGTTGATCTCTGATCTGAGAAAGAAAGATGGTTCCCTGGCTTGTTACAGGTGTTGATCTTCAATCTCTTCATGTAGATGATTTCCTGGCTTGTTACAGGTATTAATCCACAATCAATCGTCCACAGATATTTTCCTGGCTTGTTACAGGTGTTGAATCTGGAACTTCAAAAGGTTGTTTACAGACGTGCCCTGGCTGGATACAGGTATCGAATCTCTAAACTCCTTATGCAGACATGCCCTGGCTGGATACAGGTATCGAATCTACAATCAATCACTCACAGATATGCCCTGGCTAGATACAGGAATCAAATCTGGAATTGTGATAGTTGATCTGTTGGTGGTTGTAATTTCCAGCAGGTGGTGAAGGAATGATTGAACACTTTTGACATTTGAATGCCCCAAGTGATGATGAAGGAGTCTTGAATCAGACTACTCTGCGGATTGAGAGATTCCTTGAAATCTTGACTGGACTGCCCCAGGTTAACTGAACTTTGAAAGATCCGTTGAAACCTTGACTGGACTGCCCCAGGTTAACTGAGTGGTGCCATGTCATGCCCCTTGTTGATAGGAGATTTGTAATGGAAGTGTCGTCCTTTTGAAGTGATTTTAACTCAATGAGAGAGTTTTCGTTTCTCCGAACATTCGCTGTATGAATTTCTTCGCTGTCAAACAAAAGCCAAATGCGAACAGTGATATTCAATTAATGCAAAGTTTATGTTTGTCTCGAAGTTTTGCAAAATGCGTTTTTTAGCAGAAAACTTTTTATAAGACAAGTCAACACAAGATTTTAGAGCAAAGCCTTACAGGAGTCAGGATACCTTTGGCAACAGTAGGCTTTCGAACTAACCCATGCTTCAATTAGGACTTTTGAGGGGTTGTAACGTGGCGTGGCTCACGGTTTTAAGAAACAAGGGATAAAGGCTCAAAGTTTATTTATACCCACCCGCTCTTCGTGATGTTCTTCAACCTTAAACTCAGTTAATTGTGCGTCGCACTCTGCTTTGAGTTTGGGACGACCTTTGGGTGATGGTTCACCAGTTGAATTTTGGGAGACGGTCATCATCTCCTTTTTCTTTTGCAACATTTTTTATGTTGCTGAGGATTTGTAATGACCTCACTATTTTGATTTTGATTTGTTATCCCTAACTTTTGTCTGATTGTTCCCATTTTCGAGATTACAGTCAGCGGGATGCCCCAGCTTTCTTAAGCCTCCTTTATAGGTTTTGGCTTGGTGGGCTTTTCTCTTTTGAGAGATTGACTGCCTATGTGATAGGGACCACCCTTGTCTTTTGATTCCAAAGGAATGCTTTTCTTTTTCTTTGACGTCGTCCGTTGTATTACGAACTGAGAGTTTGCGACTTCAATGCGCGTTTTCTTTTGAATTAACTGAGATACTACCCTGCCCCAGGTTTATATCAAAGGTTTTGATTGTTTAGAAATAGAAAACTCCTACTTCTTTGGCTCGAAGGGGTTGACTAGGGACTATCTTCCTTATAACTCCAGTGTTTGGGAATTGAAAGAAATGCCTGTGCATCATTAGCAAGGTCTGTTCAAAAGCATACTGTATGAGATTACGGTATTGTTTCGTCATCCTCCCTCTAAAGGCTTGCAGCTTTTTATCAAGAGTCAGATATCATAAAGAAAAGCATAAGAGTAGTGAAACGAATGGATGAATTCAAGACAAACATATGCAATGCATTAATGAAAACAGAGTTTAACATCAACAGATAATTGTTTGACAACAAAAGAAATTACAACTTTGAAAATTCAAAATGAAGCAACAGTCTTTCAGCTTGAGCTTTGTCACTCCAGGTGGAGAACTCCTTAACGGAAGATTTTCATCTCACCGTTTGGCATGAATTCCAGCACTCCAATGTCGATCAGATCTTCAATCTTGTTCTTCAAGGCCCAACAGTCGTTGGTGTCGTGTCCCGGGCTGTAGGAGTGGTAAACACAAAATGCGTCGGGACGATAGTTAGGAGAGGAGGTATTGAGCTTCTGAGGAGGATCCCTTAAAGTAAGCAGGTTGACCTCCAACAGGCGCTTCAGTATGAAGAATGATGGTATCTCAGTCTCCGTGAACTGTCTTCCCGACGTTTCTTGCTTACGCCGATTACCCCGTTGACACTGGCGAGGTTGTTGATGGGCTTGTGACCCTGAAGCAAGCGAAGGAGCCTTCCCCTTGTCTTCTTGAGTGGATGGAGGCTGAGCGGTGACTTGCTCTTCAACCTCAGATGTTTGCCCCAATTGGTTGTTTTGAAGCAGTTGGCGGACGAGAACTCTGAGTTCCTCTTGTCTTTGAGATAGGTCTTGGATGAGAGCCATCTGGCCCACTAACTGCCCAATCACTTGGATCCTCAAGGTTGTCAAATCAAACTGCAGCTCCGCAAGCTGATCACTCTTGGTATTGTTTGAATTCTCCAAGCCCTTTGTGAGGAGAGCTTTCATTTCTTCTTGCCCCAGAGACAAGTTCAGGAACATTTCCTGCAGCTGAGCGGTCTGGTCTTGGATGTCTTTGACAGACCTTTCTAGAGCCATCTCTTACTAAAATAAACAGTATGAGAGTAAGAAAACCTGAAAAAGGAAAAACGGTTATGATGCAATGCATGATATGTGGATGCATGCTTTCAAGGATCTCTTGGGGTAAACACAAGAAAATGTTAGAGGTTGAACTTTGCTCTTGGATTAGATAACTTTGCACCGGTGGATGTCTTTCCACGAGAGTCAAGCTCACCATGTCAAGTGGGTCATAGCCATTGATTCAAGTTGTTGCACTTGATTTTTGATTGGAGAACTTTGTATCGGTGGATGTCTTTCCACGAGAATCAAGCTCACCATGTCAAGTGGGTCATAGCCACTGATTCAAGTTGTTGCACTTGATTTTTTATTGGAGAACTTTGTATCGGTGGATGTGTTTCCATGAGAATCAAGCTCACCATGTCGAGTGGGTCATAGCCCCTGATTCAAGTTGTTGCACTTGATTTTTGATTGGAGAACTTTGTATCGGTGGATGTCTTTCCACGAGAATCAAGCTCACCATGTCGAGTGGGTCATAGCCCCTGATTCAAGTTGTTGCACTTGATCTTTGACGGCGTTTGTTTAGAGGAGAAACCTCTTGCCTATTGGTAGACGTCTGGTTCAACGTAACCTTGCATCAAAAGAACCCTCGAGATCCTTGAAATGGTTATTGAAAATGATATGGTATGATGTCATGATGTTATGTACATGTATGCAAAAAGCAAGTGAGTGTATATACAGGTAATCATATTCACACAAAGCAAACAAGTCCTTAGGTTTAGGCTTGCATGGGGTTTAGGTAAGTACCCTCTTGAAGTTAGTTGGCTCATCCTGTCCTAAAATAGAAACCGGGTTCTAAGGAGCTCAATATCATTGGATTGTTTTCTGTGTTCATCATTTCGGTTTAGCCACTTAACTGGCGACCAAAATATTCCAAGAAAACAACCCTCAAATGAGTGTAGTATCGAGTATCTACCAACTTCGGACTGCACCAAAGTAGGTCATCTCACTACCCCTAAAAAGGCTAAGATGGTCAATTAAGGTTCTAAGAGTTCGTTAGTGCTTCACGACATCACTCAGCGGCCCCGTACTCTCCTTGATTGAACTCAAGGGTTACCGGTACTCACAAATATGTCACACTAACATAGCTTACTGCTTCAACCATGTCGGTATACCCCGCACAGTTCCCTCACAGTTTTTTTTGCTATTTACCTAAAAAGGTGCCCCAAATCCGGGTGTAGGATTTACAACAAACCCAAACAAGGACCCAAAAGATAAAGCAATCAAGTCAATCAAAGCAAGAAAGTAAAGGTGATCTAAACCCTAAGGTAACCCCACTTTTAAGCAAGTCCCCAGCAGAGTCGCCAGTTCTGTGATACGGTGGGAGAACTGACTTGTGTTTTGCGTTTGTATTCGCACTTGTTCGGTTGAGCAAGAGTTTCCACCGACTTTTTATTTTATCCTAAAGGAAAGGTTAAAAGCACAGGAAAAACCTTTTTGAGATGTTTAGTGGGTTCGGGGGGTAGATTATGAAAAGGGAAGGTATTAGCACCCTTTTCATCCATGGTTATCCATGGGCTCTTAGTTACTTGGTTTTTTAGATCACTTGCCTTGATTTTCGATTGCTTTGAAATTGTGGTGTGTGTGTGTGTTTTTGAAAATGTTTTTGAAGAGATGCCTTGTCTTAGGCAACCAATGTAATTGACTCGTGTTTGAGTGTTTTACAAAAGTGTGTATCTTTTCGAAAAGATGTTTCAAATGTTTTTGAGAGTTTGTTTTGAAAGTGTGTATGAAGTGTGGTTTTTGAAAAGAAGGCAAGTGTTTTTGCAAGTTGATCTCAAGTAACTAAGAGTTTTGTCTACCCCTATTGTACTCAAAGGTTTTCTCTATGTTTTCAACCCTTTTTAACAATTTTGTTCCACCATTGAATTTGGTGGACAATCTTGCGTTTAGGAAGTTTAACGGGACGGGCGCGGGTCATCGTATGGACCATGAATGCAATGGTGCCAAGTGTCTTTGGCAATTTTCTTAAAGGGACTTGATCATTTTGATAGGCGACTTTCGAAAGCGTCATCGAGGGACTTATGATCATTTGATTGTTTTGCCAAAGAAACTCGACGTGCAAGCATGGCCCATTTTGGAAGGCAACATGTGGGATTACCCTAGGGGGTGCAAGTGTGATTGTGTATTAATTTCATGTATTTGTCTTGTATTAGGTTATCTAGCGTTTGATTTTATGTACATACAAACCCTAGGTCTAACCATGGTATAATTCGAAAGCGATAAATTGCAAGAATTTAAAGTCTACGCTATTACAAATAGTATCCGGGAGTGGGGGTACAAATTTACAAATGGGGATGAGACTTTAGGAATGTAGTGTCCAAATAATTTACAACTCAATCGAACTGCGCAAATGTAATAAATGTAACGTATATCAATGTATAAGAATAGTAATTGTATGTGTATCAAATGTAAAGTGTATTGTGTAGGTGTAAGTGTAAGTGTATATGTATTTTATTTACAAGTTAGGAAAATGTGAATTTAATGTGTTATCAAGTGCGTATTTGTTCTTTTGTTAATTATGTACAAAAGAGTATTTTACTTAAAAGAAAGAAAAATGTTTTAAATGTTAATTATATTATGTATATAAAAAATGTATTTTAATTGATTATGTACAAATTATTTCTAAGAAGAGAAAATGTATTAACTTAAAGAGAATTTATGTATAAATCAGAATAAGTTTTAATAAAAATAAAAAAAAAGTGTTTTAAATAATGTATTTTTATGTATTTATGTATTAATGTTCAAATAAAAATATTTTAAATTTTATTTCTTATATATTAGTATTAATATATATATATTTATACAAGAATTTTAATTGAAAGAAATGTTTTAAAAATGAGAAAACATATATTGTGTTCAAAACTATAAATATGTTATAAAAAAAAAGTTATGTTAATTTATCAACAAAAGAAAATAAAATATATTTCATATTTTAGAAAAAAAAGGGGTTAAGTTGTATATAGAAAGAGATGGGCTAAGGGGATAAATGGGCTTAGTCAGAATGGATATGGGAGGGTGTTAAGGGAAACATGTTTTGGGCTTAGGCTTATGAAACGGGTTAGGCCCAATGGTTTGAAACGAATAGTTTTAGGGTTCACAGTTTTTGTTCCATTTGGGGAAGGCTTTAGGGTTTACAGCGCCGTTGCTAGTTTCGTTCTCACCTTCGTTCGCCATCTTTTACCAGTTTCTGAACTCTTTCGCCCAAGCCACCAACGCCATCATCACCTCCTCTCCATGGTTAAGCACGCGATGGCTCGTTCAAGGTGACAACTTTTATCTTAGTGTTTTTTAGGGTTTCAACAATTTGTCTTGCATGTTTAGTTTGCATTCATTTGATTCTGTTTCTTGGTTTACGCGAGGTTTTGAAAAGGAATGAAAAGAAATTCTACCTTTACGAAGGAGGAGGAAGTATCTGGAGGCATTTGGAGGCTTTGATGGCGGAGAGACGGTGACGAACTTGGTGCTAGCTTGCTTGGTGTCCTGGTTTGTACTTTGCCTTTAGGTTTGATGATGGTTATGACTGAAAACTTTTTGTTACTTCCTTCTTCGTTGCCTTGATGCCTCGCCTTGTGTGCTTCTGTTTGCTTCTTTATCACCTTCTTCTCGTTGACCCTAGTTGCCTTGAGATACCTGATTTTTCTCTTTGTCTTTGTTGCCTTATGATGGAGTTTTTTGAGGGCCCTTCATATTGCCTCTTCTGTATATCTGTGAATGCTTGAGTATGTTTTTTGAATCTGTATGCTTGATGATTTTTTATGCCAAGGGTTGATGTTTTCTGAGGGCTTTTGGAATGCTTGGTTCTGTATGTTTCTGAGTATGCCTTTTCTTCTTCTTCTCTTTGCCTTGCTTACATGCTTCGCGTGTTGAAATGCCTGTTTGTTTGCCTATGATGAGGGTTCTCTGAGGCTTTGTGTGTTGTTTTGGAAGCTAGTTTAGGCTTGGATATTTGGTATGCTTGTTTATGTTTGAGTTGCCTTGATGATGAACCCAGTGATGACAATGTTCTGAGGGTTTGAGCTGCCTTGAATGCTTAGGCTTGCTGTAACAGGTTTTCTGGCTTTTGGCTGTTTGGGTCTTGGCCTTGTTTGTGGTCATGTAAACTGGCTTGATGCTTATGTTTCAGCTTGGCATGGTTTGGACATCACAGGTTTTTAGGTTTGGCTTGACAGGTTTAAGGTTTGTAGAAAAGGGTCTTTGAGGTTTATGCTTCTGTTAGGCTTTATGTAGGATGATGCTTGGAAGTGTTACAGTTTTGTGTTTGGATGCTAAGGCTTCAGCTAGGACAGTGGTCTTGGCTTTGACAGTTCAGGCAGGTAAGGCTTTGGTTGAGGCTGGAAACAGATTACTGATGGTTAATGGTTTTTTTGAATGGTGAGGGCTCATGCTTCAGTTTGTAAACTGGTTTTGGACATCAGTTTTGGCTTTTGGATTTGGCAGGGCTTGGTCTTAGGTTTGTGGCCTGGGATGCAGTTTTATGTAATTGACAGGTTTTCACAGGTTTTAGGCATATGAGGTCTTTTTTTGGTGGAAGGCAGTTTTGAGACCTTTTATCCTTTTCTTATCTTTGCCTCTTGTCCACTGTGTTATTTGCAGTTTTGTTTTTTTATACTTCCTTGCCTAAAGCCAAACCTGTAAGCCTAACCACTTTTCTCTCTTCTCTCTCTCTCCAGTACAATTCAAAACATTAAAATATGTTATGTGTACTTTTCTGAAAGGGCAGCTGCTTGGGAAATGATGAAATGAGAAGCTTGCTTGCATTACATGTTTACTCTGCATATTTGTCTTCTCTTTTCCATACTTTGTGCTGCATCTTGTACCTTTTGATACTTTGATATCTTTGACAGCTTTTTTGGCAGCTTGTGGAAAGTTTGAATATGAACTCAGCTTGGGACTTTGTGGTTCAATTTGGATTTGGACTTTGGTGTGCTGTCTTGCTTTGAACTATGCAGTTTTTGACAAACTTTGAACTTGTGCATTTTTCAATTTTGTGCATTCCAAGTTTAGCAAGCAAATATTCATCCCTCTTTATGAACCGGGAGAAATCCCGTGATTTGCAGAGAGGGCTAACTGATTCCAGTCAGTTGCCCTTAATGATGAACCCAAACTTTAATTGTCTGCTTTTAATTATTTATCTGCTTCCAACTTTTCTTCTTTTCTTTTGCAGATAAAAATTGAATGGAGAGGATTTAGCAACAGATGAAGAATGAAGAATTGAAGATTTAGAAAAAAATTAAGATAGTCTTATTTTAAATTTAATTATTGTAACTATTATTATTATAAATACCGTGTAAATGAATACTTGTATTTACATAATAATTTGTAACAAATATTTAAAGATGAAATAAAAATTCTTTTTATCCAATTAATTCTTTTTATCCTTTTCAATTATTTATTTTATTATTTATAATTCTAAAATTATAATAAATGGAAATAAATTCCAATTATCTAAACTCAGAATAATAAACAATTAAATAAACAATGTTTCAGCATCGATCAACTAATAAATCTGGTGCTTCACAAATCCAAAGCAAAGCACAGTCAATCACAACAACTGCCCAGACGTATTTTCCTTTTACTGACTTTAATCAAACACTGCAAATTCAAACCCAATGCATCCTTTCACTGATTTAGTCACACAAGGCGAATTCAATCCAAATCTCGGAATAACTTGCAAAGCACCGTAGAATCAAATCTTTCTGAGGAACCACGCATAAAAACCCTAATTCCTGATTAAATGCCAAAGAACGTTCGCTTGATCAAAGTTGAGCCAAAATCAACCAAAACCCTAAGCAAACTGTGTGAACTATTCTAAACCCCTCAAAACTAAAGAAAACCCTAATTTTGTCTGACTGATGAGAAAAGTTTGTTTGACCGATTCTTGAGCCAGTTTGAAAAATCAGGAAACGCCTGAAGCTGTGATTTCTTGAGGAAAAATGCGAGGGAAAATTTTGGGGTACAACAATATGGGTAATGTGATAAACCACTTTCTAAAGAAGCCTTTTCACCTCTCGAAGAATCTGGATCTAGTCGTCATTTGAAGGTGTCTGATACTTTCTGTAGATTGTGATACTCTCTGTTGGCGTACTTTCTTGTGACTATGATAATTTTTAAATTTATTTTACGATGTAGTTTTAATATGTTATATTTTCTTATGATGAAGCCTAGTGATGATAACAAACAATTTTTCCTAATCTACTAAGTTACAAGGTAAAAAAGGAAGAAAGGATAAAAAGAAAAATATTTTGCAAAGTTGTGTTCCTATATATGACAATTAATTAATAGTTTTAATTATTGTCTAGAGAAAGTGCTACCTGTATATGTGTGGATGGTGGATCAGTGTTGCCAACCACTTACTGCAGAAAATAGGGGTCTGTCAAATTTTTGTATGATGCATAGCTATACGTCTACTATAACGGCTAGTTAACACGAACTACATACTTGTGGATTTGGATAATTGAAATTATTCATGAAGAAGTTAATTACAGACGTGGAAAGAGCACAAGTGGAAAGAGAATAAGTACAAAGCAGTGAAGCATAGTCCTAGCTATATTCTGTGTCTGTGTTTAAATGGTATATCAGAAAGATAGTTGTGATGGCATCTTACATTTGTTTGTTGTTCATCAATCCTGTTTGTGCGCGGGCTGTTATCCACATAGGTGCACACACCAAATAAGTCATTGTCCATCTTGAAAAGAATAAGATCACAATATCCCAAAACAACTAGAATGAAAGACTAGTTAGATTCAGGAACCTTCACAATCCTTATGTTATTCTGGTGTTCCTTCTAGGATGGTAAAGTCAAGAACAAGGCCTTATGCTTGGTCCAATAAGTTCTTCCTCCAGAGTTTCTTAAAGCAGGGACCTCCGGGAATAACATAGATCCCACACAAGTTCATAACTTCTTGTTATCTCCAATCTCATAATTTTGAGCAACATAATTGGTTGCACTAAAAGACAAACCACTATTTTCACATGTTTCATCAGGTACATAAAAATTATAACCAATTAAGTTTCCCATATTGATTTGAAAGTGCATATTTGGAAGATTGGTTGTTGTGTGTTTTGGAATTCTTGGAATGTTGAGAATGTATTTTGTAAGAGTATGAGACGAGTGAATAATGCTTTGATTTAATGCATTTGATGATTCTACTTGGTTGTCCTTAACATTTCTCATTTTCCATATAACACATATCATTCTCTTCTCTTCTTTCCCATTTGCACAACCAAATCTTCTTCCAATGGTCGATCAACTCACCAACGAACATATCTTAAAATTCAAGAAAGCTTTCAGGCTATTCTACAAGGATGTAGATGGTTGCTGATAGGCCCAATTTATTATACAAGGGAAGATTTAAGAAGTGCACAACACAAAAGAAGAAAGTAGATAGATTTTATTGAATACTAGAGTTCATGTGGGATCTAGTACTACAAGAAAATGCAGGAAATCAGAAATAAGAAAAGTTGTAAATGCAGAGGAACTTCGAGAGGCCTTTACTCTCCTAGGGCATAAATATGTTCAAATCATCGATGGGTCAGAATAGATGCTTCCTCAATGATTTATTCACTCAATCCTAGGTGTACTAACCAACTAGGCGCTGCCATTTGTCCATGCCCATGTGCAGAACTATGAAGTTTTGTCCTATAAGGAATTTACCCATTTCTCTTTCTTATTACGTGTCCACTCATAGAACTTACCATATCTACCAATTATCCCCCTTCAAAACTCTCCTTGTCCTCAAGGAGAATTCTTGAAAATTCTGTTTGTATCTTGTATTTAGACTCCCATAAATTTTCAAAATCAGGTAAGTTCTTCCACTTCACCAAAACCTCTATCTCTCTGTTCATTTTTCTAGAGGCTAACAGCTTCTTGAAGGGGTAAGAAAACACTTATAATGGGGGTTGAATAAGTGACTCTTTTTCTTTTCAAAACAAAGCTCAACAATAATGGAAGGACAAGGTTATTTTTATCCTGGTTCATTTGAATTCAAACTACTCCAGTCCACCCGTCAAGGTGATTTCGCCTTTCTCAACAAGGACTTATTCCACTATAATCATCTGATTACAAACACACAACAACTGTTGTGACTAACAATTCACAAGTAATCTTACAAGTGACTAATACCACTAAGACTTAAATCTAGTCCTAGTCTGCTTGAGAAATCTGACCAAACTTGGTCTCTCAAGGAATAATTACAAGAGTTTAATCTTACAGATAGTGAAATAAAATTTGCTTCTAATCAAGCTATATCACAAATGTGATTTTTCACTTAGAATAAGTTGCACAAAGTGTATGAACAAAGAGTTTGTGAGCCCTGAATTTTTCACGTAGTTTCTTGCTTCTTTTTGAAATTGATTGGTTTTTTTTGCTTGCAATAAATGTCCTTCTATATATAGTAAGAACAAAATGACCATTGCTGCCTTTAGAAAAATGGAGAGCATTAAATGCTTGCATGTTTTCTTGCATTAATCCATTTTCCAAGAAACTAGCTTAGACACTTGAGTGCTTGCAGCCGTCTTTGCATTAATGAGCAAACGACAACTTGTAAGAGCATGTTTCCTACGCTTGACAAGACAAGTTGGCTTTATCGTTCTTTCAGAACTTGTTTCAACATCTTGTATTCAGAACATGCTTTACACATCTTCTAAGCAGTGTTTTGCTTGCTAAGAACTTGATTAGCGCTTGCTTTCAAAAAACTTTTGAGCAGCACTTGCTTCCAAGTAATCTTCTAAACAAGGAATCCTGCTAAATGTTAGAAGATACATTTAAATAAATTGTCTTACCAGAGTCAGCAGTTACGCTTAAAACAAAAAGGTTCTTTCATCAAAGAACTTCTTCATAATTTTTAGCTTAGCACTTCAGAATGCTTTTGTCAGAACATTATCTGAAACAGTCAAATACGTTCATCAGAGTATAAACTATCTAAAATATAATTTATTGTTATCATCAAAACTCTGAGATAGATCAGAACTAATCTTGTTCTAACAATCTCCCCCTTTTTGATGATGACAAAAATTATTCAGATATAGAAATAAAATATGATAAGAGATAAGAATCTCCCCCTGAAATGAATATTTCTATATATAAAACTTCCTGAGATTATTTATCAGAGTATTGAAAAAATCTTCTTGAATTTCTTCAGAACTTCTTTATGAAGATAATGTTCAACTGAATTACTCTTTCAGAGTTAAAGTGATACCTGCAAAAAAAATTCTTTTGCACAGAAAGATATCTTGTATTTTGTTAGAATGTCTGAGACTTAGTCCCATAACTGTTAAAACAGTGATTAGTTCAAAATACTCATTTTCTCCCCCTTTTTGGCATAATCAAAAAGTGTATAATTAAAAATAGTTGAAGAGCTTAAAAGTTTTCATAAAATAACAAAAGATATCCAGAAGTACAAAACAACAAACAAAAGACAAGAAACAGAAAGACACTAGGATTTCTTAGTAACAAGAGCCATCAGAAGATTCTTTATCTCAGAGGCAGATTCTTCTTGTTTCAACATCCAGTTCTTGATTTCTTGATTTATTTGGTCTTGCTTATCCAAGTGCTCATGTATGACTTCATTCTCCCTCTTGAGCTCATTCAGAGTGTCCATGATAAGTGAGGTAGGAGTAGAGGATGACGAAGCTTCAGCAGAAACAGGCTTTGGAGCAGCAACCGTTGAGTCAGAATGCATAAAGGTTGAAATCAGAGTGCCCAGATCCATTACATGAGTTGACACTGGTTCAGGAGCTGCCTTAACAGAAGGTTGATTCAATAGAATAATAGCCAGAGGGTTTGAATCGTCAAAGGCATCTTCAGATTTATCTTCTGATATGTCCATTGTATCAGCTGGTGTATCAACAATCATTAAAGAAGACTTCTTATTCCAAATGTCAGCAGATTCTGTCTTGAAAGCATGCAGATGTTTGGAAAAGTTGTCCAGCACCTGAAAGTGGCATAAGTCCTGTAGCTTTAGTGACTCAGCATCAAAAGTTCTTCTGAAGGTATCCCATAGAAGATCTGTTGCAGCTGGGTTCACGCTTCTGGTACAATCTTCTTTCAGCAAATTCAACCATGCTTGAGCATCTGTTAAAAAATTCTGAAACAATGTATTCACATATGGCTGAACAGGTTTTGGGACAGCCTTCTCGAAAGTTTTGTTTTTCAAGAATTGTAGAGATTCATAATCCACTACAGTTCTTAAAAAGCTAGCAGGTTCAGGATTTTTGGTTGGTTCAGGAGTGGCTGAATGATCAGGTTGGTCAACAAAGTTAGGTGGTGCGGATTGTTCATGAGGTTCGGATGATTCAAGAATTTCAGGTGGTTCAAAAGATTATTGTTTTGGAATATGAGGAGGTGAGAGTATAGGTGAGTTTGGTGTTGGATGTTGTGGTGAAGTAGGTGGAGTTATGTCAGGTGAAATTATTATTGTATTTTCAGCAGTGGGAATGGGGTTCTGAGGTTGTGGTTAATTCATGGAAAAAATGTTTTCAGACGGTAAGGTGAAAGGTGGTTTTTGTGTTGCCAAAGGAACGTTAATTCCTGGAATTCTCCAAGAACCAGCATCATACCATCCAGATGGTCTGGGTGATAGAGGTATGGGAGAAGGTCTTGAAAAGCGTTCAGCGGGAATGGGTTGAGAAACAGATGGTTCAGAGGGTTCTGAGTGAGATGGTTCAGATCGAGAGGGTTCTGATTGGGTTTCAGAGTGTTCATAAGAGTCAAAGTCACTCAAGTCTGATAAAACATGATTTCTCTGAGGGTTGTCAGCAAGAGAGTCAGATGGTAAGGTCAGGTCAATATCAACATCTATATCTCCTAAGGTTTGGGAGGGTTCAGCAGATGTAGATACATTGACATAATCATAAACAGTGATAGTTTCAGCAGGTTTACCTGTCTTCTTTTTCTTCTTCTGAGGTGTGGCAGAAGGTTCTTCAAATGCTTTCCTCTTCAAAGATTCCGGGAGAACAACATCTAGAGCAGCTTGATTTCTTCCTTGGAGCCAAGCTGGATCAATAGGTGTTCCAGTCTCTTTGCAGATTTCAATGTAGTGCAGGATGATGCATGGATGATCTCCTGAATTGAACAGAGGGAAATCAGCAATAAGTATCCTTCTTCTCTTTACAACAGCTGACACATACGGAGTTGGTTCCACCAACAGCTTGTCAATTATTTTCCTTTTCAGTAAATTCTTCCCAATCATAGTTTTACCACAAGTAGGTTCTAGCTCCCCCAGAAGATTGGCTTCATCTAGGTGAGCAATCAGACCATTCTCAGTCAGAATGTATGATATTAATCTACCCATAGGAATCCAATTCCTTTTGTATTTTTGGTTTTTCATCCTTTCAGCTTCCCTGGTCTCTTTTACATGGTTCCAGAGATGTTCAAACAACAAATAAGGCAAATCAATTTTTACATTTGTTCCAAGGCAGAACAATAAGTATTGTTGATCAGCGTTAATGTAATCAGGAGAGCTGGTGTCTTTCCTATGGTGAATACATCCATGGATAATCCTTGCCCAAATCTTGTATTTATCTTTCAAGTCTCTGACTTTTGAAGATCCTTGACCATTTGTGAAAATCTGAGTAGACCCTTATCATTTCCATTCTTCCACTTGGCATACCTGTAACTCCAAGTCCTTTAAACCCTAGCAACTTTCTGATTAGGTTTTCTGTAATGATATTTCCTTTCCCATTACGAAAGAGAGGATAACCTTAGGGGTTGCAATAACAGGTATCCAGAATTCCTTCACTAGATGTGGAAAGACTGGACCAATGAGACAATCAAAAAAGTTATCTGAACCTTGAAACTTAACAGCAGGGAACAAGTCAAAACCATTTTCTCTTAGATTCTCAAAATCTACCATTAACTCACTTAAAACTTCCAAAATTTCTACAGGAATGAGAGTTGTTCTCTCAGGCACTATGTATTGCTCAAAGGGGGTAAAAGAAGAAGCCATTGAAGTTCTTAGAGATGAGAGATGAAGAAAAGGGTTTTAGAGAAAAAGTACAGAAACGATTGAGTTTGAAAGAGACGGTAAAGAATGAAAAAGGGTTTTTCAAAAAGTATTTATATGCAACAGTTTCAGAAATAGGTTTAGGAATAAAATTAAAAAAGAATTTAAAACGAATTTAAAACAAATCTCATCATTACGTGCATTTAATGATTTTGCTAAAAATTAGGGAAACGTGAGATTATGGCTAATCATTAACAGTTACCTAGAACGTCATCGGTAGCTTTTTCACGCGTGACCTTTCAGAAACACACCACGTGTTCATTTTCTGAAGGATGCATGTAACAGCTGTTTGTTCTAATGAATTTCTGAACTATACTTAGAAATGAAATGTTAGAACATTTCAGGACTTTTCATATAGCTTCTGATGCAATTTCTCTTCTAACTTCTGAAGAGTTGTTAATCAGAGCATTCATTTCAGAACATTCTGAAGTCAAATACAGAAGATAAATATTATTTTATTCAGGACATAATTCCATACAAATATTTTTCAAAATGAAATTAAATCTATCTTCTAAAAGGGGTTTGGTAAAAATGTCAGCCCATTGATGGTCTGTTTTTACAAAAATTAAATTTAAAATTCCCTTCTGAATATAGTCCCTTATAAAATGATATTTAATTTCAATATGTTTGGCTTTAGAATGTAAAATTGGATTCTTAGAAAGACAAATAGCAGAAGTATTGTCACAGAAGATAGGAATCTTACTTTCATAAAGATTGAAATCTTCTAGTTGACTTTTCATCCAAATCATCTGAGAGCTACATCCAGCAGCATATATATACTCAGCTTCTATGGTTGAAAGTGCAATTGTTGCTTGCTTCTTGCTGTACCACGAGATAAGATTGTCACCCAGAAACTGGCAGCTTCCAGAGGTGCTATTTCTTTCAATTCTATCTCCAGCAAAGTCAACATCATAATAACCTACTAGTCTGTAATCTTGTGATCTTCTGTAACACAAACCCAGATTAGTAGTACCTTTCAGATACCTAAGAATTCTCTTAACTGTTGTTAAGTGGGATTCTCTAGGATCTGATTGGAATCTAGCACACAAACACATGCTGAATAGTATATCAGGTCTAGATGCAGTCAGTCAGAGAAGGGATCCAATCATACCTCTATAGAGCTTCTGATCTACCTTCATACTTACCTCATCTTTTCCCCGAATGCAGGTTGGATGCATAGGTGTCTTGGCATCTTTGCTTTCTGACATCTGAAATTTCTTCAGAAGTTCTTTAACATACTTCGTCTGATGTATGTAAGTGCCTTCTAAAGTTTGGTTGGTTTGAATTCCCAGAAAGAACTTCAATTCTCCCATCATGCTCATTTCAAATTCTGCCTGCATGGTCTCAGCAAATTATTTTCCAAGGGATATATTAGATGTTCCAAAAATTATATCATCAACATAAATTTGACAAATTAAAATATCATTTTAAATGTCTTTCTGAAAAGAGTTGTGTCCACTTGTAAAATCTTTTTCTAAAAGAAAATTACTCAGACGATCATATCAAGCTCTGAGGGCTTGTTTTAAACCGTACAAAGACTTTTTTAATTTAAAAACATGTTCTTGATGTTTTGAATCATTAAATCCAGGAGGTTGATGGACATAAACTTCTTCTTCATAATAGCCATTTAAGAATTCACTTTTAACATCCATTTTGATATAATGAAATGTTATTTTGTACAACAAAAGAAATTAATAATCTTATAGACTCTAACCTGGCGACTGAGGAAAAGGTTTCATTATAAGAAATTCCTTCTTGTTGACTATAACCCTATGCAACCAGTCGTGCTTTGTTTCTGATCACCTCTCCTTGCTTGTTCAGTTTGTTTCTGAATACCCATTTGGTTCCTATAATGTTGAATCCTTTGGGTCTTGGAACTAAATTCCATACATCATTTCTGGAGAATTGATTGAGTTCTTATTGCATTGCTAAGATCCAATCATTATCTTCCAGAGCTTCATTAATGGAAGTTGGATCAATCAAAGAAACCAAACCAAACAAAGATTCTTCATTGATTCTAAGAGATGATCTTGTTCTGATGGGATCTTCTTTTCTTCCAATGATTACGTCTTCTTTGTGAGCTGAAGATATTCTAGGAAACATTTTCTGAGTGTGTTGATCAGAGATTCTGAGGTTGTCCAGAGCATTGTCAAGAGGATAATCTGTTGAGTCTTCCTTTGCTTCTGAGTCTTTCTTTGCTTTTGAATCTTTCTTTGCTTCTGAAGTTTCAGAGTTTGAGGGATAGTCTTTTGTACCTACAGAAAAGTCAATTTTCTTTGGCTGTTGCTGGCCAAGCTTATCATCAAACCTGACTTTGATTGATTCTTCATCAATCAGAGTTGCTATGTTGTATACTCTATAGCCTTTTAAGCGTTCAGAATATCCAAGCAGAAAACACTTTTGTGCTTTAGAATCAAACTTGTTCAGAGTTTCTTTAGTGTTCAGAATAAAACAAGTACATCCAAAAGGATGGAAATAAGAAATGTTGGGTTTTCTGTTTTTCCACAATTCATAGGGAGTCTTTTCAAGAATAGGTCTTATAGAGATTCTATTATGAATGTAACACGTTGTGTTCATAGCTTCTGCCCAAAAGTGCTTTGCCATATTAGTTTCATTGATCATGGTTCTAGCCATTTCTTGTAATGTTCTATTCTTTCTTTCTACAATTCCATTTTGCTGAGGAGTTCTAGGACAAGAAAAATTATGAACAATAGCATTTTCTTTAAAAATAATTCAAAATAATGATTTTCAAATTCACCACCATGATCACTTCTGACTTTTATGATTTTAAAATCTTTTTCGTTTTGCACTTGAGTACAAAAGTCAATGAACACAGAATGTGACTCATCCTTGTGTTTTAAAAACTTTACCCATGTCCATCTGCTGAAGTCATCAACAATGACCAATCCATACTTCTTGCCTCTAATGGATGCAGTTTTAATTGGCCCAAACAAATCAATATGAATTAACTCTAATGGCTTAGAGGAAGAGACAACATTTTTGGATTTAAAGGAAGGTTTTGAAAATTTTCCTTTTTGACATGCTTCGCACAAAGCTTCTGAGTTGTACTTCAGATTGGGAAGTCCTCTGACTAAATTTAATTTATTTAGTTGAGAGATTTTTCTTAGACTGACATGTCTCAATCTTCTGTGCCATACCCATTGCTCATTGCTAACAGACAAAAGGCATTTAACATTCTGAGACTTAAGATCTGATAAATCAATTTTGTAAATGTTGTTATTTCTCTTGCCATAAAAGAGGATTGATCCATCTTTTTGATTCACAGCTCTACAGGAGTTTTGATTGAAGATAATGTCATAACCATTGTCACTTAATTGACTTATGGACAATATATTATAAGCTAATCCTTCTACTAATAAAACATTAGAGATAGAAGGGAGGTTACCATTTCCAATGGTTCCAGAACCAATAATATTCCCTTTCTGATTACCTCCAAACTCCATGTCTCCTCCAGCTTTAAGTTTCAGGCTTTGGAACATAGACCTTTTTCCCGTCATGTGTCGTGAGCACCCAGAGTCCAGGTACCATGACTGGTGGCTCAATTGAGCTGTTAAGGACATCTACAACAAATATTATTTTATCCTTAGGTACCCATATCTTTTTGGGTCCTTTTGGGTTAGCATAAGAGTTTCCAGAATGTGATGTATATTTTATATCATGTGAGTGTCCAAATTTGAATTATTTATTCAGAGGTTTATAAGTGAAGGTCATTTTAGCAACAGGTTTTAGTATGTATGTCTCCTTCCCTTTGGGAGGTTCATATCCAATTCCTCTTCTGTTTTTCCCACTAACTTCATAGATCATTGAAGCCATTTTGCTTCTATCTATGCTTTTAGCTAGGAAAGTTTTAAAACTATAGTCATATTCTTTCAGAATATCTTTTGAACTAGACACAGATTCTGAACTAGAAAATTTTTGAACTTTTTGAAATTCTTTTTTAAGTTTAAAATTATTTTCTAAGAGTTCAGATTTTCCTGCTTCATGTTTATCAATATCAGATGCAATACTCTTCTTGAGTTTCTTGTATTTGATTTTGAGCTTATTATAGTTTTCCAGAAGTTCTGATAAACTATCAGCAAGTTCATTTCTAGTGAATTCAGAAAATACCTCTCTTGGTTCTGACTCACAGACTGAGTCATATGCTGTGGTAGCCATCAGAGCTAGGTTGGCATTTTCATCTTCAGAACCAGATTCATCTTCAGAAGAATCTGAGTCATCCCAGATTGCCATCATCCCTTTCTTCTTACCAAACCTTTTCTTTGGTTTTTCTTTTTGAAGCTTTGGACAATCAATTTTGTAGTGACCAGGTTCTTTGCATTCATAACAGATGATCTCTCTTCTGTTTGACTTTTTGTGTCCAGAAGATTCAGGTTTATCTTCTGACGTCTTGAAGTTCCTGAACTTCTTTTGTCTGTGCTTCCAAAGATGATTGATCCTTCTGGAGAGCAAGGATAGTTCGTCTTCTTCTGACGCTAATTCTTCAGATTTTTCCTCTTCAGCCTGAAAAGCGTTAGTATCAAATTTCTTAATTGATTTAAGGGCCAGAGACTTACCTTTCTTTTGAGGCTCGTGCTCATCCAGTTCAATCTCATGACTTCTGAGAGCGCTGATTAGTTCCTCCAGAGACACGTTGTTCAAATCTTTTGAAACTTTGAAAGCAGTGACCATAGGTGCTCATCTTCTGGGTAAGCTTCTGATGATCTTTTTCACATGATCTGCTTTGGTATATCCCTTGTTCAAAACTCTCAGACCAGCGATCAGAGTTTGAAACCTAGAGAACATTGCTTCTATAGACTCATTTTCTTCAACTTTGAAGGCTTCATACTTCTGAACTAAAGCCATAGCTTTAGACTCCTTCACTTGAGCGTTTCCTTCATGAGCCATTTTAAGAGACTCAAACATATCATGCGTTGTATCTCTATTAGTGATTTTTTCATATTCTACTTTAGAGATAGCATTTAGAAAAATATTTCTAGCTCTATGATGATTTTTAAAATCAGTTTTTTGTTGTCTATCCATATTTTTCTATCCACTTTGTTTCCTTCTAAGTCTGTAGGATGTGTGTAACCATCCAAGACTATATCCCAAATATCACTATCATGACCTAGAAAGAAACTTTCTAGTCTATCATTCCAGTACTCAAAATCTTCTCCATCAAATACAGGAGGTTTGTTGTAACTATTATTGTTTTGTTCAGCGGCCATTGTGTTTTCTTCTGGATCTTTTCCTGACACGGTTAAGTGTTATGCTCAGAGTCAAGCTCTTATACCAATTGAAGGGGTAAGAAAACACTTAGAAGGGGGGTTGAATAAGTGACTCTTTTTCTTTTCAAAACAAAGCTCAACAATAATGAAAGGACAAGGTTATTTTTATCCTAGTTCGTTTGAACTCAAACTACTCCAGTCCACCCGTCAAGGTGATTTCGCCTTTCTCAATAAGGACTTAATCCACTATAATAAACTGATTACAAACACACAATAACTGTTGTGACTAACATTGCACAAGTAATCTTACAAGTGACTAACACCACTAAGACTTAATTCTAGTCCTAGTCTGCTTGAGAAATATGACCAAACTTGGTCTCTCAAGGAATAATTACAAGAGTTTAATCTTACAGATAGTGAAATAAAATTTGCTTCTAATCAAGCTATATCACAACTGTGATTTTTCACTTAGAATAAGTTGCACAAAGTGTATGAACAAAGAGTTTGTGAGCCCAAAATTTTTCACGTAGTTTCTTGCTTCTTTTTGAAATTGATTGGTTTTTTTGGCTTGCAATAAATGTCCTTCTATATATAGTAAGAACAAAATGACCGTTGCTGCCTTCAGAAAAATGGAGAGCATTAAATGCTTGCATGTTTTCTTGCACTAATCCATTTTCCAAGAAACTAGCTTAGACACTTGAGTTCTTGCAGCCGTCTTTGCATTAATGAGAAAACGACAACTTGTAAGAGCATGTTTCCTACACTTGACAAGACAAGTTGGCTTTATCGTTCTTTCAGAACTTACTTCAATGTCTTGTAGTCAGAACATGCTTTACACATCTTCTAAGAAGTGCTTTGCTTGCTAAGAACTTGATCAGCGCTTGCTTTCAAAAAACTTCTGAACAACACTTGCTTTCAAGTAATCTTATGAACAAGGAATCCTGCTAAATGTTAGAAGATACATTTAAATAAATTGTCTTACCAAAGTCAGCAGTTACGATTAAAACAAAAAGGTTCTTTCATCAAAGAACTTCTTCATAATTTTTAGCTTAGCACTTCAGAATGCTTCTGTCAGAACATTATCTGAAACAGTCAAATACGTTCATCAGAGTATAAATTATCTAAAATATAATTTATTGTTATCATCAAAACTCTGAGATAGATCAGAACTAATCTTGTTCTAACACTTCTCAAGAGTAGGTTCAAGATGCCAATCTTCATTCATGCAAGCAGATAAAGGTTGAGGCTCTAAAGAGAGTGTGACTACCTTCTTTAACAAGGAAACATGAAAAACTGGATGAACCCTAGTATCTTCAGGCAACTTCAACTTATAGGCTACTGCACCTATTTTCTCCACAACTTCATAGGGACCATAATATCTAGAACTCGGTTTCTGATTAATTGTTTTGGATAAAGTTTTCATCTTATAAGGTTTAAAATTCAAAAATACCATCTCTCCCACTTCATATTCAACCTCTCTTCTATGCTTATTAGCTTGGTTTCTCATCAAATCTTGAGCTTTTAGCAATTTCTCTTGAAGTTTCTTGAGCATGATATTTCTTTTACGATTCAACTGATTGACTTCATCTATTGTAGACATAGGGGTGTCACCCCTGATTAAAAAAGGATGGGATCTATCATATAAAGCCTCAAAAGGAGTAGTCTTTAAGGATGAGTGATAATTGGCACTATACCAATATTCTGCCCAAGCTAACCATTTAGACCATTGTTTAGGTTTTAAACCAGTTACACATCTAAAATAGGTTTCTAAACAGCTATTTACCACCCCAGTCTGCCCATCTGATTGTGGATGGTATGCATTTCTATACTTTAACTTAGTGTCTTCCTGCTTAAATAGTTCATACCAAATATTGCTTAGGAAAGCTTTATCTCTGTCAGACACAATGGAGCTGGGAAATCCATATAGCCTAACTACTTCTTGAATAAACAATTCAGCAATACTTTTGGTTGTGTAAAGGTGACTGACTGGGAGAAAATGAGCATACTTTGTCAGTTTATCCACTATGACCATCAATGTATTTATCCCTTGAATTTTTGGCAGCCCCCCAATGAAATCCATAGAAATATCACTCCAAATTTTGGTGGGAACTGGTAGAGGCTGCAACAACCCTCTAGGTGTTAGAGTTTGATATTTATTCCTCTGGAAAACCTCACAATCCTCCACATACTCTTGTATCTTCTTCCTCATGCCTTCCCGGTAAACCACACTAACTATCCTTTTATAAGTCTTTAGCTACCCTGAGTGCCCACCAATAGCAGTGTCATACAACTTATTTAAGATCTAAGCAATTCTGGGAGATTGCTTTGGAATTACTATTCTCCCCTCATGGTATAATCTTCAACCCTTCAATTGGAACCCCTTTTGACTGGAATAGTAGTCACCAAAGCCTAAACAATCATCTTCAACTTATCATCTTGTTGTACTTCTTCTAACCCCTCCAACATTTCACACTGGATGGTAGTAGTTTGGGCATATTGCATTTGTCTGGATAAAGAATGTTCTTCTTTGTTCTCTTTTCCAGGTTTATATTTAACCTCAAAATCAAATCCAAACAATTTGGACAACCACTTTTGTTGGTATTCTCCCATAATTTTCTATTCAGTAATGAATTTGAGGCTCTTTTGATTATTATGAACCTTAAAGTGTCTACCAAGCAAGTAAGGTCTCCATTTTTTAATAGAAGTGGCAATAGACATCACTCCCTTTCATATACTAATTTATTTTTGGCTCAATCAGATAAAGTCTGATTCATATAGGAAATAGATCTTTGCTTCTGCATCAATATTGCCCATATTCCTTTGCATGATGCATCAGTCTCCAAAACAAATTCCTTATCAAAATATGGAATTGATAGGACGGGAAGTGTGATCATGGTTGTCTTTAATTCTTCAAAAGATTTTTGAGCTTCATAACTCCATTGAAAATTGTCCTTCTTGAGCAGTTATGTAAGAGGCCAGGCAATCTTTCCATAATTTTTCACAAATTTTCTATAATAGCCAGTTAGACCTAAGAATCCCCTCAATCCCTTCAAATTCTTAAGTATGGGCCATTTCACCATATATTCTATTTTCTTAGGGTTTGTTGACACCCCTTGTTCAGAGATAATGTGTCCTGAGTATTCAATCTCCCTCTTACCAAAGGAACACTTCTTCTTATTGGAAAAGAACTTATAATCTCTCACTAGCATTAAGATCTTTGTCACATGTAGCTTGTGTTCTTCTACACTCCTACTATAGATTAGGATATCATCAATGAATACCAAGAAAAATTTCCTTAAGAATGGTCTTAACACTTCATTTATCAAAGCCTGGAATATTGAGGGGGCATTTGTTAAGCCAAAGGGCATCACTAAATACTCATAGTGGACCTCATGTGTTCTAAAAGCAGTCTTGTTGATATCTTCCTCCTTCATTCTAATTTGGTGATAACCAGATTTTAAATTCAGTTTAGAGAAAATAATAGCACCACCTAACTCATCTAACAACTCTTCAATAATTGGTATGGGAAATTTGTAAGGTATGGTTACCATATTTATAGCCCTATAATTAGTGCAAAACCTCCATCCCCCATTTTTCTTCTTCACCAATAGAACAATGTGATATGGTGGCAGAACTGACTGTTATACTGGTTTTGCATTTGTATTTGCAAATGTTGCGGTAAGCAAGAGTCGCCACCGACTTTTCTTTTATCCAACAAAGGAAAGGGTGAAAAGAACGGAAAAAGACCTTTCGAGATTTGTTTCTGAGTAAGGGGGGAGATTATGGAAAGGGAAGGTGTTATCACCCTTTCCATCCGTAGTTGTCTACGGGCTCTTAGATGCTAGCTCATTCTGAAATACCTTGTGCTTTGTGTGTTTTGAAAAGTATTTTTGAAATTCCAATAGTAAGGCAACTTGCTTTATGACGACTCTTGTATCAGTCTTCAAGAGTGTTGATAAAGAATTTTGAAAATGTTTTTTTAAAGAAGTTATCAGTCCTCAACTATCTACTTTACTCGAAAGGGTTGTTCTTTTCCTCTTTTCCTTTAGATAGTACTATCCTACTATTAGTGAGTAGGTAGTCCTATCGTTGGATGTTTGAGGGACAACCGAAGGGACGTTTATACAGTTACAAAGGCAACTGGGCAAGAAACTTTATTAACTACCCTAGGGTTTTAAGATCATTTTTACTGAGGCAACATCGAGAGGGTCATCGAGGGACTTATGATCTTTAAACCGGAGGGTAGCCACTAAAATCTCTCACGTTTCGAGAGTTGTGACTGTTTTTCCGAAGGAAACCAAAGTGGGGTATCCTAGAGGTGCGCATGTGAAATTGTGTTATATTCAGTTATTTATCTTTGCATTAGGTTTTATAGAGTTTGTTTATTATTCTTTCCATACAATCCTATTACGCATATATCTAACAGTTAATAGTTTGCAGAAATTAAAAGTGCGGAAATGTAAATCCTAAACTATTACAAAGCTTCAGAGAGGGAGATTAATTACATATCCAGAACTAGGAGGGAAATAAATAAAACGGTAAATGTAAAGTCCTAATTAATTATATTACATCCAGTAGACACTTACAAAAATATGAAAATAAAATACGAAAGATAATTAACGTGCGCGAATTGAAAATACGTCTAAAAATCCTAAGGTATAAGAAAAAATCTTTTTGTTGTTTTTTGTTTTAATTAAGAAATGAAATTAATCCTAAGTCTATTTAATTTTTAAAAAAATGTTAAGGTGATTAGTTAATTAATTTACCAAAATAAAAAATTTAATTAAGAAAAATCCTAAATCTATTTTTATATGATTTTTATATTTATTTATTGATTAAAATAAAAAGAAAGGGATTAAAATAAATAAATAAAATGAATAAAGGGAGAAAATAAAGATGGGCTTAGTAGCAAAAGTAAACAGGGGGTGTGGTTTGGATTTTTGTAAAGCCCAACCAGGGAAAAGCCCAGACTGGCGTTGGATTCAATGAGGGAGCTCTTTGAAGGTTCATGGTGAGGCACGCGTCTGAGGCCTTCATATATGGATGAGATGGGGATCAATTTGTTATGATCATATGGTGTATGGTGTACGCGTGGAATCTGCAAGCATTGGATCTGCAAGACAATTGTTAGAAAAAAAACGAAATGAACGACCTGTGTATCGAACCCAGGTCTCTTCCCTTTGATTCGAACCTCCCCCTAATTCGAACCCATTGAGTCCGAATATGGGTTGTTTTGGCTTGAAACTTCCTGTATCATGAACTTCGAAGGCAAATTCAGATCGTGCCCTAACGATGGCACAATCTTATTCCTACATGTTATCTTACATGTGATATATTCATACAAACACATACAACATTAGCAGCACAAATATGCAAGCAAGATTTATTTAAATGGCTTGGAAATACAATTTTGATTTTGTAAATCCTTACCAATTAGAGATGCTTCTATCTGTAACCCTAGGCGTGGAACTTCTCATGTAAGGGCCTGGGTGGCTTCCTAGAAGTTTCAGGAGAATGATTTGGGTGTTAGTTTGGATTGAGAAGGCCAGCCAAGCTGTTTTTGAATTTTGACAACTTATGAGATTTTTGAGAGTTTTTCTGAGGCAGTGTTTTCTTGTGACTCTTTGAGGAAAATTTTGTGTGTACCTTGCTTCTGATTTAGTCTTGTACTTATAGGGGTGTGGTGGTGAACAAATATGGCATGAATAAGCCATTAAACATGGCTTTGAAAGCAAAATCGGAAGATTTGAAAAGTTTCCATTTTGAGATATTTCATGCCATTTTGAACTTTGAGTGAACCTGGACAGGTTTCATCCCATTAGGTGTCCGCTTTGACTCGCATATCCATTTCACATCAATTGATTCTTTCAACCAGCTCCCAAGATTTGTTATTTTCAATGGCTCTGAGGTCTTCATCATCATGGCTTCTTCGATTAAGTCACCATTTACATCGATTGCTTGATCTGGAAACATCAGCCTAATCGAACAGTTTTTGTTCCTTTCGACCTCCTTTCCTTTAATTCGACCAATCGAAGTATCACCTCTTCATCTTGACTTGTTGAAGCTTTGTTTTGTTCTTTTCGATCTACTTTCCTTCAATTCGACCAATCGAAGTATCAACTTGTTCATTTTGACTTGTCGAAGCTTCATTCTTTTCATCTTCTTGTCGAACTGAACTTCGACTCCCATCCCACCCTTTTCTTTCTACAAAACCATCTTTACTGATCACTAGTTTATCTTCGATTGGTGAATGCAGCTTGTATGCACCAATCGAATGGTAACCTATGAGCACCAAGACTTCACTTCAATCATTCAACTTCGTCCTTGCATGTTCAGGTACATGTATAAAACACATTGATCCAAAGACTTTAAGAGGAGTTATATTTGGCTGATTCGACCCTAAGTCTCTCTATGAAATCACGCCACGTTCGAAGGTTGCATGTCCTTCGAGCCATTAGACTTCCACGTGCTTCTTTGGATAAGATCAAGGCTTTTGAATTCAAGATCTTCTTCTTTTCGAAGAGCCCATCCAATCAACATGAAAGTCAAAATGTCTTTCCTTGTAATGCTTCGAATAGCTTATTTTTTCATTAATTCGAAAATGAACCCTTCGAAGCTCTTTACTAGCTTTTCATCAATCGAAGACTTCATAAGATCTTCCTCATACTTTCTTTCGAGCTATTCTTTCTTCGATTATGATGTCAATTAGTCAAGACTTGTGTAATTTAAATTCCCAGCTAACACTGCTTCGTTATGTATCTAATTAGAATGCATACTGCTGTCGAAGATGCTTCAGCTCAAAACCTCTTAGACATATTCTTAGCATTCGACATACACCTCGTTATGTTCTGTACACTTCTTTTCTTTCCTTCAGCTATGCCATTATGTTGAGGCGTATAGGGTGCCCTGGAAATCATTTGAAACTTTTGTAAACCAAAATTCTTTGTGAGAAATGAAACCCTAGATGGAAATCCATTACTTATGAAGAGAATTTGTCTGATCAATTCTTGGTCAACCTTGAGCAAATGAAGACCTCAATGAGCATGCCTTGAACAGAATGGGAGAAAAAAATTTAGGGTACAATAAACAGGACTTGAAAAGGGGATGGTGTTATGCCTTATGGTTCCTGCTTGTATCATTTCTCCTAGTATCTCCTTAGTTTCATTTTTTTTTGGTAAAATGGGTACCTATAAGGCCTAAGATTTGAGATTGCAGCATCATTTTTCAGCATGATAGCATGGTCATGCTCCCTCACTAGTGGTAGTCCTAAGGGTAATTTGAAAACATCTTCAAAATTTCTCAAGAGTTTCTACCATTATCCTGGCTCAGTAGAAGGCTCTATTGGGGTAGCCTTCAAGGGTTGGAGATAAAATCCCACTCCTTCATCATTTAGTGTCTTGATCATAGCTTTCTATGAAACTTGTCTATTACATAGTGCAGGATCACCCAGTATCTTGTACTACCGTCCTTTCCACTTCCATTTTAAATAAAGTTCACCAAAAATTGCCTCAATAATCCCCAAACTAGCTAGCCAATTGCTGGAGTGGTAAAACAGGAAGCAAGAAGTAAATTATTATTTTTACTAGATGATATAGATTATATCGTATCATGTACACAGAGATTGATGTATTGAAATGTCATTCAACAAATCTCTTGTCAATGAATTTGGGGTTTAAATGGGTTACAATTTAGTTTAGTTTCGATGTAGTTTATTTTTCCGTTCGGGCTTCGACCCTCATATCTATAAAGGAAATGCAATAAACTTAATTTTTTAAAATCTTAAATAAAAAATAAGAAGAAAAATATTGTCGCAAAAGAATTTGTGGAATCAAAACTTTGTTCCATTTACTTTAAATTATATATTATATTTTCTATCTATTTAAAATGAAATATTGTTTTATACATTATAAAGAAACTTTTCTATCAATTTAAAATATATTATATCAATTTAAATTTTATATATATATATATATATATATATATATATATATATATATATATATATATATATATATATATATATATATATATATATATATATATATATATATATAATTATATTTATATTCGTTAATAATAAAAGTTTCTATATACAAAATTTAAATTTTAATTATATTTATATTCGTTAATAATAAATTTTAATTAAATTGGAAAAAGTTTTTATACCACAACTTTTTTGGTGACAATTTTAATTTTAATCATTTCCATATTTTTCTAATTTTTTATTTTTTATTTCAAAACATAATTTTATTTTATTTTAAATACTTATGAATTTTGTTTTTATTTTAATAACCTAAAATTTATGATTAAAGATGTTGAATGAGTAGCTCTCTTCATAAAAATTGGAACCATTCAATATTCTTTAGTTTAAAGATTAAAATGTATTCATTACAAGATAAATGCTCCCCAACGAAGTAAAGTTGTGACGTGATAATTATATTGCTACATAATTTTAATAACAAAATATAAAAAGTAACGTTAACACATGGGGAGTCAAAGATTATTTTTTATAAAAAACATTACGACGTGAATCCCACGACGCAACCTGTTAATTAAATTATAAAATTCAGATAGTGAAGACCTGCACATGATGGAAATTTTGAAAAATTGAATTTTCAAGTTGTGACGTGAAATTCACGTCGCAATCTTTTAGGGAAGAACAACTTTATGCTTGACATTGACTGAGCGCGGTGAGTGCAGAGTCATAAATAAAGTTTATGACCGTTGGGGATGTTGCGATGTGATAATCACGTGACAATGTTGCAACGTGATTATCACGTGCTGACTAACTATATTTTTTTTCATTTCACAGATACAACCATATTTTCATTATCATTATCTTTCTTCAATTTCTTCTCTCTTTCTCTCTTCCTTCTCTGTTTCATCTTCTTCCTTCTCCAATTTCTATTCCACATTAAATTTTCAAAGATATTCATCTTCTCTAATTTTATTTTAATTTTTTTTTTATAATTTCGTTTAATGTTTATTCTCTAATATATGATTTATATTTATGTTAATTTTTTTTTAAGAAATTGATAAGAAGAAAATTGAAGAACATTGAAGAAGATTTGAAAAAGATAGAACAAGAAGATTGAAGGAGATTCAAGAGAGGTATTTTTGTAATTTTTTTTTTAAATTTGATTAATAATTTAATTTTTATAAATGAAATTATGTTAGTAGATTAATATTATAATTTTTATAAATGAAAAATAAAACAAAAATATGTTTTAGAATTTTATTTGAAACGAAATTATGTATATATTATAAAAATTTATATTATATTTATTAAATATATGTTATTTGTATTATAAAATAGAATATAAAAATATTAATAATAATAAAAAAACAAAAATTTATATTTTTATATATTATAAAACAGAATATTTTAATTAAAAAATTGTATATTTTTATTATTGTTTTTAAAAACAGAATATATTAATAAAAATAGTATATAGTTTTATCCTAATGAAAAAAAATTATATATTAATAAAAAACATTAAGATGAACATAATAGTTATGTATAAAAAATATTATTAATATTTTAAAAATAGAATTATAAATAAAATATTATAAAAAATGAAATATACTATTTTTTAAAATAGTTAAATTAGGTTTTTTTCAACAAATTATATATTAAAAATAGAATATATTATATATGTATTTAAAATAAAATAAAAATCGAATATAATTATATTTTTATATTTCTTAAAAGAACAATATATTTGTTAACAACAAACCGTAACATAATATTTAAAAAGAGGTTATTATATTCTTAACATATTTTGTTTTTATATATATATATATATATATATATATATATATATATATATATATATATATATATATATATATATATATATATATATATATATATATATATATATATATATATATATATATATATATATATATATATATATATATATATATATATATATATATATATATATATATATATATATATATATATATATATATATATATATATATATATATATATTAGTTACTATAGTTAAATGTTTATTTATAGTTAATAAGAAGGCAATGATTGTATAAATCTTCAGTATAGAACATTATCGGTATGGTCATAGTTGGATGTACGATAGATTGTATTCAGGAAGACAAACACTTAAATTCCATTTTATAGAAGGAGTTAATGAGTTTATCACGTTGGTATTTGTTGGTATTTGCTCAGGAATGTTGTGGAAGCGAATGAGGAGTTAGGTGTTGTTGTCTTAAATGTGAATGTAGACCAATAATTAGTGACTCAGAAGAAGTAACACATCATTTACATAGAAGGGGTTTCATTGAAAATTATTGAGTTTGGACGTATAATAGTGAAGAACTGCCGAGTAACGTACTAGAGACTAGCAACACACATGCTTCAAGTAATCGATCGCCTACAGAATATGAGGAAAACTTTAATCTGATCGGTGAGATGGTTAAGAATGTTTTTGGTGTGAATATGACATATGATCAACCTGAAGATTTTGACGGGGAAGAGTTTCTAAATGAGCAAGCGTCGAGATTTTATCAGTTGTTGAATGAGATGAATACGTCGTTGTTCGAGGGATTGTCAAACTCAAAGTTATCAATGTGTGTGAGATTATTGATCGCCAAGTCAAGTTAGAATGTTTCTGATCAGTGTTTGGAACATTTCGCAAAAATGATGCTGGATTCCACCGCAACGAAAGACAACTTGTCTACAAGTTTTTATGATGCAAAGAAGTGGGTGTCAAAGTTGGGTTTAAAAGTAAGAAAGATTGATTGTTGCATTAGTGGTTGCATGTTATTTTATGGGAATGAATTTGATACTCAAGATGGATTGTTGGAGGAATGCAAGTTTTGTAAGAGTCCAAGATATCAAGTTCACAGTAGAGCCATTAAATGAGGCGAGACGCGAGTCAGCACAACATGAGGCGGCAATGAAAGCCTAAATGTAGGCATGCGGCAAGAGCAACAATGACAAATAGAGGTCATGACGAAGAGACAAGCTGATATGGAGCAGCAAATGAGACAATTTATGCAAGAGTTTGGTGGAAATAAAGAATCGGAGGATGACGGAAACGAAGATAAGCTGTAGAATTATTATTATTTTTTGCTTTCAAATTTGAATTTGTGTAATTTAATTTTTTATATTAAATTAAGAAATATTAAATTTATAATTTTGGTTTATTAATTTTATTATATTAAATTTATTTAGTTTATTAATTTATATATTTATTTTATTAAATAGGTTTAATTTAATTTTATTAATTAATTTTATTAATTAAATTTAGTATAATTTATTTTAGTAAAAAATAAAAAATAAAAACATTAGTGACGTGATTTTGGTTGTGACATGTAAATCACGTCGTAATCTTTAATATATAAAAAAATATAAACCTGCGTAGCTTAAAAAATAAGTTATTTAATGACGTGATTTTCACGTCACAACGTTGTGACGTGAAAATCACGTGACAAATAAATTATTTGTTCTGACCCTCATTTTGCTACGCAATTCCCACTAAAACACTCTAAAAATTGTGTAAATATGTTGCGACGTGGTTTTCACGTCACAATTTTGTGACATAAAAATGACGTCGCAATAAAATTGTCACCTATCCTCCTGCGAAGTAATTGTTCACGTCGCAAAAAATGTATTGCGACGTAATTTTACATGTTGTGACGTGATAATCATGTCGCAACTGAACTTTTTTTTGTAGTGACTATAATTTAGATTAAAACTTGAATTGTACATTATAAAAAAATCTAAAAAAGTTACTTTTTAAAATAGGAAATAATAAAAATATTTGAAATATTTTTTATAATTAAATTTAAGAAAATAATCTCACATAATTAAATGAGAAAATATATCAATAATCTTGATTACATATTTAATTTAGACTATTAAATTAAATTAAAATCAAAAACTAAGATTTGAGATATATATCCTTTCTTTTATATATATATATATATATATATATATATATATATATATATATATATATATATATATATATATATATATATATATATATATATATATATATATATATATATATATATATATATATATATATATATATATATATATATATATATATATATATATATATATATATATATATATATATATATATATATATATATATATATATATATATATATATATATATATATATATATATATATATATATATATATATATATATATATATATATATATATATATATATATATATATATATATATATATATATATATATATATATAACGCAAATTTGAATTTACTCTCTTGCAATTAAATATTAATGCATTATTATCAACTAAATTGATTAATTGATTTAATAGACCAATACTCTTTTATTGTATAAAATTATCCAAAAAAAATCAATGCTTAAGAATCTTATTAGTTATGTTGTCTTTCTCGCCGTTAAGAGTATTTTTAATTAGTCATTGGAAGGAAAATAAAAGTTATAGTCAAAAGTTTGAAAATTGCACATTATTTGGCTTATATAACGGGGAGACTTCATATTAATTAGTTTCATTCCGTGGAAGATTATTTGGATTATTATTATATAGTAATGGAAGTAATTAAACTGTAGAACTACGTGTGATGATTTTTCAAAGTCAACAGATAATTTGTAATACAGTTGACAAACTTTGTATAATATGATATGAATATGATACGCATGCAATCAGTTTGATGCTCAACAATTTGAGCACTGTATCAGAAATCTTTTTATGACATATATACGAATAAGACTTGATATATTGAATACATTGGGACTGAAAAATTCTTGTATATAAACACATGCTCAATTATATAAGTATTTGTGTAATATTTATATAGATAGCTACCGATTTTGTGAGTGTGCCTCCATAAACATTTTGAACTATGTATTTGTTGTTCATTCATTGAATATATAAAACTTTGTTACACTAAAAATGTTATTTATTCATGTATGTTGTATGTTGAAGTTGAAGTCATTTTTTTATATTTTGCTTCTTTTTTATTGGTCCTGCGGCGTGAAGTAAGTAATTAAATAGGGTGAGTCCAGTCTAAAGTTAGGCTTTACAATCCATCACGTATATGCCTGGTAAACGTTAATATAATAGTTGAATAGTTGTATTTGAAGAATTATTAATAAAGACTTTGCACGTGTTAAACCAAAATGAAAAAAAGAAAAGAAAAGATAAAGTACTTAATTGTACAGAACCGTAAGCCACTAATTCCTTGGCAAGTGGCAAGAGTGGATTCTCTTAGGATTTTTAGGAGGAAAATGAGAAAAGGAGAAATTATACATAAGAATTTTTAATAAAATCAGTGTAAGTAAGAGTTAGATTTAAAGATTTAATTAGACTAATGGAGGGGATAGATAATAATAAAAGTATATAATTTTTTTTATTTTAACATGTAACAAATAACCAACAATAATGTAAAGCAGGAAATAACTAAGGTCAATAGTTTTTTTAGTCTCTAATGATAAATAAGTGTAATTGTTGATTCATTTAACTCTGAATTATTGCCACCCAAAATACATTGGTAGTGAGTTTGTGTTCATAATATTATATATCTCTTGAAATTCCTTAAATTGTTTAATGTTATAGCTTCCTATTGTTTGAGTGTTTTTTGACATTATTTGTGTCGTTTTGTTTGACATTAATGCTTTGTTGGGATGAGAATGAAAAATGAAAGGAAAGAAAGTAAAAAATAAAAAAGGTTAAAAGAATGAAAGTAGATAGAAAGTAAATGAAAAGTGAAATGAATTTTTTAATAGTTTGGTTGAAGATAAAGTAAGAGGATAGAAGATTTAATTTAATAAAAATATAATAAAAGAAATAGGAATATTTAATAAATGATATAAACATGGTTTTTCGCCTGATGCTACAATTTTAGAGATACAATCAGAATAGAAGGTGTGTTGGGAAAAAATAAAAATAAAACAGAGAGAAAAAAGAATAACACAATTACAATATAAGAATATAAAATAGAAATTTTAAAATCAGATAAAAAATTACGATTATTGTCAATAGACAACTAGAAAATAAAAACTATGTAAAAATTATTGTAATACATAATATATCCTTAACTAACCCAGACTTCTCGTACATCTACACCCTCCTATATATATATATATATATATATATATATATATATATATATATATATATATATATATATATATATATATATATATATATATATATATCTTAGATCTTCTTATATCTTTGTTATAAGATATATTTTAGATTTAATCTTATATCTTCTAATAAAGATATAAATAATCTAAAAGATATTCCTAAATATAAATTAATATCTAATTAATTATAAAATCTAAATTAATTCTAACACCATCCCTTAATTTATATTTACACAAAACCGACAACACCAATTTCATCCCTTAAACCAAGAAATTGATCAGTTTTGATAGCCTTTGTCAGAACATCTGCCAGCTACTTCCGGGTGCTACAGTGCACAACTTCTAAAATTCCATTTTGAACTTGATTCTTGAGAAAATGATACTTGATCTCAATATGCTTGCTTCTCCCATGCAACACTGGATTCTTGGCAAGATTGATTGCAGACTTGTTATCAATCATCAACTTCAGAGGTTTATTTACCTCAATCTTCAGATCTTTCAGCAAGTTCAGAATCCACACAGCTTGACATGCAGTCAGAGCGCCTGCAATATATTCAGCTTCACAAGTTGACAGTGCAACAACAGATTGTTTCTTGGAACATCAAGAAATAGGACCTCTCAGAAATTTGAATAAGTACCCAGAAGTACTTCTTCTGTCAACTCTATCTCTGCACCAATCAGAACCAGAATAACTCATAAGTTTTGATTTGATCTTTCTTCCAGACGAAAATAACACTCCATATTTCAGAGTTCCATTCACATACCTCAGAATCCTGACTGCACCTTGGTAATGAGACCACTTTGGTTTGCTCATAAATATGTTAACCATTCCAACTGCATAGCAAATATCAAGTCCAGTATTACACAAATACCTTAGAGAACCAACCATCTGTTTGAAGGTTGTAGCATCCACATCCCCTCCATCAGAATCAGAGTCTAACTTCTGATTTGTATCAGCGGGTGTGATAGCAACTTTTCAATTTTATAGCTCAAATTTCTTCAAAAGTTCTAGTTCATACTTCATCTGATGCAAAATGATTCCTTTCTCAGAGTACATAAATTCCATCCCTAGAAAGAAACTCATTTTCTCAAAATCTGTCATCTCAAACGCATTCATCAGAACTCTCTTGAACTAAGCTATCTCTTGTTCAAAACTTCATCTGAGTAATATGTCATCAACATACAAACATGCCAGAATCATATTACCTTCTGAAGTGTGCTGAACATAAACACCATACTCCATCTCATACTTATGAAATCCTTGTTCCTTGAAAAACGAATCAATCTTCAAATTCCAAGCTATGGGCGCTTGCTTTAATCCATACAATGCTTTGTGTAATTTGAACACCATCCCTTCCTGATTCTTTTTCTCAAATCCAGGAGGTTATGAAACGTACACCTCTTCTTGTAATGGACCATTCAGAAATGCATATTTTACATCTAAATGCATCAAAGGGCAATTCTTGTTAGCAACTATTGCAATCACTAGTCTGATTGTTTCATGTCTCGCTATAGGTGCAAACACTTCAAAGTAATCCAACCCAGGCTTCTGTAGAAATCCCCTTTCTACTAATCTTTCTTTGTGTTTGCCGATTGATCCATTTGGCTTTAGCTTTTGCTTGAAAACCTATCTGACGCTGATGTCTTTCTTTCCTTTTGGAAGTTCCGCCAGCTTCCAAGTTTTGTTTCTCTCTATAACATCAAGTTCTTCTTTCATGGCATGTAACCAAACTTGTTGCTTAAGAGCCTTTTCCATACTCACGGGTTCAGAGGATACTAACATTGCAATCTAAATAACTTCTCCTTCAGAGTCTACTTCAGTGGCTTGCAACATATCAAACTCTGCAAATCTTCTTGGGATGCTTCTGACTCTTTATTGCCTCTGAACTGGACCTTCAAAACTTTGGACACCAGAACTTTCCCCTTCAGAAGCACTTGCTTCAGAAATTGGACTTTCTCCAGAACCTTGACTGTCTTCAGAGTCTGGATCACCATCGGAGTCAGAGTCAGAATCATCTTCTCCTTCTGTATCTTCTTAAGAGTCAGAGTCTTTAGCAGCTTCAGAAACATGTGTTTCTGACTTTTCTTCAGGAGTTCTCTCATCAGAGTCAGGACGAGACCTTTCCCAATTCCAAACTTCTGATTATTTTACAATAACGTCTCTACTGAACTCAACTTTGTTAGTTTCTGGACAATAAAGTTTGTACGAACCTGTACTGTGGTACCCCACCAGCAACATCACTTTACTTCTACCATCCAACTTCTGTCTTCTGGCTTCTGGGACATGTTTATAACATACAGAACCAAACACCTTCATATGACTAACACTTTGCTTATCTCCCGTTCACTTCTGAATATGAACTATTTCCTTTAATTTCTTCGTTGGACATCTATTTAGCACATAACATGCAATTGCAACAGCTTCTCTCCATAGAGTATGAGGAAGCTTCTTCTCTTTCAGCATGCTTCTCACCATATCAAGCAAAGTACAATTTCTTCTTTCAGCAATACTATTGTGTTGAGGGTTATAGGGAGCAATAACCTCATGCTCAATTCCATTCTCCTCACAAAAACTTCTGAATTCTATGGATTTATACTCACCACCACCATCAATTCTAAGAATCTTCAGAGTCTGGCCACTCTGATTCTCAGCCTTCAGTCCAAACTTCTTGAATTCAGCAAACACCTCGTGTTTGAACTTTATGAGAGATGCCCATGTCATTTTGGTGAACTCATCAACAAATTACACAAAATATGTATTCCCTCCAGTTGATGCTACTGGAAAAGGACCGCACACATCAGAATGCACTACTCCTAAGGCATGTTTTGCTCTTGGAGGTACTTCTGATGCAAATGGTAATCTTGGTTGCTTCCCTTCCATGCACACCTTGCATGACTTTTCAGACTTCTTGATTGTAGGAATTTCATGTACCAGATTCTTTGATTTCATATGTCCTAAACTTCTGAAATTCAGATGACCAAATCTTTTGTGCCATAACTCACTCTCCTTGACAACACTTGTTGCACTAAGACATTCAGAGTCTGCAGTTCTAACATTCACCTTGAATGTTCTGTTCCTTCCATGTTATGACTCCATAATCAACTTCTAATTACAGTCATACAACTTCAGAAGATTGTCCTTCATGGTAACTAAAAAATCTTTCTCAACCAGTTGTCCCACACTCATCAGATTGCTTTTCATGCCAGGTACATACCAAACATTCTGGATCACTGCTGCTTTCCCATTGTTTAGAATGATTCTGACATTTCCCATACCTTCTACATTAAGGTATTTATCATCAGCACATCTGATCTTTGTACTCTTCCCAGAGTCAAAATCAACCAACCACTTCTTGTTTCCAGTAAGATGGTTTGAACACCCTGTGTCCATATACCACCATTCTGATGAATTCAGATCATCAGGTTCAGAAGCCAACAATAGCACAGGTTCATCATCAGACTCTCCTCTTGCTATATTTTCTTCTTATGACTTCTTTTCTTTGTTAGACCATCAATCTCTGGTATAGTGACCAAAGTTCTTACAACAGTAACATTAAACATTCTTCTTGTCAGACTTCTCCTTTCCCTTCTAGACATTCTTCTGCCTATCAGAGTTTGAAGCTTCTGACCTTTGACCACTATTAGTTTTCTTCCTGGCTTCTGACCAAGTCTGCTTTTGATGCTTCTTACCAGAAGTTACCTTCAGAGCCTACTGCTCTACTTCCCTCTCATAAGTTTTTGCAGTCATACGCAACTCATGCACCTCTAAACTACTTTACAGCTCTTCAACTCTCATGGTGCTCAGATCTTTGGAATGTTCAATTGCCACTACAATGTAATCAAACTGAGAAGTTAAAGATCTCAAGATCTTCTCAATAATTACTTGTTCAGACAGAGTTTCTCCACAAGCTTTCATCTCATTAGTTATCAGAATCACTCTAGAGACGTATTCAGACACCTTCTTGTTGTCCTTCATGTTGAGATTCTCATATTGCTTTATGAGAGACTGAAGCTTCATATTCTTCACTGATGCATCACCACCGTAACATCTTACCACAGTGTTCCATGCAGCCTTCGCTGTTTCAGAATCAACAATCTTCTCAAACAGATTCACATCCACACATTGATGGATGTAGAACAACACCTTTTGATATTTCTTCCTCAGCGCCTTTTGTGCTACCTTCTGTGCCTCTGTTGCGTCTGCTTCTAACAGATTATAGCCATCGGTGACAATATCTAACACGTCTTGAGAACCAAATAACACACGCATCTGGATTTTCTAACGATTCCAGTTTTTGCCATCAAATACTGGAAGCTTAGAATGAATATCGCCGTCGTTCCCGTTCATCTTCTACCTTTGAGAAATTTACGCAGAGTTTTCCAAATCAATGTTTCTCAAAGCCCCAGAATCAGAATATTGTAATTCTTAATCACAATACTTCTTTTCCCCATGGATTTCGAACTAGAGCTCTAGATACTAATTATTGGTGCACAAGGAAGAGATAAAAGGTGTTCTGGACTGGCCCGACATCTTGATTGGGCCCAGCCTAAGAAATCTCATGAGTGCCAACCGATGGTCGTTGCCCAGGCTGCTCGCACGTGTCGGGTAATGCCTCCCCTATTGACCTTATGACCCAACACCAACCCAATATGCCCTTCGAGCATCTCCTCAGTCTTTCCAACATTAACATCGTGCGGGCCTCCAGGAACCAACCAGGGGGATGCCCGTAACCAGCCCTCCCCCGGGACCAACGACTAGTTACGTGCACATCTTCCCCGTTTGACAAAGTCCTGGAAGTTACCTGATTTTCCATACCCGTATATCTAGGTGGGAAATTAAGAACCAATGGCCACGCACCAGGGGCATTATATAAACCCTCACACCTGTGAGGGCCATGTATCACATACTCACAACTCACTACCTGATATTTTGCTAGTACCTCCTTGCTCCAACTCTTACTTGATCGTTGGAGTACCTTCTAGGTACAACCCCCCCTCTCTCCTCTGCCCGATTGAAGATCATCCTCCAGCCACTCTCCAGGTTCTGATCAATCACAAGATCAGTGGCATCGTCTGTGGGAAAATGTTATCCCCATCTTTCTTTGCTCGGAACCTAAGATCAAAGCAAATCTTCTTTCAAGATCCATCTCTCATATCATGGTCGACTATAATGATCTCTACCTGTCCGGAAAGACCATCCTTTCCCCTGCTCGCAAGACTGATGGAGGCCAGGAACACCCTCGACTTGAGGACAACTTGGGCCTCCTTGACGGACAAACTGCGTCCCCTGATTTCGTTGATGCTCGGCATGGTGACGATTAACTCTTGGACGAAGGGCATTCCAAGAATCCTTCCGAGGAACTCCTAGAAATCTTAGCCCGGTCCATATCCCCGTCAACACCGATCCGGCCATGGCAGCACTGCTCTCTGCCTTAAATCAGACTGACACCCTCATCCTTCAACAAAATTAGAGGATATGAGCCTTGGAAAAAAGGCGTTCAAGATCTCCTCCCCAGAGAGCCCGAAGACAAAGTTCCCCCAGTGCATCACCATCCAGGCGTGGTCCACCGTCCAAGAAGGAATGGTGCAATGTTTCTTTCTTCAAGAAATGCAATCGCACACCTCCTGCCTAAGATCAAGACTCCCCTTCGTTCAAGAAGAGGAAGTACAACAGGTAGATCGACCGTGCTCGATTACCCTCTCCCGAGCCAATGAAAAAGCAAAGGATCCCCTCCCCTCGACATGACCGCGACGACCGACGTGGGAGAAATTATCACTCTCCTTCTCCATCTCCCATCAACAGTGAAGATGACGAGCCCCACGACCCACTATCCAGGGAGATCACTGAAGCTCCACTCTCCGTCGACGGATCCTAACGAGCATATTGAGAATATCGATGCGCTCCTCGACTATAGAGGGGTCAAGGGCGCCATCAAATGCAGACTCTTCCCGACTACTCTCAAGAAAGGGGCGATGGCATGGTACAAAAGTTTTCCCGACGAATCCATCACCTTGTGGAAACAGCTCGGGAAGATGTTTTCAAGACATTTCACTATCTCCCACCGACATCCTATATCAGAAGCTTCGCTCAAGGCAATAATACAAGGCAGGAACGAATCTTAGCGAGCGTACATTGAGTGCTTCAACAAAGAAGCAGTCCAAGTCCCGACAATGGACAACATGAAGAAATACCTGCTCGAGCGCGGGCTCCGTCTTTGCAGCGACTTTACCAAGGATGTGGGCATAGAAACACTAGCCACGCTCGATTCCCTTCTCCTCAAGGCCCAGGCGTTCATACAATACGAGGAGAAGGAGGCGGCTAACAGCGCGCGAGAATCCAGGCACAGGGAGAGTGCCAGATCCTCAAAGAATGATGAGCCCTCGACATCCCGTTGGGGAGAGAAGAAACGGGAGGACAGGTCCCGTGATTCGAAAGACTACAAGGGGACGGCCAGTCGTTTCCACGACTACACCCCATGACAACCTCAAGAGAGCGTATTCTTTCTGAATGTGCTAATTCAGAGTTCAAGCAAGCCAGGGTGCGTTTCCCCCAATAAATACCGTCGAAGCCAGGAACCAATAAGAGAATGTACTGCAGGTTCCACAAGAGTCACGGCCACAACACAGAGGATTGCATCCATCTCAAGGATGTAATCAAAATATTAATCAGATACGGGCACCTAAAGCAGTATAAGAAAAAAGAGGCCTCCCATGACGAAGCACCAGAGACAAAGAATGTTGAAGAAGGGAAGAAATCCCCCGACCTCAACACCATTCCGGTCGCCTTGAGCATCTCACGGCCGGAAGACTTCTACTTTCCATACATGGAGGACGCCCCCCTGTACTTCTCCATCCACAGTCCATGGGAATCCTTCCTCGCAGCCATGGTAATTTCCGGCAGAGGGTTCAATATGCATACAATTGGATCGGCGAAGAGAAGGTTCGACCAACTCATCAAGGCCAATTCTGAGATGGACGCCACGCTCGACAAGTTTATAGAAGGATCTCACCCCCTTGCATTCTACAGGGAAGAGTTACCGGGAGGAGCTCTGAATTCGAGCATCCCACTGCTCGTGAGAGCTCGGATGGCTAATGTAACACCCCAATTCTACCAGGCCATTATATATGCAAATCAGAGTCATAAAATTCATGCAACTAAATCAGGATGCCACAAATTTAACTTTAATAAAACACATTGCATTCAACGTGGATACATAACACTTTAAAACTTCGGATGAACTATCAGTATAGTAATTTAATCTCTTAATTCAACAATTTAAACATCTACGCAACAGAATTATTAATAACATCTTTATCCATCGTTACAACAACTTCAAAACAACACATACTTAGTAACAATCAAATTAAAGTTCAACAACTGAAATAATCAATAATTAAAAGCAACAAGCGTTCATCCCCCCGAGTGTTACGTATCAGAGCAACGACACTAACTCGAACTACTGAAGGTAAACCACATTCACTCTGGATTACCTGCACGTTACCAACGTAAGGGTAACATTCAAATAAAAGGGGTGAGATATCTAAAAATATAATAAAATGTATTATAATTAATATATTAAATTAGATCACATAACACCACCACTTCTCATCTTATAAACAACAATAATCACAACAGAATACCAACAATAATACACGTTCACCTCATCAATGCACAACTTCTTTATGCAATCATATAATGCGACTCAATACTATGAAAATGCATGTGGTACCATTGGATCAGAACTCCCTTCTCAAAATAATTGCCAATAAATAGAGGCATCAAGAAGGCATAAGCCTTCATCTTAATATTCACCAATACAGGCCATCTTAACGAGCATCAGCTCCATCTTGAAATGCAATGTATGCGAAACAACCATGAATGTAATGCCAACACCATAATTAATAATATCTTAACACAACATCATTGTTGGCCAGAAGCCTACATCTTAATAGCTGCCAATCATTAGAGGCATCTCAACATCATTCATCAACATCATTCATCAATATAATTCATCAACATAATTCATCGCATAATTCATCAACACAATTTCATCAAACATCATTTATCATCGCATAATTCATCAACATAATCTCATCAACATCATTTATCAACATAATTCACAGCAACTCAGCCATACAACAATACAACAGTAGATCGTCAATCTCGCAACGTTTGCCATAGGCCTACAACATGATATTGCCTATAATTAATTAATCATCTAAGGATTACTTCTAAATTACCAAACCTCTACATATTATTCATTCTGTATTACTACATTATTATCCTCATTAATCTTGCTGTTACAAACCAAACGTAATCTATAATCATCTCATCCTCATCATTCTTCACAAAAATCAACATAGCGATTAACGCGAGAGCTAACTCTAATCCTAATTAGGGTACTATGATTATCCTTCCTATTCTTCATTTTTATCCTTAAGAATGAATTTCATCGCGTTATCTATTTAACGCTTCGAACGACACCTCAAACGGAGTCCGAAAACTCAAGTTACAGCCATTTCAAAATGATTCTGTCAAAAACCAGACTACATGGATCGACGCGTACTGGACTTAACACACTACATGAGTCGATGCGTACTCCCTTTGTATCGACTCATACTGAGTCTACAACACTGCATGTATCGATACATGCTCTTTCATATCGACTCATCCTGAGTCTAAAAGCCTTCATGTATCGACGCATGACTCATTCGTATCGACTCATCTCGAGTATAAAAGCCTTCATACATCGACGCATGACTTTTAGGGTCGACACATACTGTTCTGTCACGGATATTTTCTGAAATTTTACTGCATTTTCACTACGGTTTCCATGCTTTAGGCCCTAAAAACATCCTCTACTCATAGGTAATCATCAATTATAATTATCCTATAATTCTACATCAAATATACAACATTAGGGCATCGTTGTTCATCCTTAAATCATCGATTTTCATCATACAAAAATGTATGTAATTCAATCATAACCCAAATAATCTTTCACATCTAATCCCACATACCAATCATCATAAATCCTATTATAGAGTCATAACCCCATCCTTACCTTGGATTGAAGGTTGCTCTATAACTTTTCCGGTTGATTTCCGTTCTGCTTCTTTTCCTCCTTTCCAACAACTTTCACGTTCTCTTCTTCCAACCCTTATTTCTTTCTCTCTTACTGCTTCTTCTTTTCTTATTATTTCTAACAATAATAAAATAACCCTATAATTCTCTTTATGTCATAATGGGCTTATAACTCCTACACCCTCCTTTTACTACTTCTATTCTTTAAAATAAGCCCACATCAAATAATATTATCATTCTAATATTATTCCACAACTTAATAGAATAAATAAATTCAACTAATCACAACACATCAACTATCATCATAACACAACTTCACAATTATTCCAAAAATAATTTAATTAAATAATTAATTAAATTACGGACGTTACAACTCTCCCCCACTTAGAATATTTTCGTCCTCGAAAATTTACCTTAATCAAACAACTCAAGATAGGAGTCCCGCATCTTGCTTTTCAACTCCTAAGTCATACTTTCTCTGGAAGCCCCTAGCCAAACAACTTTAACCAAAGAAATCTCTTTGCCCCTCAGAGTCTTTATTTCACGATCCACGATCCGTACAGGCATCGTCTCAACCGTAAGATTATCCCGTACTTGCACATCGTCCATATGAATCACATGTGATGGATCTGAAATATACTTCCGGAGTTGTGACACATGAAACACATCATGAAAATTTGAAAGATTAGGCGGTAAAGCCACTCTATAAGCAACATTCCCCACTCTCTCCGAAATCTGATATGGTCCAATAAAACGAGAAGTGAGCTTCTTAGACTTCAATGCTTGCCCAACACCAGTCACATGTGTGACTCTTAAAAACACATGGTCACCCGCTTGAAATTCTAAATCTTTCCTTCGCTTGTCATGATAAATTTTATTTCTACTTTGGGAAGCTTTCATCTTTTCTTGAATCAACTTCACCTTCTCAGTAGTCTCAAGAACAAGTTCAGGCCCAAGTACTACTGTTGTAACTCAAAATTTATCCTCTTTTCATACACGCATATTATTGGTTTTATGGTTATGGAATAAAGGTATATTTATCAAGCTTCTTCAGGTTAGAAGTGATGTTTATTTCGCTAATGGATGTTCTCAGAGTATTTTCCGTGCTGAAGATCAGTTCTCCGTTTTACAATGATTTGGGGTTCAAAGATTCACAAGTCCAACCCGACGCGTCATATTCAGGTATTCTTTCGTCAAGATATCTCTGATAACGTATTCTCAAATTTAGATTCAGCTCAAGAGTCAATTCTTTAAAGAAGGTCTCCGAATGTGTGAGTTTTCTCGAAGAAATATGGTGAAAAAGTATGCTGAAAGTTCAATTTTACGCACTAAAAAATTCATAACTTGAAGATCGTGGCTTGTTTTGAACCTGTTCCGGTGGCTAAAATTCTGTCTAGATGTCCTCTACGTTTTTATCTCTCACGACTGGAAGCCAATTTCGATCAGAAGGTCTTCAAAAATGCGGATTTATCAAGTATTTTCGTACAGAAAATTTGTGACAGAAGTTTATTTACGTCATGTTCAGAAAATCATAACTTGGTCGATTTTCATCATATCGAGCTGGTTTCGGTGCCAAAATTTCACAAATTGAGTTGCCTACATTTTCACAGGAGGTATTGAGTTCGAACAATATACAAAAGGCCTTCGTTTTTTTCCCAGAGTGTGTGTGACGCGCTGAAAATCCTGAATGCTGAATATTATTTCATCTGGGTCAAAACTTCGAAAATTCATAACTCGATCAATTTTTATCGGATCGGGTCCATATTTTTACACAAGGTCACTGACTCAGATATCTAAAACTTTTCTTCCAAAGTCGAGACCGTGTTATGCTCCGATCAATACCAGTTTTTTATTGAAGAACGTGTCAGAGTTGACACTGGAGTCCAAAATAAGTTTGCCTGAGCCAAAACTTCAAAAATTCATAACTAATTCACCATTTATCCGATTGAGCCCATTCTCGGACAGGAGTTAGTTCTCCATGTCGGCTACATTTTTTTTTCAAATTTCAACTTCAAAAATTACACTTAAACCCTTGCGATTTAGCCTGGAACGTGACGAAATCAAGTGAATAAAAATCTGCACTATTGCTTGTGGTTATTGGAGGCTCAATTGCACATTCAAAACCCATTTTTTTCTCTAATTTCCATTATATAATCTCATTATTTTCACTCAAGCAAGGATGAAAAAAAACCTTTGCCACAACCCTGTCAAAATATCAAATTCTTTCAAAAATCCTAAAAATCTTGAAATCCTTGTTACAAACCCCCATCTCACTACAAACAAACCCCCATCTCACTACTTCTCCAGTAAGGGTAAGGCTGGTTTGATCTTTATGATCAAAAGGGTGTAGAAGCACTCATATATGCCATATCACTTTTAATATTACAAAATATCATATATTTATTTTCTTTATATTTCATGGTATACTAATTTGTTTAATGTGTCTATGAGATTCAACACTACACGTTTGACCATTATGGTCCTATGCAGGTTTATTACAAAACACTGAGGCCAAATCATAACAACCACTAATGTATGGCAAGACAGACATCCTGAGGAGGTTAATGCACCATCTTTCTGTTTAAAACTTTTTTCATAAAACCTAATATTTTTGACAAACCTTTGATTTTTCCTAATAAACTCAAATAATTAATTTTAGGTTTTTAATTTAATTTTAGCTTATAATTTAATTTTAGGTTTTTAATTTCATTGTTTATTTTTGGTTTCTAACCAATTTGTCTTTTTCAATCTTAAATTCACTTAACCACAAAACTTTTTTCACAAACCTTTTTTTACAAAAAAAACTAATTTAATTTTTAGGTTAATTAATTTTAGATTTTTTTAACTTTTATTTATTTAAAATTAACCTTTTTTTTAATTCAGATTAATTAGATTTTAGGTTTTATTTAATTAACTTTTGTTTTTTTCTTCAAAATTAACCTTTTTTAATTAAAATTAATTAGGTTTTAGGTTTTTTAAATTAACCTTTTTTTTTTCTTTTCAAAATTAACCTTTTTTAATTAAAATTAATTAAGTTTTTAGATTTTTTTAATTAACTTTTTTTTTCAAAATTAACTTTTTTTTTAATTCGAACTAATTAGGATTTAGGTATTTTAATTAACATTTTTCAAAATAAACATTTTTTTATTAATTAAAATTAATTACGTTTTTTAGGTTTATTTAATTAATTATCATAAATCATTTTTTTCATAAAAAATCACCAAAATATTTTCTTTTCTATTTTCATCATATTTTTATTTTCCTAGATAAAGTGTATAGGGCGCATTCAACTGTAATAGCGTAGCTTTATTTTCCCTGTTTTTTTCATCATTATCATATAATTTCTTCAGGGATGTAATAGTTTTAGGATTTCTTTTCCGCACTCTTCACTATTATGTAACTGCCCCAAAGCTCTGTAATAGCTTAGGTTTACATTTCCACCTTTACCTTCTGCTACTATATTTTATGCAATGCTTAGATTAATAGGATTGTATGGAAAGATAAAAATGAATGATAGAAAATCCTAACTGCAAGATAAATATAACTGAAAAAACACACTGTTGCACACTTACACTCCTAGGATACTCTCCACTTGGTTGCCTCGGAAAACAATGGTCATGTCCCTCGAACGTAGGGATATCTTAGCAAAGATCCTCGATATAAAAGTTATCATAAAGATCATAGTCCTTCGTTGTCCCTCGAGTTGCCTACGAGAAATGATCTTGTCCCTCGATGTTGCCTACAAATATATGATGACAGTCCCTTCAAAATGCTAAGGTATCCTTACATGTTGCCTTCAATGACCATTTCATCTCTTTCGATAGTCCCTCAAACTCCAACGATGGGGCTACCTACTCCTTAATAGTAGGATAGTGATGTATAAAGGAAACGAGAAAACGAACAACCTTTTTCGAGTAGGTAGAAAATCTTAAGTACTTGCTCAAAACAATAAAAACTCTTTTACACAAACACTTTCAAAATAGTTTTCAAAAACAACTTCGTCACACTCTTGAGGATAGATACAAGGGTTATCACGAAGTTAAACAAAAACTTTTCAAAACACACACAAGAAATTTCAAAATGAGCAAGTACCTAAGATCCCGTGGAAAACCACAGATAGAAAGGGTGCTAACACCTTCCCTTTCTATAATCTACCCCTCGTACTCAGAAACATATCGAAAAAGGTTTTTTCTGTTCCTTTTCTTTTTCCTTTGTTGGATGAAATAAAAGTCGGTGGAGACTCTTGCTTAGCGCAACATTTGTGAATACAAAATACAAACCAGTATTAACAGTCGGTTCTGCCACCGTATCACAGAACTGGCGACTCTGCTGGGGAGAATTAATAAGTGGGGTATACCTTAGGATCTAGGTCATTTTTAAAATTGCTTTCTTATGTTGCTTTGCCTGCTTTATATTCAAGGATTTTGTTTAGGGTTATGTAGATCCTACATCCGGATCTGGAAACACCTTTTAGGTAAGTAGCAATAAACTGTGAGGGAACTGTGCGGGGTATACCGACATAGTTGAAGCAGTAGCTACGTTGATGCGACACTTTAGTTGGTACCTGTAACCCTTGAGTCAATCAAGGAGAGTACGGGGCCTCAGCGTGGTGTCATAAAGCATCATCTGACCATAGAACCATTAATTGCACAACTTGGCCAGTAGGACATAGCAAGATGACTGACTTTGGTGTATTCCCAAGGTCGACAGATACTCAATGCTACACTCATTGAGGTTTGACTCTTGAGTTTTGTTTGGTTGCGAGTTAATCACCTATTGAATGAAGCTTGGGGGAAAGATTAGTAATATTGAGATCCCTTAGAACCCGGTTACTATTTATAGGACAGGTTAAACCAATCCAGCTTCAAGAGGGTATTACGTACAAACCCCATGCAAGCCTAAACCTAAGGCTGCTTGTGTGACTTGTTTGCCTTCATTGTCTAACAACTGGAATTATTTGCAGGGTTGTGTTTGTCACCTTACATCTTTTCTTAATGCATAACATGCACATCATAACATCATGCCACAACATTTTCTTAACCATTTCAATGATCTCAAGGGTTTGTGATGCAGGTTATGATGAACCAGACGTCTAGCAAGGGGCAAGGAGATTTATGTTCCTCTAGACAGTGTCGTCAAAAAACCAAAACACGATAACTTGAGTCAGGGGCTATGACCCACTTAATATGGTGAGCTTGACTCTCGTAGAAGGACATTCGACGATACGAAGTTTTTGAATCAAAGCTGCAAATTTCAACTTCTGACATTTTCTTGTTTACCCAGCAAGATCCTTGAAAACATTGCACACATATATCATGCATATCATTGCATAAACAGGTTTCAAAGTAGGTCTCTCATATTCTCGCTGTTTATTTCAGCAATGGCTCTCAAACAAGACAACTGAGATCTCCAAATTCAAGAGGCTCAGTTCATGGAAATGTTCCTAAATCTATACAAGGGGCAAGAAGAGTTGAAAGCACTCCTCGCTGGGAACTTGACCAAGAAAAATCCTGAAGACAATAAGGACGAACAGTTGGCACAAATGCAAGCTAAGATTGGAGCAATGAGAACCCAGATGCTGGGGAAAATGAATCTTATCCAAGGCCTAGCCCGGGGACAAGAAGAGCTGAGAACCATTATCAACAAACTTCATCAAGATGGATACAACCGTATGAAGCAAGCAGCTGGGGCTGGGGACCAAGTCATTGATCAACCTTCAAGAAGACAAGAGTTTGGTTTGGTGAGGAGTGGACCTTTCCAAATTGCTACTACCTCACGGGTCCAACAACAACCTTGTCAAAAACAAAGGTTTAATCAGAGTAAGCCAGATACACCCAAGAGGCAGTTTATGAAACTCAACATGCCGCTATCTCAAGCTTTACAACACATGTTGAGGATGAATCTGGTTACGTTGATAGGACCTCATCCGAATCTCAAGACTTATTCGCCTAACTACAATCCTGATGCAAGGTGTGCATATCACTCCAACAGTCTGGGGCATGATACTGATGGTTGTTGGATGTTGAAATATAAAATTCGAAACTTGATTGATGAAGGAGTGCTGAAGTTTACACAAGATGGTCAGGATGAGTTCTTCTGCCATCCTTCAAAGGCACGTCATCTGAAGTGACAAGATCATACGAAGAGGACTTTGTTCATTAGAATTTTCAATTTTCAATTTTCTTTTGATTTGTTATAACATTTATTCATATCAAACCTTGTTATTTCATCAATGCATCGCGTATGTTTGTCTTGAATCAATTCATTCATATTCACTATTTCAAAACTGCATTCTTACTTCCTTTTTGTGATATTCGACTCTTGATTAAAAGTTGTAAGCCTTTAGAGGGAGGATGACGAAAATGATACCATAATCTCTACAGTATGCTTTTGAACAGACCCTGCTGACGATGTACATGTATTGTTTCAAATCCCAAACAATGGAGTTATAAGGAAGATAATTCCTAGTCAACCCCTTTGAGCCTAAGAAGTAGGAGTTTTCTTTTCACACAAATTAAAACCCTTAATCATAACCTGGGGCAGGGTAGTTTCTCAGTTAATTCAGATGCACATTCAGTTGCAATATTCTACTTCATACATAATGAATGGCATCAAAGACGTCCTTCCAAATCAAAATACGGTGATGGTTCCGCATAATCATCAAGACATGCAGTCATTATCTCTCGAAATAAAATCCCATTAAGTCAAAACCTATGAAGAAGACTTAAGAAAAAAATTGGGGCATCTCGCTGACTGTAATCACAAAAAGAAACAGTTCAGGCAAAAGACAGGGATAATAAAATCAAAAAGAAAGAGGTCCTACAAATCCTCGACAAAAAAGATTACAAAAATGACTTCCTATGCAAAACAAACTTTCAGTATCCGAACCATTACCGGAACATCAAGGACAGTACTTCAGGACCCAACTGGGATTCTAAACGCGCAATTAGCTAAGCATAAGACTGAAGGACATCATGAAGAACGGGTGGGTACAAATAAATTTTGAGCCTTTATCCTTTTTTTCTTAAACCGTGAACCAGGCCACGTTATAACCCTTAAAAGTCCTAGCTGAAGCATGGGTTAGTTTGAGAGCATACTGTTACAAAGGTACCCTGACTCCTGTAGGACTTGTTACAAATCCTGAGTTGATATCACATTCTTGCAAATTTTGTTTTACTACGCAAAACACATTTTCAAAAAAATTTCAAGACAAACATGAGTTTGCATTCTTTAAATGACATTGGTTGCATATGACTAGTTGTTTGACAGCAGAGAAATTTGCACAATGGATATTCAATGAACAGACATCCTCTCAATAGACATAATCACCTCAACAGGAAAGATACTTCCAATAACAGATCTTCCATAAGAAAGGGGCATGACATGATGTCTAACACACTTGGGGCAGTCTCTCCAAGAGTGCCAAATAACTAGGGGCAGATCTCCATCTGAATCACTTGGGGAATTACGCACGCAATCCAGCAACAAATCATGTGCCATCAAGAAAACATTTTGACAGTACTGCAACACAACACTATAGACAGTGACAAGTCCCTACATCTTGAGAACGTGGACATAGTCGGAAAAGACTACGCATGAAAAAGACCCGCTAGGTTGACTGTCCTAGGCAAAAATAAGGGCATCCCAACGAACGAAAAGAGGTTCGGGCAAAAGTTAAGGATATACATATGAAAAAAAACCGTACACCCAACAAGTCGAAAACTTGAAAAGGAGGTTTGAGCAAAAAAGGGTATCTCAGTGGACTGAAAATCTGAAAAGACAGTCCAGGAAAAAGTTAAGGATTAAAGTGTACGACTATGTCCCTTCATCTTGTCACTTGCCTATCAGTAGAAGACTTATCATTCCAATCGGAAGTTACCAAGCACCTCATAAGTTGGGATAACACTCAATCCACAAGGCCTCCACATGCACTTTCTCCAGCAGGTACAGGGGAAGAAAAATCCTGATGCAAAGTCATTGTCGTATCCTCAGCATGCGTCCCAGTAACATTTATACTCCCCACAGAGTAGAGGCAACCAAATTTTTGATCTCTGCTTCCCCAAACAGGAGTTACTTTCCCCAACAAAGCTATTTCAGAGAGCCGACGTCTATATTCCCCAACCGAATTTTGTAATCGCAAGCGGTTCATATAGTTTTCTCCCGAGCAGAGTTTATTTCTCTGAATATAGAAGCTCAATCCCCAACAGAGCTTATTACTTCAGCTAAAAAAGTTCACCCTCCAACAAATTTATTTCCCCGCAGATTTATTCTCAAGCAGAGTCTCTCTCCCAGCAGAATGTCCGTAGACAAAGGGCAAATCCCAGCATAGTCATCTCCGGTTCACCATCTCCAGCGAAAGTAGAAGAACCACTTTTTCTACGACAGTCAGAAATGCTATTTCCAATACTCTCCAGCAGCAGTCAGAGATTTATTTTCCTAGACTCGAATATGTCACAATAGCATCTCGTGTTCATACATCATGACATGCGTACACATATTTCATAACAACATAATCTCATTTATTTTGAGAACATCATCACACAATGCATTTCATGCATCACAGATAATTAACCCTCTACCTTTTCAGGAAAGATGGTTATCATCAACAATTTCCAACAGGTCCAAGATTAGCTCTTGAAACTAAATAGAGTAATTATCTGCGCGACCAAATGCAGCTTCACACAGGCTTATCTTAAAAAAATCTCACATGAGTCTCTTCTCATACATTTCCAAATAAAGTTTCATACGAACTCATCCCGAAATAACCTTACCCAGGTTCCTCCTAAAGCCCTATACAAATTCATCCCGAAGTAACCTTACCTAGGTTCCTTCTCAGTTCAGATGAAGTTTTACCCACACGAAGCAACCTTACCTAGGTTCCTTCTCGGTTCAGATGCATTTTTACCCAAACTCCTCACGAAGCAACCTTACCTAGGTTCCTTCTCGGTTCAGATGCAGTTTTACCCGAACTCCCCACGAAGTAACCCTACGACCCAGGTTCCTTCCCATAAGCCATACTATCCAGGATTTGATCTTGAAGTAACCCTATGACCCAGGTTCCTTCCCATAAGCCCTACTATCCAGGATTTCATTTTGAAGCAACCCTACGACTCAGGTTCCTTCCCATAAGCCCTAATATCCAGGATTTCATTTCGAAGCAACCCTACGGCCCATGTTCCTTCTCATAGCCCTACTATCCAGGATTTCATTTCGAAGGAAACCTACTATCCAGGTTCCTTCTCATAGCCCTACTATCCAGGCTTTCATTTCGAAGTAACTCTACTACCCAGGTTCCTTCTCACAGCCCTACTATCCAGGCTTTCATTTCGAAGTAACCCTACTATCCAGGTTCCTTCTCATAGCCCTACTATCCAGGCTTTCATTTCGAAGTAACCATACTATCCAGGTTCCTTCTCATAGCCCTACTATCCAGGCTTTCATTTCGAAGTAACCCTACTATCCAAGTTCCTTCTCACAGGATTTCATCTCGAAGTAACCCTACTATCCAGGTTCCTTCTCTTTTATTTCCGAACAACATTTTACAACACTGTAAAACCTGGACCCGACCAAATACAGTCGATTTCACATTTCCCCAGTAAGTCGCTATGAAGCCTGGAATATGACCAGATAGCAGTCAACCTTATCATCCTCAACCAGTCACTATGAAGCCTAGATCCTGACTAGATAAACAGTTCACTTCTGTATCCTCAATCAAGAGATGACTCCCCAGTAGAATAACTGACAACTGAAGCTCTTAGACTCTATTCCCCAAGACAGAGACCAACATTCCTCAGCGAAGTTCTCCCTAAAAACAGGAACAAGAATTCCCACGAAGGAATATCTCATGAAATCATCATTATTCTGGATGACATCTTTAAGCCCATCTCCGATGACTCTCAGTCACATTCCCAGGATGACGTCTTTAAGCCCATCTCCGACGACTTTCAATCATCTTCTCCAAATGGAATCTATAAGCCCATTCCCGACATTATCTACATAGTCAAGCATCATTACAAACGAGTGCAAATTTCTGGGCACTCTAGTGTTCAATCATCTTCCACCTTCAGATCATGAAAGGCAGACAAGCCAATCTAAATCTTCAGGTTTAAGAAGATTGAACAGGGGCAGCTGTTGTACCATAAAATTTACCCTCTTTTCATACACGCATATTATTGGTTTTATGGTTATAGAATAAAGGTATATTTATCAAGCTTCTTTAGGTTACAAGTGACGTTTATTTCGCCAATGGATGTTCTTAGAGTATTTTCTGTGCTGAAGATCGGTTCGCTGTTTTGCAATGATCCGGGTTTCAAAGATTCACAAGTCCAACCCGGCGCGTCATATTCAGGTGTTCTTTCGCCAAGATATCTTTGATAACGTATTCTCAAATTCAGATTCGGCTCAAGAGTCAATTCTTTAAAGAAGGTCTCCAAATGTGCGAGTTTTCTCGAAGAAATGTGGTGAAAAAATATGTTGAAAGTGCAGTTTTTACGCACTAAAAAATTCATAACTTGAAGATTGTAGCTTGTTTTGAACCCGTTTCGGTGGCTGAAATTCCGTCTTGACGTGCTCTATGTTTTCATCTCTCACAGCTGGAAGCCAATTTTGATCAGAAGGTCTTCAAAAATATAGATTTATCAAGTATTTTCGTACAGAAAATTTGTGACAAATTTATTTGAGTCATGTTCAAAAAATCATAACTTGGTTGATTTTCATCATATCGAGCTGGTTCCGGCACCAATATTTCAAAAATTGAGTTGACTATAATTTCACAGGAGGTATCAAGTTAGAACGGTATCCAAAAGGCCTTCGTTTTTTTCCCAGAGTGTGCGTGACGCGTCGAAAATTCTGAATGCTGAATATTATTTCATCTGGGTCGAAACTTCGAAAATTCATAACTCGGTCAATTTTTATCGGATCGGGTCCATCTTTTAACACAAGGTCACTGACTCAGAGATCTACAACTTTTCTTCCAAGGTCGAGACCAGGTTCTGCTCCGATCAATACCAGTCTTTTATTGAAGAACGTATCAGAGTTGACACTGGAGCCCAAAATAAGTTTGTATGAGCCAAAACTTCAAAAATTCATAACTAATTTACCGTTTATCCGATTGAGCCCATTTTCGGACAGGAGTTAGTTATCGATGTCGGCTACATTTTGTTTTCATATTTCAACTTCAAAAATTGCACTTAAGCCCATGCGATTTAGTCTGGAACATGACAGACTCAAGTGAATAAAAATCTGCACTATTGCTTGTGGTTATTGGAGGCCCAATTGCACATTCAAAACCCATTTTTTTCTCTAATTTCCATTAAGTAATCTCATTATTTTCACACAAACAAGGAGGAAAAAAAACCTTTGCCACAACTCTGTCAAAATATCAAATTTTTCAAGAACCCTAAAAGTCTTGAAATCCTTGTTACGAACCCCATCTCACTACAAACAAACCCCCATCTCACTAAAAACAAACCCCCATCTCACTACTTCTCCAGTAAAGGTAAGACTGGTTTGATCTTCATGATCAAAAGAGTGTAGAAACACTCATACATGCCATATCGGTTTTAATATTACAAAATTTCATATATTTATTTTCTTTGTATTTCATGGTATACTAATTTGTTTAATGTGTCTATGAGATTCAACACTACAGTTTTGACCATTATGGTCTCATGCAGGTTTATTACAAAACACTGATGCCGGATCATAACAACCACCAATGTATGGCAAGGCAGGATGACAACCATCTTTCTCTTTAAAACTTTTTTCATAAAACCTAATATTTTTCACAAACCTTTGATTTTTCCTAATAAACTCAAATAATTAATTTTAGGTTTTTAATTTAATTTTAAGTTTTTAATTTCATTGTTTGTTTTTTGTTTCTAACCAATTTTTCTTTTTCAATCTTAAATTCACTTAACCACAAAACTTTTTTACAAAAAAAAAACTAATTTAATTTTTAGGTTAATTAATTTTAGATTTTTTAACTTTTTTTTTAAAATTAATCTTTTTTTTTTAATTTAGATTAATTAGGTTTTAGGTCTTATTTAATTAACTTTTTTTCTTTCAAAATTAACCTTTTTTAATTAAAATTAATTATGTTTTAAGTTTTTTTAATTAACCTTTTTTTCCTTCTAAATTAACCTTTTTTAATTAAAATTAATTAGGTTTTTAGGCTTTTTTTAGTTAACTTTTTTTTTTCAAAACTAACTTTTTTTTAATTCGAACTAATTAGGATTTATGTATTTTAATTAACTTTTTTCAAAATTAACATTTTTTTATTAATTAAAATTAATTAGGTTTTTTAGGTTTATTTAATTACTTCTCATAAATTATTTTTTTCATAAAAAATCACCAAAATATTTTCTTTGCTATTTTCATCTTATTTTTATTTTCCTAGATAAAGTGTATAAGACGCATTCAACTGTAATAGCGTAGCTTTATTTTTCCCGTTTTTTTCATCATTATCATGTAATTGCTTCCGAGATGTAATAGTTTTAGGATTTCTTTTCCGCACTCTTCACTATTATGTAACTCTCCCAAAGCTCTGTAATTGTTTAGGTTTACATTTCCACCTTTACCTTCTGCTACTATATTTTATGCAATGCATAGATTAATAGGATTGTATGGAAAGATAAAAATGAACGATAGAAAACCTTAATTGCAAGATAAATATAACTGAAAAAACACATTGTTGCACACTTGCACCCCTAGAGTACTCCCCACTTGGTTGCCTCGAAAAACAATGGTCATGTCCCTCGAACGTAGGGATATCTTAGCAAAGACCCTCAGTATAAAAGTCATCATAAATATCACAGTCCTTCAATGCCCCTAGAGTTGCCTACGAGAAATGATCTTGTCTCCCGATGTTGCTTACGAATATATGATGACAGTCCCTTCGAAATGCTAAGGTATCCTTACATGTTGCCTTCAATGACCATTTTGTCCCTTTCGATAGTCCCTCAAACTCCAACGATGGGACTACCTAATCCTTAATAGTAGGATAGCGCTGTCTAAAGAAAACGAGAAAATGAGCAGCCTTTTTCGAGTAGGTAGAAAATCTTAAGTACTTGCTCAAAACAATAAAAACTCTTTTACACAAAAACTTTCAAAATAGTTTTCAAAAACAACTTCGTCACACTCTTGACGACAGATACAAGGGTTGTCACGAAGTTAAACAAAAACTTTTCAAAACACACAAGAAATTTCAAAATTAGCAAGTACCTAAGAGCCCGTGGAAAACCATTGATATAAAGGGTGCTAACACATTCCCTTTCTATAATCTACGTACTCAGAAACATCTCGAAAAAGGTTTTTTCTGTTCTTTTTCCTTTTCCTTTTTTAGATGAAATAAAAGTCGGTGGCGACTCTTACTTACCGTAACATTTGCAAATACAAAATGCAAACCAGTATTAATAGTCGGTTCTGCCACCGTATCACAACTACACTTTCACCAGATTCATGCCAACATAAAAGAGTTCTACACCTTCGACCATACAACGCTTCAAAAGGTGCCATCCCAATACTGGAATGGTAACTGTTATTATATGTTAACTCTATCAACGGAAGATAAGTATCCCACAGACCTCCCTGCTCAAGAACACATGCCCTTAACAAGTCTTCCAACGATTAGATAGTTCACTCAGTATGATCATCTGTCTGAGGATAATATGCTGAACTCAACCTCAACTTAGAATCCAACGCTTCTTGCAAACTCTTCCAAAAATTAGAAGTAAATCTTGGATCTCTATCTGACACAATGCACAAAGGAACACCATGCACTTCACAATCACATTAGTGTAAATCTCAACCAACTTCGACACTGGAAAACTGATGTTAATAGGAATAAACTGAGCCGACTTTGTAATCCTATCAACAATCACCGAAATCGAATCATGTCCTCTTATAGTATTAGGTAACCCAGTCACAAATTCCATCGAAATGCTATCCCATTTCCATTCTGGAACTTCTAACGGTTGCATTAACCCTGCTGGCTTCTGATGTTCAACTTCTGACTTCTGACAAGTCAAACATGCATACACAAACCGAGCCACGTCACTTTTCATTCCGGGCCACCAAAACAAACCTTTCAAATCTTGATACATCTTCGTAGCTCCTGGATGAATACTTAACTTACTTCTATGACTCTCTTCAAGTATCACTTTCTTCATCTCAGCATCATCAGGAATACAAATCCGATTACGAAATCTCAACACACCTTACGCATCTAGCTTGAAATTATTATTCTCAGACTGATCGATTCCAACCATCGAATCCACCGGTTTTACATCTAACTTCTGAGCTTCTCTGATACTGTATAGAAATTCATTATTAATCTTCAACATACCCAACATAACACTCCGCGGTGTAACCTCGCAAACTAAGCTCATATCTCTGAACTTCTCAATTAATTCCAACTCTTTAACTATCATTGCCGACATATGTAAAGTCTTTTGACTCAACACATCAGGTACCACATTCGCTTTTCTTGGATGATAATTCAAACCGAAATCATAATCCTTTAACAATTCCAACCATCTTCGTTGCCTCATACTCATCTCTTTCTGATCGAATAAATAATTTAAGCTCTTATGGTCACTAAACACCTCAAATCTAGAACCATAAAGATAATGCCTCCAAATCTTCAACACAAAGACAACTGCAGCAAGCTCCAAATCATGCGTAAGATAGTTCTTCTCATGAGTCCTCACTGCCTTGACTCATAAGCAACTACCTTATCATTCTGCATAAGAACACCTCCTAAACCCATCTTAGAAACATCACAATATACAACAAAAGGCTCTCCTGGATTAGGCAACGTCAAAATCGGAGCCGACGTCAACCTCTTCTTCAATTCTGTAAAACTTTCTTCGCATTGAACATCCCATACAAAAGCTCTACCTTTACAAGTCAACTTAGTTAACGGAAGTGCTAACTTAGAAAAACCTTCGATAAACCTTCTATAGTAACCAGCTAATCCCAAAAAACTTCTAATCTCAGTAGTTGACTTCAGAGTTTCCCATTGCAGCATAACATCAACCTTCGATGGATCTATAGTAATGCCACTTCCTGAGATCACATGACCAAGAAAACTGACCTCCTTTAACCAAAATTCACACTTTGACAGCTTTGCATACAACTTCTTCTCTTTCAAAACTTGCAATACTACTCTTAAGTGTTTTTCATGCTCTTCTTCTGACTTAGAGTAAATCAAAATATCATCAATGAACACCACTACGAATCGATCCAAATAAGTATGAAAGATACGATTCATATATTCCATGAATACTCTCGGTGCATTAGTAACACCGAAAGGCATCACCGAATACTCGTAATGTCCATAACGCGTTCTGAAAGCCGTCTTCTGGATATCTTTATCCTTCACTTTAATATGATGGTAACCCGACCTCAAATCAATCTTAGTAAACACACGAGCATCCACCAATTGGTCCATCAAGTCATCTCTTCTTGGAAGCGGATACTTGTTCTTAATCGTCACTTTATTCAACTGTCTATAATCAACACAAAGCCTCATACTTCCATCTTTCTTCTTTACTAACAACACTGGAACTCCCCACGATGATACACTTGGTCTTACAAACCTCTTTTCAAGTAACTCTTCCAATTGTTTCTTTAACTTTGATAAATCATATGCAGACATCCTGTATGGTGCCATACACACAGGTCTGGTACCAGGTACAAGATCAATAGAAAATTTAACTTCCCTCTCCGGCAGTACATCAGGAATTTCATTGGGGAAAACTTCAAGAAATTCACACACCACCTGCAATTCCTCAATTATAGCTTGAGTCTCTATAAATAGCGACACCATCAACGAGAACATCTGTGATTCCTCTTGCATCAACTTTATCAACTATTTAGCAGACAACATACTATCTTTCTCTTCTTCAGGAGTAAAAAACCTCACATACTTGTCATAACAGTTAATATGTACATAGTTATGCTCTAACCAGTTCATTCCCAAAATCACATGCAACCATCTTAACAATAAACAAACCAAATCAACAACAAAGTCTCTGTCGAATATTGACAAGGGACACCTTAAACACACAAAAGAAGTTGTCACTGACCACTTGGCTAGAGTATCCACGACCATTTCTCCATTCATGGAAGACAACATAAGACCCAATCTTTCAACACAATCAGCAACAACAAAATAATGAGTAGCACCGATATCAATAATAGAAATTAAAGGAGTACTATTAATGAAACATGTACCTCTGATAAGTCTGTCCTCAACAGCTGTTTAATCCTCAACCAAAGCGAACACATTATCACTTGCCTGTGCCCTCTTTGGTTTCTTACACTGACTACCAAATTGCCCTTCTTCACTATAATTGAAACAAATCACATCCTTATGTTTGCACTCAGATACAACATGTCCGTTCTTACCACAACAGAAAAACCTCTTCACCTCAGTATTACACACATTACTCTTATACCCAGGTTTCCCACATTTAAAACAAACTACACCAGCAGGAGCATCTCCCCCACTAGTCCTCTGACCCTGAGCAGCTTTCTGTTTACCTTTACCGGCTGGGGTATCATAAGGCTTACCACGATCCTGTTGGTGCTTACCCCTCTTCTCACTGATAATCTTGTAATGAGCATTATTATCCTCCTCATAAATCCCGCAACTATCAATCAAATCGGCAAAGACACGAATCTTCTGGTATCCAATTACTTTCTTGATCTCTGGGCGCAACCCGTTCTCAAACTTGATACACTTTGAAAACTCAACATCTGCCTCAGTGTAGTGCAGATAAAACTTAGCCAACTCAGAAAACTTTGCAGCATACTCAACAACCGACACACTCTCTTGCTTCAGCTCAAGTAACTCAATCTCCTTCTTACCACAGACGTCTTCAGGAAAGTACTTCCTCAGAAATTCCCTACGGAACACAGCCCAAGTGACATTCTCACCTGCAACTTCCAATCTCTGACAAGTCTCTAGCCACCAGTCATCAGCCTCAACTACTAGTGTTGTACCCCAAAATTTGCCCTCTTATTTTACTCAACAAATGGCAAATGATATCCCCAAATTGCTCAAGAAAGTTGAAGAGTTGACCAGACAAACTCTCTCCTAAGGCAGTATACCTCAAATTAGGGTTTCCATCTTTATCAAGATATGTGAGCCACAAAGGACTCAAATGCTCACCTTTGTCCTAATATTTTATCAAGATCATCCATGTCAAGTTTCAAGCCTTGCAGAAGAAGTTTGCTCAGTCAATTGCTCAAATGCCTGAAAATCAACTTTGCTAGGTCAAAAGTCAATTGTGGCCCATATACAGTCAAACTTCAAGATTTTTGGTCAAAATACTCATTTTGAAGTATTATTCATCATTTTATCAAGGGTTGATCATGATTCCTCAAGGATTTCTCATAATTCATCAAAACCCAAAAGTTGCTAAATTAGGGTTTTACAGGAAAAGTCAACTCAACTTTTACCAAGCATAACTTTCTCATACTTTATCAGAAATAAACCATCCAAAGCTCATTTTTAAGAGGATTCAAATCCATACAATTAATATTCAGCTCCCAAGTCCATAATATGCACTCACAAAAAGATATGAATTTGGACATTATAGGTCCTTTTGAAAAGTCAACAAAAACACCTTTTAGATCAAAGCTTCATACATGAACATGTAAGACTGAATTGAGATGAGACCAAAAGGGTTGTTTAGAGGACATCCTAAGCTTTCTAAAAAGTCCAATAAAACCTCTCTAGGGTTAAAATTGAGAGAGTTATGCATTGGCCAAGTTGACCATTTTTGTAAAATTGCCAAAAGTCAAATGTGCTCAAATTTGCATTTTATGCCAAATGGGCCCAACTTTTTATGCTTGCACCTCAATTATAATGTGGTCCACGAATCAAATATTCACTCACCCATTATGTGCTTCATTTTTAAATTTATTTTGATTTTTCATTAATTAAAAAATGAATTAAATCAAATAAATGATGAAGATTAATAAAGATATGATTTGATTTGTTTTTTTGACAGTTTGGCAATCATGATATGCTGAGTAAACAAGAGCAAATCAAATCAAGGGAAATTGGTACAATAAAGGCATGGTTTAGCTCAAAATAGAAAGATATCATATGGCTTAAAAATCAAATATTCCATTCATAAATTCTCAAGATTGGATCCAAGTTTGTTAACCTAATTCGCTCTAGGTTATATAATGAAGAATTCCAGATCAAAAAACAGGGGTTAGAGTCGTGAAAAAACCAGAACAAAACTTCAAAATTTCCAAAGAAAGTGTGAGACGAATCTTCTTCCACAGGCCATATCAAGCCATCCTAGCTATCCAAATCCATTGCTGGACGTCCCAGGAAGCTGTCCCAATCATTTGCAAGGCCTAAAACACCCAGAAATGCGAGCTACACTTCATAGGGTTTGGCATATTTTTTCAATTCGATTATCACGATTCTTGCATGATTAGCACTTTTGATTGTTATATCGTGTTTGTCATCATGTTTTCAAGCTAACCATACCATTTAATTGCATTTTTGATGTCTGTACAGGATGTTTCCATTGCTAGGGTTTCTGAGTTATTTTTAAGGTCTTTTTGTACAGGCAAAATTAGGACTTGAATCAGGTACCATGATGCTCACGAGGGTGAGACGAGTTGATTGGTACCATTACATTTCATTTATCTTGCTTGTATGCAATTTTTGAAATATGCAGGGTTATACCTATAGTGAACGTCTGTAGGTAAAAGTTTTTTTTATAAAACGACGGAATCAAGGAAGAAGATGATGGCGTGGCAACGTGTGACTGGCCCATTTGAAAGTTCGTGCATTTGTGGCTGGCAGAGTATTTGACTTGGCTTTTGGTTTTGTTTGTTTATTATACTTACAAGTTAATACGCTAGCGCATATGGTTGGAGGGAATGCCTTTGATGCACACGTCCTGGGTTCGATCCCAGGCGTGTGCATTTTATTATTTTCTTGATTGTTTTAGGAAGATCTAATGCAATTCTCCATCATACGCCTTCCATACACCCTCAGCACCTGGCCACTGGGTGCCTAGCTACCAAGATCCAATGCCTACCATGAGAGGATCATGGTACACCTCAAAGTCAATAACGCACCAGATCAGGCGTGGTCAACCAGGCTTGGGAGCATTATGGGCCAAAGATTTTGATTCAACACCCCCAGATTTGCTAATACTATCAGGCCCAATTCTCAATTTCTCTTGATTTTTATTTTCTATTTTAATTTTTTTAATCATTTTATTTTTTTAAATCAGTTTTAATTAAATCATAAAAAATTAAACAAAGGTCATAAAAAATTAGATTTAGTTGTTTTCTTATTAAATTTAATTTTTTTATAATTAATTAGATTAATATTTAAATTAGGGTAACTATAATTTGTTTTTTTTCACAATTAAAATTAAATTAGAAAATTAGGTTAACTCTTGATTTAATTTTTCTCCTTTTTCTCAAATAAAACAAAAAAAAAAAAACAAAAATAGGTTGTTTAGAATTAATTAATTTATTTTCAAAAATTAACATTAATTAGAACTTAGGATTTTCTTTTAATATTATTCATTATTTTCTCAAACAACAAAAACATGACAAGAAAACATTTTTTCTTTAATCAATCGCAAATAGGATTAGTCAAAGGGTCAAAACCCTAATCGCCTCGTATTTAATTCGCCGCACACTTGTTAATTATTTTGCCAATATTTTGTAACTGTTCAAGGTTTGTAATAGTTAACTTAGGGTTTTTATTTACAGTTTAAATCCCCAATTTTTTGGTTATGTAGTTAATCCCCCTCCCCGAAGCCTTGTAAAAGCTAGGTTTATTTTCTCGCATTTTTAATTCTCGTAAATACTTAACTGCTAGATGTATGCTAATAGGATTGTATGGCAAGAATGCATGACAAAATTAATGGTTAGAAAACCCTAATGTGCAAAGATAAATAACTGAAACAAATCACTCGCACATATTCACTCTTAGGGTATACTCTCACTTCAGTTGCCTTCCGTAAACGATCATTAAGCATAGGGTGTCTTAGTGGTTGCCCTCCTGTCTAAAAAGATCAAATGTCTCATTCGAATGTTGCCTCGGAAATGTTGCCTCGAATAAGATCTTAAGACTCTAGGGTTACTACTAAGGTGTCCTAATATTGCTTTAGTGACCGTACGTCCCTTTAGAATTGACCCTTACAAACTCCAACAACGGTGCTACCTATTTCTCAATAGTAGGATAGTGCTGTCTAAAGGAAACAAGAATAGAAATGATCTTTTTTCGAGTAGGTAGATGCTAGTAGGTACTTTCTCAAATCAAAGTTTTTCACACTTACACTTTTTAAACAAATTTTCAAAACAACTTCGTCACACCCTTGAGGACTGATACAAGGGTTATCACGAAGTAAAACATTTTTCAAAACAAAGCACACACAAGTAATTTAAAAATGAGAAAGTACATAAGAGCCCATGGAAAAGCATGGATAGAAAGGGTGCTAACACCTTCCCTTTCTATAATCTACCCCCCGTACTCAAAATCTAGAAAAAGGATTTTTTCTGTACTTTTTTCCTTTCCGATTGGGTGAAATAAAAGTCGATGGTGACTCTTTCTTACCTCGACATTTTGCAAATAAAAAAACGTAAAATGCAAACCAGTAAAAATAGTCGGTTCTGCCACCGCATCACAGAACTGGCGACTCTACTGGGGAACGTATAAGTGGGGTAAACCTTAGGATCTAGGTCATATTTAATTGCTTTCTCTCGATTGTCTTGTTTGCTTTATATTTATGGGAACTGTTTGGGTTATTTGATCCTACACCCGGATCTGGGGAACACCTTTTAGGTAAGTAGTAATAGACTGTGAGGGAACTGTACAACGTAGACCGATACAGTTGAAGTAGTAGCTACATTGGTGTGGCACTTTGGTTGGTATAAGTATCCCTTGTGGTGAAGCGAGGAGAATACATGGCTGCTGCATGGTGTTGTGAAGCATCAACTGACCTTAGAACCTTTAATTGCCCAACTTGGCCATTAGAAAGTAGCGAGATAGCCGGCCTCGGTGTAGAGTTGAGAACTGGTTGATACTCGATGCTACACTCATTGAGACCATACTTTCGGAATATTTCGGCCGCAAGAAAAGATTGCGTGAGCTGAAACCAAGACCAATAAAGGATGGTCAGTGATATTGAGATCATCTAGAACCCGATTACTTTTCTAGGATAGGTTTGAAACCAACTTAACTTCAAGAGGGTATTAACTTTGACCTCATGTAAGCCTTAAACCTAAGGGCTTGGTGTGACTTGACTATGTTTGCTATACCTGTGTTTGCTATACCTGTGTTTGCTATACCTGTGGTTTATCATGACATCATGTATCATAACATGGCATTCATGCTTCATTACACTAACCATTTCAAAGACCAAGGGGATTTATCTTTGTTCTGTTTTGCAGATCATGGCTTCCGTGCGTAGAAATACTATCCGAATCAGCTTTGTGCAGATACTTCCCAACTCAAAGAGCTAGTATCAAGAGTTTTTGAAACTTCTACTTTTATTAAGAGACACGGTCAACTTCTCAGCCTGGTTACTTAGAACCTTGATGAACAGATGATGAGCGTGTTTTTTCAGTTCTTCAATCCCAAACATCACTGCTTCACCTTTCCAGATTATCAGTTGGTAACCACCTTGGAAGAATTCTCTCAGCTATTGGGCATACCCGTTCTTGAACAGGTACCCTTCACAGGTATAGAAGAAGTTCCTAAGCCAGAAGTCATTGCCTCAACTTTGCATTTGAAACGGGCCGACATGGTATCCAATTGGGAAACGCGAAGCGGAGTCGAGGGTTTTCTAGTCAAATTTCTGATAGACAAGGCTCAACTATTTTGGGATGATTTGGATTTTCAGGCTTTTGAGGAGGTCTTGGCTCTTCTTATCTATGGTTTAGTTCTCTTCCCTAATTCGGACTCCTTCATAGATGTAAATGCTATCTAGATTTTCCTTTCTCGCAACCCTGTGCCTACCTTGCTTGGAGATATTTTGCACGCTCTCCATACTCGTACCATGAAGAGAAGAGGGACTCTTATGTGCTGCATGCCATTGCTGTCGAGGTGGTTTATTTCTCACCTCCCTAAATCTGTACTGAAGAATGAAGAAGGTTTGGGTTGGTTGCACAAGATAATGTCACTCGCTCATACGGATATTCTTTGGTGTTCCCGAGCTATGGAAGACATTGCTATTATTGACCAATGTGGGGAGTACCCTAATGTCCCATTACTTGGTATCAGAGGGGGTATAACTTACAATCCTTGTCTAGATTTGCGAAAATTTGGTCATGCTCGAAGGGATGGTCCCTATGAGTTACTTATTGAGGGCATTGTATTCAACTATGAGGATGATGTTAATGAGTATCGTTGGAGGTTTATACGAGCTTGGGACATGGTAAACAGATCTGACCCCAAAGAGTTGGGACCAAAGACTTCCATTCCTATGGAGCCTTACCTCTAATGGGTATGAGCTCGGGCCCAGAAGCTTATGATGCCTTATGTGGCCGTATTACCAGTGATTGTGGAGCCCACTACTGAAGAAGGCATTCCTTACACAGTTCTCTATCCTTACATGCCAACTGATTTTGGGGAGTTACAGAGGTCTTAGATTCAGCTGAAGAATGAGCGAGATACTTACAGGGAACAGTTCCATGATCAAGAGAGGGAGGTTTTAAAGCTCACCAGGAAGCTCCAGGAAGAAAGAGTGCTCAATGATTATATCAGCACAAAGAGAAAGCGTCCATGGGACTTTTGATTTTTCTTTTCTAGTTTTATATTTGTTTTATTTACTTATTTGTAACGCCTCAAAGGCATTTTAAACATTCAAATTTAAGCTAATAAAGTTTTTGTTTATTTTTGGTTTGCAAATTTAAATTTCTCAAAGTCTTTGAAATCATTACATGTGCATCCCATTATCATACACATCATTACAGCTACCACTACAGGTTTCTCATCTCCTTCGCTGTTTATTTCAGCAAAAATGTCTTCCGATCAAGTCATCAAAGATCTTCAGGCACAGAGCGCCCAGTTCTAACAGATGTTCATCAGTCTGGCAAAGGGGAAAAAGGATATGAAAGCCCTCATTCTGAAAGAGAAGAAGAAGAAGAAGACTGGTATTCTGAATATGGGCAGAATATTTGGAGAAAGGTTGAAGCATCAAACTGATCCGACCTCTTCATCTAAGGAAGGGGAGAACCAAGAAGGGGAAAATGACCCTAGTACTGCAGTTTCTGACAATGATACTTATTATGATGATGAGCAATATCCTCATGCTGAGGATAGATACAAGCAGTTAGAAGACCTTCTGAGTGCCATGGAAGTTCAGAGGATACATGGACTGGATTTCAAAGAATTGGGACTGGTATCAGAAGTGGTCATCCCTCAAGAGTTCAAAGCTCCGGTTTTTGCCAAGTATGATGGGGTGTCCTTCCCGAAACTCCATCTCCGCTCGTATGTCAGGAAGATTCAACCCCATACCGCTGATAGAAATTTGTGGGTGCACTTCTTTCAAGATAGTCTGTTAGGGACTCAACTTGAATGGTTCTACCAGTTGGAGGGAGCCAGTGTCCGAAACTAGGAAGATCTCGCTACTGCTTTCTACAAGCAGTATCAGTATAATGCCGACCTTTCTCCCACTCGTACTCAACTCCAAAGCATGTCCATGGGTGCAGGTGAAGGTTTTAAAGATTATGCTAAAAAATGGAGAAACCTGGCTGGGAGAGTTCAACCCCCTTTGTCTTATAGGGAGTTGGTTGATATGTTTCTAAGAACGTTGTCAGGTCCATTTTTTAATCACTTAATTGGCAGCTCGTCATCTAGTTTCACCGAGCTGATTTTAACTGGAGAAAGAGTAGATGTTGGAATTCGGAGTGGTAAAATACATAAGGATGCCTCCTTGAGTTCAACTAAGAAGCCTTTCTCTTGTAAGAAGGAAGCCAGTGCGGTCTATAGCTCGAGGGGCCAAAGCAGGTCTGAACACCGTCAAACGGTAAATGCTGTAGTGATACCAAGACCCACAGTTGCTCCACAATGCAACAATCAATAAATGATGGAAAGACCACAACAACGGTTTACCCGCATCAGCATGAATTTTGCTGAAGTTCTACCTCATTTATTAAAATCCAACTTGGCAACCTTGATAGAGGCTCCCAAGAATCCAAACACTACCTCTCTCAGATACAATCCCAACGTGCGGTGCACCTACCATTCTGAGAGTCCTGGCCACGATACAAATGATTGTTGGGCTTTGAGAAACAAAGTACAAGACTTGCTTGAAGCCAAGGAGATAGAGTTTGATGCTCTAGAAAAGCCGAATATTATAACTGCTCCCATGCCCAAACATGGCCGTGGAGTTAATGCTGTTGACACTGATTGGTTTGTGACCTCTGTTGAAGAAATTTCTACTCCTCTTATGACTGTTAAGAAGAATTTGCTGTTGGCCGGTTTATTTCCGGGTTGTGGTGAAGGTTGCCACATGTGTTCGATTCTACCTTCTGGTTGCCATTTGTTGAAGTCAAGTGTTTAGCGCCTGATGGATAATAAAGAGATTTTGTCCGAGAACATTGTGATCCCTGTTGTTCCCATTGAGGACGTCACTATTATAACCATTTCGGCCAATCCTTCCAAGGTTTCCTCGAGAAGACCTGTTAGGATTACACCTGTTCAAAGAATTTCTCCACTGATAATCACTGTTCTTGGTCCCATCCCGTACACCTCAGACAAGGCTATCCCATGGCATTATGGTGCTGATGTGTACTATCATGGAATTAAGAAAGATCTGAAGAATGAAGAAGCTGATACTGATGTCAGTAATATTGTCGGGACTAGTAAGGTTACCCGAAGTGGAAGGGTTTTCTCTCCTGAGATTTCTCCGAAGATCATCAAGCCTACTATTATTCCAACTGCTGCTCCAACCAGCACTCCTGATATTTCTCTTGTTCCTACTCCAGTTATTACCCCTGCTGCTGAGCCGTTTGAGACTCAGGGCAAGGAAATTATAGGTGAACCTTCCCGGACGGAGGCACCTAAGAAAATCGTTGTGGAAGCTTCTAAACAAGAAATAGAGGAAATACTGAAAAACATTAAGAAGAGCAACTACAATGTGGTCGAGCAGCTAGGGCAAACCCCATCGATTATATCCATGTTATCTCTGCTGTTGTATTCTGAAGCCCATGCGAAGGATTTGATTTCATTTCTCAAGACTACGCATGTGCCGCAAGAAACTTCAGCAGATCAGTTCAAAGATTGTGTGGCCAGCATGACTGCTGGCAATGGGATGGGTTTCTCAGATTCGGATCTGACACCAAGAGGAAGGAATCATAATGATGCTCTGCATGTCTCGATTGAGTGCAGGGGCACCACTATGGCCAATGTGCTGGTAGATACCGGGTCTTCACTGAATGTTCTGCCGAAGAAAGCATTGTACCGTTTTGATTGTAAGGGTTTGACTCTAAAGCCTAGTAACATTGTGGTAAGGGCTTTTGACGGATCGAAGAGAATGGTGCATGGGGAGGTGGACATCCATGTCAAAGTGGGTTCTCAGACTTTTGGGTCCACCTTCTACGTAATGGATATCAGGCCGTCGTATTCTTGCTTGTTGGGTCATCCTTGGATCCATGAGGCTGGGGAAGTTACTTTCACACTCCATCAAATGTTGAAGTATTCGGTGGAGGGAAAGATTGTCACAATGCGAGGTGAAGAAGAATATATGGTGAGTCACCTCAATTCCTTCTGCTACGTAGAGATGGACGGGGAATTCATAGAAACTTGTCAGAATTTCGAAGAGGTCCCTCATATCTGGGCATCAACTTAAGATACTACCAACAAACCTCTATTAAAGATGGCTTCTCTCAAGGATTCCGGGGCTGTGGTTGAAGAAGGTGGGTGTACTAATTGGGGTCAGCTCCCTGATTTCACTCACAAAACTGACAAATTTGGTTTGGGCTTTACTATAGGGTGTCAAAGGGCTGTTAGGCACGCTCGGGCTGGAAGACCTCCTATACACATCAACAATCATGGAATTAACGGAATTGAAGACAGTGAAGAGGATTCAGACATCGACAACTGGATCTACCCAACAACCAACAGTGGACTGAATAACTGGACGGCTAGGGACTTCATACCTGTTTCTTTTATTCCACAGTAATTGACTCATTTGTTTTAAGATTTGTAATAATCAATTTAAAACTTTACGGCCCGGTGTCTTGCCCGAGGCACCTTAGCTTTGCTTGTGAGGGCTATTATTTGTCATTTCATATATCATTAATAAAGCATTGGACGTTTCTTGCATACAAATTTTGCGCTCCTTATTTTTCTTTTCTGTCTCTCACTTTATCAAAACAACTATTCTCTTACACACACTCACGTATCATACTGCATATCCATATCCACTCTGGATCCCATTGATAACAACTTTGCTACTGCCAATTATGACTTCAAAAATCCGATCAACCAAGCCGAGGACGGAGGTGAGGATGATTGTGAGGTTCCTGAAGAACTTGCTAGACTATTACAACAGGAAGAAAGGGCCATACAGCCTCATGAAGAGCCAGTTGAGTCAGTGAATTTGGGTACAGAGGAAGACACGAAAGAGGTTAAAATAGGTGCGAATCTGGAGCCTAGTGTCAAACAACGGTTAATACAGATGCTACACAACTATGTTGAGATCTTTGCCTGGTCCTATGAAGACATGCCTAGTTTGGACACTGATATTGTGGTTCATAGCCTGCCGACTAAAGAAGACTGCCCTCCAGTAAAGCAGAAGGTCCGACGTATGCGCCCTGAAATGTCAGAGAAAATCAAGGCAGAGGTCATGAAACAATTCGACACAGGATTCTTAGCTGTCACTTCTTATTCACAATGGGTTGCTAACATTGTTCCGGTACCTAAGAAGGACGGTAAGGTACAGATGTGTGTGGACTACAGGGATCTGAACAGGGCAAGCCCCAAGGATTACTTCCCACTTCCTCACATTGATGTTCTAGTCGACAACACCGTGCAACACAAGATCTTCTCCTTCATGGATGGTTTTTCTGGCTACAACCAGATCAAGATGGCTCCTGAGGACACAAAGAAGACAACCTTCGACACAGTGGGGCACCTTCTGTTATAAGGTAATTCCTTTTGGTTTGAAGAATGTTGGGGCAATTTATCAGTGCGCCATGGTCGCTTTGTTCCATGATATGATTTACCACGAGATCGAGGTTTATGTTGACGACATGATAGCCAGGTCCCAGACTGAAGAAGAGCACCTTGACCATCTCTAGAAACTGTTTGACAAGTTGAAGACGTATAAGATGAGGTTGAATCAGAACAAGTGTACCTTCGGGGTAAGGTCTGGTAAGCTTCTGGGTTCTATTTTCAGTGACAAAGGTATTCAGGTAGACCTTGCAAAGGTAAAATCCATACAAGAGATGTCGGCTCTCCGCACAGAGAAGGAAGTTAGAGGTTTCTTAGGACGTCTGAATTACATCGCCAAATTCATTTCACATCTGACTGCTACTTGTGAGCCAATCTTCAAGCTGCTGAAGAAAGATCAACTGGTAAATTGGAATGATGAATGCCAGACCGATTTCGAAAGAATCAAGGAATACCTTCAAGAACCACCAATTTTGATTCCTCCAGTTGAAGGGAGACCTTTGATATTATACCTAACAGTGCTAGATAATTCAATGGGGTGTGTGCTGGGGCAGCATGATGAGTCTGGTCGAAAAGAGCACGCCATTTATTACCTTAGCAAAAAGTTTACCGACTGTGAGACCCGATACTCATTGCTCGAGAAAACTTGCTGCACTTTGGCATGGGCTGCTCGCCGACTAAGACAGTATATGCTGACTCACACTACCTTGTTGATATCGAAGATGGATCCAATCAAATATATTTTCGAGAAGCCCGCCTTATCCGGAAGAATAGCAAGATGGCAGATGATCTTAATCGAGTACGACATCCAATACACAACCCAAAAAGAAATCAAGCGGAGTGTATTGGCGGATCATTTGGCGCATCAGGCCGTGGATGACTACCAGTCCATGAATTTCGAGTTCCCGGATGAGAATATCATGTTGGTGACTGACTGCGAAGAACCTGGACCGGATGAAGGACCCGAGGAGGGATCCTGATGGTCTATGTATTTTGATGGAGCCATAAACATATTGGGTAATGGCATTGGCGTTGTAATTATATCTCCTGAAGGCTGTCATACTCCGTTCCCCGCCCGATTATGTTTTAACTGCACCAACAATATGGCGGAGTATGAAGTGTGTATCATGGGTCTTCGAGCTGCGATTGACCTGAGGATTAAGTTCTTGAGTGTATTAGGAGATTCCGCTCTGGTGATAAGTCAGATCAAAGGCGAGTGGGATACGAAGCACCGAATCTCATTCCTTACCGAGAATATGTACTGACATTGATCCCACACTTTGAGGAGGTAACCTTTGAACATTTCCCACGAGAGAAGAACCAGTTAGCGGACGCGCTAGCTACCATTTCTTCTATTTCAAAGTTAGGTGGGACAATGAAGCTCCCCAGGTTACCATTGAGAGGTTGGACGAACTCGCACATTGCTGTGACATTGAGACTGAAGAGGTAGCAGACAAACCCTGGTTTCACGAAGTCAAAAGGTATCTCGAGGTTCAGGAATACCCCGAGGGGGCATCTGTTAATGATAAGAAGTTTCTGAGAAGGTTCGCTGAGAAGTTCTTCATCAATAATGGAATCCTCTATAAGCGTAACTATGATTCAACCTTACTACGCTATATAGACAAGAGCGAGGAAGAAAGGATCATGGCAGAGTTACATGAAGGTACCTACGGAACTCATTCCAGTGGACATACCATGGCGAAGAAAAATCCTACGGGCAGGATACTACTGGTCCACTATGGAAGCCGATTGTTATCAGCACTCTCGAACCTGTCATAAGTGCCAAGTCTATGCTGATAAGGTGCATGTACCTCCGGTTCCCCTTTATGTTTTGACGGCTCCCTGGCCTTTTGTGATGTGGGGTATCAACATGATCAGAGAGATCAGACCTACTGCGTCTAACGGGCATCGTTTCATTCTGGTAGCCATTGATTACTTTACAAAGTGGGTTGAGGCAACTTCCTTTGCTATAGTGACCAAGAACGTCGTGGCACGGTTCATCCGACACAATCTGATCTGTCGATATGGTGTTCCAGAGAGAATTATTACTGATAATGGTATAAATCTCAATAACACAATGATCATCGAGCTCTGTAAACAGTTCAAGATACAGCATCATAACTCTTCTCCCTACCGGGCGAAGATGAATGGCGCTGTTGAAGCAGCTAACAAGAACATCAAAAAGATTGTGCAGAAGATGACGGTGACATACAAGGACTGGCACGAGATGTTACCATTCTCTCTTCATGGGTACCGTACCTCAGCACAGACGTCGACAGGGGAAACACCCTACTCTTTGGTGTATGGCATGGAGGCAGTCCTACCCATCAAAGTCCAGATACCCTCTCTTAGGATTATGAAGGATATGGGTTTGAACGAAGACGACTGGATTCAAACCCGACTTGATCAGCTGAATCTAATTGATGAAAAGAGACTTACTGCTATCTGTCATGGTCAGACGTATCAAAAGCGAATGATCAAGGCTCTTAATAAGAAATTCAGACGTCAAGAATATCGATTCGGGGATCTAGTGATCAAACGCATCATACTACCGCAAGGTGATCCCAGGGGAAAATGGACCCCCACATACGAAGGGCCATTTGTGGTTAAGGACATTTTCTCGGAAGGAGCTATGATTCTAACCACCATGGATGGTGACGACCTTCCTCACCCTGTCAATGTAGACATAGTGAAAAGATACTACGCATAACCAAAGACCCGCTAGGTTGACTGGCCTAGGCAAAAATAAGGGCTTCCTGGTGAACCAAAAGGGTTCGGGTAAAAGTAAGGGATGAAAATGAAAAAAACTGTACACCCGACAAGTCGAAAACCTGAAAAGGAGACTTCGGTAAAAATGGGTATCCTGGTGGACTGAAAACCCGAAAGGGCGGTCCAGGCAAAAATTAGGGATCAAAGCGTAACACTATGTCTTATTGGATCATCTCACGACTAGACGTCAGTATCTACTATTAAGCTCGGACAACGCCAATCAATCTGATCAACCTTCGGCCAAGAAGCAGGTGATGAGACGCTTGAAGATATAAAGGCGGTAGTAGAGTTGGAACCCAATGGGGTTGTTTCACATAGATGTTTTTATTTCTTTTACACAAATTGTAATTTCTTTCGGTGGCGTTCTCTTACTAGGATGTCAGCCTCTTTGTACAAAACGCCTATTACAGGCCAACTTCAAAGCCAATACAATTCATTTTCACAAGAAATTTCAATTTATTTTTCTTTTTCTGTTTTGTTTTGCAAGAACGTCCAATGATTTATTTTTGATATATGCATTTGAAAATGATTGCTGCTCGTAAATGTGTATATGAGAAACAAAAGACGATTACTTGTAATGCTAAAAACAGGGAAAACAAGAAGTGCCCAAACCTTAGAGTTACTCTGCCCATCAGGTACAGAGATATAGCCAGCTTGAGAAAAGGAGTAGTGGTACGTACACTCCCTACAGAGTAAAAAGTATCCAAAGACAATAATGTTAGCTTTCCCGAACAAGACATAACTCTCCCCAGCTGAGGTTCACAATTGCAAGTGTGTCAGTAAATTTTTCCCCAAGCAGAGTTTATTTCTCTCACAAGCAGAAATTCAATCTTTAACAGAATCCATTATCACCAGCAACGGAAACTCATATGTGGCTGAGTTTATTTCTCCAATTCAGCAGATCTATCAACAGAGTATCTCCTCTCTAACAGAGTTATCCCCGCAGAGTTATCCTCAGACAGGGTCTCTTCCGGCAGAATATTCACCAGCCGAATGGATGGGAATCCCCAACTAGTCATCTTTGTTCACCATCCCCAACAGAAGTAGAGGAACTATGGTTTCTACAGCAGTCAAGATTACCATTTCTCATACTCTCCAAACAGAAGTCGGGGATTTATTTTCCCGGACTCAGATTATTACGCCAGCATTTCATGTTCATACATCATGACATATGCATACATCACATATAACATAATCTCAACTATTTTGAGAACCTCATCATAATGCATCTCATGCATCGCGCATAACTAACCTTTTATTTCTTTCAGGAAAGACAATTATTATCAACAATTTCCAGCAAGTCCATGATCAACACTCGAAGCTAAACAGAGTAATCATCGGTGCAACAGATGCAACCTTACCCATATTCCTCGTGAAGTCATACAGACTCATCACGAAACAACCTTACCCAGGTTCCTCTTGAAGTCCTACAAAGACTCATCACGAAACAACCTTACCCAGATTTCTTCCAGCAGTCCCACACCGACTCATCACAAGGTAACCTCACCCAGGTTCCCTCTGCAGTTTTACCCAAACTCATGTCGAAGTAACCGTACTATCCAAGTTCCTTCTCACATCCCTACTATCCAGGCTTTTATATCGAAGTAACCCTACTATCAAGGTTCCTTCTCACAGCCCTACTATCCAGGCTTTCATATTGAAGTAACCCTACTATCCAGGTTCCTTCTCACAACCCTACTATCCCGACTTTTATATTGAAGTAACCCTACTATCCAGATTCCTTCTCACAGCCCTACTATCCAGGCTTTCATATCGAAGTAATCCTACTATCCAGGTTCCTTCTCACAACCCTACTATCCCGGCTTTCATATCTAAGTAACCCTACTATCCAGGTTCCTTCTTACAGTCCTACTATCCAGGCTTTCATATCGAAGTAACCCTACTATCCAAGTTCCTTCTCACAACCCTACTATCCAGGCTTTCATGTCGAAGTAACCCTACTATCCAGATTCCTTCTCACAACCCTACTATCCAGGCTTTCATATCAAAGTAACCTTACTATCCGGGTTCTTCCTCTCTTATCCCCAGACAACAGTCCACAACACTGTAAGACCGAGACCCGATTCAACACTACAGGTTTGACCATTATGTTCCCATGCAGGTTTATTACAAAACACTGAGGCCGGATCATAACAACCAACAATGTATGGCAAGGCAGGATGGCAACCATCTTTCTGTTTAAAACTTTTTTCATAAAACCTAATATTTTTCATAAACCTTTGATTTTTCCCAATAAACTCAAATAATTAATTTTAAGTTTTTAATTTAATTTTAGGTTATATTTAATTTTAAGTTTTTAATTTCATTGTTTGTTTTTGGTTTCTAACCAATTTGTCTTATTCAATCTTAAATTCACTTAACCACAAAACTTTTTTCACAAACCTTTTTTTACAAAAAAAAACTAATTTAATTTTTAGGTTAATTAATTTTAGATTTTTTAACTTTTTTTTTTAAAAAAATTAACCTTTTTTTTTAATTCAGATTAATTAGGTTTTAGGTTTTATTTAATTAACTTTTTTTCCTCAAAATTAACCTTTTTTAATTAAAACTAATTAGGTTTTAGGTTTTTTTAATTAACCTTTTTTTTTCTTTCTAAATTAAACTTTTTAAATTAAAATTAATTAGGTTTTTAGGTTTTTTTTAATTAACTTTTTTTTCAAAACTAACTTTTTTTAATTCGAACTAATTAGGATTTAAGTATTTTAATTAACTTTTTTCAAAATTAACATTTTTTTATTAATTAAAATTAATTAGGTTTTTTAGGTTTATTTAATTAATTATGATAAATCATTTTTTTCATAAAAAATCTCCAAAACATTTTCTTTGCTATTTTCATCTTATTTTTATTTTCCTAGATAAAGTGTATAGGGCGCATTCAACTGTAATAGCGTAGCTTTATTTTCCCCGTTTTTTTTCCATCATTATCATGTAATTGCTTCCGGGATGTAATAGTTTTAAGATTTCTTTTCCGCACTCTTCACTATTATGTAACTATCCCAAAGCTCTGTAATAGCTTAGGTTTACATTTCCGCCTTTACCTTCTGCTACTATATTTTATGCAATGCTTAGATTAATAGGATTGTATGGAAAGATAAAAATGAACGATAGAAAACCCTAATTGCAAGATAAATATAACTGAAAAAACACACTGTTGCACACTTGCACCCCTAGGGTACTCCCCACTTGGTTGCCTCGGAAAACAATGGTCATGTCCCTCGAATGTAGGGATATCTTAGCAAAGACCCTCAGTATAAAAGTCATCATAAAGATTATAGTCCTTCAATGCCCCTCGAGTTGCCTACGAGAAATGATCTTGTCCCTCAATGTTGCTTATGAATATATGATGACAGTCCCTTCGAAATGCTAAGGCATCCTTACATGCTGCCTTCAATGACCATTTCGTCCCTTTTGATAGTCCCTCAAACTCCAACGATGGGGCTACCTACTCCTTAATAGTAGGATAACACTGTCTAAAGGAAACGAGAAAACGAACAACCTTTTTCGAGTAGGTAGAAAATCTTAAGTACTTGCTCAAAACAATAAAAACTCTTTTACACAAACACTTTCAAAATAGTTTTTAAAAACAACTTCGTCACACTCTTGAGGACATATACAAGGGTTGTCACGAAGTTAAACAAAAACTTTTCAAAACACACAAGCAATTTCAAAATGAGCAAGTACCTAAGAGCCCGTGGAAAACCACTGATAGAAAGGGTGCAAACACCTTCCCTTTGTATAATCTACCCCCGTACTCAGAAACATCTCGAAAAAGGTTTTTTATGTTCTTTTTCCTTTTCCTTAGTTAGATGAAATAAAAGTCGATGGTGACTCTTGCTTACTGCAACATTTCCGAATACAAAACACAAAACAATATTAATAGTTGGTTCTGCCACCGTATCACAACTACACTTTCACCAGGTTCATGCCAACATAAAGGAGTTCTACATCTTCGACCATACAACGCTTCTAAAGGTGGCATCCCAATACTGGAATAGTAACTGTTATTATAGGTGAACTCTATCAATGGAAGATAAGTATCCAACGAACCTCCCTGCTCAAGAACACATGCCCTCAACAAGTCTTCTAATGATTGGATAGTTCGCTCAGTCTGACCATCTGTCCGAGGATGATACGCTGAACTCAACCTCAACTTAGAATCCAACGCTTCTTGCAAACTTTTCCAAAAATCAGAAGTAAATTTTGGATCTCTATCTGACACAATGCACAAAGGAACACCATGCAACTTCACAATCACACTAGTGTAAATCTCAGCCAACTTTGACACTGGAAAACTGATGTTAATAGGAATAAAATGAGCCGACTTTGTAATCCTATCAACAATCACCCAAATAGAATCATGTCCTCGTATAGTATTAGGTAACCCCGTCACAAAGTCCATCAAAATGCTATCCCATTTCCATTCTGGAACTTCTAACGGTTGCATCAACCCTGCTGGCTTCTGATGTTCAACTTTTGACTTCTGACAAGTCAAACATGCATACACAAACTGAGCCATATCACTCTTCATTCTGGGCCACCAAAACAAACCTTTCAAATCTTGATACATCTTCGTAGCTCCTGGATGAATACTCAACTTACTTCTATGACTCTCTTCAAGTATCATTTTCTTCATCTCAGCATCATCAGGAATACAAATCCGATTACGAAATCTCAACACACCTTGCGTATCTAGCTTGAAATCATTATTCTCATACTTATCAATTCCAACCATCAAATCCACCAGTTTCACATCCAACTTCTGAGCTTCTCTGATACTCTCTAGAAATTCATTATTAATCTTCAACATAACCAACATAACACTCAGTGGCATAACCTCGTAAACTAAGCTCATATCTCTGATCTGCTCAATTAATTCCAAATCTTTAACTATCATTGCTGACATATGTAAATTCTTTCGACTCAACACATCAGCTACCACATTCACTTTTCCTCGATGGTAATTCAAACCGAAATCATAATCCTTCAACAATTCCAACCATCTTCATTGCCTCATATTCAGCTCTTTCTGATTGAATAAATACTTTAAGCTCTTATGGTCACTAAATACCTCAAATCTAAATGCCTCCAAATCTTCAACACAGAGACAACTACAGCAAGCTCCAAATCATGCGTAGGATAGTTCTTCTCATGAGTCCTCAACTTCCTTAACTCATAAGCAACCACCTTATCATTCTGCATAAGCACACCTCCTAAAACCATCTTAGAAGCATCACAATATACCACAAAGGATCTTCTGGATTAAGCAACATCAAAATTGGAGCCAACGTCAACCTCTTCTTCAATTCTGTAAAACTTTCTTCGCACTGAACATCCCATACAAAAGCTCTACCTTTACAAGTCAACTTAGTCAACGGAAGTGCCAACTTAGAAAAACCTTCGATAAACCTTCTATAGTAACCAACTAATCCCAAAAAACTTCTAATCTCAGTAGCTGACTTCAGAGTTTCCCATTGCAGCACAACATTAACCTTTGATGGATCTACAACAATTCCACTACCTGAGATCACATGACCAAGAAAACTGACCTCCTTTAACCAAAATTCTCACTTTTATAGCTTTGCATACAACTTCTTCTCTTTCGAAACTTGCAATACTACTCTTAAGTGTTCTGCATGCTCTTCTTCTGACTTAGACTAAATCAAAATATCATCAATGAACACCACTACGAACCGATCCAAATAATTATGAAAGATATGATTCATATATTCCATGAATACTCTCGGCGCATTAGTAACACCGAAAGGCATCACGGAATACTCGTAATGTCCATAATGCATTCTAAAATCTGTCTTCTGGATATCTTTATCCTTCACTTTAATCTGATGGTAACCCGAACTCAAATCAATCTTACTAAACACACAAGCACCCACCAATTGGTCCATCAAGTCATCTATTCTTGGAAGCGGATACTTGTTCTTAATCGTCACTTTATTCAACTGTCTATAATCAACACAAAGCCTCATACTTCCATCTTTCTTCTTTACTAACAACACTGGAGCTCCCCACGACGATACACTTGGTCTTACAAACCTCTTTTCAAGTAACTCTTCCAATTGCTTCTTTAACTCTGATAATTCAGATGCAAACATCCTGTATGGTGCCATAGACACAGGTCTGGTACCAGGTACAAGATCAATAGAAAATTCAACTCCCCTCTCCAGAATTACATCAGGAACTTCATCGGGGAAAACTTCAGGAAATTCACACACCACCTGCAATTACTCAATTATAGATTGAGTCTCTATAGATAGCGACGCCATCAACGAGAAAATATGTGCTTCCTCTTGCATCAACTTTATAAACTGTTTAGCAGACAACAAACTATCTTCCTCTTCTTCAGGAGTAGAAAACCTCACAAACTTGTCATAACAATTAATATGAACATAATTATGCTCTAACTAGTTTATACCCAAAATCACATGCAACCCTCTTAATGGTAAACAAACAAAATCAACAGCAAAGTCTCTATCGAAGATTGACAAGGGACACTTTAAACACACAAAAGAAGTAGTCACCGACCCCTTGGCTGGAGTATCGACGACCATTTCTCCATTCATAGAAGACAACATAAGACCCAATCTTTCAACACAATCAGCAACAATAAAACAATGAGTAGCACTGATATCAATATTAGTAATTAAAGGAGTACTATTAATGAAACGTGTACCTCTGATAAGTATGTCCTCAATAGCTGTCTGATCCTCAACCAAAGCGAACACTTTACCACTTGCCTGTGCCCTCTTCGGTTTCTTACAATGACTACCAATGTGCCCTTCTTCACTATAATTGAAACAAATCACATCCTTATGTTTGCACTCGGATACAACATGTTTGTTCTTACCACAATGGAAAAACCTCTTCACCTCAGTATTACACACATTACTCGTATGCGTAGGTTTCCCACATTTAAAACAAACTACACTAGTAGGAGCATCTCCCCCACTAGTCCTCTGACCCTGAGCAGCTTTCTGTTTATCTTTACCGGCTGGGGTATCATAAGGCTTACCATGATTCGGTTGGTGCTTACCCCTCTTCTCACTGATAATCTTGTAATGAGAATTATTATCCTCCTCATAAATCCTGCAGCTATCAATCAAATCGGCAAAGACACAAATCTTCTGGTATCCAACTACTTTCTTGATCTCTGGGCGTAACCCGTTCTCAAACTTGATACACTTCGAAAACTCAGCATCTGCCTCAGTGTAGTGCAGATAAAACTTAGCCAACTCAGAAAACTTTGCAGCATACTCAACAACCGACATACTCTCTTGCTTCAGCTTAAGGAACTCAATCTCCTTCTTACCACAAACATCTTCAGGAAAGCACTTCCTCAGAAATTTCCTACGGAACATAGCTCAAGTGACATTCTCACCTACAGCTTCCAATCTCTGATAAGTCTCTAGCCACCAGTCATCAGCCTCAACTGCTAGTGTTGTACCCAAAAATTTCCCCTCTCATTTTACTTGACAAATGGCAAATGAGGTCCCTAAATTGCTCAAGGAAGTTCAAGAGTTGACCAGACAAACTCTCTCCAAAGGAAGTATACCTCAAATTAGGGTTTCCATCTTTATCAAGATATGTGAGCCACAAAGGAATCAAATTCTCACTATTGTCCTAATATGTTCTCAAGACCATCCATGTTAAGTTTCAAGCCTTGCAGAAGAAGTTTGCTCAGTCAATTGTTGAAATGCCTGAAAAACAATTGTGCTAGGTCAAAATCAATTGTGGCCCACATACAGTCACACTTCAATATTTTTGGTCAACATCATCATTTTGAAGTATTATTCATCATTTGATCAAGGGTTGATCATGATTCCTCAAGGATTGCTCATAATTCATCAAAACCCAAAAGTTACTAAATTAGGGTTTTAAAGGAAAAGTCAACTCAACTTTGACCAATCATTACTTTCTCATACTTTATCAGAAATGACCCATCCAAAGCTCATTTTGAAGAGAATGAAATTCCCTACAATTCATCTTCAGCTCCCAAGTCCAGAATATGCACTCACAAAAAGATATGAATTTGGCATTATAGGTCCTTTTGAAAAGTTAACAAAAACACCTTTTAGGTCAAAGCTTCATACATGAACATGGAAGACTCAATTGAGATGAGACCAAAAGGGTTGTTTAGAGGACATACTAAGATTTATAAAAAGTTCAAGAACACCTCTCTAGGGTCAAAATTGAGAGAGTTATGCATTGGCCAAGTTGACCCTTTTTGCAAAATTGCCAAAAGTCAAATATGCTCAAATTTTCATTATTTTGCCAAATGGGCCCATCTTTTTATGCTTGCACCTCAATTGTGGTCCACGACTCAAATATTCACTTACCCATTATGTGCTTCATTTTTCAATTTATTTTGATTTTTCATTAATTAAAAAGTGAATTAAATCAAATAAATGATGAAAATTAATAAAGATATGATTTGATTTGTTTTTTTGACATTTTGGCAATCAAGATATGCCGAGTAAACAAGAGAAAATCGAATGAAGGGCAATTGGTACAAGAAAGGCATGGTTTAGCTCAAAATAGCAAGATATCACATGGATTAAAAATAAAATATTACATTCATAAATTCTCAAGATTGGATCCAAGTTTGTTAACCTAATTCACTCTAGGTTATTTAATGAAGAATTCCAGATCAAAAAACAGGGGTTGGAGTCGTGAGAAAACCAGAACAAAACTTTAAAATTTCCAAATAAAGTGTGAGACGAATCTTCTTCCACAGGCAATCTCAAGCCATCCTAGCTATCCCAATCCATTGTTGGACGTCCCAGGAAGCTGACCCAATCATTTGCAAGGCCTGAAACACCCAGAAATGCGAGCTACATTTCACACGATTTGGCATATTTTTTCAATTTGATTATCACGATTCTTGCATGATTAGCACTTTTGATTGTTATATTCGTGTTTATCATCATGTTTGCAAGCTAACCATGCCATTTAATTTCATTTTTGATGCATGTACAGGATGTTTCCATTACTAGGGTTTCTGAGTTATTTTTAGGGTCTTTTTGTACATGCAAAATTAGGACTTGAATCAGGTACCATGATGCTCGTGAGGGTGAGACGAGTTGGTTGGTACCATTAAATTTCATTTATCTTGCTTGTATACAATTTTTGAAATATGCAGGGTTATACCTACAATGAACGTCTGTAGGTAAAAGTCTCTTTTCTAAAACGACAGAATCAGTGAAGAAGATGATGGCGTGGCAACGTGTGACTGGCCCGTTTGAAAGTTTGCACATTTGTGGCTGGAAGAGTATTTGACTTGGCTTTTGGTTTTGTTTGTTTATTATACTTACAAGTTAACACGCTAGCGCAGATGGTTGGAGGGAATTCCTTTGATGCACACGTCCTGGGTTCGATCCCAGGCATGTGCATTTTATTATTTTCTTGATTGTTTCAGGTAGATCTAATGCAATTCTCCATCATACGCCTTCCATACACCCTTAACACCTAGCAACTGGATGCCTAGCTACCAAGATCCAACGCCTACCATGAGAGGATCATGGTACACCTCAAAGTCAACAACGCAACAGATCAGGCGTGGTCAACCAGGCTTGGGAGCATTATGGGCCAAAGATTTCGATTCAACACCCCAAGGTTTGCTAATACTATCAGGCCTAATTCTCAATTTCTGTTGATTTTTATTTTCTATTTTAATTTGTTTAATCATTTTATTTTTTTAAAATCAATTTTAATTAAATCATAAAAAATTAAACAAAGGTCATAAAAAATTAGATTTAGTTGTTTTCTTATTAAATTTAATTTTTGATAATTAATTAGATTAATATTTAAATTAGGGTAACTTTAATTTGATTTTTTTTCACAATTAAAATTAAATTACAAAATTAGGTTAACTCTTGATTTAAATTTTCTCCTTTTTCTCAAATAAAACAAAAAAAAAATACAAAAATAGGTTGTTTAGAATTAATTAATTAATTTTCAAAAATTAACATTAATTAGAACTTAGGATTTTCTTTTAATATTATTCATTATTTTCTTAAACAACAAAAACATGACAAAAAACATTTTTTCTTTAATCAATCACAAATAGGATTAGTCAAAGGGTCAAAACCCTAATCGCCTCGTATTTAATTCGCCACGCGCTTGTTAATTATTTTGTAACCGTTCAAGGTTTGTAATAGTTAACTTAGGGTTTTTATTTACTGTTTAAATCCCCGATTTTTTGGTTATGTAATTAATCCCCCTCCCCGAAGCCTTGTAATAACTAGGTTTATTTTCTCGCATTTTTAATTCCCGCAAATACTTAACTGCTGGATGTATGCTAATAGGATTGTATGGAAAGAATGAATGACAAAATTAAAATGGTTAGAAAACCCTAATGTGCAAAGATAAATAACTGAAACAAATCACTCGCACATATTCACTCTTAGGGTATACTCTCACTTCGGTTGCCTTCTGTAAATGATCATTAAGCATAGGGTGTCTTAGTGGTTGCCCTCCTGTCTAAAAAGATCAAATGTCCCATTCGAATGTTTCCTTGGAAATGTTGCCTCAGAAATGTTGCCTCGAATAAGATCTTAAGACTCTAGGGTTACTACTAAGGTGTCCTAATATTGCTTTAGTGACCGTACGTCCCTTTCGTATTGACCCTTACAAACTCCAACGACAGTGATACCTATTTATCAATAGTAGGATAGTTCTGTCTAAAGGAAACAAGAATAGAAACGATCTTTTTTCGAGTAAGTAGATGCTAGTAGGTACTTGCTCAAATCAAAGCTTTTCACACTTACACTTTTCAAACAAATTTTCAAAACAACTTCGTCACACCCTTGAGGACTGATACAAGGGTTATCACGAAGTAAAACATTTTTCAAAACAAAGCACACACAAGCAATTTAAAAATGAGCAAGTACCTAAGAGCCCATGGAAAACCATGGATAGAAAGGGTGCTAACACCTTCCCTTTCTATAATCTACCCCCCGTACTCAAAATCTCGAAAAAGGATTTTTTCTGTACTTTTTTCCTTTCTGATTGGATGAAATAAAAGTCAGTGGCGACTCTTTCTTACTACGACATTTTGTGAATAAAAAAACGCAAAACGCAAACCAGTAAAAATAGTTGGTTCTGCCACCGTATCACAGCTACCATATGAGTACCATACTGAACCTTCTGTGCTGGAGTGCAGTCCATCACACAGAAGATTCTCTCAATCTCTTTCAACCAATCCAATACTCTGTCAGGATCATACTTTCCCTTAAACCTATGTGGATTCTCTCTCTGGAAAGTCGCCAAACTACGAGATCTAGCATTCCCGTCAGCATTCGGCTGATTCTCCATCGCACGAGCCATTGCTTCTAAAGCAGCAACAAGTGCAGCATCATTCCTTCCATCCATCTCAACTTATCACTACAACATAAACAATAGTTAGAATTCAAATTAACAATGCTCGATTGTTAGACAACTACGACTCGACAACAAGGTCGGACCAACCTTTGCTCTGATATCAACTTTGTAACACCCCAATTCTACCCGGCCATTATATATGCAAATCAGAGTCATAAAATTTATGCAACTAAATCAGGATGCCACAAATTCAAATTTAAAAAAACACATTGCATTCAACATGGATACATAACACTTTAAAACTTCAGATGAACTATCAACATAGTAATTTAATCTCTTAATTCAACAATTTAAACATCTACGCAACGAAATTCTTAATAACATCTTTATCCATCGTTACAACAACTTCAAAACAACAGATACTTAGTAACAATAAAATTAAAGTTCAACAACTGAAATAATCAATAATTAAAAGCAACAAGCATTCATCCCCCGAGTGTTACGTATCAGAGCAATGACACCGACTCGAACTACTAAAGGTAAACCACCTTCACTTTGGATTACCTCACGTTATCAACGTAAGGGTAACATTCAAACAGAAGGGGTGAGATATCTAACAATATAATAAAACGTATGATAATTAATATATTAAATTAGATCACATAACACCACCATTTCTCATCTTATAAACAACAATAATCACAACAGAATACCAACAATAATACATGTTCACCGCATCAATGCACAACTTCTTTATGAAATCATATAATGCGACTCAATACTATGCAAATACATGTGGTACCATTGGAGAAGAAATCCCATCTCAAAATAATTGTCAATAAATAGAGGAATCAACAAGGCATAAGCCTTCATATTAATATTCGCCAATACAAGCCATCTTAACGAGCATCAACTCCATCTTGAAATGCAATGTATACGACACAACCATGAATGTAATGACAACACCATAATTAACAACATGTCAACACAACATCATTGTTGGCCAGAAGCCTACATCTTAATAGCTGCCAATCATTAGAGTTATCTCAACATCATTCATCAACATCATTCATCAACATAATTCATCAACATAATTCATTTCATAATTCATCAACATAATTTAATCAAACATCATTTATCATCACAAAATTCATCAACATAATCTCATCAACATAATTCACAGCAACTCAGCCATACAACAATGCAGCATTAGATCGTCAATCTCGCAACGTTGGCCATAGGCCTACAACATGATATTGCCTAGAATTAATTAATCATCTAAGGCTTACTTATAAATTACCAAACCTCTACATATTATTAATTTTGTAATACTACATTATTATCCTCATTAATCTTGCTGTTACGAACCAAACAATAATATATAATCATCTCATCCTCACCATTATTCACAAAAATCAACATAGCGATTAACGCGGGAAGTAACTCTAATCCTAATTTGGGTACTAGGATTATCCTTCCTATTCTTCATTTTGATCCTTAAGAATGAAGTTCATCGTGTTAGCTATTCAACTCTTCAAACAGAACCTCAAACGGAGTCCGAAAACTGAAGTTGCAGCCTTTTCAAAATGATTATGTCAAAAACTAGACTACATGGATCGACGCGTAATGTCTTGAGTCGATGCGTACTGGACTTAACACACTACATGAGTTGATGCATACTCCCTTTGTATCGACTCATACTGAGTCTGCAACACTGCATATACCAATATATGTTCCTTCGTGTCGACTTATCACGAGTGTAAAAGTCTTCATGTATCGATGCATGACTCCTTTGTATCGACTCATCCTGAGTCTAAAAGCCTTCATGCATTGACGCATGACTTTTAGGGTTGACACATACTGTTCTGTCACAGATATTTTTTGCGATTTCATTGTGTTTTCACTACGGTTTCCATTCTTTGGGCCGTAAAAACATCCTCTAATCATAGGTAATCATCAATTATAATTATCCTATAATTCTACACCAAATATACAGCATTAGGGCATCGTTGTTCATCCTTAAATCATCGATTTTCATCATACAACAATGTATATAATTCAATCATAACCCAAACAATCTTTCACATCTAATTCCACATACCAATCATCATAAACCCTATTATAGAGTCAGAACCCCACTGTAATACGGTGGGAGAACTGACTTGAGGTTTTGCGTTTGTATTCGCAAATGTTGCGGTTTAGCAAGAGTCGCCACCGACTTTTCTTTTATCCAAAAGGAAAGGTGAAAAAGCACAGGAAAGACCTTTGAGATTGTTTCTTGAGTTCAGGGGGTAGATTATGAAAAGGGAAGGTATTAACACCCTTTTCATCCATGGTTTTCCATGGGCTCTTAGTTACTTGCTAGATCACTTGCTTTTACTTTGAAATGTGCTTTGCGATGTGGGTTTTTAAAGTATTTTGAAAATGTGACTTTGTAATGATTCTCGTCTCTATAAGAATGCGTACAAAGTTTTGTTTTGAAAATAGTTCAAAAAAGATGTTTGTGAAATGTGTTTTTTGAAAGTGATTTTGAAAAGGGTTTTCTTTGTAATGGCTCTCGTTTCTATAAGAACGCGTACAAAGTGTTTTTCTTTTGAAAATATTTCTAATGAAAGTGTTGGTGGGAAAATGTTTTGTTGTGAGCAAGCGAGAAACTAGGAGCGAATCTACCTAAAAAATGTATTAGATGTTCTTTTCCTCCTCCTTTAGACGTTACTATCTTACCATTGTTTTGGTAAGAAGCCCTATCGTTGGATGTTTGAGGGACGAGTGTGGGACATTTGTATAGTCGTAGAAGGAAACCCATGGAACGTTTTAGCAATGTCATTTTAGGGACTAGATCATTTATCGAAGGCAACATCGAGGGTCATTGAGGGACTACGATCTTTTATCGAGGGTCTTTTGCTAAAATGCGCATGTTCGAGGGACATGACTATATTTCTGATAGGCAACAATGTGGGATTACCCTAAGGATGCTAGTGTGCAAGTGTGTTTGATTGCATGCATTTTTGGTCTTGATTAAGGTTATCTATTTGTTGATTTCATGTCTTGCCATACACACCCTAATTACTAACAATATATGAAAGCAATAAAAACGGTGCGGAAAGTAGATATCCTACGCTATTACAATCATTAGAGGGATGGGGGTACATATTTATGAATGGGGGATTGCAAGAATTTAAATCCTATTTAGCTATTACAACCATATTGAAGTATACAATGTGAGAAAGAAAAAAAAAGACTTGTTTAAAAAATGGTTTTTTATCTTAATGAAAAAGAAATAAATTAATTAATAAAAGAAAATATTTTTATGTCTTTTTTATATTAACAAAAAAAGGGTTATTACTAAAAATGATTAAAAAAAGGAAAATAAATGAAAGATAAAAACAGTGTGCTGTTGCAAGCAAAACAACAAGGATCAGAAGTTCTGAAGCCAGGCGCGCTGTGACTCGGAAGGAAACGTCAGTGGGTATCATAAGTTCTAGATTGGTAAACTCTGAGGTCCTGCAAGAAACGTTAGAGGGGAAACACATAAGTTCTGGATGGTGCGAGCTAAAGTTTTGAATGTGAGAGCAGTGAGAAAACCTTAGAAGCTCTGTGCATGTTAAAACGCTAGGGAGAACTCAGAAGTTATGTATGGTGCTAAGACAGTGAACAAACAATCAGCAGTTCATCGTGTTATCAACGTATGAAAATCATAAGTTCTAAGTGTTAAAACAGTGAGCGAATCATGGAAGTTCTGTGTATTATCAGCATGTGAAAATCATAAGTTCTAAGTATTAAAATAGTGAGCGAATCGTGGAAGTTTTGTGTATTATCAACATGTGAAAATCATAAGTTCTAAGTATTAAAGCAGTGAGCGAATCATAGAAGTTCTGTGTATTATCAGCATGTGAAAATCAGAAGTTCTACGTCACATTTCAAATATTTTCTCAAACTAATCAGCACATCAATAATTTATTCAGTTCTTAACCAAACAACAAATAAGAAGGATAAAGGCACAACAGTTTATAGAAGTTTTAATCCTAATCCTGAGCCTAGCCTTAGTCAAAAAGTTCTGATCCATAGTTTTTTTACTCATGCAGCGATATGGAAAACATTAATATGATTATATTTACATGTTTAATGATGTTCTAAATGAAAGATGTGAAGTCAGAAAGACTTACCTTGAGTCTAGAGCGTGTGCTTAGGGGGCTTGAACTATTTCCTTCAGATGTTCTGGAGTCAGCAAAAATAACGGAAGAGAAAATGCCATGTTATTTTACTCAAAGGGAAGAATAAAGGTTTTTGTTTTCTGTTTGGGAATTCTGGATTTTTTATGAAGATTTCACAGTTTTTCTTTTCTCTCTTTTGACGATTCTCTCTCCAAAAGCCAACCCCTTGAAAGTGTGATGGAGCGAATTATTTATAGGTGAATTTGTTGTGGTTTTGGGGGGAAAAATAAATGGGATTTAAACTTTTTGGCACACCGTTTCATTGCTTTTTGATCACAGTTTTTTGTATTTGGTGCAAATACAAGATTTGGGAAAATGCAGGCGTAGACTGGATTAGCTTCTGGTTAGAGTACTATACTGTAGTAGTGCAGCAGGTTGTTTAAACGAGGTCTTGGGACTTGGTGATATTCTGATCACAAAAGATCAGAAACGTAACCTCCAAATGCTGAAGGGTCATGTTCTGACCGAAGAACATTGCTTCCATATGTTCTGATTGAAGCGCCATGTTCTGAACCGTGTTTGCAACTTCTGACCGCGCTTGCGTGGAGGCTGGCTCAGAAGTTTTGAAGTACCATATTCTCTTGACACTTAGAATTTTTTTTAAATATTTAGAAATTTGATTTTTTTCAAAGTAACTTCTAACTTATGATTTTTTGATGAACCAATTTCATGCCTTGTTGAAATATAATTGTTGAAGCTTGATTTTTGATCTAAGAGTCCAAGTTTGACTTTTTAATGTGATTTTGACCATTTTGCCCTTGTGGATGATTTTCTTGAAAAGTTGTAATTCAAAACTTGAAATTTGATAGAAGCAAGCCTGAGAGTCCAGGATTATTTTTTTTGAGAAATGAGAGGGTAAATTTTGGGGTACAATAGCTGCCCCTGTTCAATCTTCTTACGCCTGAAGAGTAGATTGGCCGGTCTACCTTTCGTGATTTGAAAGTGAAAGATGATTGAACACTAGAGTGCCCAAAAATTTGCACTCGCATGCAGGATTGCTGATTGGTGACGTCGGGAATGGGCTTACAGATGCCATTTGGAAGGAGATAGAGAATCGTCAGAGATGGGCTTAAAGATGCCATCCCGAAAAGATCGGTTGCATAAGAGATTCCTTGGAGAGAATTCCTGTTCCTACTGTTTATGAGGACTTTGCCGAGGAACGTTGATTTATACCATGGGAAGTAAAATCTAGGAGCTTCAGTTGTCCATTACTCTACTGGGGAATCAATTCTTGATTGAGGGAGTGAAAGCAGAATGTGTATCAGGTTAGGGGCCAGGCTGTACAACGCCTTACTGGGGAAATGTGAAACCGAACGTATCTGGTCGGGTCTGGGCATTACAATGCTACAAACAATTTCCTGAAGGTAAGGCATAAGGAACCTGGGTAGTAGGGTTACTTCGAGATGAAAGCCTGGATAGTAGGGCTTGGTGAAGGAACCTGGGTAGTAGGGTTACTTCGAGATGAAAGCCTGGATAGTAGGGCTTGGTGAAGGAACCTGGGTAGTAGGGTTACTTCGAGATGAAATCCTGGATAATAGGGCTTGGTGAAGGAACCTGGGTAGTATGGTTACTTCAAGATGAAAGCCTGGATAGTAGGGCTTGGTGAAGGAACCTGGGTAGTAGGGTTACTTCGAGATAAAAGCCTGGATAGTAGGGCTTGGTGAAGGAACCTGGGTAGTAGGGTTACTTCGAGATGAAAGCCTGGATAGTAGGGCTTGGTGAAGGAACCTGGGTAGTAGGGTTACTTCGAGATGAAAGCCTGGATAGTAGGGCTTGGTGAAGAAACCTGGGTAGTAGGGTTACTTTGAGATGAAAGCCTGGATAGTAGGGCTTGGTGAAGGAACCTGGGTAGTAGGGTTACTTCGAAATGAAAGCCTTGATAGTAGGGCTTGGTGAAGGAACCTGGGTAGTAGGGTTATTTCGAGATGAAATCCTGGATAATAGGGCTTGGTGAAGGAACCTGGGTTGTAGGGTTACTTCGAGATGAAATCCTGGATAGTAGGGCTTGGTGAAGGAACCTGGGTAGTAGGGTTACTTCGAGAAGAAATCCTGGATAGTAAGGCTTGGTGAAGGAACCTGGGTAATAGGGTTACTTCAAGATGAAAGCCTGGATAGTAGGACTTGGTGAAGGAACCTGGGTAGTAGGGTTACTTCGAGATGAAAGCCTGGATAGTAGGACTTGGTGAAGGAACCTGGGTAGTAGGGTTACTTCGATATGAAATCCTGGATAGTAGGGATTGGTGAAGGAACCTGGGTAGTAGGGTTACTTCGAGATGAAAGCCTGGATAGTAGGGCTTGGTGAAGGAACCTGGGTAGTAGGTGTGATCGGTGGATCTGGAACTGACTGTTTAACGCTGGTTCGCGAAATGTCGCGGAAGCAAGAGTCGCCACCGTCTTTTATTTTCTCCAAAGGGAAAGGACAAAAGCACAGAAAAATTCCTTATAGAGATTGCTCTCGGTTCGGGAGGTAGGTTATAGAAAGGGAAGGTGTTAGCACCCTTTCTATCCATGGTTATCCATGGGCTCTTAGATACTTGCTCATTTGTGTTTTCAAAAATGGTTTGTTTGTATTTCAATGTGGGTTTTAAAAAGTTTCTTTGAAAATTCCAGTTCGACTCTTGTATCGGTCCTCAAGAGTGTTTGAAAGATTGCTTTCGAAAGCTTTTTGAAAAGGTGTCGGTGTGAAAAGTATTTTGATTTGTTTTGAAATTTAGAGCAAGTATCTAGAGTCGTCTACCTACCCTAAGGAATTCGTCTGTGTAGATGTCCTTTAAAGTAGTGCCATCCCACCATTGAGAGGTAGGTAGCACCACCGTTGGAGGTGTTCGGGTCAATTCGAGGTTCGGGACATGGTGATCACCGGAGCAATGGGAAGATACCTTAGAAGCTACCCTCATGCCAGGTTCCCGGATCATGAGGACTTACTAAGACATCCTCTACTCGACGATCACCTTTCGAGGCAAGGCAACCGTGAGGCGTACCCTAGGGGTGGTGTGTGCGATTTGAGTGTCGTTTTCGTTTGCATTTATCTTGTCATGTTATTGGTGTTCTACGCTTGATTTTATTTTGTCCATACATTCTTTCATGCCTTTGATTAACAGTTAAACGGTTGCGAGAAAAGTAAATTCTAAGCTATTACAAAAGGCGCGGGTCCACATCGCCAAAATTAACCAGGACCCGATTTGACGGAAAAAGTAAAGAAACTAAAAGATAAAGTGCGATAAAGTTAATTTACAAGGCTTCGGGAGAGATACAGAATATTATAAAGAAATAAAATAAATATGCGAATTAGAATAAAAATTAAGAACGTGGGCGTTGGACCCTTTTGCAAAATTAAATTAATGAGGAATTAATTAAAATTAAAAGAAAGCAAGAATTTGTTTTTTTGGTGTTTTTTAGTATTTTATGATTTAATATAAAAAGAAAGAATTAATTAAAATTAACTACTAACCCTAATTCTATTTTATTTTAATTTATTAAGAAAACATTAGAGTTAAACCTAAATTAAACCTAATTTTTACATGCAAATTTAATTAAAGAAATAAGTATTTAATTATTTAATCATTATGAAAGAAAAATAAAAAGGGATAAAAAATTATTAATTAAACCTATTTCTACATTTTTTAGATTTATTATTAAAAGAATTAAAGTTAACACCTAATTTAAAACTAATTTTATTTACATGCAAATTTATTTAAGAAAATATTAGAAATAAATATATTTGATTTTTTTAGTTTTTTCTGATTTTTTTATGGTATTTTATATTTTATGAAAATAATTAATTAAATTGAACAAAACAATTATTAAAAGAAATAGAATTAAATTAAAATAAAAAATAAAGAAAAGTGAAAAATATGCAAACCTAGGGGGGTTGTAGTCCCCAAAGTGGAGGTATGAATTGAGGAATCTGGCCCATTTATTTTGGCCTGTTTGGACTTTTGCTGGACATGTGCAGAGGCGTTGACTCAAGCCTATGGTGTTCTTTCAATCAGTGCCCTTGGATCCCTGAAGCTGAACGCGTGGCATGCTGGATTTGGAAGGTGCATGGTGGTCTCCAGCACAAGCGCTACACGTGAATGTCAATGGAAAAATAATATTGAGAAAGCATGAAGACCTGGGGCTCGAACCCAGGTCAGGGATGTTACCAATAGCCTTGCTCACCACTAAGCCATTCCACGCGTTTTGATATATAATGAACAACAAACATAATGAATAAAATAAGCGTTAGTGGTGATTCTTCGCGCGAAATTCAAATGGGCCAACCAATGCACGCCACGAATTCGTCTTCTTCGTTGTATTATTTTTCTGAAAAAACAAATATGTTAGGCAACGGTTTCGCACGCGTTCTCCTAGGCCGGTTTTGGAAAAATAGCGATTAGGCCTAGGAGGTCCATAAATTAGGCGCGATGGTGGGTTTATGATCGTTTGAGCATGCTGAAGTCAATGGTCTAATTCATATGCTCCAATTTTTCCTCGTTTGAAAATCCCTAATTTGGAATCCTGTAAACCCTAACAATTGGCAATGGTGAAATCGTACACAATGCATAAAAATACAATCAAAGTATATGGTTAGCTTGCAAATGCTTCACTGATCACGAATATATAAGCAAAACATCATGAATGAGCATAGAATGTAAAACACGATAATGAAAATAAAGTGAGAAAGGCTAGCTTCTGTACAACGATTCAGGAGGTTATGGACTTGGAAATCTATGCAGGCACGTTGCTGAAGGCCTAAGGAAGATGATGAGATGAAAATCTCAGCTTGAATCGCCCTCCAATGTGATTTTCAGAATTGAGTTTTAGACAAAATTTCCCAAGTTTTGTAATGGCTTTTGGGCGCAGCTCAGTGTGTATCTGCATTAGGGTTTCATTCTAGCTTATGTAGTGAACAAATTAGGTTAACAAAATTGATCAAAATCTCTTTCATTCATGAATTTGAAGATTTGATTTTCCATCATTATTTTCCAAATATTTTCCATGTGCTTTTTGTTCAAATCATCTCCAATCTCTCCAAATCTTTCTATATTGGGATATGCACGAATTATTGAGAATAAAACATGTACAAAAAGATTTGTTAGGTTAAGTTAAATATTTTTCACATATTTAATTGATTTAAGTGAATTATTATAAATAAAAATTCAAATAAATAAATAAAAAAATGATAAAATACTTCCCTTTGGGCCAAGTGGTCGTGCACATGTCATGGATGATGAATTATGGAAGAAAAATGGGCCCATTAGCAATTTTAGGTCATTTGAAGTAATGTTGACTTTTCAAGATATCCAAAAATTTCCCAACTTCTACAAGGCATAACTTGCTCAATTCTTAAGCTTTCCTCATGTTCTTGGATATTTTGGAAAGGTCTTTGAGTCCTCTAACCAATGCCGTTGGTCCCATGTCATTTTGATTTACCAATCTCAAGTTATGGCCTTTGACTTAAAGTCCCTTTTTGTTGACTTTTGAAAATGACCTATAATGTTGAAATTGATAACTTTTTGTGAGAGCATTTCTTGGACTTGAAGTATGAAGATGAGTTGTAGGAAATGTCTTTCTCTTCAAACTGAGCTTTGGATGGAATTTTTTCTGATAATCCATGTGAAAGTTATGCCCTGGTCAATTTCAGTTGACTTTTCCAACTGTCCAAATAAGGAAACTTTTGCATCTTGATGATTTCTGAGCCAAATTTTGAGAATCATGATCAAGCATTGATCAAATGATGTTTGTGGCTTCAAAATGATATGTTGACCAAAAATTTGAACTTTTGACTGCCAAATGACCATTTTGCCCCTACAGTTGACTGTAGTGCAATTAGGGTTTTTGACTGTGCAATTTTGAGCTGAATGTCTTGAAACTTGATATGAGGATGCTTGACCATATTTGTAGGCATGTGAGACTTGATTGGACCTTTGGACACTTCATTTTCTTGATCAGAACAAAAACCCTAATCTTGACTGTATAGGAGATCTTTGACTGTGCAACCCTTGGGGAGATTTTGAAGCTTTGACTTGGCAATTTCTTGAAGCATATGGGAGGGCAAATTTTGGGGTACAACAGTAGGGTTACTTCAAGATGAAAGTGTAGATTAGTTGACCCGTTTGGTTTCGGGAACTGAGTTCCCATTATTCGTCTGCAAATGTGACTTGCATAACTGCTGGATTTGTTGAAGCTAAACGTCTTTTCCTGAAAAGACATTAGGGTTAGTTATATGCGATGCATGAAATGCAGGGTGAGATGATGTTCTCAAAATAAATGAGGTTATGCTGTATATGATATGTATGCATATGTCATGATATATGTTCATGAAATGCTGTCGGGGTATGCTTGCGTCTGGGAAAATAAATCCCTGACTGTTGTTAGAGATTTATAAATATTCTATCGGGAAGAGATGCTGGAGAATACTCTGAGGGGACCAAACTTAGTGGGAAGAGATACTCTGTTGGTAGACCTGTTGATCTGGAGGAATAAACTTAGTTGGGGATAACATTCCGTTGCTGGAGAAGATGAGCTCTGTTGGAGATTGAGCTTTTGTATCTGGAGAGATAAACTCCGCTTGGAGGATGAAATTTACTGACTCGCCCGCGATTACGAACCTCGGTTGGGGACAGTTAAGTCCTGTTTCGGGAAAGCTAACATCAATGACTTTGAATACTTTTACTCTGTGGGGAGTGTATGTACCCGTGATTATGTTCCCAAGCTGGCTCTATCCCGATACCTGCTGGGCAGAGTAACCGTCGGGTTTGGCACTTCTTGTTTTTTTCCCATTTCTGGAATTACGAGTAATTGTCTTTTGTTTCTTATGTAAATATTTATGAGCGACAATCATTTTCAAATGCATATATCAAAAATAAATTGTTGGACGTTCTTGCAAAACAAAAAAAATAAAAAAAGATTGAAGTTTTGAAGTTGGCCTGCAATAGGCGTTTTTGTACAAAGAGGCTGACGCTCTAGTAAGAGAACGCCGCCGAAAGACAGAAATTATACAATTTATGTAAAAGAAATAAAAACAACTATGTGAAACGACCCCATTGGGTTCCAACTCTGATATTGTCTTTATATCTTCAAGCGTCTCATCACTTTGCTACTTGGCCGAAGGTTGATCAGATTGGTTGGCGCCGTCTGAGCTTGATAGTCGATACCGAAGTCTGGTCACAAGATGATCCAATAAGACATAGTGATACGCTTCAATCCCTAACTTTTTCCTGGATTACCCTTTTGGGTTTTCAATCCACCGGGATACCCTTTTTTGCCCAAGCCTCCCTTTCGGGTTTTCAACTTGCCGGGTGTACATATTTTTTTCATTTTCATCCCTTACTTTTTCCCGAACCCTTTTGGTTCACCGGGAAGCCCTTATTTTTTCCTAGGCCAGTCGACCTAGCGGGTCTTTGATTATGCGTAGTATCTTTTCACTATGTCTGCATTGACAGGGTGAGGAAGTTCGTCACCATCCATGGTGGTTAGGATCATAGCTCCTCCCGAGAAAATGTTCTTAACCACAAAAGGCCCTTCGTACGTGGGGGTCCATTTCCCCCTGGGATCACCTTACGGTAGTATGATGCGTTTGATTACTAGATCCCCGACTTGATATTCTTGACGCCTGAATTTCTTGTTAAAAGCCTTGATCATTCGCTTTTGATACGTCTAACCATGGCAGATAGCAGTAAGTCTCTTTTCATTGATTAGATTTAGCTGATCAAGCCGGGTTTGGATCCAGTCGTCTTCGTTCAAACCTGCATCCTTCATAATCCTGAGAGAAGGTATCTAGACTTTGATGGGTAGGACTGCCTCCATGCCATATACCAGAGTAGGGTGTTGCCCCTGTCGACGTCTGTACTGAGGTACAGTACCCATGAAGAGCGAATGGTAACATCTCGTTCCAGTCTTTATACATCACCGTCATTTTCTGCATAATCTTCTTGATGTTCTTGTTATCTGCTTCAACAACCCTATTCATCTTCGGTCGGTAGGGAGAAGAATTATGGTGCTGTATCCTGAACTGTTTATAGAGCTCGGTGATCATTATGTTGTTGAGATTCGTACCATTGTCAGTAATAATTCTCTCTGGCACACTATATCGACATATCAGATAATGTCGGATAAACCGCACCACAACGTTCTTGGTCACTGTAGCAAAAGAGGTTGCCTCAATCCACTTCGTTAAGTAATTAATGGCTACTAAGATGAAGCGATGTCCATTGGAGGCGGTGGGCCTGATTTCTCCGATCATGTCGATGCCCCACATTGCAAAGGGCCACGGAGCTGTCAAGACGTTTAAGGGTGCCAGAGGCACATGCACCCCATCAGCGTAGATTTGGCACTTATGACAAGTTCGAGAGTGCTGATAGCAATCAACTTCCATAGTGGACCAGTAATATCCTGCCCGTAGGATCTTCTTAGCCATGGTATGTCCACTAGAATGGGTTCTGAAGGTGCCTTCATGTAGCTCTGTCATGATCCTCTCTACTTCGCTCTTGTCTACACACCGTAGTAGTGTGGAGTCATGGTTGCGTTTATAGAGGATTCCATTACTGAGGAAGAACTTTGCAGCGAACCTTCTCAAAAAATTCTTATCATTGACAGATGCTCCTTCGGGATACTCTTGAGCCTCGAGATACCTTTTGACTTCGTGAAACCAGGGTTTGTCTGCCACTTTTTCGATATCGATTTCACAGCAGTGTGCTGGTTCATCAAACCTCTCAATAGTAATCTGGGGAGCTTCATTGTCCCACCTAACTTTGAACATAGAAGACATGGTAGCTAGCGCGTCCGCCAACTGGTTCTCCTCTCGTGAGAAATGTTCAAAGGTTACTTCCTCAAAGTGTGGGAGCAACGTCAGTACATGCTCTTTGTGAGGAATGAGATTCGGGTGCTTCGTATCCCACTCACCTTTGATCTGACTTATCACCAGAGCGGAATCCCCGAATACACTTAAGAACTTAATCCTCAGGTCAATAGAAGCTCGAAGACCCATGATACATGCTTCATACTCCACCATGTTGTTGGTGCAGTTGAAACATAATCGGGCAGTGAACAGAGTATGACAGCCTTCGGGAGATATGATCACAATGCCAACGCAGTTACCCAGTGCGTTTGAGGCTCCATCAAAATACATAGACCATCGGGATCCCTCTTCAGTTCCTTCATCCGGTCCAGGTTCTTCGCAGTCAGTCACCAATGTAATATTCTCATCCAGGAACTCAAAATTCATGGGATGATAGTCATCCACGGCCTGATGAGCCAAATGATCAGCCAATATACTCCCCTTGATTGCTTTCTGGGTTGTATATTGTATTTCATACTCAGTTAAGATCATTTGCCACCTTGCTATCCTTCTGGAGAGAGCGGGCTTCTCGAAAATGTACTTGATCGGACCTGTCTTTGATATCAACAAGGTAGTGTGAGTCAGCATATACTGTCTCAGTCGGCGAGCAGCCCATACCAAAGTGCAGCAAGTTTTCTCGAGCAATGAGTACCGTGTCTCACAGTCGGTAAATTTTTTTCTAAGGTAGTATATTGCATGCTATTTTCGACCAGACTCGTCATGCTGCCCAAACACACACCCCATTGAATTGTCTAGCACTGTCAGGTACAATATAAAAGGTCTCCCTTCAACTGGAGGCATCAGAATTGGTGGTTCTTTCAGGTATTCCTTGATTATTTTGAAAGCGGTCTGGCATTCATCATTCCACTTTACCACTTGATCTTTCTTCAGAAGCTTGAAGATTGGCTCACAAGTAGCAGTCAGATGTGAAATGAACATGGTGATATAATTCAGGCGTCCCAAGAAACCTCTAACTTCCTTCTCGGTACAGGGAGTTGGCATCTCTTGTATGGCCTTTACCTTTGTGGGGTCTACCTGAATACCTTTGTCACTGACGATGAAATCCAGAAGCTTACCAGACCTTACCCCGAAGGTGCACTTGTTCGGATTCAACCTTAGCTTGTATATCTTAAACCCGTCGAACAAATTTTGTAGATGATCGAGATGTTCCTCTTCAGTTTGAGACCTGGCTATCATGTTATCAACATAAACCTCAATCTCGTGGTGAATCATATTGTGGAACAAAGCGACCATGGCTCGCTGATAGGTTGCCCCAGCATTCTTCAACCCAAAAGGCATCACCTTGTAGCAGAAGGCGCCCCACTGTGTAACGAAGGTTATATTCTCCATGTCTTCAGGAGCCATCTTGATCTAGTTGTAGCCAGAGAAACCATCCATGAAGGAGAATATTTTGTGTTGTGCGGTGTTGTCGACTAGAACATTAATGTGAGGAAGCAGGAAGTCATCCTTGGTGCTTGCCCTATTCAGATCTATGTAGTTAACACACATCTGTACCTTACCGTCCTTCTTAGTTACCGGAACGACGTTGGCAACCCACTGCGGATACGAAGTGACAGCTAAGAATCCTGCGTCGAACTGTTTCATGACCTCTGCCTTAATCTTCTCTGACATTTCGGGGCGCATACGGCATACCTTCTATTTAACTGGAGGACAGTCTTCTTTAGTTGGTAGGCAATGTACCACAATATCAGTGTCCAAACCAGGCATGTCTTCATAGGACCAGGCGAAGATCTCAACATAGTCGTGCAGTATCTGTATCAACCTTTGTTTGATGCTAAGCTCCAGATTTGCACCTATTTTAACCTCTCTTCTGTCTTCCTCAACACCCAAATTCACGGTGTCAACCAGCTCTTCATGAGGTTGTATGGCCCTCTCTTCTTGTTGTAGTATCCTAGAAAGTTCTCCAGATACCTCACAATCGTCCGCATCTTCGTCCTCGGCTTGGTTGATTGGATTTTCAAAGTTATAACTGGCAATAGCAGAGCTGTTATCAATGGGATCCAGAGTGGATATGGATTTGCAGTATGATACGTGAGTGTGTGTAAAAGCATAGTTGCATTGATAAAGTAAAGCATAAAAGAAAAACAGAGAGCACAAAATTTGTATGCAAAGAACGTCCAATGCTTCATTGATGAAATATGAGATGACATATAATAACCCTCACATATAGAACCATCGTTGCTCGGGTGAGATACAAGGAAAAAAGTTTAAATTGTTCATTACAAATAAGTAAGACAATTATTGCGGAATAATAGAAACTTGAACAAAATCTCTAGCCGTCCAGTTATTCGGTCCATCATTGGTAGTCGGGTAGATCCAGCTGTCGATGTCAGGTTCTTCCTCACTGTCTTAAATAGTGTTGACCTCACGATTACTGATGCATAGGGGAGGTCCTTTAACTAGAGCGCGTCGAACAACCCTTTGAGCCCCTGAAGTAAAGCCCAAACCAAATTTGTCAATTTTGTGAGTAAAATTAGGGAGCCGTCCCCAATTGGTACACCCACCTTCTTCAACCATGGCCCTGGCGTCCTTGAGAGAAGCCATCTTCAGAGGAGGTCTAATAGTAGTTTCAGTTGATGCCAAGATCCGCAGGACCTCTTCGAAGTTCTGACAAGGAGTTTCTATAAATTCCCCGTCCATCTCTATGTAGCGGAAGGAATTGATATGGCTCACCATATACTCCTCTTTACCCCGTACAGTGACAATCTTCCCTTTTACCGGATACTTCAAAATTTGGTGGAGTGTGGAAGTAACTTCCCCAGCCTCATGGATCCAAGGACGACCCATCAAACATGAATATGAAGGCCTGATATCCATCACATAGAAGGTGGACTTGAAAGTCTGAGAGCCTATCTTTACAAGGATGTCCACTTCCTCATGCACCATTCTTTTCAACCCGTCAAAAGCCCTTACCACAATGTTACTAGGTTTTAAAGTGAAACCCTCGCAATCCAAATGGTCCAATGCCTTCTTGGGCAGAACATTCAGCGAAGACCCAGTATCCACCAACACATGAGCCATGGTAGTGCCACTGCATTCGATCGAGACATGCAGAGCATCATTGTGTCTTCTCCCTTTCGGAGTTAAGTCAGCATCCGAAAAACCCAGCCCATTGTCGGCAGTAAGGCTAGCCATGTAATCTTTAGATTGATCAGCTGAAGTCTCTTGCGGCACATGCGCAGTTTTGGGGAATGTAATCAAAGCCTCTGCATGGGCCTCGGAGCACAACAACAGGGATAACATGGATATCTTTGAGGGGGTCTGTCCCAGCTGCTCGACCATATTGTAGTTAATCTTTTTAATTATTTTCAAAATTTACTCTATCTCTTGCTTAGAGGTTTCCACAAAAACTTTTCTAGCTGCCTCCGTCTGAGAAGGCTAACCTACAACTTCTTTGCCTTGAATCCCATATGACTTATCGGCAGGGGTAACAGCTGGAGTAGTAACTGAAGTACTAGCGGGAGCAGAAGATGAAATAACGATAGGCTAAGTGACAGTCTTCGGGGAGATCTCAAGAGAGAAAAACCTTCCACTTCTAGTAATCTTGTTGGTCCCATCAATGTTACCGACATCAGGATCAGCTTCTTCGGTCTTCAAGTTTTGTTTAACACCATGATAGTAAACATTGGCGCCATAATGCCAAGGGACATCTTTGTCCGAGGTGTACGGGACAGGACCAGGACATGTGATTATCAACAGAGAGATTCTTGTAGTGGGTGTAATCCTAACAGGTTTTCTCGAGGAAACCTTGGAAGGACTGGCGGAAATGGTTATAATAGCAATATCTTCACACAGAGCAGTTGGAATCAAAGTATTTTTAAACAAAATTTCTCGGCTGTCCATCAGGCGTTGGACACTTGTTTTCAGCAAATAGCAACCAGAAGGCAGGGATAAACCTATGTGGCAATCTTCATCACAACCTGGAAATAAACCAGCCAACAATAAATTCTTCTTAACAGTCATAAGTGGAGTAGAAACTTCATCAACTGAGGTTACAAACAGATCGATATCAACGACGTTAACCCCACGGTTGTGCCTAGGCATGGGAGCAGTTATTACATTGGGCTTCTCCAGAGCGTCGAACTCAATCTCCTTAGATTCAATCAGATATTGTACTTTATTTCTTAGAGCCAAGCAGTCATTTGTATCGTGACCAGGACTCTCAGAATGGTAGGCACACCGAGTGTTAGAATTGTACCGAGGAGATGAGGTATTAGGATTCTTGGGAGCCTCTTTCAAAGTTTCCAAGTTGGATCTCAGCAGATGGGGTAGAACCTCTATCAATGTCATGTTAATCTGGGTAAACTGCCTTTGTGGTATTTCTACCCTTTGCTGATTGTTGCATTATGGGGAAGCCGTAGGTATAAGTATCATTACAGTACTAACTGTTGGACAATATTCCATTTTGGTCTGACCTCTCAGGCTATAAATGGCACTGGTCTCCTTCTTACTAGTGAAGGGTTTCTTTGCTGAACTTGAAGAGGTATCCTTATGTATTTTACCGCTCCGAATCCCAGCTTCTACCCTCTCTCTAGTTAATATCAGCTCAGTAAAACCAGCCGATGAGCTACCGATCAAATGGTTGAAGAATGTGTTAGAACATAGTTTGATTCTACAACCCTCAGTTAGAGTTTTGATGATAACAAAATACAAGATTAAATGAATTATGAGTTTTATATAAGACATAGATGCTACTTAAAATTATGCTGTGTATTTACAGGAAACTCTGATGGAATCAGCATCAGAACATCAGTATCAACATCAGCATCAGAAGATCAGTACATGTGCTACGCTGAAGCCTGATGAACAGAATCTGCGCTTAACATACTCTGACTCTGATCAAGATCCTAACTATGTCATCAGCACTCAAGCGCCAGAATAAGCTAAAGCCAAGAACACTCTGACTTTCATTAAGCAGAACATTCTGAAGTGTCAACGTTACTGCATTCAAGGAAGATTAATTACCAACGACATTATTCCAAGACAAAGATCTTCTCAAAATGGAAAAAACGTTATGAGCATTGAAATGGAATTATGGACAACAACGTATCTATTCCAAGGTTATTTAAACAAATCAGTGAGAAAAGAAATGGCTAATAATTCTTTCACGCACATACGCTTAAGCCAATCATCTTCGCCCTCACGCATACAGTTTGCTACAGCTCTCAAGCGCTTACTCTATAGCTCTAGAAATCTAGTTTTTATTCAAGCTTAATTTTGTGTAATATCACAGTTGTGATATATAGTTTTTCTAGAAAAAATTAACACACATTTGTTCATTTATCTGTAAAAGAATTTCCTTGAGAAACCGGTCTGTGGTTAGACTCAAGAAGGCTTTAGCAGTTGTTAAAGCATTTTTGTATTCAGTTGAATATAGTGGATTAAGACCTCGTTGGAGAGAGGCGAAATCACCTTGAAGGGTGGACTAGAGTAGTTTGAGATCAAACAAACCAGGATAAAAATAACGTGTTGTCTGCATTTGATTTCAAGTTTTAACAATTCAACCCCCCTTCTTGTGTTTTTCACATCTTCAATTGGCATCAGAGCGCCTGGTTCTGAGTTCATAACACTTAACCGTGTCAGTACAAGATCCAGCGTTAGAAAAACACAATGGCAGGACCACATCAAAACATCAGCAATGACAATAATGAAGAAAGAGACAGATTCAGTGGCGAACCTCCAGTCTTTGATGGAGAGAACTTTGATTACTGGAAAGACAGAATTGAAAGCTTCTTTCTAGCCCATAATGCTGATCTATGGGATATGGTGACTGATGGATACATGCACCCTGTGAATGCAAGTGGTCAGAAGATTGACAGGAAAGCAATGTCTGATCAACAAAAGCGTGATTTCAAAAACCATCACAAGGCCAGAACAATTCTTCTCAGTGCTATCTCTTACTCTGAATATGAAAAGATATCAAACAGAAACACTGCAAAGAATATGTTTGACTCTCTGAGAAATACGCATGAAGGCAACCTTCAAGTTAAAGAAACTAAAGCTCTTGCGCTCATTCAGAAGTATGAGGCATTCAAGATGGAAGAAAGTGAATCTATTGAAACAATGTTCTCAAGATTTCAGATTCTGGTTGTTGGTCTCAAAGTTATGGACAAAGGGTATTCTACTGCTGATCATCTTAAGAAGATCATCAAAAGCTTGCCAAAACAGTGGAGGCCAATGGTCACAGTGCTGAAGCTAGCTAAAGATCTCAAGAAAATCTCTCTGGAGGAACTTGTCAGCTCCCTCAGAAGTCACGAGATAGAGCTAGAAGCTGATGAACCTCAAAAGAAAGGTAAGCCATTAGCTTTGAAATCTAACAGAAAATCTGACTCCAAAGTTTTGCAGGTTGTTGAAGAAACCTCTGATGGGTCCTCATCAGAAGAAGATGAATTGTCTCTCCTCTCCAGAAGGGTGAACCAACTGTGGAAGCAGAGGCAAAGAAATTTCAGGAATCCCAGAAGATCTGAGAATCAGAACGAATCTTCCTCCAGATACAGAAGGTCAGAATCCTCCTTTGGACACAGAAGATCTGAAGGCTCTTCAGGAAGCAAAAAGCCAAACAACAAAGACATCATCTACTATGAATGTAACGAGCAAGGACACTACAAGAGTGATTGCCCAAAGCTTCAGAAGGAAAAGCCCAGAAGAAAGTTTGGCAAGGAAAAGAAGAAAAGCCTCATAGCCACATGGGATGATTCTGATACATCTGAAGCTGACTCAGAATAAGATGATGAAAGAGCAAACATAGCTCTGATGGCAAACATAACAGAAGACAACGAAGCTTCTGAATCAGACTCTGAATCAGACACAAAAGAGGTATTTCCTGACTTTGCCATTAATTTTACTAAGGTTGAACTAGATGAAAGCCTTAATGAGATTCTGGAAAGATATCAACAGATCAGAGTCAAATTCAGAAACCTGAAAAGGGATCTTGCTTCTGACTCTGATAAAACTGAGAGTCTCAAATTGGAGAATTCTGAGTTGAAAAATAAAATTTCAAAATTAGAAAATCTATTACAAAACTCTCAGAAGGAAACAATTCTTGAAACTCCCAGTAGTGATGATGAGATCATCAAGGAGTATGATCACAACTTTCAGAAGTTCCTTGCTAAAAGCATAGATAGAAGCAAAATGGCTTCAATGATCTATGGAGTTAGCAGAAATGGCAGAAAAGGAATAGGATACCAAGGTAAGGTACCTACACCAAAGAATGCCATGGATTTAGTTATTAAACGAACTCCTCTTAATTCACACTTTGTATATGGGCACACACACGACATTAAATATACCAGTAGTAATTATTCTGTCAAACCAAAATTCAACCAGAGTTTTGGTAAAACTAACAAATCAGGACCCAAGAAAATATGGGTACCTAAGGATAAAATAATACATGACAGGAAGAAGGCATATGTTCCAAAGCCTGGAACTTAAGCTTGGAGGCCATGTAGGCTTTGGAGGCAATCAGAGGGTAAAGATCATTGGCTCTAGAACAATAGGTAACGAAAATCTTCCCTCTATAAGTAATGTTTTATTAGTAGACGGATTAATGCATAATCTGTTATCCATAAGTCAATTAAGTGATAACAGTTATGATATAATCTTTAATCAAAATTCATGTAAAGCTGTTAGTCAGAAAGATGGGACTATCCTATTTAATGGAAAGAGGCGAAACGAAATTTACAAAATCAAACTTTCTGAACTGAAAAGTCAGAATGTAAAGTGTCTTCTGTCTGTTAACAACGAGCAATGGATCTGGCACAGAAGATTGGGGCATGTTAGTATGAGAAGAATATCTCAGATTAACAAACTCAATCTGGTCAGAGGACTTCCTAACCTGAAGTTCAATTCAGATGCTCTGTGTGAAGCATGTCAGAAAGGCAAGTTTGCAAAACCAACTTTTAAATCTAAAAACCTTGTTTCCACCTCTAATCCATTAGAACTTCTTCACATTGAATTATTTGGACCAGTTAAAACTGCTTCAGTCAGTGGCAAGAAGTATGGGTTAGTAATCGTAGATGACTATAGCAGATGGACATGTTTAAAGTTCTTAAGACACAAGGACGAGTCACACTCTGTGTCTGTTACCTTCTGTAACCAAGTTCAGAATGAAAAGGATCTTAGAATCGTCAAAGTCAGAAGTGATCATGGTGGAGAGTTTGAAAACAAAGATTTTGAATCATTTTTTAATGACAAAGGCATTCTGCATGATTTCTCTTGTCCTAGAACTCCCCAGTAAAATGGAGTTGTAGAACGAAAGAACAGAACATTTCAAGAAATGGCCAGAACCATGATCAACGAGACTAACGTTGCTAAGATCTTCTGGGCAGAGGCAATAAACACAGCGTGCTACATTCAGAATAGAATCTCCATAAGACCTATTCTGGAAAAGACTCCATATGAATTGTGGAAGAACAGAAAGCCCAACATTTCATATTTTCATCCATTTGGATGTACTTGCTTTATTTTGAATACTAAAAATTATTTGAACAAGTTTGACTCTAAAGCACATAAGTGTATTATGTTAGGATACTCTGAACGCTCAAGAGGGTACAGAGTATACAATACAGAAACACAGATTGTGGAAGAATCAATCAGTGTTTGTTTTGATGATAAGATTGACTCTCAAAAGTCAAAGCAAAATGAATTACTTGCAGGTATGGAAGTTGAATTCATAGGTATTGAAGACAAGTCATCAGAAGCTCTTAACAGAGACACTCCCTCAACATCAGAAAGAGGAAGTGCAAGCAATCCAGCACCTTCAGTTGATCAATCTCAGAAAATACCATCCAAAAGTAGCATGGATCACCCTGAAGAAACTATCTTAGGAAGAAAGGAAGATCCAATCAAAACAAGAGCCAGCTTCAGAAACTCTGTAAAATCCCTCATGGGACTTGTCTCTCTGATTGAACCATCAACAATTGATGAAGCACTTCTGGACAATGACTAGATTCTAGCAATGCAAGAGGAGCTGAACCAATTCACAAGGAATGACGTATGGGATCTTGTTCCTAAACCAAAAGGATTCAACGTCATTGGAACAAAATGGGTGTTCAGAAACAAACTGAATGAACAAGGTGAAGTCATCAGAAACAAGGCACGATTGGTAGCACAAGGTTATAGTCAGCAAGATGGGATAGACTATACAGAAACCTTTGCTCCAGTCACCAGGTTAGAATCTATCAGACTTTTAATTTCTTTTGCTGTTAATAAAGGCATCACTCTGTATCAGATGGATGTTAAGAGTGCATTCTTAAATGGCTATATAGAAGAAGAGGTATATGTGCACCAACCCCCTGGTTTTGAAAGTTCAAAAAATCCATAATATGTTTTCAAACCAAAGAAGTCACTATATGGTCTGAAATAAGCTCCCAGAGCTTGGTATGAAAGACTAAGTAACTTCCTGTTAGAAAAGGAATTCACCAGAGGGAAGGTGGACACAACCTTATTCTGTAAGACAATTAAGAATGACATTTTAGTCTGCCAGATTTATGTTGATGATATAATATTTGGATCTACTAAATCTTCTCTGGGAAGAGAGTTTGCTAAGTGTATGCAGGAAGAATTTGAGATGAGCCTAATGGGGGAACTAAAATTCTTTCTGGGCATTCAGATCAACCAAACCCCAGAAGGAACTTACATTCATCAGAGCAAATATGTCAGAGAACTTCTGAAGAAATTTGATCTCTCAGAATGTAAGGCATCAAAGATTCCAATGCATCCCACGTGCATTCTGGAAAGAGAAGAGGTAAGCAAAAAGGTAGAACAGAAGGTCTGCAGAGGTATGATTGGTTCTCTTCTTTATCTTACATCTTCAAGGCCTGATATTTTATTCAGTGTATGCATTTGTGCAAGATTCCAATCAGATCCTAGAGAATCTCACTTAACAGCTGTTAAGCGAATTTTCAAGTATCTGAAAGGTACTACTAATCTGGGTCTGTTTTATAGAAAATATAGTGATTACAGCTTAGTAGGATACTGTGATACTGATTTTGCTGGAGACAGAGTAGAGCGTAAAAGCACTTCTGGAAGCTGCCAGTTTCTGGGAGAAAATTTGATCTCTTGGTCCAGCAAAAGACAATCCACCATTGCTCTATCAACAGCAGAAGCTGAATACATTGCAGCAGCTGGATGCAGCACACAAATGCTCTGGATGAAAAGTCAACTTGAGGACTTCCAGATATATGAGAGTAACATTCCTATCCTCTGTGATAACACTTCTGCTATTTGCTTAAGTAAACATCCAATTTTGCATTCTAGGGCTAAGCATATAGAAATAAAACATCATTTTATTAGGGACTATATTCAGAAAGGGATTTTAAATTTTAAATTTATTGATACAGACCATCAATGGGCTGATATTTTCACAAAACCACTTTCTGAAGATAGGTTCAACTTCATTCTGAATCATCTCAGCATGAAGCTCTGTCCAGAATAAAATTGTTTTAATTTTATATATTAACCTTCAGAATTGTGTTTATTTCTCTGTGAACTTCTGATCAATCCTCTTTCAGAATTTTAGAAATGCAGATTGTATCAGAATCTATCCATGAAGATATGAGCGCTTCAGTTCAAGGATAGGTTTGTTGTTCACTCAAGCAAACAAGTGTCATCCAGTCATCAGCTATTTCCTGAGGCACAACACGCGTTCACGCTTCTGAAAAGGCAAAGTGCTGATTGGATGCATTTAGACACATGTCATTGGTAACCGTTTAAGTATCTTTCTGAAATCCCCTAAAATCAGCTATCATTAAATGCTATTAATCATGATTTATTTCTCTCTCTTAAGCGTTTATGTTTTCAAATTTTTTTTCGAAATCTATTTAAACACCATTCACACCATTCACAACGTTTACCCTAACTTTCGTTTTCAATCAATACTTTTGTTTTCTGTGTTCTTCTTTCTCAAGAAACCCCTTAAAGCTTTTTCAAAAAATCCTCGTGTGAACATGGCGTCTTCCAGCAATCTCTCTTCAGGTTCCCAGAAAGATGCATCAGCTGAGCAATATGAAGTTCCTCTCAGAATGCTTCTCACTCCAGTCAAGAACCTTGAAGTTCTGTCAGAAGTAATAGTGGATTTCAACAGTCTGAAGGAAAATGGATTTGATTTATCAGAAGAGATTCAAGCACAAGGATGGGAGAAATACTTTGACAGGCTGATGGGTCCAACTTTTCCTATTTTGGTTAAGGAATTTTGGATTCACGCTTCTTCCTCAAATCACCAAGTTACATCCTACATAATGGGGAAGAAGATTGTGATTACTGAAGACTTGATAGCTCGTCTGATAGGCTACAATGGAGGTGGTATACGCTATATTGACATGGCAGAAAGATGCTCAGATGTTGCTGTTATAGCAAGGGAAATTTTCACGCTGGGGCTTCCCTCCAGCAAGATAAGGGATCTGAAAGACAAGCACAAAATTTGGGCAAAGATTATTCTGGGCTGTTTCAACCACAGGAAGCCTACCAGCTCTCCTGATTACATAAACATAGATCAGCAGTTTCTGATCTATTTTATCGCTCAGAAGGTTAAGATCAATCTAGCTCATCTTCTGTTCAACCATCTCAGAACAAGCGTCAAGGAGACAAGGGAAGAAGAACGTACTAAAAGGGATTGGATACCCTTGGGAAGATTAATATCAGATATTCTGACTGATAATAGGCTGATTGAACATTTGACAGAGGCACAAGAGATCAGCACCCTGGAACCTTCTGTTGGCAAGCAGCTGAATGCCAAGAATCTAAAGAAGATGAAGCTGATAGATAACATTAAGAAGGAGCCCAACGTCACTCCTTTTGCTGAAATCTCCAGCAGAAGAATCCCTCTGGACGACTCCCCTATGTTCTCAGAGATTGACTCAAAGCCTCAAATCATTCTGAGATATTTGGATGCATGCAAAGCTGATGGTACAACACCTAATCTAAATATTCAAGACCTTCAGCAGAAGGCACCAGAGGTAGTTCTGAAGAAGATGAAGAAGAGAAAAACTGCTCCAGAAGGACCATCACAACCGACTCCAAAGAAAAGAGGTAATCCTGTTTCTGTTACTGTTTTAAGTTCAAGTGCTGTTTCCTCATCTATTCCTACTCCCATTCCAACTCCAGCTGATATCCCAACACCACAAACCTATGATGATTTTGAAGTTGACTTTGACCCTTCTGAGTCATTAACCCTCAGAAGATCCCGCTCCAAACCACAAAATCCAAACACTGCAACCATACCAGAACCAGAACTTGCACAAGTTCTGTCTGATATAGACCAACATACTTCCGCTCCCCAAAGAGAAAATCCAAATCCAAACTCTGAAATTCCCATCTCACCACAACTTGACATCCCACTCTCACCAATACCAGAAACTCCAATTCCAGAAACTCCACTCTCTCCAATACCAGAACCAGAAATCCCTCAACCATCCTCTCCTCAACCAGATATTAATCCACCCTCTCCTCAACATGCTCAAACGCCACAACCTGAGACTCAAAACTCTGAGGCTCAAACCTCTCAGTCCCCTGAACCACAACCCTTGGCCATTCAATTGCCATGTGGTACCACTGTTAACATGTCTCAACTACCATCTTCACCAGAAACAACTCCACCTAATACCCCATCAAGTCCAATCGTCATTTCTGACTCTCCTACTCCCTCACCTAAGAAAAATTCAGAGAACCACAGCAAGACAGTCATTGATCTAACAGTATTTGAACGCCTTGCTGCAATAAACCAGAAAACTGCTATCCGTAAACCGAAACAACCAGATGTTGGTTCCAGCATGTTGAATTTTGAAACAGATATGCAGAAGTGGATCACTTCTTTAAAACAAGAAAGTCTGGAAGTGGTTGATCCTGCTGTCTCAGACTTCCTCTGGACACAGTTCAGAAGATGGGTTTTGTGCTGAAACCTTCAAGCTGCAAGACCAGAGCTACGGGCAGGCTCAACAGAACTTCAGCAATCTGCTGAAGGAAATGGAAGGCCCAGTTCTGAGAAAGCTGCTGAAGGAAGAAGCTCTCCCTCTGGACATTGAGCCTTGGTCTGACAAGCGTCCAATATCTACAGTTCAACCTGCAGAAGAACAGGTTATTCAAGCTGAGGACTTGGGTCAAGCAGAAGAATCTACAGAAAGCTCTGAAAAGCAGTCTGTATCTGAAGATCCTCAAGCTTCCTCTCTTGACAGGAAGGCTCTGGAGGATTTGAAGATATCAGACATGCTGATGAATGAAAGGATGGACAAGCAGGATATCAAGATTGATTCTATAGCAAACATGGTATCTAAGCAACAGGAAACCAGCGAGCAAATCAAGAGCATGTTGGAAGCTCTGTTCACACGACTTCCTTCTTCTTCTTAGATTTTTTTCTTGTGTTCTCCTTGTGTTCTTTACATGTTTGTCTGTAATATTTCTACTTGTTCTAAACTATCATTGCTTCTGTGTTAATACAAACGTGTTTTTACTCTGATCTTTTTAAACTCTGATTATTTATGCTTTTTGATAACTGACAAAAAGGGGGAGAAAGAATGATATTTTTCAATAACGGTTTACTGAGACAAAAGTCTCAAACATTCTAACATCCTTATATACTTGCTGTCCTGAAAAGCTTACAGGTACAAGAATCTGATGAACTCTGATGAAGTAACACTCTGATGCTCAAAGAAAGTTCAAGTAAAGTTATGATGCTCAAGGTCTCAAGGAATCAAAGGGAAATAATTAACTCAGGGGGAGTTTTTCTCATCATTACTCTGATACTTTTTATTCCTTACCCTCTTAGCTCTGACACCGTTTACTCATTATCTGACTATCTCTGATACCGTTTCCTCTCTATCCTTAAACTCTGACACTTTCATCATTTTATTTTTATTGAAAAAATCTAGTTTTTGTCATCATCAAAAAGGGGGAGATTGTTAGAACATAGTTTGATTCTACAACCCTCAGTTAGAGTTTTGATGATAACAAAATACAAGATTAAATGAATTATGAGTTTTATATAAGACATAGACGCTACTTAAAATTATGCTGTGTATTTACAGGAAACTCTGATGGAATCAGCATCAGAACATCAGTATCAACATCAGCATCAGAAGATCAGTACATGTGCTACGCTGAAGCCTGATGAACAGAATCTGCGCTTAACATACTCTAACTCTGATCAAGATCCTAACTATGTCATCAGCACTCAAGCGCCAGAATAAGCTAAAACCAAGAACGCTCTGACTTTCATTAAGCAGAACATTCTGAAGTGTCAACGTTACTACATTCAAGGCAGATTAATTACCAACAACATTATTCCAAGACAAAGATCTTCTCAAAATGGAAAGAACGTTATGAGCATTAAAATGGAATTATGGACAGCAACATATCTATTCCAAGGTTATTTAAACAAATCAGTGAGAAAAGAAATGGCTAATAATTCTTTCATGCACATACGCATAAGCCAATCATCTTCGTCGTCACGCATACAGTTTGCTACAGCTCTCAAGCGCTTACTCTATAGCTCTAGCAATCTAGTTTTTATTCAAGCTTAATTTTGTGTAATATCACAGTTGTGATATATAGTTTTTCTAGAAAACATTAAACACACATTTGTTCATTTATCTGTAAAAGAATTTCCTTGATAAACCGGTTTGTGGTTAGACTCAAGAAGGCTTTAGCAGTTGTTAAAGCAGTTTTGTATTCAGTTGAATATAGTGGATTAAGACCTTGTTGGAGAGAGGCGAAATCACCTTGACGGGTGGACTGGAGTAGTTTGAGATCAAACAAACCAGGATAAAAATAACATGTTGTTTGCATTTGATTTCAAGTTTTAACAATTCAACCCCCCTTCTTGTGTTTTTCACATCTTCAGAATGGACCAGACAACATCCCGAGAAACATGTCAACCAACTCCCTATCAGATAAAGGGGGTTGAACTCTCCTAACCAAGTCTCTCCACTTATGTGCATAGTCCTTAAAGCCTTCACCTGCACCCATGGACATACTCTGGAGTTGAGTATGAGTAGGGGCCAGGTTGGTATTATATTGATACTGCTTGTAAAAAGCGGCAGCCAAATCCTCCCAGTTTCGGACATTGGTTCCATCCAATTGGTAGAACCATTCAAGCTGAGTCCCTGACAGACTGTCTTGAAAGAAGTGAACCCACAAGTTTCTATCAGCGGTATGGGGATGGATCTTCCTCACATAGGAACGGAGATGGAGCTTTGGGCAAGACACCCCATCATATTTTACGAAAACTGGAGCCTTAAATTTTCGTGGGATGACTACCCCGGACACCAACCCTAGTTCTTCAAAATCCAGCCCTGGTATTCTCTGGATTTCCATAGCACTTAACCGATCTTCTAACTTCTTGTACCTATCCTCAGTGGGAGGATACTGTTCATCATTGTAGTCAGTATCGTTGTCAGAGACCTCAGGACTAGGGTCCTCTTCCCTTGTCTGCCCTTCTTGATTTCCCCCTCTTTGGATGAGGAAGTCACATCAACAGATTGCTTTAGTGGCCCCCCAAATCTTCTGCCCATATTGAGGGAACCGACGCGCTTCTTCTTCTTCTTCTTCTTCTTCTTTTTCTCTTTCTCTTTCAGGATGAGGGCCTTCAGATACTCCTGCCCTTTTTCCGGAGTTACGAACATCTGTTGAAATTGGGTATTTTAAGCCTGAAGATCTTTGATGCTTTGTTCAGAAGACATATCAGCTTGAAATAAATAGCGGAGGAGATGAGGAACTTGTAACAGAACCTGCTTTATGCAATGTCATGGATGGTATGCGTATGCAATGATTTCAAGGAATTTAGAGATTTAAATTTGTTCAGACCAAAAAGAGGAACACACGTCATATTAATAAATCCAAGTTCGAGTACATCATGCCTCTTTGGGCTTACAATGAAAGAAATAAACATACAACAAAACTCCTAAGACAAAAAGGTTGAACGCATCCTCTTTGGCGCAATGTAGGCGTTCATATTCCACTCTTCATGAATCTGCTTGGTGAGTTCCAGAACCTTCTTCTCACTGGCGTAAAATTGGGTTTCAAAGGTATCGCGCTCTCCCTTAAACTGAACCCAAGCTTTCTGCAAGTCTTCGAGAGAGGTAGGCATGTCAGGATGAAGGACAGTGTATGGAAAGTCTCTTTCAACAACAGACTCTATGATAATAGGGAGGATGGAAGGATAAGGCATCACGAGTCTCTGAGCATGATCCTGTACCCACCTAAGGTAAGGCTCGAGAGGGATAGAGTTTTTGTGTCCCAAAGTCCTACTGTCCACCTTGTTCACCATTCTCCAAGCTCGTGCAAACCTCTGGTGGTAACCTTGGTCTTCTTGGTTATAGTCGAACACCAGACCTTGAATGAGCATCTCATGAGGGTCGTCTTTTTAGGCATACCCAAACTGTCGAAGAGCTAAGCAGGGATTATAGGTGATACCTCCCCTAATACCAAGCAAAGGGACGTTAGGGAATTCCCCATAGCGGTCAATGATAGAGACGTCTTCCAAGGATCTTGAACACCAACGAATGTCAGAATGGGTGAGGGACATCATCCTTTGAGACCATGTCAGTCTTTGCTCGTTCTTCAATACTGGTTGAGGTAGGTGTTAAGTGAACCACTTAGCGAGTAGGGGAATACAACACAAAAGAGTACCTCTTTTATTCATGGTGCGGGTATGAAGGCAATGCAAGATGTCGCCCAGTAAGGTAGGTACATAATTGCGAGAGAGAAAGACTTTGACGGCGTTAACATCTATGAATTGGTCCAAATTGGGGAACAAAACCAAACCATAAATGAGAAGAGCCAGGATGTCTTCAAAATCTTGGAAATCCATGTCGTCCCAGAATGAACAAGCCTTCTCCAATAGAAACTTGGCTAGGAAACCTTTAACCCCGCTTCTTGTCTCCCAAATTAGCTATGATGTCAGCTCTTTTCAAATGCAAAGCCTCGACGAGGACTTCAGGTTTTCGAATCCATTCTAAACCGGTGAGTGGCATCTGATCAAGCAATGGCACCCTTAAGATTAGAGAGAACTCTTCTAGTGTAGGTACCAATTGATAGTCTGGGAAAGTGAAACAATGATGTACGGGATCAAAGAATTGGAACATCACACACATCATCTCTTCTTGGAAACTGGATGTAGCCAAACTGAGGAGTCGACCATACTTCTTGGTAAAAGGAGAATCCCCGGGCACTCTTGAGGCTAACTCTTGAAGTTGAGGGTGTGCTTTTACAAAGCTGATTCGGATGGTGTTCCTTTGGACGAAATTCATGACCTACAAAACAAAAACAGATAAATTTCTAAATCCTTGAAATGACTAGTGAGCATGCATATGATGCTTATGATGTTTATGATGTTATGTACAAGTAGATATATATACACACAAAGCAGAAAAGTCCCTATGTTTTAGGCTTGCATGAGGTTTTACAGGTAAGTACCCTCTTGAAGCTTAGTTGGCTCAACCTGTCCTAGTAATAGTGATCGGGTTCTAAAGGATCTCAATATCACCGACCTTTCTCTTAGACATTGTCTCAGCATAATCAATCTTTTCTTGTGTCCGAGATATCCCAAAAGTCCAGGCTCAATGAGTGTAGTATCGAGTATCAACCAATTTTCAACTCTATACCAAAACCGGTTATCTCACTACGTCCTAATGGCCAAGTTTGTTCAATTAGGGTTCTAAAGTCAATTAGTGCTTCACGACGTTACTCATCGGCCCCGTATTCTCCTTGATTCACCACGAGGGATACCGGTACCCATAAATGCATCACACTAACGTAGCCATTGTATCAACCATATCGGTCTACGCCGAACAGTTTCCATAATCTATTGCTACTTACCTAAAAAGGTGTCCCAGATCCGGGTGGAGGATCAAAATGAAACCCAAACAATGATCCAAAAATGTAAAGCAAGCAAGCCAAACAAAGAAAGCAAATAGATGTGATCTAACCCTAAGGTAACCCCACTTTTAAAATAACTATCCCCCGCAGAGTCGCCAGTTCTGTGATGCGGTGGGAGAACTGACTTGAGGTTTTGTGTTTGTATTCGCAAATGTTGCGGTTTAGCAAGAGTCACCACCGACTTTTCTTTTATCCAAAAGGAAAGGTGAAAAAGCACAGGAAATACCTTTGAGATTGTTTCTTGAGTTCGGGGGAGAGATTATGAAAAGGGAAGGTATTAGCATCCTTTTCATCCATGGTTTTCCATGGGCTCTTAGTTACTTGCTAGATCACTTGCTTTTGCTTTGAAATGTGCTTTGTGATGTGGGTTTTGAAAGTATTTTGAAAATGTCACTTTGTAATTATTCTCGTCTCTATAAGAATGTGTACAAAGTGTTGTTTTGAAAATAGTTCAAAAAAGATGTTTGTGAAATGTGTTTTTTGAAAGTAATTTTGAAAAGGGTTTTCTTTGTAATGGCTCTCGTTTCTATAAGTACGCGTACAAAGTGTTTTTCTTTTGAAAATATTTCAAATGAAAGTGTTGGTGGGAAAATGTTTTGTTGTGAGCAAGGGAGCAACTAGGAGCGAATCTACCTAAAAAAGGTCTTAGATGTTCTTTTCCTCCTCCTTTAGACGTTGCTATCTTGCCATTATTTTGGTAAGAAGCCCCATCGTTGGATTTTTAAGGGATGAGTGTGGGACGTTTGTATATTCATAGAAGGAAACCCATGGAACTTTTTAGCAATGTCATTTTAGGGACTAGATCGTTTATCGAAGGCAACATCGAGGGACTACGATCTTTTATCGAGGGTCTTTTGCTAAAACGCCCATGTTCGAGGGACATGAATATATTTCTGATAGGAAACAAGATGGGATTACCCTAAGGGTGTGTTGTACCCAAAAATTTGCCCTCTCATTTTATCATGTTTTCCCCTCACAAGACTCTTTGGACTCCAGACAGAATTAGGGCTTACTCTGCTCAAGACCTCTCCTTGCACTGATAACTTGAGATTAGGGTTTGAGTTTGCACAGGGATTTTTGGACTTTCAATGATCAATGTGACTTTCATACTTCATGTTGGACCCCTAAGATTGCTCATACCAAGTTTCAAGCCTTGAATCACATTTTTGCCCAGTCAATTGGACAGTTGACCTAAAAAATCAACTGTGTTGGGGAAAAAGTCAACTGTGGACAATTTACAGTCAAACCTCATAATTTTTTATCCACATCGACATTATAGACTCATATGAACCATTTGATCAAGTTTGGATCACAAGTCCTTCAGAAATTTGATCAGATCACCAAAAGGGTAAAATGGTAATTTTTAGGGTTTTTGACTGCAGAAGGGCAATTCCTGATTTTTCACCTAGCCAATAGCAAATTGGGTTCAAGCATAGATTCAAGTACACAATGGCATCATCTTGACCTAATCACAAGGTTCAAAAGATCTCAATTGCATTGGATTGACAGATGAATTTTCCAGGCAACTGATCAAAAATCAACTGTACACTGAAAAGTCAAACTCTGACTTTTTGATCAAAATCAAGTGCCAAGGGTCATTTTTCATCAAGATGTGTAAAAACATGAAACTTGTTCACCAAGAAACCTAATTTTGCAAATTAGGGTATAAAATGGAAAATTTTCATAACTTAGAAATTTTCCAAGTTATGAAAATTTCTTATTTTTTCCCAACTTTGCCCAACATTTTAACCATGATGCAATTGTATTCAAACAAAACTTCCAACATAAAAGTTGTATTCCTCTACAAAATCTACAACTTTGATTCACAAAGTTTTCCCAAAAGATGCTTGGATTTCAAGTTATGATTTTTGGAACAAGGGTCCATGAAACTTTTAACTTAGTGAAATTTTGCCCTAGTTTAGGTAGGATTTTGACCTATCTTCATGGCAAATTTTCACATAATTCCAATTGGAATCTCAAATTGAATTTCAAATATGGATTATGTGATACGATGGGAGAACTGACTTGAGGTTTTGCGTTTGTTTTCGCAAATGTTTCGGTTTAGCAAGAGTCACCACCGACTTTTTATTTTATCCTAAGGAAAGGTTAAAAAGCACAGCAAAAAACCTTTGAGATGTTTTCTTGGGTTCGGGGAGTAGATTATAGAAAGGGAAGGTATTAGCACCCTCTCTATCCATGGTTATCCATGGGCTCTTAGTTACTTGCTTAGATCACTTGCCTTGCATTTTCAATTGTTTGAAATGGTGCTTTCAATTGTTTGAAATGGTGTTTTGTGTGTGTGGTTTTGAAAATGTTTTGAAAAAGATGCCTTGTCTAGGCAACCATTGTAACAATTCTTTACTCGAATGTTTTACAAAGGTGTTTGTCTTTTTGAAAAGATGTTTCAATGTTTTTTTGAAAGTTGTTTTGAAAGTTGTGTTGTGGAGTGTGTTTTGAAAAATGGCAAGGATTGTTTTGCAAGTTTGGTCAAGTAACCAAGAGCTATCTACCCTAAATTTCTCAAAGATCTTTCCTATGTTTTAACCCTTTTAACAGTATTGTTCCAACATTGCATTTGGTGGACAATTTTGTGTTAGGATGTTAACGGGACAGGCGCGGGTCATCGTTTAGACCATGAATGCAATAGTGCCAAGTGTCTTTGGCAATTTTTTCCTTTAAGGGACTTGATCATTTTTAGGCAACTTGAGAAAGCGTCATCGAGGGACTATGATCATTTGATTTGTTTTTGTTTTGCCAAAGACACTCAACATGCAACATGGCCCATTATTGAAGGGAACAAGTGGAGTAACCCTAAGGGTGCAAGTGTGATTGGTGTTGTCCATTTTCATGCTTTTTTGTCTTTGTATTAGGTCAAGCTATTTGTTATTTGATTTTTTGCATACAAACCCTAGGTCTATCATGGCATAATTAGAAAGCTTTTAAATGCGAAAATTTAAAGTCCTAAATTATTACAACATAATTATGGGGATGTGGGTACAAATGTTTGAATGGGGGATATTTAGCAAGAAATTAAATCTAGAACTATTACATCCATATTGAATATACAAGTTATTTAATTGTACAATAATTAAATAAATACAATAAATATGCAAAATGTATTATGCACAAAAAAATCTTTTTATGTATGTAAAAGTATTTTTCATGTGAAATATAAACAAAAATAAAAAAAAAGTCAATTTTTGGATATTTTCATGGTTTAGGGAAAAACCCTAGTTTTCTAAATAAATAGTATTTATTTTCTAATTATATACAATATTTGTTAATTATATACAAAAAATAAAAAAGAAGTATATTGTGAAAAAAGTATTTTTCATGTCAAATATTAATAAAAATAAAAATGTATTTATTTTCATATTTTTGTCCTAAATATTTAATAAAATATGTATAAGTATTTATATTATTTATTAAATATACTAAATATATACAAAAAATGAAATATTAATTATTTACAAAAAAAGTATATTTTTTAGAAAAATGTTTTCAAAATCTAAACAAAAATAATAACTAAAAAAAAATATTTTTGTGTTATTTTTTTTAGTATTTTAAATAAAAGTATATATATATTATTTTACATGTATAAGTTTAAATAAAACAAATAAATTCCAAATAAATGCAAAAATGGGTGGAAAAGTATTTTTAATATTTTTTATATTTGAGCAAAAAATAATAAGTCAGAATCAAAAAGAAAAAATCAAAAATGATCAAAATAACACACAATGGGTCAAGGGGGTGTAAGTGGAAAAAGATGGTGCAAAAAGCAGGTTGACTCAGGCCCAGCCCAAGTCAACTCTGTCTTCAACCTCCATCCATTTGAAACAAAAAACGCACGCCCTTTCTTGCTCAACACTAGCTCCTGATTCCTTGATTTTTAGCCAAAACTCACAACATAAACAATGTAGAGCATTAAATCACGAGTTCATACATATAAAAATCTTGATCTAACTCTCAGAAATTAGAGAGAATTTCTCCGTCCCCAATTTCTGACCTAAATTTTCTTCCATGTTCAGGTCCCAAATTCTTTCAGCACACACAATATAAATGAAAAGTAACTATATGGATGAATTCAGGGCTATGATTAGAACATGCTTTCTTCACAAACTTAAGCCTAACTGTGCCTGGATAGAGAGATATAAGTTCAAATTTTTACCTGTTCAGCTTGAGTCGTGTACAACAATGGAGGTATCTTCAATGGAGTTTGAACTTTGGTACAGCTTGCCTGAAGTCCAAGGATGCTTCCCCTATGCTTGGTGTGCCTTGAAACCTTCTGAATCAAGCTATGGAAGTCAACCTGCAACAATGAAAAGTGAAAATGGCAAACTTGGCTATGGATTTTACAGCTTGTATCTAAGGCTTGGGACAGCTTCAATGGAAGGTAGGGAGTGTATTGGAACTTGTTTGGGCAAAAACGCACGAGTGAATGATGCTGGCCAAGTCAAAATACAGAATGCCCTGTTTCTTGCAGAAAAATGGTGTTTCTGTGAATGAGGAGGTTTGAGGGATGGTTTGGCCGTGTTTCAAACTTGGTTTGATATCTGGAAAGTGTTCAAGAAGTTTGTTTAGGCTTGTGTTGACAGGAGATCAAAGTTGGATATCTTTTGCAATGTTTCTTTCTTTGTAAGCAAAGATAGTCAAGTTGGGTTATAGGCCAATGCAGGTCCCCCAAGCATGCTGCATATTCTGTTCTTGATCAGTGGGATTTGTCCACAAACTTGTGCCTAAAAGATCTGGCTTGTACCTCTTTGATTTGTTATTTGACATAAAGCACTTCTTTATCAAAATGGCAAATATGCTTTTTCCATTTAAAGGTTAATTCTTTGTGTAATGACTTAATGCATAAAACAATGCTTGAACACAATGGTTTGGAATTTAATTATTGAGTGTGAAGAGGATTAGAGGTCTGTAATATAGCTTGAACCATGCTGACTTGAAAATGGCAATGTTATGAACATGTATTTGGCTATGAACAAAGTGACTTTTGCCCAACTTTGCCAATTTGATTCTTCCTAACCACAAGGGTGTTTGATGAGTTCTTGGACAATTTGGAAAGCTTGGAATGTGTACTACAATCCATATTTGTAATGAAATTTGAAATCCCAAGTGGAACCATGTGAAAAGTGGCCATGAAGTTGGGCAAAAATCCTGCCTAGAATAGGTCAAAATTTTTCTAAGTTAAGAATGTTTTGCACCCTTATTCCAAAAATTATAACTTGAGCTACAAGCTTCTTTTGAGGAAACTTTGTGAATAAAAGTTGTATATTTTGCAATGTACTACAAATTTCATGTTTTGAGTTTTGCTTGAATCCAATTGTATCTTGATGAAAAAATGGGACAAAGTTAGAAAAAAATAAGGAAGTTTCATAACTTAGAAAAATTCTAAGTTTATGAAATTTTCTCATTCTAAACCCTAATTTGCAATTTTGGGTTTCTTGATGAACAAGTTTCATAATTTGACATGTCTTGATGAAAAATGAATCTTGACACTTGATTTTGACCAAAAAGTCAAAGTTTGACTTTTCAGTATACAGTCAAATTTTGATCAGTTGACTGGAAAATTCATCTGTCAATCTTGTGCATTTGGGACCTTTTGAACTTGTTGAATGTGTCAAGACCATGCCATTGAGTCCTTGAGTCCATATATGAGCTTGGTTTGCCACTGGCTAGGTCAAACAGTCAAAAATTGCCTTTGTGCAGTCAAAACCTTAAAAATGACCATTTTGCCCTTTTGGTGATCTGATCAAATTTCTTGTGGAATTGTGATCCAAACTTGACCAAATGGTTCATATGAGTTCATTATGTTGATGTGGGTCAAAAATCATGAGATTTGACTGTCAATTGACCACAGTTGACGTTTTTCCCCAATACAGCTGATTTCTAGGTCAACTGTCCAATTGACTGGGCAAAGATTGGAATCAAGGTTTGAAACTTGGTATGGATAAACTTGTGAGTCCAATATGAAGCATGAAAGTCACTTTGGGCATTTTAGGTCAAAACATCTTTGTGCAAACTTAAACCCTAATTTGGGTCAACAGTGCAAGGAGGAGTCTTGAGCAGAGCAAACCCTAACTTGATCTTGAGTTCCAAGAGTCTTGTGGTGAGAAAATGTTGATGAAATGAGAGGGCAAATTTTGGGGTACAACAGTTTCCCCTGTTCAATCTTCTTGCACCTGAAGAGTTAGATTGGCAAGTTTGCCTTTCGCCTCTCGAAGGTAAAAGGAGATTGGACACTAGAGTGCCCTTAAATTTGCACTCGTCAGAACAATGGATGCGGGAATGGGCTTAGGGATGCCATTTGGAGATGGGATTAAAGATGTCATCTAGAGGGGTGACAGAATCTTGTCGGGGATGGACTTAAATATGCCATCTGGAATGAGTATCAGAAAGGTGTCCATGCTTTGGAACATCTCTGAACTGGAGGTCTTGAATAAGCAATGGATTGATATCCGTGTTTGGAGAATCCGTAAATTGTTTTCAAAAGTTGAGTCTGAACAAGCGATAGAGCAGCATCCGTTGTTGGGAAGCGTCCGTAAACTGTTTTCAGAGGTGGAAGAATCTGAACAAGCGATAGGTTAACATCCGTTACTGGAGAACCCGTGAACTGTTTTCAGAAGTCTTGAAGTTGAATAAGCAATGGAGCAGCATCCGTTGTTGGGAAGCGTCCGTAAACTGTTTTCAAAAGTTGAGAAGAATCTGAACAAGTGATAGGTTAACATCCGTTACTGGAGAACCCGTGAACTGTTTTCAGAAGTCTTGAAGTTGAATAAGCAATAGAGCAGCATCCGTTGTTGGGAAGCGTCCGTAAACTGTTTTCAGAAGTTTAAAGAATCTGAACAAGCGATAGGTTAACATCCGTTACTGGAGAACCCGTGAACTGTTTTCAGAAGTTTTGAAGTTGAATAAGCAATGGAGCAGCATTCGTTATTGGGAAGCGTCCGTAAACTGTTTTCAAAAGTTGAGAAGAATCTGAACAAGTGATAGGTTAACATCCGTTACTGGAGAACCCGTGAATTGTTTTCAGAAGTCTTGAAGTTGAATAAGCAATAGAGCAGCATCCGTTGTTGGGAAGCGTCCGTAAACTATTTTCAGAAGTTGAAGAATCTGAACAAGCGATAGGTTAACATCCGTTACTGGAGAACCCGTGAACTGTTTTCAGAAGTCTTGAAGTGGAGAAGGGACCGGTGTAGGGTTTCCTGATGATGAGTCCGTGTAAAACTGCATTTGGATGAATCTGGAATAAGTATCAGAATGTCGCCATGTCTGGGTCACACCTGAACTATTTCTAGAAAGACTCTCAGAAGATGATGATCTTTGTCTGTCGACTGATCTTTCCTGAAAAGGTAAAGAGTTAGTTGTATGCAATGTCATGATGCATGATGCAATGTATGTTATATCAATGTTTATGATATGAATGTAATGAATGTGCATGTAAGCTGATGAGCTGTCTTGCTGAGGATAGATGAATCCTGGATGGCTGGAGATAATAGAATCTTGACTGCTGTCGGGGAAAGTGAATCCTTGACTGCTGCAGGGGATTGCAATAATCTTAGATTGCTGAAGATGAGACATCCTTGTTGACTACTGCTGGAGAATCAGGAGCTTTGGGTTGTATGCCAATCTACTGGGGATTCTTGTCCTGAGGAGATCTTCACTGGGGAATATCTGAATATCCTGTGAGGAACTGAGAATGAGAGTCTTCATTCTTGTTAGGGAACACAAGATATTCAATTGTTGAGGGATCTTTAGGACCACTGCGGGGAATCGGAACTCCTTGGTGACTTGTAGGGAATGAGAATTTCTGATGGTCTCTACCGGGGAGTTCAGAACCTGATAGACTTATGCTGGAGAAGTAAGACTGAGAATCCCCAGTCTAGTGGGAAATATCTCTGTGGGGAGAAGGTTCACTAGCCTGGTTCCGCTGGGGATTGATGGTTGGAAATTTTAGCTCAGCTGGGGATTGGATTGATCATATTTTTAAGGCTCCACCGGGGATTCTGAAATTTAACTCTGAGGGGAATTGAGTTCTAGAAGGCTCTCTGGCTGGGGAAGTCAGTTTTGAGAAAGCTTTTGCTCTGCTGAGGATCCTGAAGTTTAACTCTGTTTGGGGAATTAAGTTCTGGATTGAGGAATTTGGGGTTTAGCTCTGCTGGAGATTCCTTCTGAAAGGGCATTGAGATATCTACCTGTGCCTTCAACCTATCAGTAATCATCTTTCTTGATTTGTAAGGAAAATGATTACGTCCAAATGCATATGCCTATTTAACAAAACATTGGACGTTTCTCAAAATAAAACATAAATGTAGAAAAGCAAAAGAAGACAAAGAAAATTTATGTATTTGGAAAAGTATTTGTATTAACTTTCTATGAGTATATTTGTACAAAGGAGACATCCATCCTAGTAAGAGGATGTCGTCGTAAAAAATTGAAAAATTTATACAAAAGAAAGATGGCTATGTGAAACAATTCCATGGGATCCCCATTCTGCTATAGCCTTCACAACTCTGAATATCTGTCCATTCAATGCTTCATCCGCCGATGACTGGATTGATCAGAAGCTTGGAGTTGGTTGATGAAGAGATTGTCCTTAAAGTGATCCGACGAGACATAGTCATACGCTTTAATTCCCTAACTTTTGCCTGAATCCCCCTTTCGGGTTTTTGATCCACCGGGAAACCCTTTTTTGCCCAAGCCGCCCTTTCGGGTTTTTAACTTGCCGGATGTACAATTTTTTTTTGTTTTATCCCTAATTTTTTCCTGAACCGCCCTTTCGGGTTTTCGGTTCACCGGGATGCCCATTTTTGCCCAAGCCACCCTTTTGGGTTTTCGACTTGCCGGGTTGTTTTATGCGTAGTATCTTTTGACTATGTCTATGTTTGCAGGGTGCGGCAAATCATCGCCGTCCATGGTGGTCAGAATCATTGCACCACCAGAAAATATGCTCTTGATCACAAATGGTCCTTCGTATGTAGAAGTCCATTTGCCCCTGGGATCACTTTGCGGCAAGATAATCCGCTTGATCACAAGATCTCTGACTAGATATACCTGACGTCTGACTTTCTTGTTGAAAGCCTTCATCATCCGTTTTTGATACGTCTGACCATGTCAAATAGCAGTGAGTCATTTCTCATCGATCAAATTGAGTTGATCAAGTCGGGTCTGAATCCAATCATCTTCATTCAAACCTGCGTCCTTCATAATCCTTAAGGAAGGAATCTGAACTTCCATGGGTAAGACAACTTCCATGCCGTATACCAAAGAAAATGGGGTTGCCCCTGTTGAAGTGCGTGCCGTGGTACGGTATCCATGCAGAGCAAACAATAACATCTCATACCAGTCCTTGTAGGTGACTGTCATTTTCTGAATGATCTTCTTGATGTTTTTGTTCACAGCTTCAACAACACCGTTCATCTTCGGCCGATAGGGAGATGAATTGTGATGATAAATCTTGAACTGTTCGCACAATGCGGTGATCATAGTATTGTTCAGATTTCTACCGTTGTCTGTGATGATCCTGTCGGGAACACCATACCGGCATATGAGGTTTTGCATGATGAAGCGGGAAACCACATTTTTAGTAACAGAGGCGAAGGACGCTGCTTCGACCCATTTAGTGAAATAGTCAATAGCAACCAGGATGAAGCGATGTCCATTGAATGCCGTGGGTTTGTATTCTTTCAACCTGGAAAACAGCTTCTGCAAATGTTCAAGGTGTTCCTCCTCTGTTTGTGATCGATCTATCATATCGTCTACGTAAACTTCGATCTCATGATGTATCATATCATGAAATAAAGTTACCATGGCGCGCTGATAAGTTGCCCCTGCGTTCTTCAGTCCGAACGACATCACCTTGTAGCAGAAGGTACCCCATTGTGTAACAAAGGTTGTTTTCTCCATGTCCTCGGGGGCCATTTTAATCTGGTTGTAGCCCGAGAATCCATCCATGAAGGAAAACACCTTGTGCTGAGCCGTGTTTGAAGAAGTGAAAAACACAAGAAGGGGGGTTGAATTGTAAAAACTGGAAATCAATTGCAGTCAACACGGTATTTTTATCCTGGTTCATTTGAACTCAAACTACTCCAGTCCACCCGTCAAGGTGATTTCGCCTCTCTCCAACGAGGTCTTAATGCACTATATTCAACTGAATATTACAACTGCTTTAACAACTGCTAAAGCCTTCTTGATGCAAACCACAAACCGGTTTCTCAAGGAATTACTTTCTTACAAAGAATTGAAATCTAGGTGTGTGAATGTTTTCTACAAAAACTGTTTATCACTACTGTGATACTACACAATTTAAGCTTATGAGAACTAGAGTGCTAAAGTAATTGAATGAAGAATTTGAGAGCTTTAGCAAACTGAGAGTGAGGAAGATGATGAATGGCTTTAGGCGTGTAGATTGTTGTAGAGCATTAGCCAATTCAAACTTCATTGACTTGTTTGTATAGCATTGGAAATAGTGTACGTTGGAGTAATAATTCTATTTCATTGCCAATAACATTCTTTCCTTATTAAGCAGATCTTGTCTGGAATAGTGCCGTTGGCAATAAATCATCTTGAATGCACAGTACCGTTGCCACTTAAGTGTGTTCTGGCTTTGGCTCATTCTGACGCTGCTTAGGTGCTGATGAACTGTTGTCTTGATCAGAGTCCAGATTGTTAAGCGCAGATCTGTTCATCAAGCTTCAGCATAAGTGTAAGTTGATCTTCTGATTCTGGTATCTGATATAACATCTTCTGATGCTGATGTTGATATCCAATTTTCTGATGCTGATGAGGCTGTTCTCATGCTGATACTCATCAGAGTTTCTGTAAGACGGAATGTAATTTTTAGGTATCAAATAGTTCTTTCATGAATCATACAATTAATATATCTTTGCATCTTGTTATCATCAAAACTTAAACTTAGGGTAGTAGATTCAAACTTTGTTCTAACAATCTCCCCCTTTTTGATGATGACAAAAACTAGATATTTTTTAATTGAAAATTAGCGTGAAAAGTATCAGAGATAACTAAATAATAAGTTGTATCAGAATTAATCAGGAAGTTATCAAAGATAAGGGATAAAGAGAAATCAGAGTTTAGATCAGAGATACTCCCCCTGAATTTATTACTTCCCTTTTTAATTCCAAGAGTTCTTCAGGATCAGATCTTTATTGACTTTCATTTAATATCAGAATATCAGAGCGATTATCAGAGATGATTAACTTCTTGTACCTGTAAGCTTATGCAAAAACAGAAAACATTCAAGTATATCAGAGTGTTAGAATGTTTGAGACTTTTTGTCTCAGTAATCCGTTATTGAAAAATATCATTCTTGTTCTCCCCCTTTTTGTCAGCAATCAGAAAGTGTAAGTAATATAAGCTAAATTCAGATCAGAGCAGAAAAACTTGTTATATTAAATTCAGAGCCATACAAACAGTACAGATGAAATGCAAAGAAAATAATGAAAATGTCAAGAATGAAAAACTAAGGTTGGGGTGGAAGGCGTGTGAACAGAGTCTCTAGCATTGTCTTGATCTGATCAGCAGTTTCATTCTGCTTGTGCACCATGCTGACTACTGTATCTATCTTGCTGTCTTGCACATCCATCCTTTCCTTCATCTTTTGATCATTTTCATCCATTCTTTGTTGTAGGCGAATATCATTCAGCTTCAGCTCTTCCAGAGTCTGCCTGTCCAAGGCAGCTTGAGAAACGTCAGAAGCAGGAAGCTTCTGAGAGCTTTCTGCAACATCTTCAGCTTGACTAACCTCTTCGGCTTGAGTTGTCTGATCCTATTCAGGCTGCACTTCTGAAGCTGGACGCTTCTCATACCATGGCTCACTATCCAGAAGGAGCACTTCTTCTTTCAGCAGCTGACTTCCAACTTCGTTTAGCAGCTTGCTGAAGTTCTGTTGTGCTTGCTCATAATTGATGTCTTGCAACTTGAGGGCTTCAGTGCGTACCCACATTCTGAAACGCGTCCAGAGTTGGTCTGAGGCAGCAGGATCAATCATTCCAGGACAAACCTGCTTTAGAGAAGCAATCCAATGCTGCAAGCCTGTTTCAAAATTCTCAATGCCAGAGCCAACATCTAGCTGTTTTGGTTTGGGAATGGCTATTTTATTTTTGAGATCAGCAAGACGGTCAAGGATTGTTAAATCGATGAAGGTCCTGTTGTGGTCTTCTGTAGTTTGTTTGGGAGATGGAGTGGGAGAATCAGAAATGATAATTGGACTGTTTGGAGTATTGGGAGGGGTAGTTTCTGGTGAGGATGGCAGCTGGGCCATGGTTACAGTTGTACCACATGGCAGTTGGATTGCCAAGGGTTGAGGTTCAGAGGATTGAGGAGAATGAGGTTCAGGTGATGGAGTTTCAGAGTGATGAAACTCAGGTTGTGGAGGTGATGGTTGAGGTGAGAGTGGATGAAGTTCTGGTTGAGGAGAGGGAGGAGGAGTTTCTGGTTGTTCTGGTATGGGTGAAAGAGTATGTTCTGGTTGAGGAGAGTGGGCAATTTCTGGTTGAGTGTTTGGATTATTTGAGAGGGGAGCGGAAGCACGTTGATCAATTTCAGAAAGAACTTTGTCAAGTTCTGATTCTGTTGATGGTGTGGGTTTTGGATTTTTGTTGCGGGATCTCCTGAGAGTCAGTGACTCAGAAGGGTCATCTTCTGGTTCGGTTTCATCAATTGTTGGTATGGGGATTGGAAGTTCATGGAAAGCTGGGGTTGGGATTGATGTTGGAATAGCAGAAGAATTTAAAACATTAGCAGCAGATAGATTACCTCTCTTCTTAGGGGTCTGCTGGGATGGTCCTTCTGAAGTAGCCTTTCTTTTCTTCGTCTTCTTCACAGGAACTTCTGGAATTTGCTGGTGCAGATCTTTAATGTTCAGATTGGGATCTGTACCATCAGCCTTGCAAGCGTCCAAGTATCTGAGAACAGTGACTGGTTTAGAGTCAATCTCAGAAAATATTGGAAAGTCGTCCAGAGGGACTCTTCTGCTGGTGATGCCAGCAAGAGGAGTAACGCTGTGATCCATTCTGATATTCTCTATCAGTTTCATTTTCTTCAGATTCTTGGCATTCAGAGGCTTGCCAACAGTAGGTTCAATATAACTTAATTCCTGAGCTTCTGTAAGGTGTTCTATCAGCCTATTCTCAGTCAGAATATCTGATATTAACCTGCCAAAGGGTATCCAATCCCTTTTTGTCCTTTCTTCTTCCCTTGTCTCCTTGACGCTGGTCCTGAGGTGATTAAACAGAAAATGAGCCAAGTTAACCTTTACCTTCTGACTAATAAAATAGATCAGAAATTGCTGATCTATATTTATATAATCAGGAGAGCTTGTGGGCTTCCTGTGATTAAAGCATCCCAGAATAATCTTCGCCCATATTTTGTGCTGATCCTTTAAGTCTCTGATTTTGCTGCTGGGCACCCCATGGGTGAAAATCTGCCTTGCAATGACAGCAACGTCAGAGCATCTTTCTGCCATGTCGATACAGCGGATGCCACCACCGTTGTATCCGATCAATCTTGCAATGTGATCCTCAGTGATCACAATCTTCTTTCCCATTATGAAGGAGGTAACAAGATGTGTTGATGCGGACGCATGAATCCAGAACTCCTTGACCAATACTGGGAATGTTGGACCCACCAATCTATCAAAATATCTCTCCCATCCTTGAGCCCTAACTTCTTCTGTCAAATCGAATCCATTTTCTTTCAGACTGGAGAAATCAACAATCAGTTCAGACAGAACTTCCAGGTTCTTCACTGGTGTAAGGAGAGTTCTGAAGGGAATCTTGTATTGTTCAGATGAAGCCTTCTTCTGAGAACCTGCAGAAACATTGCTAGAGGATGCCATGTTCACACTTAGGGTTTTCAGAGAGAAATTTTTTAGAAAAAGGGTTTCTTTTGAGAAAGATGATTGCACAAGTAAAAATGCAGAAAAGCTTTGGATGATTGTAAGAAATGGTAAAGGTTTAATGAAAGATGTTAATGTGCTTAAATAGATTTCAAAATAGGTTTTGAAAACATAAACGGTTTTAAGAAAGAGAAATAATTCATGATTACTATTTAACTCATGATTACGTGCATTAAATGCTTGCTGATTTTGGGGGATTTGAGAAAGATACTTAAAACGGTTACCAGACATGTGTCTCAATGCACCCAATCAGCGTTTTGCCTTCTCAGAAGCGTGCACGCGTGTTCTGCTTCAGAGATTTGCTGATGATTGGATGACACTTGTTTGATTTAGTGAGCAACACGTCTATTCTTGAGCTGAGCCGCTCAGATCTTTAAGAATAGAATCTGATACAATCTGCATGTCTATCTTTCTGAAAGAGATTGATCAGAAGTTCACAGTAAAGAGAAAACACATTCTGAAGGTTAATATATAGAACTAAAACATTTTCACTCTGGACAGAGTTTCATGCTGAGATGTTTCAGAATGAAATTGAACCTATCTTCAGAAAGAGGTTTAGTGAAGATATCAGCCCATTGATGGTCTGTATCAATAAATTTTAAATTCAAAATTCCTTTCTGAATATAGTCCCTAATGAAGTGCTGTTTTATTTCTATATGCTTAGCCCTAGAATGCAAAATAGGATTTTTACTTAAGCAAATGGCAGAAGTATTGTCACAGAGTATAGGGATGTTACTCTCAAAAATCTGGAAGTCTTCAAGCTGACTTTTCATCCAGAGCATTTGTGTGCTACATCCAGCTGCTGCTATGTACTCAGCTTTTGCTGTTGATAGCGCAATTGTGGGTTGCCTTTTGCTGGACCAAGAGATCAGATTTTCTCCCAGAAACTGGCAGCTTCCAGAAGTACTTTTACGTTCTACTCTGTCTCCAGCAAAGTCAGCATCGCAGTAGCCTACTAAGCTGTAATCACTAGATTTTCTATAAAATAAACCCAGATTAGTAGTACCTTTCAGATACTTGAAAATTCTCTTAACATCTGTTAAGTGAGATTCTCTAGGATCTGATTGGAATCTAGCACAAATACATACGCTGAATAAGATATCAGGCCTTGAAGCTGTCAGATAAAGGAGAGAACCAATCATACCTCTGTAGACCTTCTGTTCTACCTTTTTGCTTACCTCTTCTCTTTCCAGAATGCACGTGGGATGCATTGGAATCTTTGATGGCTTACATTCTGAGAGGTCAAATTTCTTCAGAAGTTCTCTGACATATTTGCTCTGATGAATGTAAGTTCCCTCTGGGTTTTGATTGATCTGAATTCCCAGAAAGAATTTCAGTTCTCCCATGAGGCTCATCTCAAATTCTGCATGCATACACTTAGCAAATTTTCTTCCAAGAGAAGGATTAGTAGATCCAAAAATAATATCATCTACGTAAATTTGACAGACTAAGATGTCATTCTTAACTGACTTACAGAATAAGGTAGTGTCCACCTTCCCTCTGGTGAATTCATTTTCTAACAGAAAGTTACTTAGTCTTTCATACCAAGCTCTGGGAGCTTGTTTCAGACCATATAGTGACTTCTTTAGTTTGAAAACATGTTCTGGATGTTTTGTACTTTCAAAACCAGGGGGTTGGTGCACATAAACCTCTTCTTCTATATAACCATTTAAAAATGCACTCTTGACATCCATCTGATACAGAGTGATGCCTTTATGAACAGCAAATTAAATTAAAAGTCTAATAGACTCTAACCTGGTGACTGGGGCAAAGGTTTCTGTATAGTCTATCCCCTCTTGCTGACTATAACCTTGTGCTGCCATTCGTGCTTTGTTTCTGATAACTTCACCTTGTTCATTTAGCTTGTTTCTGAACACCCATCTTGTTCCAATGACGTTGAATCCTTTTGGTCTGGGAACAAGATCCCATACGTCATTTCTGGTGAATTGATTCAGCTCTTCTTGCATTGCTAGAATCCAGTCGTTGTCTAGAAGTGCTTTATCAATAGAAGAAGGTTCAATCATAGACACAAGTCCCATGAGGGATTCTTCAGAGTTTCTGAAGCTGGCTCTTGTTTTGATTGGATCTTCCTTTCTTCCTAAGATAGTTTCTTCTGGGTGGTCCAAGCTGCTTCTGGGTAGTCTCTTCTAAGGTTGATCAGCAACTGTTGTAGGATTGCTAGCAGTGCTCCTTTCAGATGTTGAAGGAGTATCTTTGTTGAGAGCTTCTGATGACTTATCTTCAGAACCTGTAAATTCAATTTCTATACCTGCAAAAACTTCATTCTGCTTTGACTTTTCAGAGTCAAGCTTATCATCAAAACGAACACTGATTGATTCTTCCATAATCTATGTTTCTGTATTGTATACTCTGTACCCTCTTGAGCGTTCAGAGTATCCTAACATAATACACTTCTGTGCTTTAGAGTCAAACTTGTTCAAATAAATTTTTGTATTTAACATAAAACAAGTACATCCAAATGGATGAAAATATGAAATGTTGGGCTTTCTGTTCTTCCACAATTCATATGGAGTCTTTTCCAGAATAGGTCTTATTGAGATTCTATTCTGAATGTAGCACGCTGTGTTTATTGCCTCTGCCCAGAAGATCTTAGCAACGTTTGTCTCATTGATCATGGTTCTGGCCATTTCTTGCAATGTTCTGTTCTTTCGTTCTACAACTCCATTTTGTTGGGGAGTTCTAGGACAAGAGAAATCATGCAGAATGCCTCTGTCATTAAAGAATGACTCAAAATCTTTGTTTTCAAACTCTCCACCATGATCACTTCTGACTTTAACGATTCTAAGATCCTTTTCATTCTGAACTTGGTTACAGAAGGTAACAAACACAGTGTGACTCGTCGTTGTGTCTTAAGAACTTTACCCATGTCCATCTGCTATAGTCATTTACGATTATTAACCCATACTTCTTGCCACTGACTGAAGCAGTTTTAACTGGTCCAAATAAGTCAATGTGCAGAAGTTCTAATGGCTTAGAGGTAGAAACAACATTTTTTGATTTGAAAGAAGGTTTTGCAAACTTGCCTCTCTGACATGCTTCACACAGAGCATCTGAATTGAACTTCAGATTAGGAAGTCCTCTGACCAGATTGAGTTTGTTAATCTGAGATATTCTTCTCATACTAACATTCCCCAATCTTCTGTGCCAGATCCACTGCTCATTGTTAACAGACAGAAGACACTTTACATTCTGACTTTTTAGTTCAAAAAGTTTGATTTTATAGATGTTGTTTTTCCTCTTTCCATTAAACAGGATAGTCCCATCTTTCTGACTAACAGCTTTACATGATTTTTGATTAAATATTATATCATAACCGTTATCACTTAATTGGCTTATGGATAACAGATTATGCATTAATCCATCTACTAGCAGAACATTATTTATAGAGGGAAGATTTCCATTACCTACAGTTCCAGAGCCAATGATCTTTCCCCTCTGATTGCCTCCAAAGCCAATGTTGCCTCTAGGCTTAAGTTCCAGGCTTTGGAACATATGCCTTCTTCCCGTCATGTGTCGCGAGCAGCCAGAGTCCAGGTACCATGACTGGTGTTTCTGATTTGCTGCTAAAGATATCTACAACATGTATTATTTTATCCTTAGGTACCCAGATTTTCTTGGGTCCTGATTTGTTAGATTTACCAAAACTCTGGTTGAATTTTGGTTTCACATAATACTTACTGCTAGTGTATTTAATATCATGTGTGTGACCATACACGAAATTTGAGTTCAGAGGAGTGTGTTTAATGGTTAAATCCATGGCATTCTTTGGTGTAGGAACCTTACCTTGGTATCCTATTCCCTTCCCGCCATTTCTGCTAACTCCATAGATCATTGAAGCCATTTTGCTTCTATCTATGCTTTTAGCAAGGAACTTCTGGAAACTGTGATCATACTCCTTGATGATCTCATCAGCGCTGCTGGGAGTTTCAGAAATTGGTTCCTTCTGAGAGTTTTGTAAAACATTTTCTAATTTTGAAATTTTATTTCTCAGCTCAGAATTTTCCAATTTAAGACTCTCAGTCTTATCAGAGTCAGATTCAAGATTCCTTTTCAGGTTTCTGAATTTAACTCTAATCTGCTGGTACCTTTCCAGAATTTCATTAAGGCTTTCAGCAAGTTCAGCCTTAGTAAAATTAATTGCAAAGTCAGGAAATACCTCTTCAGTATCTGATTCTGAGTCTGATTTAGAAGCTTCACTCTCTTTTGAAATGTTGGCCATGAGAGCTATGTTTGCTCTCTCATCATCTGATTCTGAGTCAGCTTCAGACGAGTCAGAGTCATCCCATGTAGCCATGAGACTTTTCTTCTTTTCTCTTCCAAACTTCTTTTTGGGCTTTTCCCTTTAAAGCTTTGGGAATTCACTCTTGTAGTGTCCTTGCTCATTACACTCATAGCAGATGATGTCCTTGGTGTTTGGCTTTCTGCTTCCTGAGGAGCCTTCAGATCTTCTGTATCCAGAGGAAGAATCTGTCCTTCTGTATCTGGAAGAAGACTCATTCTGATCAGATCTTCTGGGATTCCTGAACTTCCTTTGCCTCTGCTTCCACAGTTGGTTCACTCTTCTAGAGAGGAGAGAAAGTTCGTCTTCTTCTGATGAGGATCCATCAGATGTTTCTTCAACTGCCTGCAAAACTTTAGACTCAGATTTTTTGTTAGATTTTAATGCTAAAGGCTTACCTTGCTTATGAGGTTCATCAGCTTCTAGCTCTATCTCATGACTTCTGAGGGAGCTGATAAGTTCCTCCAGAGAAATTTTATTGAGATCTTTTGCTAGCTTCAGAGCTGTAACCATTGGCCTCCGCTGCTTTGGAAAGATTCTGATGATCTTCTTGACGTGATCAGCAGTAGAGTATCCTTTGTCCAGAACCTTGAGACCAGCCACCAGAATTTGGAATCTTGAGAACATTGTTTCAATGGATTCACTTTCTTCCATTTTGAATGCCTCATACTTCTGAATGAGCGCAAGAGCTTTAGTTTCTTTGACCTGAACGTTCCCTTCATGCGTCATTCTGAGTGAGTCAAACATGTTCTTTGCTGTGTCTCTGTTAGAGATCTTTTCATATTCAGCATAAGAGATGGCGCTGAGAAGAATGGTTCTGGCCTTGTGGTGATTTTTGAAGTCACGATTTTGTTGGTCAGACATTGCTTTCCTGTCAATCTTCTGACCGCTTGCATTCACTGGGTGCGTGTATCCATCTGTCACCATGTCCCATAGATCAGCATCATGTGCCAGAAAGAAGCTTTCAATTCTGTCTTTCCAGTAATCAAAATTTTCTCCATCAAAAACTAGAGGTTTGCCGCTGAATCTGTCTTTGTCTTCATTGTTGTCATTGGTGGTGTGTTGATACATTCCTGCCATTGTGTTTTTCTGACGCTGGATCTTGTACTGACACGGTTAAGTGTTTTAGCTCAGAACCAGGCGCTCTGATGCCAATTGAAGAAGTGAAAAACACAAGAAGGGGGGTTGAATTGTAAAAACTGGAAATCAATTGCAGTCAACACGGTATTTTTATCCTGGTTCGTTTGAACTCAAACTACTCCAGTCCACCCGTCAAGGTGATTTCGCCTCTCTCCAACAAGGTCTTAATCCACTATATTCAACTGAATATTACAACTGCTTTAACAACTGCTAAAGCCTTCTTGATGCAAACCACAAACCGGTTTCTCAAGGAATTACTTTCTTACAAATAATTGAAATCTAGGTGTGTGAATGTTTTCTACAAAAACTGTTTATCACTACTGTGATACTACACAATTTAAGCTTATGAGAACTAGAGTGCTAAAGTAATTGAATGAAGAATTTGAGAGCTTTAGCAAACTGAGAGTGAGGAAGATGATGAATGGCTTTAGGCGTGTAGATTGTTGTAGAGCATTAGCCAATTCAAACTTCATTGACTTGTTTATATAGCATTGGAAATAGTGTACGTTGGAGTAATAATTCTATTTCATTGCCAATAACATTATTTCCTTATTAAGCAGATCTTGTCTGGAATAGTGCCGTTGGCAATAAATCATCTTGAATGCACAGTACCGTTGCCACTTAAGTGTGTTCTGGCTTTGGCTCATTCTGACGCTGCTTAGGTGCTGATGAACTGTTGTCTTGATCAGAGTCCAGATTGTTAAGCGCAGATCTGTTCATCAAGCTTCAGCATAAGCGCAAGTTGATCTTCTGATTCTGGTATCTGATATAACATCTTCTGATGCTGATGTTGATATCCAATTTTCTGATGCTGATGAGGTTGTTCTCATGCTGATACGCATCAGAGTTTTTGTAAGACAGAATGTAATTTTTAGGTATCAAATAGTTCTTTCATGAATCATACAATTAATATATCTTTGCATTTTGTTATCATCAAAACTTAAACTTAGGGTAGTAGATTCAAACTTTGTTCTAACAGTGTTGTCAATCAAAATGTCGATGTGCGGTAGCGGAAAATCATCTTTAAGACTAGCCCTATTCAAATCTCGGTAGTCTACACACATCCTGACCTTTCCGTCTTTTTTAGGTACTGGCACAATGTTAGCAACCCATTGTGGATAGGATGTAACAGCCAGAAAGCCAGTGTTGAATTGCTTCATTACTTCTGATTTAATCTTCTCAGAAATGTCGGGCCTCATTCGGCGGACTTTTTGCTTGATCGGTGGACAATCCTCTCTTGTAGGGAGACGGTGAACCACTATATCTGTGTCTAAACCTGGCATGTCTTCATAAGACCAGGCGAAGATTTCAACGTATTCATTCAACAACTGTATCAAGCGCTCCTTGACACTTGGTTCCAGATTGGCACCCACTTGTACTTCTTTCCGGTCTTCCTCTGTTCCTAAGTTGATAGTTTCGAACAACTCTTCGTGAGGCAAGATGGCCCTCTCTTCTTGTTGTAGAAGTATGGCTAGCTCTCCTGGTACTTCACAATCTTCATCATCTTCATACTCAGCCTGATTGACCAGATCTTCAGAGTTATTGAAGGACATAACAGAATAGTCACCCATAGAATCCAGAGTGGATGGGTACCTGCATTTCTGAGTGTGGGTGTGTGTAAGGGATAGCCATCCTTAAACAAACAAAAATGCAAAAGGTAAGAAAATGAACACAGCAGTTTATCAATGAAAAACGTCCAATGAATCATTAAACATGGCATATGGATATGAAGATAATCAAAACCCATACAAATGGACCTACATGCCCCGGGAAAGGCATGAGGTGAAAATGTAATGTGCATATTGTTCAAAAGCAATTATTACAGACCACATGAAATGTTCAACAAATAATTACTGATTAATAAAAGTAATGGGGATGAAGTCTTTCGCCTCCCAGTTGTGCAATCCTCCTTTGATGGTTGGGAAGATCCAATCTTCAATGTTGGCCTCTTCGTCTTCACCTTCCAAAGCATTGATTCCATAAGGAGAAATCTTGATGGGTGTTCTTTCAACTTTTGAACGGCGCATAGCTTTTTGCCCCGCAGCGGTGAATCCTAATCCAAACTTGTCTGTTTTGTGAGGAATATCTGGCAGCTGTCCCCATGTTGAGCTCATCCCTTCCTTCATTGCAGCCTTCGCGTCTTTTAGAGATGCCATCCTGGCCACCTGCTTGGGTACTTCAGCTACCACTTTTGCTACTGCCACCTCAGGAGAGACTTCCTCAAAGTGCTGGAATGGTGTTTCAATGAACTCACCCTCCACCTCTACATACCGAAAGGAGTTCAAGTGGATGATCATATATTCCTCCTCACCGTGCACGGTTATGATTTTTCCTTTGACAGGGTATTTCAGCATTTGATGTAGGGAGGAGGTGACTGCCCCAGCATTGTGTATCCATGGTCTCCCTAGCAAACAAGAGTATGACGGACGGATGTCCATCACATAGAAAGTTGAGGGGAACACTTTAGTTCCTACTTTAATGGGAATGTTGACCTCCCCATGTACCATTCTCTTTGACCCGTCAAACACCCTTACGATGATATTACTTGGCCTTAACTCCAAGACTTCACAATCCAATCGGTCGAGAGCCTTCTTAGGCAGCATGTTCAGAGAAGAACCAGTGTCGACCAAAACATGGGCCAGAGTAGTTCCTTGGCATTCTACTGACACATGTAAGGCTTCATTATGCTTTCTTCCTTTTGGAGTCAGGTCAGCATCCGAGAAACCCAGGCCGTTGTCTGCGGTAAGGCTGGCAACGAAATCTTGGAATTGGTCGGCTGAGGTTTCCTGGGGCACATGGGATGTCTTCAGAAATTTTATCAATGCTTTGGCGTGCGCCTCTGAACAAAGCAGTAATGCTAACATGGAGATCTTCGACGGGGTTTGCCCCAGTTACTCTACCACATCATAATCACTCTTCTTAATTATTTTCAGAATCTCCTCCATCTCTTTCTTAGAGGTTTCGGGGATGACCAAAGGTTGAGCCCTCGTCCTGACGAGCTCATCTTGGATCCCTTTCCCCTTATCAGCAGAAGTAGGAGGGATAACCACAGGAATATCAGCTTCTTCAATCAACAGAGTTCTTGCGGAAAGTTTTATCGGTGCAGGAGTAACTTTGGTAGTAGCTGAGGGTCCAAAGATTGCCTTTGGGGGGGCAATCTCTGGAGAAAATATTCTCCCACTCCGGGTGATCTTGCTCATCCCGACAATGTTTCCAATACCGGCATCTTCTTCATCAGAGCTTTCCTCGGTTATCTCAACTTGTTTAACACCATGGTAGTAGATCTCTCCACCGTAATTCCATGGTATTGTTTTGTCAGAAATGTAGGGGACAGGCCCTGGCATGGTTATTTTCAAGGGAACAATCTTTGTAGAGGATGTAATCTTAACAGGCTTTTTGACAGCCTTGGAAAGATTGGTGGAAATGGTGATTATTGAAATATCTTCGATAGGGGTTGGAATAGCAGGAATCTTTTCAAAAAGAATTTGTTGACTATCCATTAGGCCTTGGATGCCTTTCTTCAGCAATGGACAGTCGATTGGTAGAGAGGAACAACAGTAGCAATCTTCTTTACATCCTGGGAAAATCCCAGCCTTCAACAGATTTAACTTGATTGTTAACAGCGGAGTCATCAGGTCATTAACATCATAAACATACAGATCTTCTTCAATAGCATGGACATTGCGACCATGCTTCGGCATCGGAGCGGATATTACGTTTGGCTTCTCTGGAGCATCGAACTCAACCTCTTTCGCCTCTATCAAGTCTTGAATTTTATGTTTAAGCGCCCAACAATCGTTGGTGTCGTGCCCGACACTGTCAGAATGATAGGCGCATTTAGCATTGGGATGATAATGCAGGGAAGATGTGTTCACATTTTTTGGTGCCTCTTTGATAGTGGAGAGATTTAAATTCAACAAACGGGGAAGAACTTATGCGGGCGTCATATTAATGCGGGTGAACTGCCGTTGTGGCCGTTCTACCCATTGCTGATTTGGTCTTGACTGATTGTAACGAGGCTGATCATTTAAGGGATTTTGGATCATCACGGCCCCCACAGTCGGCCGGCGCTCAGTTCTTCCCGATCTTTTCTGAGAGTATATAACAACTGCTTCTTTCTTAGCCGGAAATGATTTCTTAACAATTGTAGATGCAGAGGCATCCTTTTGAATCTTCCCATTCTTAATACCGGCTTCCACCCGTTCACCAGTCAGAATCAATTCAGTAAACCCTGCGGAAGAGCTCCCGATCAAATGGTTGAAGAACGGGCCAGATAGGGTTCCCAAGAACATATCAACTAGTTCTCTAACAGAAAGAGGTGGCTGCACTCTTCCGGCCAAATCGCGCCATTTTTGGGCGTATTCTTTGAATCCTTCATTTGAGGCCATCCCCATACTCTGTAGCTGAGTACGGGTTGGCACCAAGTCAGAGTTATATTGATACTGGCGATAAAAGGCAGCTACCAAATCTTCCCAACCATGTACCTCTGATCTCTCAAGCTTGTAAAACCAGTCTAGCTGTGTACCAGACAGGCTATCTTGAAAGAAGTGTACCCAAAGATTTCTGTCGGATGTGTGAGGTTGAATTCTTCGGACGTACGACCTTAGGTGCATCTTTGGGCAAGACAACCCATCGTACTTTGCAAAAATTGGCACCTTAAACTTTGGAGGGATCACAATTCCAGCAATTAATCCCAAATCCTCGAAATCTAACCCGGGAACCCTTTGCAGCTCCATAGCTGCCAGCCTATCCTCCAGGTTCTTGTATTTGTCATCCGCTGGCGGGTATTGTTGCTCTGAGTAGTCTTCATCTTCTTCAGCCTCTTCCTCTTCAGCTTCGGATTCAGAAGGTAGTGCAAGCCCTTTTCCTTTACTGGTTCCCTCTTCAGATGCGGAGGGAAATTCAAGAACTCTTCTTGCTTCATTCTCAAACCTTCTTCCCAGGGTAGCCACCTCAACCCTTTTCTTCTTCTTTTTCACTTTCTCTTGCTCTTTGTTCCCAAGCAGTGTTTTTAGATCCTCCTGACCCTTTGCCAAGGTCATTAGGAGTTGTTGAAACTGTGAGTTTTATGACTGCAGGTCTTTGACCGTCTGTTCGAGATCCATCTTACTGAAATAAACAGCAGAAAGATAAGGAAACCTGGTGTGGAGACCTGTTTATGCACATGATGAATGATATGTTTGATTATGCAATGCATTCAAGGATTTAGAAATTCAAAATTGTTGCATACAAAAAGAACACACGTCATATTAATAAGAAGAAATTTTGTCAGTACATAAATGCCCCATGGGCCAAATATTACAAAAACTTCTTAAGGTAAAAAGACGTTGCGCATCCTCTTTGGTGCGATGTAAGTGTTGAGGGTCTCCTCCTCGTGAAGTCGGCGGGTAAGCTCCAAAACCTTCTTCTCAATGGCGTAGAAGCTGGCTTCAAAAGTATTCCGCTCTTCCTTGAGTTGGATCCAACTCTTCTGCATCTCCTCCCATGATGTTGGCATGTCAGGATATAGGATGGTGTAGGGAACCTCTCCTTCCTTAACGGGCTCTTTAATCAAAGGGAGAATATGAGGGTAAGACATTATTAGACTCTGGGCTCGGGTTCGTACCCACTTGAGATAAGGCTCAAGAGGGATGGAGTTCTTGTGCCCCAGTGTCTTGCTATCTACCTTGTTAGGCATCCTCCAAGCTCTGATGAATCTTTGGCGAAGTCCTTGCGCATCATTGTTGAAGTCAAAAACTAGGTCAGGAATCAGCATGTCATGAGGGCCATCCCTCCGTGCATATCCAAATTGTCTTAAAGCTAGACAAGGGTTGTAGGTAATGCCTCCTCTAATGCCAAGTAATGGAACATTATGGAACTCTCCACAACGATCGATGATGATGACATTTTCTCTGGACCGAGAACACCAATGTACATCAGAGTGTGTGAGGGTCATCAATCGTTGTGACCACCTTAAGCCTTGGTCATTCTTCAGAACAGATTGTGGAAGGTGTGAAATAAACCACCTTGCAAGGAGATGAGTACAGCACATGAGGACACCTCTCTTTCTCATTGTTCGTGTGTAAAATGAGTGGAGGATGTCCCCAAGCAATGTTGGTATGAGATTCCTGGATAAGAAGATCTTGACGGCGTTGACATCTATAAGCTGGTCAGGATTTGGGAACAAGACCAACCCATAAATGAGGAGTGCCACAATTTCTTCAAAGGCTTGTAGATCCAATGAATTCCAACACTCTTGTGCCTTCTCAAACAAGAATTTTTCCAAGAAGCCTTTGACACCACTTCTAGTTTCCCAATTCCCCTTGATGTTAGATGGTTGCAAGTGTAGTGCTTGAGCAACATCTTCAGGCTTTGGTTCTTTTTCCGTACCGTTGTAGGGTAGTTGATTAAGAATAGGAATTCTCAGGAGTTGAGAAAATTCCTCCAAAGTGGGCACCAATTGGTAGTCGGGGAATGTGAAACAGTGGTGAAGGGGGTCAAAGAACTGGAACAACACTTTCACCATGTCTTCTTCAATGTTGGTGTTGACTAGGCTGAGCAGTCTACCATGTCTTTCACTGAAGAGAGAGCTTTCTGGAATTCTGGATGTGAGCTCCTTGAGTTGAGGAGGGATTCTCACAAGGTTGACTAGGATAGTTTTCCTGCGAAGAATTTCCATGACCTATAAAACAAGAACAAAGATGAAGATCCAAACCCTTGAAATGGTTAGTGGATGCATATGATGCTTTATGATGTTCATGATGTATGCACAGACATATGTATAAGCAAATCACACAAAACCCTAGTTTCAGGCTTGCATAGGGTTTCATAGGTAAGTACCCTCTTGAGTGAAGTTGGCTTAAAAACCTGTCCAATAAATAGTAACCGGGTTCTAAGGAGCTCAATATCATCGGATTGTTTTCCATGTTCATTGTTTTGGTTTAGCCACTTAACTAGCGGCCAAAATATTCCAAGAAAACAACCCTTAATGAGTGTAGTATCGAGTATCTACCAACTTCGGACTACACCAAAGCCGGTCATCTCACTACTCCTAATAAAAGGCCAAGATGGTCAAGTAAGGTTCTAGGTCATTAGTGCTTAGTGACATCACTCAGCGGCCCCATACTCTCCTTGATTGAACTCAAGGGTTACCGGTACTCACAAATATGTCACACTAATATAGCTATTGCTTCAACCGTGTCGGTATACCCCGCACAATTTCCACAACATATTGCTATATATGAATGTTTCCCCAAATCCGGGTGTAGGATTTCAAGCCCAAACAGGAGAACCAAGATGTAAAGCAATCAAAGCAAACAATTAGTCATGCAAAAGGGTGATCTAAGCCCTAAGGTTACTCCACTTTTAAATTTCTCCCCAGCAGAGTCGCCAGTTCTGTGATACGGTGGGAGAACTGACTTGAGGTTTTGCGTTTGTTTTCGCAAATGTTTCGGTTTAGCAAGAGTCGCCACCGACTTTTTATTTTATCCTAAGGAAAGGTTAAAAAGCACAGCAAAAAACCTTTGAGATGTTTTCTTGGGTTCGGGGAGTAGATTATAGAAAGGGAAGGTATTAGCACGCTCTCTATCCATGGTTATCCATGGGCTCTTAGTTACTTGCTTAGATCACTTGCCTTGCATTTTCAATTGTTTGAAATGGTTCTTTCAATTGTTTGAAATGGTGTTTTGTGTGTGTGGTTTTGAAAATGTTTTGAAAAAGATGCCTTGTCTAGGCAACCATTGTAATAATTCTTTACTCGAATGTTTTACAAAGGTGTTTGTCTTTTTGAAAAGATGTTTCAATGTTTTTTTGAAAGTTGTTTTGAAAGTTGTGTTGTGGAGTGTGTTTTGAAAAATGGCAAGGATTGTTTTGCAAGTTTGGTCAAGTAACCAAGAGCTATCTACCCTAAATTTCTCAAAGATCTTTCCTATGTTTTAACCCTTTTAACAATATTGTTCCACCATTGCATTTGGTGGACAATTTTGTGTTAGGATGTTAACGGGACAGGCGTGAGTCATCGTTTAGACCATGAATGCAATAGTGCCAAGTGTATTTGGAAATTTTTTCCTTTAAGGGACTTGATCATTTTTAGGCAACTTGAGAAAGCGTCATCGAGGGACTATGATCATTTGATTTGTTTTTGTTTTGCCAAAGACACTCAACATGCAACATGGCCCATTATTGAAGGCAACAAGTGGAGTAACCCTAAGGGTGCAAGTGTGATTAGTGTTGTCCATTTTCATGCTTTTTTGTCTTTGTATTAGGTCAAGATATTTGTTATTTGATTTTTTGCATACAAACCCTAGGTCTATCATGGCATAATTAGAAAGCTTTTAAATGCGGAAATTTAAAGTCCTAAATTATTACAACATAATTATGGGGATGAGGGTACAAATGTTTGAATGGGGGATATTTAGCAAGAAATTAAATCTAGAACTATTACATCCATATTGAATATACAAGTTATTTAATTGTACAATAATTAAATAAATACAATAAATATGCAAAATGTATTATGCACAAAAATGTTTTTTATGTATGTAAAAGTATTTTTCATGTGAAATATAAACAAAAATAAAAAAAAGTCAATTTTTGGATATTTTCATGGTTTAGGGCAAAACCCTAGTTTTCTAAATAAATAGTATTTATTTTCTAATTATATACAATATTTGTTAATTATATACAAAAAATAAAAAAGAAGTATATTGTGAAAAAAGTATTTTTGATGTCAAATATTAATAAAAATAAAAATGTATTTATTTTCATATTTTAGTCCTAAATATTTAATAAAATATGTATAATTATTTATATTATTTATTAAATATACTAAATATATACAAAAAATGAAATATTAATTATTTACAAAAAAAGTATATTTTTTAGAAAAATGTTTTCAAAATCTAAACAAAATTAATAACTAAAAAAATATATTTTTGTGTTATTTTTTTTAGTATTTTAAATAAAAGTATATATATTATTTTACATGTATAAGTTTAAATAAAACAAATAAATTCCAAATAAATGCAAAAATAGGTGGAAAAATATTTTTAATATTTTTTATATTTGAGCAAAAAATAATAAATCAGAATCAAAAAGAAAAAATAAAAAATGATCAAAATAACACACAATGGGCCCAGGGGGTGTAAGTGGAAAAAGATGGTGCAAAAAGCAGGTTGACTCAGGCCCAGCCCAAGTCAACTCTGTCTTCAACCTCCAGCCATTTGAAACAAAAAACGCGCGCCCTTCCTTGCTCAACACTAACTCCTGATTCCTTGATTTTTAGCCAAAACTCACAAACAATGTAGAGCATTAAATCACGAGTTCATACATATAAAAATCTTGATCTAACTCTCAGAAATGAGAGAGAATTTCTCCGTCCCCAATTTCTCACCTAAATTTTCTTCCATGTTCAGGTCCCAAATTCTTTCAGCACACACAATATAAATGAAAAGTAAATATATGGATGGCTTCAGGGCTATGATTAGAACATGCTTTCTTCACAAACTTAAGCCTAACTATGCCTGGATAGAGAGATAGAAGTTCAAATTTTTACTTGTTCAGCTTGAGTCGTGTACAGCAATGGAGGTATCTTCAATGGAGTTTGAACTTTGGTACAGCTTGCCTGAAGTCTAAGGATGCTTCCCCTATGCTTGGTGTGCCTTGAATCCTTCTGAATCAAGCTATGGAAGTCAACCTGCAACAATGAAAAGTGAAAATGGCAAACTTGGCTATGGAGTTTACAGCTTGTATCTAAGGCTTGTGACAACTTCAATGGAAGGTAGGGAGTGTATTGAAACTTGTTTGTGCAAAAACGCACGAGTGAATGATGCTGGCCAAGTCAAAATGCAGAATGCCCTGTTTCTTGCAGAAAAATGGTGTTTCTGTGAATGAGGAGGTTTGAGGGATGGTTTGGTCGTGTTTCAAACTTGGTTTGATGTCTGGAAAGTGTTCAAGAAGTTTGTTTAGGCTTGTGTTGACAGGAGATCAAAGTTGGATATCTTTTGCAATGTTTCTTTCTTTGTAAGAAAAGATAGTCAAGTTGGGTTATAGGCCAATGCAGGTCCTCCAAGCATACTGCATATTCTGTTCTTGATCAGTGGGATTTTTCCACAAACTTGTGCCTAAAAGATCTGGCTTGTACCTCTTTGATTTGTTATTTGACATAAAACACTTCTTTATCAAAATGGCAAATATGCTTTTTCCATTTAAAGGTTAATTCTTTGTGTAATGACTTAATGCATAAAACAATGCTTGAACACAATGTTTTGGCATTTAATTATTGAGTGTGAAGAGGATTAGAGGCCTGTAATCTAGCTTGAACCATGCTGACTTGAAAATGGCAATGTTATGAACATGTATTTGGCTATGAACAAAGTGACTTTTGCCCAACTTTGCCAATTCGATTCTCCCTAACCACAAGGGTGTTTGATGAGTTCTTGGACAATTTGGAAAGCTTGGAATGTGTACTACAATCCATATTTGTAATGAAATTTGAAATCCCAAGTGGAACCATGTGAAAAGTGGCCATGAAGTTGGGCAAAAATCCTTCCTAGAATAGGTCAAAAATTTTCTAAGTTAAGAATGTTTTGCACCCTTATTCCAAAAATTATAACTTGAGCTACAAGATTCTTTTGAGGAAACTTTGTGAATAAAAGTTTTATATTTTGCAATGTACTACAACTTTCATGTTTTGAGTTTTGCTTGAATCCAATTGTATCTTGATGAAAAAATGGGACAAAGTTAGAAAAAAATAAGGAAGTTTCATAACTTAGAAAAATTCTAAGTTTATGAAATTTGCTCATTCTAAACCCTAATTTGCAATTTTGGGTTTCTTGATGAACAAGTTTCATAATTTGACATGTCTTGATAAAAAATGAATCTTGACACTTGATTTTGACCAAAAAGTCAAAGTTTGACTTTTCAGTATACAGTCAAATTTTGATCAGTTGACTGGAAAATTCATCTGTCAATCTTGTGCATTTGGGACCTTTTGAACTTGTTGAATGTGTCAAGACCATGCCATTGAGTCCTTGAGTCCATATATGATCTTGGTTTGCCACTGGCTAGGTCAAACAGTCAAAAATTGCCTTTGTGCAGTCAAAACCTTTAAAATGACCATTTTGCCCTTTTGGTGATCTGATCAAATTTCTTGTGGAATTGTGATCCAAACTTGACCAAATGGTTCATATGAGTTCATTATGTTGATGTGGGTCAAAAATCATGAGGTTTGACTGTCAATTGGCCACAGTTGACTTTTTTCCCCAATACAGCTGATTTCTAGGTCAACTGTCCAATTGACTGGGCAAAGATTGGAATCAAGGTTTGAAACTTGGTATGGATAAACTTGTGAGTCCAATATGAAGCATGAAAGTCACTTTTGGAATTTTAGGTCAAAACATCTTTGTGCAAACTTAAACCCTAATTTGGGTCAACAGTGCAAGGAGGAGTCTTGAGCAGAGCAAACCCTAACTTGATCTTGAGTTCCAAGAGTCTTATGGTGAGAAAATGTTGATGAAATGAGAGGGAAAATTTTGGGGTACAACAGATTATAAATCATGTTACAATCTTTCCAAAATGTCCAAGAACTCTTCAAAATCATTTGTGGTTAGGGAGAATCGAAGGTTTGAATTTGGAAAAATGTCACTTTGGTCCATGGCATTTTTCATGTTGCTACAAGTTGCAATTTATGTCCAGCCTTGTTTGTACTTGTTTACAGGTCCTTAAACCTTTCCACACTCAAAAATTGAATGCAAACAAAATGTATTAAGGCATTGTTCTGGTCAATGGAAGATTACACAAAAGATTAATCTAAAAATGGCAAAAAGTTAACAATGCCATTTTGATAAAGGTTGCTTTATGCAATTTTGTTTCTCTTGAGCATTGCACCAAGTCTTTTGCAGCAAACAACATCCACAAATATCAGGGAAAGTACACCAACTATGTGCATGCTTGGAGCTAGCCTGTACAGGCCTGACCTTGGTCACTTCTCACTTTTGCTTTAAAAGCAAGTCAACTTGCAAAAAGCACATAACTTGGCAATCTGATAAAACCAAAGCTTGTAAACATTTCAAACAAGTTTTGTATCTCACACTAAGTCAGAAGCACGAGCTAGCAAGTCCTCAAGCCTTCCAAAACACCAAAATCACATTTTCTTGCAAAATAGGGCAAGTTCTGCAGTTTCACTTCCATCTTCCAATTGCCTCGTGTGTTTTGCCCCAAAACTCTTCCAATACACTCCATACAACCTACCTAAACTATCCCAACCACTCCCAAGTCACTGTAACTACTTTTACACACTTCACCATTTCTGAATTTTTAGTTTGCAGGTTGAGTTCTATAGAGAGATTCAAGCAAGTTCAAAGCTAGCTAGGCATTGGGAAAGCTCAAAGGAACTTCAAGCAAGCTCACAAGCATCTCAGGCCTCACTGAAAACCCCTGCATTACCATACTCGAGTTTGTATGAAACAGGTAAAGTTCAAACTTCTATCTCTCTATTTTGGAGTCATTAGGCTTAGGTTTGTGAATAGAAAATGTAGTACTCATTGCCCTTGAGTTGTACATATGCATATAATTCATTTAAATTAACTGAGCTGGGAGAATTTGAATGATGAACTTTTCTGAAAAAACTAGGTTAGAATTTAGGGCCAGAGAAATTCTTTCTAGTCTTTGAGAGTTAGATTAAGTTTTTTACATGGTTAGAATTGCGTGATTATGCTCTATAACTTTCATGTTGCAAGTTTTTGCTTTAGAGCACGTATGCAGGATTTCCAGGTTTGAACATCAAGCGTGCATTTTTGTTTGATCATAGCTTGAAGATGAAGGCCATCTGGGTTGGGCCTGGCTATTCCATGCTATTTGCACCCCTAGGCTTGTTGTTCACACCCCCTTGGCCCATTGTTTTTATATTTTCATATTTTTTCATTTCTTTTTTAGTTTCTGACTTTTATTTATTTTTCTAAATATTAAAAATTACTAACAATATTTTCATAAATTTTTATATTTTATTTTATTATTTTTATTATTATTTTTTAACATAAAAATAGTTTCTTAAATAATATACTTTTATTTTCTTAAATAAAAACTTGTAAATATTATAAAAAAATATTATATATTTCTTATTTTTATTATTTACACATTAAAATAATATTTTCATACATATTTTATTTTTTAACATTTTTTTTAATTTTCTTTACACATAAATACATAAATAAATAATTATAATATATACATTTTCTTAAAACCAAAATTAGGGTTTTCACCCTTTCCAAAAATAATCCTTTTATTTTCCCTATTTTTAGGCCATTAAATAATTTATTTTTACATATATAAAAATAATACAAAAAAAACTTTTTACATATTTATGTTTAATTGCATATTTAAATATTGTCTATTTATTTATTTGCACAATGAGTTCAATTGGGTTGTAATAGTTGACTTAGGGTTTTAATTTCTTGCAAATATCCCCCTATTCAAATTTGTACCCCCTCCCCATATCAATGTTGTAATAGTCGTAGATTTACTTTTACGCCTTTATTGCTTTCAAATATTCCATGATAGAAAGATTAGGATTTGTATGCAAAAATCCAAAATCAAACAAATAGCTTGACTAAACACAAGACAAAAAGCATGAAAAATGACAACACAATGCACACAAGCACCCTTAGGGTTTCATCCACTTGTTGCCTAAAAAATGGCCATGGTATGCATGCTAGGTATCTTGGCAAAACAAAAACAAAACAAAAGATCATAGTCCCTCAATGACGCTATCTTGGTTGCCTATACAAAAATGATCTAGTCCCTCAAAAAACTTGCTAAGATACTTGGCAATATTGTTATCATGGTCATACGATGACCCGCGCCTGTCCCGTTTAACATCCAAACACAAGGTTTTTTACCAAATACAATGGTAAAACAACAATGTCAAAGGGTTAAAAATGTGTAGGAAAGATCTTTGAGTAGGGTAGACAACTCCTAGTTACTTGATCTTTTGCAAACATCCTTGCTATTTTCAAAAACACAACACATTTCAAAACATTTCCCAAAACAAACTTTCAAACATTGAAACATATTTTCAAAAGACAAACATCTTTGTATACATTCAAACAAGAATCATTACAAAGGTTGCCTAGACAAAAGGCCTCTTTTCAAAATATTTTCAAAACCACACACAAAGCACCATTTCAAACAATTGAAAAGCAAAAGCAAGTGATCTAAACAAGTAACTAAGAGCCCATGGAAAACCATGGATGAAAAGGGTGCTAGCACCTTCCCTTTTCATAATCTACCCCTCGAACCCAAGAAAACATCTCAAAGGTCTTTCCTGTGCTTTTTGACCTTTCCTTTGGATAAAATAAAAAGTCGGTGGCGACTCTTGCTAAACCGAAACATTTGCAAAACACAAACACAAAACCTCAAGTCAGTTCTCCCACTGTATCACAGAACTGGCGACTTTTCTGGGGATATCAATAAAAGTGGGGTTACCTTAGGGTTTAGATCACCTTTACATGCTTATCTTGTTTGCTTTGATTGCTTTACATTTGGTTCTATTATTTGGGTTTGAAATCCTCGACCTAGATTTAGGAAACATTCATAGGTAAATAGTAATACGTTATGGAAACTGTGCGGGGTATACCGACATAGTTGAAGCAATAGCTATATTAGTGCGACATATTTGTGGGTACTGGTAGCCCTTGAGTTAATCAAAGAGAATACGGGGCCGCTGAGTGATGTCATGAAGCACTAATGGACTTTTAGAACCTTTACTTGACCATCTTGGCCTTTTTAGGGGTAGTGAGATGACCGGCTTTGGTGCAGTCCGAAGTTGGTAGATACTCGATACTACACTCATTGAGAATTGTTTTCTTGGAATATTTCGGTCGCCAGTAAAGTGGTTAAACTGAAACAATGAACACATAAAATAATCCGGTGATATTGAGCTCCTTAGAACCCGATTACTATTTATATGACAGGTTGAGCCTACTAAACTTCAAGAGGGTACTTACCTATGAAACCCCATGCAAGCCTGAAACTAGGAACTTGTGTGATTTTCTTGTACATATACTTGTGCATACATCATGAACATCATGAAGCATCATTTGCATCCACTAACCATTTCAAGGGTTTGGATCTTCATCTCTGTTCTTGTTTTGTAGGTTATGGAATCACTCCGCAGGAAAAAAATCCAAGTCAGCCTTGTGAGAATTCCTCCTCAACTCAAGGAGCTTACTTCCAAGATTCCAGAGTATTCTCCTTTTACTAAAAGACATGGTCACTTCTCAACTTGGTCAACTCCAACATTGAAGAAGACATGGTGAAAGTTCTCTTCCAGTTCTTTGACCCCTTACACCACTGCTTCATATTTCCTGATTACCAGTTAGTGCCTACTTTGGAGGAATTTTCTCAACTCCTGAGGATTCCTATTCTCCATCAACTACCCTACAACGGTACGGAAAGAGATCCAAAGCCTGAAGATGTTTCTCAATCCCTACACTTGCAACCATTTGATGTCAAAGGTCATTGGGAAACCAGAAGTGGTGTCAAGGGTTTCTTGGCAAAATTCCTGTTTGAGAAAGCTCAAGAATGTTGGAATTCTCTAGATCTGCAAACTTTTGAGGAGGTTGTAGCACTTATCATCTATGGGTTGGTCTTGTTCCCAAACCCGGATCAACTTATAGATGTGAATGCTGTCAAGATTTTCATATCTCGGAATCCCGTGCCTACATTGCTTGGGGACACCCTACACTCATTTCACACACGAAAATTGAGGAAAAGAGGTGTTCTCATGTGTTGTACTCCTCTTATAGCAAGGTGGTTTATTTCTCACCTTACCCAATCAGTCTTGAAGAATGAGCAAGGCTTGAGGTGGTCACAACGATTGATGACTCTTACACATTCAGATGTTCATTGGTGTTCTCGGTCCAGAGAAAATGTCATCATCATTGATCGTTGTGGGGAATTCCCTAATGTCCCTCTACTTGGAATTAGGGGAGGCATTACCTACAACCCCTGCTTGGCTCTGAGACAGTTTGGGTATGCCCGAAGGGATGGCCCACATGACATGCTGATTCCAGACTTGGTTTTTGACTTCGACAATGACGATCAAGGACTTCGATAAAGGTTCATCCGAGCTTGGAGAATGCCCAACAAGGTGGATAGTAAGACATTGGGACACAAGAATTCCATCCCCCTTGATCCTTACCTCAATTGGGTACGAACCCGCGCCCAAAGTATTATGATGCCTTACCCCTACATTCTCCCTATGATCAAAGAGCCTGTTATGGAAGGAGAGGTTCCATACACCCTCCTACATCCTGACATACCAACATCATTGGAAGATTTACAAAGGAGTTGGATACAGCTCAAGGGAGAACGCGATACGTTTGAAGCCCAATTCTACACCAGTGAGAAGAAGGTTTTAGAACTTACTCGTCAACTTCATGAAGAGCAGACTCTCAACACCTACATTGCGCCAAAGAGGATGCGCAATGTCTTTTTACATTAGAATTTTGTATTATGTTTGCCCATGGGGCATTTATGTATTAACAAATTCTATCTTATTAATATGACGTGTGTTCCTTTTTGTTTACAACAAATTTGAATTTTTGAATCCTTGAATGCATTACATGAATACATTTCATTCATCATATGCATAAACAGGTCTTCACACCAGGTTTCCTTATCTCTCTGCTGTTTATTTCAGCAAGATGGATATAGAGCAGACGATCAAAGATTTGCAAGCGCAGAATTCACAGTTCCAACAACTACTCATGACCTTGGCTAAGGGTCAGGAGGATCTCAAAACCTTGCTGGAAAAGGAAAAGGAGAAGAAGAAAAAGAAGAGAGTTGGTGTGGCTACTTTGGGTAGAAGATTTGAAGGTCAAACTAGAAGGGTCCTGGACTTCCCCTCAACATCTGATGAAGGGGTAGGAAAAGGAAATGGAGCTGCAGTACCATCTGAGTCTGAGGGAGAAGAAGAAGAGGAGGAGGATGAAGACTATTCTGAATAGAAATACCCTCCTGCAGATGACAAGTACAAGAATCTGGAAGAACGTCTGAAAACTATGGAGGTGCAGAGGGTGCCTGGGTTGGACTTTGAAGAGTTGGGTTTGGTTTCTGGGATTGTCATTCCCCCCAAGTTTAAAGTACCTATTTTTTTCTAAATACGATGGTTTGTCTTGTCCAAAGATGCACCTACGGTCTTACGTCAGAAAAATCCAACCTCATTCTTCTGACAAGGACCTGTGGGTCCACTTTTTTCAGGATAGTTTGTCGGGGACGCTGTTAGATTGGTTTTACCAACTAGAGAGGTCTGATGTGCATAATTGGGAGGATTTGGCTGCTGCCTTCTACAGACAATATAAATATAATGCAGATTTAGCACCAACCCGTACTCAATTATAGAGTATGGGCATGGTTTTTAATGAAGGCTTTAAGGAGTATGCCCAGAAATGGAGAGACTTGGCTGGAAGGGTGCAGCCACCATTATCTGAGAGAGAGCTTGTGGATATGTTTTTGGGGACCCTGTCAGGTCCATTCTTTAATCACTTGATTGGAAGTTCGTCTGTGGGGTTCACCGAGTTAATTCTGACTGGTGAAAGAGTTGAAGCCGGAATCAAGAGCGGGAAAATTCAGAAAGATACATCTACTTCTGGTGTCACCAAAAAGCCTTTTCCAGCAAAGAAAGAAGTGTCAGCTGTTTACTCCCAAAGAGGTCGAGGAAGAGTTGAGCACCGACCAGCAGTGGGGGCCATAATGATTCAGAAGTCTGCGGTTGATCAGCCCAGAAACAATCAACCCAGAACCAACCAACAAAGGGCGGAGAGGCCTGCTATGCAATTCACCAAAATAAACATGACGCATGCTCAGGTTCCCCCCATCTCTTGAAGTTAAACCTTACAACCTTAAGAGAGGCACCGCAAAATCCGAATACAACTTCTCCTTTTTACCATGCCAAAGCCAAATGTGCTTATCATTCAGACAGCCTGGGGCACGACACCAACAATTGTTGGGCCCTCAAGAACAAGATTCATGATTTAATAGACGCTAAGGAAGTGGAATTCGACGCCCCTGAAAAGCCGAATGTGATCTCTGCTCCAATGCCAAAGCATGGCCACAATGCCCACGCTATTGAAGAAGATCTTTTTGTTGCTGCGGTTGATGATTTGGTGACTCCGTTACCGATAATCAAGCTAAATTTGTTGAAGGCTGGGATTTTCCCAAGATGTGAAAAAGATTGCTGCCTTTGTTCATCCTTACCAACCGACTGTCCGCTGTTGAAGTTAGGCATCCAACACCTAATGGATAATCAAGAGATCCTTTTTGAAAAGACTCCTGTTACACCGACTCCTACCAATGATGTTTTTATAATTACCATATCCGCCAATCTTTCCAAGGTCTCCAAAAGACCTATTAAGATTACATCCGATCCAAAGATTGTACCTCTGAAGATAACCATGACGGGGCCTATCCCGTACAAGTCCAACAAATCAATACCGTGGAACTATAGGGGAGAGATCTTCTACCACGGTATTAAATAGATTGAATAAGTTGAAGAAAGTTCCGATGAAGAAACTCTTGACATTGGAAATATTGCTGGGACGAGTAAAATCACCCGCAGCGGAAGAATTTTCTCTCCAGAGATTGCTCCTCCAAGGGAAATCTTTGGACCCTCAAATGCTTCTAAGGTTACTCCTGTGCCAGTCAACATATCTGTTAGAACTCCAGTTATTGAAGAAATTGTAACTCCCATGGTTGTACCCTCTGCTGTTGCTGCTGATAAAGGGAAGGGGATCCAAGAAGCGCCCGTCAGGACGAGGGCTCAGCCTTTGGTTATCCCCGAGACCACTCAAAAAGAAATGGAAGAGATTTTGAAAATAATTAAAAAAAGCGACTATGATGTTGTGGAACAATTGGGGCAAACCCCCTCAAAAATCTCTATGCTGACCCTATTGCTTTGTTCCGAAGCTCATGCTAAACCTTTATCAGATTCTTGAAGACGGCCCACGTGCCTCAGGAAAACTCCATGGACCAGTTCCAAGAGTGTGTAGCTAGCCTAACAGCCGACAATGGTCTTGGCTTCTCCGATGCCGATTTAACATCTAAGGGGAGAAAGCATAATGACGCTCTGCATGTCTCGGTGGAATGCAGAGCGACTACTCTGGCTCACATTCTGGTTGATATTGGGTCGTCTTTAAATGTCTTGCTGAAGAAAGCATTGGACAGATTGGACTGTGAAGCCCAGAAATATCATCATCAGAGCCTTTAATGGTTCTAAAAGGATGGTCCACGGGGAGGTGGACATCCCGATTAAAGTGGGAACGGAAACTTTCAACTCCACATTTTATGTGATGGACATCCGTCCTTCCTATTCTTTCTTGTTGGGAAGACCCTGGATCCACAATGTTGGGGCCGTCACTTCTTCTTTGCACCAAATGCTCAAATACCCAGTCCATGGAAAAATTATAACAGTTCATGGCAAGGAGGAGTATATGATAAGCCATCTAAATTCATTCCGCTATGTTGAATTGGATGGTGAATTCATCGAGACCCCCTTTCATCACTTTAAAGAGGTTTCTCCTGAAGTTGCAGCAACCAAGACAGTGTCTTCTGTACCTTTGATTACCAAACCTGTGTCTCAGATGTCATCCCTCAAAGTTGCGAAGGCTGTGATTGAAAAAGGAAATATTTTTATGTCTTTTTTATATTAACAAAAAAGGGTTATTATTAAAAATGATAAAAAAGGAAAATAAATGAAAGATAGAAACAACGTGCTGCTGCAAGAAAAACAACAAGGATCGTAAGTTCTGAAGCCAGGTGCGCTGTGACTAAGAAGGAAACGTCAGTGGGTATCAGAAGTTCTGGATTGGTAAACTCTGAGGTCCTGCAAGAAACGTTAGAGGGGAAACACAGAAGTTCTGGATGGTGCGAGCTAAAGTTCTGAATGTGAGAGCCGTGAGAAAACCTTAGAAGCTCTATGCGTCTTAAAACAGTAGGGAGAACTCAGAAGTTCTGTATGGTGCTAAGACAGTGAACGAACAATCAGCAGTTCAGCGTGTTATCAGTGTATGAAAATCAGAAGTTCTAAGTGTTAAAACGGTGAGCGAATCATGGAAGTTCTGTGTATTACCAGCATGTGAAAATCAGAAGTTCTAAGTATTAAAACAATGAGCAAATCATGGAAGTTCTGTGTATTATCAACATGTGAAAATCAGAAGTTCTAAGGATTAAAACAGTGAGCGAATCATAGAAGTTCTGTGTATTATCAGCATGTAAATATCAGAAGTTCTACCTCACGTTTCAAATATTTTCTCAAACTAATTAGCACATCAGTAATTTATTCAGTTCTTAACCAAACAACAAATCAGAAGGATAAAGGCACAACAGTTTATAGAAGTTCTAATCCTAATCCTGAGCCTAGCCTTAGTCAAAAAGTTTTGATCCACAGTTTTTTTACTCATGCAGCGATATGGACAACATTAATATGATTATATTTACATGTTTAATGATGTTCTAAATGAAAGATGTGAAGTCAGAAAGACTTACCTTGAGTCTAGAGCGTGTGCTTAGGGGGCTTGAACTGATGCCTTCAGATGTTCTGGAGTCAGCAAAAATAACGGAAGAGAAAATGCCAAGTTCTTTTACTCAAAGGGAAGAACAAAGGTTTTTGTTTTCTGTTTGGGAATTCTGGATTTTTAATGAAGATTTCACAGTTTTTCTTTTATCTCTTTTGACGATTCTCTCTCCAAAAGCCAACCCTTTGAAAGTTTGATAGAGCGACTTATTTATAGGTGAATTTGTTATGGTTTTGGGGGGAAAACAAATGGGATTTAAACTTTTTGGCACACTGTTCTATTGTTTTTTGATCACAGCTTTTTGTATTTGGTGCAAATACAGGATTTAGAAAAATGCAGGCATGGACTGGATTAGCTGCTGGTTAGAGTATTGTACTGTAGCAGTGCAGCAAGTTATTTAAACGAGGTCTTGGTACTTGGTGATGTTCTGATCACAAAAGATCAGAAACGTAACCTCCAAATGCTGAAGGGTCATGTTCTGACCGAAGAACATTGCTTCCATATGTTCTGATTGAAGCGTCATGTTCTGAACCGTGTTTGCAACTTCTGACCGCGCTTGCGTGGAGGCTGGCTCAGAAGTTCTGAAGTACCATATTCTCTTGACACTTAGAAAATTTTCTAAATATTTAGAAATTTGATTTTTTTCAAAGTAACTTCTAACTTCTGATTTTTTGATGAACCAATTTCATGTCTTGAAGAAATATAATTGTTGAAGCTTGATTTTTGATCTAAGAGTCCAAGTTTGACTTTTTAATGTGCTTTTGACCATTTTACCCTTGTGGATGATTTTCTTGAAAAGTTGTAATTCAAAACTTGAAATTTGATAGAAGCAAGCCTGAGAGTCCAGGATGATTTTTTTTGAGAAATTAGAGGGCAAATTTTGGGGTACAACACCCACCCTTACCTTGAATTGAAGGTTGCTCTATAACTTTTCCGGTTGATTTCCATTATGCTTCTTTTCCTCCTTTCCAACAACTTTCACGTTCTCTTCTTCCAACCCTTATTTCTTTCTCTCTTACTGCTTCTTCTTTTCTTATTATTTCTAACAATAATAAAATAACCCTATAATTCTCTTTATACCATAATGGGCTTATAACTCCTACACCCCCTTTTACTACTTCTATTCTTTAAAATAAGCCCACATCAAATAATATTATCATTCTAATATTATTTCACAACTTAATAGAATAAATAAATCCAACTAATCACAACACATCAACTATCATCATAACACAACTTCACAATTATTCCAAAAATAATTCAATTAAACAATTAATTAAATAATGGGCGTTACAACTAACTTCAACGTGCGTCACATCTTGGTCGACCAGGGCAGTTCAATTGACATTATGTATGCTCAACTGTTCAACACTCTGCAGCTGAACGAGAGCCACCTAACCCCGATGTGGGCTCTGATCTTCAAGTTTCAACTTGGCCAGCACGAAGCCATGGGGGTAAGTCGAGCTAATCGTCACCTTTGGGAGGGGGATAACGGCCAGAGCCATCAAGACCCAATTCTTGGTGGTGGACTACCCATCCCTTTATCAATGCATCTTCGGGAGACCCACTCTCTCCAAGCTCATCGTGGTCCCCTCCACCGTTTATCTCAAGATGAAATACTACACGGCTGAAGGTTTGGTTGCCACTCTTCACAGGGACATCCAAGCATCCAGGAGATGCTTTGAAGCTTCCGCGAAGGGCCTCAGCTCCATCAATGCCATGCCTCGAACAACCACTCGAGCCACGCTGCCCTCCAGCTCCGAGGAATCCAAACCACTACCAAGAGTCGACACCATTGACCTCGACAATCGCTTCTCCATGAAGGACAGGTTCGAGTAAAGGAAGAAGGGGAATGAGCCTATGGTCGAAGACGAAGGGTCAACCTTCTCTGTTGGCCATAGCCAGCTCTCAAGTCACACACGGCCTATCCCGGACGGCGACTTCGAGTTGGTTCCCCTCGGATAAGACCCCACCAGGGGAGTAAAGATCAGAGCGGACCTCCCTGACCTAGCTAAAAGGAAACTCAAAGCTTGTCTGCGGGATAATGCTGATATCTTTGCCTGGAGTGCAGCCGAGATGCCCAGTTTAGACTCTGAGGTCACATGCCATCACCTGACCATTGATCCCACCATCAAGGCGGTCGTGCAGCGTAGAAGAAACCAGTCGACTGAGAAGTCACACACTGTTGAATTAGCTGTAAAAGACCTCCTAGAGGCACATTTTATTTCTGAAGCCTAGTACACAACCTGGCTCTCCAATGTAGTCCTCGTTAAAAAATATAATGGAAAATGGCGAATGTGCATTAACTATACTAATCTCAACTGAGCTTTCTCGAAAGATGCTTATCCCCTCCCCAATATTGACAAACTGGTCGACAATTCGGTCGGTTTCAAACTATTATCTTTCATGGACGCATACTCTTGTTATAACCAAATTCCCATGGCAAAAATGGACAAAAAGTATACCACCTTCATGACCGAGTCGGGCAATTATTGCTACAACGTAATGCCCTTTGGCCTGAAGAACGCGGGCGCTACCTACCAGCGCATGATGAACAAAGTATTTTGCAACGACATAGGCGACATGCTCGAAGTCTATATGGAAAACATGATCGTCAAGTCCACCGAAGAGCTCGACCATGCCGCCCATTTTAAAAAGGTGTTCGAGCAAGCCCGAAAGTGCCGGATGCGATTCAATCCAGAAAAATGCACCTTCGGCTTACGGGCAGGAAAGTTCCTCATGTTCTATTTGACAGAACGAGGCATCAAGGAGAACCCCGAAAAATGTCGGGCCTTCTCTAAGTTTCCGACACCCACCTCGAAGAAATCCATCCAGATTTTAAACAACATGCTCATTTCTCTTTCCCGGTTCATGGCAAAATCTTCCTAGCACGCGCTCCCTTTGTTCAAACTCCTGCACAAGGAAGCCGCTTTCGAGTGGATCCCCTAATGCGAGCAAGCCCTCACCCACTTGAAAAGAGCGCTCTCACAGCCTCCCGTCTTATCCCGGCCCGAGAAAGACGAAGTCCTCTACCTTTGTCTAGCTGTCGCCTCCGAGGAAATAAGCGCGACACTAATAAGAGAACCCCGAAGGGACAAAGGCCAATTTACTTCATGAGCAAAGCCTTGCAAGGCTCGGAAGCAAGGTATCAGAAAATCGAGAAAGTAGCCCTGGCCCTCGTTTACACCGTGAGGAGGTTAAGACACTACTTCCTGGCCCATACCATAGTGGTATGGACGGATCAACCAATAAAACAGTTGCTCGGAAGACCAGACATGGCCGAAAGAATGCTGAAATGGTCTCTGGAACTCTATGAATTCGATATCCAATATGAAAGCAGGAAAGCCCTTAAGGCTCAAGCCTTGGTAGACTTCGTAGCAGAAATGACCTCTCCTGGAGATCTAGAAGGCTCGCACCGGTGGACGATCTTCGTTGACGGCGCCTCCAGTATGATCGGAAGCAGCACGAGTAACATATTAGAAAACAAGGAGGGAACCTGGTCGAAGTTTCCCTTGCCCTGTCTTTCCCGACCTCCAATAATCAAGCCAAATATGAGGCATTCCTCGAAAGATTACGGCTAGCCGAAGATTTGGGAGCCAAGGAAGTAAAAATATTCACCGACTCTCAGTTGGTCGCCTTGCAAGTTCGAGGAGAATATCAGGTCAAAGATGACCAACTCGACGAATATTGGGCCCTGGTTCAGGAGGCGAAGAAGAAACTTAGGTCTGTGGATGTTCAACATGTTCCTCGCGAGCATAATGCCTGCACCGACATTTTATCCAAACTAGCAAGCACAAAGAATAAGGGAGGAAATAAATCTGTAATACAATAGGTACTCCCTGACGAGAGATCCTCGCTCCTAAAGAGCTCCCAAACGTTTATGAGACCTGGCTCAAACACGGGATCCCTGTTTCTATCCAAAATTGGCCTACCCCCTCGACTAACTCGTTGGACATGAGGGATTCGAGCAACAAACGAGGTCAAAGTAGCGAAGCTCGATAGGTCCTCACCCCCAAGCTCCCCCTCTCTCTAGACATAAGAGCCCAACTCCTTCTGGAAATGTCTACTAGTCCATTAGAACGGGATCTTGGCAACCAGTGTCGCGGTAGGCTCCCCCAGCTGGTTAAGTCGAGGAGTCCCGTCCTCATTGAGAGACGGCCGACTCCTGAAAACGTTCAGCAGCGCCTTTGACGATGTGGGCTTCACCAATATGTACTTGTCTTTGAAATGGCGCACAGACTCCAAATAGGCCTTGAACAACTTCCCGTTGCCCTATTTGAGGGAGACCCATCCCCACCGCCCGTCAGTTAGCTCCTCTGAATATGAAAACAATAGAAGAACAACGAGATCGTGGCCTCAATCTTTAGATAGTCGCACACTATCTGGAACGCCCATACAAATGCAATCCCGTTCGGGTGCAACTGAGAGGGGGCCACATGCAGATGCCGAAAAATGGCCACGTCAAAATCAGAGAAAGCAAGACAGAGACCCATCTCCCGGAAAATTATGTCGTATATAGGAATCCGCCTCCTATCGTATCTTGAGCAAATCCTGATGTCTTTCCTAGGGATGTATAACGACCACTCCTCCCGGGCCCCCTCCTCGTGCACGTAAACGTCGGTGAAAATGTCTTCCCCATGCTCGTAAAAGTATGATCGCCACTCCCAAGGGTCCTTAGGTACCCAATCTCGAGGGTCCTTGTCATCTCGAGGAGGGAATAGGCCTTCCCGCGCCAAATAGGTCGCCCCTACTTCGGGCTCCCCCATCTGTTGATCCACCAGGTTTTGTTGTTCCTCAGAGATTTCTAATATGCTCGACGAGCTGCCACTGGTCTCGCTCGAAGAGCTCCTGGAAGATTCCGTAGATTCGCTCGAAATGATAACATGCGCATCGTCAGCCATAACACCTGAAAAGTAGAGGAAAAGGGTGAGATCAACATCAATTCCAAAACCACCCTTCCACCACTAAACATGTGAAAGGGCGCTGGGAGACGAGGATCCTATCCCCGAACAGAACCCTCACTGAGGCGCGCTTCCGGGAAAAAAATGCAAAAATAATCCAGAACTCTGCTAAGGTATTCTAACGGGCATAAGTTGCAGAAAACAATCAAACCCTAAACGAATCACCTATAGCACGCCGCCAGGCCTCCGAGAGAGCTCCACGGCGGCTCTGGCATCCATGCGCCGCGAGAATGACGTCTGCCACCTAGGGTCTCTAACGTTCTCCTCCCTAACAACCCTAAATCCTAACTGCATGGATATCTAAGAAGAAAAAAACAAAAGCGCTAAAACATGCAACAATGGAGAAACAGAAACTCACAGAAAGAAGAAGAGATGAAGTTGGATAACCGTGAACAAAGATATTGAGCAAATGCTGGTGGTCGACCGTCGAGCTAATACGAGCAGTTAAAGAAGAAAGCGAAAAATACTAATCAGCCTGTTCCTCTTGTATTTATAGCTGAAACAGTCAGCGCGTATAAAACACGCACCTTGGAAACCCTAGGGTCGTTATCATGACACCCTAGCCCTATGATATCATTGGCGTCGCTTGACCGACATGTTTCCCAAAACACGTTACCTCTCCAAATTCAACGGCCCCGATGAAAAATGTTTCTCCTCCCCGATAAAGAAGTACAATGGGTAAACGCTCATTTCCTCTTCCTCTGGGCAGATATCAAAGTCTTCGCTGCTGTGCCCAGATGAAATGACTTTGGGGGCTACTGTTCTGGACTGGCCCGACAGCTTGATTGGGCCCAGTCTAAGAAATCTCATGAGTGCCAACTGCTGGCCGTTGCCCGGGCTGCTCGCACGTTTCGGGCAATGCCTCCCATCTTGCCCAACACCAACCCAAGATGCCCTTCGAGCATCTCCTCAGCCTGCCCGATATCAACGTCGTGCGGGACTTCAGGCACCAACCAGGGGGATGCCCATAACCATCCCTCTCTTGGGACCAATGGCTAGTTACGTGCACATCTACCTGGTTTGACCAAGTCCTTGCAGTTACCTGATTTTCCAGACACGCATATATAGGCGGGAAATCAGGAACCAATGGCCACGCTCTAGGGGCATTATATAAACCCTCACACGTGTGAGGGCCAGGTATCACATACTCACTACTCACTACCCGATATTTTTCTTGTACCTCCTTGCTCCCACTCTTACTTAATCATTGGAGTAACTTGCAGGTACAACCCCCTCTCTTCATGTTGAGATTCTCATATTGCTTTCTGAGAGACTGAAGCTTCACCTTCTTCACTAATGCATCACCACCGTAATATCTAACCAGTGTGTCCCATGGAGCCTTCGCTATTTCAGAATCAACAATCTTCTCAAACACATTCGCATCCACACATTGATGGATGTAGAACAACGCCTTCTGATATTTCTTCCTCAATGCCTTCTATGCTACCTTTTGTGCCTCTGTTGCGTCTTCTTCTAACAGATTATAGTCATCGGTGACAAGATCTAACACATCTTGAGAACCAAATAACACACGCATATGGATTTTCTAACGATTCTAGTTTTTTCCACCATATACTGGAAGCTTGGAAGGAATATCGTTGTTGTTCCCATTCATCTTCTACCTTTGAGAAATTTATGTAGTGTTTCCCAAATCAATGTTTCTCAAAACCCCAGAATCAGAATATTGTAATTCTTAATCATAATACTTCTTTTCCCCGTGGATTTCGAACCGGAGCTTTTGATACCAATTGTTGGTGCACAAGGAAGAGATAAAAGGCAAAAGAAATATATTTACTGACAGCTTCAAAATAAGGATTTATAATGAATTACAATAACCTACTCTACTAGGCTATTTATACACAAAATTAAATCTAAAATATACCTTCTAACAAAGATATAATAAGATCTAAGATATATATCTTCTAACAAAGATATAAAAAATCTAAAAGATATTCTTAAATATAAATTAATATCTAATTAATTATAAAATCTAAATTAATTCTAACAAATCATACTCCACCATAAAGAGTATCAACATGTATATTTTTAACCAATCTCAATAATATCCATCTTGATTGAAAATAACACATCAACTTTCATTGTCTTCACCGACAATCATACTCCACCATAAAAAATATAATCACTTGAAACTACACCACTCCAAAAATTTACACACCGACAATCATAATTTTTAAAACTATAATACTCTCTCACAAATAATATATTTTGTTAGACAACGATAACTTATCTAGAGGGGGTGAATAGATCCCCAAGTAAAATATACCTATCAAAAATAGGTAATTAAATTATTTTTTAAAAGACAATGTTGAGCGGAAGAGTTTTAGCCTAGATCGAAAAATCGTCTAAACGAATTTAGTTATTAGAAACTCGGATATGCGAAAGTCGTATGGAATTAACAATGATAAAACCAACCAACACAATTGTTTCATAATTAATTATTTATAACAAATCACAATAGTCACCTATTTCCAATGAAATTGTGTTATAAATAAAATATGACAATTTAGTAAACACTTGGCGCGCGATCAATTTTTCAGATTTTCTTTTTAGCTTTGTTAATTTGAGAACAACACTCACAATCAATGTAATTATAAGCTGATTAACAAAGCAATTTAAACTTTAAGAATCAAAGAAAAATTCTATATGAATTGATCAATCAAACACTAAGTTCAACAAATTGCATATAGATAGTAAGTGAGTGAGAGAGAGAGAACAACATAAGGATTTATTTAGGAAGTTCATCGATTGTTCTCGCTATGGCTACGTCTCCACCCATTTCTATTTTTGAATTGAGATAGAATTTCTTACTTTGCAAAATTTTTATCACAAGAGAAGTGTTCCCAGAGCAACCTACAAACCCTAACCATTTGATGTTGATTCAACCCTACCAAGTCACAATAGATCCAATTGATTCACCGTCTCACGCTACTCCTTTGCAAGATACCCAATCTCTAAATCTTTCACTCGATCAAACCAAATTGCAAACTATTGACCACAATAGCTCCCAATATGGTCCACTGTCTCACGCTACTCCTTTGTAGGATACCAAATTTTCAAAGCTTTAACTCGGACGAGTCCACTATTGCGAAGTCTTGAAAAAAACCTCCAAATCTACCAAATATCTTGGAGGATAAACCCTAGGTTTTTCGGGATGAAATCCCCCACAATTCTCAATCCAATATTCTCGGTTACACAAACCTTACTGGACATTATCAAACCCCATCTAGACGGAACCCCAACAAAAAATGATTATGTGTAGTTTTTTAGTGTGTATGCATAGGTTGAAGGTTCAAAATTAAGAGCAGTGGTGGTAAGTGTTTATAGTTTCATCAAGTTGAAATAAAGCATGTATGATGTATTTATAGTTATGGAAATTTAGTGGCAAAGAGGAAAACTTCGGAATTAAAAAAGTTAAAAAAAGACCTAACTTACAGGATGTGCTGACACATATGAGTTATGTGCCGACACATTAGCACAAAATTTTCATCATGCGCTAAACTCAAATAGGCTATGTGCCGACCTATGCAATACAGAGGTTACAACCTTTAATAATGCAGTACATGTGCCGACCTGAAAAGCGGATGTGCCGACACATACTGTTATTTTTATCATGTCACTACAATGAATAACCCTTTTTATGACAAAGCTTTCATCTTCAATATGTTAATAACCGAGAGCATATATCCTAGGAGAGCAATATTTTATTTTTTTAATAAGATAAACAACATGTTACTTCGATGTTATAAATAACTGAGGTAACACAGATATAAGTTAACGCCTTTTTTTATCCATAAAAAATAATAAACCTGTTATCTCAGTTTTCTTGAGAATTGAGGTAGTATAGCTATAAGGAACCTCGCTTCGAATCACCGTTATCGCATTTAGAAAAAATTTAACGTGTTATCACTTGGCGTCTTTTCCATATGCCATAGTTTTTTGTTAATTAGTAATGCTCAAAAAATTTGTTATCAATAAACAAGAATAAGCAATAATATAAAAAATAAACATTTCATTGATAATAATAAAAACAACACAACAAATAAAACTACTCAACAAACTCAAGCTTCTCAGTCCACTCAACTTCAATATTACCCCTAACTATTCTTAACTTATAGAAAAGTTTAGAAAGAACTCTTCCATAAGGTATGAGGAAAGTCATTTCCTCCCGAGAAGTCTTTATCATTTCCTTCAGGAAGTTTAAAATAGTTAGAGGAAGATTAAATTTGATGTTGTAGGTGAGGAATAACAAGAGATGCTTGTCATACCAAGTAAGCATTTCCAGGTCTTTATCTCTTGAGCAAAAATTTTCCACTAGAAGTTGAAACCAAAATTTTGTAATTGGGAGTAGAGAAGTAGGACTGGAGAGCTTATTTTGGTTGGCATAAATTTGGTGAAGTTGGGTTGAGTAAACATTGTTGAATTCATAGTGTTTAACATAACTACCTATCTCTTGACAGTTAATTGTCATAGCAATTAGTGATGGAGTAATGAAGAAATGATAGCCATTGACATGGGACTGAATGACTTCACCATGACCAACTGGCACAATGGAGGCATTCATCCATAATTATTTAACAAGATTAGTGCATATGGGGCCATGAAGAATGTGAAAGTAACCATTTAACCTTTGTTTATTAAAAACATTCCTTAGTTCAAAATGATCGAAATAATTGAAATCAACATAATTTTCATTAATAACGAACGACGAATTTGCATTAATTTTTTATAAGAAAAAAATGACTTTGAAACAAGGAAACAAGACACAGAGAGTTGGTAATGAGACGTTGAAAATAGGAAAAAAAATTTGAAACAATGTTTGAAGAGACAACGAGGTGGTAATTAGACGTTTAAATAGCTCAAAAGCCTCATTGATAATCCAAAAGAGACATTATGACTTAAATATAGATGATCATTATTACTCTAGTGATATGATTCCAATGCATATTATAGCGGTAGAAATGTTGTGACTAAGTCATTGGATTGACTTAACTCACAAAATCAGTGAAAGTCGCCACCACACTTTTATTTTATTCAAAGGAATGGGAAAAGAGAGAATAAAACCCAAATGAGAAAGAGATCAAGGTAAAGAGGTTGGTTATTCAAAGGGAAGGTATTAGCATCTAAAACATCTACTATACTTCACAGGAACCTCTTTGAAAATCTGTGTATTTCGGCTATAAAAGAAATATGTACAAAATAGATTGTGGAGATGAGAAAAGAAGTGTTTTTTACAATTTTTGTACCAACCGTAGTTGTGAACCTTTTGTGCATATGTACCCCCTTCGTGCAATAGAGGATCAGGGTACTCGTAGTTCACCTCAAATTTTTTGAAAAGGTTTATGTGTTGGTTAATTTTAAGATTAAGAGACATCTCGTCATATCCAAGTGGAAATAAAACTTACTACCCACAATTATAAGAAATGAGCATTTGCGTCAACTCAAAGTGGATGACATAGCTTGGATTTAAAATCAATAAGAGATCACTCAACAGCCAAGTGGAAAATGGATCACTTCACTACATACTATAGAAGTATAGTAGCTTGCATCACTACAAGAATCAACAAGAGTCTAATCTTTGAGAAAAGTTTTTAAATGAAAAGCCAAAGTGGTAAAATGGTTTGAATGAGGTTAATGACTTTTAGTCTTTTAAAAATATGTTAAAGTATGATTAAATTGATTAAATATTTAATTAAGAAAAAGGTTTTAAAAATGCATGGACCTAAGGCCAAGTTTATTATGAAAGTGGTTTAAGTTTGAAAAACAAGAAGAGCTTTGAATAGGAGGGAGAAGATTTTGAAATTAAAGAAGATGGGAGGATATGAAGGAATTATCCTATGAATTTACTTGAGATGATTTGGTTGATAAATCTACCTGAACAAAGTTCAACTTGTAACCTCTGAAACTAAACTTCTGTAGCTTGATTTTGTGCTCGAATTGCTTGGTTCTTGTTATGGAAAGTTTGTATGATGATCGAGAATGAAGAATATATGGCTAGTTTGGAGAGAAAAGGTTTGGAATGTAGAAAATGAAATTCAAGATTAAGAGTTTGTATGGGATCTTGGCAGGGCTTAACTGGCTATCAAAAGCTTGAGAAATGAGCAGAATATGATCCTTTATTTATAGGAGAATTAATGGTGAGCTCATACGTGCGAAATGATGGGAAGTAGATGGAATTTGTGTGAAGTTGCAAGCATGGAAATTGTGATGTGAAAATCATCAAAACTCAGCCAAATGACGTGTTTTAAGGCTTAAACAAGTCTAAGAAAGTTTGTTAAATAAGTTTAGATAAAAAACACGCATCAATTTTGTGTTCAGAAGCCACATTAATCAACTTGCAATCTGACTGTAAGTGAAACTTCAGTTCCAAGGTACCCAATTCAAACCCATGGTGAAACTTGCTCAAGAAGCTTTAAGGTATCATTCTTGATGCATTTAATGACAACATAAAATGTTCCAAGAAAGTGTTCATTTGAACAATTGTGCTGGAAGTTGTGTCCATTTGAAATCGTGAAAAAAAACTAATTTTGACACTATGAAAAATTCTTAAGTGTAGAGCTTCACAATGACTTATACTGTTTTGCTAACTTACAAGCCCTTCCACTCAAAATTATCTCATGATCCTTGAATATGAAATGAAATAGACCCATTAAATGGAATTATGAAATTGAGATCACTCAAAAAGCATAAAAAATGAGAGAGTTATGGTTCTTGGAAGATGATAAAACTTTATTGGGATATCCACAAATGACCTATAATGTTTCTACCAATTACAAAACTTTCCACACTCTTTTAGACCTTGATCCTTGAATCAAAGTTATTGTAGACATCCTAAAGTTTATTGTGAAAAAAGAATGAGCTCAAAGAGACAAAAATTGACCAAGTTATGATCTTTTGAAGTCAAGTTCAAGATTTCAATGGTTTCCTCAAAGGACTTGTAATCTTCTTCAATCTTAAATGACTTTCCACTCAAAATTAGTCTTGGATCCTTGAAGAGGAGTTGTTCAGGACTCTTTGAAGAGTATCATGGCTTTGGAATCATATAAAAATATCAAAAAATGAGTAAGTAATGGTGTTGAGAAGTCAATAAACTCTTACTTTAACCTTGTAAAAGTGACTTATAAGATTCTTTAACCTTTGATGATTTTCCTTTCACAATTGGATCTTGTCATAAAAAGAGAAATTGTTGATAATGATGAGAAGAGTACATGTCAGAAATACACACCTTAAAATGTTGAAAATAGAGAAAGTTATTCTCTTGTGACCATAGAATCAAGGACTTTCCAAATTAGGTCAAACTTCTTGAATCAACTTTGTATCTCTTGAATGTTTCTTGAAAATTAAGACATGATGAATAACATTAGATCTTGGAATGATGTTGTCTTGAAGTACATGTAATAATGGGGCTCAATTATCAATTAAACTTGTTGAAGAAGGCATGGAAATAAACACATGAACCTATGGATCTTCCTGATGAATCCAACTGCAAGCATTGAGACAAATATGATCAAATGATAGTGAGAGAGTCTTCAAACCAAAGAAACTTTTATGCCATAATCATAGCCTTGAAGTTCAAGCCTTTGAAATTCATTGAGTAACCATTTTATGGAGGATCAACCTTCAGAACCCTAGGTTAGGAGATTAATGCACTTGGCTATATACCTATAAAACATCAAAGGAAATACATACATATTTTGATTTTGGTTAAGGGTTAGTAATTATAAAATGCACATATACAAGATATAAAATTCAAGGTGATTGGTGATCCCTCAAGGACAAACTTAAAGATAGGCGAAAATAAAAGAAAGAACCAATCAAATGTGTGATCTTGATGCATTGTGATGATATGAAGTGATGAAGGATCTTAGGGGCAAAATTTGGGGTATAACACATGTGTGCCACTTCGGTGTTATAACTTCTCCTTTAATTGTATTTTTTATTTGTAAATTAAATGTTCTAACCCGTTGGTTTTCCATAAAAATTGAGGGAATATTTAGCATTAAAATTGGAAGCTATATTTTAATCATATTTTTTATTTGTAAATTAAATGTTCTAACCCATCGATTTTCCTAAAAACCGATGGAATATTTAGCGTTAAAATTGAGGATATTTATCAAATCCTTAATCAAATCCTTTTCGTCCATTTCATGAATATCAATGCTCAAGACATTACTATTAATGATCCGCGTGAAACATAAAAAATTCCACTATAAAAGCATTATGAAACTATCCTCCACTTTAAGATTTGCAAGAGTCTTACCATTAGTTTCATGAAGAGTTCTCTATGGTGGATTGCAAGAGCAGAAAATTATTTGGGTTTAAGGTTTGTGTTCTCAATTATTTTAGAAGAAAATAATTTATTTATCTAAACATTTTTTTGTGTAACCATTTTTTTGTGTAACCCTTTTTTGTTCTTATCAGAAACAAATGCAAGAAAAATTCATCGAGAATATTATGCACCCATCATTTAATCTTTTCCAGAATATCAAGGATTTGAAGATCAAACATCATGAAGAGTTTAAGGTTTGCAAGAGTGTTTGCCATGAATAGTTCTCTATGATGGATTGCAAGAGAAGGAAATTATTTGGGTTTAAGGTTTGTTTTTTTAAGTATTTATTAGAGAAAAAAATTATTTATTTATATAATCATTTTTTTGTATAACTGTTTTTTTAGGTTCATATCAGAAACAAATACAAGCAAAAGCATAGATAATAACTTTTTTTTTGTTGTGAGAAAAGAGTTTCACATGCATTTGATCTTCCCTAGAATATGAAGGAATTGAAGATCTAACATATGATCTTCATGGATAATTAACTTTTATTTCTGTGTAAATAATGTAATTTTTAAGTAAACACTGTAGGTTGTAAACACATTATTTTATTAATGTTCTGTGTAAATAATGTAACGAGTTTTATTTAAAAAAAAATAACAACCCCTCGATTTTTTAATAAATTGAGATAAAAAGGCGCTAGTTTTTGTAAATAATAAAAGTGCAGAAGAAGGGGTTTGAACCCATGCACTAATAAAATTATACCTCAGCATTTTAAATACCGAGGTGATAAGTCTTTACTTTTTATGACGATCTTATTTACCTTACTTCTAATGCCGAGGTAAAATGTATTTCACGTTCGATGTTAGATGTGTTATTCATAGTAGTGTGTGTCAATCTCAAATAAGCTATTTGTCGACATATGCAAGACAGAGGATACAACCTTTAATAATACAGTACATGTGTCGATCTGAAAACAGATGTGCCGGCACATGTTGTTATATTTTGTGCAAAAAATTATTTTTCATGTTTTTGGCTAATTGCCAGTTTGTTTTGAATGCTTTCTAAGATCTCTAATGCAATGGTGCACCAAATGACACATATATATCGTCCAATATATAAAAATGATAAGTTTTTCTTGTTTTGACATTATACAAAATATTTAATGGTGAAGTTGCATTAACATACTCCCCCTTTTTTATGATGGAAAAGCTTGTGACGTTGCATTTCATGTCTTCATTGAAGGTTCCCTCTGACTTTGTGCTTCCCAGCTTCATCTCGCATATGCTTCTCCCCCTTTGATAATATAAAAAAATATAGAAAACCGTAAGAAGTATCATAATTCAACGCAAATATCAATATATCACACAAAGGCATTTTTGAAAAGGAGAACATGCATTCACATATCCCTGTATATATGGAATGACGCAAGATTGATAAATAACCAACACAACACATTAAGAACATGTAATGTAATGCATGAATAATAATTAATGTTATGCAATATCAAATTTTTTTGAGTTGTTTCTCTAACGTCACGATTAAGTAACACATTATAATGGATCTCTCGATGTTACACAAGAATGTGCGTAGCTTGGAGAAAAATATATCACCACTAAATCCAAGATGAAAATGTTGCCATTATATGTGGCAAAACAACAACAAGAACGAAATTGCAAGATAGCATACATACATTCAATTCATCTGCTAATGCATTAAATAATAATAGCAAACATGCTTGTACACCAAGAACATATACTTCAAATGATAAAGAGTTAATACATGAAGTCACTAAAAATATATAAATTAAAAAACACACAATAGTTATTGTGATACAGTGGGAGAACTGACTTGAGGGTTTTGCGTTTTATCGCAAATGTTGCGGTTAGCAAGAGTCGCCACCGACTTTTATTTTATCCAAAAAGAAAGGTGAAAAAGCACGGGAAAGACCTTTGAGATTGTTTCTTGAGTTCGAGGGGTAGATTATGAAAAGGGAAGGTATTAGCACCCTTTTCATCCATGGTTTTCCATGAGCTCTTAGTTACTTGCTAGATCACTTGATTTTTTTTGAAATTGTGCTTTGTGTGGTTTTTTTGAAAGTATTTTGTAAAGAGGCCATTTTTTAGGCAATCTTTGTAATGATTCTTGTTTGTCAGAATGTATACAAAGATGTTTGATCTTTTTGAAAATGTTTTCAAGTTTGTAAGATGTTAGAAAGTGTAGGTGTTTGTTTTTGAAAATAGCAAGGATGTTTATTTTTGAAATTAAGCAAGTAATTAGGAGCATTCTACCTACTCAAAAGTCTTTCTTGTTCATTTTCTTTTCCTTTGACATTGTTGTCTTACCATTGATTTGGTAAGCAACCCTATCTTTGGATGTAAACGGGACGGGCGTGGGTCATCGTATAACCATGATTAGAAATGTTGCAAGGTATCTTAGCATTCTCTTTTAGGGACTAAGATAATTTGAAAGGCACCTTAGATAGCGTCATCGAGGGACTATGATCTTGTATTTCCTTGTTTTTGCTAAGATACCTTACATGCGTAATATGGCCATTTTGTATAAGGCAACCAAGTGGAATAACCCTAGGGGTGCTTGTGTGCAAATGTATTGTTTTCATGCTTGTTTTTGTCTTGAATTAGGGTTTTCTAAGTATTGGTTTTAGTCTTTCCATACAACCCCTAATTACTAGCATGTTATATATAAAAGCGATAAATTGCGGAATTTAAAATTACTACGCTATTACAACATTTGTGGGAAGGGGGTGTACAAATTGAATGGGGATTGCAAGAATTTTAAACCTAATTAGTCTATTACAACCATATTGAATTGGTATCAATGTACAAGGAATTTAAATGGATACAGTGTACAAAATGAATAAATATACAAAAATGCAAAATGTGAAGTAAATGGATATTTATTTGGATTTTTTTAGAGAAAAGGGATTTTGTCTTAATATAATTAATTAAAAGACAAATAATTAATGAAAAGTAAACTCTAATTTGCTAAGAAAATATTTTTAAGCAAAACCCTAAATCTATTAATTAAAATAAAAGAAATTAAGTTTTATAAGAAAAGTGTTTTTGGTATTTTTGTCTTGAAAATATTTATAGTATTATAAAATATTTGTAGTCTTTTTTCATATAAAAAATAAAATATTTTAATTGGTGTGAGAGGAAATAAATAAAAACATAGTATTTAAATTTAAATTTATAAGACTAGTTAATAAAAATAAATAAAGTATAGTTGAATAAAATTTTTTTATCAGAAAAATAAAATAAACTAAGTTAAAATGAAAATCTATTTTTTTTGTATTTTTTAATATTAGGAAAAATAATTAAGAAATAAAAATGAAATAGATAAAAATAAAAAAGGAAAAAATAAATAAACTTGGGTCAGGGGTACAAACAACCTGCAAGGGGTTAGCTAGCAAAAATAAAAACAAGCCAGGCCCAAAGAGGCCTAGCGCCTGCCAAAAAGACAAATCAAAAAACAAAAAAATGTGAAAAATCCAAAAGGGTACCACTAGGGCTCGAACCCAGGTCCCAAAGGTTACAGGCGTGCGCTTCTACCACTGGGGTGGCTATACATCCGTTAACATAGGCAAATCAATAAATATATAAGACAAAATGCACCCTGATGACTTCATCTTCAACCTCTAGCCAGACCAACTGTAACTTGCTAATTTCTCATAAAAAATGAAAACTGTAAATATGAAACTTGTAGAAAATTTTCTCACGGTTTTAGAAATGTAAAGCATTAAAACTATAAATCAAAGATAAGCATTAATTTCAATGGCCCTAATCTGAACCCTAAAAATCTCAGAAATTTCAGTTTCAAAATTCTCTAAGCTTAAGCAAAATTAATGGAAACTATGGACATGGTTAGATTTAGGGCAATGATATCTACATGTTTTGTTCATAAATAAATCATTGATGATGCCTGTATAAAGAGTTCAAAATTGAGAAAACTTACCTCAAAACTGGAAATCGTGTTTTGAGTTTGAGCTTGTTTCAAGTGATGGTGATGATGAAGTTAGCTTCCTTGAGGTCCCAGGAAGCTAATACAATGATTAGCTTGAACAATGGATGGCTGAAATGGTCTGGAGAAGTCAATGTGCAAAGCTGAGTTTTTGAAAATGGAGGATGGTGTTAATGATGTTACAGTTCTATAACATAATGTGGGATCAACTCTATATGATGTTTAGAAACTTTAGAAACCAAAAGGCCAAGAAATGCACGAGTAGATTATTAGTTTCAAGTTTTTGGTCAGTTTGTGTAAAAATGGAAGTATGAAGTGTGATTCTGAGTTCTAGGTTCTTTCAAGGCTTGAGTATTCGTTTGTTTGTGGTCTAAGGTTTGTGTATGTATAAGCAAAAGTGTTTGAGAGCTTTGGACAGTCAGAAGTACAAGTTCCTAGCTTTTGGCTAGGTTACTTGATTTTGAATAAAAGAGGGAAACAAGTTTCAAGAAGAGGTACAAGAATGGGATGGATGATTGTAAGTGTTTGAAACATTTCTCATGAGTTATGGGACTTGTTTGATCAGAAGAGAACAAGTGCAAGGCTCAAGAACAAGTTTTGTACAAAAAGTTACTTTATCAAAATGGCAATGTAACCTTTCTTCCAAAAATGGATATAAAGCATGTCCATGCATTGAATGCTTGAAGTGAGACCTCTAACAGCTGTGTAAACCATTAATTATTGAGTTCCTAACAAGTTTGAGGTCTGCAAAGTAGTATTTATGCAGCATGGTTTGAATTTTGAAATTGGTTCATCACAAAATGCCTTGTAAATCAAGTGATAAAACCCTAACTTCATCTCTTTGATTCTCCCTACTCAAGAATGATCTCAAGGAGTTCTTGAACATTTTGGAAAGCTTGTAATATTCTATATAATCCATATTTGAATTTATTTTGAATATTACCCTTGGAACTATATGAAAAAGTACCATGAAGTTGAGTCAAAATCCTGACCAAATTAGGGCAAAAATTTCACTAAGTGTTTAGTTTCATGACCACATGTTCATAAAATTATAACTTGAGATTCAAGAACTTTTTGAAGGAGTTGTGTAAAGAAAAGTTGTATATTTCATGGATATATACAACTTTCATGTTGGAAGTTTCTCTTGAATCATCTTGCATCATGGTGAAAAATTTGTTCAAAATTATGAAAAAATATGAAATTTCTAACACTTAGAAAACTTTCTAAGTTTAGAAATTTTGACTTTTCAAAATGAAATCTTGACTTTTTGATTTCTTGATGAATAAGTTTCATATTTTGACATGTTTTGATGAATTATGATCTTTGGCACTTGAATTTGACCAAAAGGTCAAAGTTTGACTTTTCAATATACAGTTGACTTTTGATCAGTTGACTGAAAAATTCATCTGTCAATCCAATGAATTTGTAATGTTTTGAAACATGTCATTAGGTAAAAATGATGCAATTTGACTCTTGAGATCATTCCTTAAACCAATTGACCATTTGCTAGGTCAAAAATCAGAAATTGCCTTTTCCCAGTAAAAACCCTAATTTTGACCATTTTTCCCTTTTGGAGATTTAATCAAATTTCTTGAGGAATTGTGGTCCAAACTTGATAAAATGATACATATGAGTTTAAAATGTTTACGTGGATCAAAAATTATGACGTTTTACTGTAAATTGGCCATAGATGACTTTTTCCCAATACATATGATTTTTAGGTCAACTGCTTAATTGACTAAACAAAAGTGTGATCCAAGGCTTGAAACTTGAATTGAGTAATATTGGGGGTCCATAATGATCCATGAAAACCATATGGGGCATTGGAAGTTCAAAAATCCTTGTGCAAACTCAAACCCTAATTTTGGTCATCAGTGCTTAAGGAGGTGTCTTGGGTTGATCAACCCAATGCAGTCTTGAGTCAAGGAGATCTAGTGAGAAAATTATTGATAAGTGAGAGGGGAAATTTTGGGGTACAACAGTTGCCCCTGTTCAATCTTCTTAAACCTGAAGAGTTATATTGGCGAGTTTTTCCATTCGTTACTCGAAGGTGGAAGATGATTGGACACTAGAGTGCCCAAAAATTTTCACTCGGCAAGGTGATGGTATAGGGAATGGGATTAAAGAATCAATTTGGAGAGATGATAGAAAGTTGTTAGAGATGGGCTTGTAGATGCCATCTAGAAGTAATTGCTGAACTGTGTTTGTAATCTTAAACCGAATAGTATCAGAATGGCATCCGTGTCTGGAGCGTATCTGAACTGCATCTGAAAGAGACTCTGAATGAGTATTAGAATGGCGTCTGTGTCTGGAGCGTATCTATACTGTATATGGAAGAGACTCTGAATGAGTATTAGAATGACGTCCATGTCTGGAGCGTATCTATACTGTATCTGGAAGTTGAATGAGTTTCAGGACGGCATCCGTGTCTGGAGCACATCTGAACTGTATCTGAACATTGAATCTGAATTATTATTAGAATGGCATCCGTGTCTGGAGTGTATCTATATTGTATCTGAAGATTGAATCTGAATGAGTATCAAAATGGCATCAATGTCTAGAGCGTATCTATACTGTATCTGAAGATTGAATCTGAATGAGTATCAGGATGACATCCGTGTCTGAAGCATATATATATTGTATCTGAAGATTAAATCTGAATGAATATCATAATGGAATCCGTGTCTGGAGAATATCTATACTGTATCTGAATATTGAATCTGAATGAGTATCATAATGGCATTAGTGTCTGGAGCGTGTCTGAAATGTATCAAAAGTTGAGTTCGAATGAGTATCAGAATGGCATCTGTGTCTGGAGCGTATCTGGACTGTATCTGAGAGTTGAGTCTGAATGAGTATCAGAATGACATCCGTGTCTGGAGCGTATCTGAACTGTATCTGAGGATTGAATCTTTTAACATTATTAATGGTAGCTATTGATTAACCTTATCCTGAAAAGGGTAAAGTGTTAGCTAAAATGCAAAGTCATGTTGTATGAAATGCATGATATAATGCATTCGTGTTATCAATATTTATGATATATGAATGCGATGTATGTGCATGCGAGCTAATTTGCTACACTGCGGGGATTGGGGAAAATAAATCCCTGACTGCTGTTGAGGATATGGAGTGTAAGTATTTGTGTTGTGAAGTTGAAGTGTTGATGAATTTTCGCTTAGAGAAATAAACTCTGTTGTAAGGGAAATGCCATGTACTTCCTGTAAAATCCTGTTGGGGAATCCTGAGAAATTTGGTGACTTCTACTGGGGATTGATAACTGGAAGCTTTATTCTGCTGGGGATTAAACTGCACACTGCGGGGGATTTTATGGAAATAGTTAGATAGGTTTCCCTACCTTAAAGCCCTCAATGATTATATTTCTATTTTTTTATTCGTAAACAGTAATTATATTCAAATGCATATGTTCAACAATAAATCATTGGATGTTTTTGTAAACAAAACACAAGAGTAAAGAAAAAAGATAGTTTTGCACTTTCAAAGGGATATCTTTGTATTAACATTGAGTAATTATTTTTGTACAATGAGACAAACATTCTAGTAAGAGAATGCCGTCGTAAAAAATGGAAATTTTGATACAAAGAAAAGATAGCTATGTGAAATATTCCCATGGGGTTCCCATTCTGCCATAGCCTTCATGTCTGTGAGCATCTTTTCTATTTGTTGTCTCGTCCGAAGATGATTGAATTGATCAGAACCTCTGAGTTTGTCAGTGAAAGCCAAAGGTTGTCCGTAAGGTGATCCAACGAGACATAGTCACACGCTTTAATTCCCTAACTTTTTCATGGACCGCCCTTTCGGGTTTTCAACATGCCGGGTGTACAGATTTTTTTGTTTTATCCCTAATTTTTTCCCGAACCTTTTTGGTTCACTGGGATGCCCTTGTTTTTCCTAGGTGTGTCAACCTAGTAGGTCTCTTATGCGTAGTATATTTTGACCATGTCTGCGTTCACAGGGTGCGGCAGGTCGTCACTATCCATGGTGGTCAAGATCATTGTGCAACCAGAGAATATGTTTTTGATTACAAATGGTCCTTCGTATGTAGGAGTCCATTTTCCCCTGGGATCACCTTGCGGTAGTATGATACGTTTGATCACCAGATCCCCAACTTGATACACTTGGCGTCTGACTTTTTTGTTGAAAGCCTTGATCATTCGTTTTTTATACATTTGACCATGACAGACAACAGTAAGTCTTTTCTCATCAATTAAGTTCAGTTGATTAAGTCGAGTCTGGATCCAATCGTCTTCATTCAGCCGTGCATCCTTTATAATTCTTAGAGAGGGGATCAGGACCTCAATAGGCAAGACAACCTCCATGCCGTATACCAGAGAATATGGTGTTACCCCGGTTGATGTGCGAGCTGAGGTACGATACTCGTGGAGAGCGAATGGTAGCATCTCATGCCAGTCTTTGTATGTGACTGTCATTTTATGTATGATCTTTTTAATGTTCTTATTCGCGGCTTCGACAACACCGTTCATCTTTGGCCGGTAAGGGGAAGAATTGTGATGCTAGATCTTGAATTGCTCGCACAGGGAGGTGATCATAGTATTATTCAGGTTCGTACCATTATCTGTAATGATCCTCTCCGGGATACCGTACCGGCATATGAGATTCTGCTTCATGAACCAGGCTACAACATTCTTGGTCACGGAAGCGAAAGAGGCTGCCTCAAACCACTTTGTAAAATAATCAATGGCCACTAAGATGAAGCGGTGTCCATTGGAGGCTGTTGGCTTAATTTCCCCAATCATATCAATCCCCCACATAGAAAAGGGCCAAGGAGCCGTCAAGACATTCAGCGGAACTGGGGGTACGTGCACCTTGTCAGCATAAATCTGACACTTGTGGCAGGTTCGAGAGTGTTGATAGAAATCTTCTTCCATGGTAGACAAGTAATAGCCTGCCCGTAGGATTTTCTTTGCCATCGTATGCCCACTGGAATGGGTGCCAAAAGTGCCTTCATGTAACTCAACCATGATCCTTTCAGCTTCAACCTTGTCTAGGAACCGAAGTAACACAGAGTCATGGTTGCATTTGTAAAGAATGCCGTTACTAAGGAAGAATTTAGCAGAGAATCTCCTTAAGAACTTTTTATCATTGATTGAAGCTCCTTCTGGATATTCTTGAGCCTCAAGATACCTCTTGACTTCATGAAACCAAGGTTGGTCCACTACTTCTTCAGTATTAATCTCGTTACAATGTGTTGGTTCATCCATTTGTTCAATGGTGATATGGGGAGCCTCGTTATCCCATTTAAATTTAAACATGGACGACATTGTGGCTAGTGCGTCCGCTAGCTGATTTTCTTCTCGCAGGAAATGCTCGAAGGTAATCTTCTAAAAATATGGGAGCAATGTCAAAACATGCTCTTTATAAGGGATAAGGTTAGGGTGTTTGGTGTCCCATTCCCCTTTGATATGGCTGATGACCAAAGCTGAATCTCCAAATACATTTAAGGTTTTGATCCCCAAATCTATGGCAGCTTTAAGACCAAAGATGCACACTTCATATTCCGCCATGTTGTTTGTATAATTGAAGCAGAGTCTTGCAGTAAAAGGAGTATGAGACCCTTCAGGATATATGAGTACAACACCGATACTATTGCCGAGTGCGTTAGATGCCCCATCAAAACCAGGGTTCATCGGGATCCTTGTTCAGGTCTATCATGATGTCCTCATCTGGGAATTCAAACTTCATGGACTGGTAGTCTTCCACCACTTGGTGAGCAAGGTGATCAGCTAGTACACTTCCCTTTATTTCTTTTTGGGTAGTATATTGTATGTCATATTCTGTCAGGATCATCAGCCATCTCGCTATTCTCCCAGAGAGAGCAGGTTTCTCAAAGACGTATTTTATCGGATCTATTTTAGATATCATTAAGGTAGTATGAGTCAGCATATACTATCTTAGTCGGCGAGCAGCCTATGCCAGAGCACAACAAGTTTTCTCGAGCAGTGAATATCTTGTTTCACAGTCGGTAAACTTTTTGCTCAAGTAATAAATAGCATGCTCTTTTCAGCCAGACTCGTCATGCTGCCCCATAACACACCCCCATTGAATTTTCCAAAACGGTTAGATACATGATCAATGGTCTTCCCTTGACTGGTGGCATCAAAACAGGAGGCTCTTGCAGATACTCTTTGATCTTGTCAAAAGAGGTTTGGAATTCATCATTCCATTTGACTACTTGATCTTTCTTCAGTAATTTGAAGATTGGTTCACAAATAGCTGTCAGGTGAGACATGAATCTAGAAATGTAGTTTAACCTTCCCAAGAATCCTCTGAATTCCTTCTTGGTACGAGGAGCAGGCATCTCTTGTATTGCTTTCACCTTGGCAGGATCTACTTCAATACCCTTATTGCTGACGATAAAGCCTAGGAGCCTACCAGACCTTACTCCAAACATGCACTTATTTGGGTTCAACTTCAACTTGTACTTCTTTAGCCTCTCAAACAGTTTCTGTAAATGATCAAGATGCTCTTCTTCTGTTTGAGATATAGCTATCATGTCCTCCATATAAACCTCTATTTCATGATGTATCATGTCATGAAATAGAGCTACCATGGCACGCTGATAGGTTGTCCCAGCATTCTTCAGTCTGAATGGCATAACCTTGTAGCAGAATGTGCCCCATTGTGTGACAAAGGTTGTTTTCTCCATGTCCTCAGGCACCATTTTTATTTGGTTGTAACCTGAGAAATCGTCTATGAAGGAAAACACTTTATGTTGTTCCGTGTTGTCAACTAGAAAATCAATGTGGGGTAGTGGGAAATCATACTTAGGGCTTTCCCTATTCAAGTATCTGTAGTCCATGCACATTCATACCTTGCCGTCTTTTTTGGGCATGGGAACGACATTGGCAACCCACTGTGGATAGGAGGTGACGGCCAAGAATCCAACGTTGAATTGTTTCATGACTTCTGCTTTGATCTTATCTAACATGTCTGGTCGCATGTGACAGACCTTTTATTTTACCAGTAGACAATCTTCTTTTGTTGGTAGACGATGTACCACAATATCTACATCAAGTCCTGTCATAACTTCATACGACCAGGCAAAGACCTCAACATACTCGTGTAACAACTGAATCGGGTGCTCCTTGACACTAGGTTCCAGATTGGCACCCACCTTGACCTCTCTTTTGTCTTCTTGGTACCTAAATTGATAGTTTCCACTGGTTCCTCGTGGGGCTGAATGGTTTTCTCTTCTTGTTGTAGTAACTTGGCGAGTTCCCCTGGTACTTCAAAGCTTTCATTTGGCCGAATCCACTATTAAAAAGTCTTGACCAAAACCCCCCAAATCTATAAAAGATCTTGGAGGACAAACCCTAGGTTTTTCCGGCCCATAATTCTCAATCCAATATTCTCAGTTACACACACCTAATTGGATGTTATGAAACATCGTCTAGATGGCACCCCAACAAAAAGTGATTATGTGTAGTTTGTTAGGGTTTATTTCCCCAAACATATTCTCTTCTAGATACAGTTCAGATACAATCTAGATATAGATTCGTTCTGACACTCTGTAATATGGTGGGAGAACTGACTTGGGTGTTTTGCGTTTGATCGCAATTGTTACAGATAGAAAGAGTCGCCACCAACTTTTCTTTTATCCAATAAAGGAAAGGGTGAAAAGAATAGGAAAGATCTTTGAGATATTTTCTTGAGTTCGGGGGGTAGGTTATACAACAAGGGAAGGTGTTAGTATCTTTTTCATCCGTAGTTATCTACGGGCTCTTAGTTGCTTTCTAGCTCACTTTTGAAATTGTTTTGTTTGAAATGAGTTTGTGGTGGGTTTTGATAGTATTTTGAAAAGTGTCTTTGTTTAGGAAAACTTTGTAATGATTCTCGTCTCTATAAGAATGCATACAAAGTGTTAGACTTTTTAAAATATTTCATGTTTTGGAAGTGTTTAGTGTGTTTGAAAAGATGTTTGTTTTTTTAAAGATGGATTGTGAGAAAGCAACTAAGAATGTTCTACCTACTCAAAAGTCTTTTATTCATATCTCCCTTCCTTTGATATTGCTATCTTACCATTGATTGGTAAGAAGCCCTATCTTTGGATGTAAAGGGACAGGTGTGGGTCATCGTATAGTCATAGATAGCAATGTAGTGAGATATCTTAGCATTTTTTAAGGGACTAAGATCATTTGTAAGACAACATTTGAAGCGTCATCGAGGGAATATGATCTTGTATTTTGATTGTTTTTGCTAAGATGTCTTACATACATAACATGGCCATTTTTAAGGCAACAAAGTGGAGTAAACTCTAGAGGTGCAAAGTGTGCAAGTGTATTGTATTTCATGCTTGAGTTTATCTTGGATTAAGGTTTTCTAAGGATTGGTTTTATCTTTCCATACAAACCCTAATTACTAGCATTATATTGAAAGCGATAAATTACAGAAAATAAATGTCCTATGCTATTACATAATTTTTTTGGGGATGGGGTATACAAATTACAAATGGGGATTGTAAGAATTTAAACCCTAATTATCTATTACAACCATATTGAATTACATGAATAAATGTACAAAAATTGAAATAAATATAATATACAAGCCATGAATAGAAAGGAAAATGAATTTGCTTGATTTTGGTCTTTGTTAAGAAAAGGTTTTTATCTAACCTAATGAAACTAAAAAGAAAATGTTTAATAAAAGAAAATTAAACTTAATTTAAATTAGAAAAGAAAACATTTTTTAATGTTTTTTGTGAAAAGATCTTAATATTGTTGTACCCCAAAATTTGCCCTCTCATTTCTCAAGAATTTTCTCACAAAACCTTTCATGGCTCAAGTTTGCAGTACTGATACATCAATTTAGGTTTGGAATTGGCACAAGGGCAAAATGGTCAAAATGCACACTAAAAAGTCAAACTTTGACTTTTTAATCAAAATCAGGTTTCAAGAATCACATTTCATCAAGACATGATAGAATATGAAGTTGGTTAATCTAGAAAATCAAAATTCAAAATTACTTTGGAAAAGTCAAAACACTTAGAAATTTTTCTAAGTGTTAAGAAAATATGACAACCAGAACTTCTAACCTTCCAGTAACATTAGAAGTTCTAGATTTCCAGTTGCATCATAACTTCTAGGATCTCTCGGCAATCAGAACTTCTAGGATTTCCTTTATTCCCAGCAAACCCATAACTTTAGTGTGTATGGATGCAGAACTTCTGGCTTTCCCCATTTTATGCTAACATTTTCTTTTTGATTTACAGCGCGTTAGAGTCAGAACTTCTACTCTTTCTCATATTTCTATTCTTTCAGCAGCGTGCTGACTCTAACACTTATTCTCTTATTATTTTTATCATCACTTTTATTTTCATTAATCAAAGACACCAAAATACTTTATATTCATATATTTTGCTTTATTTCTTTTAAAACGAAAGACTAAAAACATTTCCTTAAGAAAATATATTTCTTCTCTTAACCAAAACAAAAAAATCTATTTTATATTTCAATTCTTGTATATTATTTCAATATGGTTGTAATAGATGATTAGGAATTTAATTTCTTGCAACCCCCATTTGTAAATTTGTACACCCCTGTTTGCCGTGTTATTCGGTAAACAACCGTTGATCTTCCAAAAAGGGTCATTTTTTGGTTACTTGCAGGATCTATCAGTTTGATCCTAAGACATATGCTAATTATTGGCGTTGTTTGGACATAAATGTTAATATAAATAAAGAACACATGTTCTAATGAGAAAGGTTGAGGTTTTAAATGAGTTTGAGTGTAGAAAGTAAATAGAAAAGGAGTTGAGAAGAGTTTAAGTGCAGGAATCTGATAAAAAGTGCAAGTAAAGTGCAAGGGAAAATAGATGTTTGCAAGCAAGATAAAAAGGAAAGGAATGTAAAGAGAAATGCAAAAGACTTTGATTATAAAATGTGGTGTTTCAAACGTACATTTTCAGTATCCTTTCTCACGCAGTGGGTACTCGAATAATATTGAATGACTTGTACAGTTAGTTGAACACCTGGAAATCTACATAAACTTCCTATATTTATACTAAAAACTAGGTAACCGTCGAGAATTTGCTTTGCTCTAGGATGAGGACAAGTGTCTTCTGCATATGCTTCGACCTCTATATTCATGCCACGTTACTTTCCTCAACTGCTAAGCGAACTTCTTTTCCCTCCTTTCTTCAGATTCAAAATCACCTATTTCTGATACGAGGTTTCCTTTTAGTCGAAGGCCCTGGACCCCTTTCAGTCAAAGGCCGCAAGAACCTTCTGGTCGAAGATTAAATTTAACTCAAAAATTTCTCTAAGTATTTTTCCAATCTATCGAAGTATTTCCAGCTTAGATTTATTCAATCTATTTTTGGCGCATAAGGCCAATTTGTTGTGGGTGTCGAATTTAGGAGCTAACAACCCCATTCCCCAAATGGTTGTAATAGCATAGGATATTTACTTTCCACAATTTATCGCTTTCATATAAATGCTAGTAAACTAGGATTTGTATGGGAAGATAAAATCAATCTTAGAAAACACTAATCCAAGATAAACCAAGCATGAAAAACAAACACTTGCACACTTGCATCTCTAGGGTTAACTCCACTTGTTGCCTTATGAAACATGGTCATGTTATGCATGTGAAATGTTTTAGCAAAAACAATAAAAAAATATAAGATCATAGTCCCTCGATGATGCTTCAAATGTTGCCTTATAAATTATCTTAGTCCCTCAAGAGAAATGCTAAGATATCTCACAAACATTGCTATCATGACTATACGATGACCCACACCCGTCCCTTTACATCCAAAGATAAGGCTTCTTACCAATCAATGGTAAGATAGCAACATCTAAAGGAGGAGGAGAAGAACAAAAGACTTTTCAGTAGGTTGAAACGTTCTTAATTTCTTGCTTATTTTCAAAATAAACATCTTTTTAAACACACACTAAACACTTTTAAAACATGAAATATTTTCAAAAAGTCCAACACTTTGTATACATTCTTATAGAGACGAGAATTATTACAAAGTTTTCCTAAATGAAAGCGCTTTTCAAAAATATTTTCAAAACCCACCACAAAGCACACTTTCAAACAAAAGCAATTGATCTAGCAAGCAACTAAGATCCCATAGATAACTATGGATGACAAGGGTACTAACACCTTCCCTTTTCATAATCTACCCCCCGAACTCAAGAAAATAATCTCAAAGGTCTTTCCTGTTCTTTTCACCCTTTCCTTTATTGAATAAAAGAAAATTCGGTGACGACTCTTGCTATCCACAACAATTGCGATAAAACACAAAACACCCAAGTCAGTTCTCCCACTGTATTATAGAACTGGAGACTCTGCTGGGGATAATACTTAAAAGTGGCGTTACCTTAGGGCTAGATCACCTTTACTTGCTTTTCTTTGTTTGACTTGTTTTCTTTACATTATGGTTCCTTGTTTGGGCTTGTTTTAATCCTCTACCCGGATTTGGGACACCTTTTAGGTAAGTAGAAATAAGTTATGGAAACTGTGCGGGGTATACCGACATGGTCTAAGCAATAGCTACGTTAGTGTGACACATTTGTTGGTACTGGTAGTCCTTGAGTAGTTAAGGATAATACGGGGTCGCTGTGTGGTGTCACAAAGCACTAACTGACTTTAGAATCTTTACTTGAACAACTTGGCCTTTAGAAAGTAGTGAGGTAGCTGACTTTGGTGTAGTCCGAAGTTGGTTGATACTCGATACTACGCTCATTGAGATTTGATTTTCGGGATATTTCAGTTGCCAATAAAGAGGCTTGCGTTGAAATAATGCCCGGTGAAGAAAGATCAGTGATATTGAGATCCCCTAGAACCCGATTACTTTCTAGGACAGGTTGAACCAACTAAACTTCAAGAGGGTACTTACCTATAAAATCCATGAAAGGATAAACCTATGGACTTGTTTTCTTTGTGTGTATATGCTTACTTGTACATAGCATCATAACATCATACCATTGCATTTTGCACTAACCATTTCAAGGACTTTTTGGGATTTATCTTTGTTCTGTTTTACAGGACATGGCTTCCACCCGCAAGAATACTATCCAAGTCAATCTCGTAAGAATTCCTTCTCAACTCAAAGATTTAGCATCGAGGGTTACTAAGAGTTCTTCATTCACAGAAATACATGGTCGACTCCTCAACTTGGTTACCTCAAGCATTGATGAAGACATGATGAAGGTGCTTTTCCAGTTCTTCGACCCTTTACACCATTGCTTTACCTTTCTCGATTACAGCTTGTACTTACTATAGAAGAATTCTCTCAACTCTTGAGGATTCCTATTCTCAATCAACTACATTTAAACAGTATTGAAAGAGACCCGAGCCCTGAAGATATTTCCTGAGCTTTACACTTGCAACAATCCGACGTTACGACTAATTGGGAAACAAGAAGTGGTGTCAAAGGGTTCCTAGCCAAGTCTTGTTGGAGAAAACTCAAGATTGTTGGAACACTCCCGATTTACAAGCTTTTGAAGAAATCTTGGCCCTTCTAATCTATGGGATGGTACTATTTCCAAATACTGACAAACTTATAGATGTAAATGCTGTCAAAATCTTCATATCTCGCAATCCGATGCCTACTTTGGTGGGAGATATCCTGCATTCTCTCCACTATCGTACTATGAAGAGAAGAGGAGCCCTCATGTGTTGCACTCCTCTATTGGCTAGGTGGTTTGTTTCACACCTCCCCCAGTCCGTGGTGAAGAACGAGCAAGGTTTGAGATGGTCTAATAGGTTGATGTCACTCAGACATTCAGAGGTTCACTAGTGTTCTCGATCCTTGGAGGACATTATTATCATCGATCGTTGTGGGGAATTCCCTAATGTCCCTTTGCTTGGCATTAGGGGAGGTATCACTTAAAACCCTTGCTTAGCTTTGCAACAGTTTGGTTATGTCTGAAGAGATGGTCCTCATGATATGCTCATCCAAGGAGTGGTGTTCGATTACAAGAGCGACGATCAAGGCTACCGTCAGAGGATGGTAAACAAGGTGGATAGTAAGACACTGGGGCACAAGAATTCTATTCCCCTTGAGCCTTACCTTAGGTGGGTACGAGCTCGTGCTCAGAAGCTCGTAATGCCTTACCCCTCCATCCTACCTGTTATCGTGGAGCCTGTTGCTGAAGGAGATGTCCCGTATATTGTCCTCTATCCCAACATGCCTACTTCTCTTGAAGACTTGCAAAAGGGTTGGATTCAAATAAAGGAAGAGCGAGACACCTTCGAAGCTCAATTCTACATGAGCAAGAAAAAGGTTTTGGAGCTTACAAAGCAACTCCATGAATAACAAAGCTGGAACTCCTACATTACACCAAAGAGGATGGGTTCGACCTTTTTGTCTTAGGAATTTATTTTGTAAGCCTAAGAGGCACATTGTAACCATTTTGAACTGATTAATGAAATATGATGTTTGTTCATTCTTTGTCTATACAAATTTAAATCTTATAAATCCTTGAAATCATTTGCATACACATTTTTCATGCATCATAACATAAACAAGTTTTCCACAACAAGTTTCCTTATCTTTCTACTGTTTATTTCAGTAAGATAGATATCGAGAAAACAGTGAAAGACCTGCAAGCACATAATTTCAAGTTTCAAGAGACTCTGCTGACCCTGGCCAAGGGCAACAAGAGTTGATGACGTTGTTGGCATCCAAAAAGAAACCAAAAAGGAAAGCCATAGTCAACATGGGTAAAATATTCAGAGAACCAATCAGCCAGATGTCGGTAGTTGAAGATTCGTCTAAGGAAGACAAAAATCAAGCTGAAGAAGCAAGGAGTACCCGGGCTGGATGTGTCAATGATCGAGTGTCCGATGATGAAGACTATTTTAACGAGCAGTATCCTGCTGCCGACGACAAGAACAAATAGATAGAGGATAGATTGAAGGCTGTTGAGATTCAAGCCATTCCTGGTTTAGATTTTGATGATTTGGGTTTAATATCTGGGGTTGCCATTCCCCATAAATTCAAGATACCAGTCTTTGTTAAATATGACGAGGTTTCCTGCCCAAAGCTTCATCTGAAGTCTTACGTGCACAAAATACAACGGCACACCATAGACAAGAAACTCTGGGTCCATTTCTTTCAAGAAAGCTTGGATGGGACTCAACTAGAGTGGTTTTACCAATTGGAGGGTTCCCGTATTCACACCTGGGAGGACTCGGCAACTGTTATCTATCACCAATACCAATACAATGTCGACCTGGCGCTGACTAGAGTTCAACTACAAGACATGATGATGGGTAAAAACGAGGGGTTCAAAGAGTACGCCCAAAAGTGAAGGGATCTTTCCAGTAGGGTACAACCACCATTAACTGATAGGGAACATATTGATATGTTTATGGGTACGTTATCTGGTCCATTTTTAAACTTATTGGTTGGGTGTTCTTCGTCCAGTTTCACCGAGCTGATCCTGACCGGTGAAAGGGTCGAAAGTGGCATCAAGAGCGAGAAAATCCCCATGGCATCTGGTTCCACCTCCAACCCCATAAAGAAACCCTTCACTGGGAAGAAAGAAACTAATGTTGCGTATGGGGAAAGGGCCCGTACCAAGAAGGATAACCGTCCGTTAATGTTGTTCTAGTTTCCATGCCTACTCCTATTCAAAGACAATCTTCCAATCATCAACGATTTGAGGCTCCATGAAGACAATTCACAAGGATAGGCATGTCGCTATCCCAAGCCTTACAACACCTGTTAAAGGCCAACTTGGTGACACTGCGTGTTCTTCCATCCAATCTGAATACTTCCTCACCTAAATACAATCTGAATACCAAGTGTGCATATCATTCAAATAGTCCCGGGCATGAAACCGATCAATACTAGGCGCTGAAGAGCAAAATTCAAGATCTAATAGACAACAAGATAGTCGAATTTGATCCACCTACAATTCCCAATGTGATAACGGCACCAATTCCAAACCATGGAAAAGGTGTCAATGCAATAGAAGACACTATTTTTGTTTCCTCCGTCGAAGACTTAACCACTCTGTTAACCATTGTCAAAAAGAATTTGCTGAGAGACGGGGTTTTCCCTGGCTGTTTGAAAGATTGTGATTGTTGCGCCAAACAAATTAATGGATGCAAATGGATGAAAGAAGGTGTTCAACGCATGATGAATAGTCATGAGATCCTATTTGAGAGAACTCCGTCCACCAAAAATTTGACCGTTAGGATTGAAGACCTCTCCATCATAACAATTTCAAACAAGCCTCTTAGGATCTCCTCAAAGGGTCCTATCAGGATTTCAGATGAACCGACTATTGCTCCATTAATAGTCACTACCCCTGGGCCAATTCCGTACTCTTCCAACAAAGCAGTGTCGTAGAACTACGGTGCCAAAGTGTTTTACCATGGAATAAAATAAGATTCTTAGATTGAAGAAAGCAAGGCTGATGACATTGGTAATATTACCGACTCTAGTAAGGTGACCAGAACCGGGAGAATATTTTCGCCCAACATTTCACCCCCAAATGCTATAATGAAACCTGTCTGCATCACCGCTGCTAAGCCTAATGTTGGTATTAGAGGTAAGGAGAAATTAGTTGAGCCTGCTGAGACAGAGGCACCTACGGAATACATTGTTACTGAGGAACATTCCGTTTAAGAAATGGATGAAATCTTGAAAATTATAAAGAGGAGTGATTTCAAGATAGTGGAGCAGTTGGGGAAAACCCCTTCCAAGATCTCCATGTTATCTTTGCTACTTTGTTCCGATGCTCATGCCCGAGAATTAATCAAATTCATAAAGAAGGCTCATGTCCCTCATGAGACCACAACTGACCAGTTTGAAAATTGTGTGGCGAGATTGACGGTCGATAATGGATTGGGGTTCTCAGATGCTGATCTGACACCACTTGGAGGGAACCATAACAAAGCTTTGCATGTATCTGTTGAATGTAAGGGGACTACCCTAGCACATGTTCTGGTTGACACTGGATCTTCTTTAAATGTGCTACCCAAGGGCTCTTTAGACTGATTAGACTGTGAAGGACCGGTGTTGAAGTCAAGTGATATTATCATAAGTTATCTCAATTCTTTCAAATATGTGGAGATGGATGGAAAATTTATAGAAACCCCATGCCAGGCTTTTGAAGTTGTTTCGCCTATGGTTGTTACTGCCAAAATTTCTTCTGACATGCCCAAAGCTGATAAGGTCGTGCCAAGGATGGCTTCATTTAAGGATGCTCATGCCGCAGTCAAAGATGGAAACTGTGCTACCTGGGGGCGACTCCCTGAGATCCCATTCAAAGCAGATAAATGTGGTTTGGGTTTCACTATCAAGGCTCAGAAACAAGTGAGGCGCGCTCATGCAGGAAAGCCCCCTCTCCGTATTGGAAATCATGAAGTAAACGCTGTGGAGGATTCTGATGATGAATGTGCTTTCAAAGAATGGATATACCCTACTACGACAAAGCTCAACAATTGGCACGCAAAGGACTTCATTCCCATCTCCTTCATTGAGGAGTAATTACTTGTTTATTTCTTTCTATCAATTCATGAGCCTTTTATCTGTAATATTAAACAATGACTTTTAAGCCATATGCCTTGCCTAGGGCACTATGGTCCATTTGTTAAGGGTTTTATTTATGTTCATTTTATCATATGATCATTCAATATAAACCATTGGACTTTTTGCATTCAAATTTTTGAGTTCATTGTCTTTCTTTCTCTATAATATGCTTTTCAAATAGCCATGTATCTTACATGCATACACACACACACACACACACACACACACACACACACACACACACACACACATTCTTGCAGGTCCTCGTCCACCCCAGATCTCATGGCCAATGACTCTACTATTTCCAGTTATGATTTCTAACATCCAATTAACCAAGCCGAAGGCGAAAGCGAGGAAGATTGTGAAATACCAGGAGAACTAGCCAGACTTCTAATGCAAGAGCAAAAAGCTATTCAGCCGCATGAAGAGTCAGTTGAAGTCACCAACCTAGGTACCAACACAGAAAAGAAAGAGGTCAAGATCGGCGCCAACCTAGGAAGTAGTGTCAAAAGAAGATTGGTTTAGATGTTACATGACTATGTGGAAGTGTTTACTTGGTCGTATGAAGATATGCCAGGGTTGGATACCGACATTGTAGTTCATCATCTGCCAACAAAGGAAGATTGTCCTCCTGTCAAGCAAAAAGTCTGTCGCATGCGGCCTGACATGCCTGAGAAAATAAAAGTTGAAGTGATGAAACAATTTGATGCAGGATTCCTAGTTGTGACATCTTATCCCTAATGGTATGAGAACGTGGTTCCAGTTCCAAAGAAAGACGGAAAAGTTTGTATGTGCATAGATTACAGGGATCTGGATAGGGAAAGCTCCAAGGATGACTTCCCTCTACCTCATATTGATGTCTTGGTCGATAACACCACTCAACATAAAGTATTTTATTTCATGGATAGTTTCTCCGACTATAATCAAATTAAGATGGCTCCCAAAGACATGGAGAAGACCATCTTTGTTACACAATGGGGAACCTTTTGTTACAAGGTCATGCCATTTGAATTGAAGAATGCAGGGGAAACATATCAAAGGGCTATGTTAGCTTTGTTTCATGATATGATCCATCATAAAATAGAAGTACATGTGGATGATATGATTGAAAGGTCACAAACTGAAGAGGAGCATCTCAATCACCTATACAAACTATTTGAGAGGCTGAAAAAGTACAAGCTGAGCTTGAACCCTAATAAGTGCACATTCGGAGTAAGATCTAGAAAACTTCTAGGTTTTGTTGTCAGTGGTAAAGGCATCAAAGTTGATCTTGCAAAGGTAAAATCCATTTAAGAAATGCCAGTTCCCCATTCTGAAAAAGAGGTTAGAGTATTCTTGGGTCATCTTAACTACATCGCTCGCTTGATATCTCACTTAACAGCTACTTGTGAGCCAATCTTCAAACTATTAAAGAAAGATCAAGTAGTCAGATGGAATGATAAATGCCAAGCTGCCTTCGAAAAAATAAAGGAATATCTGCAAGAACCTCCTATCCTCATACCTCCAGTTGAAGGAAGACCCTTGATCATGTACTTAACCATGCTAGAGAATTCTATGTGGTGTGTGTTGGGCCAACATGACGAGTCTGGCCGAAAAGAGCATGAAATATAATACCTGGGCAATAAGTTTACCGAATGTGAAACAAGATATTCACTGCTCGAGAAAACTTGCTGCGCTCTGACATGGACTGCTCGTCGGCTAAGACAGTATATGTTGACTCATACCACTCCATTGATTTCTAAGACGGACCCTATCAAGTACATCTTCGAGAAACCCTCTATTTTCTGACAGATAGCTAGATGGAAAATGATCTTGACTGAGTATGATATTCAACATACAATGCAAAAGGCCATCAAAGGAAGTGTATTGGCAGATCATTTAGCCCATCAAGTTGTTGATGATTATCAATCTATGAACTTTGACTTCCCGGATGAGAATATCATGTTAGTGACCGATTGTGCAAAACCTGGACCGTATGACGGACCTGAACAAGGATCCCGTTAGACTATGGTCTTCGATGGGGCTTCCAACGCTTTGGATAACGGAATTGTATTTGTGATAGTTTCTCCTGAGGGTTGCCACACCCCTTTCACTGCTAGATTGTGCTTGATTGTACAAATAACATGGTTGAATACGATGTATGCATTTTAGGTCTGAAGGATACCATTGATTTAAGGATCAAACATTTGAATGTATTCAGAGATTCCGCTCTAGTGATTAGCCAAGTAAAGGGAGATTGGGACACTAAGCATCCTAATATTATTCCTTACAAGGATCTTGTGTTATCTCTGATTCCATACTTCGAAGGAATCACCTTTGAACACTTCCCTAGAGAATAAAATCAGTTATCTGATGCTTTGGCCATAATGTATTTGATGTTCAAGGTCAAATGGGACAACAAAGCTCATATGATTACAATTGAGAGATTTGACGAACATGTGCACTGCTATGAGCTTGACACTGACACAGAAGCCATGGTACCATGAGGTGAAGAGATACCTTGAAGCACAAGAGTATCCTGAAGGAGCTTCCATCAATGATAAAAAGTTCTTACAAAGATTCTCATCCAAATTCTTCCTAAGGAATGAAACCCTGTACAAACGCAACCATGATTCTACTCTATTCCAATGTATGGACAAGAAGGAGGTAGAGAAAATTATGGAAGACATGCATGATGGTCTCTTTGGGACTCACTCTAGCGAACATACTATGACCAAGAAAATCCTGAGAGCTGGTTACTGTTGGTCAACAATGGAAACTGATTGCCATCATGACTCAAGGACTTGCCATAAATGCCAAATCTATACTGACAAGGTACATGTGCCTCCTATTCCTCTAAACATCATGACTGCTCCGTGGCTATTTGCAATGTGGGGCATTGACATGATTTGAGATATTAAACCCACTGCTTCCAACAGACATCGCTTCATTCTTGTAGCTATCAATTATTTCACCAAATGGGTCGAAGTTGCCTGATTTTCCTTAGTCACAAAGAACGTTGTAGCCAGATTCATCAAACATAACCTCATCTGCCGCTATGATATCCCCGAAAAGATCATCACTGACAATGGAACCAATCTCAATAATGCTATAATTACAGAAATTTGCACTCAGTTTAAAATCAAGCATCACAATTCTTCTTCTTATAGACCTAAAATGAATGGCGCAGTGGAAGCAGCCAACAAAAACATTAAGAAGATTGTACAAAAGATGGTAGTAACCTACAAAGACTGGCATGAGATGTTACCGCTTGCTTTTCATGGCTACCGTACTTTAGCTCGGACATCAACAAGGGCAACTCCTTTTTCTTTGGTCTATGGCATGAAAGTTGTCCTGCCAATAGAAGTTCAGATTCCCTCACTAAGGATTATGAATGAAGTGGGCTTAGGCGAAGACAATTGGATTCAGACAAGATTAGATCAGTTGAACTTGATCGATGAAAAGCGACTGGCTGCTATTGTCATGGTCAGATGTACCAGAAACGTATGATCAAGGATTTCAACAAAAAGATCAGGCCTCGAGTATATCAAGCTGGTGACTTGGTGATAAAGCACATCATTCTTCCACAAGGCGACCCTAGAGGAAAATGGACTCCCACTTACGAAGGGCTATTTGTTGTCAAGAAAGTTTTATCTGGTAGTGCCATGATGCTGACTACTATGGACGGTGAAGATTTCCTACATCCTGTAAATGCGGACATAGTAAAAAAATACTATGCATAACAGACCCGCTAGGTTGACACACCTAGGCAAGATAAGGGCATCCCGACAAACCAAAGGTTTGGGTAAAAAGTAGGGATATATGCAAAAGATTATACACCTGGAAAGTCAAAAACCCGAAAGGGAGACTTAGGAAAAAATGGGTATCCTGGTGGGCTGAAAACCCGAAAGGGTGGTCCAGGAAAAAGTTAAGGATTGAAAGCGTGTGACTATGTCCCGTGGAATCACCACAGTCGAATTTATTACCAATGTTCGAGTTCAAATGGTCCAAGATCAATCCAATCAACTTCTATCAATGGCAAGGGACGTTCTAAGACATTGGGGCAATAGTAGAGTCGGAACACAATGAGATCATTTCCACATGGTTTTTGTTTTTATTTTCAATTTTGTTATCCTTTCGAAGATTTCCTCTTACTAGGATCTCCGTCTCTTTGTACAAAAATGCCTATTCATGGGGAAAACATCAATACAAATATACTTTGAAGTGCAAAATTTTTGTTTTTGTTTTGAGTGCATACGAACATATGCATACGAACATAATTAAACTATTTAGCAAATATGTGCTGCCAAGCAGCAATGAGTATCTCTTTAATGCAGTTGAGATATCCCCACAGAGTTATCTCATTAGCATTGTCCCTAGATCTTGTTACAATAAACCTTTGGCCCAACAAAGTTTCCCACAGAGTTGGATTTATGCAAACCTCGGTCAGAGTTTTAATCTCTCGACAGCCCTCTCCCAACTGAGTTGGTCTTAAAAGAAGAAGCCTTGTGGATTTCTTGGACATCAAATATTATCTTCAATAGAGTTTATTCCCCAAAAAAATAATACACTCCTCATTGGAATCATTCCTATTCAAACAAATTTCAGTTACTATGAAGCATGGACCCGACCTGATAATAGTTTAACTTCTTGAGATATTGTAAAGTCTGAACCCGACCAGACAATGGTTTAACTCCTTTTCCCAATAGATTTTTCCTCTACCCCCAACAACTTACTATGAAGCCTGGACCCGACCAGATATCAGTCCAACTTCATCCTTTCAAGCAAGTTACTGTGAAGTTTGAACCCGACCAAATATCAGTTCAACTTCATCCTTTCAAGCAAGTTACTATGAAGCCTGGACCCGACCAGATATCAGTTCAACTTCATCCTTTCAAGAAAGTTACTGTGAAGCCTGGAACCCGACCAGATATCAGTTTAACTTCATCCTTTCAAGCAAGTTACTATGAAGCCTGGACCCGACCAAATATCAGTTCAACTTCATCCTTTCAAGCAAGTTAATGTGAAGCCTGGAACCCGACCAGATATCAGTTCAACTTCATCCTTTCAAGCTAGTTACTGTGAAGGCTAGACCCGACCAGATATCAGTTCAACTTCATCCTTTCAAGCAAGTTACAGTGAAGCCTGGACCTGACAAGATATCAGTTCAACTTCATCCTTTCAAGCAAGTTACTGTGAAGCCTGGACCCGACTGAATATCAGTTCAACTTCACCCTTTCAAGTAAAGTTATTGCGAAGCCTAGAGTTCGACGAGATGACAATCAACTTCATCCACCATAGAAATCTGCTTTGAAACCTGGAATCCAACCAGATAGCAGTTTAATGCTAGTAAGTTGTTGCGAAGCCTGGAATTAGACCAGATAACAGTTTAACTTCACTCTCCCAAGTAATTTTCTGTGAAGCCTAGAATGCAACCAGATAACAGTTAATTCACTCTTCCCCAGTAAGTCGCTGCAAAGCCTAGAATAAGACAAGATAACAGTTTAACTTCAAGTAATTTTCTGTGAAACCTGGAATACGACCAGATAACAGTTTAACTTCAAAGTAATTTTCTGCGAAGCCTGGAATGTGACCAGATAACAGTTTAATTGACATATTCCCTTGTAAGTCGTTGCGAATCCTGGAATACAACCAGATAACAATCAATTTCATTATCCATAACAAATTACTGCGAAGCCTGGATTTCGACCAGATAACAGTTAACTTCTGATGCTCTCCAGTCAGGAATAATCCCCCAGAAGAGTAATAGACAGCCAAAATTCAAGAACTTTATTCCTCCAAGCAGAAATCAACACTCCCCGCAGAGTTTCCTCAAGCAAAAAGGCAAAGTCAATATTCCCCAGCGGATTTCTCCTCAAAGAAATAAAACAGGAATTCCCAGCAGAAACATTCTAAACAAAGTTGAAGATACACCTACTCTCCAACGACAGTTCGGGATTCAGCCTCCCAAGGCTCCCCAACATGTTGTCAAGGATTTATTTTCCTAGACAAAGACACTATGCAGTAAACGCATCACATTCATACACCATAACACATACATGACAAATGCATACAACATAATCTCATTTATTTTGAGAACATCATTACGCCATGCATACATGTGCATACAACTAATCCTTTTTCCTTGCAGGAAAAGTCAGTCATCAAATTAATACCTCTTCTTGTTAGACTTATCTCTTCCAGTTAAAAATAGGCAAAAGACATCTACCATTTCAGTATAAATCAACCAAAAGATTTATCCTGATACTTTCCCCAGTCACTCTGGATGGCATCTATAAGCCCGTCTCCGATAACTCTCCATATTCTCCCTAAATGGCATCTTTAATCCCATTCCCTACACAGTCAGCTAACACATCATCGAGTGCAAATTTTTGGGCACTTTAGTGTTCAATCATCTTCCACCTTCAAGTCACGAATGGTAGGCTCACCAATCTAACTCTTAAGGTTTAAGAAGATTGAACAAGGGCAACTGTTGTACCCCAAAGTTTTCCCTCTCATTTCTCAAGAATTTTCTCACAAAACCTTCCATGGCTCAAGTTTGAAGTAATGACACATCAATTTAGGTTTGGAATTTGCACAATGGAAAAATGGTAAAAATGCACACTGAAAAGTCAAACTTTTACTTTTTAATCAAAATCAGGTTTCAAGAATCACATTTCATCAAGACATGGTGGAATATGAAGTTGGTTCATCTAGAAAATCAAAAGTCAAAATTACTTTGGAAAAGTCAAAACACTTATAAATTTTTCTAAGTGTTAAGAAAATATGACAACCAAAACTTCTAACCTTCCAGTAACACTAGAACTTCTAGGTTTCCAGTTGCATCATAACTTCTAGGCTCTCTCGGCAATCAGAACTTCTAGGATTTAATTTATTCCCAGCAACCCCAGAACTTTAGTGTGTATGGATCCAGAACTTCTGGCTTTCCCCAATTTTTTAGGCTTTAGTGTTGTACCCCAATTTTTTCCCATAAGATCCCTTCATCATACTATATTGATTCAATCACCACAAGATCATATTAGGGCTTTTGATTCTCCTCTCCATCTTTAGCTTTGCTCTTTGAGGAATCACCAATCACCCTGACTTGTTTTTCTTTTGTGATCATGCATGTTTTTGAGTTTGTCTTACTTGTTAATAATGAAGGTAAAGGCAATATGGCTTAGCAAGTTGATCCATGGGTTCATGAGTTTATTTCCATGCCCTAGGCAATAAAGCTTGAGAAGTTCAAACCTCACCATTGAATTTGTTTTGGAAGAAATGTCATGGAAAGGTTATTTTGGTTCACCACATTTCAAGGTTATCAAATTTGATTCAAAAGTACAAGGGGTTGATTGGAAAAGTTGTTATGCTTAGACAAGGCTTTGTTCCAATTGGTCATAAGTGCATATTTCTCTCAATTTTCAAGATATGGAAGTGGTTTAGGTGGATATGAATTCTCATTTTCATCCTAAACATTTTTTATTCATGAATCATTTGTGTTGATATAAGAAGTTTGTTCAAAATTGTCATGTTTCCTCAAGACATTTTCTTGATCTAAGAGCTAGGTTGTGAACTTCAAAGAAGCATATATTGCTCATCTTTTGGTATTTTTGAGTTATTATAAAGACATCCTTATCTTCAAAGGGTTATCAAAAAATAACTTCAAAAGTTTCAAGGAGTTTTCATGTGGAAGAAGCCTGGTGATGAAGAAAGATCACAAGTCCTCCAGATGAACCTCCAATTTCTCATGTGAGACTTCAAATGATCATAACTTGGTCAATATTTATCACCTTGAGCTCATTCTTTTTCCATAATGATCTTGAGGATGTGAAATTTATTCCTTATTTTATGTTCAAAGTGACAAAATGGATGGAAGATGCCCTAAGGATCCAAACGATTATAGGTAATTTCATGATTTTTTGCCAACTTCAAGAATTCATAACTTTCTCAATTTTTGGATATTTTGAACGGTTCAAGTTTCAAAAGGTTATTCAAGAGGTCTATTTCATACCATCTTTTTTGGTCAAGAGAAAAATTCCAAGTAGAAGGCCATGTTTGGATGCAAAACATTATAGGTCACTTTTGAAGAAAAATTTGAAATATTTCTAAGTATGGAAAGTCAACCTTTTTCCCCCAACTTTGACTCAATGCAACTTTCAGCTCAAGCATCCATTTGATCCCATTCTTTTTCCATTGCAAAGCTTGTAACCTCATCTTTATAAAGTGTCAAGAATCATGCCTTAAGACCCCTTGAGCTGAGAATGCCATTGGAATGAACTTGGTAACTTGGAACTGGAGTTTCTCCATAAGTCAGAATTTGAGATTCATATTTTGGCCTTTAAACCAAATTAGCATGCGTTTGTGATCTAAACATGTTTAGCCAAGTTGCCAAAGTGGATTAGAGCCTTAAAACGCAAGGATTGGATGATTTTTGATGGAAATCATATCACACATTGCTCGTGCATCAGGTTCACACGATTTCCCTCCAAACTTCATCATTTTACCCGCTTGAACATTCCATTTGATTCCCTATAAATAGAGGGTCATCCCCCATTCATTTCCTTAAGCTTTAAGAGCTAAAAAACACTCTGTCAAAACCTCACACAAACTTCAAATTTTTGAAATCAGTTTCTGAGATTCCAGCCTTTTCTTCCAAAATTCATTTCACATTCATCTTCCTTAAGCATCATACAAACTCTCCAACACTTAAACCAAGCAAAATGAACTATAATCCAAGCTACAGAAGTCCAGTTTCAGAGCTCCTTTCTTGAAATTTGAAAAGGTATAATTCTCCACCATTTGGATCCAAATAAAGAACTAACTTGTTCTACTCCTCCTCCTGATTCTAGTGCTTCTTACAATTTTTAAATCCATTGAGAATTGAGAGAAAAATCTTAAATTGAAGGTGCTCGCTATTTTCTGTTTGTTTGATTCATATCTCTTTGTGTACTTTATATAAATTTGGCGCGACGGTGGTGTTAGGATCATCTTGGAGAGACGAATCCAATGATGCTGGTTTGGGATCCTAATTTTACAGTTTGAAAGATCTCCCAAAATCTCCATTGCAGGGTGGCTGGAGGTTGAAGACGATGACATGTCTCGTCTCAGCCAATGATAGCGTGCCAAACATTTTAATTTCATTGGTTGCCTTTTTTTTCCTGATTCCCTGCGCATCTTACTAAGATCCATATCAAGCACAGCACGTCTGGTCCATTGGATTAGCTTACTAACGCGTTTTGACTATGATCTGATGGCTCGTATCTTTTTGGTTTTATTTTATTTTCTGATTTTATATTTTAGTTGATTTAATTTTCAAAAATTCATAACTCTTTTATTTTTTATCCAAAAATTATGAAAAAATTCACAAAAATACTTTGAATTATTTCTTATCTCATGAATATTTTTTCACATTTTTATTTTGTGATCTGATATTTTTTTATATTTTTTCATTGTTTTCTTTGTTTTAATTACTTAAAAAATACTTTCTGACATTTCTTAATTTTAAATTTTTTTTATAAAAATCATTTTGCATATTTCAGAATTTTTGAAAATTTTATGGGATTTTATATTGATGTTTACTATTTTGGATCTATTTTCTATTTGTTTGAACAATTTTAATTAGTTTTAAAATAGTTTTTGACTTTAAAAAATTGCCAAAAAATTTGTAAAAATATTTGATTCCTTTTCTGATTTTTTTATGGTCTTACTTTTTATTTCTTGATTAATTTGAACATTGTTGATATTTTTCTCTTTTATTTCTATTTTTGAAAACATTTTAAAAATCCTTTTTATGTATATATTAAATGAATATTATTTTGTGATAATTTTCTTGTTGATATTGGGTTGAATTTTGATCATGAACTTTATTAATGTTGTACCCCAAAATTTTCCATCCCATATTTCTCAAAGACATTGCAAGAAAAATCTCCAAGTTGCTCAAGATTGCTCAAGAATTGGTTAGACAAGCTCTCTCCTAAGACAGTCTACCCCAAATTAGGGTTTTGTGTTGCATCAAGATCCTTGAGTTCAAATGACCTCAAGTTCTCACCAATGTCCTAACATGTTCTCAAGATCATTCATGTCAAGTTTCAAGCCTTACAGAGGATGTTTGCTCAGTCGCTCAAAAGGTCCAAAAATTGACTGTGTTATGGCAAAAGTCAACTGTGACCTACAAACAGTCAAACTTCAAGAATTTTTGTCAACATTCTCATTTTAAAGTATATTTCATCATTTTATCAAGGGTTGATCATGATTCATCAAGGATTTCTCAAAATTCATCAAGATTCAAAAGTTGCTAAATTAGGGTTTTGTAGGAAAAGTCAACTCAACTTTGACCAACCATAACTTTCTCATACTTTATGAGAAATGACTCATCCAAAACTCATTTTTAAGTGGATGCAATTCCCTACAATCCATCTTAATACCTCAAATTCAAAAAATTCACTCACGAGAAGTTATGAATTTTGACAATATATGTCATTTTGAAAAGTCAACAAAAACACCTTTTTTGTCAAAGCTTCTAACTTGCGCATGGAATATCAAAATGAGATGAGACCAAAAGGGTTGATTAGAGGACATCTAAAGCTTTCTAAAAAGTCCATGAACACGTCCAAAAGTTCAAAATTGAAGAAGTTATGCATTGTTGAAGTTGGACTTGTTTGCAAAATTGCCAAAAGTCAACTATCCCAAAAACTTTAAATTTTGCCAAATGGGCCCATTCTTTTTCACTTGATTTGAGTTTGCATTATTTCCCACGTGCTCTAGCTTTAGCCATGTGTCCATATCTTATTTTTATTATTTTATTTTATTTTTATTTGAATTAATTCATTTTAAATCAAATAAAATCAAATAAAATCCAAAGCATTGATACCAATGGATTTCTTGATCATTTCAGGCTCCAAATACAGCTAGCTTTGCAATCAAATTCCTATTAAGGCCATTATGCACAAGGAGATTGGATTCAAGCCAAAATTGGAAGGTTTTAATGGAAGATCAAATCAAATATGCAATCATCAATGTAGGAGGATTTGGAAAAAGTTTGTTACCCTAATACAATATGCAATACATAAGCAAGCGTGCAAGACAGAAACAAGGGTTGGAGAGCAGTTGTGGAGGCAGAACCAAACTTACAAAAACCAGAAAAAAGTGTTACTTTGAAATCAAGGTTAGAGACACTTTCAGGGCTTGATACTTGTCTCAATCGATTCCTGGCAACCCTCAGAAGCGAAACCAATCAGAATCACACGTTTTCCAGCTTCCTAGAGCGCTGTAAGTGGTCCACGAATCCGCCCCATTCTTGAAATTGGAATTCACTATTCTTGCATCCATTGAATGAAATAACTGCATATTCTTAACCCTCACATCATTTGCAAGCTTTTCATAATAACCAATTGCATTTATCTGACTTATATGGAGAACCACCATTGCTAGGGTTTGGTTCGTGTTTTTGGGTCTTTTTGTTTCATGGAAAATTGGCTTCTGTTGTACCCCAAAATTTGCCCTCCCATATTCTTCAAGATTTGCAAAGAGCATGCTTCAAAATCTCCCAAAGGTTGCACAGTTCAATGGCCTCCTAACAATCAAAAATTAGGGTTTTGGTTTTGGCAGAGAAATTGAAGTTTTCAAGGGTCTAATCAAGTCCCACATGCCTACAAACATGGTCTAGCATCCACATGCCAAGTTTCAAGACTTACAGCACAAAATTGCACAGTCAAATGCCCTAATTGCTCAGCAGTCAACTGCAGGGGCAAAATGGTCATTTGACAGTCAAAAGTCAAAATTTTTGGTCAACACCTTATTTTGAAGCCACAAACATCATTTGATCAATCCTTGATCATGATTCTCAAGGCATGGCTCAAAAAGTCTCAAGATGCAAAAGTTGCCATATTTGGACAGTTGAAAAAGTCAACTGTAACTTGACCAAGGCATAACTTCCACATGGTTCATCAGAAAAATTCCATCCAAAGCTAATTTTTAATAGAAAGACATTTCCTACAACTCCTCTTCACACTTCAAGTCCAAGAAATGCTCTCACAAAAAGTTATCAATTTCAACATTATAGGTCATTTTCAAAAGTCAACAAAAAGGGACTTTAAGTCAAAGACCATAACTTGATATTGGTAAATCAAAATGACATGGGACCAAAGGCATTGGTTAAAGGACTTCAAGACCTTTCCAAAATGTCCAAGAACATGATCAAAGCTTAAACATTGTGCAAGATATGCCTTGTGGAAGTTGGGAAATTTTTGGGAATTTTGAAAAGTCAACTTTGCTTCAAATGCCTCAAAATTGCTAATGGGCCACATTTTCTTCCAAGAATCATTATCCAAAGGCTATGCACGACCATTTGACCCAAATGGGATTTATTTCATCATTTTTTATTATTTATTTGAATTTTTATCAACATTAATTCATTTAATTAAATAAAATATGACAAAAATACTAAACAAATGTTTTTGAATCCTTTTATGCAGCATATGCCCTCATTATTCACTCAAGATCTCGTGCACATCAAAAAAGGAAAGATTTGGTGCAAATTGGAATGTTCTTCATGAGGAAAATATTGGAAAAGATTCCATGGAAATCAAATATTTGATTCATCAATGCAAAGGTTTATGGACTCAAATTCTTACCCTAATTCAATCCCATACATAAACAGAAGGCAACCCTAATGCATAGAACCTTCAAGCTGCGCCCAAACCTCATACACACTTTGCATTTTTTTATGAAAAAGTCAAAACTGAAAACACAGTTTCAGTGCGTTTCAAAGCAAGATAACTATTCCAATAGCTTGCCAAGGTCACCAGGGATCTATTCCAATAAAAACCACAACCTCTAACACAAAGAATTGGTAACACGAAGCCGTCCTGTTCTTAACATTTTTCATATTCATGTTTTAATTTATACGCATCATCCTTGCATTTTTTTTGTTGATTTGTATTAATTCAATCATTCTAAAGCTAACAGCATCGTTTAATTGAGTTTTCGTGCCCTGTACATGAATCCACCATTGGAGCTCGTTAGGGTTGCAGAGGTCAAAAATTAGGGCTTCTTTCATAGGGAAAAATTGAACCACAAGACATATATCATTGAACTCAGGGCATCTGGACGATTCAATTCCATAGGTCGCGCCCTTTTTATATTTGAGTATGGCCTAATCGCTATTTTCATGTTCTTCATTTAGTGGGGGTTTAAAACCCCCGCTATCCATCTGTTTTTTTTTCCAGGCCAAAGCAAACGAGTGGAGAAGAAGATGAGTTGTAAGCACGCGGTTGGTTGATTTGAAGCTTGGCGCGTTTTTTTTATTATTACAGTCACTAATGCTTTTTTCATATATAGTGCTCATTGTTCAATATACATAAAAATCAACGCGCCTGGCTGAGTGGTTAATGCGTTGTCCTGCAATCCATGGGACCTGGGTTCGATTCCCAGGTCCCCTCCCTTCTCAATATTATTTTGCCTAATATGTTCCTACGCAGCGTGCCTCCCAGTGGTCCACCATGCATCCACTATCAAAGCTTGCCACATGGCCCAGGAGACGAATCTGAAGGTCAGGATGAGAGGTCCATCATACACCTCCATTGACCATGCCACATGCGCGCTGAGAAAGTCAACCAAGGGCCTGAACATGGTGGGCCAAATTGCTCAATTTACCTCCAAGAGGGCCAACAAACCCCCCATGTTTGCATTCTTCTCTCTTTTTATTTTTTCTCTTATTTATTTTAATTACATTATTTGTTTTATTTTAATTCCTTAAATTAATTTTTTTTCTTTAATATAAAAATACCAATAAAATCAGAAAGCCAAAAAATAAAAATATATTTTATTATTTAATTCACTAATGTTTTTATTTTGTAAATAAATGTAATAATTAATTTAGTTCTAATTCTAGGTTTTAATTTTAATATTTTTTGTAATAAACTAAAAAAATGTAGAAATTAGGGTTTTAAATACTTTATTCTTTTTCTTTTCTTTTACCATTATTAAATATTAATTATTTTTGTAAATAAATTGCCATGTAAATAATTAATTAAAACTAGGTCAAATTTAAACCTTTTTTTTAACAAATTAAAAATAGTTTAGAAATTAGGGTTTTAATTTCATTTAATTTTCTTACTAAATTCCATAAATACAAAAACTCAAAAAATAATTTCCTTTTCTCATTTAATTTAATTAATTTCATAATTTCAATTTAACTTCTTGAAAAGGGTCCAACGCCCTTGCTTTCGATTATAATTTCGTTTCACGCGCTTATGTTATTTCTTTTCTTATAAATTCCATGTACTTGCCCCAAAGCCTTGTAATAGATTAATTAGGAAATTTATCTTTCCGCATTTTATTTTATTTCAAATCGGGTCTTGGATTAATTTGGCGATGTAGACCCGCGCCTTTGTAATAGCGTAGGACTTTTAATTCCGCATCTTTTAACTGTTAATAATTTGCATGAAAGAATGAATGCCAAAAATAAAAACAAAGCGTAGATCACAAATGCATGACAAGATAAAAATAATTGAAAATGACACACGAATCACACACCACCCCTAGGGTATGTCTCACTGTTGCCTTGCCCCTCGAAAAGTGGTCATCGAGTAGAGGATGTTTTAGTAAGTCCTCATGTCCATGAACATGGCATGAGGGTAGCTTCTAAGGTGTCTTCCTATTGCTCTGGTGACCACAATGTCCCGAACCCTCGAATTGACCCGAATACCTCCAACGGTGGTGCTACCTACCTCTCAATGGTGGGATAGCACTACCTTAAGGACATTTACACAGACGAATTCCTTAGGGTAGGTAGATGACTCGTAGATACTTGCTCTAATTTCAAAAAAACTTCTTTTCACACCGACACCTTTCAAAAAGCTTTCAAAAACAATTTTTCAAACACTCTTGAGGACTGATACAAGAGTCGAACTGAAATTTGAAACGAAACTTTTTTTAAACCCACTCACCTTGAAAAGCAAACAAACAATTTTGAAAACACAAATGAGCAAGTATCTAAGAGCCCATGGATAACCATGGATAGAAAGGGTGCTAACACCTTCCCTTTCTATGAATCTACCTCCCGAACCGAGAGCAATCTTTATAAGGAATTTTCTGTGCTTTTGTCCTTTCCATTTGGAGAAAATAAAAGACGGTGGCGACTCTTGCTTCCGCGACATTTCGCGAACCAGCGTTAAACAGTCAGTTCCAGATCCACCGATCACAGCTTCAATAAAGGCCATGGTTGTGATCAGTAGGTTGAGACGAATCCAACCATGGTCTTAGAGTCCATTTTTGTGGCCTGTGCAAGATTTTGGAGATGAACAAGCTTGTAGTGACGAAACTTGGTCCGTTGGTATAAGTATTCTGTCTTTTAGCCACGGTTGGGAGGTCAGGGATAATACATTGCATCCATCCATTAGATTATTCGAATCACGCACGTTTTTTTTCCTTCTTTTTTTTGGTCATTGAGTTTGTTTTCTTATATTATTATTAATACATATTATACTAACAATTAAAACAGCATGGCGTAGTGGTAAGCTTGGCATTGGATATCCTTTCAGGACCTGGGTTCGAATCCCAGGTCCCCCCTTTTCTCAATATTATTTGTTTTCAGATATTCCAGTGCACATGCCAGCCTAAGATCTACCATACTCCCTCACCAATCAACACACCAAATGGCCAGATGGCCAGATCTGGTGGCCAAGCCTTGAGGGTACACCATGGACTCAGTCAACGCCCATGCATTGGATCAAGAAAGTCCAAACGTATCAGCTTCATTTGGGCCTACAAAAATGCTTTCAGCACCTCCAAAAAAGGCCCATTCTCTCTTTCTCTCACATTTTTATTTATTTTAGTTTATTTATTTATCTTATTTAATTAATTTCTAACCAATGGATTAATTTTCTTTTTTTATCACAAAATCACAAAAAATATTTTTATCCAATAAAATTTTAGAATTATTTTTTTATAAATACTAACTAATTAATTTAGGTTTTTAATTCTAAGAAACTTTAATTTATTTTTGAAAATATTTAAAATTAATTAGAAATCATTAGGTTTTAATTCTAATTTAATTATTTTATTTTCTTTCTTAAAATGATAAAAACTCCAAAAACATGTCATTTATTATTTTTTTTCATTTAAATAATTTAATTTAGTTATTTCTTTTAGGATTTAATTTCTTTTCTTAAATAAAAACAACAAAAAACATTTTCTTTTAAAAGGGTCAAAACCCTAATTTTGCATCCGATTTAATTTTGCATCGCGATTTATTTTTGTTTACCCAATTAATGTATCTGCTTACGGTTTGTAATAGATAATTAGGATATTTATTTATTTTACCGCTTTATTTTATTTTCAAAGGGTTGCTTTTGGCAATGTAAATACCCGACGCCTTGTAATTTAATTTCCGCATTTTAATTCTACAAATTATATAATTGTTAGATGTTTGATAATAGGGTTGGCATGACAAGACTGAATGTTTAAATCTTAAAATAAAATTAGATCACCCTTAACATGTGCAAAGATAAAAATAACTGAAAACGACACACTCGCACATGCGCACTCTTAGGGTACACCCCACTTGGTTGCCTTCGTACACAGTCATTGAGTATAGGTCGTTTTAGAGGTAACCCTCTTGTCTAAAAGATATTAGTTGCCTCGAAACGGTTGCCTCGGATATTGTTGCCTCAAACAAATGATCTAAGACATTAGGGTTACCGCTAAGGCGTCCTAACATTGCTTTGGTGACCGTATGTCCCTATTCGAATTGACCCTTAAACTACAACGACGGTGCTACCTACTTACTCATAGTGGGATAGAATTGTCTAAAGGAAATTAGCATAGAACGATTCCTTTTTCGAGTAGGTAGATAGTTCTTAGATACTTGCTCTTTCAAAAGCAAAAATTTTCACACTTACACTCCTTTTCGGACAAAGTTTTCAAAAACACTTCATTACACTCTGGAGGACAGGAGCAAAAGTTAAATCAAAGTTTCAAACAAATTTTTTTTTCAAACCCACAAACACAAAGAACACAATTTTGAAAACAATTGAGCAAGTACCTAAGATCCCGTAGATAACTACGGATAGAAAGGGTGCTAACACCTTCCCTTTCTATAATCTACCCCCCGAACCCGAGAAATATCTCGAAAAAGGAATTTTTTTGTGCTTTTTTCCTTTCCTTGTTGGATAAAATAAAAGTCGGTGGCGACTCTTGCTTACCGCGACATTTTGCAAACAAAAAACACAAAACGCAAACTAGCATTCCAACAATAATCAGTTATTCCCACTGTATCACAGAACTGGCGACTCTGCTGGGGATGCTCTTATAAGTGGGGTGTACCTTAGGAATAGTTCATAATGTTTTCAATTGCTTGATTTGTATGATTTATCTTTGTGGGCTTGAATCAGAGTTACTATAGATCCTAATCTGGATCTGGGGGACACCCTTTAGGTAAGTAGCAATAAACTGTGAGGGAACTGTATGGCGTAAATCGATACGGTTGAAGCAGTAGCTACGTTGGTGTGGCACTTTAGTTTGTAACGATATCCCTTGTGGCGCAACGAGGAGAATATGGGTCTGCTAAGGGGTCATTAAGCACCAACTGACCTTAGAACCTATAATTGACCAACTTAGCCATAGAACAGTAGCAGTATGCTACACTCATTGAGATCAAACTCTTACGATGATTCCAGCCGCAAGAAAAGGTTGCTAAACTAGAATTATGACCGATCGAGGGTGGTCAATGATATTGAGATCCTCTAGAACCCGGTTACTATTTCTAGGACAGGTTTAAACCAACTGAACTGAAAGAGGGTAGTAACTAAGCTCCTTGCCATCCTGAAATCTAAGGGCTATCTGCGTGACTTGTTTGCCCTTACCATGTTTTCTATTTGTGAATACCTGTGGTGTGTTTCTATCATGACATCATGCATCATGACATTGCATGCATATTGCATTGGACTAACCATTTCAAAGACCAATGGGATTCATATTTGTTTTGTTTTATAGGTCATGGCATCTATGCGTAGAAACACTATTCGAATCAGCTTTGTCCAGATTCCCACTCAGCTTAAGGAATTGGTTTCCAAGGTTCCTGACACTTCCTCCTTTATCAGAAGACATGGGCACCTCCTTGGTTTGGTCACCTCCAAGATGGATGAACAGATGATGAGTGTCTTACGCCATTTCTTTGATCCACTGTACCACTGCTTCACTTTTCCGGACTACCAGTTGGTCCCTACCTCAGAAGAGTTCTCTAATCTGCTTGGTATCTCTATTCTAGAGCAAACCCCGTTTATAGGTTGGGAGAAAGTCCTTAGGCCGGAAGAGATTGCTTCAGCCCTCCATCTGACAAAATCTGAGGTAATGCCTAACTGGGAGACTAGGAGTGGGACAAAAGGCTTCTTGACTAAGTTCTTGGTTGGTCGGGCTAATCAGTTCTGGGATAGTTTAGACTTTCAGGCGTTTGAGGACATCCTGGCTCTTCTTATTTATGGTCTGGTTCTGTTTCCAAACTCAGATTCTTTTATTGACGTGAATGCGGTGAAGATTTTCATGTCCGGTAATCCAGTACCCACTCTCTTGGATGATATTCTGCATACCTTATATGCTCGTACTGCTCGGAAACGGGGAACCCTTATGTGCCATGCACCATTGCTGGCGAGGTGGTTTATTTCTCACCTCCCTAAATCAGTTTTGAAGAATAAGGAAGGCATGGGTTGGGCCTACAAGATTATGTCCCTTTCTCACACTGACATCATCTGGACTACTAAAGGCACGGAAGACGTGGCTATTATTAATCGTTGCAGGGAGTACCCCAATGTTCCACTGCTAGGAATCAATGGTGGGATAACCTATAATCCTTGTCTAGCCTTACGACAGTTCGAGCGAGCTAGGAGGGAAGGACCTCATGAGTTGCTGATGCCAAGCATTGTCTTTGACTTCCAAGGGGATAGTGACGAACATCGTCGCAGATTCATACGAGCTTGGGATAGGGTGCACAGGTCTGATCCTCACGAGCTAGGTGTGAAGACTTCTCTTCCAATGGAACCATATCTCCAATGGGTTCGTACACGTGCTCAGAAGCTAGGGATGCTCTACGAAGCTGTCTTGCCTGTGATATTTGAACGTGATGATGAAGAAGGGGTTCCTCCTACCATCCTCCACCCATAAATGCCTACTGACATCGGGGCATTAAAGAGGTCCTGGATCCAACTAAGGGAAGAGCGGGATACTTACAGAGAAAAGTATCACGAGCAAGAGCGGAAGATCCTGAAGTTGACAAGGCAGCTGGAGAACGAGCAGATCCTCAATGACTATGTTAGCACCAACGGGAAACGACCATGGGAGCGCTGATGTATTTTGATTATTTCTAGTTTTGATTTAACTTTTCAGTATTTCTTTTTGTGACGCCTTAAAGGCATTTGTTTAACAATCGAATTCAAAGTTTTATCTAATAAAAAGTGTTTCATTTTGGTTTACGAATTTGAATCTCTAAAGTCTTTGAAATCATATCATACGCATTTCATTCCCATGCACCTCATTATTGGTACCCTTACAGGTTTCTCATCTTCTTTGTTGTTTATTTCAGCACATCATGTCTTCTGAAACATCAACTGATCAAGCCATCAAGGCTCTACAAGCTCAAAACGCCCAGTTCCAGGAATTTTTCATGAGTTTAGCCAAGGGTCAGCAAAATCTGAAGACTCTTATCCTGAAGGATAAGAATAATAATAATAATAAGAAGAAGAAGACGGTCCTACTAAATATGGGTCGCAGATTCGGAAACAATTTGCGAGAAGAGGTTAATTTGACTCACTCATCTGGAGGGGGAGAAAATCAGGAAGAAAGGAGGGCTCCTAGCCCCGTGGTTTCTAACAAAGAGACTGACTTTGACGAAGACCAGTATCCTCCGGCTGAGGATAGATATAAACAACTCGAAGACCGGTTGAGCGCAATGGAGGTCCAGAAAGTCCCTGATCTGGACTTTGGAGATTTTGGTTTGTCATTTGGGGTGGTGATTCCCCACAAGTTTAAAGCACCAGTCTTTGCTAAATACGACGGGGTTTGAAAGATTCATCCATACACCACTGATAAGAATCTCTGGATCCACTTCTTTCAAGATAGTCTTTCAGGGACTCAACTTGAATGGTTTTACCAGCTGGAAGGAGCTAGTATCCGTAATTAGGAGGACTTGGTTGCTGCTTTCTACAAGCAGTACCAATACAATGCCGACCTCGCTCCCATGCGTGCCTAACTTCAGGGTATGTCTATGGGTGCAAGCGAAGGTTTCAAAGACTACGCTCAGAAGTGGAGGGACCTTGCTGGAAGAGTACAACCCCCTTTGGCTGACAGGGAGTTAGTAGATATGTTTTTGGGGACCTTGTCTGGTCCGTATTTCAACCATCTGATTGGAAGTTCATCGTCCGGGTTTACTGGGCTGATTATGACCGGGGAAAGAGTTGAAGCCGGTATCAAGAGCGATAAAATACAGAAGGGTGCTTCATCAAGTGCCGAGAAGAAGCCTTTTAAGAAGGAGTCCAGTGTTGTTTATAGCTCAAAGAGCCATAACAAACCTGAACGCCGCCAAGCAGTTAATGCGGTGGTCATATCAAGACCCGTTGTTGCTCCTCAACACAACAATCAGCCAAGGGCCGAGAGGCCGCGAAGACAGTTCACTCAGCTCCATATGACCCTGTCTCAGATTCTGCCACAGTTATTGAAGACCAGCTTGGTGATTTCGAAGGAGGCCCCGACGAATCCAAATACAACATCACCCATGTACAATCCGAATGCCCACTGTGCTTTTCACTCCGATAGCCCGGGGCATAATACGAATGACTGCTGGGTTTTGAAGAATAAGGTGCAGGACTTAATTGATGCTAAGGAGATTGAGTTTGAAGCGCCTGAAAGGCCTAATGTTATGACTGCTACTATGCCCAAGCATGGAGTAAATTCTGTAGATTAAGACTCGTTTGTGGTTTCTGTGAAAGACATTGCTACTCCATTGATGACTGTGAAGAAGAACCTTCTGTTAGCCGGTTTATTTCCGGGCTGTGGCGAAGGATACCGCCTGTGTTTTGTCCTACCTACCGGTTGCCATCTTTTGAAGTCAGGTGTCCAACGTATGATGGATAATAAATAAATTTTGTTTGAGAAGACTTTTGTTCCTTTGGTTCCTACTGAAGAAGTTGCTATAATCACCATTTTCGACAATTCTTCCAAGGATTCCTCGAGAAAGCATGTTAGAATTACATCTGTTCCGAGAATTACACCGTTGATCATTACCATTCCTAGGCCTATCCCCTATACATCAGACAAACTTGTCCCATGGTACTATGGGGCTGACGTGTATTATCACGGGGTTAAACAAGACTTGAATGCTGAAGAGGCTGATACTGACATCAGCAATATTGTTGGATCTAGTAAAGTCACCTGCAGCGGAAGGCTTTTCTCCCCTGAGATCTCTCCACCAGTTGTTCGAAAACCTGTTGTTATTACACCTGCCAATACACCTGCTACTATCCATGTTCATGTTCCAATTCTTACCCCTGTCGCCGAGTCATCTGACACTCGGGGCAAGGGGATCGCCGATGAGCCTGCCCGGACAGAGGCACCGAAGAAGATTACTACTGAAGCCTCTAGACAAGAGATGGAGGAAATTTTGAAGATCATCAAAAAGAGCGACTACAATGTAGTCGAGCAGCTGGGGAAAACCCCGTACAAGATCTCTATGTTGTCTTTATTGTTGTGTTCAGAGGCCCATGCTAAGGCTCTGATTGCTTTCCTAAAGACTGCGCACATGCCGCAGGAGACATCAGCTGACCAGTTCAAAGACTATGTGGCGAGTTTAACTGCTGATAATGGGTTGGGTTTCTCCGACACTGACTTGACTGCTAAGGGAAAGAATCACAATGACGCTCTGCATGTCTCCATTATGTGTAGGGGCACTACTCTGGCTCACGTGTTGGTGGATATTGGGTCATCGCTGAATGTCTTACCCAAGAAGGCGTTAGACCGGTTAGACTATGAAGGGTTGGAGCTGAAACCAAGCAACATTGTGGTCAGGGCCTTTGATGGGTCCAAGAGAATGGTACACGGAGAAGTGGATATTCCGATGAAGGTTGGTTCTCAGATTTTCGCATCTACATTCTATCTGATGGACATTCGGTCATCTTATTCTTGTTTGTTGGGTCGCCCGTGGATCCACAAAGCTGGGGCAGTAACGTCTACGCTCCACCAGATGCTGAAATACCCAGTGAAGGGGAAAATTGTTATAGTACAAGGAGAAGAGGAGTATATGGTGAGCCACCTCAACTCTTTCCAGTATGTGGAAATGGACGGGGAATTCATTGAGACCCCGTGTCAACATTTTGAAGAAGTCCCCCAAACGCTAGCGTCAACTGAAACGGTTACTGAAGATCCTCCAATGAAGATGGCTTCCCTCAAGGATGCCCGAGCTGTTGTTAAGAAAGTTGGGTGTGCAAATTGGGGCCAACTCCCTGATTTTACACATAAGACTAACAAGTTTGGTTTGGGTTTCACTGTAGAAGCTCAAAGGGTTGTTCGGTATACGCGGATCGGAAGACCTCCCCTATTTATCAGCAATTCAGGAGTGAATGCCATTGAAGACGGTGTTGAAGAGTCTGAGTTCGACAGCTGGATTTACCCAACGACCGACGGTGGACTAAGCAATTGGACGACAAAGGACTTCGTCCCAATTTCTTTTATTACCCAGTAATGAGACTTTTGTTTTAAGTTTATAACAGACAATTTTTAAACTTTACGGCCCGGTGTCTTACCCGAGGCACCGTGGCTTTGTTTGTGAGGGCTTGATATTTGTCATCTCCATATATCATTAATAAAAGAATTGGACGTTTCTTGCATTTCAAATTTTGCGCTCCTTGTTTTTCTTTTATTATATATTGCAAAACAATTATTTTACACACACTCACATATACAGGTCTACATCCATTATGGACCCCACTGATAACGACTCTGCTACTGCCAGTTATGACTTCGAAAGTCCGATCAACTTAGCCGAAGACGAAGGTGAAGATGATTGTGAAGTGCCTGGTGAACTTGCTAGACTGCTACTTCAGGAAGAGAGGGCCATACAGCCACATGAAGAGCCGGTAAAATCAGTGAATCTGGGTACAGAGATAGACAAAAAAGAGGTCAAGATCGGGGCAAATCTGGAGCTTAGTGTGAAGCAACGGTTGATTCAGATGCTGCGTGACTATGTTGAGATCTTTCCCTGGTCTTATGAAGATATGCCTGGGTTGGATACCGATATTATGGTTCACCGCCTTCCTACCAAGGAAGACTGTCCTCCAGTGAAACAGAAGGTCCGCCAAATACGCCCGGAGATGTCTGAGAAAATCAAGGCTGAGGTTATGAAACAATTTGACGCCGGTTTTCTAGCAGTTACTTCTTACCCGCAGTGGGTTGCCAACGTGGTTCCTATACCGAAGAAGGATGGTAAGGGATGAATGTGTGTTGATTATAGGGATCTGAACAGGGCGAGCCCCAAGGATGATTTCCCTCTACCTCATATCGACGTTCTGGTTGACAACACCACACAACACAAGGTATTCTCCTTTATGGATGGTTTCTCCGGTTATAATCATATTAAAATGGCTCCTGAAGACATGGAGAAGACAACCTTTGTTACTCAATGGGGTACCTTTTGCTACAAAGTCATGCGTTTCGGATTGAAGAATGTCGGGGCAACGTATCAGCACGCAGTGGTCGCTTTGTTCCATGACATGATCCATCATGAGATTGAGGTATACGTTGACGACATGATTGCAAGATCCCAGACTGAAGAAGAACATCTTGACCACCTTCAGAAGTTATTTGACAGGTTGAAGTTGTATAAGCTGGGGTTAAACCCGAACAAGTGCACCTTCGGGGTGAGATCTGGTAAGCTGTTGGGTTTCATCGTAAGTGATAAAGGTATCCGAGTGGATCCTGTAAAAGTGAAGGCTATACAGGAGATTCCAGCTCCCCGAACAGAAAAAGAAGTCAGAGGCTTTTTGGGACGATTGAATTACATTGCCCGATTCATCTCACACCTGACTGCTACTTGTGAGCCAATCTTCAAGCTACTGAAGAAAGCTCAAGTGGTAAGATGGAACGATGAATGTCAGGACGCTTTCGAAAGGATCAAGGAATATCTCCAAGAGCCACCCATTTTGATGCTTCCAGTTGAAGGGAGACCCTTGATCTTATATTTGACAGTACTCGACAATTCAATGGGGTGCGTGATGGGGCAGCATGACGAGTCTGGCCAAAAAGAGCATGCTATTTATTACCTTAGCAAAAAGTTTACCGACTGCGAGACCCGATACTCATTGCTTGAGAAAACTTGTTGCGCTTTGGTATGGGCTGCTCGCCGGCTGAGACAGTATATGCTGACTCACACTACTCTATTGATATCAAAGATGGATCCAATCAAGTATATCTTCGAGAAGCCTGCCTTGTCCGGAAGGATAGCAAGATGGCAGATGATCTTGACTGAGTATGACATCCAGTATACGACCCAAAAATCAATCAAAGGAAGTGTGTTGGCAGATCATTTAGCATATCAGGCTATAGATGATTACCAATCTATGAACTTTGAATTCCCAGATGAGAACATCATGTTGGTAACTGATTGTGAGACACCTGGACCGGATGAAGGACCTGAGGAAGGATCCCGATGGTCTATGTACTTTGATGGAGCTTCGAACGCTTTGGGAAATGGCATTGGCGCCGTGATCATATCTCTTAAAGGCTCTCATACTCCATTTACCGCCCGACTATGTTTCAACTTCACCTACAATATGGCGGAGTACGAAGCGTGCATCATGGGTTTTCGAGCAGCTATTGACCTAAGGATTAAGTTCTTGAGTGTTTTTGGAGATTCTGCTCTCGTGATCAGTCAGATCAAAGGCGAGTGGGATACGAAACACCTTAATCTTATTCCTTACAAGGAGTATGTATTGACGTTGCTTCTGCATTTCGAAGAGATAACCTTTGAACACTTCCCTAGAGAGGATAATCAGTTAGCGGACGCGCTAGCTACGATGTCTTCTATGTTCAAAGTCAATTGGGACAACGAAGCTCCCCGGCTTACCATTGAGAAGTTGGACGAACCTGCACATTACTGTGACATTGAGACTGAAGAGGTAGCAGATAAACCCTAGTTTCATGACGTGAAGGGATACCTTGAGGCTCAAGAATACCCTGAGGGTGCATCTGTTAATGATAAGAAGTTTCTGAGGAGGTTCGCGGTGAAGTTCTTCATCAGTAATGGTATCCTTTACAAGCGTAACCATGATTCAACCTCACTGCGATGTGTGGATAAGAACGAGGCAGAAAGGATTATGGTAGATTTACATGAAGGTACTTTCGGAACTCATTCCAGTGGACATACCATGGCAAAGAAAATCCTTCGAGCAGGATATTATTGGTCCACTATGGAAGCCGACTGTTATCAGCATTCTCGAACATGTCACAAGTGCCAAGTCTATGCTGATAAGGTGCACATACCTCCAGTACCTCTGAACGTCTTGACAGCTCCGTGGCCTTTTGCAATGTGGGGCATTGACATGATCGGCGAGATCAGACCTACAGCGTCCAACGGGCATCGTTTTATCCTGGTAGCTATTGATTACTTTACAAAGTGGGTTGAAGCAGCTTCCTTTGCTACTGTGACCAAGAACGTCGTGGAACGTTTCATTCGGCACAATCTGATTTGTCGATACGGTGTACCAGAGAGGACCATTACGGACAATGGTACAAATCTCAACAATAAGATGATCACCGAACTCTGCAAACAATTCAAGATACAGCATCACAACTCTTCTCCCTACCTACCGAAGATGAATGGGGTTGTTGAAGCGGCTAATAAGAACATTAAGAAGATTGTGCATAAGATGGCGGTGACATACAAAGATTGGCTCGAGATGTTACCATTTTCTATTCATGGGTACCGCACCTCAGCGCGGACGTCAACAGGGGCAACACCCTATTCCTTGGTATATGGCATGGAGGCTGTCTTTCCCATTGAAGTTCAGATACCCTCTCTTCGGATTATGAAAGATGCAGGTTTGAGCGAAGATGACTGGATCCAGACCCAACTTGATCAACTGAACTTAATCAACGAAAAGAGACTTACTGCTATTTGTCATGGTCAGACGTATCAAAAGTGGATGATCAAGGCCTTTAACAAGAAAGTTAGACGACAAGAGTATCAAGTTGGGGACTTGGTTATCAAGTGCATCATACTGCTACAAGGTGATCCCAAGGGAAAATGGACCCCTACCTACAAATGACCATTTGTGGTTAAGAACATTTTCTCAAGAGGAGCTATGATTCTAACCACCGTGGATGGTGACGACCTTCCTCACCCCGTCAATGCAGACATAGTGAAAAGATACTACGCATAATCAAAGACCCACTAGGTTGACTGGCCTAGGCAAAAATAAGGGTTTCCCGACGAACCAAAAGGGTTCAGGCAAAAATAAGGGATGAAAATGAAAAAATTTGTACACCCGGCAAGTCGAAAACATGAAAGGACGGCTTGGGCAAAAAAGTGTATCCTGGTGGACTGAAAGCCCGAAAGGGCGGTCCAGGCAAAAATTAGGGATCAAAGCATAACACTATGTCTCATTGGATCACCTTGAAACCAGACTTCGGTATCGATTATCAAGCTCGGACGGTGCTAATCAATCTGATCTACCTTCAACCAAGTAGCAAAGTGATGAGATGCTCGAGGACATAAAGGCAATAGCAGAGTTGGAATCCAGTGGGATTATTCACATAGCTGTTTTGTTTAGTTTTTCACAAATTGTATAAACTCTATTGTTCGGCGGAGTTCTCTTACTAAGACGTCAGCCTATTGTACAAAAACGCCTATTTACAGGCCAAACTCCAAAATCAATACAATTCATTTTCAGAGAAATTTCAAACTGTTTTTCCTTTTTCTGTTTTGTTTTGCAAAGAACGTCCAATGTTTATTTTTGATATATCATTTGACATTAATTGCTGCTCATGAATATTTACATGCGAAACAAAATACGATTACTTGTAATATCAGAAATAGGGGGCAATAAGAATTGTCCAAGCTTTACAGTTGCTCTATCCACCAGGTACGAAGGTAGGTTTAGCTGAAGAATGTGTCTGAAATACTTTCACTCCCCGCAGAATAAGAGAAGACAGTAATGATAACTCTCCCCAACTGAGACTCGCAACTGTGAACGAATCGATAATATTCTCCCCAAGCAGAGTTTATCTACCATCAGCACTGGAAAGTATTATCATCCCCGGCGGAGTATAAAATATCCCCAGTGGAGTTTGAAATATTCCCCAGCGCAGTCTGAAAAAGCTTCCCCAGTGGAGTATGGAGAATCACCCCCAGTAGACTCTTGAAGTTTGTCCCTAGTAGAGTCTAAAAGGTTATCCCCAGTGAAGCCGCAACTGAAAGATCATCCCCAGTAGAGTTCATTCCTTTCACAAACAAGAATTCAATCCCCAACAGGATTCAGTATCACCAACAACGGTAATTCATCCCCGGCAGAATTTATCGGTGGAATCCTCAGTAGAACATCTCTTCCCCACAGAGTAATCTCCTTATCAGTTTATCCCCCAACGGAGTTATCCTCTCCTGCAGGTTTACTCTCACGATCATCTTCATTCTCCATCCCCAGCGGAAACAAAGAATTCAGCTCTTTTCTCCAGCAGCTATCCAGGATTTATTATCCCCAGCTAAAACATTACATTTCCATACATCATGACACATGCATATACACATCATACAACACCAATCTCATTTATTTTGAGAACATCATTGTTTGATACATATCATGCATTACATACAGCTAACCTTTACCTTTCAGGAAGGATGCGGTTAAATTCTCACAAAATTCAAAGCTATGAAGCTTTTATCTCAGTCGAATTACTGACAAGTTCTTAAATCTCAACAGAGTTTTTCTCAGTTGAATTAAAGAGAAGGTCCTAAATCTCGACAAAGTTCCTCCGTCGAATTATAGACGAGTTCCTAAATCTCAGCAGAGTTTTCTAGGTTGAATTACGGGCAAGTTCTTAAATCTCGATGAAGATGTTTCCCTCCAGTCGAATTACTGACAAGTTCTTAAATCTCAATAGAGTTTTTCTCAGTTGAATTACAGACAAGGTCTTAAATCTCGACAAAGTTCCCCCAGTCGAATTACTGACAAGTTCTTAAATCTCAACAGAGTTTTTCTCAGTTGAATTACAGACAAGGTCCTAAATCTCCACAAAGTTCCTCCGTCGAATTACAGACGAGTTCCTAAATCTCAGCAGAGTTTTCTCGATTGAATTACGGGCAAGTTCTTAAATCTCGATGAAGATATTTCCCTCCAAGTCGAATTAATGACAAGTTCTTAAATCTCAGCAGAGTTTGTCTCAGTTGAATTACAAACAAGGTCCTAAATCTCGACAAAGTTCCACTGTCGAATTACAGCCAGGTTCCTAAATCTCAGCAGAGAGGTTTTCCTCAGTTGAATTACGGGCAAGTTCCTAAATCTCGACACCTCAGTTGAATTACGTATAAGTTCCTAAATCTCAACAAAGATCGGACTTCCCCAGCGGAATCTTCCTCAAACAATAGGTATACAAGCTCTTGCTAAGAAATCTCTTATGCGATCGACACTCCTTCAAATGGCATATCTAAGCCCATCCTCCCGTCGACAATCTCCAAATGGCATCTGTAAGCCCATTCCCGACATCACAAGGCTGATACCACTTCATGCGAGTGCAAATTTCTGGGCACTCTAGTGTTTAATCATCTTCCACCTTTGGATCACGACAGGCATGAAAGCCAATCTACCTCCTCGGGTTTAAGAAGATTTAACAGGGGCATCTGTTGTACCCCAAAATTTTCCCTCCCATATTTCTCAAAGACATTGCAAGAAAAATCTCCAAGTTGCTCAAGGTTGCTCAAGAATTGGTCAGACAAGCTCTCTCCTAAGACAGTTTACCCCAAATTAGGGTTTTGTGTTGCATCAAGATCCTTGAGTACAAATGACCTCAAGTTCTCACCAATGTCCTAATATGTTATCAAGAACATCCATGTCAAGTTTCAAGCCTTGCATAGGATGTTTGCTCAGTCAATTGCTCAAAAGGTCCAAAAATCGACTGTGCTAGGGCAAAAGTCAATTGTGACCTACAAACAGTCAAACTTCAAGATTTTTTGTCAACATTATCATTTTAAAGTATATTTCATCATTTTATAAAGGGTTGATCATTATTCATGAATGATTACTCAAAATTCATCAAGATTCAAAGGTTGCAAAATTAGGGTTTTGTAGGAAAAGTCAACTCAACTTTGACCAAGCATAACTTTCTCATACTTTATGAGAAATGACCCATCCAAAGCTCATTTTGAAGAGGATGAAATTACCTACAATCCAACTTCATACCCTAAATTCAAAAAATGAACTCATAAGAAGTTATGGATTTTGACATTATAGGTCATTTTGAAAAGTCAGCAAAAACACTTTGTTTGTCAAAGCTTCTAACTTGAGCATGGAATATCAAAATGAGATGAGACCAAAAGGGTTGTTTAGAGGACATCTCAAGCTTTCTAAAAATTCAAAGAACACCTCCAAAAGTTCAAAATTGAAGAAGTTATGCATTGTTGAAGTTGGACTTTTTTTTTAAATTGCCAAAAGTCAACTATCCCCAAAACATCGAATTTTGCCAAATGCGCCCATTATTTTTCACTTGATTTGAGTTTGCATTATTGCCCACGTGCTCTAGCTTTAGCCATGTGTCCATATCTTATTTTTATTATTTAATTTGATTTTTATTTGAATTAATTCATTTTAAATCAAATAAAATCCAAAGGATTGATACCAATGGATTTCTTGATCATTTCAGGCTCCAATTACAGCTAGCTTTGCAATCAAATTCGTATCAAGGCCATTATGCACAAGGAGATTGGATTCAAGCCAAAATTGGAAGGTTTTAATGGAAGATCAAATCAAATATGCAGTCATCAATGTAGGAGGATTTGGATAAAGTTTGTTACCCTAATACAATATGGAATAAATAAGCAAGCGTGCAAGACAGAAACAAGGGTTGGAGAGAAGTTGTGGAGGCAGAACCAAACTTACAAAAACCAAAAAAAAGTGTGATTTTGAAATCAAGGTTAGAGACATTTTTAGGGCTTGAGACTTGTCTCAATCGATTCCTAGCAACCCTCAAAAGCGAAACCAATCAGAATCACGCGTTTTCCAGCTTCCTAGAGCGTTGTAAGTGGTCCACGAATCCGCCCCATTCTTGAAATCGAAAATCACTATTCTTGCATCCATTGAATGAAATAACTGCATATTCTTAATCCTCACATCATTTGCAAGCTTTTCATAATAACCAATTGCAATTATCTGACTTATATGGAGAACCACCATTGTTAGGGTTTGGTTCGTTTTTTTGGGTCTTTTTGTTTTAGGGAAAATTGGCTTCAATAAAGGCCATGGTTGTGATCAGTAGGTTGAGACGAATCCAACCATGGTCTTAGAGTCCATTTTTGTGGCCTGTGCAAGATTTTGGAGATGAACAAGCTTGTAGTGACGAAACTTGGTCCATTGGTATAGGTATTCTATCTTTTAGCCACGGTTGGAAGGTCAGGGATAATACGTGGCATCCATCCATTAGACTATTCGAATCACGCGCATTTTTTTTCTTTTTTCTGGTCATTGAGTTTGTTTTCTTATATTATTATTAATACATATTATACTAACAATTAAAATAGCATGACGTAGTGGTAAGCTTGGCATTGGATATCCTTTCAGGACCTGGGTTCGAATCCCAGGTCCCCCCTTTTCTCAATATTATTTGTTTTTTAGATATTCCAGTGCACATGCCAGCCTAAGATCTACCATACTCCCTCAGCAATCAACACGCCAGATGGCCAGATGGCCAGATCTGGTGGCCAAGCCTTGAGGGTACACCATGGACTCAGTCAACGCCCATGCATTGGATCAAGAAAGTCCACACGGATCAGCTTCATTTGGGCCTACAAAAATGCTTTCAGCACCTCCAAAAAAGGCCCATTCTCTCTTTCTCTCACATTTTTATTTATTTTAGTTTATTTATTTATCTTATTTAATTAATTTCTAACCAATGGATTAATTTTCTTTTTTTATCACAAAATCACAAAAAATATTTTTATCCAATAAAATTTTAGAATTCTTTTTTGAATAAATACTAACTAATTAATTTAGGTTTTCAATTCTAAGAAACTTTAATTTATTTTTGAAAATATTTAAAATTAATTAGAAATCATTAGGTTTTAATTCTAATTTAATTATTTTATTTTCTTTCTTAAAATAATAATAACTCCAAAAACATGTCATTTATTATTTTTTCGTTTAATTAATTTAATTTTGTTATTTAATTTAGGATTTAATTTCTTTTCTTAAATAAAAACAATAAAAAACATTTTCTTTTAAAAGGGTCAAAACCCTAATTTTGCATCCGATTTAATTTCGCATCGCGATTTATTTTTCTTTATCCAATTAATGTATCTGCTTACGGTTTGTAATAGATAATTAGAACATTTATTTATTTTACCGCTTTATTTTATTTTCAAAGGGTTCCTTTTGGCGATGTAAATACCTGACGCCTTGTAATTTAATTTTCGCATTTTAATTCCGCAAATTATATAACATTTAGATGTTTGATAATAGGGTTGGCATGACAAGACTGAATGTTTAAATCTTAAAATCAAATTAGATCACCCTTAACACGTGCAAAGATAAAAATAACTGAAAACGACACACTTGCACATGCGCACTCTTAGGGTACACCCCACTTGGTTGCCTTCGTACACGGTCATTGAGTATAGGTCGTTTTAGAGGTCGCCCTCTTGTCTAAAAGATCTTAGTTGCCTCGAAACGGTTGCCTCGGATATTGTTGCCTCAAACAAATGATCTAAGACATTAGGGTTACCGCTAAGGCGTCCTAACATTGCTTTGGTGACCGTATGTCCCGATTCGAATTGACCCTTAAACTCCAACGAAGGTGCTACCTACTTACTCATAGTGGGATAGAATTGTCTAAAGGAAATTAGCATAGAAAGATTCCTTTTTCGAGTAGGTAGATAGTTCTTAGATACTTGCTCTTTCAAAAACAAAACTTTTCACACTTACACTCCTTTTCGGACAAAGTTTTCAAAAACACTTCATTACACTCTTGAGGACAGAAGCAAGAGTGAAATCGAAGTTTCAAACAAAAACTTTTTTCAAACCCATAAACACAAAGAAAACAATTTTGAAAACAATTGAGCAAGTACCTAAGAGCCCGTAGATAACTACAGATAGAAAGGGTGCTAACACCTTCCCTTTCTATAATCTACCCCCCGAACCCGAGAAATATCTCGAAAAAGGAATTTTTCTGTACTTTTTTCCTTTCTTTGTTAGATAAAATAAAAGTCGGTGGTGACTCTTGCTTACCGCGACATTTTGCGAACAAAAAACGCAAAACGCAAACCAGCATTCCAAAAATAGTCAGTTTTTCCCACCGTATCACAATTAACATCATTGGATCCATGGTGTTGAGTCTAACTGCATAAAAATGGATGAATGATTTTAATAATAGTTTGATTTAAATTTAATTCAAATATGGTTTTTACATCCTTTCCCACCCCTCTTAATCTTGTCCCTTTCTTATTGCACTAAGTGTTATTGGAGCATGATATCTATATCATGTCTCAAAATAAATGGTGCATAGATTTCTATTGACCGGCCTCAAAATAGGTGTGACTTCTATATAAGTCCACTTACGATTGCTTAACATTATGCTAAATTTTGTCCTGATTCGAATAAATGATCATTCGTTACCCAAACCTATGATTGAAAGCCCAAGTATGTTAATTTGATCTCTTTGATCCAATAACCTTGAGATTCATTATGTGGAGGCTTTGGTTCTACCAATCCTCTAATGGATCTATAACACTTTTGGTCGACACAGATCACTTAAACATTGTTGATCATTAAATGGCACTTGTGAGGACTCCAAATGGATGATATACTTGACAAAAAGCAAATGCAATTCATTGTGTGGAGGCTTTGGTTCTACCAATCCTCTAATGAGTTCCAAATGCAAGTTTCAAGATGATCATCCAACTAACCACTAATCACTAATAACTGGCTTTATCTTGTATTTTTGTTATATCCCCTTTTATTTTATGCACCATTTACTTTGAGCATTTACATTTCATGCTAGTTTCATCTTTGCTCATTTAAGCAATTACTTTCTTGTCATTTTTATTTTTGCTCATTTGAGCTTTTATTTCCTTTCTTTTTGAAGACACATAATAATTAACATAAACCATAAAAAACTTTAATGGTACTTGGACTATTTGGTTATTATCCTTGGCATTATAGAGCATTGGACTTCTTGGACATAGGATTAGAAACCTTGGCCTATGATTGGAGACCTTATGACATTATCTAATATTTTTGTCTGTAGCTCTTGCGGTTTACCTCAAGACATTGGGTTGTTTGTTTGTTTTGTGTGCAGGTTATTGTGATTACATTCTTTGTTTGTAATATGGAATTCACCCGTATACAGCCGTTATTCTGCCCAATTTTTGTGAAGACTTAATACACTTGAAGTTTGGTTCTTACAAGAGGTCTAGTATCTTTACTTGCTTGGTTTCAATCCAAAGAATGAGAATTCTATCTTGACTCATAATGTCAATTATCTTCTTCTTGTTGGTTAAATGGTTCTTATCCATGACTTTTACCTTATACTTTAGGATAGTCTCTTCTTCTCCTCCCATCTTTTTTTATTTCAAAAATCTTCTTCCTCTTTTTTGAAAAATCTTCTTGTTTTTTTAATTGAACCACTTTCATAATAAACTTGGACTTAGGTCCATGCATTTTCAAAACATTTTCATAAATAAACTTCAATCAACTTAATAATAACTTGACATTTTTGTGAGAAGACTAAAAGTCAATCAATCTCATTCAAACCATTTTGCCATTTTGGCTCTTATCTTTAAAACTTTTCTCAAAAGATTAGACTCTTGTCAATCCTTGTAGTGATGCAAACAACTATACTTCTACAATATATAGTGAAGAGAGATATTTTCCACTTGGGTTTTGAGTGAGGCATTGTTGATTTTAAAATCCAAGCCATATCCTCCACTTTGAGATGATGTAAATTCTCCTTTCTCATGATTGTGGGTAGTAAGTATGTTTTCCACACGGACAATGACATTGATGTCTTATCTCATAAAATTAACCAACACGCATTTGTTTTAAATTTTTTAAAGAGGAACTACGTGTACCCTGACCCCTTATTGCATGCAAGGTGGTACGTAGGCACTAAAGGTTCGCAACTGCGGCGGGTGCAAAACTCATAAAAATATATTTCTTTTCTCACCTCCACCATCTATTTTTCATACGGTATTTTTATAGCCAAAATATACAGATTTTACAAAGAGGTTCCTGCGGAGTACCGTAGATGTTTAGGGTGTTAATACCTTCCCTTTTCATTACCAAACCTATTACCTTGAATCTTTCACCCTTTTTTGGGTTATTCGCTCTTTTCCCATTCCTTTGGAAACAATAAAGCGCAGTGACGGTTTTTATTTGATCTGTATAAGTCTAGTCAATTCAATGGCTTAGTATTAAACATTTTTACCGCTACAGAAAAATGATGACTTCACTAGGGAAAGATTGACCTCTTGCTTGTCCATCCTTAAGTGGTTTGAGCCAATCTTTGTTTATATTTGTATATGTGCTTTTGTTGCTTATGTGTTATATATATATATATATATATATATATATATATATATATATATATATATATATATATATATATATATATATATATATATATATATATATATATATATATATATATATATATATATATATATATATATATATATATATATATATATATATATATATATATATATATATGTTTATCTGGATCTTCCTGGTTTTCAGGGTGCTTGGTGATTACTTATAAGTCCTATACCCGGACTTGGGAAAATTTTAAGATAGGACGGGCGGATATATATATATATATATATATATATATATATATATATATATATATATATATATATATATATATATATATATGTTTATCTGGATCTTCCTGGTTTTCAGGGTGCTTGGTGATTACTTATAAGTCCTATACCCGGACTTGGGCAAATTTTAAGATAGGACGGGCGGTAAAGTCATGTTAACTTTGAGGGAGTAATCCAAAAAAAGGAGGCATGAGATCCCCAACTCAGTGGAGGCCCCTTTGACTGTAGTGTCATTTACCGAGTAATCGGGAAGACATACTGCTTTCGACCTGGGAGCCTACTGAAGCTGAGGACTGTAGAATAGCTGAGGACCCTGCGGAAGCTATGACGGAGTAATCTGGAAATAGTTGTCACGCGATACTATGCTCGGATGAGGTTTTCTTGAGAATGTTACTAATTACCGAGTTAATCGGGAAGTTGGTAATATCCGAAGGAAGGATGTATACTCTGAAAACCTCTAGAACCTTGTTCGGAAGGTGATAACTTTCAGACCATACCTTGTGGGTAGTACCTTCTACCTCATGCTCGTGACGTTGAACCTATGAACCCTATATGTGTGATCTTGTGTGTGATTGTTGCATCATGCATCCATGCACTCATAAGCATCTTTTGAAGAAATCTTATTTCAAGGGATTTAAAAGTTGACCATTTGTGAATATCTCAGGCATCTTTTAACCATGGATTCTGGGAAAATAAAGACGGGGAAATACAGTTTCAAGGATCCCAAGATAGATGAGTTGATCAGGATAATTCTCGAGATCGAGTGTTTTGCAGATTTTCGGAAGAAGTATGGATCCATCATTCCTCTCATGAAGCTGAAGATGAAGGAGGGTATTCTCTCGACCTTGGTCTAGTTCTATGATATGATGTATCATTGCTTTACTTTTCCCGACTATCAGTTGATGCCTACACTGTAGGAGTATTCTTATCTTTTAGATTCATCCGTTACTGATCGTGTTCCTTTTACTGGTTTGGAGGGTGAGCCAAAACCACCTGAGATTGCGCCTTGGATTCATCTGGGGAAGTCTGAGGTGGAAGCCCATATGACTACCAAAGGAGAGATTAGAGGATTACCAACTCAGTTATTATTGGAGAAAGCTTGTTACTCTGCTAGGATGAAGAGTACAATCGCTTTTGAGGCCATCTTTGCTCTACTTGCTTACGGGTTCTTCTTATTTCCTAATGTGGATATGTTTGTTGACATTAATGCTATCAGGATCTTCATGATTGGAAACCCAGTTCCTACCTTGTTGGGTGATGCTTATTACTCTATTCACCTTAGAAATTCTTATCATGGGGGGATGATCATCTGTTGCACGCCTCTGTTGTACCGGTGGTTTATTTATCATATGCCTCAGTCTGATGCTTTCTGGGATGTCAAGAAGGAACCCCGTTGGGCTCCCAAGATCATGGCACTTACTCACTCGGATATTGATTGGTATCATCAAGCTTACCAGGATATAAAGATTGTTGACAGTTGTGGTAGTTTCCCTAATGTACCTCTTCTTGGTACAAAGGGAGGAATTAACTATAATTTTGTTCTTGCACGACGACAGCTTGGTTATCTGATGAGGGATAAATCAAACAGCATTCATTTGAGTAGTTTCTTTCTGAAGGAGGGAGAAGACCATAGGGAATCTAGGGAGCAGATTGAAAAGGCCTGGCGTCACATTCATAAAAAGAGTAGGAAAGACTTGGGACCTAGGGGTGTTGTTTATTTGGAGCCATATCTTTAGTGGGTCCAAACGAGAGCTATTCGGCTGAAGATTCCATATTCCTGGGAGACACATATGCCTAATTTTTTGTGAAGACCACTCCTCCCTTATTGGATGATCTAGAAGAGATATAGCTTGCTTTGGTCAGGATGTAACATGAAAAGGACGTTTGGAAGAATAAGTGCCAAACTCTAGAGATTTCCTATACAGAAGATTTGAAGGAGAAAGACGACTTGATTGAGATCCTTGAGAGTCGGGTTGTGGAGACCATGGAGAGGCAAGGGGATTTATTTTCTCCTAAGCCTCTATAAGATGATATTTTCTCACTCCCTGATTCAGGTGATTGGAAGGAGGTTGCCACCAGATATGCGGAAGAAAACCAGAAGTTGAAGGCTCAGATTGCCAGGCTCACAGGGAAGCACCAGCGTATAGAATGATCTCCATCAACTTTACTTCTTATGGTTTTAAACTTTATTTTCATCTTGAACTTGGGATTATTGAAACTTGTAACCCATTTTCAAGTTATTATACTAAAATTTTCAGTATTTCAAATGCGTTATTACTTTGATATTTGCAATATGTCTATAAACTTTAAATCCCTTAAAATATTAAATAACAAAATAAAATCATCATATGCATTACACATCATGCATCATATGGCACATATTTATTGCATTTGTTATGCATATCCAGGTGTCTTACCAAGCTTCTTTACTTTATTCAGCAAGCTGACTCACCATTACAACACTCGGGCAAATTTCAGAAAGAAGACGAACAACTTAGAACAAGAGAATCGTGAGCTGCTCGAGGAAGTTTTTGCTTTGAAGGCCGGCATGGCCAATCTTACTGCTCTGATGGAATCTTTGGTGGCTGCTCAGAATCAGCCACCGAGTGTTCAACCTCAACCAACAAGGGCAACTACTTAAGCTCTGGCTGTTCTTGTGTCTGCTACTCCAGCTATTGTTCAGAATCGCATGCCCAAGGTTATCCATTGGGAATGCCAGAGAATTTTGCGCCTAAAGGTTTCAATCTTGGTCCATAAGATACCCCAGTTGTTCAGACTATTTTTACTCCTGCACCTCCTATGGTGCATGTTCCTGCTGCACCTCCTTTGGTGAATATGGTTCCATTTGTTAACGATGATGTGTGTCGTCCTTTTCCCCCACCAAGTGAAGACTTGGGTCTTTATAACAGAATGGATGATTTTCAAGAGTAGTTTGACAAGATGCAGAGAGAGATGAAGGCCCTCAGGGGAAAAGAGTTATTTGGGCAAAATGTGAATGAATTATGCTTGGTCCTAAATGTTAAGATACTTGTGAAGTTTAAGGTCCCATAGTTTGAGAATCACAAGGGAAACACTTGCCCTCGTGCTCATTTGGTAATGTATGTAAGGAGAATGTCTACCCATACTGATGATCAGCATCTACTGATTCACTTTTTACAGGATATTTTGACCGGTGTTACGCTGAAGTGGTATATGAGTTTGGACAGCGCTAATATCTACACTTTCAATGACTTGGGAGAAGCATTTATCAGACAATACAAGTACAACATCGACATGGCTCCTGGCCGTGGTTAACTCAGGGCCATGGTTCAAAAAGAGAGGGAATCATTCAAAGAGTATGCACAGAGATGGCGTGAGGTAGCCGCCCAAGTGATTCCTCCCATGGAAGAGAAGGAGATGACTAAGATTTTCTTGAAGACTCTGGGTGCTTTCTACTATGACAGGATGGTAGCGAGTGCGCCAAGTGACTTTACGGAAATGGTAGCATGGGTATCAGTTTAAAAGAGGCTGTAAGAGAGGGTCGTTTAACGAAGAGTGAAGGATCTGGAGGTGTGAAGAAGCCATCTTATGGGTTTACCAAGAAGAAGGATGGGGATGCAAATGTTGTTATGCAGGAGAGGAGGGTTAACGCTCCTATAAGGAATTCTCAACGTCATCAGCAAGTCGCCTCAGTTACTCCAGTTGTTGGTGTAGCTCCAACCACTGTTGCCTATCACAGACCATACCAGCAGGGGAATCAAGGGTATAATCAGAGAAGGGAGAGTTATGAACCTATCTCTATGAGTTATACGGACCTACTACTAGCATTAATTCAGAAGAAGTTGGTTCAGATCCGACCACCTCCTGTTGTACCATCACCATTGCCTTGGTATTACAAGGCAAACTAAACATGTGCTTTTCATCAGGGAGCACCAGGGCATAATGTTGAGAGTTGTTATCCTTTGAAGACCGAGGTGCAGAAATTGGTGAAGTCTGGTATCTTATCTTTCAAGGATGTGGGCCCTAATGTGAAAGACAATCCTCTACCCAAGCATGGAAGAGTAAATGTTGTGAATATGGTGGCCGGTTGTCCCGGCGACTTCCAGATTTTTGATATTCATCTGGTTAGAGGAGATTTGGTGAAAATGCACGCAGACCTCTATGAATTTAGTTACTATACGCATGACCATTCCGGTTGTGCTATTTGCATTACAGACATACAAGGTTGCGACAAGATAAAGGCTGATTTGCAGGAGATGATGGACGAGGGCCTCATCCACATAATTAGGTCTAGGGTAGAGTATAAAGAGGGAGTAAACATGGTTGTTCGGCAAAGCATATGAATGAAGACCTTGTGCAATTGCATGCTACTTTCTGCCACTTGGTTGGTCAGGTGGAACACCAGTATGGATCTTGTCGAATTTGCTGTCAAGACTCCCGAGGATGTTTAATCGTGAAGAAAGGTGTCAAGTTATTGTTGGACAATGGAACTATCAATATTACAGGTCAAAGGGATGATTACCATGAAGTTGATATGATTGAGGTTTGTTTGGCTGAAGAAGAGTCGGATGAAGAGTATGCCTCTGCAGATGAGTATTTTTCCTCAGATGAGGATTTGTTTTCCAGAAATTACTCAATGATGACTGATTGTGTTGAAGAAGGGGTAAATGTCATTGTGCCTTGTTTTGGTGCACCCTCCCATTTTGAAGTTGATCATTATAGAAAGCCAGTTGTTACCCCATTGGTGATTAGTTTTCCAGGTCATGTTCCCTATAAGTCAGATAAGGTTGTACCCTACAAGAATAACGCTACAATCTTATAGGATGGTGTGGAAGTTCCCATCCAGCCAATGCATGATGTTAGAAATATTGTTGAGAATAGAATAGTGACCCGCAGCGTCGTGTATTTGCACCAGTTGTTCGAGGAGATGTTAGTGCGGAAAGAAAATTGCTAAGAACGTTGAACCCAAGAAGGCTATAGATGAATCTAGTGGAGCTATGTTAGAAAAGGAAGTGGATGATATTTTGAAGATAATCAATATGAGCGACTACAAAATTGTAGATCAGCTACTGCAGACTCCTTCAAAAATATCTATCTTGGCTTTATTGATGAACTCATCTGCTCACAGAGAATCCTTGATAAGGGTATTGGACCAAGATTTTATGGAGAGTGACATGCCTATAGACCAATTCAACAGTATAGTATGGAACATTACGTCATGTAATAACTTGAGTTTTGAGATGATGAATTTCCAAATGAAGGAAGGAATCACAACTTGGCCCTCCACATCTCTATGAACTGCAAGAATGATTCATTGTCCAATGTGCTAATTGATAATGGATCCGCATTGATAGTTATACCAAGGAGCACACTTATGAAGTTGAAATATCAAGGAACGCCCATGCGCCCGAGTGGTATCATTGTCAAAGCGTTTGATGGATCAAGGAAATCTGTTATTGGTGAAGTGGACTTGCCTATTCATATAGGACCACATTTATTTCAGATTACTTTCCAAGTCATGGATATTGTACCCGCTTATAGCTGCTTGTTGGGACGGTCGTGGATACATGAGGCAGGAGCTGTTACCTCAACTTTACACCAGAAACTGAAGTTTGTACGTGAAGGGAAAGTAGTGATCATAAATGCAGAACATGCATTATTGATATCTCATTTTTCCTCTTTCAGCATTGTAGAGGAGGATGAAGCTGTTGTTGGAACCCATTTCCAAGCTTTATCCATTGACAACATAAAAGGAAATTAGAATTCCATGGTTTCGCTCAAGGATGCGCAACAGGTTAAGCGTAAGGGTCATAGTGAAGTTTGGGGACGAATTGTGGATCCACCAGTGAACAAGAACAGAGTCGGCATGGGGTTCTCTTTGAAGAATGGAAAAGGTAAGAGCATGAAACCGAAGTCTGCTGCAGGCAAGTATCAAGACATTTTCCATAGCGGGGGTTATCTTTATCCAACTATTCCCGGGATCAATGCCATTGTGGAAGACGAAGCAAAGCAGAAAATGCCAAATTACGTGACGCATGGAGTTAGGTTTCAGAACTAGATCATCATTGATGTTCCCTCTTGCATACATGTTTCAAAGTAATTTGATTTGTTAATCTTTTTGAAAAGCTTTCACTCTACCCAAGGTGGAAGTATTAATATTGTAGGGCTTATCTGTTTGATGTGACTTTTAAAATCAATAATAAAAGTTGTCTTTGTTTCCCAAATTGTGTCTTTATTTTCCTCTTTTTCATGGAAAATGGTAATCAGAAAAAACCTTTCAAAATAAATAATAAAATTCAATCTTCATGATCACTTGTTCTATGTGCCAGTTTCTAAAAGCAATCATAAATCATATGTGCAGATTAATTAAAAAACTCGTTGAATACAATGACCCTGCACCCTCTCCCAATTTTGGATGTCCTATGTATGGGCCGAAGAAGAATACTATGATGAGGTTCCAGAAGATATCTCACGGTTGCTTGAGCGTGAGGAAAACACTGTGATACGGTGGGAAAGAACTGACTGTTTTTTGGAAAGCTGGTTTGTGTTTTGCGTTTGTTTTTGCAAAATGTCACGGTAAGTAAGAGTCGCCACCGTCTTTTATTTTATCCAACAAGGAAAGGGAAAAAGCACAGAAAAATTCCTTTTTCGAGATGTTTCTCGGGTCTGGGGGGTAGATTATAGAAAGGGAAGGTGTTAGCACCCTTTCTATCCATGGTTATCAACGGGCTCTTAGGTACTTGCTCAAAGTGTTTTCAAAAATTGCTTTTCTTTGTGTTTGTGGGTTTGAAAGAAGTTTTTGTTTGAAAGGTGTAAGTGCGAAAATTTTATCTTTGGAAAGAGCAAGTACTTAAGAACCATCTACCTACTCGAAAAAGGAATCAATCTGTACTAATGTCCTTTAGACAATGCCATCCCACTATTGATGAGTAGGTAGCATCGTCGTTGGAGTTTTAGGGTCAATTCGATTAAGGTACGTGCGGTCACTAAAGCAATGTTAGGACGCCTTAGCGGTAACCCTAATGTCTTAGATCATTTTTCCGAGGCAACCGTTTCGAGGCAACTATGATCTTTGGACAAGAGGGCGACCTCTAAAACTTCCTATACTCAATGACCACGTTCGAAGGCAACCAAGCGAGGTGTACCCTAAGAGTGCGCATGTGCGAGTGTGTTGTTTTCAGTTAATTTGTCTTTGTACATGTCAATGGTTATCTATGTTGATTTTAGGTTTAACATTCGATCTTGTCATGCATTCCCTATTATCAAACATCTAACAGTTCATAAGTTGCGGAAATTAAATTGCGGAATTTAAACTAACTATTACAAGGCGTCGAGTATTTACATCGCCAAAAGCAACCCTTGAAATTAAAATGCGGAAAATAAATAAAGCGATAAAATAGTAAAGGTCCTATTAAACTATTACATTCCGGGAAACAGATACAATATTGAAATAAATATGGATTGCGTGCGAGAAATTAAATCGGGCGAGTTCTAGGGTTTTGACCCTTTGATTATTAAAGAAAGATTTTTTTGGTTATTTTGAATTAAAAAAGAAATTAGATCTAAGTTAATTATTAAATTAATAAACTAATTAATTAATTAATAAAAATGATATTTTTTGGATTTTTGATATTTAAATAAATAAAAATAATTCGATCAATGTTAATAAAACCTAATTATCTAAATTAATTTTAATTATTGCAAAAGATATTAAAGTTATTTCCTAATTAAACTAAATTAATTCAATTAATATTTATTAACAAAAATAAAATGCTGAAAATTAATTTAATAAATAAAATATATTTTTTGATTTTTTTAATTTTATTAAGAAAAAAGTTTAATTGGTTAATTAATATAAAAATAATAACAATAATTAATTAAATAGAAATAATAAAAATAGAGAGAGTTTAGGGTTAGGAGGTTATGGGCCTGAAAGGAGGTTTATTCAGCAATTTCCAAGGCCCAATTGACTTGGCCTGTGTTGACTTTCATGATTCAGTGTGCGCCCATTGACTCAACCCCATGGTGGACATTCAACCTAAATCACCAAATCTGGCCTTGGGTCATCTGGTGCTTTGATATTTGATGGTGTATGGTATGCCCTTAACCTGAAACTGTACTGGATCACATGAATAGAAAAATGACAAGGAATATGGGGACCTGGGATTCGAACCCAGGTCCTGTTGGTATTTGGAGACACGCCTTTGCCACTCAACCAATGTGCGTTAGTTGTATACATATTGGACAATAATAATAAAATAGGAAAACGTGTATTATGCCAGAAATAAAAAAAAAAGAAACGCGCCAAGTCTGAATCCACCATTGGGAGAGGGCCACGTCTTCTTCTTCTTTGTTCAACCCAGGTTTTTTTACTTGCGGATTTGTATCCGCGGCTAAATTCACATGTCCAACCTAAAATCAATTCTAAGCCATATAAATTGATTCCAAGACCATGGTCATGCTCGTCTCTCTCCCCTGATTATGTCCATGTCCATCAATTGCACTGATTTTTCCTGAAAACGAAATGTCCAAAATACAAACTACAAAACCCTTGGTTCGGCTATGGGGTTACAGGCCATATAAACGCAATCAAATAATGCCAACAGTCCAGAAATTGCACAAGCATCATGAATATGTCAACGATTTGTCAAAAATATGCAAGAACATGAGGTTACGATTTCGAATACAGGGCGGTTTTTTGAGAGACTTAAAGCGCGATTGAGAGGGTGTGAGAGCTTGCTTTTGATTGCAGGAGGTTCAGTGATTGTCCATCAATGGAGTGGTGTTGATATTTGCCCTTGAAAACGCCTCCAAAGATGATTTCAGTTTCACACATTTTCACCTTTTTTCATGTTTTGCTTTTGGTGTTCTTGCAGTCTCTAGCCCTTGAATTCGTGTGTTCTCACTTGTATATGTATGCTGCATTGTATTAGGTTAACTTTTGGGTCTTGAATCTTTGCACATTGATGTCTTGAGATTTGATTTGATTCACCATTGATAACCTTCCAATTTTGTCCAAAATCCAATATTTTTGCACATGGAATGTATGATACGAATTTGATTCACTTGATGATGATGATTAGGTCCTGAAATAGCCAAAAAGAGATCAAATAATCAATGTTTGGATTTTATTTGATTTAAAATGAAATAATTCATTAAAAAATCAAATTAAATAATAAAATTGAAAAATGGTCACAAGGATGAAGCTAGGACACGTGTGTAGTGAGACAAGATTAAATCAAGTGGAAAAGAATGGGCTCATTTGACAAAATTTGAAGTTTTGGGGATAGTTGACTTTTGGCAATTTTGCAAAAATGCCCAACTTCAACAATGCATAACTTCTTCAATTGTGATGTTTTGGAAGTGTTCTTGGACTTTTTATAAAGATTGAGATGTCCTCTAACCAACCCTTTTTGTCTCATCTCATTTTGATATTCCATGCTCAAGTTACAAGCTTTGGCAAAAAATGTGTTTTTGTTGACTTTCAAAAATGACCTATAATGTCTAAATTTAACTTCTTGTGAGTGCATTTATTGATCTAGGGGTATGAAGATGGATTGTAGGAAATTTCATCCTCTTAAAATGATCTTTGGATGGGTCATTTCTCATAAAGTATGAGAGAGTTATGCTTGGTCAAAGTTGAGTTGACTTTTCCTTCAAAACCCTAATTTAGCAACTTTTGAGTCTTGATGAATTTTGAGCAATCCTTGATGAATCATGATCAACCCTTGATAAAATGTGAAATATCCTTCAAAATGAGAATTTTGTCAAAATATCTTGAAGTTTGACTATTTGTAGGTCACAATTAACTTTTGCCCTAACACAGTCGATTTTTGGACCCTTTGAGCAATTGACTGAACAAACTTCCTCTGCAAGGCTTGAAATTTGACATGTATGACCTTGAGAACATATTAGGAGATTTGGGAGTACTTGAGGTCATTTGGATGCAAGGACCTTGATGCAACACAAAACCCTAATTTGAGGTTTACTGCCTTAGCAGATAGCTTGACTCTCCAACTCTTAAGCAATCTTGAGCAACTTGGAGATTTTTCTTGAAATGTTTTGAGAGATATGAAAGGGAAAATTGTGGGGTACAACATCTGCCCCTGTTCAATTTTCTTAAACCTGAGGATATAGATTGGCTTTCGGGCCTTTCGTGATCCGAAGGTGGAAGATGATTGAACACTAGAGTGCCCAGAAATTTGCACTCGCATGAAATGGTATCAGCCTGATGATGTCGGGAATGGGCTTACAGATGACATTTGGAGACTGTTGATAGGTGGTCTGAACTTTGGCAGGAATATGGATCAGAGAGATCTTATCGTCGATCTGACTGAACCAGATAAGGTCTTGGATTGACTTTGACTGGATCGGCATCAGAAAAATCTTCGAATCAATTTAACTGGACCAGAGAAAAGTCTTGGAATAACTTCAACTGGAATAAGAATCAGGGAGATCTTCGCAGCGATCTGACTGAACCAGAGGAGGTCTTGGATTAACTTTGACTGGATCGGCATCAGAAAAATCTTCGAATCGATTTAACTGGACCAGACAAAAGTCTTGGAATAACTTCAACTGGAATACGAATCAGGGAGATCTTCGCAGCGATCTGACTGAACCAGAGGAGGTCTTGGATTAACTTTGACTGGATCAGCATCAGAAAAATCTTCGAATTGATTTAACTGGACCAGACAAAAGTCTTGGAATAACTTCAACTGGAATACGAATCAGGGAGATCTTCACGACGATCTAACTGAACCAAAGGAGGTCTTGGATTAAATTTGACTGGATCGGCATCAGAAAAATCTTCAAATCGATTTAACTGGACCAGACAAAAGTCTTGGAATAACTTTAACTGGAATACGAATCAGGGAGATCTTCGTAGTGATCTGACTGAACCAGAGGAAGTCTTGGATTAAATTTGACTAGATCGGCATCAGAAAAATCTTTGAATCGATTTAACTGGACCAGACGAAAGTCTTGGAATAACTTCAACTGCGATACGAATCAGGGAGATCGTCGCAATGATCTGACTGAACCAGATGAGGTTTTGGATTAACTTTGACTGGATCGACATCAGAAAAATCTTCGAATCGATTTAACTGGACCAGACGAAAGTCTTGGAATAACTTCAACTGGAATACGAATCAGGGAGATCTTCGCGTCGATCTGACTGAACCAGAGGAAGTTTTTGATATAGCAGAGAATTTAACTACATCTTTCCTGAAAGTTAAAGGTCAGTCATATGCAATGCATGATATGGGTCACGCAATGAGGTTCTCAAAATAAATGAGATTGTTTGGTATGATGCGTATATGCATGTATCATGATGTATGAAGATGTAATGTTTCTAGCTGGGGAAAATAAATCCCAGATAGTTACTGGAGAACAGAGTTGAATTCTTCGTTTCTGCTGGGGATGACAAACGAAGATGATTGCGAGAATAAACCTGCAGGAGAAGACAACTTCGCTGGGGAATAAACTGATGAGGAGATTACTCTGTGGGGAAGAGATGCTTTGCTGAAGATTCCACTGATAAATTCCATCGGGATGAATTATCGTTGTTGGTGATATTGAATCTGTTGAGGATTGAATTCCTGTTTGTGAAAGGCAAGAACTCCGCTGGGGATGATCTTTCAGTTGCAACTTGCTGGGGATAACCCTGTTAGGATTTTGTGGGGATAATCCTCTGAATTCTGCTGGGAACGATCCTTTGAACTCGGTTGGGGAGATTTATTTTGTACTCCGCTGGGGATAAACTTTCAGAGCCTACTGGGGATGATGCTTCAACTCCGTTGGGGGAAGCTTTCTCAGACTGCGCTGGGAAAATTTTAACTCCACTGGGGGGTATCTTGTATTCTGCCGGGGAACGTTCTTATATTTCGTTGGGGAATATTAAGACTGTCGGGGATATCAAGCCTTTTTAGCGCTGATAGTAGATCAACTATGCTTGGGGAGAGTAATTCTGATTCATTCACAGTTGCCAATCTCAGCTGGGGGAGGGCTACCATTGCTTCCTTACTCTGCGGGGAGTGAAGGTATCTTAGCCATATTCTTCAGTTGAATCTACCTTTGTACCTGGTGGACAGAGCAACTATACAGTTCGTACAATTCTTATTGCCCCTTTTTCTGATATTACCCGTAATCGTCTTTTGTTTCGCATGTAAATATTTATGAGAAGCAATTAATGTCAAATGCATATATCAAAAATGAACCTTGGACGTTCTTTGAAAATCAAAACAGATAAAGGAAAACAGTTTGAAATTTGTCTGAAAATGAATTGTATTGATTTTGAAGTTTGTCTTGTGAATAGGCATTTTTGTACAAGAGGTTGACGTCCTAGTAAGAGAACGCCGTCGAATAATAGAATTTACACAATTTGTGAAAAGAAAACGAAACAACTACGTGAATAATCCCACTAGGTTCCAACTCTGCTATTGCCTTTATGTCCTTGAGCATCTCATCACTTTGCTACTTGATTGAAGGTAGATCAGATTGATTAGTGTCGTCCGAGCTTAGTAATTGATACCGAAGTCTGGATGCAAGGTGATCTAATGAGACATAGTATTACGCTTTGATCCCTAATTTTTTTCCTGGACCGCCCTTTCGGGTTTTCAGTCCACCGGGATACCCTTTTTTGCCCAAGCCGCCTTTTCAGGTTTTCGACTTACCGGGTGTACAAATTTTTTCATTTTCATCCCTTATTTTTGCCCGAACCCTTTTGGTTCGCCGGGAAGCCCTTATTTTTTCCTAGGCCAGTCAACCTAGCGTGTCTTTGATTATGCGTAGTATCTTTTCACTATGTCTACATTGACGGGGTGAGGAAGGTCGTCACCATCCATGGTAGTTAGAATCATAGCTCCGCCTGAGAAAATGTTCTTAACCACAAATGGCCCTTCGTAAGTAGGGGTCCATTTGCCCCTGGGATCACCTTGAGGTAAGATAATGCGCTTGATAACCAGGTCCCCAACTTGATACTCTTATCGTCTAACTTTCTTGTTAAATGCCTTGATCATCCGTTTTTGATACGTCTGACCATGACAAATAGCAGTAAGTCTCTTTTCGTCAATTAGGTTTAGCTGATCAAGCCGGATCTGAATCCAGTCATCTTCACTCAAACCTGCATCCTTCATGATCCGAAAAGAGGGTATCTGAACTTCAATGGGCAAGGCTACCTCCATACCATATACCAAGGAATATGGTGTTGCCCCTGTTGACGTCCGCGCTGAGGTACGGTACCCATGAAGAGCAAATGGTAACATCTCGTGCCAGTCTTTATATGTCACTGTCATCTTCTGCACAATCTTCTTAATGTTTTTATTAGCTGCTTCTACAGCCCCATTCATCTTCGGCCGGTAGGGTGAAGAGTTATGATGTTGTATCTTGAATTGCTCGCAGAGCTCGTTGATCATCTTGTTGTTGAGATTGGTACCATTATCTATAATGATCCTCTCTGGTACACCATATCGACAGATCAGATTATGCCGAATGAACCGTGCCACGAAGTTCTTGGTTACAGTGGCAAAGGAAGCTGCTTCAACCCACTTTGTAAATTAATCAATAGCTACTAGGATGAAACGATGCCCGTTGGATGTCGTAGGTCTGATATCGCCGATCATATCAATGCCCCACATTGAAAAAGGCCAAGGTGCCGTCAAGACGTTCAGAGGTACTGGAGGTATGTGCACTTTATCAGCATAGACTTGGCACTTGTGGCATGTCCGAGAATGCTAATAACAGTCGGCTTCCATTGTGGACCAATAATATCCCGCCCGTAGGATTTTCTTTCCATGGTGTGTCCACTGGAATGAGTCCTGAAAGTACCTTCATGTAACTCCACCATGATCCTTTCTGCTTCATTCTTATCCACACAACGCAGTAAGGTCGAATCATGGTTGCGCTTGTAAAGATTGCCATTGTTGATGAAGAACTTCACCGCGAACCTCCTCAGAAACTTCTTGTCATTAACAGATGCACCCTTGGGGTACTCCTAAGCCTCAAGGTACCTTTTCACCTCATGATACCAGGGTTTATCAACTACCTCTTCAGTCTCGATATCACAGCAATGTGCAGGTTCGTCCAATCTTTCAATGATAATCCGGGGAGCTTCGCTGTCCCAATTAACCTTGAACATAGAAGACATCGTAGCCAACGCATCCGCCAACTGATTCTCCTCTCTCGGGAAGTGTTCAAAGGTTATCTTCTCGAAATGGGGAAGCAACGTCGATACATACTCCTTATAAGGAATGAGATTTGGGTGTTTCGTATCCCACTCGCCTTTGATCTGACTGATCACAAGAGCGGAATCTCCGAAGACACTCAGAAACTTAATCCTTAGGTCGATTGTTGCTCGGAGACCCATGATGCACGCTTCATACTCCGCCATGTTGTTGGTGCAGTTGAAACATAGTCGGGCGGTGAACGGAGTATGAGAGCCTTTAGGAGATATGATCACAGCGCCAATGCCATTACCTAAAGCGTTTGAAGCTACATCAAAGTACATGGACCATCGGGATCCCTCCTCAGGTCCTTCATCCGGTCCAGGTGTCTCACAGTCAGTTACTATCATGATATTCTCATCCGGGAATTCAAAGTTCATAGACTGGTAATCGTCCACGGCCTGATGAGCCAGATGATCTTCCAACACACTTCCTTTGATTGCCTTTTGAGTCGTGTATTGGATATCATACTCAGTCAATATCATCTGCCATCTTGCTATTCTTCTGGGCAAAGCAGGCTTTTCGAAGATATACTTGATTGGATCCATCTTTGAAATCAATAGAGTAGTGTGAGTCAACATATACTATCTCAGCCGGAAAGCAGCCCATGCCAAAGCGCAACAAGTTTTCTCGAGTAGTGAGTATCGGGTCTCACAGTCGGTAAACTTTTTACTAAGGTAATAAATAGCATGCTCTTTTCGGCCAGACTCGTCATGCTGACCCAGCACACACCCCATTGAGTTGTCGAGTACTATCAAGTATAAGATCAGAGGTCTCCCTTCAACTGGTGACATCAGAATAGGTGGCTCTTGGAGATACTCTTTGATCCTTTCGAAAGCGGCATGGAATTCATCATTCCAACGTACTACTTGATCTTTCTTCAGTAACTTGAAGATTGGCTCACAAGTAGCAGTCAGGTGTGAGATGAATCGGGCAATGTAGTTCAGACGTCCCAGAAAGCCTCTAACTTCTTTCTCTGTTCTGGGAGCTGGCATCTCCTGTATAGCCTTCAATTTTGCAGGATCTACTTGAATACCTTTATCGCTTACGACGAAACCCAACAGCTTACCAGATCTCACCCCGAAGGTGCACTTGTTCGGGTTTAACCTCAGCTTGTACAACTTCAGTCTGTCAAACAGCTTCTGTAGATGGTCAAGGTGTTCCTCCTTAGTTTGGGATCTTGCAATCATGTCATCGACGTATACCTCAATCTCATGATGGATCATGTCATGAAACAAAGCAACCATGGCACGCTGATACGTTGCCCCAGCATTTTTCAATCCAAAAGGCATGACCTTGTAGCAAAAGGTACCCCACTGAGTAACAAAGGTTGTCTTCTCCATGTCTTCGGGAGCCATTTTAATCTGATTATAACCAGAGAAACCATCCATAAAAGAGAAGACCTTATGCTGAGCGGTGTTGTCAACCAGAACGTTGATATGAGGTAGAGGGAAGTCATCCTTGGGGCTTGCCCTGTTCAGATCTCTATAGTCAACACACATTTGAACCTTACCATCCTTCTTTGGTACAGGAACCACGTTGGCCACCCACTGTGGGTAAGAAGTAACTGCTAGAAAACCGGCGTCAAACTGTTTCATAACTTCAGCCTTAATTTTCTCAGACATCTCTGGGCGCATTCGGCGGACCTTCTGTTTCACTGGAGGACAGTCTTCCTTGGTAGGCAGGCGATGAACTACAATATCAGTATCCAACCCAGGCATATCTTTATAAGACCAGGCGAAGATTTCAACATAGTCATGCAGCATCTGAATCAATCTTTGCTTCACACTAAGCTGCAAGTTTGCACCGATCTTGACCTCTTTCTTGTCTATCTCTGTACCCAGGTTCACTGTTTCCACCGGCTCTTCGTGTGGCTGAATAACCCTCTCTTCTTGGAGTAGCAGTCTAGCAAGTTCACTAGGCACTTCGCAATCATCTTCACATTCGTCTTCGGCTTAGTTGATCGGACTTTCGAAGTCATAACTGGCAGTAGCAGAGTCGTTACCAGTGAGATCCAGAGTGGATGTAGACCTGTATATATGAGTGTGTGTAAAATAGATGTTTTGCATTATATAATAAAAGAAGAACAAGGAGCGCAAGATTTGAGATGCAAGAAACGTCCAATACTTTTATTAATGATATATGAAAATGACACACATAAATCCCTCACAAATGAAGCCACGGTGCCCCGGGTAAGACACCGAGCCATAAAATTTAAAACATTGTCTGTTACAAATTCAAAATAAAAAGTTTCATTACTGGGTGATAACAGAAACAGGCATAGAATCCTTCGATGTCCAGTTGCTTAGTCCACCTTCAGTAGTAGGATAAATCCAACTGTCAATGTCAAACTCTTCATCATCGTCATCCCCAATAGCATTCACCCCTGCATCTTGGTTAGGCTTTTCTGGTGCTCCGAACTCAATCTCCTTCGCATCGATCAAGTCTTGTACTTTGTTCTTCAAAGACCAACAATCATTTGTATTATGCACCGGGCTATCAGAGTGAAAAGCACAGCGGGCATTAGGGTTGTACTTCGGTGATGTTGTATTTGGATTCTTTGGGGCTTCCCTTGGAATCACTAGATTGGTCTTTAATAATTGTGGCAGAATCTGAGACAAAGTCATGTTGAGAAGGGTGAATTGCCTTCGAGGTCTCTCTCCGTTTGACTGATTATTGTGCTGAGGAGCACCAGCGGGTCTTGAAATAACAACCGCATTAACAGCTTGGCGGTATTCAGGTCTATTCTAGCTTTTCGAACTGTAGACAACACTGGACTCTTTCTTAAAATGCTTCTTCTCGGTGCTTGATGAAGCACCCTTCTGTATCTTACCAGCCTTAATACCAGCCTCAATCCTTTCACCGATCATAATTAGCTTCGTAAACCCAGACGAAGAGCTTCCAATTAGGTGGTTGAAGAATAGACCGGACAAGGTCCCCAGAAACATATCCACAAGCTCCCAATCAGCCAAGGGTGGTTGCACTCTTCCGGGGAGGTCCATCCACTTCTGAGCATAATCTTTGAAACCTTCACCCGTTCCTATAGACATACCCTGGAGTTGGGTACGCGTGGGAGCAAGGTCAGAATTATACTGGTACTGCCTGTAGAAAGCAGTAGCCAAATCCTCCCAACTGCGAATACTGGCTCCATCCAACTGGTAAAACCATTCAAGCTGAGTCCCTGAGAGATTGTCTTGAAAGAAGTGGATACATAGGTTCTTATCAGCAGTGTACGGCTGAATCTTTCTTACATATGACCAGAGGTGCAGCTTCGGACAAGAAACTCCGTCATACTTAGCAAAGGTTGGTGCCTTGAACTTGTGGGGAATCATTACCCCAGATGATAGACCTAGATCACCAAAGTCCAGACCAGGAACTTTCTGAACTTCCATCGCACTCAACCGATCTTCCAGTTGCTTGTATCTATCCTTAGCTAGAGGATACTGGTCTTCATCGAAGTCCGTCTCGTTGTCTGAGACCACAGGGCTTGGAGCCCTTCTTTCCTCTTGACTATCTTTCCCTCCAGATGAGGTGGTCAAATCAACTTCATCCCGTAGCCTATTTCCAAACCTGTGACTTGTGTTAAACAGAATTGTCTTCTTCTTCTTCTTCTTCTTCTTCTTCTCTTTCAGAATTAGGGTCTTCAGATCTTGCTGACCCTTAGCTAGATTCATGAACAGCTCTTGGAATTGGGCATTCTGGGCCTGTAGGGCCTTGATTGCTTGCCAGTTGATGGTTCAGCAGACATGATGAGTGCTGAAATAAACAGCGAAGAAGATAAGAGACCTGTAATGGGTACCTGTTATGAAGTGCATGGGATGAAATGCGTATGATGTGATTTCAAAGACAATCAAGAGATTCAAATTCGTAAACAAAAAGGGAAACACACTTTTATTAGATAAACTTTGAAATTCAAATTGTTCAACAAATTGCCCTTAGGCGTTACAAGAAAGGAAATACTGAAAAGTAAATAACAACTGGAAAGGAAATAATCAAAGGATAATCAGTGCTCCCATGGTCTCTTCTTGTCGGTGCGGACATAGTCATTGAGAATCCGCTTGTTCTCCAGCTGTCTAGTCAACTTCTGGATCTTCTGCTCTTGCTCATTAAACTTTTCTCGGTAAGCATCCCGCTCTTCTCTCAGCTGCATCCAAGACCTTTTCAGTTCCCCAATGTCAGTAGGCATGTAAGGGTGGAGGATGGTAGGAAGAACCCCCTCTTCATTAGCAAATTCCTCAATGATAGGCAGGACGGCTTCATATGGCATACCCAGCTTTTGGGCATGGATACGGACCCATCTGAGATATGGCTCCATTGGAAGAGAAGTCTTTGGACGCAGCTCATGTGGATCAGATCTGTGAACTCTATCCCAAGCCCTTATGAATCTGCGGCGTTGCTCGTCGCTATCCCCTTGAAAATCAAAGATGATACTAGGCATTAGTCGCTCATGAGGTCCTTCTCTTCCGGCTCGCCCAAACTGATGTAAGGCCAAGAACGGATTATAAGAAATTCCTCCATGGGTTCCTATCAATGGAACATTGGGGTACTCCCCACAACAATCAATAATAGCCACCTCGTCCATACCCTTGAGAGTCCAGATAATGTCATTATGGGAGAGAGACATAACCTATAGGCCTAGCCCATGCCTTCTTTGTTTTTCAGCACTGATTTGGGGAGGTGCGAAATAAACCACCTCGCCAATAATGGAGCACAGCACATCAAGGTTCCCCGCTTTTGGGCGGTACGAGCATACAACTGATGAAGAATGTCACCCAAGAGAGTGGGTACAGGATTACGAGAGATGAAGATTTTCACCGCATTCACATCAACAAAAGAGTCAGGATTCAGAAACAATACCAAGTCGTATATCAGAAGAGCCAGAATATCTTCGAATGCCTTGAAGTCTAGACTATCCCAGAAATAATTATCCTTACCAACTAAGAACTTAGTCAGAAAGCCCTTTGCTCCACTTCTAGTCTCCCAATTAGCCATTACCTCATCCTTGGTCATATGAAGGGCTAAAGCAATCTCTTATGGCCTAAGGACCTTCTCCCAACCAGCAAACGGGGTCTGCTCCAAAATAGAGATACCGAGCAGATCAGAGAACTCTTCTAAGGTAGGAACCAACTGGTAGTCCTGGAAAGTAAAGCAATGGTACAATGGATCATAGAATTGGACCAGGACACTCATCATCTGCTCGTCCAATTTGTAGATAACCAAACTGAGAAGGTACCCATGTCTTCTGATGAAGGAGGTAATGTCAGGCATCTTTGCAATCAATTCTTTAAGCATGGTGGGAACCTGGACAAATTTGATCCGGATGGTATTCCTACGCATGGGCATCATGACCTACAAAATAGAACAAAGATGAATCCCTCATGTCTTTGAAATAGGTTAGTCCAATGCAAGATGTATGCAATGTTATGATGTCATGATGTCATGATAGAAAGCACACCACAAGTATCCACAAATATCAAACATGGTAAAGGCACACAAGTCACACAGAGATCCCTTAGATTTCAGGCTGGCAAGGAGCTTAGGTACTACCCTCTTTCAGTTCAGTTGGTTTAAACCTGTCCTAAAAAATAATAACCGGGTTCTAGAGGATCTCAATATCACTGACTACCCTCGATCGGTCATAATTCTAGTTTAGCAACCTTTTCTTGTGGCCGGAATCATCGCGAGAGTTTAGTCTCAGTGATTGTAGCATACTGCTACTGTTCTATGGCCAAGTTGGTCAATTTAAAGGTTATAAGGTCAGTTGGTTCTTAATGACCCCTTAGATGACCCATATTCTCCTCGTTCTAACACAAGGGATATCGGTACAATCTAAAGTGCCACACTAACGTAGCTACTTCTTCAACCATATCGGTCTACACCGTACAGTTCCCTCACAGTTTATTGCTACTTACCTAAAGGGTATCCCCAGATCTGGGTTAGGATCTATAGTAACTCCGATACAAGCCCACAAATATAAATCATACAAAGCAAGAAATTGAAAACACAATGATCTAATCCTAAGGTACACCCCCACTTATTAAAGCTTCCCCAGCAGAGTCGCCAGTTCTGTGATACGGTGGGAAAGAACTGACTGTTTTTTGGAATGATGTTTTGCGTTTTGCATTTGTTTTTGCAAAATGTCGCGGTAAGCAAGAGTCTCCACCGTCTTTTATTTTATCCAACAAGGAAAGGAAAAAAGCACAGAAAAATTCCTTTTTCGAGATGTTTCTCGGGTCTGGGGGGCAGATTATAGAAAGGGAAGGTGTTATCACCCTTTCTATCTGTGGTTATCCACGGGCTCTTAGGTACTTGCTCAAAGTGTTTTCAAAAATTGCTTTTCTTTGTGTTTGTGGGTTTGAAAGGTGTAAGTGAAAAAAGTTTTATCTTTGGAAAGAGCAAGTACTTAAGAACCATCTACCTACTCGAAAAATGAATCAATTTGTACTAATGTCCTTTAGACAATGCCATCCCACTATTGACGAGTAGGTAGCATCGTCGTTGGATTTTTAGGGTCAATTCGATTAAGGGACGTGCGGTCACTAAAGCAATGTTAGGACGCCTTAGCGGTAACCCTAATGTCTTAGATCATTTTTCTGAGGCAACCGTTTCGAGGCAACTATGATCTTTGGACAAGAGGGTGACCTCTAAAACTTCTTATACTCAATGACCACATTCGAAGGCAACCAAGCGAGGTGTACCCTAAGAGTGCACATGTGCGAGTGTCTTGTTTTCAGTTAATTTGTCTTTGTACATGTCAATGGTTATCTATGTTGATTTTAGGTTTAACATTCGATCTTGTCATGCATTCCCTATTATCAAACATCTAACAGTTCATAAGTTGCGAAAATTAAATTGCGGAATTTAAACTAACTATTACAAGGCGTCGGGTATTTACATCGCCAAAAGTAACCCTTGAAATTAAAATGCGGAAAATAAATAAAGCGATAAAATAGTAAAGGTCCTATTAAACTATTACATTCCGAGAAACAGATACAATATTGAAATAAATATGGATCGCGTGCGAGAATTTTAATCGGGCGAGTTCTAGGGTTTGGACCATTTGATTATTAAAGAAATATTTTTTTGGTTATTTTGAATTAAAAAAGAAATTAGATCTAAGTTAATTATTAAATTAATAAACTAATTAATTAATTAATAAAAATGATATTTTTTGGATTTTTTATATTTAAAGAAATAAAAATAATTTGATCAATGTTAATAAAACCTAATTATCTAAATTAATTTTAATTATTGCAAAAGATATTAAAGTTATTTCCTAATTAAACTAAATTAATTCAATTAATATTTATTAACAAAAATAAAATGCTGAAAATTAATTTAATAAATAAAATATATTTTTTGCTTTTTTTAATTTTATTAAGAAAAAAGTTTAATTGGTTAATTAATATAAAAATAATAACAATAATTAATTAAATAGAAATAATAAAAATAGAGAGAGTGTAGGGTTAGGAGGTTATGGGCCTGAAAGGAGGTTTATTCAGCAATTTCCAAGGCCCAATTGACTTGGCCTGTGTTGACTTTCATGATTCAGTGTGCGCCCATTGACTCAGCCCCATGGTGGACATTCAACCTGAATCACCAGATCTAGCCTTGGGCCATCTGGTGCTTTGATATTTGATGGTGTATGGTATGCCCTTAACCTGAATCTGCATTGGATCACATGAATAGAAAAAATAACAAGGCATATGGAGACCTGGGATTCGAACCCAGGTCCTGTTGGTATTTGGAGACACGCCTTTTCCACTCAACCAATGTGCGTTAGTTGTATACATATTGGACAATAATAATAAAATAGGAAAACACGTATTATGCCAGAAATATAAAAAAAAAGAAAGGCGCCAAGTTTGAATCCACCATTGGGAGAGGGCCACGTCTTCATCTTCTTCGTTCAACCCTGGTTTTTTTACTTGCGGATTTGTATCAGCAGCTAAATTCACATGTCCAACCTAAAATCAATTCTAAGCCATGGAAATCGATTCCAAGACCATGGTCATGCTCGTCTCTCTCCCCTGATTATGTCCATGTCCATCAATTGCACTGATTTTGCCTGAAAACGAAATGTCCAATACAAACTACAAAACCCTAGGTTCGGCTATGGGGTTACAGGCCATATAAACGCAATCAAATAATGCCAACAGTCCAGAAATTGCACAAGCATCATGAATATGTCAATGATTTGTCAAAAATATGCAAGAACATGAGGTTACGATTTCGAATACAGGGCAGTTTTTTGAGAGACTTACAGCACGATTGAGAGGGTGTGAGAGCTTGCTTTTAATTGCAGGAGGTTCAGTGATTGTCCAGCAATGGAGTGGTGTTGAGATTTGCCCTTGAAAACGCCTCCAAAGATGATTTCAGTTTCACACCTTTTCACCTTTTTTCAAGTTTTGCTTTTGGTGTTCTTGTAGTCTCTAGCCCTTGAATTCGTGTGTTCTTACTTGTATATGTATGCTGCATTGTATTAGGTTAACTTTTGGGTCTTGAATCTTTGCACATTGATGTCTTGAGATTTGATTTGATTCACCATTGATAACCTTCCAATTTTTTCCAAAATCCAATCTTTTTGCACATGGAATGTATGATACGAATTTGATTCACTTGATGATGATGATTAGGTCCTGAAATAGCCAAAAAGAGATCAAATAATCAATGTTTGGATTTTATTTGATTTAAATTGATTTAAAATGAAATAATTCATTAAAAATTCAAATTAAATAATAATATTGACAAATGGTCACAAGGATGAAGCTAGGACACGTGTGTAGTGTGACAAGATTAAATCAAGTGGAAAAGAATGGGCCCATTTGACAAAATTTGAAGTTTTGGGGATAGTTGACTTTTGGCAATTTTGCAAAATTGCCCAACTTCAACAATGCTTAACTTCTTAAATTTTAACTTTTGGAAGTGTTCTTGGACTTTTTATAAATCTTGAGATGTCCTCTAAACAACCCTTTTGGTCTCATCTCATTTTGATATTCCATGCTCAAGTTACAAGCTTTGGCAAAAAAGGTGTTTTTGTTGACTTTCAAAAATGACCTATAATGTCCAAATTTAACTTCTTGTGAGTGCATTTCTTGATCTTTGGGTATGAATATAGATTGTAGGAAATTGCATCCTCTTCAAAATGAGCTTTGGATGGCTCATTTCTCATAAAGTATGAGAAAGTTATGCGTGGTCAAAGTTGAGTTGACTTTTCCTACAAAACCCTAATTTAGCAACTTTTGAGTTTTGATGAATTTTGAGAAATCCTTGATGAATCATGATCAACCATTGATCAAATGATGAAATATCCTTCAAAATGATAATTTTGTCAAAATATCTTGAAGTTTGACTATTTGTAGGTCACAGTTGACTTTTGCCATAACATAGTCGATTTTTGGACCCTTTGAGCAATTAACTGAGCAAACTTCCTCTGCAAGGCTTGAAATTTGACATGGATGACTTTGAGAACATATTAGTACATTGCGGAGCACTTTAGGTAATTTGGATTCAAGGACCTTGATGCACCACAAAACCCTAATTTGAGGTTGACTGCCTTAGGAGATAGCTTGATTGTCCAACTCTTGAGCAATCTTGAGCAACTTGGTGATTTTTCTTGAAATGTTTTGAGAGATATGAGAGGGTAAATTTTGGGGTACAACAGCTTCCCCTATTCAATTTTCTTAGACCTGAGGATATAGATTGGCTTTCGGGCCTTTCGTGATCCGAAGGTGGAAGATGATTGAACACTAGAGTGCCCAGAAATTTGCACTCGCATGAAATGGTATCAGCCTGATGATGTCGGGAATGGGCTTACAGATGCCATTTGGAGATTGTTGATAGGTGGTCTGAACTTCGGATGGAATATGGATCAGAGATATCTTCTCGTCGATCTGACTGAACCAGGGAAGGTCTTGGATTAACTTTGACTGGATCAGCATCAGAAAAATCTTCGAATCGATTTAACTGGACCAGACAAAAGTGTTGGAATAACTTCAACTGGAATACGAATCAGGGAGATCTTCGTAGCGATCTGACTGAACCAGAGGAGGTCTTGGATTAACTTTGACTGGATCGGCATCAGAAAAATCTTTGAATCGATTTAACTGGACCAGACAAAAGTCTTGGAATAACTTCAACTGGAATACGAATCAGGGAGATCTTCACAGCGATCTAACTGAACTAGAGGAGGTCTTAGATTAACTTTGACTGGATCGGTATCAGAAAAATCTTCGAATCGATTTAACTGGTCCAGACAAAAGTCTTGGAATAACTTTAACTGGAATACAAATCAGGGAGATCTTCACGGTGATCTAACTGAACCAGAGGAGATCTTGGATTAACTTTGACTGGATCGGCATCAGAAAAATCTTCGAATCGATTTAACTGGACCAGACAAAAGTCTTGGAATAACTTCAACTGGAATACGAATCAGGGAGATCTTCGCAGCGATCTGACTGAACCAGAGGAGGTCTTGGATTAACTTTGACTGGAGCGGCATCATAAAAATCTTCGAATCGATTTAACTGGACCAGACGAAAGTCTTGGAATAACTTCAACTAGGATACGAATCAGGGAGATCTTCGCAGCGATCTGACTGAACCAGAGGAGGTCTTGGATTAACTTTGATTGGATCGGCATCAGAAAAATCTTTGAATCGATTTAACTAGACCAGACGAAAGTCTTGGAATAACTTCAACTAGAATACGAATCAGGGAGATCTTCGCGTCGATCTGACTGAACTAGAGGAGGTTTTTGATATAGATGAGAATTTAACTGCATCTTTCCTGAAAGGTAAAGGTCAGTCATATGCAATGCATGATATGGGTCAAGAAATGAGGTTCTCAAAATAAATGAGATTGTGGGGTATGATGCGTATATACATGTATCATGATGTATGGAGATGTAATGTTTCTAGCTGGGGAAAATAAATCCCAGATAGTTACTGGAGAACATAGTTGAATTCTTCGTTTCCGCTGGGGATGAAGAACGAAGATGATTGCGAGAATAAACCTGCAGGAGATGACAACTCCGCTGGGGAATAAACTGATGAGGAGATTACTTTGTGGGGAAGAGATGCTCTGCTGAAGATTCCACTGATAAATTCTGTCGGGATGAATTATCATTGTTGGTGATATTGAATCTGTTGAGGATTGAATTCCTGTTTGTGAAAGGCAAGAACTCCGCTGGGGATGATCTTTCAGTTGCAACTTGCTGGGGATAACCCTGTTAGGCTTTTATGGGGATAATCCTCTAAATTCTGCTGGGAACGATCCTTTGAACTCGGCTGGGGAGATTTATTTTGTACTCCACTGGGGATAAACTTCCAAAGCCTACTGGGGATGATGCTTCAACTCCGTTGGGGGAAGCTTTCTCAGACTGCGCTGGGAAAATTTTAACTCCACTGGAGGTATCTTGTATTCTGCCGGGGAACGTTCTTATATTCCGTTGGGGAATATTAAGACTGTCGAGGATATCAAGTCTTTTTAGTGCTGATAGTAGATCAACTCTGCTTGGGGAGAGTAATTCTGATTCATTCACAGTTTCCAGTCTCAGCTGGGGGAGGGCTACCATTGATGCCTTACTCTACGGGGAGTGAAGGTATCTTAGCCATATTCTTCAGCTGAATCATCCTTTGTACCTGGTGGACAGAGCAACTATACAGTTCGGACAATTCTTATTGCCCTTTTTTCTGATATTACCCGTAATTGTCTTTTGTTTCGCATGTAAATATTTATGTGCGGCAATTAATGTCAAATGCATATATCAAAAATGAACCGTGGACGTTCTTTGCAAATCAAAACAGATAAAGTAAAACAGTTTGAAATTTGTCTGCCAATTAAACAGAAGTTGAGAAGAACTCACCCAGATATGGCAGTGAAGATATAAGAGGAGGTCCTAAAGCAGATTAATGTCGGTTTTATTGTGACGTCAATGTATCCTCAATGGATTTCCAATATCATCCCAGTACCAAAAAAAGACGGAAAAGTCCGCATGTGCGTAGATTACAGGGATCTAAATAAAGCAAGCCCAAAAGATGATTTTCCTTTACCACACATTGATATGTTAGTGGATAACACAACAAAATTCAAAGTTTTCTCGTTCATGGACGGATTTTACGGGTATAATCAAATAAGAATGGCTTCAGAGGACATGGAAAAAACAACGTTTATCACACCCTGGGGAACATTCTGTTACAGAGTGATGCCCTTCGGGTTGAAGAACGCTGGTGCATCATACCAGAGGGCTATGATAACCCTATTCCATGATCTGATGCACAAGGAAATCGAAGTATATGTTGATGATATGATTTCTAAATCTCTTACTGAAGAAGGGCATGTAGAAGATTTGTTGAAGTTGTTTCAGCGTTTGAGGAAGTATCGTCTCTGCTTGAATCCAAATAAATGTACCTTCGGTGTTCGATCAGGGAAATTGTTGGGTTTCATTGTTAGCCAAAAAGGGATTGAAGTTGATCCTGATAAAGTCAAAGCAATTCAAGAAATTCCAGCGCCGAGAACTGAAAAGCAAGTCAGAGGGATCCTCGAGCGTTTGAATTATATTTCCAGATTCATTTCCCATATGACTGTAACATGTGAACCAATCTTTAAGTTGTTAAAGAAAGATCAAAGTTTTGTATGGACGGATGACTGCCAAAGGGAATTTTAAAGTATTAAAGAATATTTGCTTGAACCTCCTATCTTGCTCCCTCCTGTCGAAGGAAGACCGTTGATTATGTATTTGACAGTGTTAGATAATTCCATGGGTTGTATTCTGGGACAACAGGATGAAACAGGGAAGAAAGAGTATGTCATTTATTATCTCAGTAAAAAGTTTACTGATTGTGAGTCGTGATATTCCATGCTGGAAAAAACATGTTGTGCTCTGGCTTGGGCGGTAAAGCGTTTGCGGCAATATATGTTGAATCACACAACTTGGTTGATCTCCAAAATGGATCCAATCAAGTACATTTTTTAAAAACCCGCTCTTACTGGGAGAATTTCCTGCTGGAAGATGTTGTTATCTGAATATGACATTGAATACCGCACTTAAAAAGCTATTAAAAGCAGCATGTTGGCAGATTATCTTGCTCACCAACCGGTTGAGGATCTTCAGTCTGTGGAGTATGAATTCCCCAATGAGAATGTGATGTTCCTGAAAGTGAAAGATTATGATGAACCATTGCCTGAGGAAGGTCCTGATCTTGAATCTCATTGGAGTATGATATTTGATGGAGCTGTGAATGCTTATGGTAAAGGAATTGGTGTTGTGATTGTCACTCCACATGGATCACACATTCCTTTTACTGCAAGGTTGACCTTTGATTATACTAATAATATGGAAGAATATGAGGCTTGCATCATGGGTCTCGAGGAAGCTATTGATCTCAGAATTAAAATTCTAGATGTGTATGGAGATTCAGCTTTGGTAATAAATCAGATTAAAGGAGAATGGGATACTCGTCACCCTGGCTTGATCCCTTACAAAGGCTATGCTAGAAGATTGTTACCCTTCTTCAATAAAGTCGAATTCCATCACATTCCTAGAGATGAAAATCAAATGGTGGATGCTCTGGCAACTCTGGCTTCTATGTATCAAGTGAATACTTGGAATGATATACCTCGAATTATGGTTCGGCGACTGGACAGGCCCGCTCATGTGTTTACAACAGAAGATGTAGTAGATGAAAATGTGTTGTATAAGAGAAATTATGACATGGTCTTGCTCAGATGCGTGGATAGACACGAAGCAGGCATGTTGATGCATGAGGTTCATGACGGTTCATTTGGCCCTCATGCCAATGGACATTCGATGGCTAAAAAGATGCTAAGGGAAGGTTACTATTTGCTGACAAGGTTCATAAATGCCAAATTTATGCGAACAAGGTTCATGTGCCTCTGACACTTCTCAATGTTATTTCTTCCCCGTGGCCTTTCCATATGTGGGGTATTGACATGATTGGGATGATAGAACCCAAAGCTTCGAATGGACACTGTTTTATCTTGGTAGCAATTGATTAATTCACCAAGTGGGTGGAGTCTGCTTCATATGCCAATGTTACTAAGCAGGTGGTTGTGCGCTTCATCAAGAATAACCTTATATGTCGGTATGGTGTGCCGAGCAGAATTATCACTGACAATAGCTTGAATCTGAACAACAAGATGATGACAAAACTTTGTGAAGAATTCAGAATTGTCCATCAGAATTCATCTCCATACAGGCCAAAGATGAATGGGGCTATTGAAGCTACTAATAAGAATATCAAGAAAATTATCAAGAAGATGGTTGTTACTTATAGGGATTGGCATGAAATGCTCCCTTTTGCTTTGCATGGATATCGAACATATGTCTTCACTTCAACAGGAGCAACCCTGTTTTCCCTGGTGTATGGAATGGAAGCTGTACTCCCAGTCAAGGTTGAGATTCCCTCTTTGCGTGTGATAATGGAAACCAAGTTTTCAGAGGCTGGATGGGTCAAGAATAGGTTTGACCAATTGAATTTGATCGAAGAGAAGAGAATGATAGCTTTGTGTCATGGACAGTTATATGAGAAAAGGATGAAGAAAGCTTTTGATAAAAAGGTCAAGCCTCGTGAATTCAGAGAAGGCAACCTCGTGCTCAGGAAGATCATGTCTTTCAACGTTGATTCTAGGGGCAAGTGGACTCCCAATTTTGAAGGCCCATATGTTGTCAAGAAAGCTTTCTCTGGCGGTGCATTTATTCTTGAAACTATGGATGGTGAGGAGTTCCCACGTCCCATGAATGTTGATGCAGTAAAAAAATACTTCGCCTAAAGAAATAAAAGAACAGCTCGCTAAGTTGAAAACCCGAAAGGGGGGCTTGGGCAAAAAAGAGCGTCTCAGTAGGCCAAAAACCCGAAAGGGAGGTCTAGGCAAAAGTTAGAGACATAAACAGAATAAATTTACCGCTATGTTTAAAACCCGCAAGGGCAGCTTAGGCAAAAGTTAGGGACTTTCTTGGCAAGTAACTACATCAGACAAGACTTGATCGTTGAAGTAACAATCTTCTCGGATCCTCATCATACTTCGACAGAAGCCGCTGCTCAGGATTTCAAAAATTGTTAGAGGGGATAGTGGTCATTGTATCTCAATGTATCTTTTCCATTATATATTACCATTTTAGGAACTTTGTAATCATCCATGGAGTCTCGCCATTCGCAGACTACCATTCTATTAATGAAATTTGAGCTTTTACCAAATTCATTGTATTTCTTAGTTTTATTTAGCTTGTAAAAACTTCATTTATTATTGATAATAACTTTCAAAGCGAAGAGATTAAATAACAAAAGTGATTTTCAAAAAGAATTTACAATTTGTTTTACTTTAAAATTCATGACGCAAGTAGAAAGCAAAAATGGTGATCCCAGGAATGGACAAACTCCAGTTTTTTTGAGAAGTTGTTGTTCCCCTCGGGAAGGTTTACTCAGGATGTTTTCGCCGTATTGGGTTTGTGACTCCGATATCCTCGGTCAAGTTTGGAATAATTTCTCCTCTTTTATGAGTTTTCATGATATGAAGTTTCAATCTGAGATTTCTCCAGTAAAGTTTTTGTTCGGTTTAATAGAAGTTCTTTTTTCCAGAGAAGTTGGTACCATAATCCCTCTTGAAGAACACGGGTTTCCGGTTTCTCTAGTGAAGAACGTATATTGTTTTTCCCTTTGAGAATGTGGTGTTAGCCTCCCCAAGGAAGTCAGCCATAATTCCCCAGTAAATGTGTTGATGGTTTGGTGTCCATCTACTTTACTTGAGATTGGGTTTGCAATCCCCAGTAGAAGTGTTACTTTTGAAAACTTTTGTTTCCCCGTTGAAGTTTGAGTGCTATTCCATGGTGAAGCCTGGAGGAGGATGTTATATCCATGTATCTGTACTATTCTGTCACTTTGATTTGTTTACTTTCGTATTATGTTTCTCCCCAGTAAAGTTAAACCAGTCAGTAGGTTTTGTTTCCTCAGTTGGCATTTACTTTTTATGGAATGTTCATCTAGTATGTGATTTTTCCGAGTGTTGTTTGTGCCCGAGTTGGTTTTTCCTGGTCACTCACAGTGTTATATGTCTGTTTTGTCAGCATATACATGATAACACTCACACATTCATACAAAAATCATGCATAGTCAATTTTAGAAAATTATTTCTCATTCACATTCATTAATATTTTTGTTGACATACTACCCTGTTTTGTAGAGTTATATTGTCCTCTCTCCAATAAAGTGTTGGCCTTAAGCAAAAAGCGTATATTTTTTTCCCCGCTGAGTTACCCCTCAAGGAATATTTTTTCTTTAGTCCTCCTGTACAACTCTTTGTCTGGATAGATTGGGTTTCCCTCTTGAGTTTATTTCTCAAGGGATGTATTTTGGTTAACTGTTTCACTCCAGTTTATTTCTGGTTTGAATCTTTGGTTCCCAGCAATATTATCACTTTGGATCTCTGTGAGCTTTGAGATTTGGTTTGAAAATATGCATTTATTTTGCACGAGAAGACTTTTATCTCTTCAATAGTAATATTGGAATCTCCCCAGGAAGCCATATTATTTTCCCCAGGAAGCTATATTGCCTTCCCCGTGAAGTCATGATTCATTCCCCAGGAAGTCATGACATTTTCCCCAGACAGTCATTTTACCATCCTTCACAACAACAAGTAGCAGGTCTCTTTATTTGAGCAACTTGTACTTCCCCGTAAAACTCGATGTTACTTTTTTGTTATCTTCTCTATGAGTGGATAGTTTGTAGTTCATTGTCAAATTACTCCAGTGGATGATAAGTCTTTCAATATCCTAGAAACAACTCGTTGTGAAATCTTTGCAAGTTGAATTCTTTTTATTTGAGACAACTTACATGTTACCCCTTCCAGGAAAGGTGCCTCGGTTAAAGAAGAAGTTGAGACCCGTTCTAGGAGAAATGCCATAATTTTAGGGAAACTTGTTATCTTTTTGCTACCTTCTGTGAACATTGGTAGTTCATCGTCAGTGAACGGCGATGCTATTATATATTCTCTTTCTACCTTCAGTGAAAGTTGGCAGGCCACCTTCAGTGAAAGTTGGTGATTGTAATCTTTTTTCTACCTTCAGTGAACGTTGGTAGTTCATCGTCAGTGAACGGTGATGCTATGATATATTCTCTTTCTACCTTTAGTGAAAGTTGGTAGGCCACCTTCAGTGAAAGCTGGTGATTGTTATCTTTTTGCTGCCTTCAGTGAACGTTGGTAGTTCATCGTCAGTGAACAGTGATGCTATGATATATTCTCTTTCTACCTTCAGTAAAAGTTGGTAGGTCACCTTCAGTGAAAGCTGGTGATTGTTATCTTTTTTCTACCTTCAGTGAATGTTGGTAGTTAATCGTCAGTGAACGACGATGCTATGATATATTTTCTTTCTACCTTCAGTGAAATTTGGTAGGTCACCTTCAGTGAAAGCTGGTGATTGTTATATTTTTGCTACCTTCAGTGAACGTTGGTAGTTCATTATCAGTGAACAGCGATGCTATGATATATTCTCTTTCTACCTTAAGTGAAAGTCGGTAGGTCATCTTCTATGAAAGTTGGTGATTCTTATCTTTTTTCTACCCTCAGTGAACGTTGGTAGTTCATCGTCAGTAAACGGTGATGCTATGATATTTCTTTTCCTTCTACCTTCAGTAAAAGCTGGTAGTTCATTGTTAGTGAACGTCGGTGTTATCTTTTCTTTCCTCTTTCTACCTACAGTGAACGTTGGTAGCTTCGCCTTCAGTAGAAGTTGGTGTATCCTTTGACCATTTTACCATCCTCTCTAATTCAGTTCTTTTGATCCACCGATGATTTGTTTTCCTGGTTGGGTTGCTCTGTTGTTTCATTATTTTGTTACATCCCCAGTGTTGTTTTGCATCCCTTTGGAGTTGTCCATGTGCACTCATATTCATAAGCATTGTGTGGTATCTTAGGGCCAAAAATAGGGTTTGTTTTATATTTAAGTATCTTCGATCGCGTTGACGCGAAGATTTTTAACCTTTGTATCTCCGAATAGAAGAAACTTAAATAAGGGCAGCTATTGTACCCCAATTTTTTCCCCTAAGATCCCTTCATCATACCATATTAATCCAATCACCACAAGATCATATTAGGGCTTTTGGTTCTCCTCCCCATCTTTAGCTTTGATCTTTGAGGAATCACCAAGAACCTTGACTTGTTTTTCTTTTGTGATCATGTATGTTTTGTTTTAACTTTATTTCTAATTAATAAAATGCAATTTTTGGTTTGTCTTACTTGTTAATAATGAAGGTAAAGGCAATATTGCTTAGCAAGTTGATCCATGGGTTCATGAGTTTATTTTCATGTGTTGTAACCCAAAGTTTTCCCTCCCATATTTCTCAACACATGGCAAGTGAGGTCCCTAAATTGCTCAAGGAAGTCTAAGAGTTGACCAGACAAACTCTCTCCTAAGGCAGTCTACCTCAAATTAGGGTTTCCATCTTCATCAAGATGTGTGAACCAAAAAGGACCCAAATGCTCACCATTGTCCTAATATGTTCTCAAGATCATCCATGTCAAGTTTCAAGCCTTGCAGAAGAAGTTTCTTCAGTCAATTGCTCAAATGCCTGAAAATCAATCGTGCTAGGTCAAAAGTCAATTGTGGCCCACATACAGTCAAACTTTAAGATTTTTGGTCAAAATCATCATTTTGAAGTATTATTCATCATTTTATCAAGGGTTGATCATGATTCCTCAAGGATTTCTCACAATTCATCAAAACCCAAAAGTTGCTAAATTAGGGTTTTGTAGGAAAAGTCAACTCAACTTTGACCAAGCATAACTTTCTCATACCTTATCAGAAATGACCCATAAAAAGCTCATTTTGAAGAGGATTCCATTACCTATAATTAATCTTCAACTCCCAAGTTAAAAATATTCACTCACAAAAAGATATGTATTTTTACATTATAGGTCATTTTGAAAAGTCAACAAAAACACCTTTTGGGTCAAAGCTTCATACATGAACATGGAAGACTCAATTGAGATGAGACTAAAAGGGTTGCTTAGAGGACATCCTAAGCTTTCTAAAAAGTCCAAGAACACCTCTCTATGGTCAAAATTGAGAGAGTTATGCATTGGTCAAGTTGACCATTTTTGCAAAATTGCCAAAAGTCAAATGTGCTCAAATTTGCATTTTTTGCTAAATGGGCCCAACTTTTTATGCTTGCAACTCCATTATAATATGGTCCACGACTCAAATACTTATCCACCAATTTTTTGCTTCATTTTTTAATTTATTTTGATTTTTCATTAATTAAGAAGTGAATTAAATGAAATAAATGATGAAAATTATCAAAGATTTGATTTGATTGGTTTTTTTGACAGGTTAGCAACCAAGATATGCTGAGCTTGCAAGATCAATTTAAATAAATGGCAATTGGTACAAAAATAGCATGATTAGGCCAAATTTAGAAAGACATTATATGGCTAAAGAATCAAATCAAATATCATTAAAGCTTGAAGACTGGATCTGTTTTGCAACCCTAATTCATTGAGGGATATATAATGAACAAAAACAAGGCAAGAAAAGAAGGTTACAGTCGTGGAAAATCTTGAACCAAACTTCAAAATTTCAAAGAAAAGTGGTGATTCAATTTCCATCCTAGAGGCCAATCCAAGCCATTCTAACATTGCCAACAGGTTGCTGGACATCCCAGGAACGTATCCCAATCAATTGCAAGCCGCCTCAGGTCCAGAATCAGCATGTAGCAGTCACACGGTTTTCCTAAAAAACTTGATTTCAATTTCATTGATTTACTCATCATATGCACATTTTGATTATATATTCTTGTTCATCATTGAGTTTGTAAGCTATTGGTACCACTTAATTTCATTTATAGTACATGAATCAAGATATGCCATTGTTAGGGTTCCTTGGTTCATTTTAGGGGTTTGCAGTATAGGCAAAATTAGGCCTGGATTCTAGTACCATGATGCTCGTGGGGATGAGACGAGTTGATTGGTACCAGCTTTTGTCATTTATATTGCTTGTATACAATTTTTGAGATGAACAGGTCTGTAGCTACAGCGAAGCGTCCGTAGGTAAAAGTTTTGTTGCCTAAAACGACGATTTGGGAAAGAAGATGAGGCGTGGCAATCTCTGGTTGGGTGGTTTGAATTTTCACGTATCTTCTGAATACGTTATTTATTTTGATTATATTATTTTACTTCCATTATGTGAATAACAAAAGCGCGTGGCACAATTGGCAAGCGAGCAGTGGAATTGAACATAAGGGCCTGGGTTCAATCCCCAGGTCCCAACATTTGTTTCATATTATTTTTCATCATGTGATCAGGTGCAAAGTTGTCCAATACGTCCACCATATGCCATCAAGATCCAACCATCAAACGCATCTTCAGCCAAGATCCAATGCCTTTCCATTGAAGGTCCATCATACACCTCAAGTCAACATACGCATCAGATCGGACAAAGTCAAACAGGCTTTAGCCTTGTTGGGCCCAAGAATTGCTAATGCTATCAGGCCCACTTCTAATTTTTCTTTCTTATTTTTATTCTTTTAATATTTCTTTTAATTATTTTTAATTGACAAATTAATTATTTTTCATAAAAAATCATAAAATAAAGAATTCATAAAAAAATTAGAATTAGTTTTTTTTTATTATCAAATTTAATTTAATTTAGTTTAACATTAGGGAAATTTTAATTTATTTTCATAAATAAAATCAAATAGAAATTAGATTAAATTCTTGATTTATTTTCTTTATTTCTTCTCAAATAAATAAAAATACAAAAATAGGTTTTTAGATTGAATTAATTCATTTTTCTTAATTTAAAATTAATTAGAACTTAAGATTTTCTTTTTTAATTTAACTATTTCATTATTTTCTAAAATAACAAAACATGACAAAAACTTTTTTTAATCAATCGCAAATAGGTTTAGTCAGGGGTCAAAACTCTAATCCTCTCGCATTTAATTTGTCGCGTGCTTATTATTAATTTTGTCAATATTTTGTAATTGCCCACTGGTTTGTAATAGTTTAATTTAGGGCATTATTTGTTGTTTAAATCCCCGGGTTTTTGGCTATGTAATTAATCCCCCTTCCCGAAGCCTTGTAATAGCGTAGATTTGCTTTCTCGCATCTTAATTTCTACAAATATTTAACTGTTTAGATGTATGCTAATAGGATTGTATGACAAGAATGCATGAAAAATTAATACAGTTAGAAAACCCTAATGTGCAAAGATAAATAACTGAAAACAAATCACTCGCACATATCACTCTTAGGGTATACTCTCACTTCGGTTGCCTTTGGTGAATGATCAATAAGCATAGGGTGTCTTAGTGGTTGCCCTCCTATCTAAAGAGATCAAAGGTCCCATTCGAATGTTGCCTCAGAAATGTCGCCTCGAATATGATCTTAAGACTCTAGGGTTATTACTAAGATGTGCTAATATTGCTTTAGTGATCATACGTCCCTTTCGAATTGACCCTTACAACTCCAACGACGGTGCTACCTATTTCTCAATAGTAGGATAGCATCGTCTAAAGGAAACAAGGATAGAAATGATCTTTTTTCCAAGTAGGTATATGCTAGTAGGTACTTGCTCCAATCAAAACTTTTCACACTTACACTTTTCAAATAAATTTTCAAAAACAACTTCATCACACCTTTGAGGATTGATACAAGGGTTATCATGAAGTCAAACTTTTCAAAAGCAAAGCACACACACAAGCAATTTTTTAATGATGAGCAAGTACCTAAGAGCCCATGGAAAACCATGGATAGAGAGGGTGCTAACACCTTCCCTTTCTATAATCTACCCCCCGTACTCAGAATATCTCGTAAAAAGGGTTTTTTCTGTACTTTTTTCCTTTCCGATTGGATGAAATAAAAGTCAGTGGCGACTCTTGCTTACCGTGACATTTTGCAAACAAAAAATGCAAAACGCAAACCACTATTAAACAGTCGGTTCTGCCATCGTATCACACCATGCCCTAGGCAATAAAGCTTGAGAAGTTCAAACCTCACCATTGAAGTTGTTTTGGAAGAAATGGCATGGCAAGGTTATTTTGGTTTACCACATTTCAAGGTTATCAAATTTGATTCAAAAGTACAAGGGGTTGATTGGAGAAGTTGTCATGCTTGGACAAGGCTTTGTTCTCATTGGTCACAAGTGCATATTTCTCTCAATTTTCAAGATATGGAAGTGGTTTTGGTGGCTATTAATTCTCATTTTCATCCTCAACATTTGCTGTTCACAAAGCATTTGTGTTTGTATAAAAATTTTGTTCAAAATTGTCAAGGTTCCTTAAGACATTTTCTTGATCTAGGAGCTAGGGTTTTGAACTTCAAAGAAGCATATCTTTCTCATCTTTTGGTTTTTTTGAGAGATTCCAAATACATCCTTCTCTTCAAAGGGTTATCAACAAATCACTTCAAAAGTTTCAAGGATTTTTCATGTGGAAGAAGCTTGTGATGAAGAAGGATTACAAGTCCTCCAGATGAACCCCCAATTTCTCATGTGTGACTTAAAATGATCATAACTTGGTCAATACGTATCAACTTGAGCCCATTCTTTTTCTATAATGATCTTGAGGATGTGAACTTTATGCCTTCTTTTATGTGCAAAGTGAGAAAATGGATGGAAGATGCCCTAAGGATCCAAAAGATTATAGGTCATTTCATGATTGTTTTCCAACTTTAACAATTCATAACTATCTCAATTTTTTGATATTTTGAATGGTTTAAGATTCAAAATGTCATTCAAGAGGTCTATTTCATGCCATCTTTTTTGGTCAAGAGAAAATTCCAAGTAGAATGTCATGTTTGGATGCAAAACATTATAGGTCACTTTTGAAGAAAAATTTGAATTATTTCTAAGTATGGAAAGTCAACCTTTTTCCCCAACTTTAACTCAATGCAACTTTCATCTTAAACATCCATTTGATCCCATTATTTTTTCCATTGTAAAGCTTGTAACCTCATCTTTCCAAAGCATAAAGAATCATGCCTTAAGACCCCTTGAGCTGAGAATGCCATTGGAATGAACTTGGTAACTTGGAACTGAAGTTTCTCCATAAGTTAGAATTTGAGATTCACATTTTGGCCTCTAAACATCAAATTAGCGCGCGTTTGTGATCTAAACATGTTTAACCAAGTTGCCAAAGTGGATTAGAGCCTTAAAACACAAGGATTGGATGATTTTTGATGGAAATCAGATCACACTTTGCTCGTGCATCAGGTTCACACGATTTCCCTCCAAACTTCATCATTTCACACGCTTGAACATTCCATTTGATTCCCTATAAATAGAGGGTCATCCCCCATTCATTTCCCAAGCTTTGAGAGCCAAAAACACTCTATCAAAACCTTACACGAACTTCAAATTTTTGAAATCAGTTTCTGAGATTCCAGCATTTTCTTCCAAAATTCAATGCACGTTCATCTTCCTTAAGCATCATACAAAATCTCCAGCACTTAAACCAAGAAAAACCAACTATAATCCAAGCTACAGAAGTCCAGTTTCAGAGCTCATTTCTTGAACTTCGAAAAGGTAGAATTCTCCACCATTTGGATCCAAATAAAGCACTAACATGTTCTACTCCTCCTCCTGATTCTAGTGCTTCTTACAATTTTTAAATCCATTGAGAATTGAGAGAGAAATCTTAAATTGAAGGTGCTCGCTATTTTTTGTTTGTTTGATTCATGTCTCTTTGTGTATTTTATATAAATTTGGCACGATGGTGGTGTTAGGATCATCTTGAAGAGACGAATCCAATGTTGTTGGTCTGGGATCCTAATTTTATAGTTTGAAAGATCTCACAAAATCTCCATTGCAGGGTGGCTGGAGGTTAAAGATGATGACATGTCTCGTCTCAGCCAATGATAGGGTGCCAAACATTTTAATTTCATTGGTTGCCTTTTTTTCTAATTCCCTGCGCATCTTACTATGGTCCATATCAAGCACAACGCGTTTAGTCTATTGGATTAGCTTACTAACGCGTTTTGACTATGATCTGATGGCCCATATATTTTTGGTTTTATTTTATTTTTTGATTTTATATTTTAATTGATTTAATTTTCAAAAAATCATAACTCTTTTTTTTTTATCCAAAAATTATGAAAAACTTCAAAAAAATACTTTGAATTATTTCTGATCTCATGAATATTTTTTAACATTTTTATTTTGACATTTGATATTTTTTACATTTTTTTCATTGTTTGCTTTGTTTTCATTACTTAAAAAATACTTTCTGACATTTCTTAATTCTAAAAAAATTTCATAAAAATCATTTTGCACATTTCTGACTTTTTGAAAATTTTATGGGATTTTATATTGATGTTTACTATTTTTGATCTATTTTCTATTTGTTTGAACAATTTTAGTTAGTTTTAAAATAGTTTCTGACTTTAAAAAGTAGCCAAAAATTTGTAAAAATATTTGAGTCCTTTTCTGATTTTTTTTATTGGCTTACTTTTTATTTCTTGATTAATTTGAACATTGTTGATATTTCTCTCTTTTATTTCTATTTTTGAAAACATTTTAAAAATCCTTTTGATGTATATATTAAATGCAATACTATTTTGTGATTATTTTTTGGCTGATATTGGGTTGAATTTTGATCATGAACTTTATTAACATCATTGGATCCATGGTGTTGAGTCTAACTCCATAAAAATGGACGAATGATTTTAATAATAGTTTGATTTAAATTTAATTCAAATATGGTTTGTATATTCTTTCCCACCCCTCTTCATCTTGTCCCTTTCTTATTGCACTAAGTGTTATTGGAGCATGATCTCTATATCATGTCTCAAAACAAGTGGTACATAGATTGCTATTGACCGACCTCAAAATAGGTGCCACTTCTATATAAGTCCACTTACGATTGCTTAACATAGCGCTAAATTTTGTCCTGATTCGAATAAATGATCATTCGTGGCCCAAACCTATGTTTGTAAGCCCAAATATGTTAATTTAATCTCTTTGATCCAATAACCTTGAGATTCATTGTGTGGAGGCTTTGGTTCTACCAATCCTCTAATGGATCTACATCACTTTTGGTCGACGCGGATCACTTAAACATCGTTGATCATTAAATGGAACTTGTGAGGACTCCAAATGAATGATATACTTCACAAAAAGCAAATGCAATTCATTGTGTGGAGGATTTGGTTCTACCAATCCTCTAATGAGTTTCAAATTCAAGTTTCAAGATGATCATCCAACTAACCACTAATCACTAATAACTGGCTTTATCTTGTATTTTTGTTATATCCCCTTTTATTTTATGCACCATTTACTTTGAGTATTTACATTTCATGCTATTTTTATCTTTGCTCATTTGAGAATTTACTTTCTTGTCATTTTTATTTTTGCTCATTTGAGCTTTTATTTCCTTTCTTTTTGAAGATACTTAATAAGCAACATAAACCATAAAAAACTTTAATGGTACTTGGACTATTTGGTTACTATCCTTGGCATTATGGAGCATTGAACTTCTTGGACATAGGATTAGAAACCTTGGCCTATGATTGGAGACCTTGTGACCTTATCTGATATTTTTGTCTGGAGCTCTTGAGGTTTACCTCAAGACATTGGATTGTTTATTTGTTTTGTGTGCAGGTTATTATGATTACATTCTCTGTTTGTAATATGGAATCCACTCGTATACAACCGTTACTCTACCCAATTTTTGTGAAGACTTAATACACTTGAAGTTTGGTTCTTACAAGAGGTCTAGTATCTTTACTTTCTTGGTTTCAATCCAAATAATGGGATTTCTATATTGACTCATAATGTCAAGTATCGACTTTTTGTTGGTTAGATGGTTCTTATCCCTGGCTTTTACATTATGCTTTAGGATAGTCTCTTATTCTCCTCCCATATTCTTTAATTTCAAAAATCTTCTTCCTCCTTTTTGAAAACTCTTCTTGTTTTTTTACTTGAACCACTTTCATAATAAAGTTGGACTTAGGTCCATGCATTTTCAAAATATTTTCATAAATAAACTTCAATCAACTTAATAATACCTTAACATTTTTGTGAGAAGACTAAAAGTCAATCAATCTCATCCAAACCATTTTTCCATTTTGGCTCTTATCTTTAAAAAATTTCTCAAAATATTAGACTCTTGTCAATCCTTGTAGTGATACAAACAACTATACTTCTACAATATGTAGTGAAGAGAGATATTTTCCACTTGGGTGTTGAGTGAGGCATTGTTGATTTTAAAATCCAATGCATATCCTCCACTTTGAGATGATGCAAATTCTCCTTTCATGATTGTGGGTAGTAAGTATGTTTTCCACACGGGCAATGACAATGATGTCTTATCTCATAAAATTAACCAACACACTTGTGTTTTAAATTTTTTAAAGAGGAACTACGTGTACCCTGATCCCCTATTGCACAAAAGGTGGTACATAAGCACTAAAGGGTCGCAACCGCGGCGGGTGAAAAAATCATAAAAAATACATTTATTTTCTCACCTCCACCATCTATTTTTACATACAACATTTTTATAGCCAAAATATACAGATTTTACAAAGAGGTTCCTGCGGAGTACCGTAGATGTTTAGGGAGATAATACCTTCCCTTTGCATAACCAACCCCCTTACCTTGAATCTTTCCCCCTTTTTTGGGTTATTCGCTTTTCTCCCATTCCTTTGGAAACAATAAAGCATGGTGACGATTTTTATTTTGATCTGAATATGTCTAGTCAATCCAATGGCTTAGTCTTAAACATTTCTACCACTACATTTAGCACACAAAATCCTTCTTTCTTCTGATTCTATAAACCGCCCTGATGATGAGTTTAAATAAATTGCAATTCTTTGTTCACTTTTAGTTGTTTTCTAATCCAATCTTCTTGTTTCACATGAGCAGCAAAGGATTGATTGAGGAGAAAGATGGCAAGGAAATAGTGGCATGGCTTGGAGAAGAAGCTTGAAGGCTAGGAGCATGAAGAATCTTTTGCTTGAATGATGTATTAGAAAATAGAAAAAATAGGATAGAAAAAAATTTAATATGCCTTTAATATGTAATTTGAACTTTATAATTATTTGGAATGTATTTGAATAATAAATTTCCAAAATGTATTGAGTGATATTTTGAAATGGAATGAAACTTGTTTGATTTGAATGAAGATTGAAATGGATGATGAAAGAAATGATATGAACTTTGAATCTTTTAAGTTGGAATTAGAATTTTAGACTTTATGACATAAGATCAAATGAAACTCAAATTTCAAATCTCATTCACAAACTTAAAATCTCCTGCATCCTTAACTTAAAATTCTCATAATCCAAGATGGCTTCGTAGTTGAAACGACAAATCTGACTTGACAACAACATTAATCCAACAATTTCACCGCTTGTATTGTGCTATTCCTTTACTCCATTTACAAACAGTAATGTCCTAGCCTTGCAAATAAAACCCTAACTCTTTGAAAGAAGTTTGAATACAAAAACCTTGTAGCTTCATGAAACAGAAAATCTTTAGTAATCGTGAACTCCAAATAATTGACCCTTCTAAACCAATGCAGACTTAAATTCTCTTGATGATGCAAGGATTCAATTTGAGATCTCACAAAGCCTTAGAGGTCTTAGAAACCCAATTCAGTAGGATACAAGATCTATCTCGCGCTAAATGTCATCAAGTGAACGCACATGAGGAAACACAAGCCATGTACAACAAGAGTGGAGAGGGAAACTTTTGGGGTACGACATCTTCCCCTGTTCAATTTTCTTAAACCTGAAAAGCAAGAGTGGCATGTCGTCGTTCGTAGCTTGAAGGTGGAAGATGATTGGACACTAGAGTGCCTAGAAATTTGCACTCACTGGTGTGTTAGTTGATTGTGTCGGAAATGGGCTTAAAGATGCCATTTGGAGAAGTGATGAAGATTTGTCAGAGATGGGCTTGTAGATGCCATCCAAAGTAACTGTTGATAGAGATTGGAAGAAGTACTAGAATAAATCTTTGGTTTATTTTATCTGAATGATATACTGGAGTGGAGCCGTGTTAAGTCGTGTCTGGAAATGTATTAGAAGGAATCTGTGTAAGATTGCTTCAGGATTAACCCTGTGTGAAACTGTATTTGAAAATTTATGAGAAGGAGCCTGGGTAGGGTTGCTTCGGGATGAATTCGTGTGAAACTTCATCTGGAAATATATGAGAAGGAGCCTGGGTAGGGCTGCTTCAGGATGTGTCCGTGTGAAACTTCATCTAGAAACTTATGAGAAGGAGCCTGGGTAGGGCTGCTTCGAGATGAGTCTGTATGAAACCTCATCTGGAAATATATGAGAAGGAGCCTGGGTAGGGATGCTTCGGGATGAGTCCCTGTGAAACTTCATCTAGAAATATATGAGAAGGAGCCCGGGTAGGGCTGCTTTGGGAAGAGTCCGTGTGAAACTTCATCTAGAAATATATGAGAATGAGCCTGGGTAGGGCTGCTTCGGGATGAGTCCGTGTGAAACTTCATCTAAAAATATATGAGAAGGAGCCTGGGTAGGGCTGCTTCGGGATGAGTCTGTGTGAAACTGCATATGGAAATTAGAAGGAACTCGTGTAAGATTGCTTCATGATGAGCCTGTGTGAAGCTGCATCTGGAAATTGGAAGGAACCCGTGTAAGACTACTTCATAATGAGCCCATGTAAAGTTGCATCTGGAAATTGGAAGGAACCCGTGTAAGATTGCTTATGCTGGTTGTGTAGATAGTTGCTCTATCTTGTTTCAAGAATTAATCTTGGACCTGTGGAAAACTATTGATGATAATTATCTGTTGATTGATCTTTCTTGAAAAGGAATTGAGTTAGCTGTATGAAATCCATTGCGTAATTATGTTCTCAAAATAAATGAGATTGTGCTATATGCGTTTCGTATGCACATGCTATAATGTATGAACGTGAAATGTTATTGAAGTGCATCTTTGTCCGGGAAAATAAATCCTTGACAAATGCTGGGGAGTTTTGGGAAGTTAAATCCTGAATCACTATTGAGGTTGAAGAGTATGTGTATCTTTAAACTTTGTTTAGAGTGTTTCCACTGGGGATTTCTTCTTTGTTGTTTGAGCAGAATTCCGCTGGAGAACATTGACTTTGCTTGAGAAAACTTTGCAGGAGTGTTGATTTTTGCTTCGGGAATAGAGTTCAAGAGTTTTAGTTGTCCATTTCTCTACTGGGGAGTTACTTCTTGACTGGGAAGAATAAAAGTTAGTTGTTATCTGGTCGAAATCCAGGCTTCACGGAAACTTGCTAGGGATAATATCGACTATGTTGGTGACAAGGGGTTTTGTCAGTTGATTTGTAATAGTCTGAGAAAAGACTCGTGGTGGAGAATCTGGAGTTTGTTGGGGAAATAAATCCTATTGAGAAGAATATTCTTAAGACCTTACTGGGGACATGAGTTTTTCATGCAAGATTCATTTTTTCATTTAAGGCCACCCTCAGCTGGGGAGAGGATTTTCAGGAGATTGGAACTTCGGATAAGACTGTATGAATTCAAACTTTGGGGATAATTCTGTGGGGATATCCATGAATTTGTCCTTGTGGGGTTTGTACCCTTATCCATGAAGATTATTTTGTGGGAATAACTTTATAGAGGTGGCTTTGGCGACTTCACTGGGGATCACCTTATGAAAGGGACTTTGTGGGGATTTGTCATTGTCCATAGTATTAAGTGTTATAGCACTTCAAGAAAATATTTACTTGGTCGTACGTGACCCTTTACTAGAATTCATGTTCAATGCCCTAAGAGATTCCGATGGAGATCTTCCCCTGGCTATTCAGGATTTTATGAGATTTCTTGGAATCTCGACCCGACTGCCACAAATGAGTTGGACAGTAACATGTCATGCCCCTTGATTATGGAAGATTTGTCATTGGAAGTGTTTTTCCATTTGAAGTGATTTTGAGAGATTTTTCGTTCATTGGATATTCGTCGTGTGAATTTCTCTTTTGTTGAACAATTAGCCATATGCAAATAATGGTATTCTAACAATGCAAAGTTTATGTTTGTCTTGAAGTTTTTTGAAAATTTATTTTTAGAAAATCAAAGAAATTTGTACGAATATGAATTCAACTCAGGATTTACAATAAGCCTAACAGGAGTCAGGATACCTTTGGCAACAATATGCTTTCAAACTAACCCATGCTTCAATTAGGACTTTTAAAGGGCTGTAACATGGCCTGTTTCACGGTTTAAGAAACAAAGGATAAGGATCAAAGTTTATTTGTACCCAACCCATTTTCCATGGTGTTCTTCAGTCCTGTACTCAGTTAATTGTGCGTTTGGATTCCAATTGAATCTGGAATGATATTTTGGTGATGGTTCGGATACTGGAAGTTTATTTGAGAAGGCAGTCATTTTTGCAACATTTTTCTGTTGTCGAGGATTTGTAGCGACCTCTTTTATTGTCCCTAACTTTTTTGTCTGACTGTTTTTGTTTTGAGACTACAGTCAGCTGGATGCCCCAGTTTTTTAAGTCTCCTTCATAGGTTTTTACCTAGTGGACTTTTCTTTTTTAGATAATGACTGCCTATTTTATGGGGAAACCATCATCATCTTTTCATTCATGAAGTGACAGCTTGCGACTGAATGCGCATTTGAATTAACTGAGAAACTACCCTACCCCAGGTTACGATTAAAGGTTTCAATTTGTGCAAAAAAGAAAACTCCTACTTCTTTGGCTCAAAGGGGTTGACTAGGGATTATCTGCCTTATAACTCCAATGTTTTTAGGAATTGAAAGAATGTTTGTACATGATCATTAAGGTCTGTCCAAAAGCATACTGTATGAGATTATCGTATTGTTTTCGTCATCCTCCCTCTAAAGGCTTACAACTTTTAATGAGAGTTGAATATCATAAAAAGGGAATAAAAAGCACATTTTAAATATAGTTAAAATGAATAGCTTAATTCAAGACAAACATATGCAATGCATTAATGAAAACAAAGTTTGACATAATAGATAAGTTTTCGAACAAACAAAAGAAATTACAATTGAAAATTCAAAATGAACTAGACGCTCTCAATGATTTGGCATTGGAGCAGTGATCACATTGGGAGTCTCGGGAGGGATGAATTCAATCTCCTTGGCGTCAATCATATTTTGAATCTTGTATTTCAGCGCCCAACAATCGTTAATATCATGCCCAGGACTGCCGAAATGGTAGGCACATTTTGCATCGGGATTGTAGTTAGGAGAAGAAGTTTTAGGGTTTGGAAGAGGTCCTATCAACGTAATCAGATTCATCCTTAACATGTGTTGCAATTCTTGAGACAGCGGCATGTTGATTTTGGCAAACTATATCTTGGGCCCGTCTTTTCTTTGTTGATTTCCCCGTTGTTGTTGTCGCACCGATGCAGGATTAAAGATCAGGACTGTCCCCACAGATTGGTCATGGTTACTCTTGTTACGACCCATTTGTCCGTACACAACAATAAACTCTTTCTTCCCATTGTATGGCTTCTTCTGAGTATCAAAAAATGCAGCCACTTGGATCTTTCCGCTTCTGATTCCATTTGCAACTTGTTCCCCAGTTAGAATTAGCTCGGTGAACCCGACCGAAGAGCTTCTGATTAGGTGATTGAAGAAAGGTCTTGTCAAGGTTCCCATAAAGATATCAACCAGATCCCTGTCAGTTAGGGGTGGCTGCACCCTGCCAGCCAGGTCTCTCCACTTTTGGGCTTATTCTTTGAAGCCCTCATTGGAACCTGTGGTCATTCCTTGCAACTGCACTCTAGTTAGTTCCAGATCAGCATTATATTGATATTGACGGTAGAAGGAGGTGGCCAAGTCCTCCCAGGTATAGATGTTGGAACCTTCTAACTGGTAAAACCACTCTAATTGAGTCCCAGATAGACTCTCTTGAAAGAAGTGCATCCACAACTTCTTATCAGTGGTATGCGGTTGAATTTTACGGACGTAAGATCTCAAGTAAAGCTTAGGGGCACGAGACACCATCGTACTTGACAAAGATTGGAATCTTGAATATGTGGGGAATAACTACACAAAGCACCAAACCCAAGTCTTCAAAGTCCAAGCCAGGCACAACTTGGATCTCCATAGCTTTCAGTCTATCTTCTAGTTGCTTATATATTTCGTCGGCTGGCGAATATTTCTCATTAGAATAATCCTCGTCTTCGGATATTTGATTGTTTCCACCCCTAGCGTGGGTGCTCCTAGAATCTTCATCTTGATTTTCATTCTCTTCGGAGGAATCTTCTTCAACTTGGGCTTGTTTGGCGGGACCTTTAAGCCTCTTCCCTATGTTTAGGATGCTAGCTCGTTTCTTTGCCTTATTCTTGCTCCCTTTGGTGAAGAGTGCTTTCAGATCTTCTTGCCCCTTGGCTAAGTTTAGGTACATTTGTTGGAACTTGGCATTCTGAGCTTGGAGATCTTTAACTGTTTTCTCTAGAGCCATTTTCTTACTGAAATAAACAGCGAGAAAATGAGAAATCGGTCTTGAGAATACCTGTTATGCAATGACATGCATGATATGTAAAATGCAATGTTTTCAAGGATCTCGCGGGGTAAACACAAGAAAATGTCAGAAGTTGAACTTTGATTACAACTTTGAAGGACTTCGTATTGTTAAATGTCCTTCTACTAGAATCAAGTTCACCGTGTCAAGTGGGTCATAACCCTTGACTCAAGTTATCGTGTTTTAGCTTTTGACAGTCTTTGGTTAGAGGAAAATAAATCCTCTTTCCCCTTGATAGACGTCTAGTTCAATATAACCCTGTATCACAAACCCTTGAGATCCTTAAAATGGTTATTTAAAAAATGCTATGGTATGATGTCATAATGTTACGTGCAAGTAAACATATACAAGAAAAAGTAGGCAAGTCCTTAGGTTTAGGCTTGCATGGGGTTCATAGATATCTACCCTCTTGAAGTTTAGTTGGTTCAACTTGTCCTACAAAGTAATCGGGTTCTAGGGAATCTCAATATTATTGATCTTTCTTCATCGAGCATTGTTTCAGTGCAAGCCTCTTTATTGGCGACTGAAATATCCCAAAAGTCTAATTTTAATGGGTGTAGCATCGAGTATCAAACAACTTTGGACTTCCCCAAAGACGGATATCTCACTACATCTTAATGGCCAAGTTGTTTAATTAAAGGTTCTACAGTCAGTTAGTACTTCATAATACGACACAACGGCCCCGTATTCTCCTTAATTTGCCATAAGGGATACCGATACCCACAAAGGTGCCACACTAACATAGCTATTGTCTCAACCATATTGGTTTATGTCGTACAACCTCCACAATATTTTCTATTTACTTAAGGGTGTTCCCAAATCTGGGTAGAGGATCAATACAAACCCAAACAAGGACCCACAAATGTAAAGCAAACAAATCAAATAATGAAAGAAATTAAATGTGATCTAGCTCTAAGGTAACCCCACTTTTAGAGAATAACTCCACAGCAGAGTCGCCAGTTCTGTAATACGGTAGGAGAACTGACTTGGGTGTTTTGCGTTTAATCGCAATTGTTGCAGATAGCAAGAGTCACCATCGAATTTTCTTTTATCTAATAAAGGAAAGGGTGAAAAGAACAGGAAAGACCTTTGAGATATTTTCTTGAGTTCGGGGGGTAGGTTATAAAAAGGGAAGGTGTTAGCACCATTTTCATCCGTAGTTATCTTCGGGATCTTAGTTGCTTGCTAGCTCATTTTTGAAATTTCTTTGTTTGAAATGTGTTTGTGGTAGATTTTAAAAGTATTTTGAAAAGCACCTTCGTTTAGGAAAACTTTGTAATGATTCTTGTCTCTATAAGAATGCATACAAAGTGTTGGACTTTTAAAAATATTTCATGTTTTAAAAGTGTTTAGTGTATTTTAAAAGATATTTGTTTTTTTGAAGATGGATTGTGAGAAAGAAACTAAGAACGTTCTACCTACTCAAAAGTCTTTTGATCATTTCTCCCTTCCTTTGATATTGCTATCTTACTATTGATTGGTAAGAATCCATATCTTTGTATGTAAAGGGACAGGCGTGGGTCATCATATAGTCATAGATAGCAATGTAATGAGATATCTTAGCATTTTTTAAGGGACTAAGATCATTTATAAGGCACCATTCGAAGCGTCATCGAGGGACTATGATCTTCTATTTTGATTGTTTTTGCTAAGTTGTTTCACATGCATAACATGACTATTTTTAAGGCAACAAAGTGGAGTAAACTCTAGAGGTGAAAAGTATGCAAGTATATTGTATTTCATGCTTGAGTTTATCTTGGATTAGGGTTTTCTAAGTATTGGTTTTATCTTTCAATACAAACCCTAATTACTAGCATTATATTGAAAGTGATAAATTGCGGAAAATAAATGTCCTAGGCTATTACATTATTTTTTTGGGGATGGGGTATACAAATTACAAAGGGGATTGCAAGAATTTAAAATCTAATTATCTATTACAACCATATTGAATTATATGAATAAATATACAAAAATTGAAATAAATATAATATACAAGCCATGAATAGAAAGGAAAACGAATTTGCTTGGTTTTGGTCTTTGTTAAGAAAAGGTTTTTATTTAAACTAATGAAACTAAAAAGAAAATGTTTAATAAAAGAAAATTAAACTTAATTTAAATTAGAAAAGAAAATATTTTGTAATGTTTTTTGTGAAAAGATTTTAATATTAAATCAAAAGATATGAAAATTAAATTAAGAAAAGCCTAAATTCTATGTTTATTTTAAGAAAATAAAATAAGCCTAAATCTATTTAATTGATTAAAAAAGGTTAAGTTTGTAATAAAAATATTTTTGATATTTTTGGTCTTGAATAAAATACAAAATAAGTATATAGTATGAATAAAATATTTTTGTCTTTTTATTAATAAAATAAATATTCAAATTAATATTACTAATAATAAAATAAAGAAAAAGGAAATAAAAATAAAATAAATCAGGGGGTGAAAGTTTGATTTAGGGTGTTTTTGTGTAGAAAATGGTTTTGTGTTGAAGGCCCAAATTGTGTTTTTTTTATAAACAACAAAAGGAAGATAACAATAAAGAATGAGCCTGTGTGGTGCTGAATAAAAAGGGGGATGTGTGTGTAACACGCCGTTTATATTTAAATGTTATTTCATTAATTATTTTCCAAAACTATTAAATTATATCTATTTTGAGAAATATATTCAATTGATATCGATTAAAATATTAATTGGGTAATATGAAATAAAAATGTTTATTATGTCGAAATATTATTTTGAATAATATTAATTTGGTGTGTAGTAATATTTGACTTTGTTTGATTAATTGGCATGATTAGGTTTATATAGAATAAATATTATTTAGTGTAATATTGTTTTAATAGAGTTATATATTATAATTTGAATTAAATAATTGTTGGGGCCAAATTATAATTTTAGAAAGATAGAGGGAGGAAAGTTAGTAGTAGAAGGATAGTTTTATAAAATAGAAAAGTAGAGTTAGTAAGAGTAGTTGGTAAGAAGAGAAAGAGGATAAAAAAAGAGAAGAAGAAGAGAAGAGAAGAAGAAGGCTAGGGTTTGTTCTACAAAATCATCATCTTGTTCCGAGAAAATCAACACTAGAGGTAAGAGGTTTGATTTCCAATGCTTATAGTTAGGGTTGATTTGGTATATTTTTGATTTGGGATAAAATTGATGTTAGGGTTCTTGAGATTTGTTGAGATAAATTAGGAGAGTTAATTTAGGTGTTAGTGTTGTGGGATTATTGTTTGTGTTAATGTGTTAATCTGTGTTACAAAAGTATATAGTACTAAATTTGATGCATTAATCTGCTTGAAATTAATCAAAACCGAAGGCTTATTTTATCATGAATATAAAAACTATGAGAGGTTATGTAAGACGATGGCTATTTTAATCTTTGACTGGGAATGTCATTGGATTGGCGGTTTAGATTCACTGTTTGAGTATATGCCGTTAAATTCAATACCAATGCATAATGATAAATGAGGAAAAGGGGTTGATTTACAAGAAGTTGGAGAAATATAGAAGTAAAATAGCAGTAAGTATAGTTAGAAATTAAGCTAGCATGTAGAATGAAGTTATAACAAAAAGTAGCAGTAAGCTTAGAAAACTAAACTTATTTTATGGAAAAAAACTAAGTTTAGAAATATATTAAATTATGTTTTGTTTTTTCTTTTTTTTTTAATTTATTATATTAAATATTTATATTAAATAAATACTTATATGACATAAGTTAGCCGATTTAATTTGGAACCCGATTATATTTCGATTTCCCGATTTCAGCAATTTCGGTGACGGAGTAAGTTGCTCTGAATTTACCGAAAATTGACGTGCTGGCATAATTCGACGTGTAGATTAACGTAGTGAAGTTCGTTTTGCGAAATTTCGACTTTTTAAGAATCAACCCGATTTTAGTACGAAATGAAATAAATTGAGTTTAATCCCGAATTTAAGCGTTCGAGTTACATTCCGGTGACTCGATCGTGATGAGTAACATTGAGAGTAATGCTGGTTCATTGATGATGACTTTATGTTGAAATATACTTTCCGATTTGGAATTGTTTGATAGTTGATGGTTTATGTTTTGGTTGAGTAAGTAACTTGTTTGTATACATTTTACTTGACGTTGTGATTGTTAAATTATATGTATTCATGCATGTACAATAGTTGATGTTCCATTGGTTGGATTTGATGGTATGTGTATGGTAATATTATTGTGAATCTTAATTGCATGCATTGGTTATATTGTACATTGCATGGCATGGTTGGTCTTGAAACAGAGACGGTGAAACTGTGGGTTCACATGATTTTATAGACGGTGACCCTAGTGTGGGAATAGACGTAGTGACCTTGATCCGGAAGGGAAACATAGGTGGTGGAACATTGGGTCCACAATATCTAGACGGTGACCCTATTATGGGAAAAGACGTAGTGACCTTGATCCGGAAGGGAAACATAGGTGGTGGAACCTTGGGTCCACGAGTCGGTACCCGCATTCGCATACGTTGAGTCGTGTTGTGAGTCACATGCATAATTGTGCATGTTATGTATGTGTGTTGATGTGTTTGATTATGTGCCAATGTTGTTGTTGTTTGAATTATGGTTATGTGCCAAGGATGTGAGTATTCGGATAATCGGTTTACATGGTTAATGCGTTGTAAATGGATTCCTTGAGTAAGGATACTATAGGTGATAAAATGAACATGATCATTATGTATTGCTTTATTTATTGCCATTGCTTTACCTTAATTACATGTTATATGATTATTGGAATTCTTACCCTTCTGTTTGAAAATGCTTTTGATGGCATTGTTCAGGTACCGAGGATGGTAGCGCGAGGCGCTAGTTAGCGGATGCATTGGATTGCAATCTGTTTTATTTTGATTAGAGTCGAGTCGATGCTCTGGTAGTAACACCTGGAGGGGGGTATATTTAGTGTCGAACTCGTCTATTTTGTATTCGGATTATGATGTATATAATCCTTACTTTGTGTATATTATTTTGTGTATGTGAGACTTGATAACATATGCTTTATGTGAATTATCATGGCTTGATGCCTTGAATTATGTTTTGATTCCTCCATGAATGGAGATGAAGTTAAATATTGAAACTCCATTGCATTTGCACGAGAGAAAGAAGTTAAACATTTATGTATGTTTGTTTTGTGTTGATATGCTTAAATTTACAAACGTACCCTGTCCGTTTTTCTTTAAAATTTTGGAATGTGAAGTGTGTTGTGACATCCCTTCCGTGCAATTTATTTTCTCTGATTTTAATTCTTGCCTATTATTTGGGGAAATTAGAAGGGGTGTTACAATAGTGGTATCAGAGCATAGTCGGTCAGTTGTCAGGTCTTATTTTGTTAATCCCTTGTATTTGATTGTGTGGCTAACGCGATCAATACTTTGTGTTGTAGAGAGAGAAGATGGCTGGCAGAAGGAATGATGATGCTTTAGCTGAGGCATTGAGGTTGCTTGCGGGGTCAATAAATCAGATTCCGCAAACGACTCAAGCGCCACATGATGGTACTGAAGATGCTTTCCGTGGTCTTGGGAAGTTCCAAAAGAACAACCCGCCTACTTTCAAGGGAGAGCATGCTCCGGTGGAAGCCCAAGAATGGTTAAAAGCAATTGAGAAAATCTTTCGTGTGATGAATTGCACCGATGCTCAGAAAGTGCAATTCGGAACACACATGCTGATTAAAGAGGCCGAAGACTGGTGGATCAACGCTAGTCAGAGGTATGAGGAGGAGCAGGTTGTGGTGACTTGGGAAATTTTCCGAGATGCATTCTTGGAGAATTATTTTCCGGAGGATGTTCGTGGTAAAAAGGAATTTGAATTCCTGGAATTGAAACAAGGTAGTGGTTCGGTAGCTGACTATGCGGCTAAATTTCAAGATTTGATCAAATACTGTCCTCACTACAACACTGTTAATGCTGAGAGGTCGAAGTGCCTTAAGTTTGTTAATGGTTTGAGGCCGTACATAAAGAAGGCGATTGGGTATCAGCAGATTACAAGATTCTCTGAGTTGGTTAATAAGAGTCGTATCTACGACGAAGACAGTCGGGATAGCACTGCTTATTACAAGAGCTTGAGTGAGAAAAGAGGTAAGGGACAGATGCGTCCTAAGCCTTATGATGGAAGAGGAAAGAGACCAATAAGCAGTGGAAAGAGTCCGAGTGGGGGAGTGACTACTCCAATCAAATGTTTTAAATGTGGTAAAGAGGGACATCATGCTATGGAATGTCGCCAGGGGATAGTTAAGTGTTTCAAGTGTGACAGGGTGTGTCACAAAGCGGTGGATTATAGAGTTGGTGTGAGTGTAACTTGCTTTAATTGTGGTGAGCGAGGCCACATAAGTACCAAATGTCCAAAGCCAAAGAAAGAAGTTGGAAAAGTATTCGCTTTATCTGGAGCAGAGACTTCTGCTGAGGAACGTCTAATCAGAGGTACATGCTTTATCTCTAATGTGTCTTTGGTTGCTATTATTGATACGGGTGCGACGCATTCGTTTGTTGCTTTAGATTGTGCCAAGAGATTGGGCCTTGTCTTGTCTACTTTGGATCGAAGTATGGAGGTAGATACACCTGCGATGGGTTCAGTTTCTACTTCAGTTGTTTGTTTGAAGTGTCCTTTGCGCATGTGCGGAAGAGATTTCGAAGTTGATCTCGTGTGTCTTCCTTTGCATCAGATAGATGTGATTCTGGGTATGGACTGGTTGAAAGCCAACCATGTCTATATCAACTGTTTTGCTAAGGCTGTTCTTTTTCTCGAGTCCGAGAAAGATGGTGTGGTTTTCTTGTCTTCACAGCAAGTTGAGAAGAGTGTGAAGAATGGAGATGGGTTGTTTATGCTTATGGCGAGTATGGTTTTGGAAGATGGTAGAGTAAGAAAGGATTATCCTGTGGTATGCGAATTTCCTGAAGTGTTTCCTGAAGAGATTACGGATTTACCTCCTGAGCGCGAGGTAGAGTTTTCCATCGACTTAATTCCTGGTACTAGTCCTGTTTCGATGGCTCCTTATAGGATGTCACCGTCGGAACTAGTGGAACTGAAGAGTCAGCTGGAAGAGTTGCTTGACAAAAGGTTTATTCGTCCTAGTGTGAGTCCGTGGGGTGCTCCAGTTTTACTTGTGAAGAAGAAAGAAGGAACAATGAGACTTTGTGTGGATTATAGGCAGCTAAACAAAGTGACCATTAAGAACAAGTATCCTTTGCCAAGGATTGATGATTTAATGGATCAGCTGGTGGGTGCATGTGTGTTTAGCAAGATTGACTTGAGGTCAGGCTATCATCAGATTCGCGTGAAAGCGGGTGATATTCAGAAAACTGCGTTCAGAACTTGTTATGGACACTATGAGTATTCGGTGATGCCTTTTGGTGTTACGAATGCACCTGGTGTGTTCATGGAGTATATGAACAGAATCTTTCATGAGTTTCTGGATAAGTTTGTGGTGGTGTTCATCGATGACATTTTGATTTATTCCAAGAGTGAAGCAGAGCATGCCGAACACTTGAGAATTGTTTTGTCAATTCTGAAGGAAAATCATTTGTTTGCTAAACTTTCGAAGTGTGAATTCTGGTTAGAACAAGTGAGTTTCCTTGGTCACATGATATCTCGTGGAGGTATTGCTGTGGATCCTTCGAAGATAGAAGCCGTGTCAGAATGGGAATCTCCAAAGTCAGTTTTTGAGATTCGAAGCTTTCTTGGTTTAGCGGGTTATTACCGTAAGTTCATTGAAGGCTTTTCCAAGCTAGCTTTACCGTTGACACAATTGACTAGGAAGAGTCAAGCGTTCGTGTGGACTCCGCAGTGTGAAGATAGTTTCCAAGAGTTGAAGAGAAGGTTGACAACTGCGCCAGTTTTGATTTTGCCTAAACCATCTGAACCGTTTACGGTCTATTGCGATGCTTCTTTGATGGGTTTAGGAGGTGTGTTAATGCAAAATGGGTAGGTTGTGGCGTATGCTTCGAGGCAACTCAAGGTGCATGAGAGGAATTATCCAACTCATGACTTGGAGTTGGCAGCGGTGGTTTTTGTGTTAAAGATTTGGAGGCATTATTTATTTGGGTCGAGATTCGACGTCTTTAGCGATCATAAGAGTTTGAAATATTTGTTTGATCAAAAAGAGTTGAATATGAGGCAAAGAAGGTGGCTAGAGTTTCTTAAAGATTATGACTTCAGTTTGAATTACTATCCTGGTAAGGCAAACGTGGTTGCAGATGCTTTGAGCAGGAAGTCTTTACACATGTCTATGTTGATGGTTAAAGAATGGGAATTGTTGGAGCAATTTCGAGATTTGAGTTTGGTGTGTGAAGAGACTTATTTTGGCGTGAAGCTTGGTATGATGAAGCTTACTAGTGGTGTCTTGGAAGAGATTAGAGATGGGCAAAAGTCAGATTTGGTTTTGGTTGACAAGTTTACTTTGGTGAATCAAGGTCAGGGTGGAGAGTTCAGAATTGATGAGAATGGAATTTTGAGATGTCATGATAGAGTTTGCGTTCCCGATGTGGGGGATGTGAAAAAGAGGATTCTTGAGGAAGGTCATAGAAGTGGGTTAAGTATTCACCCTGGTGCTAAGAAGATGTATCAAGATTTAAAGAAGCTGTTTTGGTGGCCTTGTATGAAGAAAGAAATTGTTGAGTTTGTGTATGCTTGTTTGGTTTGCCAAAAGTCTAAGATTGAACATCAGAAGCCTTCGGGTTTGTTGCAACCGTTGTCTATTCCCGAGTGGAAGTGGGATAGTATCTCGATGGATTTTGTTTCTGGTTTGTCGAGGACTCCGAGTAACCATGAGGCTATTTGGGTCATAGTGGATAGATTGACTAAATCTGCACACTTTATTTCGATTAGGATGGATTACACTATGGAGAAGCTTGCTCAGTTGTATGTGGAACGGATTGTTTGTTTACATGGTATTCCTACATGTATTGTTTCAGATAGAGATCCGCGTTTCACTTCAAGATTTTGGGAAGGTTTACAAAGAGCCTTGGGTACTAAGCTGAGATTGAGTTCCGCTTATCATCCCCAGACTGATGGTCAAACGGAGAGAACAATTCAGTCACTTGAGGATTTGTTGCGTGCTTGTGTTTTGGATCAAGGAGGTTCATGGGAGAGTCATTTGCCTTTGATTGAGTTTACTTATAATAATAGTTTTCATTCTAGCATTGGCATGGCTCCTTTTGAGGCATTGTATGGAAGACGGTGCAGGACACCTTTATGTTGGTACGAGACGGGAGAAAGTGCTATAGTTGGTCCGGAATTGGTTCAAGAGGCTACGGATAAGATCAAATTGATAAGAGAGAAGATGAAAGTGTCTCAGAATCGCCAAAAGAGTTACTATGACAAGAGGAGGAAACCTCTTGAGTTCAAGAAGGATGAACATGTGTTTTTGAAGGTGAATCCAACTACGGGTGTTGGAAGGGCGCTTAAATCGCGGAAGTTAACACCTCGGTTTATTGGTCCTTATCAGATTTCAGAGCGGATTGGAAGTATGGCTTATCGGATTGCATTGCCGCCATCACTTTCAAATTTGCATGATGTGTTTCACGTTTCGCAATTACGAAAGTATATTGCGGATCCGTCTCATGTTATTCAAGCGGATGATTTGGAAGTAAGAGACAATTTGACGGTTGAGGTTTTACCGGTGAGGATTGAAGATAGAAAGGTGAAACAACTAAGAGGAAGAGAGATTGCTTTGGTTAAAGTTGCATGGGGTGGTTCGGCGAATGGTAATGTGACGTGGGAGCTTGAAAGTCGTATGCGGGATTCCTATCCCGAATTGTTCGTTTAGAGGTAATTTTCGAGGCCGAAAATCTTTTAAGTGGGGGAGAGTTGTAACACGCCGTTTATATTTAAATGTTATTTCATTAATTATTTTCCAAAACTATTAAATTATATCTATTTTGAGAAATATATTCAATTGATATCGATTAAAATATTAATTGGGTAATATGAAATAAAAATATTTATTATGTCGAAATATTATTTTGAATAATATTAATTTGGTGTGTAGTAATATTTGACTTTGTTTGATTAATTGGCATGATTAGGTTTATATAGAATAAATATTATTTAGTGTAATATTGTTTTAATAGAGTTATATATTATAATTTGAATTAAATAATTGTTGGGGCCAAATTATAATTTTAGAAAGATAGAGGGAGGAAAGTTAGTAGTAGAAGGATAGTTTTATAAAATAGAAAAGTAGAGTTAGTAAGAGTAGTTGGTAAGAAGAGAAAGAGGACAAAAAAAGAGAAGAAGAAGAGAAGAGAAGAAGAAGGCTAGGGTTTGTTCTACAAAATCATCATCTTGTTCCAAGAAAATCAACACTAGAGGTAAGAGGTTTGATTTCCAATGCTTATAGTTAGGGTTGATTTGGTATATTTTTGATTTGGGATAAAATTGATGTTAGGGTTCTTGAGATTTGTTGAGATAAATTAAGAGAGTTAATTTAGGTGTTAGTGTTGTGGGATTATTGTTTGTGTTAATGTGTTAATCTGCGTTACAAAAGTATATAGTACTAAATTTGATGCATTAATCTGCTTGAAATTAATCAAAACCGAAGGCTTATTTTATCATGAATATAAAAACTAGGAGAGGTTATGTAAGACGATGGCTATTTTAATCTTTGACTGGAAATGTCATTGGATTGGCGGTTTAGATTCACTGTTTGAGTATATGCCGTTAAATTCAATACCAATGCATAATGATAAATGAGGAAAAGGGATTGATTTACAAGAAGTTGGAGAAATATAGAAGTAAAATAGCAGTAAGTAGAGTTAGAAATTAAGCTAGCATGTAGAATGAAGTTTATAACAAAAAGTAGCAGTAAGCTTAGAAAACTAAACTTACTGTATGGAAAAAAACTAAGTTTAGAAATATATTAAATTATGTTTTGTTTTTTCTTTTTTTTTTTAATTTATTATATTAAATATTTATATTAAATAAATACTTATATAACATAAGTTAGCCGATTTAATTTGGAACCCGATTATATTTCGATTTCCCGATTTCGGCAATTTCGGTGACGGAGTAAGTTGCTATGAATTTACCGAAAATTGATGTGCTAGCATAATTCGACGTGTAGATTAACGTAGTGAAGTTCGTTTTGCGAAATTTCGACTTTTTAAGAATCAACCCGATTTTAGTACGAAATGAAATAAATTGAGTTTAATCCCGAATTTAAGCGTTCGAGTTACATTCCGGTGACTCGATCGCGATGAGTAACATTGAGAGTAATGCCGGTTCATTGATGATGACTTTATGTTGAAATATACTTTCCGATTTGGAATTGTTTGATAGTTGATGGTTTATGTTTTGGTTGAGTAAGTAACTTGTTTGTATACATTTTACTTGACGTTGTGATTGTTAAATTATACGTATTCATGCATGTACAATAGTTGATGTTCCATTGGTTGGATTTGATGGTATGTGTATGGTAATATTATTGTGAATCTTAATTGCATGCATTGGTTATATTGTACATTGCATGGCATGGTTGGTCTTGAAACAGAGACGGTGAAACTGTGGGTTCACATGATTTTATAGACGGTGACCCTAGTGTGGGAATAGACGTAGTGACCTTGATCCGGAAGGGAAACATAGGTGGTGGAACATTGGGTCCACAATATCTAGATGGTGACCCTATTATGGGAAAAGACGTAGTGACCTTGATCCGGAAGGGAAACATAGGTGGTGGAACCTTGGGTCCACGAGTCGGTACCGCATTCGCATACGTTGAGTCGTGTTGTGAGTCACATGCATAATTGTGCATGTTATGTATGTGTGTTGATGTGTTTGATTATGTGCCAATGTTGTTGTTGTTTGAATTATGGTTATGTGCCAAGGATGTGAGTATTCGGATAATCGGTTTACATGGTTAATGCGTTGTAAATGGATTCCTTGAGTAAGGATACTATAGGTGATAAAATGAACATGATCATTATGTATTGCTTTATTTATTGCCATTGCTTTACCTTAATTACATGTTATATGATTATTGGAATTCTTACCCTTCTGTTTGAAAATGCTTTTGATGGCATTGTTCAGGTACCGAGGATGGTAGCGCGAGGCGCTAGTTAGCGGATGCATTGGATTGCAATCTGTTTTATTTTGATTATAGTCGAGTCGATGCTCTGGTAGTAACACCTGGAGGGGGGTATATTTAGTGTCGAACTCGTCTATTTTGTATTCGGATTATGATGTATATAATCCTTACTTTGTGTATATTATTTTGTGTATGTGAGACTTGATAACATATGCTTTATGTGAATTATCATGGCTTGATGCCTTGAATTATGTTTTGATTCCTCCATGAATGGAGATGAAGTTAAATATTGAAACTCCATTGCGTTTGCACGAGAGAAAGAAGTTAAACATTTATGTATGTTTGTTTTGTGTTGATATGCTTAAATTTACAAACGTACCCTGTCCGTTTTTCTTTAAAATTTTGGAATGTGAAGTGTGTTGTGACATCCCTTCCGTGCAATTTATTTTCTCTGATTTTAATTCTTGCCTATTATTTGGGGAAATTAGAAGGGGTGTTACAGCGTGTGTGATAGGGCACTGGGCCCAGGAAGTTAAGTCTAAAAGAGCAACAAAAAAAACTTGTTAAGGAAAAGAGAACAACTAAAGCAAAGAACCAAAATGGTCCTGTCTAGACTCAAACCTTTGTCCACGTGCTTACACTAACACGCCTTTACCAACGAGCCAATTGTTTCAACCTGTCAATACTATAATTCCAAAAATATATATAAAATAAAACGTCAGTTTGAAAAATAAAATAAAAATATATGGTGGGCTTGGGCCGAATCGGGTGGACCCAAGATCCACCAATTAACACAAAATCAAAACAAACATTGAGGTTTTGTAAACCCTAGTCTTCAGAAGAAGCATTGGCGTTGTTATCCTCTTCTCTCGTGACTTTGTTGTCACGCCCTCCTCCGTCTCCTTCATGAATGCATATTTTTCGTCTTCCTCACGGACGCCATGGTTGTCTCTTTTCTTTACATAATTTCTCTTATCTATGTTTTGGGCTTGGCTAATTGATTTGCATGATTATTGTACAGTAAAAATGGAAGAGATAGGAAGGAAGAAGAAGGTTTTCGAAATATTTAACAATTGATATTGGGTGAGTTCTTTCTGATTATCCCCTTTCTTTATCTCTTTTATGTGATTCTGAAGGGTGTGAATTTGAAAATGATGAACAATATTATGTTGGGTTTTTGTTGCGATTCTGTTTTGTTTGTGTATCTGATGAACAAATTTTGGAAAAAGGGTTATGTGTTGGTTAGGTTTTTGTTGATTCTGTTTTGACTCTATATTTTTGTTGTTAAAAATTGGAAAGGGTTAGGGTAGGTTTTGATATCAACAGAATTTTGTTTATTCTGTTTTGTGGCCGTGTATAGTTTTTTGTTGTTGGATGAAAATTCCCCTGTTTAAACAGTGTTGTTGTTGGATTTTATATTTGTTGGCCTTGCTCAATTTTCTGTGATAGATTTAATGATGATTTTGCTTTAGTTCAGTTTTGACTTGATGGTTCAACTTTGTAATTGTTTGCTTGTTGAATTTTTGTACAAGTTATTTGTGATAAAAGAAGTTGGCTTTTAGTATTTGTTGTACTAGTTTTGACTTTTTTCTCATAGTGGATGCTTGCTGGCCAGTTGTTTGTAGGATTGCTGTACTTTTTTTCAGTTTTCTTCTTTTACTGTGAACAACATATTACTCATAGCCTATGATTTGATGAGACAAAATGAGGCTTGTGGAACATGATGATAATCTGATTTCTTCTTCTTTCTGTGAACCAAAATTCACTTTTATGATTTGCAAAAAGTAACATTTTATAAGCCAATGATGTATGTTCTGATTTTGTCAGACAACATGTATGAGGATTTTTTCTTTTGGGCTTGAATTGAAATTATGTTGGGTTGAACTCTGATTTGAATTCTTGTAGGCATCTTTTCTTCTATTGTGAACCAAAACGATTTGTGATTTGCAATAGCATTGTCCCATGATAGAAACTTAAATGTTTGAGGCTTTAGCACACAAAATCCTTCTTTCTTCTGATTCTATAAACCATCCTAATGATGAGTTTAAATAAGTTTCAATTCTTTGTTCACTTTTAGTTGTTTGCTAATCCAATCATCTGGTTTCACATGAGCAGCAAAGGATTGATTGAGGAGAAAGATGGCAAGGAAACTGTGGCATGGCTTGGAGAAGAAGCTTGAAGGCTAGGAGCTTGAAGAATCTTTCACTTGAATGGTGTATTAGAAAATAGAAAAAATAGGATAGAAAAAATGTAATAGGCCTTTAAAATGTAATTTGAACTTTGTAATTATTTGAAATGTATTTGAATAATAAATTTCCAAAATGTATTGAGTGATATTTTGAAATGGAATGAAACTTGTTTGATTCGAATGAAGATTGAAATGGATGATGAAAGAAATGATATGAACTTTGAATCTTTTAAGTTGGAATTTGAATTTTAGACTTTATGACATAAGATCATATGAAACTCAAATTTTAAATCTCATAATCCAAGATGACTTTGTAGTTGAAACGACAAATCTTCCTTGATCACAACATTAATCCAACAATTCCATCGCTTGTATCGTGTGTTTCCTTTACTCCATTTTCAAACAGTAATGTCCTAGCCTTTCAAATAAAACCCTAATTCTTTGAAATAAGTTTGAATACGAAAACCTTGTAGCTTCATGAAATATAAAATCTTCAGTAATCTTGAGCTCCCAACACTTGACCATTCTAAACCAATGCAGACTTAAATTCTATTGACGATGCAAGGATTCAACTTGAGATGTTACAAAGCCTTAGAGGTCTTAGCAGCCCAAATCAGTAGGATACGAGATCTATCTCGGATTGACTATCATCAAGTGAATGCACATGAGGAAACACAAGCCACGTACAACAAGAGTGGAGAGGGAAAATTTTGGTGTACGACACACTCATTCTAGATCCACTTCTAGATACAGTTCAGATATAGTCTAAATATTGATTCATTCTGAAACTCATTCCAGATCCAGTTCTAGATACAGTTCAATTACTATCTAAATATAGATTCATTCTGACACTCATTCCAGATTCATTTCTAGATACAGTTCAGATACAATCTAAATATAGATTCATTCTGACACTCATTCTAGATACAGTTCAGATACGATCCATATATGGATGTCATTCTGATACTCATTCAGTACATCTTCCAGATATAGTTCAGATACGATCCAGATATGGATATCATTCTGATACTCATTCAGTGCATCTTCCAGATACGGTTCAGATACAGTCCAGATATGGATATCATTCTGATACCCATTAAATACATCCTCAGATACAATCAAGGCATATCTTTATTCTGAAACTCCCCAACTTGAGTGTGCTTCTACCACAAATCACCGGCAAAACTCCCTTCACCAGTGAAGTCATCACTATCCCCAGGGAGTTGCTACGAAACCTGAAACCGGACCAGGTGTCAGTCAACTTTATCCTTCCAAGGCGAGTCAGAAGGAATGTTCATCTCTTTTATCCCCAGTCAGGGTATAAACTCCCCAGTAGAGCAATGAGCAACAAACGTTCTTAAACTCTTCTCCCCAAGCAGGAATTAACACTCTCCAATAGAGTTTCCTCTAGCAAAAAGCAAGAAATCAATGTTCCCCAGTGGAGTTTCCTCAAACAAGAAAGAAGGAGTCCCCAATAGAAACAATCCCCAAAAGATCGAAGATACACATACTTTTCATCCCCAACAACAATCAGGGATTTATTTTCCCCAGACTAAGATGATGCTCAAAATTGCGAATGCACTTCAATAACATTTCACATTCACCATCATTTACCAATACCATAACATATGCATACGAAACACATATAGCATATTCTCATTTATTTTTAGAACCTCATTACGCAGTGCATTTCATACATCATGACATTGCATACAGCTTACCCTTTATCTTTTTACGTAAAGTCTATAAACAGACGAATATCATTAACTATCGACGCGACCAGACAAATTTCTTCAGAAACTAAATTCTAACAAGTATTTCCCTCAAAGACTTTCCCCAGAAAGTCATTTTGAAAAATATCTCTTCTAGATGAAGTCAGGCGTAGACATCTTCCAGTGCATCATTCAGACGAAATCAAGCATGGATTCCTTCTGATACCCTTTGAAGTAGTAGTCGCCATAGATTCCTTCTGGTATCCTTCGAAATAGTAGTCTCCATAGATTCCTTCTGGTACCCTTTGAAGTAGTAGTCGCCATAGATTCCTTCTAGTACCCTTTGAAGTAGTAGTCTCCATAGATTCCTTCCAGTACCTTGTGAAGTAGTAGTCTCCATATATTCTTTCTGGTACCCTTTGAAGTAGTAGTCGCCATAGATTCATTCTTGTACCCTTTGAAGTAGTAGTCGCCATAGATTTCTTCCAGTACCTTATGAAGTATTAGTCGCCATAGATTCCTTCTGATACCTATTGAAGTAGTAGTCGGGCGTAGACTCTTTCCATTACCTATTGAAGTAGTAATCGGGTGTAGACCCCTTCCGGATACATCTCATAAAGACCAAGTCAAGCATATACTTATTCTTATATATCTATCAACAATTACTTTGGATGACATCAATAAGCCCATCTCCGATGACTCTCCATCACCTTTGGATGGAATCTATAAGCCCATCTCTGACAATTCTTTGTCACCTCCCCGAATGGCATCTCTAAGCTCATTCCCAGTATAATCAACTAACAACGTTACTTCTTGCATATGCGAGTGCAAATTTTTGGGAACTTAAGTGTTCAATCATCTTCTACCCTCAAGTCCCGAATGACGAATAAGCCAATCTAACTCTTCAGGTTTAAGAAGATTGAACAGGGACAACTGTTGTACCCAAAAATTTACCCTCACATTTTTCTCAAAGCATTCTTTCAAGGCTCTTCAATTAGTCAAGACACTCAAGGGTTGACTAGTCAAGATGCACCTCATAAACCAAAGGCCTACAACTAAGGTTTGGAGTTTCTCAAGGAAATGTGGTTTGCAAAGGTCTCGAGTGGTTTCCATGGTTCTTCATAGGTCCTCAACAAGGTTCATGTCAAGTTTCAAGCCCTATATCACAAGTTTGCTCAGTAAATAGCTCAAATGTTTTAAAATTAACTATATTGGTCAAAAAGTCAAATATGGTCAACATACATTAAAACTTTAAGATTTTTGGTCAACATCAACATTTTGAAGTAATATTCATCATTGGATCAAGGATTAATCATGATTCTCCAAGGAAAGTCCTCAGATCATCAAAAGTCAAGAATTACCAAATTAGGGGTTCCTTAGGAGAAGTCAACTGAACTTTGACCATGTACAAATTTCACATGCTTCATCAACATTTCCCCAATCAAAGCCCATTTTGAAAGAAATTCAATTCTATACAACTTTTCTTTTATTTTCAATTCCAAAAAATTCTTCATTTGGAAGATATGATCTCATACATTTTAGGTCATTTTCGAAAGTCAACAAAAGATAGTTTTTTTCAAGGCAGCTTACATCGAGATAATGTCTTTAAAAGAAAAAAATGATAAACATAGACATTGTAGAGAACATCTTGAGATTTCTAAAAAGTCAAAGATAATGTTCAAAAGATGAAAAATGAGCAACTTATTAGTTGCACAAGTTGGGAGATTTTGAAGAAATTTATGAAACGCAAATGGAGCAAAATTGCAATTTTGAACTAATGGGCCGAATTTTTTTATATTCAAACATGTTTATAAGATGTTATATGTGACACCCCAAATAATCCGATTATTAAATAATTAGAATTTTTAATTATTAATTTAATTGGAAATTTAATTATTGGTATTTTTGGATTATTGGAATTAATTTAATTAATTAAAGAAAAGAAGTATTGGTGGTGTGAAGAGTGATTAGAGGGTGTGAGGGGTAAAATACTCTACTCTTACTAATTACTAATTTAATTATTTTATTCGAATAATAAAAGGAGTATTAAAAGGAAAAAGAAGAGAAAGAGAGTTATTTTGGAATATTCATCATACGTGCATTTGAGAACAGGAAAAAGAAGGAGAAAACCGGAAGCGTCAAAATTCGAAGAACCCACAAGGTAAGGGGTGATTTAGATTAATTAATTCGTATTATTGTTTTACATATTCAATAGTATGGATCATAGTATGTTAGGGAATCCCGGTTTGGAATTCTAGGGTTCCGTAGAATTGCCCCTATTGCATCGAATTGTAGGTTGAAAACCATTAGGGTGTCAGATGATAAAAAGGAATGATGAAATAATGTTGTTTGATGTTATAATGGTGCAAAATGGATGTGTTTTAGTGTTTATCATGTTGCAATTCGTATGGGTATGTTTGGAATTGGTTTAGAATGAATAAATGTTGTCAAAAGTGCAGAATTTGACTCTGTAGGTCGTGGGAACCGATTCCCAGTGGGGAGGAACCGGGTTCCACTGTGTGAATTTATAAAAACTGGCAAAAATGCACGTAGAAACCGATTCATGTATAGGTAGGAACCGGGTTCCCATACATTTTTCCAGAAGCTTGATTTTTGAACTTCGCAGGAACCGGTTCCTGCATATGTAGGAACCGGGTTCTGCTGTAACTTTTAAAAAATATTAAACTTTGAAAATTCATAACTTTCAAACCGTAAGTCCGTTTTGAGTGCTGTTTTGGACGTTATTTCTTAAATTTAATGCTCTATTTTATGAAATGAAAAGATTTCCTAAAACCTGAAATTATTTTGAAAATGAGTCAAATCCCAGAATAAGTGATTATTGGCTAATGCACATGGGTGTGTATGTAGCAGTGAACCTGTGATGAATGGATGTATTAGTATTGTGTGAATGAAAGGCATGTTTATGTTGCTAATGATGGTATGCATGATCGTTGAGATATCATGTTTTTGGTTTTGGTTCAGTTATGATAAATTGATGTATTTCATAGACTGATTTGATGTTGCATGCTAGTGATGTGTGTGCATATGCATTGTTTTGGTGAAGTTAATTCCCATTGTGTGGAATTTGACTTGTATTGCCGTTAACCGATACCCGAGTGATGATGGGTGGTTAGGCTGGATTCGTGTCCGGGTGTTTATGGACGAATCGATGGTTGCTGTATCCGGTTGATGATGGATCAGTGTTGGGTGACTTGGTCACGTGTTGGTACCACATGCATTGTGTCTGCATTTGTGTTTGCATGGAATTGTAACCTGTTAGGATGTCTTCCAGTGTTACAATTCTTTGGTTGATTATTGATTTGTGCATAATGACTTGTATGATTGGAACTGCGTGTTGAACCTGAATGTATGCTAAAATGGGTGAAATAATATGCTTGTGATATAATGTTGATTGAGAAGCTTATAATGCATGTTAATTATGAGAAATCTCACCCTTACTTTAACAATTTCAGATTAAAGTTAGCAGCTCAGGAGTTGGTGAGGATGGCTCTAGAGCTATGTTACTTTAAGTTCGCGTGTCAGTGTCGTGCTCTGATAGGTTGTAACACTGGGGAACGTTTAGTTGAGGAATTAGTTATTATTCAATTGTTTCTTTGAATTTCATTGGGAATAATTATGTTTTGGTTTATTCCGTTTTGGTTATGGTATTTTTCCGCTGTGTAAGACATGGTCTTAAGTTGATTGAATTATTTGAATAATGACCCTCAGTGTAGCATGACTATTGTTTTATTGGAAGTTTTATTTATTTCATAATTGTGACATCCCTTGTTTCGTGTTAACTCTGATGGAATATGTATTTAATCATTGATATAATTAATATTATTCGGGGTATTTTAGAAGGGGTGTTACAATAGTGGTATCAGAGCATAGTCGGTCTTGTCTTGTGTCGTTATCCCTTTTGTATGCGACTAGTGTAAGATGACACTGTCGATACTTGTGTGCTGATGAGGTTGTTTTGTAATGTTACAGAACAATGGCCGGAAGAGGTAATGGAAGAAACGACGATGCTATTGCTGAAGCATTGGGAATGTTGGCTGGAGTACTCGGAGGGAACCAGCAGGGAGCTGTGATTGGTGCTGACCGACAATTGGGGAATTTTCAGAGGAATAATCCTTCGTTGTTCAAGGGTGCACATGATCCCGAAGGTGCTCAGAAGTGGTTGAAGGAGATCGAGAGGATCTTCAGAGTAATTGACTGTGCTGAAGGGCTGAAGGTGAGATACGGAACTCACATGTTAGCAGAGGAAGCTGATGACTGGTGGGTTGCTACCAGAACTGAAATGGAAGAAGATGGTATTGTATTGACTTGGGCTGTGTTCAGGAGGGCTTTTCTGAGGAGGTACTTTCCTGAGGACATCAGAGGCAAGAAGGAGATTGAGTTTCTGGAACTCAAGCAGGGTAACAAGACTGTCAGTGAGTATTCTTCGAAGTTTACTGAGTTAGCGAAGTATTATGCTCATTATACTAACGATGCGGATGGAGAATTTTCCAAATGTATCAAGTTTGAGAATGGTCTTCGTGATGAGATTAAGCAGGGTATTCGGTATCAGCGTATCCGAAGATTTCCTGATCTGGTTGACTGTAGTAGGATTTTAGAGGAGGATCTTGCTAGCACTAAGTCGAATGCTCGAGGGTATGTTGATAGGAAGGGTAAGCAACAGATGGATCGTGGTAAGCCTTATGATAGAAGTAATCAGAGACCCGGTGGTTGGAAGAAGTTTGGTGGAAGAGATTCTAGTTCTTCCATTAAGTGCTACAAGTGTGGTGAGACAGGACATCGTATGGTGGATTGCAAAAGTAATGATAAGAAGTGTTTCAAGTGTGGGAAACTCGGCCATGTGGCCAATGATTGCAGAGTAAGAGTGGTGACTTGTTACAACTGTGGTGAAGAAGGTCATACTCGTCCTCAGTGTACAAAACCCAAGAAGGAGCAAGCTGGTGGTAAAGTGTTTGCATTGTCTGGGTCAGAGACTAAGCCAGATGATCGGCTGATTAAAGGTACATGTTTTATTAATGAAATACCTTTGATTGCGATTATTGATACTGGAGCTACACATTCTTTTATTGCTTTGGATTGTGCTAAAAGATTGAATTTGGAAATTTCTAATATGGATGGAAGTATAGTTATTGATACTCCTGCGTCGAGTTCAGTGACTACTTCGTATGTTTGTAGGAATTATCCTACTGTGATTTTTGGTAGGGGTTTCGGTATGGATTTAGTGTACCTACCGTTAGAACAACTTGATATCATCCTTGGAATGAACTGGTTGGAATTCAACCAGGTTCATATCAACTATTTTGCGAAGACGGTTATTTTTCCTGAAGAGGTTGGTGTCGAAGATGTGACTATGTCGGTTAAACAGATGAACCTAGCTGTGAAAGATGGTGATGTGGTATTTATGCTGTATTCTGCAATAGAAGCGGAGGGAAAATCAAAGAGTGATGGATTTCCAGTGGTGAATGAATTTCCAGAGGTGTTTCCGGAAGACGTTAGTGAATTGCCACCTGAGAGGGAGGTAGAATTTACTATAGATTTGATTCCTGGAACTAGTCCGGTGTCGATGGCGCCTTACCGTATGTCGGCATCTGAATTAGCGGAGTTAAAGAAACAGTTGGAGGAGTTACTTGAGAAGAAGTTTATTCGTCTGAGTGTTTCACCGTGGGGTGCTCCGGTGTTGTTGGTTAAGAAGAAAGAAGGTTCAATGAGATTATATGTTGATTACAGACAGCTGAATAAAGTTACAATCAAGAATCGGTATCCTTTGCTGAGGATCGATGATTTGATGGATCAACTAGTTGGAGCTTGTGTATTTAGTAAGATTGATTTGAGATCTGGATATCATCAGATTCGTGTGAAGTCGGGAGATATTCAGAAAACTGCATTTAGAACTAGGTATGGACATTACGAGTATTCTGTTATGCCGTTTGGAGTTACTAATGCACCTGGTGTTTTCATGGAGTATATGAACAGGATATTTCATCCGTATCTTGATAAGTTTGTGGTGGTGTTCATTGATGATATTCTAATTTATTCGAAGAGCGATGAAGAGCATGCAGAACATCTCAGAGTTGTGTTGGAATTGTTGAAAGAGAAGAAGCTTTATGTGAAGTTGTCCAAGTGTGAATTCTGGTTAAGTGAAGTAAGTTTTCTTGGCCATGTAATTTCCAAGAATGGAATTGTTGTGGATCCTACGAAGGTAGAAGCAGTATCTCAGTGGGAAGCGCCGAAGAATGCTTCTGAGATCCATAGTTTTATGGGTCTTGCAGGTTATTACAGGAATTTTATAGAAGGATTTTCCAAATTAGCGTTACCGTTGACTAAGTTGACCAGGAAGGGTCAGATGTTTGTTTGGGATGTTGAATGTGAAAAAGGATTTCAAGAGCTGAAGAGGAGGTTGACAAGTGCTCTGATCTTGATTTTGCCAAATCCGACTAAGTCTTTTGTTGTGTATTGTGACGCATCATTAATGGGATTAGGTGGTGTGTTGATGCAAGATAAGCAGGTCGTGGCTTATGCTTCGAGACAATTGAAAGTACATGAAAGGAATTATCCGACTCATGATTTGGAGTTGGCAGCTGTTGTGTTTGTTTTGAAGTTGTGGAGGCATTATTTATATGGTTCTCGGTTTGAGGTGTTCAGTGATCACAAAAGTCTGAGGTATCTCTTTGATCAGAAAGAGTTGAATATGAGGCAGAGGAGATGGTTAGAATTTCTAAAGGATTATGATTTCGGTTTGAATTACCATCCTGGTAAGGCAAACGTTGTTGCGGATGCCTTGAGTAGGAAGTCCTTGCATATGTCGATGTTAATGGTCTGTGAGTTAGATTTGGTTGAGCAGTTCAGAGATTTTAGTTTGGTATGTGAAACTACTCCGAATAGTGTGAAATTGGGTATGTTGAAACTGACTAGTGGTATTCTGGAAGAAATTCGGAATGGATAGAAGTCCGATGTTGGGTTAGTTGATAAATTGACATTGATCAACCAAGGTCAAGGAGGCGAGTTCCGGATTGATGAGAATGGTGTTATGAGATTTGGTAATAGGGTGTGTGTTTCGGATGTTGCAGAGATTAGGAAGAGTATTTTGGAAGAAGGACATCGTAGTGGATTGAGTATTCATCCTGGTGCTACTAAAATGTACCATGATTGAAGAAGTTGTTTTGGTGGCCGGGAATGAAAAAGGAAATTGCTGAGTTTGTGTGTGCTTGTTTGGTTTGTCAGAAGTCGAAGATTGAGCATCAGAAACCGTCAGGATTGATGGAACCGTTGTTTGTTCCGGAATGGAAATAGGATGGAATCTCTATGGATTTTGTGTCTGGTTTGCCAAGGACATCGAAGAATTGTGATTCTATATGGGTTATTGTTGATCGGTTGACGAAATCTGCTCACTTTATTCTGATAAGAATGGATTATCCGATGGAAAGGTTGGCAGAATTGTATGTTGAGAAGATTGTGAGTTTGCACGGTATTCCTTCTAGTATTGTGTCGGATCGAGATCCGAGGTTTACATCTAAATTCTGGACGGGATTGCAAGAAGCTTTGGGTACTAAGTTGCGTTTGAGTTCCGCTTATCATCCACAGACAGATGGTCAGACGGAGAGAACGATTCAATCGTTGGAAGATTTGTTAAGAGCTTGTGTGTTGGAGAAAGGTGGAGCTTGGGATAGTTATCTACCATTGATTGAGTTTACCTACAACAATAGTTTTCATTCGAGCATTGGTATGGCTCCGTTTGAGGCATTGTATGGTAGGAGGTGTTGGACACCGTTGTGTTGGTATGAATCTGGAGAGAGTGCTGTGATTGGATCGGAAATTGTCCAACAGACTTCGGAAAAGATTAAGATGATTCAGGAGAAGATAAGGACTTCTCAGAGTCGTCAGAAAAGTTATCACGATAAGAGGAGGAAAGATCTTGAGTTTAGCGAAGGAGAACATGTTTTTACGCGAGTTACTCCGATGACTGGTATTGGTCGAGCTTTGAAGTCAAAGAAGTTGACTCCATGTTTTATTGGTCCGTTTCAGATTACCAAGAGAGTTGGGAAAGTTGCTTATCAGATTGCTTTGCCGCCGTCACTTGCAAATTTGCATGATGTTTTTCATGTATCTCAGCTAAGGAAGTACATTGCTGATCTGTCTCATGAGATTCGGGTAGACGATATACAGGTACGAGAGAATTTGACTGTGGAAGCGGTACCTGCGAGAATTGAGGATCGGAAGTTGAAACAGTTGCGAGGCAAGGAGATCGCGTTGGTAAGAGTGGCTTGGGGAGGACCAGCAGATGGAAATGTCACTTGGGAGCTAGAGAGTCAGATGAAGGACTCGTATCCCGAACTGTTCGTCTAAGGTATGTTTTCGAGGACGAAAACTCTTTTAGTTGGGGAGAGTTGTGACACCCCAAATAATCCGATTATTAAATAATTAGAATTTTAAATTATTAATTTAATTGGAAATTTAATTATTGGTATTTTTGGATTATTGGAATTAATTTAATTAATTAAAGGAAAGAAGTATTGGTGGTGTGAAGAGTGATTAGAGGGTGTGAGGGGTAAAATACTCTACTCTTACTAATTACTAATTTAATTATTTTATTGGAATAATAAAAGGAGTATTAAAAGGAAAAAGAAGAGAAAGAGAGTTATTTTGGAATATTCATCATACGTGCATTTGAGAAGAGGAAAAAGAAGGAGAAAACTGGAAGCGTCAGAATTCGAAGAACCCACAAGGTAAGGGGTGATTTCGATTAATTAATTTGTATTATCGGTTTAGATATTCAATAGTATGGATCATAGTATGTTAGGGAATCCCGGTATGGAATTCTAGGGTTCCGTAGAATTGTCCCTATTGCGTCGAATTGTAGGTTGAAAACCATTAGGGTGTCAGATGATAAAAAGGAATGATGAAATAATGTTGTTTGATGTTATAATGGTGCAAAATGGATGTGTTTTGGTGTTTCTTATGTTGTAATTCGTATGGGTATGCTTGGAATTGGTTTAGAATGAATAAATGCTGTCAAAAGTGCAGAATTTGACTCTGCAGGTCGTGGGAACCGGTTCCCAGTGGGGAGGAACCGGGTTCCACTGTGTGAATTTATAAAAACTGGCAAAAATGCACGTAGGAACCGGTTCCTATATAGGTAGGAACCGGGTTCCCATACATTTTTCCAAAAGCGTCATTTTTGAACTTCGCAGGAACCGGTTCCTGCATATGTAGGAACCGGGTTCTGCTGTAACTTTTGAAAAATATTAAACTTTGAAAATTCATAACTTTCAAACCGTAAGTCCGTTTTGAGTGCCGTTTTGGACGTTATTTCTTAAATTTAATGCTCTATTTTATGAAATGAAAAGATTTCCTAAAACCTGAAATTATTTTGAAAATGAGTCAAATCCCGGAATAAGTGATTATTGACTAACGTACATGGGTGTGTATGTAGCAGTGAACATGTGATGGATGGATGTATTAGTATTGTGTGAATGAAAGGCATGTTTATGTTGCTAATGATGGTGTGCATGATCGTTGAGATATCATGTTTTTGGTTTTGGTTCAGTTATGATAAATTGATGTATTTCATAGATTGATTTGATGTTGATGCTAGTGATGTGCGTGCATATGCATTGTTTTGGTGAAGTTAATTCCCATTGTGTGGAATTTGACTTGTATTGCCGTTAACCGATACCTGAGTGATGATGGGTGGTTAGGCTGGATTCGTGTCCGGGTGTTTATGGACGAATCGATGGTTGCTGTATCCGGTTGATGATGGATCAGTGTTGGGTGACTTGGTCATGTGTTGGTACCACATGCGTTGTGTCTGCATTTGTGTTTGCATGGAATTGTAACATGTTAGGATGTCTTCCAGTGTTACAATTCTTTGGTTGATTATTGATTTGTGCATAATGACTTGTATGATTGGAACTGCGTGTTGAACCTGAATTTATGCTAAAATGGGTGAAATAATATGCTTGTGATATAATGTTGATTGAGAAGCTTATAATGCATGTTAATTATGAGAAATCTCACCCTTACTTTAACAATTTCAGATTAAAGTTAGCAGCTCAGGAGTTGGTGAGGATGGCTCTAGAGCTATGTTACTTTAAGTCCGCGTGTCAGTGTCGTGCTCTGATAGGTTGTAACACTGGGGAACGTTTAGTTGAGGAATTAGTTATTATTCAATTGTTTCTTTGAATTTCATTAGGAATAATTATGTTTTGGTTTATTCCGTTTTGGTTATGGTATTTTTCCGTTGTGTAAGACATGGTCTTAAGTTGATTGAATTATTTGAATAATGACCCTCAGTGTAGCATGACTACTGTTTTATTGGAAGTTTTATTTATTTCATAATTGTGACATCCCTTGTTCCGTGTTAACTCTGATGGAATGTGTCTTTAATCATTGATATAATTAATATTATTCTGGGTATTTTAGAAGGGGTGTTACATTATAGGACCTCTAAAAAACATTCATATATGCTCATGATTTTTATTGCTTTTATTTGATTTTTTATTCATTTAAAAATTAATAAAAAGATTAAAATAGAGTGTGAAGACTTGGGCCTTTGGAATTCAAACCTTTTGCAAGCCCAACAAACTTTTGCAAGTCCGACAAGTTTGTGAAATCCATGCCACAACATGTCCAGGTTCATTGCAAGCTTCAAAAGGCAATAAACATGACAAAAATGGAAATAATTAAAAAAATTTGATGGAATTTGATGAGAGCCTTCATGGCTTGATTCATTTCCATCTTTACTAGCCCTTTCCATTCTCTATATATACTACAAAGCAAAGCATGTCAAGGACCATGAAATTCTTGCATACAAGAGCTCTCTCAAAATTCTCAAAAATCAAAGAAAAGTTGCAAAATCTGTAACTTCACTTCTAGGCGCTATTAATCCAAACCAAGGCCACTAAGACATTCTTTAGATCCCGAAGAGTCTTCCAGAGTCCAGATTCAACCCCTAAGCATCCCAGATCATCCTCATAACCATCCCATTATTTTGGTAAAATTTTGGAATCTGAAACTCTCTTACCATGTAATTTAAATCACTTTTATGCATGCATTCTTATTACTATTGATGTTTTGAGCGAATCTAACGTCTTACATGTAAGCATAGACGCAAGAATTCAGATGTATTGGATCAAACGAAGATCCTGGGCTCAGTTTGTTAGAACATAGTTTGATTCTATAACACTCGTAAGAGTTTTGATGATAACAAACACAAAGAACAAATATGCACTCTAAAATTATGTTCTATTTTGTAGAGAAGTTCTGACAGAAGCAGATCAGAAGTTAAGCTTCAAGGTTGTTAATGTTGTGAATGTATACTTATCTCAGAATGTTATGATGAATGAAGATTAGAAGTTACGCTAATAGAAATACGTTTTGAGTCTGAACGGAAGTCTAACGCTGCAAATAGGACCTTATGATTCTGACCTTCCAAGTTCTGAAGCAAAGCAGCAAACAGATTCCTAAATGTTCTGAAGCATTACTATTCATCAAAGTTGTATCAATTGCAACGGCTACAAACAAACAAGGATCTTTTAATTGAGGAAAGTGCATTAACTGACATTTATCAAGTTTCCTATTACTCAAGATTGTTGTGCCTATTTAAATAAAGAAAAGGTTAAATCATTCACTATTCACAATACTGCAATTTCACAATCCTTCAATGCTTCTACTCAATATTCATATTATTCTTTAAACTGTGTAATACATCACAAGTTTGTGATATTGTTTTTGTAACAAAAAACATATTGTACACTACTTTGTTCATACTTTTGTTAGTGCAATTCCTTGAGATAAACCGGGTTGTGGTTGTACTCAAGAAGACTTTGGCAGTTGTCAAAGTAGATTTATAATAAGTTTGATTAGTGAATTTAGACCTCGTTGGAGAGAGGAGAAATCACCTTGGTGGATGGACTGGAGTAGTTTGAGATTAAACGAACCAGGATAAAAATCATCGTGTCATTTTCATTGATTATTAAGATTACAATTCAACCCCCCTTCTTGTGTTTTTCAATTCTTCAATTGGAATCATAGCGCCCGGTTCTGAGTTTAAGCACTTAACTGTGTCAGTACAAGATCCAAGCTAAGAAAAACACTATGGTGGGACCAAGTCAGAACATCAACAATGACTACCATGATGATAAATACAGATTCAGCGGTAAACCTCCAATCTTTGATGGAGAGAACTTTGACTACTCGAAAGACAGAATTGAAAGCTTCTTTCTCGCTCATGATGTTGATCTCTGGGATATGGTAATTGATGGGTACATGCATCCTGTGGATGAAAGTGGTCAAAAGATTGATAGAAAAAGAATGTCTGATCATCAAAAGCGTGACTTCATAAATCATCACAAGGCCAGAACGATTCTCCTGAGTTCCATCTCATATTCAGAGTATGAGAAGATCACAAACAGAGAGACAGCTAAAAACATGTTTGATTCTCTGAGAATGACGCATGAAGGCAAAATGCAAGTAAAAGAAACCAAAGCCATTATGCTCACTCAGAAATATGAAGCCTTCAAGATGGACAAAAGTGAAACCATTGAAGCAATGTTCTCAAGATTCAAGATTTTGGTTGCTGGGCTAAGAGTTCTGGACAAAGGGTATTCAACTGCTGATCATGTAAAGAAGATCATCATAAGTATACCAAAGCAATGGAGGCCCATGGTCACTGCTCTCAAACTGGCAAAAGATCTTAACAAGATATCTCTAGAAGAACTTGTCAGCTCACTCAGAAGTCATGAGATAAAGTTAGAAGATGACGAGCCTCAGAAGCAAGGTAAGCCTTTAGCTCTAAAATCTAACAAAAAATATGATTCTAAAGTTTTGCAGGCTATGGAAGAAACCTCTGGTGGATCCTCATCAGAAAAAGATGAATTGTCTTTTCTCTCCAGAAGAGTCAATCAGCTATAGAAGCAAAGGCAATGGAAGTTCATAAACTCCAGAAGAACAGGGAATCAGAATGAATCATCCTCTGGATACAGAAAGTATGAATCTTCTTCTAGACACAGAAAGTATGAATCATCTTTTGGATACATAAAGTCAAGCAAAAAGGACATTGTCTGCTATGAGTGCAGTGAACAAGGGCACTACAAAAGCGATTGTCCAAGGCTTCAGAAGGAGAAACCCAAAAATAAGTTCTTCAAGGAGAAGAAGAAAAGACGTATGGAAACATGGGATGACTTAGATACTTATGATGTAGACACTGAATCAGAAGATGAAAGAGCCAACATTGCTCTTATGGCCAGCGTGACAGAAGATACAGAATCATCTGGGTCAGAGTCAGACTCAAAATCATACACGGAAGAGGTATTTCCTGACTTTACTGTAAACTTTACTAAAGCTGAATTAGGATAAAGTCTGAGTGAAATTCTTGAAAGATATCAGCAGCTTCGGGTCAAATTCAAGAACCTGAAAAAGGATCTAGTTTCTGACTCTGAAGAAACTGAGAATCTGAGATTAGAAAATTTTGAGTTAAAAGAAAAAATTTCAAAACTTGGAAATAATTTACAAAACACTCAGAAGGAAACAATCTCAGAGGTTCCCAGTAACTCTGATAAGATCATAAAGGAATATGATCATAGCTTTCAGAAGTTCCTTGATAAAAACATAGATAGAAGCAAGATGGCCTCAATGATCTATGGAGTTAACAGAAATGGCAGAAAAGGTATAGGATACAAAGGTAAAGTATCCCAACCTAAGAAAGTCATGGATTTAGTTATTAAAAGCACACCTTTAAAATCTCACTTTACTTATGGGCACACACATGACTTGAAATATACCAGTAATGAGTTTTCTTCTAAACCAAAATCCAAACAGAATTTTGGTAACACTAACAAACAAGGACCCAAAAAGATATGGGTACCTAAGGACAAAATTATATATGTAGCACATATCTTTGACAACAAGAGTAAAACACCAGTCATGGTACCTGGACTCTGGATGCTCTCGACACATGACAGGAAGAAAAAATATGCTCCAAAGTCTGGAACTTAAATCTGGAGGCTACGTAGGTTTTGGAGGCAATCAGAAAGGGAGGATCATTGGCTCTGGAAATGTAAGTAACGGTAACCTCCCTTCTATTAATAATGTTATGTTAGTAGATGGATTAATGCATAACTTGTTATCCATAAGTCAATTAAGTGATAATGGTTATGATATAATATTTAATCAAAATTCTTGTAAAGCTGTTAGTCAGAAAGATGGATCTATCCTATTTAATGGAAATAGAAAGAACAACATTTACAAAATAAAACTTTTTGAACTAAAGATTCAGAACGTAAAATGCCTTATGTCTGTTAACAACGAGCAATGGGTCTGGCACGGAAGATTGGGGCATCTTAGTATTAGAAGAATATCTTAGATTAACAAACTCAATCTGGTCAGAGGACTTCCTAATCTGAAGTTTAGCTCAGATGCTCTGTGTGAAGCATGTCAGAATGGCAAGTTTGCAAAACCTCCTTTTAAAGCAAAAAATGTTGTTTCTACCTCTAGACCATTAGAACTTCTGCACATAGATCTATTTGGACCAGTGAAAACTGCACCCGTTAGTGGCAAGAAGTATGGATTAGTGATCATAGATGACTATAGCAGATGGACATGGGTAAAATTCTTAAGACACAAGGACGAGTCACACTCTGTGTTTGTTGCTTTCTATAACCACGTCCAGAATGAGAAAGATCTTAGAATTGTCAAAGTCAGAAGTGATCATGGTGGAGAATTTGAAAACAAAAAAAATTGAAATACTTTTAAATGAGAATGGCATCTCTCATGATTTCTCTTGTCCTAGAACTCCCCAACAAAATGGAGTTGTAGAACGAAAAAACAGAACTTTACAAGAAATGGCCAGAACCATGATCAACGAGACTAACATTGCTAAGATCTTCTGGGCAAAAGCAATTAACACTACGTGTTACATTGAGAATATAATCTCCATAAGACCTATTCTGGATAAGACTCCATATGAACTGTGGAAGAATAGAAAGCCCAATATTTCGTATTTCCATCCTTTTGGATGTATTTGTTTTATACTTAACACCAAAGAACATCTGAACAAGTTTAACTCTAAAGCACATAAATGTATTATGTTAGGATACTCTGAACGCTCAAGAAGCTACTGAGTATACAATACAGAAACACAGATTGTAGAAGAGTCAATCAGTGTTATATTTGATGACAAGCTTGATCCTCAAAAGTTAAAGCAAAATGAATCTCTTGCAGATATAGAAGTTCAGTTCACAAGTACTGAAGGTAATACATCAAAAGTTTCCAACAAAGACTCACCAACAACATCAGAAGGAAATATGACAAACACTACAACAACATCTGAAGAACATCTCCAGAAAAGACTATCCAGAAGCAACCTAGATCACCCTGAAGACAAAATTCTAGGAAAGAAGGAAGATCCAATCAGAACAAGATCAACATTCAGAAATTCTGAAGAATCTCTCATGGGATTTGTATCTCTGATTGAGCTAACCACCATTGATGAAGCTCTTCTAGACAACGACTGGATACTGGCTATGCATGAAGAGTTAAATCAATTCACCAGAAATGACGTATGGGATCTGGTTCCCAAACCAAAAGCGTTCAACGTCATTGGAACAAAATGGGTATTCAGAAACAAACTGAATAAAAAAGGAGAAGTCATCAGAAACAAGGCACGAATGGTTGCACAAGGTTATAGTCAGCAAGAGGGGATAGACTATACATAAACCTTTTCTCCAGTCGTCAGGTTAGAATCTATCAGACTCTTAATTTCTTTTGCTGTAAATAATGACATCACTCTCTATCAGATGGATGTCAAAAGTGCATTCTTAAATGGATACATTGATGAAGAGGTTTATATGCACCAACCCCCTGGGTTTGAAAATTTCAAACACCCAGAATATGTTTTCAAACTAAAGAAATCACTATATGGTCTGAAACAAGCTCCCAAAGCTTGGTATGAAAGACTGAGTAGCTTTCTATTAGAAAAGGAATTCACCAGAGGGAAAGTGGAAACCACCTTGTTCTATAAGACATTTAAGAATGACATTTTAGTTTGTCAAATTTATGTAGATGATATAATATTTGGATCTACTAAAGCTTCTCTTGGAAGAGAATTTGCTAAGTGTATGCAAGCAGAGTTTGAAATGAGCTTGATGGGAGAACTCAAATTCTTTCTGGGCATTCAGATCAATCAAACTCCAGAAGGAACCTACATACACCAGAGCAAATACGTCAGAGAACTTCTGAAGAAATTTTACCTATCAGAGTGTAAGCCATCTAAGACTCCAATGCATCCCACATGCATTCTGGAAAAGGAAGAGGTAAGTAAAAAGGTAGAACAGAAGATCTACAGATGTATGATTGGTTCTCTCTTATATCTTACAAATTCAAGACCTGACATTCTCTACAATGTTTGCTTATGTGCCAGATTCCAATCAGATCCTAGAGAATCTCACTTAACAACTGTTATGCGAATTTTCAAGTATCTGAAAGGTACTACTAACCTTGGTTTGTTTTATAGAAAAACCAGTGAATACAATTTAGTAGGGTACTGTGATGCTGACTTCGCCGGAGACAGAGTAGAAAGAAAAAGCACTTCTAGAAGCTTCCAGTTTGTGGGAGAAAATTTGATCACATGGACCAGCAAGAGGAAATCCATAATTGCGTTGTCAACAGGTGAAACTGAATACATAGCAGCTGTTAGATGCAGCACACAGATGCTCTGGATGAAGAGTCAGTTTGAAGACTTTAACATATTTGAGAGTAACATTCCTATATTCTGTGATAAAACTTCTGCAATATGTTTATCTAGTAATCTAATTTTGCACTCTAGAGCTAAGCATATAGAAATAAAACATCACTTTATTAGGGACTATATTCAGAAAGAAATCCTTACTTTAAAATTTATTGACACTGACCATCAATGGGCTGATATCTTTACTAAACCACTTTCTAAAGATAGGTTTAATTTCATTCCGAAACACCTGAACATAAAATTATATCCAGAATAAGAGTTTTATTTATATATTCATTAACCCTCAGAACATTATGTTTTCTTTGTGAACATCTGATCAACAAGTCTTCAGAAGTTAGAAGAATAGTTGCATCAGAATCTATCTAAGAAGATCTGAACGGTTCATTTCAAAGATAGAGGCATGCAGTTCACATTATCAACATCTGTCATCCTCTCACAAGCGTCCTTCTAAGGCTGAACACGCGTTCAAATTCTAAAGGGTCTAAGGCTTTGATTGGGTGCATTGAGACGCGTGTCATTGATAACTGTTTCTTATCTCCATGCCATCCCCTATTTTCAAGATTCATAATTGTTGTGTAATCATTAATTTGTTTTATCTTTCTTATTGATTAAGTTCTCAAATTGATTATAAATACACACTCACTATCACTTTCACTTCTTCTCACTTCTATTTTTCTCTCTAGTTTTCGTTTGCAAAAACCCTTTTTCTCAGAAATCTCAAACAGTCAGTGTGAATAATGGCATCTTCTTCAAGCACTAAAAATCTTCAATGTGCTCCTAGTTCATCATCAATAGTAGAACAGTACGAAGAACCGATAATAACCTTACTCACTCCAATTTATTCTCTCGAGGTTCTCTGCGATCTTATCATCGACTTTGAAAGAATGAAGGAGAATGGGTTTGATCTTTCTGCAGATGTAGCTGCTCAAGGTTGGAACATGTATTTCGATCGTCTTTTAGGTCCAGTATTCCCAATTTTGGTAAAGGAATTATGGATTCATGCAACCTCCTCTAATCATCAAGTAACGTCTTATGTAATGGGGATGAAAATTGCAATTACTGAAGATTTGATTGCAAAGTTGATTGGTTACAATGGAGGAGGAATCAGGTGCAGCGACATGGCTGAGAAATGCTCTGACCTAAAAGCCATATCAAGAGTAATCTTCACTTCTGGACAGCCATCCAACAAGATTAGAGATATGAAGGACTACTACAGAATCTGGGCTAAGATCATTTTGGGCTGTATAAACCACTAGAAGCCAACAAGCTCTCCTGACTACATCAATATTGATTAATAGTTTCTGCTTTATTTCATTTCGAAGAAGACAAGAATAAACCTTCCTCACTTGATTTTCAATCATCTGAGAACAAGCATGGAGGAAACAAGAGAAGATGAAAGGACCAAGAGGGATTGGATACCTCTGGGCAGGTTAATTTCTGATATTCTGACTGAGAATAGGTTGATAGAGCATCTGACAGAAGCTCAGCAGATAAGCACGCTGGAGGCATGTGCTTGAAAACTCCTTAATGCCAAGAACCTGAAAAATATGAAGATTATTTACATCATTAAGAAGGAGCCAACCATTTCTACACATGAAGTCATCACGACAAGGAGAATCCCTCTGAAAGATTTTCCTCTATTTTCTGAGATTGATGCTACACCAGAAATTATGGTCAGATACTTAGAAGCATGCAAGAAGGATGGAACTTCTCCAGAACTTAACATTCGTGATCTGTATCAGCAACTCCATACGTTGTCTTAATGAAGTCCAGAAAGAGAAAAGCTGCAAGAGAAGGATCTTCTCAAAGGACTCCAAAAGCTGCTAAAAAAAGAAAGGTAACACTTCTTTTATTTCTGTTGTAGAATCAGTAGTTTTTCCAACATCTGAAACACCCTCCTCTCCTAAACCAATAGAAGATCCCTCACCTCAAATATTTGAATATTTTGATATAAAGTTTGATCCTTCTGTAACTCTAGAAAACATACTAAATGAACCTCACTCTCCCAATCCAAATCTAAAACAAAATCAACCATAACTTGATAGAGTTCTTTCTGATATTGATCTATTTGATTCAGATTTTCAAACTCCTAACCCAGAAAATCCAAACCTTCAAACTCCCCAAACAGAAAATCAAAACTTCCAAACCACTCACCCGGAAAATCCAAACGCTACCGCTAACCAACCAAAAGATTCTTACACAGACTCTGATACCAGCAGACCAATTCCTGGAATCACAGAACCTCTCATGGTTCAACAACCTCTCTCCATTCTAGACATTATAGAAATTTCATCACCTTATCATTCCACACCACCAAACACACCTCCATCACCAATCATCATTTCTGATTCTCCTACTCCCTCTCCTATTAACTGTCCAGATCATTACCTTAGAACAATCATTGACTTAGAAGCGTTGGACAACCTATCCTCAACCTCTCACAAAATTGTCATTCCCAAACCTAAACCAACTATAACCAAAGCATTTGTTGGTAGAAACTTATTGATTTTTGAAACAGAATTAATGGAATGGGTTAACTCTTTGAAGCAAGCAAGTTTAGAAAATCCAAATCTTGCTGCTTCTGATTCTCACTGGAATCAATTCAAAAGATGGTTCAACTCAGAATCCTAGAAGCTCAAAGAATTAAGTTATGAACTGGATCAACAAAACTTTTGTGATCAGTTAAAAGTTTTCAAGGATCAAGTTCTGAGTCATTGGGAAAGGAAATCTATCTTTCTGCTGGACAATGCTCCCTGGAAAGAGCACCAACCTTCAGAAGTTATTGAACCATGCTCTGAAAATCTTCCTCTGGCTATTATTCAAGAAAAAGGAAAAACAACTGAAGAAGCCACTGAATCAAAAAATACTACAGAGTGTTCTGAGAAACATGCATCCTTTGTGGATACACTAGCTTCATCTTTGGTCATGCAAACTCTAGAAGAGTTAAAGAAAGAAAATATTGTAATCAAATAAAGATTGGACAAGCAAGAATACACGAGAAAAGAAATCAAGGAAATGCTGGGAAAATAAGAGGAATCAAGCACTCAGATTAAGAGCTTGCTGGAAGCGTTGTTCACACGAATTCCCCCTCCTCAATCTTAGTTATTTTTATAACTTGTTTTCTACATCTTGTTTTATTTGGCTCTGAAAATGTTATTGAAATATATTTTAATGTAAATTATCTTTTTGAATCTGAATATTAGTGATTATATTTATTTTTGATTCCTGACAAAAAGGGGGAGGACGTGAGATATTTTCAATAACAGTATATCGGGACAAGGTGTCAAACATTTTGAATATCATAACTTCTATTTTTTTTATGAAAGCAAAAAGGAACCAAACTCTGATGAAGACAGAAGGAGATGCGTCAAAAGCTATGATTAGAATGAACTTCAGGGAAGTAATTCATCTCTATCTGAGTACTCAACTCAGGGGGAGACTCTCTAAATTCTTTATGTTCTGTATATTTTTATTGAAATATCTTAGTTTTTGTCATCATCAAAAAGGGGGAGATTGTTAGAACATAGTTTGATTCTACAACCCTCATAAGAGTTTTAATGATAACAAACACAAAGAATAAATATGCACTCTATAATCATGTTCTATTTTGTAAAGAAGTTCCGACGGAAGCAGATCAGAAGTTAAGCTTAAAGGTTGTTCATGCTGTGAACGTATACTTATCTCAGAATGTTCTGATGAATGAAGATCGGAATTTGGGCTAAGAGAAAGACGTTTTAACTCTAAACGGAAGTCTAACGCTACAAACAGGACCTTATGATTCTGACCTTCCAAGTTTTGAAGCAAATCAGCAAACATATTCCTAAATATTCTGAAGTGTTACTATTCATCAAAGTTGTATCAATTACAACGGTTACAAACAGACAAGGATCTTTTAATTGAGGAAAGTGCATTAACTGACATTTATCAAGTTTCCTATTACTCAAGATTGTTGCGCCTATTTAAACAAAGGAAAAGGTTAAATCGTTCACGATTTACAATACTGTAATTTCATAATCCTTCAACGCTGCTACTCAATATTCATATTGTTCTTTAAACTGTGTAATACATCACAAGTTTGTGATACTGTTTTTGTAACAAAAAACATGATGTACACTATTTTGTTCATACTTTTGTTAGTGCAATTTCTTGAGATAAATCGGGTTGTAGTTGTACTCAAGAAGACTTTGGCAGTTGTCAAAGTAGATTTGTAATCAGTTTGATTAGTGAATTAAGACCTCGTTTGAGAGAGGCGAAATCACCTTGGCGGGTAGACTGGAGTAGTTTGAGATCAAACGAACCAGGATAAAAATCATCGTGTCATTTGCATTGATTTTTAAGATTCCAATTCAACCCCCTTCTTGTGTTTTTCAATTCTTCACAGTTGTTTTGGGCCTAGCCAAACTCGGGACTGCACCCCCCATTTCCTTTTGCAAACGCCTGGGCCTGAGATGTTGGGCCTTGCAAAAATCAGATTATTCACCCCCTAACATTTTTTTTGCAGCAGCTCATTTATATTTCTTTTTTATTTTATTATTTCATTTACTATTTTATTCTTTTCTTTCAATTAATTATTTTTTATTAAAAAATCATAAAAAAATATAAAATCATAAAATCACAAAAGTAGTAGATTTAAGTTTTTATTAATTAAGTTAATTTTGATCAATCATTTAATCACCTTTTTTTTAATTAACTAAGTAGAATTAGGTTCTCATAATTTAATTATTTTTCTAAACAAAAATAAAAAATAACAAAAAAACATTTTCTTCCACTTAGATTTTTAAGGTTCTTTACATCTTTCTTTCTTTCTCCTTTGTGTGTTCATTTATTTTTATTCACATTATTTTCATAAAATCATGTAATTGCATATGAGATATAATAGTTAAACTAAGACCTTTTACTTTTTATTCTCCATTTTTGGTTTGTAATCTCCCCCATCCCGAAGCGATGTAATAGAGTAGATTCAATTTTCCGCACTTTATTTTCTGTACTTGTATGCTAATAGGCTTGTATAGAAATACTTAAAAACAAACGTTAGTAAACCTAACATCCAAGACAAATAACTGAAACACAACACACTCGTACACGCACACCTTTAAGGTACCTCCACTTGTTGCCTTCAGAAAAATAATACAGCCATGTCCCTCGAACGTGAGACACTTTAGCAAAGTCCCTCGATACAAAGATCATAGTCCCTCGATGACCCGTCGATGTTTCCTTTCAGTAAATGATCTAGTTCCTTACGATAAATTGTTGAAGCGTCCTACAAGTTGCCTTTATGATTGTATGATGACCCGCGTCTATCTATCAAAACATCCAATGATAGGGCTACCTACTAACTAAGGGTAGAATAGCACTATCCAAAGGAAAAGAGGAAAAGAACAAAGACCAATCAAGTAGGTAGACAACTTGTAGTTGCTTGCTCACAAAAACAAACAAAACAATTTTTCACACATACACAAACTCTTTTTTCTAAATATTTTCAAAGACAAAAAACACTTTGTATATGTTCTCAATGATACGAGAAACTTTACAAAGTTATCCGCACTAAAGCATCTTTTCAAAAATATTTTCAAACACACTTACACAAAAAGAAAGCATTTTTGAAAGTGAGCTAGAAACTAAGAGCCTGTAGATAACTACAGATGAAAAATATGCTAACACCTTCCCTTTCTATAACCTACCCCCCGAACTCAAAATCATTAGAAGGTCTTTCATGTTCTTTTCACTCTTTCCTTTATTGAATAAAAGAAAAGTCAGTGGCGACTCTTGCTAACTGCGAGATTTGCGATAAAATGCAAAACCAATAAAGTCATTTCTCCCACTGTATTACACAAAGCATAGAGAAAAAAAGAACAATACAATCACAACATAAGAACATAACATGGAAACTCCAAAATCGAAGAAAATACCGCGAGTGTCAATAGACAACCAGAGAATAAGACTATGTGAAAATTATTGCAACACATAATTTACCCTTAACTAACCCAGGCCCCCAGTACACTCACACTCTCCAAAATAAATATTTAACTGCAACTTACAACACTCTAATACAAGAGTATAAGAGAACAAAGAAAGCAAATACAAACTTAAAGTATTTTTTACTGATGCATCTTGTAACAAAGAATTTGAATTCTATATATAGCTTTGAACTTCCTTTTCCTTCACAAAACTAAACGATGTAGAACTTCTTCAACATGTATATTTTCAACCAACCCCAACAAGGTGTTGTTTTCAAAAATATTTCCACATGTTTTAAAAATTAAACTGGTAAGAGTATTGAGTTATTGGTTTATTGGTCGAACAATTGAGTTATTGGTCGAATCATATGACTAAACTGGATTAAATCGATAATCTTTTGAATAAATTGGTTTCTACAACAAAATTATACATTTATTAAACCGGTCGAACCAAATGACCCGGTCTTTAAAAAATATCGCGACGCCTACGAAATTTTGAATTTATAAAATATCATTATTACACAAATTCATTCTTAAAATTTAAGTTCTGAATATACTCATCACACACAACAAAATACTAAAAAAAATATGATCTAAATATATTTTGAACAAAATCTAATTATAACTTAAACTACATAACAAAATATTTGTTTAATAAATTTAATTATAAAGAGAGAAAGTTATTTTAGATAAGATTTTGATAAAGTCTATTTATATCTTAATTTTTTTTTTAAAGGTTAAATATATTTTAGTTTCTATAAATATGTCAACTTTTAATTTTAATCTCTACAAATTTTTTTTTTAAATAATGATCCTCATAATATTTTTCGTCTTTAATACTAAATAAAAATAGACAGATTATAAAGATTTTAAACCTCCTTTAAATAATTTTAAAAATAATAATTTTTCACAAGTAATTAATCAAATAGTTGGTAGGAGATTTATATATTTGACTATTTTTGGGTCACGTGGATACAAGTATTATACATCTGTTTAGATGCATTACATATTCACTCTCTAAGACTTCCTCGAAAATGCATCTAGTGAAAACTTTGAAGGTATTGAAAGTAAATGAATGCCATTGACAACAACTCATTGAAAACTTTGTATATATTATCATTGAAAGTAAATGAATATTAAATCTCCAACTCATTGAAAACTTTGTATATATTATCAAACTAAATCGATAATCTCTTTGATTCTTAATTTAACCGATTTGACCGTCCGGTTCAATCTAAAATACCTATAATTTTATATAGTTGAAAAAGAGGATATTGCACTAACTTGTTAGTTATCTATTCTAAATTGCAATGATATCTTGAAAGTTCTAAATGAGAAAAAGCGTGATTGAAGTGAGGATCAATTTAGCTATGCTTTAGAATTGGTTAAAGATAACAAAAATAAAGTCATAGTTGTTTCCTTAAAATATTGGATTGATGATGTTGTTGCTGCATCAAGTTTGCCAATATTCCTCTGATCTCCTTGTCACATTTTGTTTGTGATTTTTATTTGTTCAAGAGAAACAATTGAATTCAGTAATAGTAGTAGTAATAAACAAAAGAAAGAAAAGTGTTTTTGGTGCAAACTAGTGCAAATACTTAGTCCCACCATTGTATAGTTTCAAAATAAAGAATGGAGAGTATTAATATAAATAAATGTATGTACTAAGGACAATTTAATAAAACGTGTTTTTACTAAATTAAGCTCAAGCTTTAAACCTTTTTGACTCCAGGTTAATCCAGTTTTACTTATGGTTTTTGACTTAAAATCTGATTTTTATTGCAAGTGATTTTTAAGATAAAATAGATCTCATTTGTGTCTAGATCGTGGTTTAACCGCTTGAATAGGTCAATTTGGTTTGGTTTTTATATCCTTGGTTATATATTTAATGGAGAACTTTTTTTTTGATAAGTTATAAATTTAAATTATTGTATATTTATAAATTAAAAATGATCATAAAATAAATTTGTATACAAAATCGTATATTTAGGGTTGTACGCAGACCCAATTGTCGCTCTTTGTATATAAATAACAATGTCAGCATTAAAAATGTATGATTTTATTAAAAATTTATGCTACCTCTATTATTTAGGAACTGACTTAGGGATAATAGTTTTAACATTGCAGGTCTAGTTCAGGAAACCGCACTAGAGTACCTTGCACCATCACATTAAGAATCGCCATTAATAATTTTGGTTCTCGAACAAAATAATGACATCATCTCTAGAAATTGACTTTTAACTGTTACAAATTTCAACAATTAGATCTCTTCGTATTCAATCAGGTATCCTCTAATTCAAACCTCAACCACTTTAACATATACACGCTAAGATATACGCATCTTCGAATCTCATTCCTAAAGATTCTTCAAAATTCTCCAAGTCAACTTCATATTTAGTCTTCGCCATAGACACACCTTATGGAGATCTATCGAAACAGGAAGAATCTCCATCACAAAGATCTTTTAACTCAGTATCTCTAAGTGAGAAGTGGAAAGGCGATAACCTATCTTAGGATTCCAAGACCATGAAAAAGCTGGATGAGACTCCTAATGTGACACTTATGTTGATCATTACTGCTACCATCGTTAACCATTATGTCTTAAAGATCCTTGTAGAGGATGGAAGTTCCTACAACCTAATATACTCTAGAATCTTCATAGAGTTAGGCTGAAGAAAGCATAATCTAATGCCATGCGAAGGCTAGAGTCTCATAATATTCAATGATTCTTCCAGTCGTCCATGTGGACACGTGTGCCTACCGGTTTCCTTGGGAGATGAGAATAATAAGATAAATATGAGAGTTTGTTTCTTTGTGATTCCATGGGAAAGTGTTTACAATGTCATTCTTGGCCGACCATTCCAGGCAAGTTTCGATGTTGTAGCCTCCACCAAAAATGAAGAATAATACCGATTCTTGAAAACAAGTTATAGTCAAAGCCAATCTGCATGGAGCACGACGAATATATGAAGCAATACTGAAGAATTCCATATCGTCAACCGTCATCCCAAAAGAAAAAAAAAAAGAAAACAAGCTAGTGAAGCTCCAAATTTGGTTGATCTTGATGTGCACAAAGATGAACCCTCACAGGGAGACAAACTAGGTCCCTCGATCGAGGTCCGTGAGTGGATGGCAAAAAATATAGTTGACGGGAATCATGATGAGGGGTGTGAGTGATCTAGATGGAATTTTTCCTTCCCGCACTATAGGATATATATCTAAGGGCCCAATATAGAATAGGAAGAGAGTGGTATGGTCTATGCCTTATGTTAAATATAGACACAAGGAAAAAGTGTAATTATATATACAAATATCATCACAAAAAGATTTTGTCATATCACATGACATTTTCGTGACTTGGATAGCAGTGATGTGTTGCTAGATACCACACATTGTATATTTTATTAAATGTGTAATTTAAAATAATTGCCAACGTCACGAGAACCTACATGGTCACACACATAAGAATAGATTTATGAGAGATAGAATGAATAAGTGGAATACAGATTATCGTAAGGTACGATGTACTTAAGAGAATTACAAAACAACGTAAGGTAGGGTGCACTCAAGTGAACTACAAAACACTGTAAGGTAGGATACACTTAGATGGAATATGAAATACCATAAGATAATGTTCACTTAAGTGATATACAATACATCATAAGGTACAATGCATTTAAGTAGGCTTTCCAACTTCTAGCCCACACAAGTGGTTCTATAAATTGAACCATTGTGTAAAAGCTATTAGAGTTAATGAAATTCAATTTAGAACCCTAATTGTATTCTCCTTCTCTCTCTTAAGATCTTCACTCGTACCAGCTAGCACTAAGATTGAAGGTACTTTGTTCATATGGATTGAGTAGAGTCACTATTCATCATTCAATGCATGCGACTAGAGATTTTCAATGGTTGATCTTAAGAACCAATCACGAACCTTCAAAAGGATCACACTCTTGAAATTAAAATGGAACGACTATATTACAACACTTTCCTCACAAATAGTTTTCACTCCCAACATATAAATGCACCTATGGTGAAAGAAAAATCTTAAAGAGAGAAGAAAAAAATGAAAAAATGTTAAGAAATAGAAAAACTCTGAATTATATTCAAATTTCAAATGACAAGAGACTTCCTTTATATAGAAAAAAATGAGGCTAAAAAATTAAATAATCCATGGACTGAGCCAAATAAATAATCGATTAGGATAATCGATTATTCAAGTCTAAAAATGTGTTGTTCAAGCCACAAATAGAAGGTTTTGATATTAGTCGTTATCAACAATTAAGAGACTGTCCCAGTCAATTTTAGACTCAACTAAGAGAAAATAATTGATTAGGTACTTAAATCTAATCGATTATTAAATATGGAAACAACATTCTATTCAATCAGACACCCGCTTAATCAGTTGAGTAGGCTTCAAATTTGTTTAGGCAATTTTATCAAATAACATCTTGGTTTAGGTGATTTTATCAACCAAACATTTCTCATATGAAATCTTGGCTTGCTTTCCAATCTTACGGTCTACATAGATTTATCTTCTTTTATCTTGAGATTAGGTATGCTCATAATAGTTTTTTCTGCAATATTCTTCCTCGTGCTTCTGTAATTCAGGTGCCCTAGTTTCCTATGTTACAACTTAGTTTCTTCAACTTTAGCTAATGAGACAAGATTGAGTTGATTCCCATATATGGATGAGACCACATGTAGAAGTTGTTAGTAGATCTAGATCCCTTCATGAGTTAAGTGTATTATTTATCTGTAATAGTGCATTCTTTGCGATTACACTTAACTCTTAAATCATGATCACGTAGTTGATTAATGCTGATGTGATTGGCAGTAAAACCACCAACTGACCATTTCCAATAATTTTTCCTCTAGCACCACTGCCAAAAGTAACATAACAGTTGGAATAGGGTTTAATATTCTTCATATTGTTTCTATCACTAGTCATGTATCTTGAATAATAGATATCAAAGTAAAATTATTCTCTAGATGAAATTCTAAGAGAGGTTTAAGCAATATTATCTTGAAGCTTAGGCTTGGAACACCTTTGTTGTTGAGGATGCATGTTACCATTTACATTCTAATGGGTATATATTTCTTTTTTATGCACATTCTTACCATATAGTTTATAGCATAAAGGAAAAACATGACCACGCCGATCTCAATAATGGCAAACCTATGGAGGTCTAGTTAGGCGTTAGTGTGCTGGTAATAATGTTTGGTAGAATATTGCGACATCATACCACACATCTTTGTTTCTATATGTGTAGAAGGAATAAATACAGTCTTCGGGGATGATGATCCTCCGGTATATCCATGTCAATTTCGTATGGTTTGCAGTTTTTTTCTTACTTTAAATATCAAAAAGTTTATCAGCTCCAAAACTTAGCATGCACACAAATTTGGTCGTTCTTGTAAGTCCAAAACTGAGACATCCCCCTCCTTGCTTCAACCTATTAATAATAAGCATGGTTTGAGTTTTTTTTTCTTGAAAAGGAGCTTTAATTATTTCCTTTCACTTATTAGTCACTTCGAATTCTCCAGTCCATTTTAAATAAAGAGTTGTATATGCTTTAGTAAGGGTGTTTATCAATAGCTCATCATCATCATTATCATCATCATCATCATCATTTTCATTTCCATTATCATTATAAAATAAATTAGCATTAGATAACTTAATATTAAAAATATTTTTGAAATAGTAAAAGCCACAATACTATTTGTTTTATCAGACTCACTTTCTTTGACGTAAGTAGTAAGAGACACACACATACATATATATATATATATATATATATATATATATATATATATATATATATATATATATATATATATATATATATATATATATATATATATATATATATATATATATATATATATATATATATATATATATATATATATATATATATATGTGTGTGTGTGTGTAGTTCTGTTACGAAACCATAATTGATTGGATAATGGTGGTGGCAATGAGTAACAGTGAACTTGAACCTCGAATACAGTGAAAGAGGGATTGCACTGCAATATTAGCACTACAACACTAAAGTTAGTGAGAAAATGAATGAAATTTAAAATTGAAACTATATACCTGGTGAATGGCACGCTTTCCATTTATATAGGGGTAACCTCTTGTTATTCTTAAGGTGTAATATATGGGGAGCCGTTGGATGTATCTTGGAGTTTGATCTCTTATGCTTTTCTCAAGGAAGGTACAACTATGGTCTAGGCGGTTAAAGTAAATTGTGGATTTCTCTAGGTCGAGTCTACTAGCCCTTCCAGTTGGGCCATAATATTTCCCTCAATCCTTTATCTATTCTATGGAATTGTGCCATAAATCATGAGAGATTTGTGATTGGTTGAGGGAGACTTTGTCTTGAAACTAATTGTTCTTGGAGATTGGTTAAATATTTTCAAGTTGTTTCAAGATTGAGAAGTTGTCATTGATGCTGAAAAATTCGAGTGTGAAAAGAAGGAGGTTATTCTATCCATATTAGACAATTATCTTTTAGGATCTTCGGATAATTCACCACTCAAGGAATTGGTAGGATCAAAGGGTTGATTACTACAAACAAAGGCTTGGAGAAGAATAGGTAATATTGGAAGATTTAGAAGCATTGATCGAGTAAAGATTGCACATAAGAGTTTGGTTTGAACCTATATACAAGTCAAGATCCATAATTGAAATTTTATTTTCTTCAGCATTATTGTGGATAAGTGATTGTACAAATCTCGATGTCATCTCTCTACCTTTTACTCTTTCAATTACATTTTGTAGTATATTGCATGCTTAGGTTTTTCATTTCATAAAGTAGTTTATCGTTTATTGCATTGATAACGATTTATTGCTTAAGATTAGTTTTTTTTAAATTGGGATGTAATCAAGCATTAGTGGTGATTAAAATACGAGAAACTTATTAAGTTTAGAATTCTCAAATTGAATCATTGTATTATCGTTTCTCGTTAATTATACTAGCGGTATCGATTGAATACCTTATGTATCATCATTAATTCAATTCGTGGTAGTTGTACATTTATTAGGTATTTATGTGAGATAATTCTATTCAAGTATAATGTACTATATTTGGCTCTAAAATACTTCTGCACGCATACTCTAAAAAACCTTCGATATTTCGTTTTTGAAGAATCGATTGATTTAAAAAAAGTCTATTCACCCCATATAGACTTTTTTCTTACACCACATTCTCACCCAACATGTCTTACTTTGAATACGCGAAAATATCATCGATGAATCCTATAAAAAATTGATCCAAATAAGGATGAAAGATCTAATTCATATATTCCATGAAAACTCCTGGCGTATTAGACACACTGAAAGGTATAACCAAATACTGTAATGACCATAATGAGTCCTAAATGAAATATTATGTATATCTTTTAAATTCATACTAATATGATGGTAACCTGGTCTCAAATCAATTTTGTTGAGCATACAAGCTCCAACCAACTTATCCATAAGTTCGTCGATCCTAGGAAGAGGATACTTGCTCTTGATAGTAATCTTATTCAGTAGAAGGTAATTAAGACACAACCTCATGTTAACATCCTTCTTCTTAACCAATAACATTGGCACTCCCCACGACAATACACTAGGCATGGAGAACTTCTTTTCAAGCAAATCTTCTAATTATTTCTTCAACTCACTCAACTTTGACGCACACATCTTATATGGTGCCATTTGTAACACCATAAATATTCCCCACATATTTTATAATAATTATTAAAGTAATATTAATACATAACATTTGGGATGTCACAATTCAACAAAAACCAGCTCATGCAATCAGATATGTAACACATACTCTTTCATAAATTATTAAAAATAATTATAACAACAAACATGTCTAAAACTCTAACTTTTGATTTAAGCAGCAGAAAACAATCAACACATAACAGTTTAAAAATTTTAAAGCATAATTGTGCTTCGAAAGAAAATAAACATAGTTATAACACTTCTAGAGATTCTAAATAATCTCTCACAAACATAAATAACATAAATTTTTGTTCCCCAGTGTTATACATCAGAGCAGACACCGACTCTAACAAAATAAAAAGAAGACTTCATCATCCACTCACCTTAATGCTGAACTACTCCTGAGTATTTGCACGTTACCCACGTAGAGGCAACATTCAAATAATAAGGGTGAGGTATCATAATTATATAATGGAATGCATAATAACAAATGAGCAACAAATTATTACAAGCACAACATACATTCCAACAATATATTGCACACCTACAAAATAACAACAACAAACCAATGCATCGCAATGAGACTCAACTACATAGACTTAATGCATGTGATACCAATATGTGAACTCTTAGGTTCACCGCTCCGATTCCTACCTAGGATTGAAGCTCTCCAAACAGACCTCCGTCCAAAATCTTTACAAATGTAACACTTCACTAATTTATCACCATAGGAATTAGCTACTCAGACCTAATCCATACAATGGGATTGAGGCTCACCAAATACAGACCCCCGTCCAACACCATGAATGCATACGACATATTAGGAATACAACACAATAACACGCACAAATACCTTCACCATAGTCAATGTACCTCGCCGCTACTGACCAACATACACCAAACACCTACTAAAACATGCAGCAATAACAAACCAACGATATAGCAAACAATCACAATGCATTTGCGCATGTTCCACAAAACAACATAACTCGTTACACACCAAACACATGTCCATGCGTCGAATAATTGGAATTCTAGTACATAAATTAATTTTAAGTCAAAGTACACTAAACCAACTTCCCAATGATTCGAACAATGCGTCAATCGGACACCCACAACTCAAGATATGAATTTATAAAGTTTTTAGAAAATATAAACACTGACATCATACTGCATCATACACTGACAACACAAAAACTCATTACACACTAATTAATTTTAATTACAGAAACTTGAAACCATTTTTACAAAAAATTACACTATATTCGCTTTCCATGGGTCCAAACAACGCATCAAACGAACACCCAAAGCTCAAATTATGAATTTTTGAAGTCTTACAGAAATGCTGTCAAATCTTATGGAAATCGATTTCCCCCTTTCAGGAAATTGACTTTCTGCACTCCAGAAGCTAGTTCTCCCAATTTTTGAACTGGAAGTTGATTTCCCAAAAGGTGAAAATCAATTTCCACTACCTAAAATCTATTTTTTCATAAAAATGCATTTAGAAATCAATTCCCTCATTTGTAGAAATCGATTTCAACTACGACAAAAGCAATTTTCTATTGTTTTAAAGTATGAAAATCAGATATTCTCCACACCTAAACACAATTTTTTTATCTAAATAACCATATTTTTTAAATAAATACCCAAAATAACCTACTTTTCTACGTATTTCTCAAACTAACCCACTTTCAATTATCAACATAAAGGAGGCGCCAATCCAATTGACGGCAGTGTAAAAATCTAAAGAGGGGCATCAATTCAATTGGCGATAGTGTAAAAATACATAGGAGATAAAATGTACTTTCTCTCCTATGTGTTTGTACACTATCGCCAATTGGATTGACGCTTCCTTTTTAAATTTATACATTGTCGCCAATTGGATTGGCGCCTCCTTTATGTTGAGAATTGAAAGTGGGTTAGTTTGGGAAATACGTGGAAAAGTGGGTTAGTTTGGGTATTTATTTGAAAAATAGGGTTATTTGGATAAAAAATTCCCCAAACACCCCAACTCCCCCAACTCTCACACAATACACAGTTCAGATTCCAAGTTTCAACTCCTATTCATATGCCTCATTAGCAACATTCTAATTTACGAAAACACACATAATCATATGAAACCAAACAATTAAATAACACCAATTTACATCAACACAAACATACAATTTCTCATTATCAATTGTACACAATATCATCAACAAAATAAAATTTCACCATTGAAGGTTTATCACATGTGGTATTAAGTTCTAACAAGTAATTAACCCCTACCCACAAATCATTATACAACTCATTAGATAATCAGAACTCCTTACCTTAGAGTTCTTACAATTCTTCTACCTCTTAACAATGGTGGTTGTCTCCTTTCCTTGAGCCCTAGCTTCCCTTCTCACTTTTTCTTATCACATTCTGACACTTTTCTATTCCCAAAAATCCTTTTATTTTATTATTATTATTATTATTATTACTTTATTCCCTTTAATAATAATAATACTACTCTTTATTTATCTAATTAAATTAAATAATACTTATATATGTATTATTTAACCAATTAATAATTAACATGTTGAGGAGTCTGGGAGAGTCAAGAGCATCAATGAGAATAATGCTCCAGGATCGCAAGAGAGGGAGATGCCACATCTCAACCCAAAACCTTACGGTGTTAGGTAAATGGTTCATCTCTCTTATAAATCCAACATTACACCCATTCATAGGTAACGTGGGACTTTAACCACTCACACTTGCACTCAACATTCTCCATCCCAAATGTGAGTCCCCACATCCTATAACAGGATCCGACATCGGATCCAGCTCCCCCCCCCCCCCACACACACACCAAGATGAACCACGACTCTAATACCACTTGTTGGGAAGTCTAGGAGAGTCGGGGGCATCAATGAGAACAATGCTCCAGGATCACAAGAGAGGGAGATGCCACATCTCAAACCAAAACCTTAAGGTGTTAGGTAAATGGTTCATCTCGCTTATAAACCCAGCATTCCACCCATTCATAGGCAATATGGGACTTTAACCACTCACACTTGCATCCAACATAACCAATATTATGAATTAGTTCCACTCAACACACCGCATATGTCTAAACTATTACTCACACACCCTCAACTCCAAAGACTATATTTTCTGAGGTTACCACCCTACACTCAAGGACCCTCTAATACACAAAAAAACCAATCACACAACAAGGTCCCTCATTATCACATAATTAAATTAAATCGGGGAGTTACACCATCTGCAGAGGACTAGTACCAAGTAATAATTATATGGAGAACTCAACTTCTCGCTTCGGTGGCAAGTCATAAATATCCTCTAGAAAAAAATCAAGAAACTCACACACCACATACATATCAATTTCCACTCTCAAGGAAGCAAACATCACAAGCACCTGAACATTCTCCCTTAAATACATCTCAACCTGACTGGAGGACACAAATATTGAATTTGTTCTCCTTTCGAGTTTTGGAAACAACACAGCCTCATCCAACAACATGCACTTCTGCAATCAGCGGTAGGGTGAACTTGTAACACCCCAGTTTCAATTATCTGAATTATTTAAATTTGGGAAATTATTTTATTAGGATTAATAAAATAAAAAGGAATTATTTATTTTGAAATATGGAGGAAAATAAAAGAAATAAGAAAATGCTGAGTTTTAAGTTATTGGGCTTAGATATTGTTAGTAAAGAGTGGGGGTGCAGGAGAAATAAAATTATGTTTTGGAACTCAAGTTAGTTTTCTCATTTCACGATAAACAGAAGTTGGGAATTTGGGGAAATAGAGCTCTGAAGGTACGAAGGTACGAGGAACGAAGAACATCGCTCAAGAATTCAAAGTTGCTAATTGATAAGGTAAGGGGGGTTATTACTCGGTTTACCTTTGTTTATGGGTTTATGTATGGTTAATTTGGGTAATCGTAGGGAAGAACCCCAATTGTTAGATGTTAGTGGGAATCAATACCCTTAAGATTGAACCTTGTAGAAAATGGTTAGGTTCCCAATTTTTATGAATCGATTAGGAATTTTAGGTTCCAAATGGTGAATTGGGAGTATATCTGTATGATCGTGAATTTACCTTGGAGGTTGTAGGGCTAACCTTAATGTTGTCAGAAATTCCCCAAAAAGAGACGAGTAATCACTGTTAAAGTTACTATAATAATTGTTGGTAATTATGAAATGAACGTGTTGTTTTGAGTTGTGAAACATAAATGTCGTTAGGTACCGAAATGCGCGTTTAGCCGACATTTTCCCGCGTTTGGCTGCTGTTTCTGAGCTGCTGCAGGTTCAGGAAAATCCTGTACGCGCTCAGCAACACGGGCCGTGTTGCACAACACGGGCACCCGTGTTGCTCTTCTGTGTTGGGAGATGGTGTGCTTCTGGTTGCACAACACGGGCCGTGTTGCACAACACGGGCACCCGTGTTGCTCCCCCTGTACTGATAAGGATAAAATGTTTTTTTCCTGGAATGTGTTGCCCAACACGGGCCGTGTTGCACAACACAGGCACCCGTGTTGAGTCCCTGTATTGATGAGGAAAATTTGTGTTTTCTGGACGTATTGCCCAACACGGGCCGTGTTGCACGACACGGGCACCCGTGTTGAGGCTACTGTGTTGATTTTTCTGGACTTTGTTTCAGTGCTTGATTTTGGGATTTTATTGCCATGCTTTTGGATAATGTTATCGAGCGTGAATTTATAATATGACTTGATATGACTGATGTTTAAATAGTATGCTGAGTGATTACATGCTATCCATATCTTGTTATGATTTGATGTTGTTAATGTGCATGATATGTTGATTGATGTTCATAGTATGCTGAGTGTTACATACTTACATATCATGTTGCATTTGTTAATTCCCATTGTGTGGAATTAACATGGTGGCCAATATACGTGTCCGCGATTTAATGGAACGTTGAGGTGGTAGCCGTGTCCGCGATATAATGGAACGGTGAGTTATCCGTGACCCGAGATTTAATGGGGCGGTAAAGTGGTACCACATGCATGGGTGTGTTGCATTACCTTGAATATGACATGAATGGATGGTTTTTCCAATGTTGTATCTGATTGTTTGTATACACGTATAATTGCTAAATGGCTGACGATGTTTGATATTTATGTGCAAATATGAAAAGCAATATATCATTGGTATATGAATTGTACAGGTTTTGTAAACTATGAAATATGCTAATTATTGGGTGATGCTTATGATTCCTGAATTGATTGTTATGAACGTATAATCAAATGTATAATTGAGATGCTCACCCTTACTGTTGAATATTTCAGATTGAGAAGCTTCGTTCAGGTGCTTGGCGAAGGCTTGCCGTTCTAGTTTATTTTCGTTTTAGTATTGTCCGGGTCATGCTCTGATAGTTGTAACTCCGGGAACGTTTGTTTGTCGAGCTGCTTTAGTCAGACTCGTTTATTTCCTTAGTATTTGGTTATAATATAATGTTGATATATTCCATGTGTTAATCCCTGATGATTGAAAATATTATAACTTTGGTTTTATTAAATAAATTATTCCGCTGTGTAAACATGTATGAGTTACTACTAAGATTATGCATGACAGGAATTGTTTTATTAAAAGAGAATTGTAGCATCCTCGAATTATACATGTACTCTGAAATTATAATTTTAATTATTTGCGAAAAATACCTTGGGGTTTTAGAGGGTGTTACAATAGTGGTATCAGAGCATAGTCGGTCGTTGCGACCAGAGTCTTGAGTCAGTCCTTCCTTTTGTATGCGACTAGTGCAAGGTAACACTGTCGATACTGTATTCTAATGTGGAGTATGTGTTAATTCTCAGGAATATGGCTGGAGGAGGTAACGGACGAAATGATGCTGCACTCGCTGAGGCTTTGGGGATGTTAGCTGGTGTACTTGCTGGAAACCCAACTGGAGGCGTGATTGGTGCTGATAGGCAATTGGGAAACTTCCAAAGGAACAATCCTCCGTTGTTCAAAGGTACACATGACCCTGAAGGTGCTCAGAAGTGGCTGAAGGAAATCGAAAGGATTTTCCGTGTGATTGATTGTGCTGAAGATCTGAAAGTCAGATATGGTACGCATATGTTGGCAGAAGAAGCCGACGACTGGTGGGTTGCCACAAGGACTGAAATGGTTCAGGATGGAGAGGCACTGACTTGGGCTAACTTCAGAAGGGCTTTTCTGAGGAGGTACTTTCCTGAAGATGTTCGGGGAAGAAAGGAAATTGAGTTTTTGGAGCTTAAGCAGGGCAATCTGACTGTTAGTGAATATGCTACTAAGTTCACTGAGCTGGCAAAGTATTATGCACACTACAACAATGATGAGGCTGGAGAATTCTCTAAATGTATCAAATTTGAGAATGGTCTCCGAGATGAGATTAAGCAGGGAATCAGGTACCAGCGTATTCGTAGATTTTCTGATCTGGTGGATTGTAGCAGAATCTTGGAAGAAGATATTACCAAGAATAGGTCGTCTCACTCTCGTGGGGCTGTTGACAAAAGAGGAAAGCAACATATGGACCGTGGCAAGCCATATGGTAGAGATAACCAGAGATCATGCGGTTGGAAAAGGCCTAGTGGGGGAGATTCTAAGGCTCCTATCAGATGCTACAGGTGTGGTGAATTTGGTCATCACATTCGAGATTGCAAGAGTGATGAGAAGAAGTGCTATAAATGTGGAAAGACTGGTCATTTGTCTAGTGATTGCAAGGGGAAGTCTGTCACTTGTTATAATTGTGGCGAAGAAGGTCATATCCGTCCGCAGTGTCCTAAGCCTAGGAAGGATCAGTCAGGTGGAAAAGTGTTCGCTTTGTCTGGATCTGAGACTACTCCAGAGGATCGATTGATAAAAGGTACGTGTTTTATTCATGGCACACCTTTAGTTGCAATTATTGATACTGGTGCAACTCATTCTTTCATTTCTTTGGATTGTGCTGAGAGGTTGAAACTGGACATATCTGGTATGCGAGGTAGCATGGTTGTTGATACTCCTGCATCGGGTTCAGTGACAACTTCATTTGTATGTAGGAATTGTCCTATTGAGATTTTTGGTAGAGGTTTCGGTATGGATTTAGTGTGCCTACCGCTTGAACAAATTGATATTATCCTTGGGATGAACTGGTTGGAATTCAACCGGGTTCATCTGAACTGCTTTGCTAAGACGGTGATTTTCCCAGAAGCAGTTGGTGTCGAGAATTTGACTATGACTGCTAGGCAGGTACAAGAAGCAATGGAAGACGGTGCTAATGTGTTTATGTTACTTGCTTCGTTAGATGCAACAGGAAAGGTCAGGAGTGTGGAATTTCCAGTGGTGTGTGATTTTCCAGAAGTCTTTCCGGATGATGTTGGTGAGCTACCTCCTGAGAGAGAAGTGGAATTCTCTATAAATTTGATTCCTGGTACGAGACCGGTGTCGATGGCGCCATATCGTATGTCTGCGTCTGAGTTGGCTGAATTGAAGAGTCAGTTAGAAGATTTACTGGAGAAGAAGTTTATTCGTCCAAGTGTTTCGCCTTGGGGTGCTCCGGTATTGTTGGTTAAGAAGAAAGAAGGTTCTATGAGACTGTGTGTTGATTACAGGCAATTGAACAAGGTAACCATTAAGAATCGGTACCCGTTACCAAGGATTGATGATTTAATGGATCAGCTAATTGGAGCCAGTGTATTCAGTAAGATTGACTTGAGATCTGGATATCATCAGATTCGTGTGAAAGCGGAAGATATTCAAAAGACTGCTTTTCGAACGAGGTATGGGCATTATGAATATTCTGTTATGCCGTTCGGGGTTACTAATGCACCTGGTGTTTTCATGGAATATATGAACAAGATTTTTCATCCGTATCTGGATAAGTTTGTTGTGGTTTTTATTGATGACATTCTGATTTATTCCAAGAACGACAAAGAGCATGCGGAACATCTCAGAATTGTGTTAGAGTTGTTGAAGGATAGGAAGTTGTATGCAAAGTTGTCCAAATGTGAGTTCTGGCTGAATGAAGTTAGCTTTCTTGGACATGTGATTTCTAAGAATGGTATTGCAGTGGATCCTACAAAAGTAGAAGCGGTATCTCAGTGGGAAGCGCCGAAGACTGTTTCTGAAATCAGAAGTTTTCTTGGTCTTGCAGGTTATTACAGAAAGTTTATCGAAGGATTCTCAAAGTTAGCTTTGCCGTTGACGAAGTTGACTCGTAAAGGACAAGCGTTCATTTGGGATTCTGATTGTGAGAAAGGTTTCCAAGAATTGAAACGGAGATTGACTAGTGCTCCTGTTCTGATTTTGCCGAATCCGGCGGAATCTTTTGTGGTCTATTGTGATGCATCTCTGTTGGGTTTAGGTGGTGTTTTAATGCAGAATCAGCAGGTAGTTGCGTATGCTTCGAGACAGTTGAAGGTTCATGAAAGGAACTATCCTACTCATGACTTAGAATTGGCAGCGGTTGTGTTTGTCTTGAAATTGTGGAGACATTATCTGTACGGTTCGAGATTTGAAGTGTATAGTGATCATAAGAGTTTGAAGTATCTTTTCGATCAGAAAGAGCTCAATATGAGGCAAAGAAGGTGGTTGGAATTTCTCAAAGATTATGATTTTGGTTTGAATTACCATCCTGGTAAGGCAAATGTGGTTGCAGATGCTTTGAGCAGGAAATCCTTGCATATGTCTATGATGATGGTTCGTGAATTGGACTTAATTGAACAATTCCGAGATTTGAGTTTAGTTTGTGAAAGTACTCCGAAGTGTGTTCGTTTGGGTATGTTGAAACTTACTAGTGGTATCCTAGAAGAGATCAGGATCGGATAGAAATCTGATGTTAATTTAGTTGATAAATTGACATTGATCAACCAAGGTCAAGGTGGTGAGTTTAGAATTGATGAAAATGATGTTATGAGATTTGGCGATAGAGTTTGTGTTCCTGATGTCGCAGAAATCAAGAAGAGTATATTAGAGGAAGGACATCGCAGTGGGATGAGTATTCATCCGGGTGCCACGAAAATGTATCATGATTTGAAGAAATTGTTTTGGTGGCCGGGAATGAAAAAGGAAATAGCTGAATTTGTGTATGCATGTTTAATCTGTCAGAAATCGAAGATTGAGCATCAGAAGCCGTCTGAATTTATGCAACCAATGTCTATTCCAGAATGGAAGTGGGATAGTATTTCTATGGATTTTGTGTCTGGGTTGCCGAGGACTCCTATGAATTGTGAAGCAATATGGGTCGTTGTGGATAGGTTGACTAAGTCTGCTCATTTTATACCGGTGCGAATGGATTACTCAATGGAGAGATTGGCACAGTTATATATTGAGAAAATAGTGAGTTTGCATGGAGTTCCTTCTAGTATTGTGTCGGATAGAGATCCGAGGTTCACTTCGAAATTTTGGGAAGGATTGCAGAAGGCTTTGGGTACTAAATTGAGGTTGAGTTCAGCTTACCATCCTCAGACTGATGGACAGACGGAGAGGACAATTCAATCGTTAGGAGATTTATTGCGTGCTTGTGTTTTAGAGAAGGGTGGAGCTTGGGATAGCTATTTACCATTGATTGAATTTACTTATAACAATAGTTACCATTCGAGTATTGGTATGGCTCCGTTTGAGGCATTGTATGGTAGACGGTGTAGAACACCTTTGTGTTGGTATGAATCTGGAGAGAGTTCGGTAGTTGGGCCAGAGATTGTTCAGCAGACTACTGAAAAGATCAAATTGATTCAAGAGAAGATGAGAGCTTCTCAGAGTCGTCAGAAAAGTTATCATGACAAGAGGAGGAAGAATTTAGAATTCAGCGCTGGAGATCATGTGTTTATGAAGGTTACTCCGATGACGGGTATTGGTCGAGCGTTGAAATCTAAGAAATTGACTCCGCGTTTTATTGGTCCGTTTCAGATTACGGAAAGAGTTGGAGAAGTTGCTTATCGTATTGCTTTACCTCCGAGACTTGCGAATTTGCACGATGTTTTTCATGTTTCTCAGTTAAGGAGATACATTCCAGACCCATCTCATGTAATCCAAATAGATGATGTACAGGTGAGAGATAACCTGACAGTAGAAACATTGCCTATGAGGATAGAAGATCGGGAAGTGAAACAGTTAAGAGGTAAAGAGATAGCATTAGTGAAGGTTGCTTGGGGAGGTCCAGCAGATGGAAATATCACTTGGGAGCTGGAGAGCCAAATGAAAGAGGCTTATCCGGAGCTGTTCGTCTAAGGTACGTTTTCGAGGACGAAAACTCTTTTAGTGGGGGAGAGTTGTAACACCCCAGTTTCAATTATCTGAATTATTTAAATTTGGGAAATTATTTTATTAGGATTAATAAAATAAAAAGGAATTATTTATTTTGAAATATGGAGGAAAATAAAAGAAATAAGAAAATGCTGAGTTTTAAGTTATTGGGCTTAGATATTGTTAGTAAAGAGTGGGGGTGCAGGAGAAATAAAATTATGTTTTGGAACTCAAGTTAGTTTTCTCATTTCACGATAAACAGAAGTTGGGAATTTGGGGAAATAGAGCTCTGAAGGTACGAAGGTACGAGGAACGAAGAACATCGCTCAAGAATTCAAAGCTGCTAATTGATAAGGTAAGGGGGGTTATTACTCGGTTTACCTTTGTTTATGGGTTTATGTATGGTTAATTTGGGTAATCGTAGGGAAGAACCCCAATTGTTAGATGTTAGTGGGAATCAATACCCTTAAGATTGAACCTTGTAGAAAATGGTTAGGTTCCCAATTTTTATGAATCGATTAGGAATTTTAGGTTCCAAATGGTGAATTGGGAGTATATCTGTATGATCGTGAATTTACCTTGGAGGTTGTAGGGCTAACCTTAATGTTGTCAGAAATTCCCCAAAAAGAGACGAGTAATCACTGTTAAAGTTACTATAATAATTGTTGGTAATTATGAAATGAACGTGTTGTTTTGAGTTGTGAAACATAGATGTCGTTAGGTACCGAAATGCGCGTTTAGCCGACATTTTCCCGCGTTTGGCTGCTGTTTCTGAGCTGCTGCAGGTTCAGGAAAATCCTGTACGCGCTCAGCAACACGGGCCGTGTTGCACAACACGGGCACCCGTGTTGCTCTTCTGTGTTGGGAGATGGTGTGCTTCTGGTTGCACAACACGGGCCGTGTTGCACAACACGGGCCGTGTTGCACAACACGGGCACCCGTGTTGCTCCCCCTGTACTAATAAGGATAAAATGTTTTTTTCCTGGAATGTGTTGCCCAACACGGGCCGTGTTGCACAACACGGGCACCCGTGTTGAGTCCCTGTATTGATGAGGAAAATTTGTGTTTTCTGGACGTATTGCCCAACACGGGCCGTGTTGCACGACACGGGCACCCGTGTTGAGGCTACTGTGTTGATTTTTCTGGACTTTGTTTCAGTGCTTGATTTTGGGATTTTATTGCCATGCTTTTGGATAATGTTATCGAGCGTGAATTTATAATATGACTTGATATGACTGATGTTTAAATAGTATGCTGAGTGATTACATGCTATCCATATCTTGTTATGATTTGATGTTGTTAATGTGCATGATATGTTGATTGATGTTCATAGTATGCTGAGTGTTACATACTTACATATCATGTTGCATTTGTTAATTCCCATTGTGTGGAATTAACATGGTGGCCAATATACGTGTCCGCGATTTAATGGAACGTTGAGGTGGTAGCCGTGTCCGCGATATAATGGAACGGTGAGTTATCCGTGACCCGAGATTTAATGGGGCGGTAAAGTGGTACCACATGCATGGGTGTGTTGCATTACCTTGAATATGACATGAATGGATGGTTTTTCCAATGTTGTATCTGATTGTTTGTATACACGTATAATTGCTAAATGGCTGACGATGTTTGATATTTATGTGCAAATATGAAAAGCAATATATCATTGGTATATGAATTGTACAGGTTTTGTAAACTATGAAATATGCTAATTATTGGGTGATGCTTATGATTCCTGAATTGATTGTTATGAACGTATAATCAAATGTATAATTGAGATGCTCACCCTTACTGTTGAATATTTCAGATTGAGAAGCTTCGTTCAGGTGCTTGGCGAAGGCTTGCCGTTCTAGTTTATTTTCGTTTTAGTATTGTCCGGGTCATGCTCTGATAGTTGTAACTCCGGGAACGTTTGTTTGTCGAGCTGCTTTAGTCAGACTCGTTTATTTCCTTAGTATTTGGTTATAATATAATGTTGATATATTCCAGGTGTTAATCCCTGATGATTGAAAATATTATAACTTTGGTTTTATTAAATAAATTATTCCGCTGTGTAAACATGTATGAGTTACTACTAAGATTATGCATGACAGGAATTGTTTTATTAAAAGAGAATTGTAGCATCCTCGAATTATACATGTACTCTGAAATTATAATTTTAATTATTTGCGAAAAATACCTTGGGGTTTTAGAGGGTGTTACAGAACTAACCCTCCACACCTAAAACATCTCAGAGAAGCATAAAATTCTCATCCACTTGTCTCAATCACACATCTGCTAGCAAGTGTAATGCTTCATACTGCTTTCAAGATTACCGACCGACCCTATAAACTGACACATGTCTTTTTAGCATGTTTTTTCCTTACTCACACATTTTCCAAGAAACTTCCCAGAAGGTCACCCATCCAAATACTACTCCAAGTCAAACCTCTTTGACTATGGAGTTCTTATTTGTTAGTCTACCAAAAATAAGATACATCTTATTTGTATAGTTAATACCAATAAATCCTTATAAGACTTCCTTCAACCATGCAGTCCCATCCATGCACAATCTCAGGATCTCTCTCATCCCGATGTGAATTCGGTGATCACTCCTCGCCCTCTTCGGTCTCAGGTGTTATAGAAAGCAGTTAGGAGAGAATAATGTGCATCGACAGTGTTCACACACATTTTGTAGCCAGGGAATTAAACAAATTCACATAACCTAGGATGGATGGAACAACTTGCTCTAATACCAACTATGTAACACCCTAAAACTCCAGCTCTTTAATTAGAAAAGATAAATAAATAATTTCTCATACATAGGTGTTACACATACTCAACATACAACTTCAACCAATATATTCATTTGAAATAACAGCAACACTCAAAGATTTATTCATACTTTAATTTGTCTCAGTAACACAAAATACTTGAATAATTAAATAATCCAAATAGTAACTCAAAACAACGATAAAACGTCTCATACCTAATATTACATATCAGAGCTTCTATAAAACTAGATACCACGGAAAATAATAAATAAATGAAGAAGCCTCAACACCATCCTCCAGCTCAAATAACAGCTACTCCTCTACTTGATTCTCTATACTCCAAGAGAGTACATAAACCACAAACAAAGCAAACATGGGTGAGAATACACTTAAAATATGTTAGTGGTGAAAGAGATAACAAGGGTAGCATATTTAATACAATCATTAAACACATAACTCGTACACAACAATAATACTCAATTCACAATGTTAATATGTATGCAATGTGACCAACACTTCATCTCTAATGCATGTGGTACCATTTCTGGATATTAGAGTTATGTTACTGATTTTGTCAACTCACCAATGGTTCATTTTCGAACCGAGATCCTCTTTGAACCCTCACTCGTCATTGGTCCCCTCTTCTAAACATGAGATTCGTCGCAGGACCGAGGTCCACACATCTAGCACTGACATACATGATGCATGATATAAAACAACAACAAGCATGTGCCATAATCACCACTGGTTCCTCTTCAAACTGTAAACATCGCCCATTATAAGGGCACCATCTCAACATAACAAGTATGATATGTAAGCATAACTCATCAATATAAAATCATACAAGTATTCTTCAACACATGCTTATACCTCCATACATTATTCACATAACTCATTAAACATAACAAAACAACAACCAACAGTTACTTAAATTAGAAACAACTCGAAAAATCGATCCAAAAACACCAAGCAATATCACTGGTCACTAAGCACATACTCGCTAAGCATAGCTTTATCTCTCTAAGCACAAATTTAGCTCTCTAAGTGAAACTATAGCTCGCTAAGCGCAGACGTCCATAATAGCAAAAACCAACAAAAACAATTTTCACCATTGGAGCTCTTCCAGAGCTCCGATTTCAACCCCAAACCACCCAAATTGCATAGAAAATATCATATATCATTCATACAAGTTTTATTACATAAATTAACTATTAATTCATCACTTAAATCATCAATCTATACCAAATCTAATCGCATGTTTATCAAACCAACACTCATGAACATAAACATAAAAAAAATCTAATTTGCACATACACATCATACACGAACTTCACCAACATAACATAGCACGCAATTCATATGATCACAACAATTAGAAGAAAGTTTTGCACAAAGCTTCATCATAACCACAACAACACAAAAATGGAAGAAAACAAAGAAAAAACTAAGAAAAGGGTAAGGATCCATCTCCACCCTTCATGTAATTGACACCCATATAAGAGTAATCCCCCCACCCTTACCTCAATTTTCCAGCAAGAGCAAGCTTTGGTTGTGACTTATTTCTCTCTCTCAAACCCTTGTTTGGCCTCTTCTCATAATTTCTTCTTTCTTCTCATTTTCTTAAATTCATGTACTGTCAAAAAGAGTTTCACTAATCTCTTATTATTAATAACCTAATATTCCTATTTTAATTCATTACACTCTCCCCCCAACTTATCTCTATTTCAATAGTCATTTACTATAAATTCGCCGTCGTTGCAATCATATTTCGACGATGGATTTACAACAGATCATGAATGAGTTTGATTGGTCCGAAGAAGAAAACGGTTTGTTTACTGTCAAGTCTTTCTTTGAAGCTTTTGAAGTTTACGCGCAGGAAGTGTCGATAACGGAGGATTTGGCGGCTGCACTTAAGGATCTTTGGAAAACAATGGTACCATCCAATTTGTTAATGTTTGCTTGGAGATTGTTATTCAATAGACTTCCTACTCGTGATTAATTAACCAAAAGAGGAATAATTACATAGGATAGGGATAAAGGCTGCATTTTCTGCACTGCGGAACAGGAAAACATGAAACATCTTTTCACAAGGTGTGTTATTAGTAGAAGAGTGTGGGTAGTGGTTTCTTCTTGGCTGGACGTAAAAGAAGAATTAATCCTGGATGAGCTTTCTCGCTTTCTTCTGTTTAGTCAGAAGGTGAAGGATAAGTGGGAGCAACAAAATATAACGGTCATTTGATTGACAATTATCTAGAATCAGTGATTGATGCGAAATGTGATAATTTTTAAAGGTAATGTTTTTAGCTTTGATCATTTTATGTCAACTATTCTTTTCATGTTGTGAAAATAGATGTCTATCCAATGTAATCGTTAGAGTTTAAGTTCCTATTTAGATTGATACACCAAACCTTTATTTTATTTTAAAAAGGTTGATTGATTAAAGTTTTTCTATATTTAAGTTTGAGTACCCCTTTTACTCATTTATTGGAATTGAATCGTTGCTTACTAAAAAAAACAAATGATGTTGTCATATAATTAACTTCCTAAATTTTGGATTATTTCATTTATTTATTAGTACTTCATATCCTCATCAGAATTTGATTGAACATTAAGGATCCATATTTGAACTTGTTTTTTTGTTGACCCATACTAAAAATGAGAATTCTTATTATTTACCCATCTCAAAAAATTGAGTGGTATTATCCATTGACTAAACTAAATTGAAAACCTTCAAAGTTTAAATTATTAATTAAATAATTAAATATAACAAAAATAAAATATCTATGAAATACCAAAACTTTATGGACAGATAATTTATCCCCTTTCAAAACAAAATCTTCATCTTATCTAAAATTTTGATCATATTGTATACATAATAATAATATATATCTATAGATTTATGCCTTCTAGCCAACTAGTTGAGACTTTCCCACAACAAACATTCCCTTTTCTCTTTGGAAATGATATTTAAAACGCTTGGTAATAATTGTTGTTGAAGATTTTTTGTCCAGGTGATAAAATCATTCTAGGATCAAACTCATGTTTTCTTTCTAAGAAACTCTTCCATTTACTACCAAAATGGTTTTTCCAATCTTCATGTATATTGTGGTTGGGAAGATACTGCTTAACCCTAATGCCAACATCACTACAAAACTTCAAAATTTCTTTGTTTTGAGCATCATATGCTTTCCAATTATCAAATCCACCTGAGTGTAAAAATCCAACTGTGTAGAAAACATCCTCTTCTGGTGTAATTGCTGACATTCTATCATCCCACCTGAAATTCCATTTTCATGTAATTAACCATTATTCTTATCTTAATTATATAATTAATTATAATAGTTCAAAACAACAAAATCATCACGACGACTCCAATTATGATGTATAAGACATTCACACTAATACGTCGACACCAATAATAATTTTTAAAAACTAATAAAATAAACGTACGTATTTTTAAATATTGATATGGATTTCAGACTCAGTGTGACTCAAACACACGTGTATTCCAGAAGTGTCGCTATTAGAGAGATTATGTTATTTTGAAGATACTTACTTGTTTTTATTCATGGGATAAACGAGGACAATTCCATTAGTGATGTTTCTTTTAAGCATTATTTCCTTAAATACACCTGAATTAAAATCCAATATTTGAGATTTTGGTATAAACAAATTAAGCCATGGGTGAGGAACATCCCACAATCCTTGTGACTGAAGCTTCAATTCTCCACTTCGGACTCTATTCAAGAATTCAACATATGAAATATTTTTCTCATAGTGAAATCCAGGAATATAAGCTAGTCCTTGAAGCATAACTTGAATCTCCTACATGTAATCAAAATATTGTGCTTGATTGCGGAGGTTTTTAACAAATTATTTTGCGGGGGTTAATAAAACCGCCACTTTTAATAACTAGAATTAATTTAGGTACCTTGTCCACCATTTTGTCAGATTGATGATCATAATATGTAGCCAAATCAAGACAGTAGAGAATGTTGTGTGTAGATATTAAAGAAGCTATTCTTGAATGATGAGATAGAGGAAAGAAAGAGGATCTCCAATTATTTATGGAACCTTGTTGCATTAGCACCATCCCTTCCAAAAAGTTCAATTTTACTCCATTCATTGAGATTAATCTTTCTTGATCTTTGGTAAAAGCTGAAAAGTCACTGTAAATGAGTCTCATCCACTTGACCTACATATGAAAAAAACACTTGCATTTATGAATGTGTATTTCATGGATACCATATTGACTAGATGAAATTTATGATACGTAACTACCAAGAAAAACATATAGTGGGAGCATTATGGACAAAAAATCATGATGTGGTGGAAAAGATATGACAACTAGATTTAGTGTACTATTGTTGGCGAAAAGTACACTAAATGACAAAGTTTTGTTGACAATTCTGTATAATCGTACCATTGTGGGAGCTGGCGCAAGAGAAATTCTTGCTCTACTTATAACTCCAAATTGTCCTAAACCTCCAAGAACACTGTTATATAACTCTGAATTCTTTTCAGAAGAACATGTTACAAAATCTCCTTTTCCTGAATTAAACAAAAAACTCATTAGATAGATCACAACAACTATTTATTACTATTAAATTATAAATATGTTAAAGTACTATTTATGTATATGCATGTATACATGAATAGCATTTCTTCTGTTCTTCAATATTAATATGAATTTGACTAAGGAGTTAAGACTTGGACCACTATAGAAGACTTTGGTGGTCAGTGTGAACTGATTCTAAATTTCAAAGTTCATTCTAAGCACCAAAATCACAAACAAACTCAAAACAAATCCAAAAAACTCTTGATCCACTAATGATTAACTTAAATGATAGAACTCTGAAGTCAATAAAAAAAGTACATAAATTTTCAACGGATCTTTTTAAGAACTATTTTCAAGCTTGAAAAATGGTGTTTCCTCCACTTCATACACATTTATTAAAGAACTAGAAACATAATGTCATTTCGAACACTTCAAATAGTCCAAACAAATGCGTACAGAATTATAACAAAACAATCCCTAATCTTTGTCCTGCCACCCAACCATTTAAAAATCTTAAACAATTTCTCATGTAATAAAATAAATTAAGCCGATTTGACCTAATCCCAACAAAAAGGACAAAAGATTCTATTTGAATCAACAATCGCCATTCGCATAAACAAGTTATCTCTAAAAGGGAACCTATAACAAAAGTTGCTCGGAAAAAATCACCACCTTATAAGAAGTTCAATTAACCCGGATGAGATACAAAAAATCCTTAACCACAAAGTTTGATGATTAAATAGTTTCATACCAGTAATGACATCCAATTCATGAACGTTGTTGATTTGAGGTCCGTAACGAAACGTCTGGCCACTAATTCCAGCATTTGAGAGTGTTCCTCCAACCGTTAGATAAAGATAATCGGTCCAAGAAACAGGTGCAAGTCCATGTTGGAGTGTAGCATACAAAACATCAATCCATAGTTGTTCTCCTCCAACATCAACATAGTAACCAATCAAAGGATCTTCAGAGACACTAATTGCTAC